>OZ038381.1:119408842-120608842 GCA_964036045.1 Eutreptiella sp. 'Long Island Sound 2002' | reverse complement strand
ACTTCTCTTTTCTGTTTTGGCCATTGCTCGGCCTCATTGCTCCGGGCTCTACTCTAGTCTAGCCATCCTAGAGCCTAGGAGGTGCCCTTGCCTAATCCAAGCTTTGAGCCAAAAAATCACCAGTGGCGTCCCGGGGCAGGGGCGCCAAGTTGGGAGGTGTTCTCCCAAAACTGTGCATTTGTTGCCGAAAAACAACTTTTTTTTGCCGAAAACGGCCCCGTAACCGAGTCAAAACGGCCAAACGAAGGCAAACGGTTCCTACACTCCATGTGCGCCTCGATTGCCCCGTGAAATTGAATTTTTTTTTGCTGCGGGGACCGCGGTGGACCCACCGTTGGCCGGAACCATGTGCGGGCTATGCTGCTCTCCGGCTCCACCAAGTGACCACCGGTACGGGCGTCTAGGCGTTTCGGTGAGCGATTCTTAGGCTTGGAAACCACAAAAAGTGGGGAGTTGCGCGTGGACTAGGTGCCCTCGGAATTCGGTTTTGAGCCAGGTAGCCCAAGATACGGCCCGTTCTTGGTTTCGGGCTTGTTTGACACAAACAGCGCACATTCAAGGTATTTTTGGCCATTTTTGGGTCGTTTCTTGGACACATCGTGGAGTTAGATGGAAACAAAAGGCTCTTAAAGTTGTTCCTAGACCATTTGGGATGCTCAAACAAGTGTTTTTACTCCGTTTTGAGCCCATGGCGATGCGTTTTGGCCCATAGAAAATCTCAAAATGCCTTGAAAATGCGCCGTTTCAAGACCAAAAATGGGTCAAAAATGGGTCAAAAACGCACTTTCTAAAATTCATTGCGGAACATATCGAATGCTCAACCAAGTGTTTTTAGCCCGTTTTCGGCCCGAGGTCACGCGTTATGGCCCATGGAAAAATGCCTTGAAAATGGGCCGTTTTGGGACCAAAAATGTGTCAAATTTGGTCAAAAACGCGTTTTTCCAACATTGACCATTTGGGCTGCTCAAACAAGTATTTTTAGCCTGTTTTGAGCCCGACGCGACGACGTGCTGTTTGGCCCATGGAAAATCCCAAAAAGCCGGGAAAAGGGGTGAAAAATGGGTCAGAAACGCGTTTGTCCAAAGGCAAACCTGGACCATTTGGGGTGCACAAACAAATGAAATGACTCCATTTTGCCCCCGTTTTGACCGAGTTTAGCCCCTTCCGCCACATGTATGTACAACGTTGTGCCGTACACACGTACCTTAGAGCCATATGCTTGAGCCACGTGGGCCCCTCTCCCCTTAAATTTAGCCAACAACAAGGAAGCAATAGGCAAGCAACACTTCTCCTTTTCGTTTTGGCCATTGCTTCGCTCCACCGCTTCGGGCTCTACTCTCCTCTAGTCATCCTAGAGCTAGGTGGTGGCCTTACCAAATCCAAGTTTTGACCCGAAAAGTCACCGGTGGCACCCTAGGGCGGGGGCGGCAAGCCGGGAGGTGTCCTCTCAAAACTGCGCATTTTGTTCCCCAAAACGTCCCTTTTTTTTGTGCCCAAAACGGCCCCAAAACGCAATCAAAATGGCCAAGCGAAGGCAAACGAATGCCACGTTTCACGTGCGCCTCAATTATCCCGTGACCGAGAGCTTTTTCTTGCCCTCTGTCTCCACGATATGTCCGAGAAACGGCCCATCATTCGGAAGTCACCTAGTCCACCCGCAACCCCCCCTTTTTTGTGGTTTCCAGGCCTCAAATTCGCCCAACCAGACGCCTAGACCCCTGTACCGGTGGTCACTTGGTGGAGCCACAGGGTAGCCGAGCCCGCACACGGTGGGGCCCAACGTTGGGTCCACCTTGGAAAAACACGTTTTTGACCCATTTTTGACCCATTTGTGATTCCAACACGGCCCATTTCTAAGGCATTTTGCGATTTTCCACGGGCCAAAACGCGCCACCAAGGGCTCAAAACGGGCTGAAAACAATTGTATGAGCATCCCAAGTGGTCTAGGAGCACTTTTAGAGAAATGCGTTTTTGACCCATTTGACCCACTTTTGGTCCCAAAACGGCCCATTTTCAAGGCATTTTCTGATTTTTCATGGCCCATAATGCGCCACCACGGGTTCAAAACAGGCCTAGCCTGGCCCTCAGCCTTCATCGCCCCCTGGTGCTCATTGTGTACGCCTGGAACCGAGCGTAGGCCCCCTCCAATACTGTACAGAAGCATATGTTAGTAATCCTTGGCCATCCGTAGCTTATAGTCGCACCCTTTGCATAGCGCCCCCACACCCGAGATATACACAGTGCCGATACCCCATGTCCGAGACCATGACCCGAGCGGCAACGTGTTACTTGCACATGCCCACATATAATATACCACGAGGGTCCACAGGGGGGGCGCCGGCCGCCCTACGGCAGGAGAGGCACAACCCGTGAATATCGCTGGCTAGGACTCGGGCTGGTGGGTGCCGTAGCTTGATTATCGACCCCTTGTAGGGGTACCCACCAGAGGTTCGCCCCGGGCCGTGGTAACCAGGTTCACCTCATCTGGCCCACATACATTGCCTTGACGCCTACCTTGCTTGTTGCAGTGCTCCTGCTCTGCCATGCCTTGCCCCTTGGCCCCCGCGAATCAACGGGCTAGCGCTCGTCGCCGTTGCTAATGCTAACGCTCTGCACTTGCCACTACCCCCAAAGCCTGGTTGGCCGCTATACCCGGTCCTCTAGGTCATCCGTCATGATGTGGGCCACCTAAGGCATCCCTGGAACCCACGGGATAGAGCAAGGCAGGAACCACCTGTCGGTGCGAGATGCCCGGTAACTCAAGTAGACGGCACGATAAGTGGTTATGACTATGACTGTGACTATATATGTGTGTGTGTGTGTGTGTGTATGTGTATATATATATATATATATATATATATATATATGTATGTATGTATATCTTTACCTATGTACCTACCAGGGTGCAGGGTCACCGGGGGGGCTTGGGGTGGGGTTTAGGGAGCCCCTCCCTATTTGGAGGTCGGGAAACACAAAAAAACATGTTCTAGAAGTGAATTGGATGGTTATTGGTGGGTATTAGCCCCCTATAAAGGTCTAAAATGGCTAAAATTAGGGTATGACATCACTGCTCGTAGGATCCTAACCAAAGTCATAGTCATAGTCATAGTCATAGTCATAACCACTTATTATACCGTCTACTGGAGTTACCAGGCACCTCGCACCGACAGGTGGTTCCTGCCTTGCTCGATTCCGTGCGTCCCAGGGCTGCTTGAGGTGGCCCACAGCTTGATGGAGGACCCAGAGGACCGGGGATACCGACCAACCAGGCTTCAGGGGCAGTGGCAACTGCAAAGCTTTAGCATTAGCAACGGCGTTCTGTGCTGGCCCGTTGGACCGCCGGGGGTAAAGGGGCAAGGCAGGGCAATGCAGCAGCATAGCAACAAGCAGAAAGCAAGGGCGCCTCCTATGGGTGCAATGCAACAACCAAGTTACAAAGCAGCACGCATGCGGCGAAGCAAGAACGGGCTCCTCGCTGGATGCCTGAATCCGTCACCGTTGGGACACTCATCACCTCAGACCCTGTGTATTACGCAGTTAGCAGCGCACACGCATAAGTCCGTTGACACACAGCCAGGGTTTCTCGGGGGCTCCAGCCTAGCCTGGGCCTCAGCCTTCATCGCTTTGTGGTCCTCATTGTGTACGTCGCAAACCTAGCGTAGGCCCCCTCCAGTACTGTACAAAAGCATAGGACAATTATCCTTGGCCATCCGTAGCTTATAGTCGCACCCTTCGCATAGCGCCCCCACACCCCATATATATACAGCGCCGATACCCCACGTCCGAGAACACGTCTCGAGCGGCGATATGTTACTTGTACATGCCCTCATATCACATACCACGAGGGTCCACAGGGGGGGCGCCGGCCGCCCTGCGGCAGGAGCGGCACAACCCGTGAATATCGCTGGCTGGGACTCGGGCTAGTGGGTGCGGTAGCTTGATTATCGACCCCTTATAGGGGTACGCACCAGAGGTTCGCCCCGGGCCGTGGTAACCAGGTTCACCTCATTTGGCCCACATACATTGCCTTGACGCCTACCCTTGACCCTTACCTACACTGATTGGCCAGCTCGCGTGGTTGCACCATCTCAGCCACAGCATCGTCCAGGCCGCAGGTTCGGCATCCACAGAGAAGATGGCACGCCTACTTATATATATATATAGCATTGGCATTGGCCCGTGCGTCACCCCCTAGACCTCTCCTTCAGTCGCTACAATACTTCACGACTCGCCCCGGCATGTTCCCCCAGGAGCATTTGCGACCGAGGCCACCAGGTAGGCTACACATAAAGAGATTGTAACCTCAAACGTGGCGAAACTCCGCCGTGCTGTACCGCCACCCCGCCGCGCGGGCCCACTTCTGTTGGCCCCCGCCTTTACCCGAAAACCGCCACCGCACGTGTTACCGTGACCGCAAGCCGTGCGCCGACGTCAGTCGGTTAGGCTGTGTACATGCCCGCAAGCACTGTCCCTCTAGTTCGTTTATGGGGCCAAGGGATGCCCATTACTCCCCCTGAGTTGTTTCAGGGGTCAGGGGGACACCCCAGTACCATCACCCGTCTCTCGATAGCCCCACCATACTGCTTCCTATTACTGCCGCGCGTCCCCAGGACTCCCACCATACTGACCCCAGTACTGCCATGTGCACCCCTGTATCTCCAGTACACAGCCTCAGCGCCGCCATGCACCTCCCACGACTCCCACCACATCATCCCCCGTACCGCCACGTGTCTGCCAAT
The DNA here is from genome assembly GCA_964036045.1 of Eutreptiella sp. 'Long Island Sound 2002'. Classification (NCBI taxonomy): domain Eukaryota; phylum Euglenozoa; class Euglenophyceae; order Eutreptiales; family Eutreptiaceae; genus Eutreptiella; species Eutreptiella sp. 'Long Island Sound 2002'. Next base: position 120,604,103 of record OZ038381.1, on the reverse strand, counting down.
ACATCCACCATACGGTCCACGGTACCGCCATGCTATCCCCATCATCCATCCCTGCATTGCCGTTCCCGGGGCCCTCAAGCGGCCCTTCTATCTCCATATACCGAACTGGGGACCAGGGGGCGCCTCTTTACCCGTACCGATCCCCTCTCGCGGCCATGGGCAGGCCTAACGCCCCTTCGGCCGTATCATGCGCCCTTCGCCGGCCGTCCCCCATCCAACTCACTGCAGCGCTGGAGGCGCCGTAGCTCCGTCTCGCCTTCTCACTGACCCAGCAGCCCCCGGAGTTACCCAAGGTATCATCCCCATAATTGCCGTAACCGGGCCGCCAGTAGAGACCCCGGTGCCATGGGAATACCCTACAGGGGTTTGGGCCTTATTACCTTGGTCGGGACGACCCATGACACCTCACTGTAGTATGCGGCGACCCGGGGCAGGCGGGTGAAGCTTCACATGTCCTTCGGAGCCACGTGTGCGGGGGCAGTAAGGCTCACTGTCAGGCCAGCACAACACATCGCGTTGGCCGTCATACTCTGTCTGCCGTTGTTGCACACCAAGGCTATGAGGATAACGCTTCCCATGAGCCGCTACCGTCGTTTCGCCCGGCAAAGGGACGGCGGCAAGCACGTCCACTCCTCCCCCACCCGGTCAAGGAGCATCACCCGTGACTCCCACAGCCTCCTCACCAGATCCCCGGTGATGCCACAACCAAAGAACCCGCGAGTCACCGTCCAGAGCCGCCCACCCACAGCAGTAGGGGTAGGGCCGCCGTCGGTGCATCGGAGCACCGCACCCCATCCACCCGGACGCTCCTCAGGTCACCCTGAATCGCCTTCCAGGCACTTGACGACAGCTGCCTAGAGTGACGCAGTGCCCACCTGGCTTTTGGGCCACCCCCTACTGGCGCGCTCTCGACATGACTCACAGAGCGGGGCGGAGGCACACTGATGCACCTGAACCCGCGCCCTCTCCCCGCACCCGCAGCAGTGCACGTCGCCGTGCGGCATCCTACCTCTTGGCGCTCTGTCCCCGCCCCTCCGTCCTTCTCCTGCCCCCTCTGTCTGTGCACGCACTGAGCCGAGCAACGTGCGAAGCAATACCCGTCCCCACGCCTCTCTTTCTCCCGTTTTTGTGCCGGTTGTTAGGGCACCTGTGTGGCTGTTCCCCTCACCTTCCGCTGCCGTCTTCCTACTTCTGCCCCCTCTGGCGGTTCTTGCGCACTATGCGAAGCATTATGCCTGACAATTTGCGAAGCACGTTCCACGACGTGCACCTTGGGCACCTTTTACGCCTGTAATTGCGGGCCGCCTCATGAACTGATACCCGCGAACCGGCGCCGTCTCCCCGCACCCGCAGCACTGCAACGGGTGCACCGACCGTGAATGGGACGCAGCTGCCTCCACAGCAGTGCGACCACAGGTCTTGCCACACATCATTGCACGCCTCGTGGTGGCGAAGCAGCGTACGTGCCAGCGCGCGTGCAGTGGCACAATGAAGCAGGCTCCGTCTCGCTTCGTCCATGTGGACACCGGGCCGATAATTGGCCGTCTGCTCGACGTCGTCGGGAGGCTCTCCAAATAGCCGGAGCCATCGCACCACCCTGAGGCTTCGCGCGCCGTTCGTCAGGAGCTCCCATCCATGGTCCTACACGATCGCCCGGATGACATCAACCCGGCCAGGCCCTGGGCCCCTGGCAGACGCGAGTACCATGCGTTGTCCTCCCGACCGAGCCTCGACGACCGCCTTCCGACTCAAGGCATCTATCGTGTGATGGGCGTCGGCAGCCACGTTGTCATCTCCCTCCAATACAGAAAATAGCGCCTCCATGATGTGGCCTTGCGCATCGCCCCCCTGGATCCGTGCAAGTTGCTTGGACCCCACCAGTACGGCCATGGACCGCTGCCCCGTTGTCGCCGGAATGACTCTCTGCAGCTGTCGGTCATGCAGCCACATCGCCCCCACATCGAGCATAGTGGGCCATTGCCAAAACTGGGAGGTTGCACAGAGGCTGATGGAAGACCGCAGCACTTCACGGGGCCAGCCCATGATGTTTCCAACAGCTGGATGGTCTGCGAACACCTGTAGCCTAGGTGCACTCTTAGCCGTCAGGGCTTCGTACCATGGGACCACGTATCGTGGGTCCAGGACTGTGCAGACACCATGCGGGACCGCTCCCGGAATGCAGATAGCTTGGATCATCCAGGATTCGATCCATTGGCTGAAGGCCTGTGCCACCGCCCCCATCCAATGGGCGAACGAGGTCATCGCCTCCTCGTACGTGATGTAGGACCTCGATACCAACAGCGGCATGCAGCGGTGTCCTTTGCCCCAGCCAGCGATGTTCACGGGTTGTGCCTCTCCTGCCGCAGGGGCGGCCGGCGCCCCCCCTGTGGACCCTCAAGGTATGTGATATGAGGCATGTACAAGTAACACGTTGCCGCTCGGGTCATGGTCTCGGACGTGGGGTATCGGCACTGTATATATCTGGGGTGTGGGGGCGCTATGTGAAGGGTGCGACTATAAGCTACGGATGGCCAAGGATAACTAACATATGCTTGTGTACAGTACTGGCGGGGGCCTACGCTGGGTTCGCGACGTACACGATGAGGACCACAAGGCGATGAAGGCTGAGGGCCACGCTAGGCTGGAGCCCCCCGGAAACTCTGGCTGTGTGTCAACGGACTTATGCGTGTGCGCTGGTGGCTGCGGAATACACACGGTCTTAGGTGATGAGTGTCCCAACGGTGGCGGAAATGGACTTCCGACAAGGACCCGTTCTTGTTTCGCCGCATGCGTGCTGCTTTGTAACTTGGTTGCTGCATTGCACCCATAGGAGGCGCCCTTGCTTTCTGCTTGTTGCTATGCTGCTTCATTGCCCTGCCTTGCCCTTTACCCCCGGCGGTCCAACGGGCCAGCACCCGTCGCCGTTGCTAAATGCTAAAGCTCTGCAATTGACAGTGCCCCCCAAAGCATGGTTGGCCGGTATCCCTGGTCCTCTGGGTCCTCCGTCATGCTCTGGGCAACCTCAAGCAGCCCTGGGGACCCACGGGATCGAGCAAGGCAGGAACCACCTGTCGGTGCAGATGCCCGGTAACTCCAGTAGACGGTATAATAAGTGGTTATGACTATGACTATGACTATATATATGTATATATATATATATATATATATATATTTACATACGTATTTACATACACAAATATATATATTATATGAGTCTTGGACACGGGCCGGGGGTGCTAAGTCCCCCTGTTTGTTAAATTAGCAGCTAATTTTCTAGGAATAACGGTTCGGAGGCCAAGTGTGTGGTACCATTTTGGGTGGTGCAGGTACCCCCCCTATTTTGAATGTGGGGAATTCAACAAAAGAGGTCCCGTTGCTTATTAAAACGGTGGCGGGGCTGTACGGCTTGGAAATGTTGGACTGTTGTGCCTAAAATCTGCAAATTAGGTTGCTCGGATCGTAGGTGGTTTGTTGCGTATCTGCTATGTGCCCTTAATTTCTCGAACATATTGTTGCATTGATGCGTTTTGATGTGCCGATTTCCAAAATGTACATGTTTCTTTGTAACTCCACAATATGTCGAAGCCATGCACGAAACATGTGCAGGCATTGATGGACTCGGACTTACGCGTTGCGATAAACATGAGGACGCACAAATGTGAGAGAAAGTGCACCCTTGCTTGAGTTGAGCACCTTGTTGCACCGTTCCTCTTGCATTTTTGAACTTCGCACATCAAAATACATCATTATACCTTCTATGGTTTTTGGTTGTAGTGACGATGTCTTGGAGCTATGCCCGGTTTCTCTCCCAAAGCCCACATGGTGACTTGTGTATTTTGCACAGACAGCCCAACATACTGGAAGAGTCCGGCTTCCGCCCTGAATTCCGCAAAAATATGGCCTTCAATCCCCCCCCCCCCCCCAACCCATACATGCCCGAAAACCCTTTTCTTGGAGATTCCGACCAGATATAACATACCCCTACTTAGGGAAAAACATTTTTTCGGAAATTCAGCCCGCACCAGAAAAACCCCGCTAGTTTGACGAATAGACCTCGCCCCCCATGTCCAACACCCATATGTAGATATATATATATATATATATATATATATATATATATATATATGTATATGTATATATATATATATATATATATATATATATATATATATATATATATATATATATATATATATATATATATATATATATATATATATATATATATATATATATATATATATATATATATATATATATATTATATATATATATATATATATATATATATATATATATACATATATATATATATATATATATATATATATATATATATATATGTATATATATATATATATATATATATATATCCCCCAATCTACACCCCTCTCCCAGCTCTAGGTGGCTATATATATATATATATATATATATATATATATATATGTATATATATATATATATATATATATATATATATATATATATATACATCCTCCAATCTACACCCCTCTCCGAGCTCTAGGTGGCTCCACCACACACGGCTGTAAGTACCTGCGAAGGGCACAAAGTGGTGCATACAGGTGGTGGAAGGGGCTAAACTGCGTCAAAAACGGGCTCAAAACGGCTAAAAACACTTGGTCCGGATCACTTTTGGAAAAACGCCTTTTTGACCCATTTTGACCCACTTTTGGTCCCAAAACGGCCCATTTTCAAGCATTTTGGGATTTTCCATGAGCCAAAACGCGTCGCCACGGGCTCAAAATGGGCTAAAACCACTTGTTTGAGCATCACAAATGGTCCAGTATCATTTTCAGAAAAACGCGTTTTTGACCCATTTTTGACCCATTGTTGGTCCCAAAACGGCCCATTTTCAAGGCATTTTGGGATTTTCCATGGCCCAAAACGCACCACCACGGGCTCAAAAATGGCCTAAAAACACTTGTTTGAGCATCCCAAGTGGTCTAGGAACAACTTTGGAAAAATCATTTTTTTCGCCCTGGGGACCCTGGTGGACCACCGTTGGCCCCCACTTTGCGTGGGCTGGCCGGCCCTCTGGCTGCACCAGGTGACCACTGGTACGGGGGTCTACGTGTCTCGTTGGGCGATTCTGAGGCTTGGAAAGCATAAAAAGTGGGTGGTTGCGGGGGGACTAGGTGCCCTCGGAATTCGTTTTGGAGCCACGTAGCCCAAGATACGGCCCGTGCTTGGGTTTTCGGGGTGTTGGTGCACATTGCGCAGATTTTGGGGCTTTTTTGGGCGCCTTTTTGGGCCGTTTCTCGGACATATCGTGGAGTTAGAGGGCACCAAAGGTCCCTTGGTCCACGAGAAAGTCAAGCCGCACGTGCAGTGTAGCAGCCGTTTGCCTTCGTTTGGCTGTTTTGAACCCTTACTAGGCTGTTTTGGGCGAAAAATGGCTGTTTTTGGCCCAAAACTGCGCAGATTTGGGAGGGCACCTCCCGACTTGGCGCCCCGCCCCGGCCGCCACCGGTGAGTTTCTGGCTCAAAACTTGGATTTGGCAAGGCCAACACCTAGGCTCTAGGATGGCTAAAGTGGAGTCAAACCCAAGGCGTTGGGAAGGTGCAATGGCCAAAACGGTCCGGGATCACTTGTGGAAAAACACCTTTTTGACCCAATTTTGACCCATTTTTGGTCCCAAAATGGCCCATTTTCAAGGCATTTTGGGATTTTCCATGAGCCAAAATGCGTCGCCACGGGCTCAAATGGGCTAAAACCACTTGTTTGAGCATCACAAATGGTCCAGGATCATTTTCAGAAAAACGCGTTTTTAACCCATTTTTGACCCATTGTTGGTCCCAAAATGGCCCATTTTCAAGGCATTTTGGGATTTTCCATGAGCCCAAACGTGCCGCCACAGGCTCAAAATGGGCTAAAACCACTTGTTTGAGCATCATAAATGGTCCAGGATCACTTTTGGAAAAACGCGTTTTTCACGCATTTTTGACGCATTGTTGGTCCCAAAACGGCCCATTTTCAAGGTATTTTGGGATTTTCCCATGGCCCAAAACGCGCCACCACGGGCTCAAAACGGCCTAAAACACGTGTTTGAGCATCCCAAGTGGCCTAGGAACAACTTTGGAAAAAATCATTTTTTTCGCCCTGGGGACCCTGGTGGACCCACCGTTGGCCCCCACTGTGCGTGGGCTGGCCGGCCCTCCGGCTGCACCAAGTGACCACTAGTACGGGGGTCTACGTGGATCGTTGGGCGATTCTGAGGCTTGGAAACCATAAAAAGTGGGGGGTTGGCGGGTGGACTAGGTGCCCTCGGAATTCGTTTTTGAGCCACGTAGCCCAAGATACTGCCCGTTCTTGGTTTCGGGGTGTTGGTGCACACTGCGCAGATTTTGGGGCTTTTTGGCGCCTTTTTGGGCCGTTTCTCGGACATATCGTAGAGTTAGAGGGTACCAAAGGTCCCTTGGTCACGAGAAAGTCAAGCCGCACGTGCAGTGTAGCAGCCGTTTGCCTGTTTGGCTGTTTTGAACCCTTACTAGGGGCTGTTTTGGGCGAAAAAGACTTGTTTTTGGGCCCAAACCTGCGCAGATTTGGGAGGGCACCTCCCGACTTGGCGCCACCGCCCCGGGCCGCCACCGGTGAGTTTCTGGCTCAAAACTTGGATTGGCAAGGCCACCACCTAGGCTCTAGGATGGCTAGAGTAGAGTAGAGCCCGGAGCGATGAGGCTGAGCAATAGACAAAACTTAGTCAAAACGGGCAAACGACGGCAAACGGTTTGTACACTCAACGTGCGCCTCGATTGCCCCGTGACCAAGAGCCCTTTCTTGCCCTCTAGCTCCACGATATGTCCGAGAAACGGCCCAAAAATGGCCAAAAATGGCCTAAATGTGCGCTGTTTGTGTCAAAGAGGCTCAAAACCAGGAACGGACCGTATCCTGGGCTACGTGGCTCAAAACCGAATTCCGAGGGCACCTAGTCCACCCGCAACCCCCCGTTTTAGTGGTTTCCAAGCCCTAGACTCGCCCAACAAGCCACCTAGACCCCCGTACCAGTGGTCACTTGGTGGAGCCGGAGGGCAGCCCGGCCCGCGCACGGCCGGGGCCAACGGTGGGTCGAGCGGGGTCCCCCGGGGCGAAAAAAATCATTTTTTCCAAAGTTGTTCCTAGACCACTTGGGATGCTCAAACAAGTGTTTTTAGCCCATTTGGAGCCCGTGATGAAGTGTTTTGGGCCACGGAGAATCGCCAAATGCCTTGAAAATGGGCCGTTTTGGGACAAAAAATGGGTCAAAAATGGGTCAAAAACGCGTTTTTCCAAAAGTGATCCTGGACCATTTGGGATGCTCAAACAAGTATTTTTCGCCCATTTTGAGCCCGTGGTGATGTGTTTTGGCCCATTGAAAATCCCAAAATGCCTTGAAAGTGGGCCGTTTTGGGACCAAAAGTGGGTCAAAAATGGGTCCAAAACGCATTTCTCCAAAGTGATCGTGGACCATTTGGGATGCTCGGACAAGTTTTTTTAGCCCATTTTGAGCCCATTTGGATGGGTTTTGGCCCATGGAAATCCCAATATTCCTTGAAAAGGGGCCGTTTTGGGAGCAAAAAAGGGTGAAAAATTGGTCAAAAACACATTTTTCCAAATGTGATCTTGGACCATTGGGGGTGCACAAACAAGTGAATTGAGCCCATTTTGAGCCCGTTTTGATCGAGTTTAGCCCCTTGTATGTGTATGTGGAGCCACGTAGAGTATGGGAGAGGGGTGTAGATTAGAGGATATATATATATGTATATCTATCTATATATATATATATATATATATATATATATATATATATATATATATATATATATATATATATATATATATATATATATATATATATATATATATATATATATATATATATATATATATATATATATATATATATATATATATATATATATATATATATATATATATATATATATATATATATATATATATATATATATATATATATATATCTATGTATATATATCTATGTATATATATATATATATATATATGTATGTATGTATATAGTATATATATATATATATATATATATATATATATATATATCTATATATTACTACACCCCTCTCCCCTTAAATCTAGCTAACAAGCAAGCAACAAGCAAGCTAGCAAGCAAGCAAGCACTTCTCCTTTCTCCTTTCCGTTTTGGCCATTGCTCAGCCTCATCGCTTCGGGCTCCACTCTACTCTAGCCATCCTAGAGCCTAGGTGGTGGCCTTGCCAAATCCAAGTTTTGAGCCACAAACTCACCGGTGGCGCCAAGTTAGGAGGTGCCCTCCGCAATCTGCGCACTTTTGGGCCAAAAACAGCCATTTTTCGCCCAAAACAGCCCCGAAACCCGGGCGAAACGCCCAAACGAAGGGAAACGGTGACTACACTCCACGTGCGGCTTGACTTCACCGTGTCAAAGAGCTCTCTAGTGCCCTTCAACTCCACGATATGTGCGAGAAACGGCCCAAAAAGGCGCCAAAAAGCCCCAAAAACCTGCGCAAAGCGCACCAACACCCCGAAACCAAGCACGGGCGTATTTTGGGCTACGTGGCTCAAATCCGAATTCCGAAGGCACCTAGTCCACCCGCAACCCCCCACTTTTTGTGGTTTCCAAGCCTCAGAATCGCCCAACGAGCCACCTAGACCCCCGTACCAGTGGTCACTTGGTGGAGCCGGAGGGCAGGCAATCCCGCGCACGGTGGGGGCCAACGCTGGGTCCACCAGGGTCCCCGGGGCGACAAAAATCATTTTTTCCAAAGTTGTTCCTAGACCACTTGCGATGCTGAAACAAGTGTTTTTAGGCCGTTTTGAGCTTTGAATTCTTTATGATTTCTTCCATCTCTTTGAGATACCAAAAGGCCAAAAATGTCGAAAATGGCCTAAGTCATTTCACGCATAACTTGACGCCACTGGTTTGAATCGCGTCCACCCAAGTGCTATCCTAAACTGGAGAGCCGTTGCTTCAAAATGCGAATTTCATCTTGTTTTAACTCAACAAGGGCTCTTTTCTGTAATTTTTTCAAGATGCCCCACGAATCTCTTTTGGCCCAACCACCAAAAACACCCAAAAGAGACATTTGGTGTTTTACGCATATCTTCGCGCCACTGCGCTGGAAAAATCTGAATCAAGCATTTTTTGAAAGTAGACAGTAGTACATTTTTATTGTCCACTCCGCTTTCTTCGAAATAATTTTTCCGTCGTTTTTCTGATCCCCAACAACTTCACCCATGAACCACACTTGGAAAACCCCTCAAAAGTGCCTTTTGTGCTTCCTTCATATCTCCCAGAGAAAAAAGGTTTGAGGATCGATATTATTTTTCTGAACAGCACTGAAGTATGTGCTTTGCAACCTTGAGTCGTTTTTGTTTTCAGAAAATACGAATGGCTATGGTAAAAATGCAACAAGTTACCACACAAACCACTTGGTGAAAAATCATGAAAAATGGTTTTGGAGTTTTGTTCACTTCTTTGGGACCATGGTGAGTTTGAACCTGAATCAAGGTGTTTTACAAACACTGAAGCAACGAGTTTTGAAAACATGTTTACTTTGAATTTCTGTGAAGAAGAATGGATTTTTCCCATGGTGGTCAATTTGGTGCATGAAAGCATGTTTTCGAAATTTTGGTTCATGATGCTACAACAAAAAGACCTTTCTCAGAGCCTGTGGTGAGTTGAAAGTTCATCAAAGCTGTTTCGGAAACGTGATGGTGTCTAGTTTGCAGATATGTAATCATTTAATTTTGTGAAAGATTAGATGGTAGCAAAAAAGCTCGATTTCCTGATGATTTTTTGATGGTTTTTCAGCATGTGTTACACGTGAGATTCATGTGTCCCCCCCCAACTTTCATTTCCATGAACCTATGATGAGTTGGGTCAACATCAAATATGTTTTGAAACCCTGAGGACATGCCCTACACAGTACAGACAATCTTTTTCCGACATTCCAGCAACATAGTACAGAAAAATGGTGAAACGTTTGGGCATTCTGAGTGAAAAACAGGTTTTTGACATCAATTTTTGTTAAACGATTCGCGAATCTTTGGTCTTCTAACCTTGAATCATTGTATGATATTGCAGTTTGTGATTGTTTGCATCAGTTTTGATTCTCTCTAACTAGGCTTAGCCTAGGTAGAAAGGTAGATACCTTAGAAATTACTTAGACACACAATAAATAGTGAAAATTTTTGTTGTGTTTTTCGGCCACAAAACAAACTTGGCCAAAAACATTAACAGACCGTTTGCATCCGCCACATTCACCGTCTAAGCCTTTCCCTTTGACTCTCCAGGCTGAGTGGCTCCCGTTTCGTGCGGGTCTGTTGCCATGGGGGCAAAGAAGGCGTGGGCCTGGTTGGGCACCAGCGAGTAGGGAGGCTGCTGCCGGGTGTAGGCGGAAACGGAAAGAAGACTCAATGCAGGAGCACCCAAGTGAAACATTAAAAGACCGCACTCGACCACACCCTTTGCATTGATCTCTCTCTGGGTCCTTGTGACCATCCTTCCATGAGAGAGGTTAGTGATGGTATATGGCCGCGGAAGAAGCTTGCAACACTTACTTACTCTTACGTACTTACTCTAGCTAGCTAGCTAGCTAACTAGCTTGGGTAGGAGATGCATTCACTTTTATGGTGTTAATCCTAAGGCTAACGGTTGAGTGCTAACTCAACTTAATGTCTCTGGTCTCCTGTTGTAGGGTAGGGTGGTGAGGAGAAGTGCCGCAAGGTGCTGGTACTGTATTAGAGGTAACCATTCCAGTGGGTGCAGGCCAGAATGTTAGCATGCAATGCCAATTAACAGATTTTCATCTCTTTACTGCATTACCCAACATAGTTCAATGTAGTTCTGAGCACGGTCCGTGCCCTCTCTCGGGTTGCTGAGACTGAAAACACTTGTTTGAGCATCCCAAGTGGCCTAGGAACAACTTTGGAAAAAATGATTTTTTTCGCCCTGGGGACCCTGGTGGACCCACCGTTGGCCCCCACTGTGCGTGGGCTGGCCGGCCCTCTGGCTGCACCAAGTGACCACTGGTACGGGGGTCTACGCATCTCGTTGGGCGATTCTGAGGCTTGGAAACCATAAAAAGTGGGGGGTTGCGGGTGGACTAGGTGCCCTCGGATTTCGTTTTTGAGCCACGTACCCCAAGATACGGCCTGTGCTTGGTTTCGGGGTGCTAGTGCACATTGCGCAATTTTTGGGGCTTTTTGGCGCCTTTTTGGGCCGTTTCTCGGGCATATCGTGGAGTTAGAGGGCACCAAAGGTCCCTTGGTCACGAGAAAGTCAAGCCGCATGTGGAGTGTAGCAGCCGTTTGCCTTCGTTTGGCTGTTTTGAACCCTTACTAGGGCTGCTTTGGGCGAAAAATGGTTGCTTTTGGCCCAAAACGGCGCAGATTTGGGAGGGCACCTCCCGACTTGGCGCCACCGCCCCGGGCCGCCACCGGTGAGTTTCTGGCTCAAAACTTGGATTTGGCAAGGCCACCGCCTAGGTTCTAGGATGGGTAAAGTAGAATCAAGCCCGAGGCGTTGGGAAGGTGCAATGGCCAAAACGGAATGCTGACGTGCTTGCTTGTTGTTGTTGCTTGTTGTTAGCTGATATACATATATATATAGATGTATAATTTTACAACTTGTTCCCTGCATATATATATATATATATATATATATATATATATATATATATATATATATATATATATATTATATATATATATATATATATATATATATATATATATATATATATATATATGTATATATATATATATATGTATATATATATATATATATATATATATATATATATATATATATATATAGTCATAGTCATAGTCATAACCACTTATCATGCCGTCTACTGGAGTTACCGGGCATCTCGCGCCGAAAGGTGGTTCCTGCCTCGCTCGATCCCGTGGGTCCCAGGGCTGCCTGAGGTGGCCCACAGCATGACGGAGGACCCAGAGGACCGGGGATACCGGGCAACCAGGCTTTGGGGGCAGTGGCAACTGCAAAGCGTTAGCATTAGCAACGGCGACGGACGCTGGCCCGTTTGTTCGCCGGGGGTAAGGGGGCAAGGCAAAGCAGCGCAGCAGCATCGCAACAAGCAGAAAGCAAGGGCACCTCTGTCCGTTGCAATGCAGCAACCAAGGAACAAAGCAGCACGCATGCGGCGAAGCGAGAGCTGACCCTCCATCGTTCACGTTGCCCCGCCACTGTGGAGACACCCAACACCCATGACCCCACGTAATCCATTGTCTTCCGCGTCCTCGAAACTGCCCACCACCCCTGACTCCACGTATCCCTCTGCCAGCACGCACTAGCCTGTATGTGCACAGCCAGGATTTCTGGGAGGCTCCAGCCTAGCCTGGCCCTCAGCTGTCATCGCCCCCATGTCTCCACATTGTACGCCATCTTCCCACCGCACCAGCCCCCTAGTATAGTACAGAAACACGTTACCAACTCCACGTCCCCGTGGCCCCGTGCTGCCCCCACACCCCAGATATATACCATGCTGGCATCCCATGTCAGGGGCCAGCGCCCAGTCTGCATCGAGGCATTCACTTGCCCACATATAATATATCTTGAGGGTCTACAGGGGGGGACGCCGGCCGCTTTGCGACGGGAGTGGCGCAACCCGTGAATATCGCTGGCTGGGATTCGGGCTGGTGGGTGCCGTAGCTTGGTTATCGACCCCCTGTAGGGGTACCCACCAGAGGCTCGCCCCGGGCCGTGGTTACCAGGTGCACCTCATCTGGCCCACATACAATGCCCTGGCGCCTACCCTTGACCCTTACCTCCACTGTTTGGCCAGCTTCCGTGGTTGCGCCTCTTCCGCCACAGCAGCGGCCAGGCCGCAGGTTCGGCCCCCACCGACGACGTGGCGAGCCTACTTATAGCATTGGCCCGCGCGTCACCCCCCGGACCACTCAGCACGCCGCTCCCCTGCCCTCCTCGCCTCTAGCCGACCGGACTGGTGCCCCCCAGGGGTAAGCTGTTACAGTGGTGAGGCGACTGCATACTCTTCACTACGACGCCGCGCAGTACCGCTGTTGCCATGCCGACGCCACCTGCTAGCCGCCACGACACTCACCACTGCAACCACAAGGCCAAGGTCAGAGGTTAGACTATGTACATGCCCGCAGGCACGGTCCCTCTAGTTTGTTAACGGGGCCAGGGGATGCCCCCGCGCTCCCCCTGAGTTGTTAGAGGGGTCAGGGGGACACCCCAGTACCGCCATGCTTCCCCGTGCTCCCCCACTGTACGGTTCCCCAGTACCGCCGCGTTCCCCCACCGTACGGACTCCAGTACCGCCGCATACCCCCACCATACGGTCCCCTGTACCGCCGCGTACACCCCCACGATGTCAGTACACCGTCATCTGGAACTTCCCCGCTGCTCCCCCACTGCACGGCTCCCCAGTGCCGCCGCGTACCCCCGCCGTACGGATCCCAGTACCGCCGCGTTGACCCCCAAGACTCCAGTACTCCGCCACCTGGAAGTCCACGTGTCCCCTGTGAGCGCTCCCTCCAGGCTGCCATGCCGTCTCCACGACGCCCGCCATACTGTCCCCCTGATGATCCCACCGTCATAACCTTCCACGCACACATCTTCGCCCCGTCGCCGCTCCTGGGGCCTGCAGGCTGACCCCGCAACCCCGTGTAACACTCCCAGGGGGCGCCGCAGCGCTGTAACCCCCAAACAACTCCGTGCACCCCCGGTGTATCCCGAGCAACCACTCCCAAGACTGCCGTAGCCGGGCCGCCAGTAGAGACCCCGGTGCCATGGGAATACCCTACAGGGGTTTGGGCCTTATTACCCTGGTCGGGACGACCCATGACACCTCACTGTTGTATGCGGCGACCCGGGGCAGGCGGGTGAAGCATCCCTGTCCGACCCTCATGCACGGGGGCAGTACGGCTCACCATCAGGCCGGCACGACCTGTCACATCGCGTTGGCCGTCATACGCCGCCTGCCAGTACCGCACAATCAGGCCGCGTAGGCACTGCTTCTCTGGCGCCACTCCCTCCGCTGCGTCCAGCGTAGGGATGGTAGCTGGTGCACCCACAATTCCCCTCCCCATCATCCTGCACCCCCGGCACCCACCACTCCGTCACCATTTCCTCCGTGATGCCACAACCAGAGTATCCGTGAGTCGCCCTCCAGAGCCGCCCACCACAGCATCAGGGGCAGGGCCGCAGACGGCGCTCCAGGGCACCGTACCCCTTCCACTCGGACGCTCTTCAGGCCACCCTGGATAGTCGTCCAGGCACTTGAGGACATCCGTCCAGAGTGCCGCAGTGCCCACCTCGCCTTAGGCCACCCCCTGTCGGCATGCTCCTGACATGTCCCGCACAGCGGGGCGGAGGCACACTGATGAACCCAAACGGACACCGTCTCCCCGCACCCGTGGCATCGCTGCGGAAGCACAGACCGCGATGGAACGCAGCTACCATCACAGCACTGCGACCACAGGTCCTGCCATACATCGCAGCACGCGTCCTGGAGCCCGAGCAAAGCCCCTGTCAGCGTGCGTGCTGTGGCACTACTGAGGAGGCTGCGCCTCGCCTCCTCCCACGTGGACACCGGGCGGAGTATCGGTCGTCCGTCGGGCATCTCCGGCAGGCTCTCAAGCAGCCGGGGCCACCGCGCCACCTTGGGGCCGCGCGTGCCATGCGCCAGGAGCTCCCAACCGTAGTCCCGCAAGACCTCCCCGATGACAACAACCCCGTCCTGCTCCGGGCCCCTGGCGGAAGCCAGAACCAAGCGTTGCCCTCCCGCCCGAGCCTCAATGACCGCCCTGAGACCCAGGGTGTCAAGGGTGTGACGGGCATCGGCAGCCACGTGGTCGTCCCCCTCTGGCAGAGAGAACATGGCCTCCGTGACTTGGCCTTGCGCGTCGTCGCCCTGTACCCGCGCCAGCTGCTCGGAGCCCACTAACACTGCCATGGACCGCTGCTCCGTGACCGCCGGTACGGCTCGTCGCAGCTGCCGGTCACATAGCCACAACGTACCCACGTCAAGTACGACAGCCACCGCCAGGACTGGGAGACCGCACAGAGGTTGCTGAAGGACTGGCAGCACCTCGCGAGGCCAGCCCACGACGTTCCCCACCGCTGGATGGTTGGCGTACACCTGGAGCCAGGGATCACTCTGGCCGTCAGGGTGTCTCACCTTGGTACCCCGCACCTGGGCCCAGGACTGCGCCGACACCACGCGGGACCACTCCCTGAATGCCGTGATGTCTCGCGCCACCCAGGAACCGATCCACCGGTCGAAGGCCTGCGCCACCGCCGCCATCCAGTGAGGGAACAAGGACAGGGCCTCCTCACGCTCGATGCACGACCGCGACACCAGCAGTGCGTGCAGCGGTGCCCTCAGAAAGGTTGCCCGCAGGTCGCCGGGGAGGCCGGCAAACGGGTTCCACGGCGGACGCTGCAGGATCCTCCCTGCCGGCGGGCAGAAGGGTGTGTCACCGCGCAGGAACGCGTATACCGCCCTCCTTCGATCTTGCATCGGCAGCTGCATGATCTGGGTGAGCCGATGGTTCCTGCGGGCATACACATCTTCCCCAATCTGGACCATGTCCTCCACAAAGAGTCTGGCCTTGGCAGGACCCCGGGACGACGCCGCTCGCACCGCAGCGAACAGCCGCTTCAGGTCCCCGGGTACGACACCTGCCATCAGGGATTCTGCCCACCTGCAGCTGTGCTCCCTCCACGCCACGAACTCCACCGCCCTGTCCGTTAGGGGTAGCTCCGCCGTGAACTCCTCCACACGCCTGCACAGAAGCCCAGCCACCTCCTCGTCCCGCGCACACAGTAGGCGCATGTGGCCGATGTCCTCCTCCGGCCCCCCACAGAAGATACAGGGGTGGGCTGGTATTGCCACACGCGTGAGCCTCTGTCTCCACCGTCGCATGACCTGCATGGTGGACAAGCGACCGTCACGTGCCCGCAGCATATTCCTGTGCGTTGGGCCGTGGTGCACAGCTCCCAGGGACATCGCCTCGCAGGCGCCAGCTAGTGGCGTGTGCGCCCTGGTGCGTGCCGCTAGCGAGCGCCACTCTATCTCCCGGACCTGCTGAAGGGCTTGCATGGATGGTACACGCGGCTCGAGCTCACCATTATCCCCCGGTACCAAGAGGATGGCGTGCTCCTTCGGCAGGACAAGATGGACTGGCGGGGCCATCGCACGGGCCGCGGCAGAGTCCGGTGCCTCAAGCGGGACCACCGCTAAGTGCGAGCTCTGCCTCACCACCCAGTGGTGCGGCCCCCCAACTCGGCGCGGCAGCCGCCGCAGCCCCTCCACCATCCAGCTCAGTGCATGTTGATTGACCAGATGTGACGTCGGCCCCTTGATGCCACGGTACAGGGCCTCCTGCGCCCTGCGGAGATGCGCTCCTATGACGGACGCATCCACCACGTGTACCGTGCACGCTGACGGGGGCGTGTGCAACAAGTACGCCGCCGCGCCAATGATCTCTGCCTCCGGGACCGTGCCGTAGATGGCACCCGTCCACGTGGGGATTCCGTGGCTGGCCACCGCCACATTTGTGGCTTCGTCTCCCTGGGGCGACGCGTCAGACGATGTGACTTTAGTCGCCACCGGCACCCAGCAGTACCGGTGGGGCTCTAGCCACGCCACGTCGGAGTGGGGGCTCTGCACCACCTTTCCCAGAGACGCCGCGCTGGAGGCCGTGAGCTCCGGGGACAGGACCACCCTCGGTCGATACACCGCATGTGGTCTCCAGGCCAGGTCACATCCGCAGACTGACTTGATGGCGTCCAGGGCGGTGGTGTATTCCGCCCCCCAAACCGTTGCGGAGCAGGAAGGCTGGTACACCACGACAGACCCCTGCTCCACTGCGCCACCACCACGCAACGACGTGACGGCGACATGCGGATCATGCGGCACGTTGGACATTCGGACCACTTCCGGGACCGAGTGCTCATCCGGATCCGGGATTGGGCCTGCCGGTAGCAGAAGAACAATTGCCCATTCGCTGCACTTGTGCACCGCCGCGCACGCCCTGGAAAACGCTGGCTGTCCGTGCACAACCCACAGTGGTGGCGGGCTTATGCCGCCCCCGGCGTGGGGAGTGAGTAGGGGGACGGACGCCGGATCGTCTTGCTGCTGGTAGCCCTCAAAGACGTCCCCCAGCAGAAACAGGAGGGCGGCCAGCGGGACGAACGGCATGGACAGCCCCGGGTTGGCCGGGTCCCATCCTTCCTCCCTGTATCCGCCCACCACATACACGTCCCCCGCAGCGGACTGTCTATTGCGTTTGCTGGCCTTCTTTCGGCGCACTGGGTGAATGAGCCGGTGAGTCAACGGACCGGACAGCTGCGGCCGGAAGACGTCGCGAAGCCCCGTGAGCCACACGTGGTCCAGCTGGTGGGGTCCTACTCCCGCGTGCGGAAGGTGCAGGTGGTCCTCGTGGCACTCCTGTAGCTGGACCGCCCAGTGCCCAGGCGTAGGGCAGGGGAGCCGCGCATGCAGGAGGTCATTTGCGGGATCAGTCAGGGACTGCACTGCCGCATCCGTGCGGGGCCCCGAGAGAATGCAGATGTCCCTACCCTTGAAGGCGTAGGATTGGGATACCCACTTCCGCCCTGCCCACTGCACTTGCGGCAGATGGGCGTGTGCACACGAGTACACCGACGATGGCATGAGAAGCCCCACGCGCAACGTCCCCATCGCCCTGAGCACCCTGTCCACCCACGTATTGCCAGCGTGCGTGGCGAATGACGCCGAGGGCACCATGAACTGCCCGCACACTCCGTACTGCACGTGCATGTCTCGGAGCATGGCCCGCAGCTCATCACGGACCGTCATCGACCTGTGGTGGGTGAGCTGAGCCACGGTCGCCACGACGGAGTCGCGGCATATAACCTGGACATCTGCCAACCGTAGCCCATGACCTGACCGCACCGCCACGTTGGACAGGTCCTTGGGCAGCTTCTCAAACTGCAGGGCCGCAGCCTTGATGGCAGTATTCAGCTTGACCACCGCCTCCGCCGTGTCGGACAGGTAGGGCGCCGCGTACCGCACGATGCCACCAACCACGGCCGCCATCACCTCATGAGGCACCGACGCCGGCCCCAGCGTGTTCTTGCACCAGCCCAGCAGGGCTTCACACCGGAGTACATGTTTCTCCTTCATGGTCGCCATCCCCCTGGGATCGAGGCGCAGGCCCAAGTATGGTACCGTGCCCTTGGCACGTAAGCATACCCATGGGGCCGCTGTGTCCCCCGGGTTCAGGTATACCATAATCGAGTGGATGCGAGCAGTACTGGCATAGGCGCATTTGCTCACGTTGAGGGACATGCCCATGTCCGTGAGATACCGCGCTATCATCGCCGCATACTCCAGGAATTGCGGCAGGGAGTGCGCTATCAGCAGGAGGTCATCACAGTACGCCTGTACCAGGGGTGGCACCGCGTGGCGAGCATCTCCCCGCGCCTTACAGGCAAGGCTCCGCAGGAGAGGCTCCAATAGGAGGAGGTAGAGCACAGCGCTCTCCGCACTGCCCTGCCGCAGGCCCCTGTGGAGCCGTATGCTCGGCGTCGGGCCATGCGCAGTGACGATGCGCACCAGGGACCCGCAGCTGAGGGTGTGGAAGAGCCTGATGAGCTCCTCCGGGACACCCATGTGGCGCAGGAGTAGCGCCAGTGCTCCGTGCGGCGCTGTGTCAAAAGCTTTCGACACATCGAAGGCCAGGACGTGGTTTTCCTCCATCCCACGCTGCAGCCTGCGCTGGGCCAGGAACACCGGGGCAGCCGCCGTGGAGCCCGGCATGGCTCCGAACTGCCAGTCCGCGGCCAGTCCCTTGCGTGCCAGAACAGCTGTGAACCTCCGCATGAGGGGGGTCATGAGCATTCGCATGTCTTGCTGCCCCAGCGCTATCGGCCTGTACTCGTCCAGGTTGCCCGTGGCTGTGCCCTTGGGCATCAGCCAGATAATGGCCTCGTGCCAGGACTCCGGGACATCCGCACCCCGCAGGATTGCCCTGTACGCATGCACCAGGAGCCCCTGCACCGGTTCAGGCAGCTCTGCTATGAGGGCTGCCGTGACCCGGTTGGACCCCGGAGCTTTGTCGTCCGCCACGGCCTGCCTCACGGCGTCTTTAAGGTCCTGCATGGTGTAGTCCTGTACCGACCTCCACTCCTCCGGCACCCCTTTGGGAATGTGGGCCCGGACCAGCCGCTCGAAGGCCGGCAGGTTCACTGGCCGCTTGGCGTACAGCGCCTCCGAATACCTCTGGACCTCGCCAATGACGTCCGAGGCCTCCAAGAGCACCTTCTCCGACTCGCGGACGCGTACGGACCATAGGCCTGACGGGGCATAGTTCACCACGTTGATGGCCCCCCGTATCGCCGTCCATCGGAGCTGCAGGTCCGGTACCCTGCCCCGCCAGTAGTCCTTGATGGACCGGCGCCTGTTGCTCCTGAGGACATCCCGCAGCTCCTCCACGCGTGTCTCCAGCTGGCGGAGCTGTTGGTCCAATGCGGCACGCAGGTCCTCAACCGAGGCGGGGGACAGGTCGGGGTCCACTCGCCGGAGGTGCTGTAGCAGGGCAGTCGCTTCCTGGGAGTGGAGTCCGGCCGCCGCCGCGTCCCGTTGCCACAGCTGATGGGCACGCCAGGCCAGGGCCTGCTGATCCGAGAGGACCTGGTCCAGCGACGCCTCCGTTTCCGCCTGCCCGTGTGGGTACTGCGGGTCCACGCCGGAAGGCATGCGCACTCCCGTGACCCTGGACACGTCATCACGGAAGGCGTAGAGCAGGTCAAAGACCGCTTGCACCTCCGACGTGCCCATGGTGGCAGTGTCCTGGTCCGATGAGAGCCACGCCTGTAGCCGCTGATCCCCGCAGGCCTTCTGCAGTACTGCCGCCACCGCCTCACGAACCCCCGGGGAGTCCGGGCGTATGGCGTGCAGCCTGCCCTGGGCGTGCGAGTAGGCCATCCTGGTGACCCTCTCTTTGCCGGCCACCGCTAGCGGGATGTCCAGGACCACAGGGCCATGATCCGACCCCAGCGACGCTGGAGACCGCCCCGGCGCCAAGTGAGGGCGCTCACGCGCCGCCCACGGGACCAGAGGCGAGTTCAGAAGGAAGGAGTCCAGTCGGTGCCCCGCCCTCGTGGGCCTCCTGTCCTCCTCCCGTTCCGGGCCTGCCCTGCGGAAGCCACACTGTTCCCACAGGGCTTGGAACCTCCTCGTGGTAGGGTGCCACGGGGACTCCAGCCACACGTTGAAGTCCCCTCCGAGGAGCACGGCCCTGGTGCCACCCGCACTCTTGGCCGCCGCGTACATGGCCACGTCAGCCCAGAAGGACGCCTTAGACGCCCAGGAGTCGCCGCCGCTACCCGGGCCGTGGACGTTGATGACCGTGAGGGTGCCACCTGCGGTCACCACATCCAGGGCCATGGCCTTGCCCGGCACGATGTCCACGATGTCTCGAACCTCCTCCGCGGCGAACACGTCCGCCCGAAGGGCAATCAAGAGCCCGCCGCGCACCGCCGCCGCCGACGCCGCCTGGGCATCCACCCCTGGGTATGTATGATACCCATGGTGACGCCACTGGTTCTCGGAGTGCACCACACCTTGAGGGTCCTGCAGGCCAGTCTCCTGGAATAGGCCCAGGATGGCACCCTCGGCCTTCATGATACCCGCCGCCACCGCATCACCGTCGAGCATACCTGGGGTCACTGGTACACCGTCCCCCCGCATCGAGCCCTGGACGTTCCACGACACCGCCGCTCTGGTGTCGGAGGCGGGGCCCCTTCATGGCTGCACGTGTGGATCGGGGCCCCCCGCCGGATCCGGATCACTGGATGGAGAGGGGCCACCAGCAGGCTCTGGGGGACCACCTGCATCCGGCGCGGGTGGCTGGCGAGGTGGCCCCTGACCCCGTGGGCCTCCGCCCGAGGATGTCGTCGCCTGCCGAGACCCGGCAGATGCGGCGGGCTCCCCCTCAGTCTGCCCGCCGGACGTACTTGCCGCCGTACTCCCCGTAGAAGTCACCGCCCCTCGCCGCGCTGCAGACCCAATCGCCCGAGACCGTGTTGCCGATGGCGACGCCCCGCGCCCCGCCGCAGGGCGGGCACCCGTGGGCAGCGTGAGCGCTCTGGACCCCGCCTGGGCCGACGCGAAAGGCCCCGCCTGGCCCCCCGGCATAACGCCAGCCAGCATGGCCAGCGCCTGGTCCCGTTGTGCCGGATCAGTCACATGGTCCCGCTGGATGTGGTCTAGCAGGTCCTTGGGGTGGAGGTGGGTAGGCCGGCAGTGCGTGCCAGCTTTCCATGTGCAGTGACCAGCCCCATCCAGCCGAGACCAGGCGCAGACGTTGATTGTCTTTGTCCCACGCTGATCCGTGGCCAAGTCACCGCCGAAGTGCCGCAGCACGTACCGAATGTTGACATAGGCGCCATACTGAGGCGGGGGGCTCCTCTTGGGCGGCGGCTGGGGCGCCGCTTTCGGGGCCTGCTTCGCCGCCGCCGCCGGGGGCGCCGCAGGCCGCACTGGTGGCACGCTTGGTGGTTGCGGCAGGTGCAGCATTCCCCCCACGGGAAACTGCTCATCCACCCAGCGGCGCCACGCGTCGGCGAACTTCTCCCGGTCGCCCTCGACCCTCCACCTGGAAGTGGAGAACGCCCGGAGCCACGGCCCCATGTTCTCCGCCATAACCAGGCGGAGGGCATCTCCTCCGCTCTGCCGGCGGAAGCGTGTCGCGGCCGCGCCTGCCACGGTCCCCTGGAGGTACAGCGCGTCGCCCCCGTCGCCACTCAGTGCACTAAGGTGCAGGGCCTCCAGGTCGGCGGGGCGGACCGTGAGCACCGTGCCCTGCCCGCGATCGTACAGGCGCAGCGCCGAGGAGTGGGGCTCCAACGCCGCCACAACCCAGTACCACGCCCGCGACGCGCTATGCAGCAGTGCAAGCGAGGCTGCCGGCCTGTTGCTGGACGACTGCGCCGCCGGGGCCCTGGGGAGGGCCGCCGCGTGACCCTGCAGCGCCTTGCATATGCCAGCTGCATGCTCAGCCTGCCACATGTTGCTCGGGACTACGGGCCAGACGTCCTGCCCCTGGACCACTGGCGGCCGCGTGACCTCCACGAAGACCGCCGGCGCTGGCGGGATGTCCTCGGCCGTGCACCTGTGCGCCCTGCGCACCGGCCCCAGCCCACTGAGGCACTCCTGGAACACCCGGTAGCAGGCCGGGCCCCTGGACTGCTGCCTCCTGAGCCGGCACGCGGTGACTACGACCCACTCCAGTCCCCCCGTTTCCACCCGAACACAGGCCCAATACTCCGCCCCCTCCAACACCACCAACCGCCCCATATCCGCCATGCCCACCGTATGGGTGGAGGACACGCTCTCCACCCGCAGCCACCGCTTGGCGCTCTCTTCCCACGGCTGGGGGGCATGCATCCGCTGCTGCTGCATCGCGTCCTGCACGTGCTGCAGGGACACTGTCGCCAGCATGGACATCCCCCCGTCCGACGCCGCTGCCATACACAGCAGGGCATGTTGCATGCGCGCTCCGGGCAGCCCCACGTTGTGCGGGACGTTTGCCAGGTCCAAGGGCGCGCGGGGCGCCGGCAGGGCCTCCAACACCGCCGCAGGCAGCTCCCCCAGGGACGGCAGACGCGCGATGGGCCCCATGTCCCTGTTGAGGACCACCGCCGCCACCCACCGCCTGTCCAGCGCGGACAGGAGGTTGCCCGGCCTCGGCACCCTGAGGAGGGTACCGACAGCGGACATGAGGGCGCACACGCCACAGTCCTTGGTGTTGCCGGCCGGCTGCTGCACCTGAGCCGCCCGGGCCTCCGCCAGCAGACGCTCCGCACCCGGCCATCCCGCCCTCTGGCCCCTGGGTGCCATGCGCATCGTCCGGACCGCCATGTCCCACGTGTGCGGCCATTGGGGCGGGGCCCCCGACACCACAGGCCGGCCCAGCGGGTCCACTGCCAACCGCGTGTCAGGGGCCACGAGGTGGTGGGCCGTCCAGTGCCGCATGTCCGGCGTCTCCAACCGGTCGAGGTACACCGCCTCTGAGCCCCCAAGCTCGACGTACCTCGCAATGAGGAGGGCAGCCGGGGTTTGGTCGTGCCGCTGGCCTTCCCACCCCTCCCTCGGGAGCATCATGGCGTGGGGGGCCAGGCACTGCACCACGTCGGCTGCCAGCGCGACCACGTCGTCGCTGAGCTCCACCCCATGGTCCGCGGCCACCAGGAATTGGTGCCTGGGCTCGGAGTACACTCGCTCCAGGGCGCCCCGCAACTCAGCTGGCGGGGGAGAGGCGTCCCCGCAGCCCCGCAGCCAGGGGAGTGCGCCCGGGAGGTGCCGCCCCGCCCCTCCTGACCAGACGGCGGCCCTAAGGACCGGCAGGTCCCGCCAGACAGCCACTGCGACCTGATCGCGCCAGGGCTGCGGCTTGTTGGCACCCCACTGGAGGACGGCCACTACAGCATGCGTGGTCAGGGGCTCCGCTGTGAGCTGCAACGCCGTCCCCCCGTCGGTCTCGATCACCGTGCCCCTTGGGGCAGTGAAGACGTGGCCATCGGCCCCACGGACCGCCACCCATCCCCACAAGACCGCCACGGTCTCCCAGCTGGGGTGGTTGGTCCTCCTGGGCAGGACCACCACCGGTGGGCACGGGCCGTTGGCGGCCCACACGCGCCATTCCACTCCCACAAGACGCTCGTGACCAGGGGGCCGGTACACCTGGGGCCACGCGTCTGGGAGCTGGCGATGGACAGCGGTCCACACGTCAGCCCCGCCAGCCCGCGTGAACTGAAGTCCCCCCAGGATGTCCCCGTCCACAGGGCTGGGGAGGCGGGCGGTGCGAACTTCCAGCCCCTGACTCAGGCGAAGCCCTGGCCCCTCTCGGTCTCCCAGCAGCGAGACCTCCGGGTCCGTGGTCGCAAGACGAGCCGCCACCGTGGGGAGATGCAGGGAGACAGTCCACGGCTGGACTGAGACGGGCTCGCGAGGGAGGTCAGGGCAGGCCGCCACAGCACTGCCATCCCTCGCCCAGCTGAGCGCCCTGTCCCACCACTGCGCCCACGCACCCGGCGCTGCCGGCAACGACCAGGACAGGTACGTCACGACCGCCTTAGCCTGCCACTCGCGAGGGTCCATGCCGGCAGGATGTGTGTGCCACGTGCACACCCATCCCAGGTTGGCCTCCTGGACGGTGACCATGTCCCTCCACGGGACCACCGGGAACGGAGTGAGCAGGGCCGCCATGCCACACGGCAACGCCACCGCCCACTCGGTCAGGCCTCCACTCTCCACCGCATACACCACCGCCGGGAGTCCTCCCCCTTGCGCCTTTACCACCGCATCCTGCAGCAACGTCCCGTGGCCCCTGCCGTGGTCCCGGCTGCGGTCCAGGCTGAGAGCCCCCACACGGGCCATGGCCTGGAGGATCAGGAGCAACTCCTGGGGTACTCCCCGCGGCACCGGCGGCTGGGGGTGGGCGTACCGGCAGGCATCTGCCCGCATGCACCATCCCTTGGCCCAGTGCCTGCAGGTTTCCTCCTCCCCCGTCTTCGGCCCAGCCTTATCCGCCACCCCCGGCTCCCTGGGGCTCACCTCACGCGCTTCCTTCGCCCCCACGATCACCAGCTCCTCGTCCTGCTCCCCGGCACCCTGCGCCTCCTCACCCTTGAACTCCGGCTCCTCGTCCTGTTCCATGGCGACCTGCGCATCCTCACCCCCCCTGCGCTGGTCCTCCTCCTCCAGTTCCTCCGTCGTCGGCGGCGGGCCCGCAGCATCCGAGATCCTCGCCAGGGCCGCCGCCACAATGGCCTGCACGTCCACCTCCTCCCTGGCCACCTCCGGCTGATCCTGCTGCTGCTCCTCCCCCGTGGGCTGCTCTTGCCCCACCTCGTCACCGCCACGGCCTGCTTCCCCGTCTCCTCCCACCGGGATCGCGCGTTCGGACCCCTGGGGGGCGGCGCTCCCGTCGAGGCGCGTGCCCACCACCACCAGCAGCTTGAGGTCACCGCCGCGGCTCTCAAGGCGGTAGCTGCTGGAGGTGGGGACGA
Source organism: Eutreptiella sp. 'Long Island Sound 2002' (assembly GCA_964036045.1). NCBI lineage: Eukaryota > Euglenozoa > Euglenophyceae > Eutreptiales > Eutreptiaceae > Eutreptiella > Eutreptiella sp. 'Long Island Sound 2002'. The sequence goes on along the minus strand of OZ038381.1, from coordinate 120,579,037 downwards.
GGACCGCCCCATCCCCGGTTAGCAGCAGGCGGTCCGCGCCGAACACGACCTCTGCACCCTCGGGGTGCAACGCCACCAGGAGCGCATGGGACCCCAGCGCCTGGGGTGTGAGGGGCCGCCCAGCCTGCTCGCGACGCCAAGCGTCAGCCCCACCCCGCCACAAGGCCACGTACAGGCCTTCGTCCCGCCGCACGTCCTCCAGCCCTGCCTCGCCCATCAGGCGCACCACGGACAGGCGCACCGACAGGGGGAGGCTTTCCTGGGGCTCGGCCGCCCGGACATCACCGGGGTGATGACCCAGGACCGCCGCATCCCCCAGTTGGACACAGCGGACTTGGCCGTCGCCCGGGGACGCCGCTGCCAGGGCCATCTCTCGGGCGACCTGCCCTGGGCGCTGGAGCTCATAGCGCTCCAGGGCGCTTGCCAGCATCTCTGCCCCCCGCTGCCCCGTGCCCGTGAGGCGGTGCCTGTGGGCGCCCTCGGCCGCATGGTACCTGCAGTGCCGCCGCTCACAGCTCCCCAGGGGAGGGGGCGGCACCGCAGTGGGCATGGGCCGCAGCGGCTCGTTGGCCGGGTCCTCGTCCATGCCGGCGTAGACGTCGGGCCCGGCGTCGTCCTCAAACATGAGGGCCAGCGCCGACTCGCCGGGCCCGTATGCCTCCTCGTCCTCCACTTCCTCCGCTTCCTGCCCCCCCTCCGCCCCGTCCCCGGCTGCGACCACCGCCGGCGGCGTGTCCGGCCGCGGCGGGAAGGGCGCCAGAGGCCGCTCGTCAGCGCCTCCGCCCCTTGCCGCCTCCGCCGCGTCCAGCCGTGCCCGCAAGTTGTCGGGCAGCCGGGCCCAGCTGGTGCCCGCATGGAGGTCCATGCTGTACGCCAGCCCCGCCGGACACGGCACACCGGGTGCCACCTGGCGCCACACCCGCCACCCCCACATCCACTCCTCCACTCCTTCCCCCTTGGCACGTCCCCCACTGGGCTCCACAACCCCGCCGCCCTCCGCTGGCGTTTGCGCCTTCGGCACACCCCGCCCCGCGTCCTGTCCCCCCGAAGAAACCGCCTCCGTCGACGTCTCCTTGGCCCCGTCCGTCCTCGGGGCGACAGCCGCGAGCGCCTGCGCGATTAGCTCGCCGGCGTCGGCCCCTTCCGGCGCTGCTCCCCCACTCCTCACGGCCGTCCGCCGGTACTCCTCCAGGGCCTGCGCGAGCAGCTCGCTGATGCCTCGCGGGCCAGCCACTGCCGCCTCCTGCGCCGCATCCTCCCCCGCTTGTACCCCCGTCGTAGTCCTCCCCGCGGGGGCCGCGCCCTGCATCCCACCCGGCACCACTGGCTCTGGGCCCGCCGGCACCACGGGCGGGGCCTCGCGCGGCACGGCCGGGTCCGGCATCTGGACCGTCCGCGGTGGCGACCCCGCCGCGGGAACCTCCGGTTGAGGCTCTGCCAGGGGCGGCGCAGGTGCCCCCATACTCTTCGCCTCGCCCGGGGGCACACCATGTGCTGCCTCCCCTTGCGACACCCCCTGCTGCTGGGCGCCCCGCCCCGGTCCTGGAGCCGGCACCGGTACCGGCACCGACACGGCGTGCTGAGGCATCGGCCGTGAGTGCCGCTGGGGCGGGGGGCGAGGGCATTCCACATGCAGGTGCGGACTGTGATGGTGATGGTGACGGTGAGGGTGGACGGGGTGCCGTGGCACAGCCTCTTGCGACACCCCCTGTTGTTGGGCGCTCCGCCCCGGCCCAGGCACCGGCACCGGCTCTAGCATCGGCATTGTGTGCTGAGGCCGCCGTGGGTGCTGCTGGGGTAGGGGATGTGGGTACTCCACATGCTGGTGTGGACGATGTTGGTGATGGTGATGGTGAAGGTGGACTGGGTGCTGTGGCCCAGCTCCTTGCGAAACCCCCTGCTGCTGGGCGTCCCACCCTGGCTCAGGCACCGGAACCGATTCCGGCACCGGCATCGTGTGCTGAGGCGTCAGTGATTGCTGCTGGGGCAGGGAATGTGGGTACTCCACTTGCTGGTGCGGATGGTGATGGTGACGGTGATGGTGAAAGTGGACGAGGTGCTGTGGCACAGCCCCTTGCGACACCCCTTGCTGCTGGGCACTCCGCCCCGGCCCAGGCACCGGCACCGGTTCCGGCACCGGCACCGTGTGCTGAGGCGGTCTTGGGTGCTGCTGGGGCAGGGGATGCGGGTACTCCACATGCCGGTGCGGTTGGTGATGATGATGGTGATGGTGTAGGTGGACAGGGTGCTGTGGCACAGCCGCCAGTTGGTGGTGAAGGTGAAGATGGACTGGGGGCTGTGGCACAGCTGCCGGGTGTACGTGTTGGTGTGGGAGGTGATGCTGCATCATGGGGAACCCGACGGGGTGATGAAGTAGGTGATGGAGATGAAGTTGGTGGTGGTGGTGAGTCCCAAAGGGCGGGATGGGCATGGGCCCGAGGCCAGGGGGCGGCGGCATCGGAAACGCACCCGGCGCCGCATACCCCGGCTGCCCCGCCAACCCCACCGGGGGCCGTCCGCGCTGCGCGTCCTCGAGCTGCCCGAGATCTTGTAGACATCGGAGTAGTCGGTTGAGCAGGTGCACCCCGAACGGCACCGTGCCCGCTGCGAACCGCGCCTGAACGTCGGGCGCGTTGTACGGGTGGGGATCGCGGGCCAACGTCTGCCGCAAGCAGACGTCGACGAAGTGGTCCCACCCGTTGTCCCTGGCCGGACGGTCCGCGTCCACGCGCGCCTGGAACGCCGCGTACGTGTGCGGCCCGTGTCTGACGAGATCAGACACTGTGTCTACCAGGCGCCGGGCACGTCGCCGGAAGGCTGGCAACTCCGCGGGATTGGTGGGGACAGATAGCGACATTTAGCTAACGAAGGCTGTGTGAGCTAAGGACACGGGAGAACGGGTGGACTCCATGGCCCGTCCCGCTTGCCATTGGTGTATGGTTGCACGACACTTCGCACGACACAGCTGCGCATCCCCCTTGCTCGCCCCTTCTCCCCTCCGTGTTCCTGTGCCCCCGACTGTGTTCGCTTGGTGTGCCCCTTGGCCCTTGGGTTGGGGGGGGGGGGGGCGCCCGACGCTGGCTCTGGTCCCTCCCCCCGGGAGTTTCCCCACGGGGGGGCCGATGCATGCACTCCCCGTCAGGGTGTAACTCTGTTGTACGGGCCGTCCATTTGTACCCGCTCAGTACAAATGGACCTGCGTCGTAACCAGGTACGTCGGCCCTTCCCCACACCGGGGTCGGGTACACTGTGGGTCTCTGGGGAGTCCTTGCGGGTTAGGCACGTCTCTTGCTTACCCCGATGGACGGTGTGCCCTACCCGCAGCCCCTCACAGGACACGAACCGCAGTACGTGCCGTGGGGAGTGCTCCTGGTCAGGCCCATTGGCCACCCCCCCAGGCCGGTGCCACCTCGGGCCGCTGGCCATCGGTCCCGGGCGTAACCCACCTTATTGCTCGCGCTCAGATGGGGCCGATACGGACACCGGGGGGGCCCCCAAACCCCAGAGGTCGGGTACCTCACCAGCGTCGTTCGCGGGCCCTTGTCACCCCGCCCCCCCCCGTTGGTCCCTGCTCCCCTGCTTTCTTCCCCAGGGGCCCTGGCCCCTTGCTGTGCCCCCTGGCTCCCGCCCTGTCCCGTCTGCCCCTGCTGCCTGTCCCTGCTCCGGCATGTTGGTGCTCTTGGTTGCTCGCTTCGTGTTTTTTTTATATTTTTTTTTATTTTTTTTTTTTTCGCCGCCCTCGCCCTTCCTGCGGGTGGGCGTCGGTGTAGGTGGCCGGGGGGGGGGGGGGGTTCTCGCTGTCCTCCCTTTTGCGCAAGGGGGGGGGGGGGGGTTGCCGTGTGGCCCCCGTCGTCACCCTACCCTTCCTGCGGTTGCACCCCCGGCGGTCCCCCCGTGGGGGCTTGCACGGCGCGTGCCCCCCTTGGGCACGGTCGTCTCGCCCCTCTGTCTCTCCACCCCGCCGCGGTGTCCCCGGGGGGGGGTCCGCCGCTCGCTACCGTCATCCCTCTTGTCCCCTCGCCATCTCCCCGTTGCCCTCGCCTCTGTCCTTGGTGGGTGCGGGAGGTGGGGGCGAGGGGGGGGGGGTGCGCCCTCGTTGCCCTTCCTCCGGCGTAAGCACGTCGCAGGCACGGCACTGGCACGCGGCACGGCACTTGTCCTCCTGCTGGGGTGTGAGGCACGCCGCGTGGCCCTTGCCTTTGCCCTGTCCACGCTGCGTGCTCTCCCCCGGTGCCCCCCCCGCTGGTGAGGGGGGGCCGCTGCCCGCCCTTCCCTTCCCGCAACCCCCACCCTTGGGGGGGCGGAGGCTTGTGGGGGGGGGGGGCCTTGTCGTTTTCCTGCCGTTGCCCTCGCGTCGTAGGCACGAGGCGTGGTTTTCGTCCCTCTGCAGGGGGGGGGGGGGGTTAGCCTCGCGGCTCCCTCCGTCGCCCCTTCTATCCTACGCCCGCACCCCCGGTGGTCCCCCCGCCGGGGCTTGCACGGAGCGCGCCCTCTACGGGCACGGTCGTGTGGCTCGTCCCGCACTCTCCTTCCTCTGCCTCCCCACCCTGCCGCGTCGTCCTCGGGGGGGGGGGGGGGGGCGCTTTTCGCCCCCTCCCTTCCCGCATTCGCCCTCGGGGGGGTGGTGGTGGTGGGGGGGGGTGGGGCGCCCTTTTCGCCCCCCATCCGTTGCACGCACGTCGCAGGCAGGCATGTCGTAGGCACAGCACAACCACGGGGCGAGGCACTTGGCTGCCGCGGGGGGGGGGGGGAGGTTTCCCTTTGGGCCTTCCCGCCCTGCTCCATGGTAAAGGCCCCGCACTCCAGGATCACCAGCCGCTGTTGCCCCCTCGGCGGTAGTCGCCGCGTCTCCGCATGGTGCTCAGTGTCCCGTGCCTGCTCCCTCCTGTGCCCATACTTACTGGAGGAAGTACGTACCCGGGTGGATTCGGAAGATGATGAAGTGCGGGCAGCGGGGAGGACTTACCGTACGCCTCGAAGGCTTCTTGCGCCATCCGCCGCCCTGGACGAGGGGTGGGCCCCTGTTTCGGCACCCAACAGCCCGGGGGGGGCCGACCTCCCATCCTCTCCCTGGTGCGTGTGTATCCACTTCCGAGCGTCCTGATACCGGTGCCGTGGTATCAGTCCGCTGGAAGTGGCGGCTACAAAGCGGCCGGACGCTCTCGTCCCCCGGGCCTCTGCCACCCCCGAGCGCGATGGAGGCCCCTGAGGTCCTATGGCAGAGACGCGGGGAGGCGGATGGGGGATTCATTTGTGGCATCCCCTGGCCACCTAGTTAATCAGTACAGTTCAATTTACGCCGCAGGGGGCCCACCGGTTGGCGCCGCTGGTGCCCGTCCCCTCTGCGTCACACGCTCCGCAACAGGCGCAGGGGGTCCAGTGGATGGCGCCACTGGTGCGCGTCCCCTCTGCGCCACTGGTGGGGTCACTGCACGGGAGGCCCTACGGATGGCGCCGTAGGTGCCCGTCCCCCCGTGTCGCTTCCTGCTTCCTGTCCTAGGCGTGTCGGTCAAGACATGTCGCATGGATGAGGTCAGAGTAGGTTGCAGGACGCGCACGGCGCACGGCACGACGTTTGGCAACTATCCCCTACCCTGCCCCCGCTGCTCCCTCCCTCGCCCCCTGTGCTCGCCTAACGCTGCGCTTGCCCCTGTCCCCCTCGTCGCCCCCTCCCTCTGCTCTGGCCAGCCCTTTGTGCCCCTGTCTCCTTGTCCTCGTCTTCGCTGTACCCTCCCCGCCACACACCTCTCCCTTTCCCTCTCCCCCTTGCCTCCCCCTGGCGCCCCGGCCCCCAGGCTTGAGGCTCGCTGGTCGCTCCGCACTCCCCTGCGGCCTTCTTCACTCTTCGCCCGCCTTGCCTCCCCCTCCCTCTCCTGCCCTGTGTCCCCTCTACCTCTCGCTGGCCACCGTGTAGGCAAGTCGCACGCACGCACCTGGCCCTCGTGGTATGTCTCTACGCTGCGCTCCGCCTTGTCCGGTGCCCCCGCGTACTGCGGGCGGCTCGCTCGGCAGTGGGGCACCTTCGTGCTTCTGCCCCACGCCCACCCCTTCATGCCGCTGTGGCACACCCTCGTCCCTGCCCTGCCTTCTCTGCCCCTTCGCCCTCCGGCCAGCGCGAGCACATTGCGGAGCATTTCGCGTGGCAGCGCCCTCCCTTTGCCCCCTCTCTCTGTCCTGGCCCCTCGGCCCTGTCCTGCCCCCTGTCTGCTCACACTCCCTCGTCCCCACTTGCCCCCCTTCCCTGGCCCCTTGGTCCCTGGCCCTCTGTGTCCCTGCCCTCGTCTGCCCTTTTCCCCCCCGGCATGCATTTCGCGGAGCAACACGCGAGGCATCCCTCACTCCCCCTTCACCTTGCCGCCCCCTGGTTCTCTGGTTCTGTCTGCACCGCAGCCCGCGGCCCTCTTCTCCCGCCCTACCTCCCCCTCCCTCCCCTGCCCTTGCCCCTCTCTATTCTTACCTGTTGTCCCCTCGCTGGGCACTTTGTCGGCATGTCGCACGCATGTCGCAGGTTCGCTTCCTGCATCTCCCCTCCTGCCCCGCCCTTTCCCCCCTCTTCTCCACGCAGTTGCATGCACGTCGCAGGCACGCACCTGGCCCTCGTCGTGTGACTCTACGTGGGGCGGACCTCTTCGCGGCAACGCGCCGCGGCTCCCCTCCTTGTCCATTGCCACTGCGCATTGCGGGCGGCTCGCTCGGTGGTGGGGCACCTTTGAGCTTCCGCCCCACGCTCGCTCTTTTGTGCCGTCGTGGCACCTGCCCTGCCCTGCTTCCTCTGCCCCTCTGCCCTCCGGCCAGCACGAGCACAATGCGGAGCAATTCGCGTGGCAGCGCTCCCTCTTCGCCCTCTCTCTCTGCCCTGGCTCCTTGGCCCCGTCCTGCCGTCTGCTCGCCCTCCCTTGTCCTCTCGTGCCTCCTAGGTCCCTTGGTCACTGGCCCTCGGTGTCCCTGTCCCCGCCCTCTCTTCACCCTCCCTGCTTACACTTCGCAGAGCAATTCGCGAGGCACCCCTCCATCTCCCCCTCCACCTTGCCGCTCCCTGGCGCCCTGGTTCCGTCCGCACCGGCCCGCAGCCTGCGGCCCTCTTCTCCCGCCCTATCTCCCCCTCCCTCCCCTGCCCTCTTCCTCCTCCACACTCCGCAGTACACTTCGCAGGACACTTTGTTGGCATGTCGCATGCATGTCGCAGGCACACGCCTGGCCCCTCCCTCTCCGCCCTGCCCCGTCCTCTCTCTACACTACGCAGGACACTCCGCAAAACACTGTGTTGACACTTCGCACGCATGTCGCAGGCACGCACCTGGCCTTTATTGGCGGCGTCGTTTGGTGGGCTGGCGCCACGCTGTGACCGCCCGCCGCTGCCGCAGCCCCCGCGGGAGCCGCCGCCGCGGGCAGCCACTCCATATGCCGCGGGGGGCGCGGCCCTGGTAGGCCCCGGCTGCCCCCCGGCCAGGGTTTCACTGTACCCCCCGCGGCGCCTGGTCGCCGGGGGGGATCCATCACAAATATCTGCAAGACATCGAAAAAAAATAGACATATATATATATATATATATATATATATATATATATATATATATATATATATATATATATATATATATATATATATATATATATATATATATATATATATATATATATATATATATATATATACATATATATATATATATATATATCCTCCAATCTACACCCCTCTCCCCAACTCTAGGTGGCTCCACCATACGGCTCTAAGGTACATGCGAAGGGCACAAAGTGGTGCATACATGTGGTGGAAGGGGCTAAACTCGGTCAAAACGGGCTCAAATTGGGCTAAAAACACTTGTTTGAGCATCCCAAATGGTCCGGGATCACTTTTGGAAAAACGCGTTTTTGACCCATTTTTCTTCCCAAAACAGCCCATTTTCAAGGCATTTTGGGATTTGCCATGGGCCAAAACGTGTCACCACGGGGTCAAAATGGGCTAAAAACACTTGTTTGAGCATCCCGAATGGTCTAGGATCACTTTTGGATAAATGCGTTTTTGACGCATTTTCGACCCATTTTTGGTCTTGAAACGGCCCATTTTCAAGGCATTTTGGGATTTTCATGGCCCAAAACGCGCCCCCACGGGCTCCAAACGGGCTAAAAACACGTGTTTGAGCATCCCAGGTGGTCTAGGAACAACTTTGAAAAAAATCTTTTTTTTCGCCCCGGGGACCCTGGTGGACCCACTTTTGGCCCCCATTGTGCGCGGGCCGGGCTGGCCTCCGGCTGTACCAAGTGACCACTGGTACAGGTGTCTAGGCGTCTCGTTGGGCGATTCCGAGGGTTGGAAACCACAAAAAGTAGGGGGTTGCGGGTGGACTAGGTGCTCACGGAATCGGATTTTGAGCCACGTAGCCTAAGATACGGCCCGTGCTTGGTTTCGGGGTGTTGGTGCACACTGCGCAGATTTTGGGGCTTTTTGGCGCCTTTTTGGGCCGTTTCTCGGACATATCGTGGAGTTGAAGGGCACTAGAGGGCTCTTTGACACGGTGAAGTCAAGCCGCACGTGTAGTGTAGCCACCGTTTCCCTTCGTTTGGGCGTTTTGCCCGGCTTTGGGGGCTGTTTTGGGCGAAAAATGGCTTTTTTTGGCCCAAAAGTGCGCAGATTTGGGAGGGCACCTCCCGACTTGGCGCCACCGCCCCGGGCCGCCACCGGTGAGTTTTTGGCTGAAAACTTGGATTTGGCAAGGGCACCACCTAGGCTCTAGGATGGCCAAGGTAGAGTCAAGCCCGAGGCGATGGGAAGGGCCAATGGCCAAAACGGAATGGTGAGGTGCTTGTTGTTGTTGTTGTTGCTTGTTAGCTAAATTTAAGGGGAGAGGGGTGTAGTAATATATATGTATATATATATCCTCTAATCTACACCCCTCTCCCATACTCTACGTGGCTACATTCTAAGGTACGTGCGAAGGGTACAACTTGGTGCATACACGTAGTGGAGGGGACTAAACTGGATCAAAACGGGCTCAAAATGGGCTCAAAACACTTGTTTGTGCACCCCCAATGGTCCAAGATCACTTTTGGAAAAACGTGTTTTTGACCAATTTTCCACCCATTTTTGCTCCCAAAACGGCCCCTTTTCAAGGAATATTGGGATTACCATGGGCCAAAACCCGTCCAAATGGGCTCAAAATGCGCTAAAAACACTTGTCCGAGCATCCCAAATGGTCCAGGATCACTTTTGGAAAAATGCATTTTTGACCCATTTTGGACCCATTTTTGGTCCCAAAACGGCCCATTTTCAAGGCATTTTGGGATTTTCCACGGCCCAAAACACGTCACCACGGGCTCAAAACGGGCTAAAAACATGTGTTTCAGCATCCCAAGTGGTCTAGGAACATTTCTGGACAAAATCATTTTTTTCGCCCCGGGGACCTTGGTGGACCCACCGTTGGCCCTCGCCGTGCGCAGGCCGGGCTGCCCTCCGGCACCACCAAGTGACCACTGGTACGCGGGTCTAGGTGGCTCGTTGGGCAATTCTGTGGCTTGTAAACCACAAAATGTGGGGGGTTGCGGGTAGACTAGGTGCCCTCGGAATTCGGGTTTGAGCCACGTAGCCCAAGATACGGCCCGTTCTTGGTTTCGGGGTGTTGGTGCATGTTGCGCAGATGGTGGGGCTGTTTGGCGCCTTTTTGGGCCGTTTCTCGGACATGTTGTGGAGTTAGGGGGCAACAAAGAGCTCTTGGTCACGGTGAAGTCAAGCCGCACGTGAAGTGTAGGAACCGTTTGCCTTCGTTTGGCCGTTTTGACTGGCTTTCGGGGCCGTTTTGGGCCTAAAAAGGCTGTTTTGGGGCACAAAATGCGCAGTTTTGGGAGGGCACCTCCCAACTTGGCGCCCCCGCCCCGGGGCGCCAACGGTGAGTTTTTGGCTCAAAAACTTGGATTTGGCAAGGCCACCACCTAGGCTCTAGGATGGCTAGAGTAGAGTAGAGCCCGGAGCGATGAGGCGGAGCAATGGCCAAAACGGAAAGGAGAAGTGCTTGCTTGCTTGCTTGCTTGCTTGTTGCTTGCTTGTTAGCTTGATTTAAGGGGAGAGGGGTGTATCAGTATATGTATATGTATATATATATATATATATATATATACATATATATATATATGTATGTATATATATATATATATATGTATATATATATATATATATATATATATATATATATATATATATATATATATATATATATATATATATATATATATATATATTACTACACCCCTCTCCCCTTAAACTTAGCTAACAACAAGCAACAACAACAAGCAACAACAACAAGCAACAAGCAACAACAACACGTCTCCTTGCCGTTTCGGCCATTGCTCCGTCCCAACGCTTCGGATCACTTGCCCATGTAGCCATCTTGGAGCCTAGGTGGTGCCCTTGCCAAATCCAAGTTTTGAGCCAAAAACTCATCAGTGGCGGCCCGGGGCGGTGGCGCCAAGTCCGGAGGTGCCCTCGCAACTCTGCGCTGTTTTGTGCCCCAAAACAGCCTTTTGTGGCCCAAAACGGCCCCCAAACCTAGTCAAAACGGCCAAACGAAGGAAAACGGTGGCCACACTACACGTGCGGCTTGACTTCACCGTGTCAAAGAGCCCTCTAGTGCCCTTCAACTCCACGATATGTCCGAGAAACGGCCCAAAAAGGTGCCAAAAAGCCCCAAAAACGGCGCAATATCCACCAACCCCCCGAAACCAAGCACGGGCCGTATCTTGGGCTACGTGGCTCAAAATCCGATTCCAAGGGCACCTAGTCCACCCGCATCCCCCCACTTTTTGTGGTTTCCAACCCTCGGAATCGCCCAACGAGACGCGTAGACCCCCGTACTAGTGGTCACTTGGTGCAGTCGGAGGGCAGCCCGGCCCGCGCACGGCGGGGGCCAACGGTGGGTCCACCAGGGTCCCCGGGGCGAAAAAAATCATTTTTTCCAAAGTTGTTCCCGGACCACTTGGGATGCTCAAACACGTGTTTTTCGGCCCGTTTTGAGCCCGTGCTGGCGCGTTTTGGGCCACGGAAAATCACAAAATGCCTTGAAAATGGGCCGTTTCAAGACCAAAAATGCGTCAAAAATGGGTCAAAAACGCGTTTTTCCAAAAGTGATCCTAGACCATTTTGGATGCTCAAACAAGTGTTTTTAGCCCATTTTGAGCCCGTGGTGATGCATTTTGGCCCATGGAAAATGGCAACCATCAAAAAGTCCGGGGTGATCAAACCGTCCATGCTGTGAGCGCCAGATTCCGCAAGACGAGGCGCTATACAAAAGTCGTTTGTTTCGTGCTGAACTTGTGCACTAGGTTTTTTCATCGAAAAGTTCAACGTGATGAAATTCTCCATGCTATGAGCGCCAGATTCCGCAAGACGAGGCGCTATACAAAAGTCGTTTGTTGCGTGCTGAACTTGTGCACTAGGTTCTTTCATCGAAAATTCCAGGGTGATCAAATCCTCCATGCTATGAGCGCCAGATTCCGCAAGACGAAGCGCTATACAAAAGTCGTTTGTTGCGTGCTGAATTTGTGCACTAGGTTCTTTCATCGAAAAGTCCAGGGTGATCAAATCCTCCATGCTATGAGCGCCCGATATCGCAAGACGAGGCGCTATACATATATATGTATATATATATATATATATATATTACTACACCCCTGTCCCCTTAAATTTAGCTAACAACAAGCAACAACCAGCAACAAGCAACAACAACGACACGTCTCCTTGCCGTTTTGGCCATTGCTCCGTCCCAACGCTTCGGATCATTTGCCCATGTAGCCATCTTGGAGCCTAGGTGTTGGCCTTGCCAAATCCAAGTTTTGAGCCAAAAACTCACCAGTGGCGGCCCGGGGCGGTGGCGCCAAGTCGGGAGGTGCCCTCCCAAATCTGCGCCGTTTCGGGCCAAAATAGGCATTTTTCGCCCAAAACAGCCCCCAAACCCGGGCGAAACGCCCAAACGAAGGAAAACGGTGGCCACACTCCACGTGCGGCTTGACTTCACCGTGTCAAAGAGCCCTCTAGTGCCCTTCAACTCCACGACATGTCCGAGAAACGGCCCAAAAAGGCGCCAAAAAGCCCCAAAAACCGCGCCATGTGCACCAGCACCCCGAAACCAAGAACGGGCCGTATCTTGGGCTACGTGGCTCAAAAACGAATTCCGAGGGCACCTAGTCCACCCGCAACCCCCCACTTTTTATGGTTTCCAAGCCTCAGAATCGCCCAACGAGACACGTAGACCCCCGTACCAGCGGTCACTTGGTGCAGCCGGAGGGCCGGCCAGCCCACGCACAGTGGGGGCCAACGGTGGGTCCACCAGGGTCTCCGGGGCGAAAAAAATGATTTTTTCCAAAGTTGTTCCTAGACGGCTTGGGATGCTCAAACAAGTGTTTTTAGGCTGTTTTGAGCCCGTGGTGGTGCGTTTTGGGCCATGGAAAATTCCAAAATGCCTTGAAAATGGGCCGTTTGGGGACCAACAATGGGTCAAAAATGGGTCAAAAACGCGTTTTTCCAAAAATGATCCTGGACCATTTATGATGCTCAAACAAGTGGTTTTAGCCCATTTTGAGCCCGTGGTGACGTGTTTTGGCTCACGGAAAATCCCAAAACGCCTTGAAAATGGGCCATTTTGGGACCAAAAAGGTGTCAAAAATGGGTCAAAAACGTGTTTTTTCCAAAAGTGATCCCGGGCCATTTGAGATGCTCAAACAAGTGTTTTTAGCCCGTTTTGAGCCCGTTTTGACGCAGTTTAGCCCCTTCCACCACATGTATGCACCACTTTGTGCCCTTCGCACGTACCTTAGAGCCGTGTGGTGGAGCCACCTAGAGTTGGGAGAGGGGTGTAGATTGGAGGATATATATATATATATATATATATATATATATATATATATATATATATATATATATATATATATATATATATATATATATATATATATATGTATACGTATATAACCTTACAACTTGTTCCCTGCATATGGTAAACCGGGCTAAGCCGGGTCAAAATTGCTTCCAAACAGGCAACATTGTCCCGTTTGAGCACCCACCACAAATGGCCCAGGATCATTCTTGGGCAAACACATTTTTGACCCATTTTCAACCCTTTTTCGTTCATAAGATGGCCCATTTTGAAGGATTTTTGGGACCTTAGGGGGTTAGAACGGCTCAAAACAGGCTCAAAATGACGATCCACAACCTAAATCCCCCCACAAGCGCAAACCACAAAAAACCCAAGACACTGCATCATCATCCAACATAAACAAAGCACAATGCCTGCTTGATCTCCCCATTGCTTCCTATCCACCAATGTATGAATATTTGGACAAGAACCATTTTGAAGTTGGCATGCAATTGCTTGGGGCTACAAACAAAGCTAACATCCGCAAACAATATCTTCACCTATCAGTGAAGCTTCACCCGGACAAAGATCAAGCCAACGCTCATGCGACGGAACGATTTACATTACTATGTACAACATATGAGATGTTGCAAAAAACTGCCGTAATGCCCACACTATTAGGGACATCCAAAGAAGTAATGGTGTGCATGCCAGTAGTCAACCGCAATGTCATGCATTACGGATGCAAGATGTGCGTCGCCTGAGGTGACCGGACTCAAGTGGGATCAATGACTTGAGCTTCGCAACCGGTGGCGCCGCAGGGCCAGGGAGGCCATGGGAAAATTTTCGTTTTTGTTTATTTTGCCTTTTTTTTTGCTTTGACTGTGTCCCCTTTGCTCTTATGCCATATTTGTCTGGGCATGCGTGTGCCACGCAGGCTCTGAGGGAGGCGTGTCTGAACGCCATGCAGGCGCTGTGTCGCTCGCATCTCTGCGCTATGCAGGCACCCTGTGACCCGCTTCTTTGCGCCATGCACACGCTCTGTGACTTGCAGCGGTGTGCCATACAAGCGCTCTGTGAAGTGTGCCTGTGCGCCCTGTAGGCGCTCTGTGGCTAGCATCTTCACGCACTCTGTGACTTGCAGTGGTGTGCCATGCAGGCGCTCTGTGAAGTGCATCTGTGTGCCCTGCTATGCGGGCGCTCTGGGACTCGCATCTGAACGCCATGCATACACTCTGTGACTCGCATCTGTGCGCCACACTAAAGCCTGCCCTCCCCCCTTCTTGGCAGCCCCCCTTGCCCCCCCCCCCCCCCAGACCCAGCCCCCCCCCCGCCCTGAAAGTGGTCCGAGAGTGGGAGGGAGTCGGCGTATGGCCCGTTGCTACGCCCCCCCCCCCCCCGTGGCACCAATGTTATGATGCAAACGTAGCAACATCGGCTAGCAAGCGGCGGGCAAATCAAAAAAGCTTGGTGGGTAGGTACATAGATGTGTGTGTGTGTGTGTGTGTGTGTGTGTGTGTGTGTGTGTATGTGTGTATCACTGTGGCGCACCACCTCCATCAACAAACAAGACCCAATGCTGTGGGGATTTGGGACAATGTCTAGTCCTTTTAATCGGATTTTGGCGACCACCTCCACCATCAACCAAGATCCGACGATGTGTGGATTTTGGATCATGTCCAGTCCTGGTAGTCGGTTTCTTGACCTCTTGAACACGGTCTACATACAAGCAATAACGACGCTTTGGGGATTTTGGATCATGTCACGTCCTGTTAGTCTTATGCTTGTAATCCTTTATACAACAAGCCCGCAACCAAATACACCCACCAGCTACCTACTTGACTGCGGCTTCCCAGGATGGGTAGGGCTAGTGGCAAGGACAGTCCGGGGCTTTCCAAATCAAAGCCAAATCAAAAGTCTGGCCATTCGGCCCCCGCAAGTCGGGAACGACGGCAAGGCGGGGCCTCCAGGGTACGTCGGAAAGACCGCCACTCAATCCCTCTATCCTTGGTTTTTCAAGTACATTTTGCTTTGAGTAATTTACCGTCACCTTAGAACCCTAATTGGAATGGGACCAATGGATGCTCATAATAAAGCAAGGCAAGTTTGTATGAATTTGGGCTATTTCATTTTTATAGCGACATTCCCATGAGCGGCTCATCACTGTGTGCATTGCTCAGAGGAGATTCTCTGCGAGGTGGACTTGCCGTAGGCAATATAATTTAGTCGACAACAACAAATAAGCAAGCAAGCAAGCAAGCAAGCAAGCTTGTCACCCCTCCATTTTGGCCGTTTCTCCATTCCACCGCCTCGGATCCTTCCCTAATCTAGCCATCCTATTCCTAGGTGCTGGCCTTACCAAATCCAAGTTTTGAGCGAAAAACCCACCAATGGCGCCCCGGGGCAGGGGCGCCAAGTTGGGAGGTCCCCTCCCAAAAGTGCGCATTTTGTGCCCCAAAACAACCTTTACACCCTCTCCCCTTTCTCCCTCAAAAACTAGCTAACAAGCAAGCAACAACCATCAACAAGCAACAAGCACTTCTCCTTTCCATTTTGGCCATTGCTCCGCCTCATCGCTCTGGGCTCTACTCTGCTCTAGCCATCTCATACCCTAGGTGGTGGTGGCCTTGCCCAATCCAAGTTTTGAGCCAAAACCCCGCCGGTGGCGCCACGGGGCGGGGCAAGTCGGGAGGTGCCTTCCCAAAACTGCGCAATTTGTGCCCCAAAACGGCCTTTTTTTGGCCCAAAACGGCTCCGAAACCCACTCAAAACCGCCAACGAAGTGAATCGGTTTGTAGACTCCAAGTGCTCCTCAACTTCCTTGTGAACAAGAGCCCTTTGTTGCCCTCCAACTCCACGACATGTCCGAGAAACGGCCCAAAAATAGCCAAAAATGGTCTGAATGTGCGTTGTTCGTGTCAAACACGCCTCAAACCAAGAAGCGGTCGTATCTTCGACTATGTGGCTCAAATCTGAATTCCTAGGGCACCTAGTCCAACCGCAACCCCCCACTTTTTGTGGTTTTCAAGCCTTAGATTCACCCAACGAGATGCCGAGACCCCCGTACGAGTGGTCACTTGGTGGAGCCGGAGCCCGGCCTGCGCACGGTGGGGGCCAATGGTGCGTCCACCAGCGGCCCGCGGCGAAAAAATCATTTGTCCCAAAGTTGTCCCTAGACCACTTGGGGTGCTCAAACAAGTGTTTTTACTCCGTTTTGAGCCAGTGGTGACAAGTTTTGGCCCCTGAATCCCAAAATGCCTTGAAAATGGGCCGTTTTGGGACCAAAAATTCTTCAAAAATGGGTCAAAACTTGGTTTTCCAAAAGTGACCCTAGACCATTTGGGATGCTCAAACAAGTGTTTTTAGCCCGTTTTGAGCCTGTGGTGACGCGTTTTGGCCCATGGAAAATCCCCAAATGCCTTGAAAAGGGGCTGTTGTGGGACCAAAAATGGATGGATATATCGGTCATATCGTGGAGTTAGAGGGCAACAAAGGGCTCTTTGTCACAGGGCAAACCCCTCTCCCCAACTCTAGGTGGCCCCACCGTACGGTTCTAAGCTACGTGTGAAGGGTACAACTTGGTGCATGCTTGAGGCGGAAGGGGCTAACTTGATCGAAAAGGGCTCAAATTGCGCCTGTTTCGTTTGCTTGTGCACCCCCAATGGTCCACGATCATTTTTGGCAAACTCCGTTTTTACCCCAAGCGGCCCAAAAATGGCCAAAAATGGCCCAGAATGTGCGCACGTTGCCCCAAACAACCCCAAAACCAGGAAAGGGCCATATCTTGGGCTTCGTTGCTCAAAACCGAATTCCAAGGGCACCTAGTCCACCCGCAACCCCCCATTTTTGCTGGTTTCTTAGAAAACCTTAGAAATGCCCAACGAGATGCCTAGAACCAGGTGCCATTAGTTGCTTGGCGGAGCCATAGGGCAGCCCGGTGTGGCCAACAATGGGTCCACCAGGGTCCCTGAGGCGAAAAGATAGATTTTTTCCAAAGTTTTTCCTAGACCATTTAGTGCTCAAAAAAGTGTGTTTAGCCCATCTTGAGCCCATGGCAACGCAATTCTAGCCATGAAAAACCCCAACATGCCTTGAATCAGGGTCCCGGAGGCGAAAAGAATGATTTTTCCAAAGTTTTTCCTAGACCACTTGGGATGCTCAAAAAAGTGTTTTTAGCCCATATTGAGCCCATGGCGACGCAGTTCCGGCCATGAAAAATCACAACATGCCTTGAAAATGGGCCGTTTTCGGACTAAAAATGGGTCAAAAATGGGTCACAAACACATTTTTGCAAAGGTGATCCTGGACGTTTGGGGTGCTCAAACGAGTGAAATAAGTCCATTTTGAGCCCGCTTTGACCCGGTTTAGCCCCTTCCGCTTGGGCTGGTACACCACCACAGAGCCCTGTTCCACCGCCCCGCCATCACGCAACGACGTGACGGCGACATGCGGGTCGTGCGGCACGTTGGACATCCGAACCACCTCCGGGACCGAGCACTCATCGACGTCGGGGACAGGGCCAGCTGGCAGCAGAAGGACGATTGCCCACTTGCTGCACCCACGCACCGCCGCGCACGCCCTGGAAAACGCGGGCCGCCCGTGCACAACCCATAGGGGCGATGGGTTTATGCCGCTTCCGGCGTGTGGCGTGAGCAGGGGGACTGACGCCGGATCGTCTTGCTGCCGGTAACCTTCAAAGACATCCCCCAGTAGGAACAGGAGGGCGGCCAGCGGGACACACGGCATGGATTGCCCCGGGTTCGCCGGGTCCCATCCTTCCGCCCTGTACCCGCCCACCACATACACGTCTCCCGTAGTGGACTGCCTAGCGCGTTTGCTGGCTTTCTTTCGGCGCACCGGGTGTATTAGACGGTGAGTCAGTGGACCAGGCAGGGCCGGAAGACGTCGCGGAGCCCCGTGAAGCACACGTGGTCCAGCTGATTGGGCCCCACTCCCGCGTGAGGAAGGTGCAGGTGGTCCTCATGACACTCCTGGAGCTGGACGGCCCACTGCCCAGGCGCAGGACAGGGGAGCCGCGCATGCAAGAGATCATTTGCGGGATCAGTAAGGGATTGCACCGCTGCATCCGTACGGGGCCCCGAGAGAACGCAGATGTCCCTACCCTTGAAGGTGTAGGACTGGGATGCCCACTTCCGTCCCGCCCACTGCACCTGCGGCAGATGGGCGTGTACACACGAGTACACTGGCGATGGCATGAGGAGTCCTACACGCAACGTCCCCATCGCCCGGAGTACTCTGTCCACCCACGTACTGCCAGCGTGCGTGGCGAACGACGCGGAGGGCACCAGGAACTGACCGCACACACCGTACTGCAAGTGCATGTCTCGAAGCATGGCCCGCAGCTCCGTCCGAACTGTCGCTGACCGGTGGTGCGTGAGTTGAGCCACGGTCGCTACGACGGAGCCGCGGCAGATAACCTCGACATCCGCCAGTCTAAGTCCATGACCAGACCGCACCGCCACGTTGGACAGGTCCTTGGGCAGCTTCTCGAATTGCAGGGCCGCAGCCTTAATGGCAGCATTCAGCTTGACCACCGCCTCCGCCGTGTCGGACAGGTACGACGCCGCGTACCGCACGATGCCTCCAACCACAGCCGCCATCACCTCATGGGGCACCGACGCCGGCCCCAGCGTGTTCTTGCACTAGCCCAGCAGAGCTTCACACCGGAGTACATGTTTCTCCTTCATGGACGCTATCCCCCTTGGATCAAGGCGTAGGCCCAAGTAGGACACCGTGCCCTTGGCGCGCAAGCACACCCATGGGGGTGCCGCGTTTCCCGGGTTTAGGCACATCAGGATCGAAGGGATGCGAGCAGTGTTGGCATAGGCGCACTTGTTGACGTTGAGGGACATGCCCATGTCCGTCAGGTACTGTGCAATCGCTGCCGCGTACTCCAGGAATTGTGGTAAGGAGTGCGCTATCAACAGGAGGTCATCACAGTACGCTTGCACCAGGGGCGGCACAGTATGGCGAGCATCTCCCCGCGCCTTGCAGTCAAGGCTCCTCAAGAGGGGTTCCAAGAGGAGGAGGTAGAGCACGGCACTCTCCGCACTGCCCTGCCGCAGGCCTCTGTGGAGCCGAATGCTTGGCGTTGGGCCATGCGCAGTGACGATGCGCACCAGAGACCCGCAGTTGAGGGTGTGGAGGAGCCTGATGAGCTCCTCCGGGACCCCCATTTGGCGCAGGAGGAGCGCCGGCGCCCCACGCGGCGCTGTGTCAAATGCCTTGGATACGTCGAAGGCCAAGACTTGATTCTCCTCCTGCTCACGCTGCAGCCTGCGCTGGGCCAGGAACACCGGGGCAGCCGCCGTGGAGCCTGGCATGGCCCCGAACTGCCAGTGCGCAAATTTGGGATGCTCAAACAAGTGTTTTTAGACCATTTTGAGCCCTTTTTGACCAAGTTTAGCCCTTTCAGCCACATGTACGCACCAAGTTGTACCCTTCGTACGTACCTTACAGCCCTATGGTGGAGCCACATAGAGTTGGGGAGAGGGGTGTAGATTAGAGGATGTACATACATACATACTTACAATCCACATACATATATATATATATATATATATGTATATATACACATATATATATATATATACATGTATCCTCTAATCTACACCCCTCTCCAAGCTCTAGGTGCCTCCACCATACGGCTCTAAAGTACGTGCGAAGGGTACAACGTGGTGCATACATGTGGCGGAAGAGGCTAAACTCGGTCAAAACGGGCTCAAAATGGGCTTATTTCACTTGTTTGAGCATCCCAAATATATATATACATATATATATATATATATATATATATATATATATATATATATATATATATATATATATATATATATATATATATATATATATATATATATATATATATATATATATATATATATATATATATATATATATATATATATATATATATATATATATATATATATATATATATATATATATATATATATATATATATATATATATATATATATATATGGCAAATACGCAATTTCCCCCCCCCCCCCATGCTGGGCCAACCGGTGCACTTTGGGACAGGACTAGGGACCCCCCCCCCTATTTTGGGGTCGGGAAACACAATAAAATAGGTCTCAGGGTCTAATGGGACAGTGGGGGGCTGTATTGAGGGTTTTTGTGGCCAGATTTTGCTGTTTTTGCTGTTTTTTTTTGTACAGATGTCTGTCTGGCCACATCATTCTGCTGATTTTTGTGAATGTCCCGTGTGTTCCTCCTCCTCTTTTGAAGGCACGCACTGTCATAAGGACAGCGCTCTTGTGCTGTCAAACGGAGGCGAGCTGATCGGGTGGTGCCGGAAGTGTGAGCTCGGGGTGCCGTTCACGTGCGGCCACAACTCCTGCTTGCCCAGGCAAATCGAGTATCCTGGGGTTTGCCCGCCCGCGTTCCGGTACCGTTGGCTGATTGCTAGCATCACCATCTACGAGGAGTGATGCCAAAACGAAATGTCCGGGACTCCCCGTTTGCCGTCTCACCGCTTTATGAGATTAAGAGACGCCGAAAAGATGCTCCCAGGGCTGTCCGAGCGCTTCTGCAGCACACCACAATGCAGGATTTGATGAAAAAATGTGGTACAAAACAGGATGCTGCACAGTTTGCTGTCGATTTAGGGCTTGTGTCCCCTGTCACATGCAGGTGCGGCTCCGAAATGAAGCTGAAATCTGCCGCTGCCCAGAAATTTTCAGTGCAAGGGGTCATGTGGAAGTCCTCCAGATGCAAGGACAAAACTGGTTTCTTCGCGTCGTCTGCCCGGGTGGTGCGAGCTCTGGGACCAAAAGAACTGATTTTGCTTTTGTATTTGTGGGCACAGGGGACAGATTATGAGCAAATTTCCCATGAGGTGGGTGTCTCCTACAGGCATGTCTGTGACCTGGGAACCCAACTGCGTGAATGCCTGTGGGATTACTTGCAGAATTATTGCGACACCCGCCAATTGGGAGGGGTTGATGTGGTGTGCGAGATTGATGAAACCGAGTACGGCCGGAAAATGAAGAATTAGATCGGCCACAAAACGGACATCAAATTATATATATATATATATATATATATATATATATATATATATATATATATATATATATATATATATACATATATATATATATATATATATATATATATATATATACATATATATATATATATATATGTATATATACACATATATATATATATATATACATGTATCCTCTAATCTACACCCCTCTCCAAGCTCTAGGTGCCTCCACCATACGGCTCTAAAGTACGTGCGAAGGGTACAACGTGGTGCATACATGTGGCGGAAGAGGCTAAACTCGGTCAAAACGGGCTCAAAATGGGCTTATTTCACTTGTTTGAGCATCCCAAATATATATATACATATATATATATATATATATATATATATATATATATATATATATATATATATATATATATATATATATATATATATATATATATATATATATATATATATATATATATATATATATATATATATATATATGGCAAATACGCAATTTCCCCCCCCCCCCATGCTGGGCCAACCGGTGCACTTTGGGACAGGACTAGGGACCCCCCCCCCTATTTTGGGGTCGGGAAACACAATAAAATAGGTCTCAGGGTCTAATGGGACAGTGGGGGGCTGTATTGAGGGTTTTTGTGGCCAGATTTTGCTGCTTTTGCTGTTTTTTTTTGTACAGATGTCTGTCTGGCCACATCATTCTGCTGATTTTTGTGAATGTCCCGTGTGTTCCTCCTCCTCTTTTGAAGGCACGCACTGTCATAAGGACAGCGCTCTTGTGCTGTCAAACGGAGGCGAGCTGATCGGGTGGTGCCGGAAGTGTGAGCTCGGGGTGCCGTTCACGTGCGGCCACAACTCCTGCTTGCCCAGGCAAATCGAGTATCCTGGGGTTTGCCCGCCCGCGTTCCGGTACCGTTGGCTGATTGCTAGCATCACCATCTACGAGGAGTGATGCCAAAACGAAATGTCCGGGACTCCCCGTTTGCCGTCTCACCGCTTTATGAGATTAAGAGACGCCGAAAAGATGCTCCCAGGGCTGTCCGAGCGCTTCTGCAGCACACCACAATGCAGGATTTGATGAAAAAATGTGGTACAAAACAGGATGCTGCACAGTTTGCTGTCGATTTAGGGCTTGTGTCCCCTGTCACATGCAGGTGCGGCTCCGAAATGAAGCTGAAATCTGCCGCTGCCCAGAAATTTTCAGTGCAAGGGGTCATGTGGAAGTCCTCCAGATGCAAGGACAAAACTGGTTTCTTCGCGTCGTCTGCCCGGGTGGTGCGAGCTCTGGGACCAAAAGAACTGATTTTGCTTTTGTATTTGTGGGCACAGGGGACAGATTATGAGCAAATTTCCCATGAGGTGGGTGTCTCCTACAGGCATGTCTGTGACCTGGGAACCCAACTGCGTGAATGCCTGTGGGATTACTTGCAGAATTATTGCGACACCCGCCAATTGGGAGGGGTTGATGTGGTGTGCGAGATTGATGAAACCGAGTACGGCCGGAAAATGAAGAATTAGATCGGCCACAAAACGGACATCAAATTGGACTGCTGGGGGGCAATCCAGCGCGATAATGGCAAAATTGTCCTGGAGCCCTTCGAGAAACCAGGCAGACAGCCTGGGACCCGCCGCTTTGGACCGGCAAGAAAGGATGAGGTGTTGCCCCTTGTGGAGAAATTTGTGAAAAAGGGGTCAATTGTGTGCAGTGATCGACTCCGTGCCTATCGTGACAATCTGGGCAAAATGGGGTATCAATGGGCCGGAGTCGATCATAAAAATGCAGAATTTCTTCGTCACGATCCCATTCACACCTCCACGGGCAAAAAAAAAGTGCTGCCGGTGTCCTCGAACATGATCGATGGCTTGTGGACCCATGTGAAGGATTTTTTTCACCAACATCGAGGGGTGCCACGTCAACGATGGCCATTTTTGGCAGCAGAGTTCGAGTGGCGGCACAATGCGCAGGGTACGGATCTGTTTCTGGACCTCATCAAAATCTTCAAAATTGTATATTGACTCGCCGCCACAGGTCCCCCACTGTCCGATGAGACCCTCAAACCTATTTTTTTGTGTTTCTCGACCCCAAAATAGGGGGGGGGGGTCCCTAGTCCTGTCCCAAAGTGCACCGGTTGGCCCAGCATGGGGGGGGGGGGGATTGCGTATTTGCCATATATATATATATATATATATATATATACATATATATATATATATATATATATATACATGTATCCTCTAATCTACACCCCTCTCCCAGCTCTAGGTGCCTCCACCATACGGCTCTAAGGTACGTGCGAAGGGTACAACGTGGTGCATACATGTGGCGGAAGAGGCTAAACTCGGTCAAAACGGGCTCAAAATGGGCTTATTTCACTTGTTTGGGCATCCCAAATGGTCTAGGATTACTGTTGGAAAAACGCATTTTTGACCCATTTTTGACCCATTTTCGCTCATAAAACGGCCCATTTTCAAGGCATTTTGGGATTTCCCATGGGCCAAAACGCGTCACCACGGGCTTAACATGGGCTAAAAAAAAATTGTTTGAGCATCCCGAATGATCCAGGATTACTTTTGGAAAAAGGCGTTTTGAACCCATTCTTGACCCATTTTTGGTCTTGAAACGGCCCATTTTCAAGGCATTTTGGGATTTTCCATGTGCCAAAACGCGTCACCACGGGTTCAAAATGGCCTAAAAACACTTGTTTGAGGATCCCAAGTGGTCTAGGAACAACTTTAAAAAAAATTATTTGTTTTCGCCTCGGGGACTGCGGTGGACCCACCGTTGGCCCCAACTATGCGCGGGCCGGGTTGCCCTCCAGCTCCACCAAGTGACCACTAGTACGGGGGTCTGGGCGTCTCGTTGGGCGATTTTGGGCTTGGAAACCACAAAAAGTGGGGGGGGGTTGCGGGTGGACTAGGTGCCCTCGGAATTCGGTTTTGAGCCACGTAGCCCAAGATATGGCCCGTTCTTGGTTTTGGGCGTGTTTGACACAAACGGCGCACATTTAGGCCATTTTTGGCCATTCTTGGGCCGTTTCTCGGACATATCGTGGAGTGAAAGGGCAAGAAAGGGCTCTTGGTCACGGGGCAATCGAGGCGCACGTGAAGTATAAGAAATGTTTGCCCTCCTTTGGCCGTTTTGATTGGGTTATGGGGCCGTTTGGGGCCAATAAAAGGCTGTTTTGGGGCACAAATTGTGTATTTTTGGGAGGGCACCTCCCAAGTTGGCGCCCTTGCCCTGGGGCACCACCAGTGAGTTTTTGGCTCAAAACTTGGATGTGGCAAGGCCACCACCTAGGGTATGAGATGGCTAGAGTAGAGTAGAGCCCGGAGCGATGAGGCGGAGCAATGGCCAAAACGGAAAGGAGAAGTGCTTGCTTGCTTGTTGCTTGTTGCTTGCTTGTTGCTTGTTGCTTGTTGCTTGCTTGCTTGCAGATTTATGGGGAGAGGGGTGAAGTCTGATATCTATATATTCCTTTGTCTATGGCTCTCGGGGGCCGAATTTGTCATGCATGTTTCCGTTGAGGTTTGGTTGGCTCTAGGGGTTTTGGAGGGCGAGGAACGCACTGGAATTGTCCGTTTTTGGTAATTTCATCATTTTCGGGTGTAGAGCCACTTTGCTGACCGTGGCTCCACTGTCATACGTGTCCTACATCTCCTGCATGACTCCATACCAGTAGGTAACAACGTCGGGCGTGTCCCGCGCGTGCCGCGCGCTTCCCACGTCTGGCTCCACAACTGTCCCGGGCGCCAATTACTTTGTGAAGTATGTTTTACGTGTTTTGCAGCACTTGTGCACGCCTTGCAATGCATGTGTGAGGGAGAACTACGTGTACATGTCCAAGTCGCGTCAGTTACGCCCTGAGCGTGACACCGCCGTGGCCCACAGGGGGCCTTCGGAGAACTGCGTGTACATGTCCAAGTCGCGTTAGTTACGCCGTGAGAGGGCTTGCTCTGCGGGTGGTGCGTGGTGGCTCTGCTCTTGTCCCCGGGGCCGAATTGCCTGTTCTGCGCGTTCTCAGTGTTCCCCAGCACCTGTGCAGGATTTTTGTTTCGTTGCTCAGCACTATGTGCCGTGCTGCCTTTGTACCCCAGTCAGTACCAGCTACCCCACACCCACCTCACCGAGTGCGACCCCATGCCGTGCTGCGACGTCACGAAGGACCAGAATGCGGCGGTGGTTTTTCAAGTGAAGCAGCAAACATGTATGTGTGCAGTGTTCGAGTTGCTCGAGTTTCACGTGTTGCCTCTTCGTGTGCCGCTGGTGATTTCACCCATTCTTTGCAGCCGCGTACCATGCCGGGTGGGTCTCTGGCATGGAGGAAGTGTATGATAAAAAGACGAAGAGCAATCATTGGGTTCTGACGCTGACGCAATCCTGCACGTACATGGTCCGTACAACAAAGGAGAAGGGCCGCAAGATCGAGGGCACCAGAGCACAGGTATACTTCGGTTATCTACCGGCTCGGAGTGTTTGATTACGATGCCTTACGGCACCTCCTCCCTGCCCCCCGCGCTTCTTTGCAGGGCACCGTGTCCATCAGCGTTGACAAGATCCGTGCTGGATCATTCTGGGGTTTTATCCCCGATGAACCCGAAAAGGTACATGTTCTGCATGTTCCGGACGTCCGTGGTGTTGTCTTTGTATCAGTCCCTGGAGCCTGTCCGAACTGTCCTATGTGTTTTGCGCGTCGCGCGCGTTGTCTCTCGGAGTGTCCCTGGCGACATTGATCGTGTTTTATGCGTTCTTTGTGTCCTACAGGGGGACAAAAAGCATAAGAAGGAGAAAAAGGAGAAGAAGAAGCACAAGGCCGAAGACAAGACCAAGGGCAAGCCGGAAGGAAGGAAGGAAGAGAAGCGGGAGGAGCGGAAAGAAGAGGCAAAGCCGAAGAAAAAGGACCCAAAGGGGAAGGCGAAGAGGATCGTGTCAGAAGACGACGACGATGCTTTCGAGGAGGAAGTGCAGCAGATCAAGGCGGAGCCAGCGCGGATGGCTTCGCAGCCCCGGCGCGCCCCATGCTCGACACACCTGGAAGTGCCGCAAGAACTAGTGTCACCATTGGGAAGTGCAAGCAGCAGCAGCTCCAAGAGTGGCACCAGCAAGAGGAGCACCAATAGCAGCAGCGGCAGCTCAAGCAGCAGTGAGAGCGACGAGAGTGCCGAGAAGAGCCCAGTGCAGCAGAAGGGGGTCTTGAAGGCAGCAAAGACGGAGGCGCTGGAGAAGGGGAAGGAGAAGGCGAGGCCCCATTTCCTGGTGGAGACCCATGGCCGCCCGCCAAGCAAGCTCCCCACCGGGCAGACAAGGCAGGAGAAGTTCACCGGATCGGCGCACCATGCCCGATCCATCGAGATCCTGAAGAACTTCTTCAACAACGAGTACGGGTACTCGCTAGGGACGTTCGTGCACCATTACAAGAACTGCTGCGCACAGCTGACGGCGGCAACGGGTGCCGAAGGTATGCGTGTGCACTACGTTCAGACTGCTGTGCATGGGGGCTTTCCTTGCGTCCCCGGGGACCGTCGCTCGTGTTCCGCGCGTCCAATTCGCTGCGCACGTCGTCTCCGCATGTGTCCCTGGAGACATGCATGTCGTTGAGCGCGTGTTTCGTGTCCTGCAGTGCGTCAAGATCTGGGCCTCGCCGCAACCATGCTGAGCCGCGCTGAGCCGCGCACGATCCAAGCTGTGCTGTCCTGTGGAATGAACAACTGCAGTTCGGTCACGAAGGCAGTGGAGCATTTTCAGACGCTGTACCCAACCGCCGGGGCAGATGGCGCTGCAAAGAGTATTCTCCGTCGTGTTGGCGATTGCGTTAGTGGTTGCGGTGAGGCGGGGGAATTCGAGGCGGAGGACCCAAAGCCAAAAACCGGGGGTATCCCGCTGGCAAGCCTTTCTGGACGAGAGGCTCGGGGAGTCCTCGGCACTGGAGGCCGGCCTCGAGGGCCGCGGTCGGAGGTGTCGGACGTCTCAGGCTTCCACGTCAAGGACGTGATGGACATGGATTTGGACGAGTTGATCCAGAAGTACAACCGAACCGTGCGGGCAGCTGGACTGTTGAGGTACATGCTCGAGGCCGACCACGGGCTGACTGAGGAGCCGGAGCACAAGACGTGGACTCTGGTGCGGCAGGCAGAGTACCAAGAATTTCAAGCATGGAAGCGCCACAAGGTGTGGTGCTGTTTGCGCGATGCATGTGATACACGCTGTCTCTTGCACCGTCCCTGGCGGCCTACTCGTTTGTTTTGCGCGCTCCAGACGTTTAGCGTGCTGTCTCCGGATTTGGCTCTGGTGACAATAACTGTGTTCGCCGCGCTTAATATGCGTTCCATGTCACAGGCCATGCCCCCGCAGCTGCCACCGCCGCAATATCCCCCGCAGTACCCGGTGCCGTACCAACCGCCGCAGTACGGGCAACAGTATGGGCAGTATGGGCAGCGGTACGGCCAGATGTACGGGCAGCAGCCGCAGTACCAGGATGAGGAGTGGGAAGAACCGGGTATGAAGGCGGAGTGGGACCCGGATCGCATCCCGCCACCACCGCCGCAACACTACCAGCAGCACCACCCGCCGCCACCGCCACCCCAGCCCCAGCAGCTGCACCCACCACCACCACCGCCCCAAGATGCCCCCGTCGGCCTGTCGCCGCAAGATGCCCCCGTGGTGCCCGAGGAAGCCGGCCCGATGGACGACCTGCCGATCAAGCAGGAGGAGGTGGAAGAACCAAAGATGGACAGTGGCGAACCAGGTCACAGGTGCGTGCCGCGCGTCGTATTCGTTGCGCGCGTTGTCTCCCGATGTGTCCCTGGCGCCATCGATCCGTGTTCCAAACGTGTTGCACGCTGTGCGCGCTGTCCCCCCGCATGTCCCTGGTGACCGCCTGCATGTGCTGCATGTCCTGCGTGTTCTGCACAGCTGCTGAGGACGACCCCGACGCGTGGGATGCCAGCGACGTGGACATGTTCACCCAGTTTTCGGAGGCAGAGGGGGAAGGGGAAGGGGGGGAGGCGTGGGGGGGAGGGGAGGGGTGGGGGGATGGGTCGGGGTGGCCAGACCCCGATGAGGCTCGTGGACGGCAGATGTCCCAGCCTCTTTTTTTTCACACCCCGCCACCGCACACGCACCCCGCACCGGCAGCAGCGTCGCAGGAGACGCCACAGTGGTGGAGGCGCTGACGCTGCCTGATATATTGTTCGTTACTGTACAGTGGTGTTTGCCACCCCCTGAGCGCAGGGACAGGTGGTTCCGCTGTGGGGACGAATGATGGTGGGGAGGTTTGACCATCGGTCCCTTTTTGTACCTTACTTGGCTTTGGGCTTTTGGGTGGTGGACGGCAGAGGGTCCCGAGAGTCCGTCTGGCCTTTGCGGCTGCGGAGGGGTACCCACGTTCTGACCGTCAGACAATATATATATATATATACATCCTCCTATCCTCCAATCTACACCCCTCTCCCAACTCAAGGTGGCTCCACCACACGGCTCTAAGGTACGTGCGAAGGGCACAAAGTGGTGCATACATGTGGTGGAAGGGGCTAAACTCGGGACCCTGGTGGACCCACCGTTGGCCTGAACCGTCCCCGTGCCGGGCTGCCCTCCAGCTCCACCAAGTGATCACTGATACAGGGGTCTAGGTGGCTCGTTGGGCAATTCCGAGGGGTGGAAACCACAAAAAGTGGGGGGTTGCGGGTGGACTAGGTGCCCTCGGAATTTAGAATTGAGCCACGTAGCCGAAGATACGGCCTGTGCTTGGTTTCGGGGTGTTGGTGCACATTGCGCAGATTTTGGGGCTTTTTGGTGCCTTTTTGGGTCGTTTCTCGAGCATATCGTGGAGTTGAAGGGCACTAGAGGGCTCTTTGACACGGTGAAGTCAAGCCCGACATGTAGTGTAGCCA
Organism: Eutreptiella sp. 'Long Island Sound 2002'; assembly: GCA_964036045.1. Lineage (NCBI taxonomy): Eukaryota > Euglenozoa > Euglenophyceae > Eutreptiales > Eutreptiaceae > Eutreptiella > Eutreptiella sp. 'Long Island Sound 2002'. The sequence continues at coordinate 120,550,262 of OZ038381.1, read as the reverse complement.
CCGTTTCCCTTCGTTTGCGCGTTTCGCCCGGGTTTGGGGGCTATTTTGGGCGAAAAATGGCTGCTTTTGGCCCAAAACTGCGCAGATTGGGGAGGGCACCTCCCGACTTGGCGCCCACGCCCCGGGCCGCCACCGGTGAGTTTTTGGCTCAAAAGTTGGATTTGGCAAGGCCACCACCTAGGCTCTAAGATGGCTAAAGTAGAGTCCAGCCCGAGGCGATGGGAAGGTGCAGTGGCCAAAACGGAATGGTGACGTGCTTGTTGTTATTGTTGTTGTTGTTGTTGTTGTTGCTTGTTGCCTGTTGCTTGTTAGCTAAATTTAAGGGGAGAGGGGTGTAGTAATATATTTGTCGCCAATGACTGTCATGGACTGTTGCTCGGAAAAAACGTTCTGACCCCGCGTTCTTCGTGCTCTACGTGTTGCGCATGCTGTCTCTCCTCCTGTCCCCGGCATCAGGTACGGTCGTTGTGCGCGTTCAGAGCGTCGCGGGCGTTGTCTCCGTGTAGGGCTCCGAGGACAGGTTTAGTGTTAGACGCATTATGCATGCTCTGCGGCTAATGTAGCCCACCTACATGACACCCCCTTCTGGTCTGCACAGCTCATCAACATGCCAGCATTGGAAAAGCTCCAATCAGGACCCCTACCGCGCCCGGACTGTGCCGCAAATCTGGAGCATGGTGTTCGACCAGGAAGATCGAAACTATGGGCCTATTCCCTAGATGAGATCTGGGAGTATATGCTGCAACCCATATGTGGCCTGCAACGTGCAATCCTACTGGAAACCAACCATCGATCCCTGCTCCCATGGGTAGAAAAGTATGTGGTGCGCGACGTGCACGCCGTTTCCGCAGAGTGAAATCGCTTTAGGACGCGCTAGGTTGAGATCGTTGTAGGACGCATTTGACACGCAGAACGTGTCTCTAGGCCCCAGGGGCAATGGTAGAGGCAGCACTGTACACGCGTACGACATGTGCAATGTGTCGTACGTGTGCTACAGCACTAGCACCTGCATCCCACTCTGCATGTACAATGCTTTCCTAATCTGCTTGGGAATGGTACGTCCCATGCAGGTAGACGGGATCTGGGACAAGCGCCACCTTGCGTACAACAAGTATATGGCGTCCCTACTCCCCCGGGAAATCTACTACCGTCTACGACGGTTATTACGGACCGATGTGACGGATTTGATTGAGGAGTGCAACGCAACATGGAGCGCTGCATGGGAAATTGGAGGGGCGGTTTGTGGGGACGAGGCTGTCGTTCCCCATAGTGGTGGCCGATGCCTGGGGCTACGGCAATACATTGCCCGTAAGCCCCATTCTACGGGCATCAAATTATACGTCCTCGCGGACAATGGGGGGGTTTACGTGTTCGACGTCTACCTCTACACGGGGCGTCACGGCAAGGTCCGCCGCTTTGGGTCATGTTGCGGCAAGTACGACGCTAAGGGTATCATGCGTCTATGGGCGAGGATGATCCCGCAGTCCACCGTCCTTTGTGCGGACAACTTCTTCGGAAGTCATGGGCTTGCCGAGGAATTCGCGGCCCAACGTCCGCCGTTTCTCATGCTTTCAAAGCGTGATAAGCGAGATGCCGGCCTTACAAGGGCGGCCGCCCTTACCCGAGAGGGCGACATGGCACGGGCAATTGTGGCCGACAAGAACTATGAACTTGCCGTGTACAAGAACCCGAAGGTGGGGCACAAACCCCCACACTTGGTCCCCTTCCTTACCAATTGTTGGTATGGGGAGGAGGTGCCCAAAGACCGGAGAGGGAACCCTCTCCCTCCGGTCGTAGCGTGCTACCGGGAGTTCTCCCGTGCCGTAGACGGGGCCAACCAAATGGCGCTGCAAATGCGCCAATTGGGGAGGCAAATGACCTGGAGCCACGCTGTGCGTGCGTTCATGGTGCGGTACGTGGCCGGCAATGCCTTTGCCGCCGCCAAGGCATTGGGATTGGTGGACGACAAGACCACCATGTGGGAATTCCAATGGGACATCCTCAAGCAGCGGTACTTTAGCGGCGCGGAGTTCAACAACACAACGCCAACCGCTGCGGTCCCTACGGTGCATGCAGCGAAGCGCTTTGCGAGCCGCCTCTTGTGCACGCATTGCCGCAACGGGAGTACGCGTTGGGCGTGTGGAGCGTGCGGGAAGCACATGCACATCAAGTGCTTCAGGGACGCCCACGACGTGTAGTCTGTCATGGGCGTGGTGGGGCGGAACGAGACGATCATGGAGGCGGAGCCTCTGCCATCCCTACCCATGGGACTAGTGCGAACCCTGGTGGAACAACCGCGTAGGCTGGATACCCAACTGTGAGGACGCGGCCCACCACCCCCCCCCCCCCCCTCCAACAGTGGCACTCTGTTCCACAACACGTCGTGCGCGTCGTACACGTTGCGCGCGTATTCCACGCGTGGCTCCCCATGTGTCCCCGGAGCCACACCAATTCGTTCTGCGCGTTCCGGACGTTGTGCGCGTCGTAGAACCTTTTTTTAAATTCGTCCAGAACGCCTAGAACATTTCATGTGTCTCTCGTCACAAATGATGTCTCCGTAGACAAAGGAATATCTATATATATATATATATATATATATATATATATATATATTTGGGGAGACGGGTGTAGATAAGAGGATATATATTACTACACCCCTCTCCCCTTACATCTAGCTAACAAGCAACAAGTAAGCAAGCACCAAACAATCAAGCACTTCTCCTTTCCGTTTTGGTCATTACTCCGTTCCACTGCTTCAGGCTCCATTCTACTCCAGCCATCTTGGAGCCTAGAAGGTGGCCTTGGCAGATCCAAGGTTTCAGCCAAAAACTCACCGGTGGCACCCCGGGGCGGGGGCGGCAAGCCGGGAGGTGCCCTCCCAGAACCGGGCTTCTTGTGCCCTAGAACAGCCTCTTTTGGCCCAAAACGGCCCCATAACCCAATCAAAATGGCCAAAGGAAGGGAAACGGTTCTTATACTTCACGTGCGCCTCGATTGCCCCGTGACCGAGAGCTTTTTCTTGCCCTCGAGCTCCACAATATGTCCAAGAAACGGCCCAAAAATGGCCAAAAATGGCCTCAATGTGCGCCGTTTGTGTCAAACAAGCCCGAAACCAAGAACGGGCCATATCTTGGGCTATGTGGCTCAAAACCGAATTCCGAGGGCACCTAATCCACCTGCAACGCCCCCACTTTTTGTGGTTTCAAAGCCCCAAAATCGCTCAACGAGACGCCTAGACCCCCGTACTAGTGGTCACTTGGTGGAGCCGGAGGGCAACCTAGCCCGTGCACGGTGGGGGCCAATGGTGGGTCCACTAGGGTCCCCGGGGCGAACAAAACCATTTTTTCCAAAAGTGATCCTAGACCACTTGGGATGCTCAAACAAGTGTTCTTACTCCATTTTGGGCCTGTGGTGACGCGTTTTGGCCCATGGAGAATCCCACAATGCCTTGAAAAGGGGCCGTTTTGGGACCAAAAACGCGTGTTTCCAAAAGTGATCGTGGACCATTGGAGGTGCACAAACAAGTGAAATGAGCCCATTTTGAGCCCAGTTTGATCCAGTTTAGCCCCTTCCGCCACATGGATGCACCAAGTTGTACCGTTTGCACGTAGCTTAGAGCCGTATGGTGGGGCCACCTAGAGTTGGGGAGAGGGGTGTAGGTTAGAGGATATATATATATATATATATATATATATATATATATATATATGTATACCCTCTAATCTACACCCCTCTCCCCACGTCTAGGTGGCTCTGGAATATAGCTCTAAGCTACGTGCCGGAGTATACCACGGCCCTTGACACCATCAAGTCTGTCTGCAGATGTGACCTGGCCTGGAGGCCGCATGCGGTGTATCAGCCGAAAGTGGTCATGTCCCCGGAACTCACGGCCTCCAGCGCGGCGTCCCTGGGAAAAGTCACGCAGAGCCCCCACTCCGACGTGGCGTGGCTGGAACCCCGCCGGTACTGTTGGGTGCCGGTGGCGACCAAAGTCACATCGTCTGACGCATCGCCCCAGGGGGACGAAGCCACCAATGTGGCGGTGGCCAGCCATGGGAGCCCCACGTGTCATCCACGGCACGGTCCCGGAGGCGGAGATCATCGGCGCGGCGGCATACCTGTTGCACACGCCCCCGTCGGCATGCATGGTGCACGTGGTGGATGCCTCCATCATTGGAGCGCACCTGCGCAGGGCGCAGGAGGCCCTGTACCGTGGCATCAAGGGGCCGACCTCGCATGTGGTCAACCAGCACGCACTGAGCTGGATAGTGGAGGGGCTGCGGCGGCTACCACGCAGAGTAGGGGGGCCACACCATTGGGTGGTGCGGCAGAGCTTGCATTTGGCGGCAGTCCCGCTTGAAGCGCCGGACTCTGCCGCAGCCCGTGCAATGGCCCCGCCTGTTCATCTCGTCCTGCCCAAGGAGCACGCCATCCTCTTGGTGCCCGGAGGTGATGGAGAACTCGAGCCGCGTGTACCCTCCATGGACGCCCTTCAGCTCGTCAGGGAGATGGAGTGGTGCTCGCTGGCGGCGCGCACCAGGGCCCACACGCCACTGGCTGGCACCTGTGAGGCGGTGCCCCTGGGAGCTGTGCACCACGGCCCCACGCACAGGAATATGCCGCGGGCACGTGACGGTCGCTTGTCCACCATGCAGGTCATGCGACGGTGGAGGCAGAAGCTCACGCGCGTGGCAATACCGGCCCACCCCTGTATCTTCTGTGGGGGGCCGGAGGAGGACGTTGGCCACATGCGCTTGCTGTGTGCGCGGGACGAGGAGGTGGCACCACTCCTGTGCAGGCGTGTGGAGGAGTTCACCGCGGAACTTCCCCTGACGGACAGGGCGGTGGAGTTCATGGCGTGGAGGGAGCACGGCTGCAGGTGGACGGAATCCCTGATGGCGGGTGTCGTCCCCGGGGACCTGAAGCGGCTATTCGCGGCAGTGCGGGCGGCGTCGTCCCGAGGCCCTGCGAAGGCCAAGCTCTTTGTGGAGGACATGGTCCAGGTTGGGGAAGATGTATATGCCCGTAGGAACCATCGGCTCACCCAGATCATGCAGCTGCCGATGCAAGATCGAAGGAGGGCAGTGTACGCGTTCCTGCGAGGTGACACACCCTTCTGCCCGCCGGCAGGGAGGGTCCGACGGCATCCGCCATGGAACCCGTTCGACGGCCTCCCCAACGACCTGCGGGCGACCTTTCAGAGGGCACCGCTGCATGCGCTGTTGGTGCCCAGGTCGTACGTCGCGCACGAGGAGGCCATGTCCTCGCTCCCCCACTGGATGGCGGCGGTGGCGCAGGCCTTCAGCCAGTGGATCGGTTCGTGGATGACTCGGGACTACCCTGCGTTCCGGGAGTGGTCCCGCGTGGTATCGGCGCAGTCATGGGCCATGGTGCGTGGTACCATGGTGAGGGGCCCTGACGGCCAGAGTGATCCCTGGCTCCAGGTGTACGCAGACCATCCGGCTTTGGGGAACATCATGGGCTGGCCTCGCGAGGTGCTGCCGGTCTTTCAGCAGCCTCTGTGCAACCTCCCAGTCTTGGCGGTAGCTATCGTGCTCGACGTGGGGGCGTTGTGGCCGTATGACCGGCAGCTGCGACGCGTCATTCCGGCAGTGACGGAGCGGCGGTCCATGGCCGTGTTGGTGGGCTCCAAGCAGCTGGCACGGGTAAAGGGAGACGACGCGCAGGGCCACGTCACGGAGGCCATGTTCTCTCTGCTTGAGGGGGACGACAACGTGGCTGCCGATGCCCGTCACACCCTCGATACCCTGGGCCTGGCGGCGGTCGTCGAGGCTCGGTTGGGAGGACAACGCTTGGTTCTCGCGTCCGCTAGGGGCCCGGGGCTCGACGGGGTTGATGTCATCGGGGAGATCGTGCGGGACTATGGTTGGGAGCTCCCGACGCATGGCACACGCAGCCCCAAGGTGGCGCGGTGGCCCCGGCTGCTTGAGAGCCTACCGGTGATGTCCAACGGACAGCCGATACTCCGTCTGGTGTCCACGTGGGATGAAGAAAGGCGCAGCCTGCTCAGTTGTGCCACAGCGCGCGCTGGCGGGTGCTTTGCTCTGTCTCCAGGAAGCGTGCTGTGATGTGTGGCAGGACCTGTGGTCGCAGTGCTGTGATGACAGCTGTGTCCCGTCGCGGTCTGTGCTCCCACAGCAATGCCACGGGTGCAGGGAAACGACGCCGGTTTGGGTTCATCAATGTGCCTCCGCCCCACTCTGCGGGACGTGTCGGGAGCGTGCCGGTAGGGGGTGGCCTAAGGCGAGATGGGCGCTACGGCACTCTGGGCAGATGTCCTCAAGTGCCTGGAAGGCAATCCAGGGTGACCTGAGGAGCGTCCGGGTGGAAGGGGTGCGATGCCCCGGTGCGCCGACAGCAGCCCTACCCCTACTGCTGTGGTGGGCAGCTCTGGAAGGCGACTCGCGGGTTCTTTGGTTGTGGCATCACGGAGGACACGGTGCAGGCGCGGTGGGGGCCGGGGGTAATGCAGCTTGACAGGGTGTGGGAAATGTGGGTGCGCTTGCCACCGTCCCTTTGCTGGACGCAGCGGCGGGGGTGGCACCTGAGAAGCAGTGTCCTCACGGCCCGAGTGTGCGGTGCTGGCAGACGGCGTATGACGGCCAACGCGATGTGACAGGTCGTGCCAGCCTGATAGTGAGCGGTACTACCCCCGTGCATGAGGGTCGGGGAGGGATGCTTCACCCGCCTGCCCCGGGTCGCCACGTACAACAGTGAGGTGTCATGGGTCGTCCCGACCAGGGTAATAAGGCCCAAACCCCTGTAGGGTATTCCCATGACACCGGGGTCTCTACCGACGGCCCGGTTACGGCAGTTACGGGGGTGGTTGCTCAGGATACTCCGAGGGTTCGCGGGTCCGCGTGGGGGCGGGCGACAGCGCTGCCGGCGCTGCGGTGCATGAGTTACGACGCCCCCTGGTCCTGGGCACGTTGCATGGGGTTGGGGGAGCAGCCTGATGGCCCAGGAAACGGCGAAGTGCGCATAGAGGATTGCGACGGCGTGATGGTCAGGTGAACCGTATGGTAGGCGTACTTAGGATGGCGTGGAGATCTGGGAGGTGCTGTCTTGAGGGGTACGCGGAGTTGCAGGTTACGGTGTACTGGGGTCACGGGAGTATGCGTGGCAGTACTGGGGTCCGTACGGTGGGAGTATCGGGGAAGCGCGGCGGTACCGGGGGGCCGTACAGTGGGGGCGCTGCGGAGTCGCATGGCGGTACTGGGGTGTCCCCCTGACCCCTCTAACAACTCAGGGGGAATGCAGGGGCATCCCTTGGCCCCATGAACAAACTAGAGGGACCGTGCCTGAGGGCATGTACATAGTCTAACCGTCTAACCACGGCCTTGCGGTTGCGGTGGTGCGTGCGGTGGCGGCTCGAAGGTGGCAACGGCGTTGCGACGGCGGTACTACACGGCGGCATAGCACCGAGTATGCAGCCGCCTCTATATACGTGTAACCTACCTAGTCTTCACAGCAGCAACTTGCTCCTGGGGGGTGCATGCCTGATCGGCTCGAGGCGACATGCAGAGTGGTCCAAAGGGTGACGCGCGGGCCAATGCTATAAGTAGGCTTGCCACGTCGTCGGTGGGGGCCGAACCTGCGGCCTGGCCGCTGCTGTGGCGGAAGCGGCGCAACCACGGGAGCTGGCCAATCAATGCAGGCAAGGGTCAAGGGTAGGCGTCAGGGCAACGTATGTGGGCCAGATGAGGTGGACCTGGTTACCACGGCCCGGGGCGAGCCTCTGGTGGGTACCCCTATAGGGGGTCGATAATCAAGCTACGGCACCCACCAGCCCGAATCCCAGCCAGCGATATTCACGGGTTGCGCCACTCCCGTCGCGGGGCGGCCAACGTCCCCCCTGTAGACCCTCTTGTTATATTATATGTGGGAGCATGTGGGTACCTCGAAGCTGATTGGGTACTGGCCCCTGACATGGAGTGCCGGCACGGTATATATCTGGGGCGTTGGTGCAGCTCGGGGCCACAGAGAAAGTAAGGTTGCTACCATGTTTCTGTACTATACTAGGGGGAGCCTGCGATGGGTCGATGGCGTACATTATGGGGACATGGAGGCGATGAAGGCTGAGGGCCAGGCTAGGCTGGAGCCTCCTAGAAATCCTGGCTATGCATCTACGGGTTATTGCATGCTGGCAGTGGGTTACGTGGAGTCAGGGGTGGTGGGCATTTGCGAGTGCGCGGCTGGCAATGGATTACGTGGGGTCACGGGTGATGGACGTCTCCACGGTGGCGGGGGTACACGAACAACGAGGGGCCCGCTCTTGCTTCGCCGCATGCGTGCTGCTTTGTACCTTGGTTGCTGCTTTGCGCCCATAGGAGACGCCCTTGCTTTCTGCTTGTTGCTATGCTGCTGCGTTGCTGTGCCTTGCCCCTTTACCCCTGGCGAACAAACGGGCTAGCGTCCGTCGCCGTTGCTAATGCTAACGCTTTGCAGTTGCCACTGCCCCCAAAGCCCGGTTGGCCGGTATCCCCGGTCCTCTGGGTCCTCCGTCATGCTGTCGGCCACCTCAGGCAGCCCTGGGACCCACGGGATCGAGCGAGGCAGGAACCACCTGTCGGTGCGAGGTGCCTGGTAACACCAGTAGATGGCATGATAAGTGGTTATGACTATGACTATGACTATGACTATGACTATGACTATGACTATATATATATATATATATATATATATATATATATATATATATATATATATATATCTGTATGTATGTATGTATATCCTCTAATCTACACCCCTCTCCCCAACTCTATGTGGCTCCACCATAGGGCTGTAAGGTACGTGCGAAGGGTACAACTTGGTGCGTACATGTGGCTGAAAGGGCTAAACTCGGTCAAAAAGGGCTCAAAATGGGCTAAAAACACTTGTTTGAGCATCCCAAATGGTCTAGGATCACTTCGGGTGACACACGTTTTTGACCCAGTTTTGACCCATATTTGGCCCGATAACGGCCCATTTTCAAGGCATTTTGGCCTTTTCCATGGGCCAAAGAGCGTGATCTCGGGCTCAAAATGGGCTAAAAACACTTGTTTGAGCACCGGAAATGGTCCAGCATCAGTTTCGGAAAAATGCGCTTTTGACCCATTTTTGACCCATTTTTGGTCTTTAAATGACCCATTTTCAAGGCATTTTGGGATTTTTCATGGCCCAAAACGCTGCACCACGGGCTCAAATCGGAAAAAATCATTTGTTTTCACTTCGGGGACCGCGGTGGACCCACCGTTGGCCCCCACCGTGCACGGGCTAGGTTGCCCTCCGGCTCCACCAAGTGACCACTAGTACGGGGGTCTAGGCGTCTCGTTGGGCGATTGTGAGGCTTGGAAACCACAAAAAGTGGGGGGTTGCGGGTGGACTAGGTGCCCTCGGAATTCGGTTTTGAGCCACATTGCCCAAGCTACGGCCCGTTCTTGGTTTCTGGCGTGTTTGACACAAACGGCGCACATTTAGGCCATTTTGGCCATTTTTGGGCCTTTTCCCGGACATATTGTGGAGCTCGAGGGCAAGAAAGGGCTCTCGGCCACGGGGCAATCGAGGCGCACGTGAAGTATAAGAAATGTTTCCCTTCCTGTGGCCATTTTGATTGGGTTTCGGGGCCGTTTTGGGCCAAAAAAGGCTGTTTTGGGGCACAAATTGCGCAGTTTTGGGAGGGCACCTCTCAACTTGGCGCCCCTCCCCAGGGCGCCACCGGTGAGTTTCTGGCTCAATACTTGGATTTGGCAAGGCCACCACCTAGGGTATGAGATGGCTAGAGTAGAAAAGAGCCCGGAGCGATGAGGCGCAGCAATGGCCAAAACGGAAAGGAGAAGTGCTTGTTGCTTGTTGCTTGCTTGTTGCTTGTTGCTTGCTTCTTAGCTAGATTTAAGGGGAGAGGGGTGTAGTAATATATATGAGGGTTGGATGGGGGGGGGGGTCTATTTGTTAAACTAGCACGGTTTTTCTGGTGCGGGCTGATTTTCGGACAAATTTTGTTCCCTAAGTAGGGGTATGTTATACCTTTTCGAAATCTCCAAGAAACGGGTTTTCGGATATGTATGTGTTAGGGCACGGGGGTAGGAGACCATATTTTTGCGGAATTCAGGGCAGAAGCCGGACTCTTCCAGGATTTTGGGTCACCAACTAGGGTTTGGGAAAGAACCGGGCATAGTTCCAACATATATTCACTACAACCAAAAACCATAGAAGGTATAATAATGTATTTTGATGTGCTGAGTTCAAAAATGCAAGAGGAACGGTGCAACAAGGTGCTCAACTCAAGCAAGGGTGCATTTCCTCTCACATTCGTGTGTCCTGGTCTCGGTTATCGAAACTTGTCTGTTCCGGTCCATCAGTGCCTGTCGTGTTTCATGCATTGCTTCGACATATTGTGGAGCTACAAGGAAACACCTAGATTTTCGAAATCGGCACATCGAAACGCATCTATCTACCCCTGGCAATCTTTCCCAACAAAACGATATGTTCGAGAAATTAAGGGCACAAGGTAAGTACACAGCAAACCAGCAAGCAGCCAGGCAGCCAGATTTACAGATTTCAGGCAAAAGCGTCCAATTTTCCCAGGCCGTACAACCCCGCCACCGTTTCAACAAGCAACGGGACCTCTTTTTTTGGATTCCCCACGTTCAAAATAGGGGGGTTTATGCACCACCCAAAATGGTACCACACACGGGGCGTCCGGACCGCATTTCTAGAAAATCGGCTGCTAGTTCAACCAACAGGGAGGTTTAGACTCCCCCCCCCCCCTTCCAACCCTCATATGTATATAAGGCAAATACGCGATTCCCCCCCCCCCCCACCCTGGGCCAACCGGTGCACTATGGGGCAAGGTTAGGGACCCCCCCCCCCTATTTTGGGGTCGGGAAACACAAAAAAACATGTCTTAGAAGTGAATTGGATGGTTATTAGTGGGTATTAGCCCCTATAAAGGGCTAAAATGGCTAAAATTAGGGTATGACATCACTGCTGGTAGGATCCTAACTAGAGTACTAAACATAGGTACAATTGTGGTCCAAACCCCTAATACTAGCACCAAATACCCCCAATAATAGTTTGAGGGACATGAAAATGGACAAGGGTATGTTAAAAATGCTGAATTACTATGTCATTGGGTGTATATAGGGGTGGTGTGGGTTATTTTTTGGATTTAGTGGTTATTTTTAGTACTCTGGTTAGGATCCTACCAGCAGTGATGTCATACCCTAATTTTAGCCATTTTAGCCCTTTATAGGGGTAAATACCCACTAATAACCATCCAATTCACTTCTAAGACATGTTTTTTTGTGTTTCCCGACCCCAAAATAGGGGGAGGGGGTCCCTAGTCCTGCCCCAAGTCGCACACTAGGGTCCAGGGTGGGGGGGGGGGAAATTGCGTATAAGCCGTATATAATTTTGAGCCTCAACAGCTTCAAAGCAAAATTTTTCAAAACCGGTTTTTCCCGATATTGTCACCCCTACGATATTCAAATTATCCAATGTAAAGCAAGTTCTTGAGTGTGTTTGTTACCCCATTTTGCCATGGGGTGGGGCTGGGGGGGCTTCCAAGGTTCATGCCCCCCTACCGGCTCAAGGCGCCTTGCCAAAGGCAATAGAATTTGTACTTGAATTTCTGTTCGCTGCCACTTTTCGTGTGTTAGGCTACTTTTCCATCTGCCCCCTCCCCCTCCCCCTCCCCCTCCCAGGCGATATTTTAGCCCAGGTGCGTGCAATTATTGCGGTATCAGAGCTTGAGTGTTTTCGGAGCCTAGCATATCTCGGATTCCTACTGCAGTCCCCCCCACATGTCCCATGTCCTGCAGGTGTCCATTCAGAAGCGTAGCCTGTACCAGGAGCTGTTGTCCAACGTGTCCATCCTGAAGAGCATGACCCAGACTGAGTTGCTGAATTTGGCGGATGCGCTGCAGCCAGAGGATTTCAAACAGGGGGAGTATCTGATCAAATTCAGAGAGCCTGGGGAGTATATGTTCATCATCCTCACGGGTATGCGTTGGGGTGTGCATGGGGATGCACAGGGCGCGCCATCATTTGCAGTGCAATGCGTGCAGCGATGTACACATGTGCAATGAGCCCAGGGACGCGTGGTGAAGTAGGGTACTCCATAAACCGAAGTGCACGGTGCAAATACGATGCACCCCCCAACTCGCATCGCAGCACAAGATGTGTGGCAAATGGGAATTGAAGGGCCTACCACTGCGCCACCACACACACTTCATTTAAGGCGCGGTGTTGTGCCGAACATCCCAACACTTGAACACAACAAGCAGTTATCACAGAGAAAGCTTAAACAACGGGTACACGGTTTGAGCTTCAAGGGGGCATAAAGTGGTCACAGTCTTCAACCCCCTGCGCTGGGAAGGACAACTGATGGTCCGCTGCTTCTTGGTGATTCCTCAGATATTCCACCTCTGCTTCTCCTCCCATCGCCATAGACGCCTGCAGTACAACCCCTATACTTCACCTCACATCCTTCACCGCTCCTTCAACGAGGATTTACTGAATACCCAGTGCAGCTTTGGTGCGTGGATTTGGATTTACCAACCCGATCCATCCACACCTATCCAAAGCCTATCCACACACACTCACACCCGAGCCAAACTCTATTCCTCCTCCATCCACACCCTAATTCACATCTATTCACTGTTCATGCACACATACCCCATCATGCCACTCAAAATTCTTCACACCCTCAACACACCCTATCCACAGTCTATCTGCACCTCTTTCCCCCTTCGTTTCCCCCCTATCCACACCGTTTGCGCAGACCCTGTCTCCCCACCTGGACACGCCAAACCACTCACACCATGCTCCACATCAGGGGAGGTGGACGTCATTGGGCGCGGGGATTTCGGCAAGCCGCTGCACGTGTGCACTTTCGGCTACGGGCACCCGGTGGGGGAACTAGAGTTCATCAACAACCACGTCTGCGTGGCCGACGTTGTGGCGAAGACGGATGTGAAGACGGCGAAGCTCAGCCGCAGGCACTTTGAGCTGGTGATGGGCCCCGTAGTGGACGTGCTGAAGCGCAACGCGGAGCAGCCGGTGTACACATACTACAACAAGACGTTGGCCTTGGTGCGCTCTGGATCGTTTGACGAGAAGATGGGGCAGCCTCCCCACAAAACAGAGGGCGGGGAGGCCTGAGTGCATAGTGTTCATGGGCACAGGACGGACTGTCCGGGCCCGCCCTCCGCCGGACCAAGCAACGCCCCCCATCGTTAGTTGCCTGTCGTCAGGGTGGCGCTCGACAGAGGCAGGGAGGCGTCCAGGACGGATGCATCCACCTGCAGCTCCCGCACCGAACAGGCGGCCCCAGGAATGGCGTGGACCGCTGACAGGGTGGGGGCGATGCATGGGTGGTGATGCGTCAGGCGGGCCCGAAGCAGCGTAGATCCCACGAGGGCTCGCGCTCATGCGTGGGAGCAGCAGAGGAGGGGGGAGGGGGGCTCCTTTTGGCGTACCGGGCCCGCCAGAGGCACTGCCTCTTCTGTAACCCCCCCTGTCCTCCCCCTTTGAACACCCCCCCCCCCCTCCCTCTGTGTCTACGGGGGATGCTTCAGGCCACAGCGATCTGGACCCCTCTCCCTACACAATGACCCCCCCCCCCCCTCCTACACACAGACATACACGCGGCGAAGAGTAAAGGAGAACAAGTGCGGCAGGACGAAGGCTGCAGTTCAACGGGACTTTTCCGTATGCACAGCGCTTGAGGCGCCGCATAGCGCTCACAACTTGTTCGAGCCGTGACACGACGAGGTCACGAGTACCGGTCCAGTTCTGTTTTATGGGGGAGGACAGCGCTGGAGTGGGCCTGGCGATGGCGGTTGTGGAACTGACGGCGGCCGGAGGTATTTCGGGGCATATGTCCGAGGCCCATTCACCGACACTCTGGCGTACAGTCCGGTGTGTTTTCCAACCATCGATGTCAAGCCTCAGGAGTGTCCGGAGGCCTCATCCCCCTCCCATGCCCCCCCCCCCCCCCTTCACGCAACCACGTCAATTTGGTTTTGTTATTAGGCAGCCCTTCAGGACAGGCTGGGGCCGACAGAGGGTTGGATGGAAATCAACGGGCAGCCGACGGTGGTTGAAACCCCGAGGAACAGTCCAGGCTAACAACGTCCTTGTTGTTGTAGTCTCTATCAGTCATACTGCACGGGGTATCTGTGCCCCAAGATCCAGGCCATACCACCCGCAATGAACATCCCCTGGGGAATGCCTCCCGGCCACACACACATGCCCTCCGCCCTCCTTTTGTATGTTTGTTAGTGAGAATGAACTCCACGAGGCCTTGTTCTGACCGCAGCGGCGACTCTTGCCTTTCAGACGTTGATCCCATTGAGCCCTACGAGTTTTGGTCCAGTCCCAAGTCGCTCAAAACTGTCTGCCTGGGTTTCTCAGGAGTGCGCTCTGTGCACCCTGTGTGTCATCCTGGCCTTCCATGAAGCAGCAGCGTACAATGACATCAGGAGTACCACCATCATAACAACAATCGTCTTTGGCCTTTGGCAGATGATCATAAAAAGTGATATTGCGGCCGGTGCCTGTACGCAGGGCTGTCCGTGGTGAGGCTGCTTCTTCTTGTTTTTAATTCGGCATGGTCAACAGTTTAAGGTGGCAGAACTGAGCTTAAATGTCGGAGTGGGCGATTGGCGATTGGCGATTGGCGACTGGCGCACAAACCGACTGCGGTTGGCGACCGATGGTAGTCGTTGGCTGGCCAGTAATCGCAGTTACTGGTCGGCCGGTGCTCTGTGGAGGTTCACGTGCACTGAACTCCAACAGAGGCTTTTCCTTACGGATTAAGGATGGCCCTGTCCAAGGGCTGGAAGCTCAAGGCATTGTTTCCGCCTGAGTCTGATCGTTTCCAGCACCACGGTCTTATTCCGCAAATACCGCATTCTCTGCCTGTGCGGTACTGCGCTTGCACCAGACCTTTGCTTCAGGTTTGTCCCAACCCTTTTGGGGGGGGGGGTCTGTGGCCTGTGGGTGGGTGGGTGGGTTAGTTTGGTTTTGGGCAACTGGCCCACAGTGCCTACTCCCCCCCAGGGGGAGGGGGGGTAGGGTCTGGGTGGGTGGGTGGGTGGGTGGGTGGTTTCACAGAAACTGGACAGGATGCGGCAGGGACAATCGCAGTTTTGTTGGTTGGTCCTGTGATTTGGTACCAGCACCACCATAGCCATAGGACAGTCGTATAGCACGTGTGTAGTAAGTGGCACGTGTGATCTTACCCCATTGAGCTGCTTCTGGGGTAATGACTTCAAAAGGTGCACGCTGTGCAATTACTCGGTGCTGAACTGTGCACTGGTCTTTGCGAACTGCTGGTGGTATTCAATATGATTGCCTTGGCATGATACCATGATACCACATTCCCAACAGCCCTGGTTACAACTGTGCGCCCTGTACATCTGGAAATTTTGCATTATTTTAGTTTCCTGCACAAAAGTGCCGACATGAATGCATGCCTCAATAGTAGTTGGTGGCGTCTGATTGCTTTTCTTTGATAATGCAGTGTCTTGCTTCTTTAATGCCAAAGGAAGAATGTGAGTGTGGTGCCCATGGTTGTAGCACCCACCCCAACATTTTATGAGAGAGGAGCTTGTGACTACCACAGTTGTTGGCTCGCTTCCGAATTGTGAAATCAAATCTTTGAGCATTCGAACGTCCAGTGCCATATGCTTTTTGTGTGGTCGCCTCCTTGCCACAGGGGCGTAACCCTGACCGACAGCCCTTTGCATTTCTGATCCATGTTCCGTCGTTGGCTATCTTTGAAGCCTTACCCCACAGTGTTCAGCCAGCCAGAAATACAAGCAAGGTATGGTAAGAAGCACCCTGATGCACACAAAGGCAAGTCAGCAAGCGGGCCCACAGAGCGCACAGAGAAAAATGCGAAAGTGTTTCCCCTCTCCTCCACTATATGAAGTTTTTCTGTACGACTGACAGTTCTCAATTCTGCCTGTTGGCCTCATTCTGATGTACATTGCCGAGTTGCTCTTGGCGGCACACCTTGATGCTGGTGTGCTAGACACACACGCATGCACACACATATGAGTTTTGCCTATTCTTTTGGCCCATCATTTATACTATCCCCTATTGGGAACCTGGGTTGCCATGTGTTGACGGGCGTCAACAGTCATCTGCATGGCATGTATGTGCATGCCTCAATTATCTTGGGGTGCACTGTGCGCACGCATAGAGCCGTAAACGTGGGGCGCGCCGGTGTAAAGAGTGCCGTAAACACCATGGATATTTCCATTGAGTGTCGGGAATGCCAAGAGGGGCGTGGTAGGCGGTTTGGCACAGTTCTAACGTAAAAGTTTACGGCGCCACTGCCGTAAACAGCTACGGTGCCACGACCGTAAACCCGCAGGGGTATTGGAGGGGAACCAGTCAAGTAGCAGGAAGACTTGAACCCCCCCCCCCCCCAAGAGGAATAGAGGCTACACCATCTTTCCTTTCTCTTCACCTCTCCACAAGCAATTATCAACATCATCAAATAATGAGATGATGGTGTGGACAGGAACAACCTGCATTAGGCAGGCTAGGTCATTTGTAGGGTCTGAGGTAGGGCAGAGATGGAGATTTTGGGGAACCTGCATAGTCCACTGGGTACATGGGTACAGGAAAGCATTTTTACGGTGCCACCGCTCTAAAACTTTGTGGTGCCTCGCCGCAAATTTGTGGAAAGGTCTGTGAGTGCTAGCGGAAAGGCCGTAGAGTTGTTGTACTGCAATAGGAAAGCAACCCCCCCCCCCTTGCAATCCCCCCCCCCCTGGGGGGAAGTGTCACTTTGATAGCAGGTTTTTTCCGTTGTGCTCTGTGGTTCTTCCCATGCTGGTGCCCCCCGTCAAAGTTGACTCCTCTTTGCGGTTAGAGGGGGCGTATTGCGCGCTATGCCCGTGCTGTGCCCACGCTGTGCACAAAGTTTGTACAGGACCATGCCCAACATGCATAGTAGTGCCTAGTACCCATAACAATGAGCCTTGTTATGCATTTATGTGAGTTGCATGCATGCTTTGCCCTCATTTCTAGTGCATTGGTATATGTTGTTGTGCATCCTTTCCTATAGGTTCGTAGTAATTTTTTCCTGACTCGCCCAATTGATATTCGGTGGCTCTATTATAAGTGCAAATAATTCTGATTTGTCCTCCTTATCACCTGGTAGCCCAGAAATCCCATCGCGAAGCAAGAAGTATCAGCATGTGGCTCTACATAGCCGAAAGGAGGTTGTGGATGTGGACGCCATGTCGAGTGATGCATGTCCTGTACGTATGCTAAGCGAAGGGGAGTACGGCGTTCACACTTCGAGTGAAGGACAAATTTTATTCTTGCTTTTTTTTTTTGCATGTGTCTTTGCTGTGGCTGGGTACACTAGCATCTCTTATGCGAGGGGTGGGGTGCAACATCATGCTATGCAACGTTGGGGGGTGTAGTATGGTTTGAATAGGCAAGAATATTGCCAAATGTTGCACCCCCAATTTCTTCTTGTCATGTGCACGTTGTGCCCGTGCTGTGCGCAGGCTGTGCGCACACACCCCAGACACAAATGTATGGCATAGGCGCTCATGTTTGGCACCACTCTCCCAGCAAGGGTGGCCCATTGTTGGCAACTATCATTGGTACCTCGCCCTCTGGACCCGAGTTCTTGCATATTCAATACCTGGGTACTAGGGCCAAGGTGGTGGATCATACGGCAGCCAAGTCATTTTGGTTGGAGGCGAAGCAGGATGTATCTCCTGTGTTGCATTGATTTCCTGCTGTTGACAATTGTGCTTCTCCGCAACCGGCCCCTACAGCTACACCACGGGTACCTATACCCAAACTGGTCCTCCAAGCGTTCATGCGCTAATGTTTTAAGCCCGGTGCCCGACCCAAAGATGACAGTGACAATGATGCCAGTGTCGTTTTGACAGGGTCACGGAACCCGAAGACAAACCCCAAACAGCGCCGTCGCCTACTGCAGCCCGCGACACAGTTTTGGTCCATGCAATGAAGCATCCCCTCAAATGCCGCCCAAAGGCCCCACGGCTGGCCCAGCCATTACACAAGTTTAGAGATTCTAAGGGAAAATTTGCAGCACTAGATTCTGCCGAACACATGAAGTCCGACCACCAAGCGGCACAAGACCTAGAAAACAAGTGACCAAAAAGCCTGAGGGACTGGCAGGCCATCACACCACAATTTGAGAAGGCAGTCAAAAAGGGGTTGTAGAAGAAAACTTTACACCCAGGCAAATAGAGCAAGTTTCATGCCACAGAAATACGCAAATCTGGATTGTGCACAAGGGCAATAATCGCATAGCACTAGTGAAAAAACGAGTGATCTCACAGGCCAATTAGTGCGACAGCCACCCGAGTGCTTTGATCGACAATCAATTGTAGAATTGGTGGCAATCGTTTCGTAGGCATTAGGGCATCACTACGCAGCGGGGTATTGGCATCTACGTGAAGGGCAACAATGCTTTGTTGTTGCGGCTCGTACGGCGTTCAGGGTGTACGGCGTTACAGGGTGACTATACATCAAGTTTTTCGTTGGTATGCCCCTATGGCTGGTTGTGGGTCACATGGGGTGCATCAAACTAAAGATCAAAAATTCGTGGTATACCAGCAGGGGTGCAAGGTGCAAAAATTAGGATTCTAGGTCACACGGGGTGCATGCGATTGAAAATCAAAATTTCGTAGCGTACCAGTAGGGGCTGCAGGGGGCATCTCAAAATAATCAAAAAATGCTTGGATACCAGTTGGGGCTGCAGGGTACAGAATTTAGCAATGTGGGTGCCGCAGGGTGTCCTAATGCACCATTCTTCAATGTAGGAAGCAATTCTAGTGGCTTGCGAATGCGGATGAAACCGCGGGCATCCTTGAGCCGTTGGGCTATGGACCTGGTCGGGGCCAATCGGGTGGCTGTGCACTATCCTGGCCGCCGGCGGGAGCACGTCACAATTTACCTCTCCTTTGCGGCTGAAATTCCTCATGGTAGTGATGACAAGGTAAAGGAGACCTTACTCTTTAGTCGTATTGTAACGTTTTGTCCGGTCAAAGGTTTCAAGGGCAAGGACCCCCGTGTGTGCTGCACAGCTACAGCAGAGGGTAAGTCAATCAAGGTGCCCATGCCACTCAATATTAAAGATTGTGGCTCCCGAGGCGGCCCCCATGGAGCTGGGTACCCTAGGGCTACCCCCAGCCCAACCCCCAGCGCAACCCTGTCCCCAAAACCACGCCTCGGCCCCGGACAGGGGCGAGACCCAGGCTAGGGCGCCCCTTTTGGAGGACCCGTTAGGCCCCAGCCTTGAGGTGTAGGGCAGCAAGGACAAGCAAGGACCCGGAACAAGGAGAAACAATGAAGTCGACAAAACAAATTGAAAATTGAGCAATTTTTGTGTGGCTGTGCACTTGTTCATAAAACAGGTTCATAAAACGCGTTCATAAAACGATTGTCCTGTTCATAAAGCGAGATTTGAATTATGAATCGAATTATGAATACATCTATGATCCGCTGGACATGTTTTCTCATTTTGCATAACTTAGCGAAAATGGCATGTTTTATAAAAAAACCCCGCCACACAAGAAAGAAGTTACCTCAAGGGGGTAGACCCCCCCCCCCCGGTTTTAAACCTAAATGGCCACAGGCACCTTGACGAGAGCAAAATGTGTTCATTTTTCATAAATCAAGGTTTTATGAACAAAACTCTTATGATCCAGGCACCAAGGATCGTGCCCGCTGCGTGTCCACCGCGGTGAGCCGTTGTTGACTAGCGCCGTGCAGCTTGCCTGTGCCCCCCGCCCCCCCTCAGCACATGATGATCCTTCTTCACGCGACATCCTGTCACCGCACAGTGACCCTTCTCTGGGGGACGCTGGGGAGCCGCTGAGCACCCTCTTGCCCTGTCCCCAAAACCATGCCTAGGCCCCGGACGGGGGCGAGACCTAGGCTAGGGCGCCCCTTTTGGAGGACCCAGTAGGCCCGAGCCCTGAGGTGTAGGGCAGCAAGGACAAGCAAGGGCCACGAACAAGGAGAAACAATGAAGTGGACAAATCAAATTGAAAATTGAGCTGTTTTTGTGTGCCTATGCACTTGTTCATAAAACAGGTTCATAAAACGGGTTCATAAAACGATGGCCGTGTTCATAAAGCGAGATTTGAATTATGAATCCAATTATGAATACATCTATGATCAGCAGGAGGTGGTTTCTCATTTTGCACAAAGTAGCGAAAATGGCATGTTTTATAAAAACCTCCCGCCGCACAAGAAAGAAGTTACCTCAATGGGGTAGACCCGGCCCCCCCAATTTTTAAACCAAAATGGCCACGGGCACCTTGACGAGAGCAAAATGTTTTCATTTTTCATAAATCAAGGTTTTATGAACAAAACTCCTTTGATCTAGGCACCAAGGAGCGTGCCCGCTACGTGTCCACCACGGTGAGCCGTCGTTGACTAGCGCCGTGCACCTTGCCTATCCCCCCCCCCCCCCAAGCCCCCCCCCTCAGCACATGATGATCCTTCTTCGCAGGACATCCCGGCAGCGCACGGTGATCCTTCTCTGGGGGATGCCGGGGAGCCGCTGTGGACCCTCTTGCTCGCTTTATGGCCGTTTTCGAAAGTCTTGGTAGGCAGGGCCACGCCTCTAGCCCGTGCTCCCCCTCCCTGGCAGGCCACAGCGATCTTTTGTCGGGGGGCGTCCCGGCAGGGCAGGGCAGCCTTATGGTGGGAGATGCGGGGGCGCGGGGCACGTCGTGTTGCCCGCTTCTTGGCCATCTCAGCTATCCCTTGAGCTACGCCAGGGGCGACTGTACTGGCCAGCTCCTTGTGTTGTTCCTCTATGCGCCCTTGGGCGGCACCGGCGTCTTGCGCCGTGTGGGGCGTGCCCTTGGATCCCCTCGGCCCGCGCCCGGCCAAGAGCTTGGCTAGGCCACCAGGGCCTCGGAAGTATGGATGTGCCCCACCGGCCGGCGAGAGCCTTGCTGACGATTGTCCCCGGGGCTAGCCCCCCCCCACGTCTATTGCCCGCGCTGGTGCCCAAGAAGCTAGCTGTTCGGCTGCTTGTAGCAACTCGGCGCCTCTACAAAATCTAGGGCTGCCCACGGCATCAAACAGCCCCCGCTTCGTTTCCATCTTGGCGAACCCGAAATCAAACCGGCTGCCCGCAGCAATCCGCCGTCTCCGCAGAGTCGAGCCAAACGTTCACCGTCCAATGGCCGCCGTGGCGCTGTCGTTCGTGGCCGTCGCCGGTTCTCTCGGCAAAATACCCGCGGCCTTGCAAGGCTGTGATGCCGCGCCGGCCGCACACTGGAGATGTCCGTAGCCGTTACTTGCAACCCGACCGACACCCGCCTGAGACCCATATTTCCCCGCTGTGTCCCCGGCACCTCCCCGGGCGGAGGGCTTAAACCCCCCCCCCCTATCATTATCACGCACCGAAATAATATCACGCATGCCTGATAATGTTTTATACCTCCAAAATAATATCACGCATGCAATTCTTGACGTTAGAGGTAGCAAAACAAAAGGCGGAAACCAGGATTTCTTGCCACACCATTGCTACTTGGTCCACTTATTTGGAGAGAAATGCGGACATTGACAACTGCCTTGAAACTGGTTTAGGGTTGGGCTTGGGCTTGGGTTTAGGAGCGGATGCATCTCCCCTTGGGAGATCGGCACGCTGGGGACTACTATACGCTCTGCATTCGTCCTCTGAAAGCAAAGGGGGGTGAGGGTGAGCATGATTTTGCGCATCCATGGGCGGCGGTCAAAATAATATCACACACCCCCTATTATCACGCACCGAAATATTATCACGCGCATGATAATGAAGGGGGGGGGTTTAGAGACACCTCCGGAGGGCCGGCACTTGGCCTCTTGTGTGCGTTAGCCAAGCCCAGTGCGCTCACGTCCCGACACACCCCGCCGGCTTCAGCCAACGTGACGGCTATATCATGCCGGCCGCGTTGTTAGACTCTGCCTCCACATGGATAGGGGCGGCTGCCCCGTTTGCAGGCGCGGGTGCAGGGTCCGTCGCCGCTGCAGACGGAGCTACGGTCTCCTTGAGCGCCATTGGGACGCCCTACCTTCTCATTGTCTAATTTTTTTCAACACGATGTGTGACATGTACTTGCACCTCCCGGGCAGGCTTGCGCCTTCAGACCCGGCCCTACAGCCTCTACAGTTGCGGGGGGGGATCAAGTACGCCAGCTGCTGTTCTACTGTCAAAAATTGTAGTGCTTCAATTTGACTTGAAGCAATTCAAGTCCAATGAGTCAAACACCGTCAAGTTCTGACATATCCACAATACACGGAGACAATCACTCACACCCAGCACCAGGGTGTTATTGTGACAGGACTGGCAGAAGTGACCTGAAGTTGAACAAAATGCAAACACTACTCGAACAAATCTCCTCATGAGCTATACTGCCTTGTTGAAGGCAGATGGCGCAAGAGCTCTACGAATGCCATCCGGCGCCCTACCTCACGGCTCAACGTAGCCAAAGTGAATGACCCCCGACGCCTTTGTGGTTCGGGGACACCGTTATTAGTATGTGTCAAAGAATGAGCTCTACAATTTTGAAGCAGTATATGGGGTTGAGGATTACCACTTGTCCACAAAGTACTACCCAAGTGGAGCACCATTACACGTACGGATAGACCGAGGAGCTCATCACTTCTCCCTCATGACCCTTGATGAACACCCCAGTAGGGCACGCCGGCGCCTAAAAGTGCAAGCACTCAAGTCACTGCAGGAGGTGGAAGATGAGGCCCTGGGGATCCTCAACTCCACCCGTGACGCCATTCAGTGCCGTTGAAACCAACAAGTGTGGATCAGGCTGATGATCAAGGGAGCATCCCGCATGATGCTTGAAATCGTCACAACTTTCGGCGCACCAGAACCAATGACACATCAGGAGCTTTTTTCGTTGATGGTCGCCATATCTTGGATGCTTACGAAGCGTGTGTGTGAAAGCATGCGCATCAATTCGACTCGTAAAAGAGAGGACCAGCTGCACACGTTCAACTGGGAGGCCACACTGATGGTGCCCACTGCGGCGGGGCGCCGGCCAGAGCGCACCTCAGCCGGCAGATCAGGGGAATATTATCACGTCTGGTTTGCAGGGATGCCAGAAGTGCTGAAGCACTTTCAGCACGCACTATTCCATGCATTTGCCCCATCTCGGGAGATGCGACGCGCTTTCTTTACACATTATTGCCGACGCTCCCTTCGGCCAGGCAATACTAATGAAGAGCCACCTGCCTTGTCACAGCCGCAGCCCATGGTGTCCTCACGCCCAGGGCAGTGCTAGTCAGGCACACTGGAACACGTTGTTGCTGATGCTCCCTTCAGTCAGGCAGTACTATTGTAGAGGCACGTGTTTTGTCACGGGCGCAGCGTAGGGTGTCCTAACGCCCAGGGCAGATTTTGTCAGATGTACTAAAATGTAGATATGGGAACATTTGGTTTGCAGGTATGCCAGAAGTGCTGAGGCACTTTCAGCATACATTACTCCTTGCATATGACCCCATTTCAGGGGATGCGACACGCTTTGTCTACACGTTGTCGCTGACACTCCCCTCACTCAGGCAGCCCTACTCAAAACAGCCATGTGTCTTGCCACGGGCGCAGGCTAGGGTGTCTTGTCGCCCAGGGTGTATATAAATGTTTACCAGGAAGATGAGAGCATGAAGATGGAATACGCTGACCTTAGATTTAGCAGGGGTACAGGGGGACAGGTAGGGGGAAGCAGCAGGACGGATTAGATCACAGGCAGAGCACGCCACCGCCGAGCCAGCAATTATGCACCTGTGGCTGTACAAACTGAACTCCAAGAACCTTCAGAACGCTGCAGTGGCTCCGATCCCAGCTTTGAGGGGCCGAGGGGAGCGTTTGGAAACCTTGAATGAGACCAATAGGGGCCTACGGCGGTCAGCTTTGGTTTGCCAAGTTTTCTACAAAAAAAAATTAGACAAATATGCCCATACCTTTCGTACACGTTGTACAAGGCATTGCACCAGGCCCTGACAGAAGCATCACGGTCGACCCTTTTAGGGAGAGGACATAACAAAATGTTTCTTGCTTTTCATGAGGAAAATGATGCGGCAAAATTTTTCAAGGCGGCAGTAGTGGAGCTACGCACCAAACGCTCTTCAACGACAAGCGCACCAAACAGTGAACCAAAGACCCTTTTTCTGACATTAAGTCGCAAAGCACACTTTCTCAAAGTGACAGGGAGCGAACAATGGTCCTCCATGATGCATTGGGAGGAATGGATGGGGTGGCAGGGAGTGCCTCCTTGCAATCAGCTGGCTGTAGCATCTGCAGACTCTCATATATGGGCTGGATTCGGGGCACACTTCATTGTCTCGCCTGGCGACTCATGGAACAAGCGTCATGGGCTGATCTGGATACATTTAACACGATTGAGAACAATATATCGCAATGACTATCATATCCCTTTCCAAATACCAACATATCCAAGCATCTTTTCATACGCCCACCGTTGCGGGGAAAGGGAGGGGTAGAGGGGCTTATGCAAGGGCTGCAGCAGCTTCAATGATGAAGAAATGATGCCCTCCGCCGAGTTACCGAACCCCCCCCCACACAATTCTCGAAAAGCAGAGCTACCAACACCGACTGGGCCTGTCAGGAAGGCTGCTGCAGGCACACCACATTTCAGATGTGTGACCATTAACTTAATGGCATACGGTCCAAAATAAGCAAGGGGAAACACCATCACCCCAAAGCCCCAGCACTTCGCGAATGTGCACAAGGGGAGTTCCTTGCTTTCATTGGCATTCGAGGCCTCCATGTATATTCGGCGGAGGATGTATCGTCCCTACAAGCCATCTTCAATACGGGGTTCTTTCACTTTATTTGCGACCCGTCCAATGTCGGAGCTGGCGGCTCAGCAATGGCGGTTCACTGTTGGTGCAATGTAAAACATTCTTTTTGAATTGATGATGGTACACATTGCCATAGTTACAAATGTAGAGCGCTAGTCTTTCGTCCTTGTCAGTGCACATGTTTATCACTGCCCGGAGGAACCAATGGACCAATGGGAGGAGTTACACACAATTCTGCAATTATATCATGCAGAAGACGTTTGTCTATTTGCAGATCACAGTTCCCCGGCTCTCCCGGCGTAGGACGCGGCTCTCCCTCCTACGAAAGAGTCCCCCCCCCCCCCCCCAGGATAGGGGAGCCAGAGAAGCGGAAATAGCCATGCTAGCGCGACTACAATTGCATGATTCATGGGATGAAGTGCATTATGACCCGGAGACACAAGAAGTGCCCCCTAGGTACACATTGGGGTGTAATATTCGAAAGTAGCTGCGGCCGGACAGGGTACGCACGCTAGATAAAATGCATATTTCATCAAGATGTGAAGGTTCTTTGGCCCAAGCCTACACTACCTTCGTGGCAAAGGCCGATCATAGGGCGGTAGTGGCGGACTTGGCCCCACCGGTCTGCGTGCACGGCACCCCGCACTGGAAATGCCCACTGGGCTTTCTCCAGTCCACAATAGTTGTGGACACTATCAAACAAAAATTAAGTGACATAGACGCTTTCATGAGTTGCCCCCTGGCGGAATGGTCAGTGGCGAAAAAAATCATTCAACGGGTAGGTACAAAAAATCACAAGGCGACCACGGTGAAGCTGCCGACCACATCGTTGGCCCTATTATTCTCGTAAAATGGGGTTCAAGTATGCCAATAAGGGTGTCATCACCTGCGCTCCCCAAGTACGGCGCCCTCCACGCAGGCAAGCCTTTGCACAACGCTAGTGCAATGTTGTGAGACAGAGGAGCGGGATGTCAGGGGTTTGCATCAATTAGGAGAACGGAAGAGATTGCTCCAGGGCGCAGTGAGGAGTCCCTTGAAGCAACATCGCAAACAGGTGGATAAACTCATGTTGAATTTGAAGAAAGCAAAACAGATTGTTTGGATCAGAAACAAGCACGGCTCATTTGTAACAGATTCATTGGGAGTGGCCAAGGCCCCGAGCGACCACTGAACTGGCATTTCAAAGGAAGAGGGCTGGACCCCAGCCCAATGTGCATAGTACATGCACTCCCTCCCATTTCTATCCTCGCCAAAGCGCCTGGCCCCCGCTCTTTTCAGACCTGTGTCCATGGAAATAGTCCTGCAGTCACTCAAGAGGCAAGTCACACGGGCCTCCCCTGAACATTAATGGTTTAGCTTTGAACATTTACCAAACGTTTTAGGACTTCTTTCAAACACGGATTCTGGACATGTGAACGAAGGCACAAGAAAATGGAAATTTTCCGGATACCTAGAAGAAAGGATTGATCGGGTACATTGCGAAAACGGCGGGTGCATCCCCCGTTGAAAAACTACGCCTCATTGCACTGGAACAACTTAAAAACTAATGGCTCATGACAACACTACTCATATAGGTAGACAACATCCTCTACTAGTTCACTCCCCCCAACAAGTGGAGTGCATCAAGCACAAACGAATGCAACACCATATCTGGGGGTCAGAGGGGAGTGGAACACGGCTGATTGCATGATGCTCCTCACCATTGATCATTGCAATGTGTTCCCCACTCTCTCCCACGATTTAATCAGCGGCACTCAGCCTCTTCTCATTCGTGCCTAGTTTTGCGAACCTGATTATCTCTTCGTTGAGGTCACAAAACCTTTTCTTGGCTTGTAGTGCAGCCATCAAAGAGGCGTTGTGTTATTAGGGTGGCACGCATCGGTCAAGGCGACACTTTTTTCCCACAATTTTCCTCATTTTTCATCTCCATTGTCATTTACCCCCTAAGGCATTTGCACGTCTAAGTGGGTATGTACCTCTATGTCGATGACTCTATCATCACATTCAGCCACCAGGCCACTGAACGCCAGGTGACACAAGTGTTTCATGAGCTTTGGCATTTTTCAGCAGTCAGTGGCCTTCAACAGAAAGTAAGCAAATCAGCCTGTGTTACTAAATGCACACTGCAACGGGAGGTAATGCAACTCAGGTCGACTTCAGGCTTGCAGCATGACACCAAAGTACGGTACCTTGGAGTAAAGATGCGCGACGTGTATGCAAAGGAGACCTTTGTAGGCCCCTGAGGGAGGCGTATCGCAGAGCACGAGTGGCGGCCACTATAGCCCTCTCCGTACCAAGAAAATTAGTCCACCGAAAACGTGGATTTTGCCCACGAAACTGTCAATGGCGCATGCCTACGTGGCAAACAAATTAGTGGTGCCTGTAATTCACAACGTGTACAACGTTCTTTTCCCGCTTTGATAGATGGGGAATTATCAACTATCAAATCCCCCAATACAGGAATCACAGTTGGTACTCGGTGCCTATGCCTCCAACGTGGCTAGTAGCTCAAGGGGGGACAACAGCACTCGTACCATTAATATCCCCAACGATTATGCTTATGCATGTTCTAGAAGCTTTCATTAACTTTTGTAACTAGTGCGGTATCCCCATCAATCATAAGGTGCTCGTAGTAACACATATGAGACGGGTCCCCATGAAAGGAGCGGGCTTTCTCGCACACGGTTATAAGGCATTCTTCCCTTCGCACAGGGGTATTCTTGTTAAACTCGCTCTACCGTTGGGCAACTTGCCTTTATGGCATTCCAACATATTCCTCAATAAGCATCGCAACACATGTTTCCCCCCCATCCTTGTCAAGCATGGGATTTTGACAATTTCCCAATTGTTTGATGACAACCCACAGTTGCATTCACACGCGCTCAAATACATCTCACATACATGGCTACCTATTTACTAGCAAGCATTACGGAGGTACCAAGCCATACCTCCCAATGATTGGTTTCGTCGGTCCGTATGGCAAGGCTGTTGGGCAAAACCCCCGTGCACCGTCGAAGAAAATATAACATAGGGCACAACTATACGAATCAAAGGCCTTGTGGCCAGCAAAACAACCTCTGAAAGATTTTGCATATTGGTGCATGTGCACAGGTTAAAGGTAAGGCTGAGATTGGAACCTTGGTTGAAATCCTCGGGCTGCCCCATGTGTGGACGGCGAGAGACCGTATTTCTTGTATTTCATGCGCTACACAGATGTGCATTCTATGCCCGCGCCCACCGGTTTATGATGGAATGTTTTGGATAATGGAGGGTGAAAGGAAAAGCAAGACGTTGGATGCATTTTCCGGCAGAACACACATCGACCACAACGCCAAGGCTAGTCCACCAAATAGCCAAAGGGCGCATTTGGCAACACGATGCTCAACAAACCCCCTCAACAAAATAACATTTGAACATTACGTCGGCGCGTGGCTCAAGGAGCTAAACACATTGCTCACCTGGGAGCCTTTGAAAAATAATCGTGGTGGGCTTCAAAGGTTTTTCATTGCGCCCATGTGCTACACCCATTAAAACGCATTCAAGGCGGTACATATCAACTGGTGTATCTGCCACTCACATGATACGCCGTCCGAAGTGCACAATGATCCCAAGTAACAAAACCATAATGAACACAATGCAATGGTGGCACAACAGGTAATAGCCATCCAACAAGTCCACCTCGCTAAAGGATGGCACATTTGTCATTTTGATGGCTCAACCAAATACATCTCCAAGGGCGGTTGGGTGCCGCGCTTGGGTAGTTGCCACATGGGGCACCGCGAATTTTTCTTCGTGCTAGATACCCTTGAAAAGCAAACAAACAATAGCGCTGAACTGAAGGCGGCCACATTGGCCGTCATGAAGTTATCTCAAAAACCTGGAAGTTTTGGTATTCGTGTTATGTGCTGGATGGAGTGGTTGGAAAAGCCCTTGACTGGCGACCATAGCAGTGGTGCCTTCCCACGTGCCCAATTCCCAATTCAGAGAGGAGGCTCTCCTTTTAGCCATAGACATTGCGCAACATATTTTAAGTAGGGACTGGTGGCCCTCACACCGGGGCCGATCGGGCAACGAAAGGCTGGATGCCCTTGCACAGCGGGGGAGGCAGGACCACTCTTATGTTTCCTTCAACGGACAAGCAAGAGTTGTCCCAGAGTCCAAGTCCAGTAGCCCCATTCAAGGGGCGGGTACAGCATTTGTATGATTGTGTCTCACACATGGAAACAACGGTTGCAATGGCTTGACACACCATCACAGGCACGCTCGTACTATTAAGAACCAGATGATTATCAAACACGACCATCAGTGGTGTGCTTGGTGTTTGGCACACCCATGCCGCATGCCACAGGGGACCCCTTCTTCTTAGTGTGTGTGGAGGACGTAGGGGCTTGAACCAATGAGTGGCACTTTGCTAGATTCTGGGGATAAGCAAGCAGTGTCACGACATCCCAACCTTTCTATTTGCGCACCCACACTCTGCCAGACCCAAAGCCACAAGAGTCCGTAGAGAGATGCCTCTTCGCCGAGTCGTATTGCTGTAGTACTGACACTAGTGACACATGTAGGTCTAAAAGGAAACGAACCAAGTTGAGTACTCGCGGGTCTCGAGGGGGTATAGGGGGACATGCAGAGAGGGTCACCACGACAAACCAGGTGAGAGACAACACAAGACACCAATGTGCCAGTACGTTGCACCTGCGACTGTACCTTGCATCCTGTGACTTTCCCAAACCGTGCAGTGGTGATGATCCAAGCTTGAGGGGCTCAGGGGAGCGTTCGAACATCTCGTTTGAGACCATGGGGTAATGAGCGCCCTTGCGTCTTTGACATCCTTGGCAGCCCATCCGCTGTGTAGAGGCGAAGGAGTGGGGCTACAGGCCCCTCAGCTCGCACACGCTGCCCGTTTGGTGCTTAGGTGCCGGCGCCCCGTGCAAGAGCTCAAGCATTTTAGGGGGAGGCTCGCCGCGGAGTTGCAAGCACTACTGGCGTTGGCGCACCAGGGATGAGGAGTAGCGGGCGCGGCACGGACCAGCCGTTTGTCCTCCCCCACTCCTCGGTACGCAGGCCGGTGTGGCCGTCGCAACATCCATCTCCACTCTCTATTTGGGAGACGAGAGTCCACGTCTAGCACGACCTTGCCCTCCCACTTCAGTGGCATGTTTTCCGGCACCACATTCAAAGGCGGGCGGCACAGCCTTGATGAAGGCTACCACGGACCGAACGGACGTGTACTTGCGTGTTACGGCTGAACACGGAGGGTAGCTCGGTCCGCATGGCGGAATAGTCGTTTTCGGCGCTGCCAATGCCTGTGTTGTAGCCCTACACTCGAACCTCCGTGGCAGGCGTGCCAATTCGGAACCCCAGGGCCGCTGCGATGGCTTGCCTCACCTCCGAGCTGGGCGGGCCGCCCCATCTCCGGACTTCGAGGCGGCCCGCAGAGTCAACCCACTAGATCCCTGCCATGTGGCTTCCCATGGCGCCATGGGTGCTATGCTTTGCCTAGGCCCCGTGCAGAGGGGTGCGGATCTCATGCACGACATCCGGCCACAAGAGATGCGCGAGCACCGGGAACGCCTGGTCGCCAGGCAAGGGACGGTAGCAAACCCCAGGAGCCTTGCTACTGGGTATGAGGAAGCTGCGCGCCGGCTTCTACATGACATTAAACGACACCTCCACGCAGCTCCCACGGTTGCCCACCTGCATGGAGGGCGGGGACGGGAGCGTGGGCCCCACGATGGGCTTGAGGTGTCTCCAGACCTCGCCGCGCGCCTAGGTCCGGCTGCAGTAGTTGTCCCGTACCCCGTGGCCTCCAGTGGTTGGATTGCCGGATCGAGCTCGAAGAAGATGCGCGCCGTGGAGGAGGCGCGCTGAGGCTTCGGTTCCGGGTCACCGTCCTACACATTGGTGTATTGGTGCTTTGTGGCATCTGCAAAGCGCGTCCAGTGAGGATGAGGAGATGGCTCTCGGGCCAGATCATCGGACCATGTGCTCCACCGTTTCACAGGGCACCTGATTGGCCTCGGCCTTGCACTGTACGTCCGTGTCCGGCACACGGAGGCTGCCTGTGGTGGAGGGACTGGGGCACGGATGCCACAATGAGGTTCTGTTGGCCCGGACCCCCTCAACAGCAACAATTAGCGGATTTTTCCGACTCTCTCATGTGCAGCAAAAGCCGCTACCGCTAGCCCGTGCACCTCGTGCAGTTTGTACCCAACAACCACGTTGCGTTGGAGCGCCGCCCCGTGCTCCTCCATGGGTCCGTCGGCCACGGCCTTTCCAAGGGTGAGCTGCAAGACTCCCTTGTAGCAGAGGATGTAATGGGCATCGGCGATGTAGAGCCGCTGCGACATGACCACGTTGGAGGATATGGACAGAGGCTGCATGGCATATGCTGCCGGATGCAAGGGGGCGGCCCACTCTGCGGCCTGCCCAGGGGCGGGCATGACCACCAAAGAGGCTTAAGTGCGCGTTGCGCCAGGGTACCGCTGCCGCTGAGCCAAGCCACTCTTGGGGCAAGAGCGGCCGCCTCCCGCTTCATGGCGGTCTGCCGAGGGCGTTTCCCTGCTGCGCCCGTGATGTGCCACGCGTTCTCGCCCTATCCTGGGCGGGCCACATCGGCACCTTCTGTGGGTCGCGCGCCACAAGTCGCAACTGACTAGGGGGCCGTCTGTGCGCACAGTGCCGGGATGCGAATACTTGATTGCGCGGCCGCAAGCTGGAACCGTCGGTAGGCGTTCTCATTCCCGAGGCACTTCAGTGTGTCGTTCAACTTCTCAATTTGCCGCTTTAGTCACTGCAGGCAATGCTGCTGGGGGGCAGGATTGTGTATAGCGACCTAGTCGGCTATCAGACATCAGACATCAGACTTTTATGGACCATCACCCCCAACCCCCCCCCCCCCCCACCCCAACACCCTTTCTCACCCCCCCCCCCCGTGTCAGACTTCGCCCCCCCCCCCTGTGTCCCCCCCAATATCAGACTTGTCCCATTGTCACCACACCCTTGAGGTGTAGAAGTGGGTTGTGGTCTCGACCCTAGCGTCTGAAACCCAACCAGTGCTTGCAACCCCTTCAATGATGGTACGTGCCCCCCCCCCCCCCCCACCCCACCCCACCCCACCCCATCTCTCTGACTCAAACCGATCGGGGGGCTCATATGTGACTGGAGACAAGTGGGAACAGAATCCTGATGTCTGGGCCAAGCAACCTCACCTGAGCTAATCGGGTCAGTTTTGCTGGTGGGGTGGGTGGCTGGGGGTTCATCGGGTTGGGCCGGAACTGTGGAGAGGGGGGGTAGTGGGTTTCGAGCACGGCACAGCACAGCACGGCACAGCACAACACATCACAGCACATCACAGCACACCACAGCACAGCACAACATACAGCATAGCACAGCATATTACAGCACAACACAGCACAACACAGCCCCTACGGCCGCCCAAGAGAGCCTCCCTCCCTCCCTCCCTCCCTCCCTCCCCTCCCTCCCTCCCTCCCACCCTGTCATTTCCATGCTTGTGGAGTTGAGGTTAGGGAGGGTATGCCTGTTTTTCTTTTTCAGGTTTTTCTTTTCTAGTAGAGTGCTTTCCCGCCAGCTTACCAAGGTCCGAACCCCCAAAAAAATAAAATAGGAGGTATGTTACTCCGTTCCTTAGTTAGTTCCGGCGATGACACTGGGGCACACGGTCCTGTTTGATAACCCCACTTTGGATGCATTGGTGCAGCACCTTGCAAGGACGCTATTCGGGAGAGAGGATACGGGGAGGGCAGTGGCTATGCCTGTGGAGATGCAGCCGATGGCGATGGTGGGGATGGCCTGCCGGTTCCCTGGCAGATGCAACAGCGCTGAGGAGTTTTGGAGGTTCTTGGAGGACAGAGGGGATGGAGCAGGGGAGATCCCATTGACTCGAATGGATTGGAGGAAGAGGTACGATCCTGAACAGAGCGTAGGCAAGTCATACACATACATACATACATACATACATACATACATATGTTTGACGGAACCCCATCCGTGAAATATTTGGGGGGTCTACAGCCCCCAAATATTTGACGGAACCACATCCGTGAAATATTTTGGGGGTGTAGACCCCCCAAATATTTGACGGAACCACATCCGTCAAATATTTTGGGGGTCTACAGCCCCCAAAGATTTGACGGAACCACATCCGTGAAATTTTTGGGGTGTTTAGACCCCCCAAATATTTGACGGAACCACATCCGTCAAATATCTGGGGGCTGTAGACTCCCCAAATATTTCAGGGGATGGAGCAGGGGAGATCCCATTGACTCGAATGGATTGGAGGAAGAGGTACGATCCTGAACAGAGCGTAGGCAAGTCATACACGAACCGAGGGGCGTTCATTTTGGGGGTCTACAGCCCCCAAATATTTGACGGAACCACATCCGTCAAATATTGTGGGGGTCTACAGCCCCCAAATATTTGACGGAACCACATCCGTGAAATATTTTGGGGGGTGTAGACCCCCCAAATATTTGACGGAACCACATCCGTCAAATATTTGGGGGGTCTACAGCCCCCAAAATATATTTGACGGGACTTATCCGTGAAATATTTGGGGGGTGTAGACCCCCGAAATATTTGACAGAACCCCATCCGTGAAATATTTGGGGGCTGTAGACCCCCCAAATATTTGACGGAACCCCTTCCGTCAAATATTTTGGGGGTGTACAGCCCTCAAATATTTGACGGAACCCCATCCGTGAAATATTTTGGGGGTGTAGACCCCCCAAATATTGGACGGAGCCACATCCGTCAAATATTTCGGGGGTCTACACCCCCCAAATATTTGACGGAACCCCTTCCGTGAAGTTTTTGGGGGGGTGTAGACCCCCCAAATATTTGACGGAACCCCTTCCGTCAAATATTTGGGGGCTGTAGACCCCCCAAATATTTGACGGAACCCCATCCGTGAAATATTTTGGGGGTGTACAGCCCCCAAATGTTTGACAGAGCCACATCCGTCAAATATTTTGGGGGTGTAGACCTCCCAATTATTTGACGGAACCACATCCGTGAGATTTTTGGGGGGTGTAGACCCCCCAAATATTTGACGGAACAACATCCGTGAAATATTTGGGGGCTGTAGACCCCCCAAATATTTGACGGAACCCCATCCGTGAAATATTTTGGTGGTGTACAGCCCCCAAATATTTGACGGAACCCCTTCCGTCAAATATTTTGGGGGTGTACAGCCCCCAAATATTTGCCGGAACCCCATCCGTCAAATATTTTGGGGGTCTACAGCCCCCAAATATTTGACGGAACCCCATCCGTCAAATATTTTGGGGGTGTAGACCCCCCAAATATTTGACGGAACCCCATCCGTCAAATATTTTGGGGGTGTACAGCCCCCAAATATTTGACGGAACCCCATCCTTCAAATATTTTGGGGGTGTAGACCCCCCAAATATTTGACGGAACCCCATCCGTCAAATATTTTGGGGGTGTACAGCCCCCAAATATTTGACGGAACCCCATCCGTCAAATATTTTGGGGGTGTAGACCCCCCAAATATTTGACGGAACCCCATCCGTCAAATATTTTGGGGGTGTAGACCCCCCAAATATATGACGGAACCCCTTCCGTCAAATATTTTGGGGGTGTAGACCCCCCAAATATTTGACGGAACCCCATCCGTCAAATATTTTTGGGGTGTACAGCCCTCAAATATTTGACGGAACCCCTTCCATCAAATATTTGGGGGCTGTACAGCCTCCAAATATTTGACGGAACCCTTTCCGTCAAATATTTTGGGGGTGTAGACCCCCCAAACATTTGACGGAACCCCATCCGTCAAATATTTTGGTGGTGTACAGCCCCCAAATATTTGACGGAACCCCTTCCGTCAAATATTTTGGGGGTGTACAGCCCCAAAATATTTGACGGAACCACATCCGTGAGATTTTTGGGGGGTGTAGACCCCCCAAATATTTGACGGAACCCCTTCCGTCAAATATTTTGGGGGTGTACAGCCCCCAAATGTTTGACAGAGCCACATCCGTCAAATATTTTGGGGGTGTAGACCTCCCAAATATTTGACGGAACCACATCCGTCAAATATTTTGGGGGTGTAGACCCCCCAATTATTTGACGGAACCACATCCGTGAGATTTTTGGGGGGTGTAGACCCCCCAAATATTTGACGGAACAACATCCGTGAAATATTTGGGGGCTGTAGACCCCCCAAATATTTGACGGAACCCCTTCCGTGAAATATTTTGGTGGTGTACAGCCCCCAAATATTTGACGGAACCCCTTCCGTCAAATATTTTGGGGGTCTACAGCCCCCAAATATTTGACGGAACCCCATCCGTCAAATATTTTGGGGGTCTACAGCCCCCAAATATTTGACGGAACCCCATCCGTCAAATATTTTGGGGGTGTAGACCCCCCAAATATTTGACGGAACCCCATCCGTCAAATATTTTGGGGGTGTACAGCCCCCAAATATTTGACGGAACCCCATCCGTCAAATATTTTGGGGGTGTACAGCCCCCAAATATTTGACGGAACCCCATCCGTCAAATATTTTTGGGGGTGTACAGCCCCCAAATATTTGACGGAACCCCTTCCGTCAAATATTTTGGGGGTGTAGACCCCCCAAATATATGACGGAACCCCATCCGTCAAATATTTTGGGGGTGTACAGCCCCCAAATATTTGACGGAACCCCTTCCGTCAAATATTTTGGGGGTGTAGACCCCCCAAATATTTGACGGAACCCCATCCGTCAAACATTTTGGGGATGTACAGCCCCCAAATATTTGACGGAACCCCTTCCGTCAAATATTTTGGGGGCATACAGCCCCCAAATATTTGACGGAACCCCTTCGGTCAAATATTTGGGGGTGTAGACCCCCCAAATATTTGACGGAACCCCATCCGTCAAATATTTTGGGGGTGTACAGCCCCCAAATATTTGACGGAACCCCTTCCGTCAAATATGTTGGGGGTGTAGACCCCCCTAATATTTGACGGAACCCCATCAGTCAAATATTTTGGGGGTGTACAGCCTCCAAATATTTGACAGAACCCTGTCCGTCAAACTTTTTCGGGGTGTAGACCCCCCAAATATTTGACGGATGGGGTTCCGTCAAATATTTGGGGGGTCTACACCCCCAAATATTTGACGGAACCCCATCCGTCAAATATTTTGGCGGTGTACAGCCCCCAAATATTTGACGGAACCCCTTCCGTCAAATATTTTGGGGGTGTAGACCCCCCAAATATTTGACGGAACCCCATCCGTCAAATATTTTGGGGGTGTAGACCCCCCAAATATTTGACGGAACCCCTTCCGTCAAATATTTGGGGGTGTAGACCCCCCAAATATTTGACGGAACCCCATCCGTCAAATATTTTGGGGGTGTACAGCCCCCAAATATTTGACGGAACCCCATCCGTCAAATATTTTGGGGGTGTAGACCCCCCAAATATTTGACGGAACCCCATCCGTCAAATATTTTGGGGGTCTACAGCCCCCAAATATTTGACGGAACCCCATCCTTCAAATATTTTGGGGGTGTAGACCCCCCAAATATTTGACCAAATATTTGACGGAACCCCTTCCGTCAAATATTTTGGGGGTGTAGACCCCCCAAACATTTGAAGGAACCCCTTCCGTCAAATATTTTGCGGGTGTAGACCCCCCAAATATTTGACGGAACCCCATCCGTCAAATATTTTGGGGGTGTACAGCCCCCAAATATTTGACGGAACCCCATCCGTCAAATATTTTGGGGGTGTACAGCCCCCAAATATTTGACGGAACCCCTTCCGTCAAATATTTTGGGGGTGTACAGCCCCCAAATATTTGACGGAACCCCTTCCGTCAAATATTTTGGGGGTGTAGACCCCCCAAATATTTGACGGAACCCCTTCCGTCAAATATTTTGGGGGTGTACAGCCCCCAAATATTTGACGGAACCCCATCCGTCAAATATTTTTGGGGTGTACAGCCCCCAAATATTTGACGGAACCCCTTCCGTCAAATATTTTGGGGCCGTAGACCCCCCATATATTTGACGGAACCCCATCCGTCAAATATTTTGGGGGTGTACAGCCCCCAAATATTTGACGGAACCCCTTCCGTCAAATATTGTGGGGGTGTACACCCCCAAAATATTTGACCGATGGGGTTCCGTCAAATATTTGGGGGCTGTACACCCCCAAAAAATTTGACGGAACCCCTTCCGTCAAATATTTTAGGGTCGTAGACCCCCCAAATATTTGACGGAACCCCATCCGTCAAATATTTTGGGGGTGTACAGCCCCCAAATATTTGACGGAACCCCATCCGTCAAATATTTTGGGGGTGTACAGCCCCCAAATATTTGACGGAACCCCTTCCGTCAAATATTTTGGGGGTGTACAGCCCCCAAATATTTGACGGAACCCCTTCCGTCAAATATTTTGGGGGTGTACAGCCCCCAAATGTTTGACAGAGCCACATCCGTCAAATATTTTGGGGGTGTAGACCTCCCAAATATTTGACGGAACCACATCCGTCAAATATTTTGGGGGTGTAGACCCCCCAATTATTTGACGGAACCACATCCGTGAGATTTTTGGGGGGTGTAGACCCCCCAAATATTTGACGGAACAACATCCGTGAAATATTTGGGGGCTGTAGACCCCCCAAATATTTGACGGAACCCCTTCCGTGAAATATTTTGGTGGTGTACAGCCCCCAAATATTTGACGGAACCCCTTCCGTCAAATATTTTGGGGGTCTACAGCCCCCAAATATTTGACGGAACCCCATCCGTCAAATATTTTGGGGGTCTACAGCCCCCAAATATTTGACGGAACCCCATCCGTCAAATATTTTGGGGGTGTAGACCCCCCAAATATTTGACGGAACCCCATCCGTCAAATATTTTGGGGGTGTACAGCCCCCAAATATTTGACGGAACCCCATCCGTCAAATATTTTGGGGGTGTACAGCCCCCAAATATTTGACGGAACCCCTTCCGTCAAATATTTTGGGGGTGTAGACCCCCCAAATATATGACGGAACCCCATCCGTCAAATATTTTGGGGGTGTACAGCCCCCAAATATTTGACGGAACCCCTTCCGTCAAATATTTTGGGGGTGTAGACCCCCCAAATATTTGACGGAACCCCATCCGTCAAACATTTTGGGGATGTACAGCCCCCAAATATTTGACGGAACCCCTTCCGTCAAATATTTTGGGGGCATACAGCCCCCAAATATTTGACGGAACCCCTTCGGTCAAATATTTGGGGGTGTAGACCCCCCAAATATTTGACGGAACCCCATCCGTCAAATATTTTGGGGGTGTACAGCCCCCAAATATTTGACGGAACCCCTTCCGTCAAATATGTTGGGGGTGTAGACCCCCCTAATATTTGACGGAACCCCATCAGTCAAATATTTTGGGGGTGTACAGCCTCCAAATATTTGACGGAACCCTGTCCGTCAAACTTTTTCGGGGTGTAGACCCCCCAAATATTTGACGGATGGGGTTCCGTCATATATTTGGGGGGTCTACACCCCCAAATATTTGACGGAACCCCATCCGTCAAATATTTTGGCGGTGTACAGCCCCCAAATATTTGACGGAACCCCTTCCGTCAAATATTTTGGGGGTGTAGACCCCCCAAATATTTGACGGAACCCCATCCGTCAAATATTTTGGGGGTGTAGACCCCCCAAATATTTGACGGAACCCCTTCCGTCAAATATTTGGGGGTGTAGACCCCCCAAATATTTGACGGAACCCCATCCGTCAAATATTTTGGGGGTGTACAGCCCCCAAATATTTGACGGAACCCCATCCGTCAAATATTTTGGGGGTGTAGACCCCCCAAATATTTGACGGAACCCCATCCGTCAAATATTTTGGGGGTCTACAGCCCCCAAATATTTGACGGAACCCCATCCTTCAAATATTTTGGGGGTGTAGACCCCCCAAATATTTGACCAAATATTTGACGGAACCCCTTCCGTCAAATATTTTGGGGGTGTAGACCCCCCAAACATTTGAAGGAACCCCTTCCGTCAAATATTTTGGGGGTGTAGACCCCCCAAATATTTGACGGAACCCCATCCGTCAAATATTTTGGGGGTGTACAGCCCCCAAATATTTGACGGAACCCCATCCGTCAAATATTTTGGGGGTGTACAGCCCCCAAATATTTGACGGAACCCCTTCCGTCAAATATTTTGGGGGTGTACAGCCCCCAAATATTTGACGGAACCCCTTCCGTCAAATATTTTGGGGGTGTAGACCCCCCAAATATTTGACGGAACCCCTTCCGTCAAATATTTTGGGGCTGTACAGCCCCCAAATATTTGACGGAACCCCATCCGTCAAATATTTTTGGGGTGTACAGCCCCCAAATATTTGACGGAACCCCTTCCGTCAAATATTGTGGGGGTGTACACCCCCAAAATATTTGACCGATGGGGTTCCGTCAAATATTTGGGGGCTGTACACCCCCAAAAAATTTGACGGAACCCCTTCCGTCAAATATTTTAGGGTCGTAGACCCCCCAAATATTTGACGGAACCCCATCCGTCAAATATTTTGGGGGTGTACAGCCCCCAAATATTTGACGGAACCCCATCCGTCAAATATTTTGGGGGTGTACAGCCCCCAAATATTTGACGGAACCCCTTCCGTCAAATATTTTGGGGGTGTACAGCCCCCAAATATTTGACGGAACCCCTTCCGTCAAATATTTTGGGGGTATACAGCCCCCAAATATTTGACCAAATATTTGACGGACCCCCTTCCGTCAAATATTTTGGGGGTGTAGACCCCCCAAATATTTGACGAAACCCCTTCCGTCAAACATTTTGGGGCTGTACAGCCCCCAAATATTTGACGGAACCCCATCCATCAAATATTTTTGGGGTGTACAGCCCCCAAATATTTGACGGAACCCCTTCCGTCAAATATTTTGGGGGTGTAGACCCCCCAAATATTTGACGGAACCCCATCCGTCAAATATTTTGGGGGTGTAGACCCCCCAAATATTTGACGGAACCCCATCCGTCAAATATTTTGTGGGTGTACAGCCCCCAAATATTTGACGGAACCCCTTCCGTCAGATATTTGGGGGCTGTAGACCCCCCAAATATTTGACGGAACCCCATCCGTCAAATATTTTGGGGGTGTACAGCCCCCAAATATTTGACGGAACCCCATCCGTCAAATATTTTGGGGTTGTAGACCCCCCAAATTTTTGACGGAACCCCTTCTGTCAAATATTTTGGGGGTGTAGACCCCCCAAATGTTTGACGGAACCCCATCCGTCAAATATTTTGGGGGTGTAGACCCCCCAAACATTTGACGGAACCCCATCCGTCAAATATTTTGGGGGTGTACAGCCCCCAAATATTTGACGGAACCCCTTCCGTCAAATATTTTGGGGGTGTACAGCCCCCAAATATTTGACGGAACCCCTTTTGTCAAATTTTTTTGGGGTGTAGACCCCCCAAATATTCGACGGAACCCCATCCGTCAAATATTTTGGGGGTGTACAGCCCCCAAATATTTGACGGAACCCCATCCGTCAAATATTTGGGGGGTCTACAGCCCCCAAATATTTGACGGATGGGGTTCCGTCAAATGTTTGGGGGGTCTACACCCCCAAAATATTTGACGGATGGGGATCCGTCAAATATTTTGGGGGTGTAGACCCCCCAAATATTTGACGGAACCCCATCCGTCAAATATTTTGGGGGTGTACAGCCCCCAAATATTTGACGGAACCCCTTCCGTCAAATATTTTGGGGTTGTAGACCCCCCAAATTTTTGACGGAACCCCTTCTGTCAAATATTTTGGGGGTGTAGACCCCCCAAATATTTGACGGAACCCCATCCGTCAAATATTTTGGGGGTGTACAGCCCCCAAATTTTTGACGGAACCCCTTCCGTCAAATATTTTGGGGTTGTAGACCCCCCAAATTTTTGACGGAACCCCTTCTGTCAAATATTTTGGGGGTGTAGACCCCCCAAATATTTGACGGAACCCCATCCGTCAAATATTTTGGGGGTGTAGACCCCCCAAACATTTGACGGAACCCCATCCGTCAAATATTTTGGGGGTGTACAGCCCCCAAATATTTGACGGAACCCCTTCCGTCAAATATTTTGGGGTTGTAGACCCCCCAAATTTTTGACGGAACCCCTTCTGTCAAATATTTTGGGGGTGTAGACCCCCCAAATATTTGACGGAACCCCATCCGTCAAATATTTTGGGGGTGTAGACCCCCCAAATATTTGACGGAACCCCATCCGTCAAATATTTTGGAGGTGTACAGCCCCCAAATATTTGACGGAACCCCTTCCGTCAAATATTTTGGGGGTGTACAGCCCCCAAATATTTGACGGAACCCCTTCCGTCAAATATTTTGGGGGTCTACAGCCCCCAAATATTTGACGGAACCCCATCCTTCAAATATTTTGGGGGTGTAGACCCCCCAAATATTTGACCAAATATTTGACGGAACCCCTTCCGTCAAATATTTTGGGGGTGTAGACCCCCCAAATATTTGACGGAACCCCTTCCGTCAAATATTTTGGGGCTGTAGACCACCCAAATATTTGACGGAACCCCATCCGTCAAATATTTTGGGGGTGTACAGCCCCCAAATATTTGACGGAACCCCATCCGTCAAATATTTTGGGGGTGTACAGCCCCCAAATATTTGACGGAACCCCTTCCGTCAAATATTTTGGGGGTATACAGCCCACAAATATTTGACGGAACCCCTTCCGTCAAATATTTGGGGGGTGTAGACCCCCCAAATATTTGACGGAACCCCTTCCGTCAAATATTTTTGGGGTGTACAGCCCCCAAATATTTGACGGAACCCCATCGGTCAAACATTTTGGGGGTGTACAGCCCCCAAATATTTGACGGAACCCCATCCGTCAAATATTTTTGGGGTGTACAGCCCCCAAATATTTGACGGAACCCCTTCCGTCAAATAATTTTGGGGGTGTAGACCCCCCAAATATTTGACGGAACCCCATCCGTCAAATATTTTGGGGGTGTACAGCCCCCAAATATTTGACGGAACCCCTTCCGTCAAATATTTTTGGGGTGTACACCCCCAAAATATTTGACGGATGGGGTTCCGTCAAATATTTGGGGGCTGTACACCCCCAAAATATTTGACGGAACCCCTTCCGTCAAATATTTTGGGGTTGTAGACCCCCCAAATATTTGACGGAACCCCATCCGTCAAATATTTTGGGGGTCTACAGCCCCCAAATATTTGACGGAACCCCATCCGTCAAATATTTGGGGGGTGTAGACCCCCCAAATATTTGACCAAATATTTGACGGACCCCCTTCCGTCAAATATTTTGGGGGTGTAGACCCCCCAAATATTTGACGGAACCCCTTCCGTCAAATATTTTGGGGCTGTACAGCCCCCAAATATTTGACGGAACCCCATCCGTCAAATATTTTTGGGGTGTACAGCCCCCAAATATTTGACGGAACCCCTTCCGTCAAATATTTTGGGGGTGTAGACCCCCCAAATATTTGACGGAACCCCATCCGTCAAATATTTTGGGGGTGTAGACCCCCCAAATATTTGACGGAACCCCATCCGTCAAATATTTTGGGGGTGTACAGCCCGCAAATATTTGACGGAACCCCTTCCGTCAAATATTTGGGGGCTGTAGACCCCCCAAATATTTGACGGAACCCCATCCGTCAAATATTTTGGGGGTGTACAGCCCCCAAATATTCGACGGAACCCCTTCCGTCAAATATTTTGGGGTTGTAGACCCCCCAAATTTTGGACGGAACCCCTTCTGTCAAATATTTTGGGGCTGTAGACACCCCAAATATTTGACGGAACCCCATCCGTCAAATATTTTCGGGGTGTAGACCCCCCAAACATTTGACGGAACCCCATCCGTCAACTATTTTGGGGGTGTACAGCCCCCAAATATTTGACGGAACCCCTTCCGTCAAATATTTTGGGGGTGTACAGCCCCCAAATATTTGACGGAACCCCTTCTGTCAAATTTTTTTGGGGTGTAGACCCCCCGAATATTTGACGGAACCCCATCCGTCAAATATTTTGGGGGTGTACAGCCCCCAAATATTTGACGGAACCCCATCCGTCAAATATTTTGGGGGTGTACAGCCCCCAAATATTTGACGGAACCCCATCCGTCAAATATTTGGGGGCTGTAGACCCCCCAAATATTTGACGGAACCCCATCCGTCAAATATTTTGGGGGTGTAGTACCCCCAAATATTTGACGGAACCCCTTCCGTGAAATATTTGGGGTTGTAGACCCCTCAAATTTTTGACGGAACCCCTTCTGTCAAATATTTTGGGGGTGTAGACCCCCCAAATATTGACGGAACCCCATCTGTCAAATATTTTGGGGGTGTAGACCCCCCAAATATTTGACGGAACCCCATCCGTCAAATATTTTGGGGGTGTACAGCCCCCAAATATTTGACGGAACCCCTTCCGTCAAATATTTTGGGGGTGTACAGCCCCCAAATATTTGACGGAACCCCTTCCGTCAAATATTTTGGGGGTGTAGACCCCCCAAATATTTGACGGAACCCCATCCGTCAAATATTTTGGGGGTGTACAGCCCCCAAATATTTGACGGAACCCCTTCCGTCAAATATTTTGGGGGTGTACAGCCCCCAAATATTTGACGGAACCCCTTCCGTCAAATATTTTGGGGGTGTAGACCCCCCAAATATTTGACGGAACCCCATCCGTCAAATATTTTGGGGGTGTACAGCCCCCAAATATTTGACGGAACCCCATCCGTCAAATATTTTGGGGGTGTACAGCCCCCAAATATTTGACGGAACCCCATCCGTCAAATATTTTGGGGGTGTACAGCCCCCAAATATTTGACGGAACCCCATCCGTCAAATATTTCCGGGGTGTAGTACCCCCAAATATTTGACGGAACCCCTTCCGTCAAATATTTTGGGGGTGTAGACCCCCCAAATATTTGACGGAACCCCATCCGTCAAATATTTTGGGGGTGTACAGCCCCCAAATATTTGACGGAACCCCTTCCGTCAAATATTTTGGGGGTGTACAGCCCCC
The DNA here is from genome assembly GCA_964036045.1 of Eutreptiella sp. 'Long Island Sound 2002'. NCBI lineage: Eukaryota > Euglenozoa > Euglenophyceae > Eutreptiales > Eutreptiaceae > Eutreptiella > Eutreptiella sp. 'Long Island Sound 2002'. The sequence goes on along the minus strand of OZ038381.1, from coordinate 120,506,317 downwards.
AAATATTTGACGGAACCCCATCCGTCAAATATTTTGGGGGTCTACAGCCCCCAAATATTTGACGGAACCCCATCCGTCAAATATTTTGGGGGTGTAGACCCCCCAAATATTTGACGGAACCCCATCCGTCAAATATTTTGGGGGTCTACAGGCCCCAAATATTTGACGGAACCCCATCCGTCAAATATTTTGGGGGTGTACAGCCCCCAAATATTTGACGGAACCCCATCCGTCAAATATTTCCGGGGTGTAGTACCCCCAAATATTTTACGGAACCCCATCCGTCAAATATTTGGGGGTACTACACCCCGGATATATTTGACGGATGGGGTTCCGTCAAATATTTTGGGGGTGTAGACCCCCCAAATATTTGACGGAACCCCACCCGTCAAATATTTTGGGGGTGTACAGCCCCCAAATATTTGACGGAACCCCATCCGTCAAATATTTTGGGGGTGTAGACCCCCCAAATATTTGACGGAACCCCATCCGTCAAATATTTTGGGGGTGTACAGCCCCCAAATATTTGACGGAACCCCATCCGTCAAATTTTTTCGGGGTGTAGTACCCCCAAATATTTGACGGAACCCCATCCGTCAAATATTTTGGGGGTGTAGACCCCCCAAATATTTGACGGAACCCCATCCATCAAATATTTTGGGGGTGTAGACCCCCCAAATATTTGACGGAACCCCATCCGTCAAATATTTTGGGGGTGTAGACCCCCCAAATATTTGACGGAACCCCATCCGTCAAATATTTTGGGGGTCTACAGCCCCCAAATATTTGACGGAACCCCATCCGTCAAATATTTTGGGGGTGTAGACCCCCCAAATATTTGACGGAACCCCATCCGTCAAATATTTTGGGGGTCTACAGCCCCCAAATATTTGACGGAACCCCATCCGTCAAATATTTTGGGGGTGTACAGCCCCCAAATATTTGACGGAACCCCATCCGTCAAATATTTCCGGGGTGTAGTACCCCCAAATATTTGACGGAACCCCATCCGTCAAATATTTTGGGGGTGTACAGCCCCCAAATATTTGACGGAACCCCTTCCGTCAAATATTTTGGGGGTGTAGACCCCCCAAATATTTGACGGAACCCCATCCGTCAAATATTTTGGGGGTGTAGACCCCCCAAATATTTGACGGAATCTTATCCGTCAAATATTTTGGGGGTGTACAGCCCCCAAATATTTGACGGAACCCCATCCGTCAAATATTTTGGGGGTGTACAGCCCCCAAATATTTGACGGAACCCCATCCGTCAAATATTTTGGGGGTGTAGACCCCCCAAATATTTGACGGAACCCCATCCGTCAAATATTTTGGGGGTGTACAGCCCCCAAATATTTGACGGAACCCCTTCCGTCAAATATTTTGGGGGTGTAGACCCCCCAAATATTTGACGGAACCCCATCCGTCAAATATTTTGGGGGTGTACAGCCCCCAAATATTTGACGGAACCCCATCCGTCAAATATTTTTTGGGGTGTACAGCCCCCAAATATTTGACGGAACCCCTTCCGTCAAATTTTTTCGGGGTGTAGTACCCCCAAATATTTGACGGAACCCCTTCCGTCAAATATTTTGGGGGTGTACAGCCCCCAAATATTTGACGGAACCCCATCCGTCAAATATTTTGGGGGTGTAGACCCCCCAAATATTTGACGGAACCCCATCCGTCAAATATTTTGGGGGTGTACAGCCCCCAAATATTTGACGGAACCCCTTCCGTCAAATATTTTGGGGGTGTAGACCCCCCAAATATTTGACGGAACCCCATCCGTCAAATATTTTGGGGGTGTACAGCCCCCAAATATTTGACGGAACCCCATCCGTCAAATATTTTGGGGGTGTACAGCCCCCAAATATTTGACGGAACTCCTTCCGTCAAATATTTTGGGGGTGTAGACCCCCCAAATATTTGACGGAACCCCATCGGTCAAATATTTTTGGGGTGTAGACCCCCCAAATATTTGACGGAACCCCATCTGTCAAATATTTTGGGGTTGTAGACCCCCCAAATATTTGACGGAACCTCTCCTGTCAAATATTTTGGGGGTGTACAGCCCCCAAATATTTGACGGAACCCCTTCCGTCAAATATTTTGGGGGTGTAGACCCCCCAAATATTTGACGGAACCCCATCCGTCAAATATTTTGGGGGTGTAGACCCCCCAAATATTTGACGGAACCCCATCCGTCAAATATTTTGGGGGTCTACAGCCCCCAAATATTTGACGGAACCCCATCCGTCAAATATTTTGGGGGTGTACAGCCCCCAAATATTTGACGGAACCCCATCCGTCAAATATTTTGGGGGTCTACAGCCCCCAAATATTTGACGGAACCCCTTCCGTCAAATATTTTGGGGGTGTAGACCCCCCAAATATTTGACGGAACCCCATCCGTCAAATTTTTTGGGGGTGTAGACCCCCCAAATATTTGACGGAATCTTATCCGTCAAATATTTTGGGGGTGTACAGCCCCCAAATATTTGACGGAACCCGATCCGTCAAATATTTTGGCGGTGTACAGCCCCCAAATATTTGACGGAACCCCATCCGTCAAATATTTTGGGGGTGTAGACCCCCCAAATATTTGACGGAACCCCATCCGTCAAATATTTTTGGGGGTGTACAGCTGCCAAATATTTGACGGAACCCCATCCGTCAAATATTTTGGGGGTGTACAGCCCCCAAATATTTGACGGAACCCCTTCCGTCAAATATTTTGGGGGTGTAGACCCCCCAAATATTTGACGGAACCCCTTCCGTCAAATATTTTGGGGGTGTAGACCCCCCAAATATTTGACGGAACCCCATCCGTCAAATATTTTGGGGGTGTACAGCCCCCAAATATTTGACGGAACCCCTTCCGTGAAATATTTTTGGGGGTGTAGACCCCCCAAATTTTTGACGGAACCCCTTCCGTCAAATATTTTGGGGGTGTAGACCCCCCAAATATTTGACGGAACCCGATCCGTCAAATATTTTGGGGGTGTAGACCCCCCAAATATTTGACGGAACCCCATCCGTCAAATATTTTGGGGGTGTACAGCCCCCAAATATTTGACGGAACCCCTTCCGTCAAATATTTTGGGGGTGTAGACCCCCCAAATATTTGACGGAACCCCTTCCGTCAAATATTTTGGGGGTGTAGACCCCCCAAATTTTTGACGGAACCCCATCCGTCAAATATTTTGGGGGTGTACAGCCCTCAAATATTTTACGGAACCCCATCCGTCAAATATTTTGGGGGTGTACAGCCCCCAAATATTTGACGGAACCCCTTCCGTCAAATATTTTGGGGGTGTAGACCCCCCAAATATTTGACGGAACCCCTTCTGTCAAATATTTGGGGGGTGTACAGCCCCCAAATATTTGACGGAACCCCATCCGTCAAATTTTTTCGGGGTGTAGTACCCCCAAATATTTGACGGAACCCCATCCGTCAAATATTTTGGGGCTGTACAGCCCCCAAATATTTGACGGAACCCCATCCGTCAAATATTTTGGGGGTGTACAGCCCCCAAATATTTGACGGAACTCCTTCCGTCAAATATTTTGGGGGTGTAGACCCCCCAAATATTTGACGGAACCCCATCGGTCAAATATTTTTGGGGTGTAGACCCCCCAAATATTTGACGGAACCCCATCTGTCAAATATTTTGGGGTTGTAGACCCCCCAAATATTTGACGGAACCCCTTCCGTCAAATATTTTGGGGGTGTAGACCCCCCAAATATTTGACGGAACCCCATCCGTCAAATATTTTGGGGGTGTACAGCCCCCAAATATTTGACGGAACCCCATCCGTCAAATATTTTGGGGGTGTACAGCCCCAAAATATTTGACGGAACCCCTTCCGTCAAATTTTTCCGGGGTGTAGTACCCCCAAATATTTGACGGAGCCCCACCCAACAAATATTTTGGGGTTGTACAGCCCCCAAATATTTGACGGAACCCCATCCGTCAAATATTTTGGGGGTGTACAGCCCCCAAATATTTGACGGAACCCCTTCCGTCAAATATTTTGGGGGTGTACAGCCCCCAAATATTTGACGGAACCCCTTCCGTCAAATATTTGGGGGCTGTAGACCCCCCAAATATTTGACGGAACCCCATCCGTCAAATATTTTGGGGGTGTACAGCCCCCAAATATTTGACGGAACCCCATCCGTCAAATATTTTGGGGGTGTACAGCCCCCAAATATTTGACGGAACCCCTTCCGTCAAATATTTTGGGGGTGTAGACCCCCCAAATATTTGACGGAACCCCTTCCGTCAAATATTTTGGGGGTGTAGACCCCCCAAATATTTTACGGAACCCCATCCGTCAAATATTTTGGGGGTGTACAGCCCCCAAATATTTGACGGAACCCCTTTGTCAAATATTTGGGGGCTGTAGACCCCCCAAATATTTGACGGAACCCCATCCGTCAAATATTTTGGGGGTGTAGACCCCCCAAATATTTCACGGAACCCCATCCGTCAAATATTTTGGGGGTGTACAGCCCCCAAATATTTGACGGAACCCCTTCCGTCAAATATTTTGGGGGTGTAGACCCCCCAATTTTTTGACGGAACCCCTTCCGTCAAATATTTTGGGGATGTAGACCCCCCAAATATTTGACGGAACCCCATCCGTCAAATATTTTGGGGATGTAGACCCCCCAAATATTTGACGGAACCCCATCCGTCAATTATTTTGGGGGTGTACAGCCCCCAAATATTTGACGGAACCCCATCCGTCAAATATTTTGGGGGTGTAGACCCCCCAAATATTTGACGGAACCCCTTCCGTCAAATATTTTGGGGGTGTAGACCCCCCAAATATTTGACGGAACCCCATCCGTCAAATATTTTGTGGATGTACAGCCCCCAAATATTTGACGGAACCCCATCCGTCAAATATTTTGGGGGTGTAGACCCCCCAAATATTTGACGGAACCCCTTCCGTCAAATATTTTGGGGGTGTAGACCCCCCAAATATTTGACGGAACCCCTTCCGTCAAATATTTTGGGGGTGTACAGCCCCCAAATATTTGACGGAACCCCTTCCGTCAAATTTTTTCGGGGTGTAGTACCCCAAAATATTTGACGGAACCCCATCCGTCAAATATTTTGGGGATGTAGACCCCCCAAATATTTGACGGAACCCCATCCGTCAAATATTTTGGGGGTGTACAGCCCCCAAATATTTGACGGAACCCCTTCCGTCAAATATTTTGGGGGTGTAGACCCCCCAAATTTTTGACGGAACCCCTTCCGTCAAATATTTTGGGGGTGTAGACCCCCCAAATATTTGACGGAACCCCATCCGTCAAATATTTTGGGGATGTAGACCCCCCAAATATTTGACGGAACCCCATCCGTCAAATATTTTTGGGGGTGTACAGCCCCCAAATATTTGACGGAACCCCATCCGTCAAATATTTTGGGGGTGTAGACCCCCCAAATATTTGACGGAACCCCTTCCGTCAAATATTTTGGGGGTGTAGACCCCCCAAATATTTGACGGAACCCCTTCCGTCAAATATTTTGGGGCTGTACAGCCCCCAAATATTTGACGGAACCCCATCCGTCAAATATTTTGGGGGTGTACAGCCCCCAAATATTTGACGGAACCCCTTCCGTCAAATATTTTGGGGGTGTAGACCCCCCAATTATTTGACGGAACCCCATCCGTCAAATATTTTGGGGGTGTAGACCCCCCAAATATTTGACGGAACCCCATCCGTCAAATATTTTGGGGGTGTAGACCCTCCAAATATTTGACGGAACCCCATCCGTCAAATATTTTGGGGGTGTAGACCCCCCAAATATTTGACGGAACCCCATCTGTCAAATATTTTGGGGGTGTAGACCCCCCAAATATTTGACGGAACCCCATCCGTCAAATATTTTGGGGGTGTAGACCCCCCAAATATTTGACGGAACCCCATCCGTCAAATATTTTCGGGGTGTACAGCCCCCAAATATTTGACCGAACCCCTTCCGTCAAACATTTTGGGGGTGTAGACCCCCCAATTATTTGACGGAACCCCATCTGTCAAATATTTTGGGGGTGTAGACCCCCCAAATATTTGACGGAACCCCATCCGTCAAATATTTTGGGGGTCTACAGCCCCCAAATATTTGACGGAACCCCATCCTTCAAATATTTTGGGGGTGTAGACCCCCCAAATATTTGACGGAACCCCTTCCGTCAAATATTTTGGGGGTGTAGACCCCCCAATTATTTGACGGAACCCCATCCGTCAAATATTTTGGGGGTGTAGACCCCCCAAATATTTGACGGAACCCCATCCGTCAAATATTTTGGGGGTGTAGACCCTCCAAATATTTGACGGAACCCCATCCGTCAAATATTTTGGGGGTGTAGACCCCCCAAATATTTGACGGAACCCCATCTGTCAAATATTTTGGGGGTGTAGACCCCCCAAATATTTGACGGAACCCCATCCGTCAAATATTTTGGGGGTGTAGACCCCCCAAATATTTGACGGAACCCCATCCGTCAAATATTTTCGGGGTGTACAGCCCCCAAATATTTGACCGAACCCCTTCCGTCAAACATTTTGGGGGTGTAGACCCCCCAATTATTTGACGGAACCCCATCTGTCAAATATTTTGGGGGTGTAGACCCCCCAAATATTTGACGGAACCCCATCCGTCAAATATTTTGGGGGTCTACAGCCCCCAAATATTTGACGGAACCCCATCCTTCAAATATTTTGGGGGTGTAGACCCCCCAAATATTTGACGGAACCCCTTCCGTCAAATATTTTGGGGGTGTAGACCCCCCAAATATTTGACGGAACCCCATCCGTCAAATATTTTGGGGGTGTACAGCCCCCAAATATTTGACGGAACCCCTTCCGTCAAATATTTGGGGGCTGTAGACCCCCCAAATATTTGACGGAACCCCATCCGTCAAATGTTTTGGGGGTGTAGACCCCCCAAATATTTGACGGAACCCCATCCGTCAAATATTTTGGGGGTCTACAGCCCCCAAATCTTTGACGGAACCCCTTCCGTCAAACATTTTGGGGGTGTAAAGCCCCCAAATATTTGACGGAACCCCATCCGTCAAATTTTTTCGGGGTGTAGTAGCCCCAAATATTTGACGGAACCCCATCCGTCAAATATTTTGGGGCTGTACAGCCCCCAAATATTTGACGGAACCCCATCCGTCAAATATTTTGGGGGTGTACAGCCCCCAAATATTTGACGGAACTCCTTCCGTCAAATATCTTGGGGGTGTAGACCCCCCAAATATTTGACGGAACCCCATCCGTCAAATATTTTTGGGGTGTAGACCCCCCAAATATTTGACGGAACCCCATCCGTCAAATATTTTGGGGGTGTACAGCCCCCAAATATTTGACGGAACCCCTTCCGTCAAATATTTTGGGGGTGTAGACCCCCCAAATTTTTGACGGAACCCCTTCCGTCAAATATTTTGGGGGTGTAGACCCCCCAAATATTTGACGGAACCCCATCCGTCAAATATTTTGGGGATGTAGACCCCCCAAATATTTGACGGAACCCCATCCGTCAAATATTTTGGGGGTGTACAGCCCCCAAATATTTGACGGAACCCCATCCGTCAAATATTTTGGGGGTGTAGACCCCCCAAATATTTGACGGAACCCCTTCCGTCAAATATTTTGGGGGTGTAGACCCCCCAAATATTTGACGGAACCCCTTCCGTCAAATATTTTGGGGCTGTACAGCCCCCAAATATTTGACGGAACCCCATCCGTCAAATATTTTGGGGGTGTACAGCCCCCAAATATTTGACGGAACCCCTTCCGTCAAATATTTTGGGGGTGTAGACCCCCCAATTATTTGACGGAACCCCATCCGTCAAATATTTTGGGGGTGTAGACCCCCCAAATATTTGACGGAACCCCATCCGTCAAATATTTTGGGGGTGTAGACCCCCAAATATTTGACGGAACCCCATCTGTCAAATATTTTGGGGGTGTAGACCCCCCAAATATTTGACGGAACCCCATCCGTCAAATATTTTGGGGGTGTAGACCCCCCAAATATTTGACGGAACCCCATCCGTCAAATATTTTCGGGGTGTACAGCCCCCAAATATTTGACCGAACCCCTTCCGTCAAACATTTTGGGGGTGTAGACCCCCCAATTATTTGACGGAACCCCATCTGTCAAATATTTTGGGGGTGTAGACCCCCCAAATATTTGACGGAACCCCATCCGTCAAATATTTTGGGGGTCTACAGCCCCCAAATATTTGACGGAACCCCATCCTTCAAATATTTTGGGGGTGTAGACCCCCCAAATATTTGACGGAACCCCTTCCGTCAAATATTTTGGGGGTGTAGACCCCCCAAATATTTGACGGAACCCCATCCGTCAAATATTTTGGGGGTGTACAGCCCCCAAATATTTGACGGAACCCCTTCCGTCAAATATTTGGGGGCTGTAGACCCCCCAAATATTTGACGGAACCCCATCCGTCAAATGTTTTGGGGGTGTAGACCCCCCAAATATTTGACGGAACCCCATCCGTCAAATATTTTGGGGGTCTACAGCCCCCAAATATTTGACGGCACCCTTCCGTCAAACATTTTGGGGGTGTAAAGCCCCCAAATATTTGACGGAACCCCTTCCGTCAAATTTTTTCGGGGTGTAGTAGCCCCAAATATTTGACGGAACCCCATCCGTCAAATATTTTGGGGCCATACAGCCCCCAAATATTTGACGGAACCCCATCCGTCAAATATTTTGGGGGTGTACAGCCCCCAAATATTTGACGGAACTCCTTCCGTCAAATATCTTGGGGGTGTAGACCCCCCAAATATTTGACGGAACCCCATCTGTCAAATATTTTTGGGGTGTAGACCCCGCAAATATTTGACGGAACCCCATCTGTCAAATATTTTGGGGTTGTAGACCCCCCAAATATTTGACGGAACCCCTTCCGTCAAATATTTTGGGGGTGTACAGCCCCCAAATATTTGACGGAACCCCTTCCGTCAAATATTTTGGGGCTGTAGACCCCCCAAATATTTGACGGAACCCCATCCGTCAAATATTTTGGGGGTGTACAGCCCCCAAATATTTGACGGAACCCCATCCGTCAAATATTTTGGGGGTGTACAGCCCCAACATATTTGACGGAACCCCTTCCGTCAAATTTTTTCGGGGTGTAGTACCCCCAAATATTTGACGGAACCCCACCCAACAAATATTTTGTGGTTGTACAGCCCCCAAATATTTGACGGAACCCCATCCGTCAAATATTTTGGGGGTGTACAGCCCCCAAATATTTGACGGAACCCCTTCCGTCAAATATTTTGGGGACATACAGCCCCCAAATATTTGACGGAACCCCTTCGTTCAAATATTTTGGGGGTGTAGACCCCCCAAATATTTGACGGAACCCCATCCGTCAAATATTTTGGGGGTGTACAGTCCCCAAATATTTGACGGAACCCCTTCCGTCAAATATTTTGGGGACATACAGCCCCCAAATATTTGACGGAACCCCTTCGTTCAAATATTTTGGGGGTGTAGACCCCCCAAATATTTGACGGAACCCCATCCGTCAAATATTTTGGGGGTGTACAGTCCCCAAATATTTGACGGAACCCCATCCGTCAAATATTTTCGGGGTGTACAGCCCCCAAATATTTGACCGAACCCCTTCCGTCAAACATTTTGGGGGTGTAGACCCCCCAATTATTTGACGGAACCCCATCTGTCAAATATTTTTGGGGTGTAGACCCCCCAAATATTTGACGGAACCCCATCCGTCAAATATTTTGGGGGTCTACAGCCCCCAAATATTTGACGGAACCCCATCCTTCAAATATTTTGGGGGTGTAGACCCCCCAAATATTTGACGGAACCCCTTCCGTCAAATATTTTGGGGGTGTAGACCCCCCAAATATTTGACGGAACCCCATCCGTCAAATATTTTGGGGGTGTACAGCCCCCAAATATTTGACGGAACCCCTTCCGTCAAATATTTGGGGGCTGTAGACCCCCCAAATATTTGACGGAACCCCATCCGTCAAATGTTTTGGGGGTGTAGACCCCCCAAATATTTGACGGAACCCCTTCCGTCAAATATTTTGGGGGTGTAGACCCCCCAAATATTTGACGGAACCCCATCCGTCAAATATTTTGGGGATGTAGACCCCCCAAATATTTGACGGAACCCCATCCGTCAAATATTTTGGGGGTGTACAGCCCCCAAATATTTGACGGAACCCCATCCGTCAAATATTTTGGGGGTGTAGACCCCCCAAATATTTGACGGAACCCCTTCCGTCAAATATTTTGGGGGTGTAGACCCCCCAAATATTTGACGGAACCCCTTCCGTCAAATATTTTGGGGCTGTACAGCCCCCAAATATTTGACGGAACCCCATCCGTCAAATATTTTGGGGGTGTACAGCCCCCAAATATTTGACGGAACCCCATCCGTCAAATATTTTGGGGGTGTACAGCCCCAACATATTTGACGGAACCCCTTCCGTCAAATTTTTTCGGGGTGTAGTACCCCCAAATATTTGACGGAACCCCACCCAACAAATATTTTGTGGTTGTACAGCCCCCAAATATTTGACGGAACCCCATCCGTCAAATATTTTGGGGGTGTACAGCCCCCAAATATTTGACGGAACCCCTTCCGTCAAATATTTTGGGGACATACAGCCCCCAAATATTTGACGGAACCCCTTCGTTCAAATATTTTGGGGGTGTAGACCCCCCAAATATTTGACGGAACCCCATCCGTCAAATATTTTGGGGGTGTACAGTCCCCAAATATTTGACGGAACCCCTTCCGTCAAATATTTTGGGGACATACAGCCCCCAAATATTTGACGGAACCCCTTCGTTCAAATATTCTGGGGGTGTAGACCCCCCAAATATTTGACGGAACCCCATCCGTCAAATATTTTGGGGGTGTACAGTCCCCAAATATTTGACGGAACCCCATCCGTCAAATATTTTCGGGGTGTACAGCCCCCAAATATTTGACCGAACCCCTTCCGTCAAACATTTTGGGGGTGTAGACCCCCCAATTATTTGACGGAACCCCATCTGTCAAATATTTTGGGGGTGTAGACCCCCCAAATATTTGACGGAACCCCATCCGTCAAATATTTTGGGGGTCTACAGCCCCCAAATATTTGACGGAACCCCATCCTTCAAATATTTTGGGGGTGTAGACCCCCCAAATATTTGACGGAACCCCTTCCGTCAAATATTTTGGGGGTGTAGACCCCCCAAATATTTGACGGAACCCCATCCGTCAAATATTTTGGGGGTGTACAGCCCCCAAATATTTGACGGAACCCCTTCCGTCAAATATTTGGGGGCTGTAGACCCCCCAAATATTTGACGGAACCCCATCCGTCAAATGTTTTGGGGGTGTAGACCCCCCAAATATTTGACGGAACCCCATCCGTCAAATATTTTGGGGGTCTACAGCCCCCAAATATTTGACGGCACCCTTCCGTCAAACATTTTGGGGGTGTAAAGCCCCCAAATATTTGACGGAACCCCATCTGTCAAATTTTTTCGGGGTGTAGTAGCCCCAAATATTTGACGGAACCCCATCCGTCAAATATTTTGGGGCCATACAGCCCCCAAATATTTGACGGAACCCCATCCGTCAAATATTTTGGGGGTGTACAGCCCCCAAATATTTGACGGAACTCCTTCCGTCAAATATCTTGGGGGTGTAGACCCCCCAAATATTTGACGGAACCCCATCTGTCAAATATTTTTGGGGTGTACAGCCCCCAAATATTTGACGGAACCCCTTCCGTCAAATATTTTGGGGGTGTACAGCCCCCAAATATTTGACGGAACCCCTTCCGTCAAATATTTTGGGGGTGTAGACCCCCCAAATATTTGACGGAACCCCATCCGTCAAATATTTTGGGGGTGTACAGCCCCCAAATATTTGACGGAACCCCATCCGTCAAATATTTTGGGGGTGTACAGCCCCAAAATATTTGACGGAACCCCTTCCGTCAAATTTTTTCGGGGTGTAGTACCCCCAAATATTTGACGGAACCCCACCCAACAAATATTTTGGGGTTGTACAGCCCCCAAATATTTGACGGAACCCCATCCGTCAAATATTTTGGGGGTGTACAGCCCCCAAATATTTGACGGAACCCCTTCCGTCAAATATTTTGGGGACATACAGCCCCCAAATATTTGACGGAACCCCTTCGTTCAAATATTTTGGGGGTGTAGACCCCCCAAATATTTGACGGAACCCCATCCGTCAAATATTTTGGGGGTGTACAGTCCCCAAATATTTGACGGAACCCCTTCCGTCAAATATTTTGGGGGTGTACAGCCCCCAAATATTTGACGGAACCCCTTCCGTCAAATATTTGGGGGCTGTAGACCCCCCAAATATTTGACGGAACCCCATCCGTCAAATATTTTGGGGGTGTAGACCCCCCAAATATTTGACGGAACCCCATCCGTCAAATATTTTGGGGGTGTAGACCCCCCAAATATTTCACGGAACCCCATCCGTCAAATATTTCGGGGGTGTACAGCCCCCAAATATTTGACGGAACCCCTTCCGTCAAATATTTTGGGGATGTAGACCCCCCAAAATTTTGACGGAACCCCTTCTGTCAAATATTTTGGGGGTGTAGACCCCCCAAATATTTGACGGAACCCCATCCGTCAAATATTTTGGGGATGTAGACCCCCCAAATATTTGACGGAACCCCATCCGTCAAATATTTTGGGGGTGTACAGCCCCCAAATATTTGACGGAACCCCATCCGTCAAATATTTTGGGGGTGTAGACCCCCCAAATATTTGACGGAACCCCATCCGTCAAATATTTTGGGGGTGTAGACCCCCCAAATATTTGACGGAACCCCATCCGTCAAATATTTTGTGGGTGTACAGCCCCCAAATATTTGACGGAACCCCATCCGTCAAATATTTTGGGGGTGTAGACCCCCCAAATATTTGACGGAACCCCATCCGTCAAATATTTTGGGGGTGTAGACCCCCCAAATATTTGACGGAACCCCTTCCGTCAAATATTTTGGGGGTGTACAGCCCCCAAATATTTGACGGAACCCCATCCGTCAAATATTTTGGGGGTGTAGACCCCCCAAATATTTGACGGAACCCCATCCGTCAAATATTTTGGGGGTGTACAGCCCCCAAATATTTGACGGAACCCCATCCGTCAAATATTTTGGGGGTGTAGACCCCCCAATTATTTGACGGAACCCCATCCGTCAAATATTTTGGGGGTGTACAGCCCCCAAATATTTGACGGAACCCCTTCCGTCAAATATTTTGGGGGTTTAGACCCCCCAATTATTTGACGGAACCCCATCCGTCAAATATTTTGGGGGTGTAGACCCCCCAAATATTTGACAGAACCCCATCCGTCAAATATTTTGGGGCTGTACAGCCCCCAAATATTTGACGGAACCCCTTCCGTCAAATATTTTGGGGGTGTACAGCCCCCAAATATTTGACGGAACCCCTTCCGTCAAATATTTTGGGGGTGTAGACCCCCCAAATATTTGACGGAACCCCATCCGTCAAATATTTTGGGGGTGTACAGCCCCCAAATATTTGACGGAACCCCTTCCGTCAAACATTTTGGGGGTGTACAGCCCCCAAATATTTGACGGAACCCCATCCGTCAAATATTTTGGGGGTGTAGACCCCCCAAATATTTGACGGAACCCCATCCGTCAAATATTTTGGGGCTGTACAGCCCCCAAATATTTGACGGAACCCCTTCCGTCAAATATTTTGGGGGTGTACAGCCCCCAAATATTTGACGGAACCCCATCTGTCAAATATTTTGGGGGTGTAGACCCCCCAAATATTTGACGGAACCCCATCCGTCAAATATTTTGGGGGTCTACAGCCCCCAAATATTTGACGGAACCCCATCCTTCAAATATTTTGGGGGTGTAGACCCCCCAAATATTTGACGGAACCCCTTCCGTCAAATATTTTGGGGGTGTAGACCCCCCAAATATTTGACGGAACCCCATCCGTCAAATATTTTGGGGGTGTACAGCCCCCAAATATTTGACGGAACCCCTTCCGTCAAATATTTTGGGGGTGTAGACCCCCCAAATATTTGACGGAACCCCATCCGTCAAATGTTTTGGGGGTGTAGACCCCCCAAATATTTGACGGAACCCCATCCGTCAAATATTTTGGGGGTGTACAGCCCCCAAATATTTGACGGAACCCCTTCCGTGAAACATTTTGGGGGTGTACAGCTCCCAAATATTTGACGGAACCCCTTCCGTCAAATATTTTGGGGGTGTACAGCCCCCAAATATTTGACGGAACCCCTTCCGTCAAATATCTTGGGGGTGTAGTACCCCCAAATATTTGACGGAACCCCATCCGTCAAATATTTTGGGGCTGTACAGCCCCCAAATATTTGACGGAACCCCATCCGTCAAATATTTGGGGGGTGTACACCCCCCAAATATTTGACGGAACCCCTTCCGTCAAATATTTTGGGGGTGTAGACCCCCCAAATATTTGACCAAATATTTGACGGAACCCCTTCCGTCAAATATTTGGGGGGTGTAGACCCCCCAAATATTTGACGGAACCCCATCCGTCAAATATTTCGGGGGTGTACAGCCCCCAAATATTTGACGGAACCCCATCCGTCAAATATTTTGGGGGTCTACAGCCCCCAAATATTTGACGGAACCCCTTCCGTCAAATATTTTGGGGGTGTAGACCCCCCAAATATTTTACGGAACCCCATCCGTCAAATATTTTGGGGGTGTATAGCCCCCAAATATTTGACGGAACCCCTTTGTCAAATATTTGGGGGCTGTAGACCCCCCAAATATTTGACGGAACCCCATCCGTCAAATATTTTGGGGGTGTAGACCCCCCAAATATTTGACGGAACCCCATCCGTCAAATATTTTGGGGGTGTAGACCCCCCAAATATTTCACGGAACCCCATCCGTCAAATATTTTGGGGGTGTACAGCCCCCAAATATTCGACGGAACCCCTTCCGTCAAATATTTTGGGGGTGTAGACCCCCCAAATTTTTGACGGAACCCCATCCGTCAAATATTTGGGGGGTGTAGACCCCCCAAATATTTGACGGAACCCCATCCGTCAAATATTTTGGGGATGTAGACCCCCCAAATATTTGACGGAACCCCATCCGTCAAATATTTTGGGGGTGTACAGCCCCCAAATATTTGACGGAACCCCTTCCGTCAAACATTTTGGGGGTGTACAGCCCCCAAATATTTGACGGAACCCCATCCGTCAAATATTTTGGGGGTGTAGACCCCCCAAATATTTGACGGAACCCCATCCGTCAAATATTTTGGGGCTGTACAGCCCCCAAATATTTGACGGAACCCCTTCCGTCAAATATTTTGGGGGTGTACAGCCCCCAAATATTTGACGGAACCCCTTCCGTCAAATGTTTTGGGGGTGTAGACCCCCCAAATATTTGACGGAACCCCATCCGTCAAATATTTTGGGGGTGTACAGCCCCCAAATATTTGACGGAACCCCTTCCGTCAAACATTTTGGGGGTGTACAGCCCCCAAATATTTGACGGAACCCCATCTGTCAAATATTTTGGGGGTGTAGACCCCCCAAATATTTGACGGAACCCCATCCGTCAAATATTTTGGGGGTCTACAGCCCCCAAATATTTGACGGAACCCCATCCGTCAAATATTTTGGGGGTGTAGACCCCCCAAATATTTGACGGAACCCCTTCCGTCAAATATTTTGGGGGTGTAGACCCCCCAAATATTTGACGGAACCCCTTCCGTCAAATATTTTGTGGGTGTACAGCCCCCAAATATTTGACGGAACCCCATCCGTCAAATATTTTGGGGGTGTAGACCCCCCAAATATTTGACGGAACCCCTTCCGTCAAATATTTTGGGGGTGTACAGCCCCCAAATATTTGACGGAACCCCTTCCGTCAACTATTTTGGGGGTGTAGACCCCCCAATTATTTGACGGAACCCCATCTGTCAAATATTTTGGGGGTGTAGACCCCCCAAATATTTGACGGAACCCCATCCGTCAAATATTTTGGGGGTGTAGACCCCCCAAATATTTGACGGAACCCCATCCGTCAAATATTTTGGGGGTCTACAGCCCCCAAATATTTGACGGAACCCCTTCCGTCAAATATTTTGGGGGTGTAGACCCCCCAAATATTTGACGGAACCCCTTCCGTCAAATATTTTGCGGGTGTAGACCCCCCAAATATTTGACGGAACCCCATCCGTCAAATATTTTGGGGGTGTACAGCCCCCAAATATTTGACGGAACCCCTTCCGTCAAATATTTGGGGGCTGTAGACCCCCCAAATATTTGACGGAACCCCATCCGTCAAATGTTTTGGGGGTGTAGACCCCCCAAATATTTGACGGAACCCCATCCGTCAAATATTTTGGGGGTGTACAGCCCCCAAATATTTGACGGAACCCCTTCCGTCAAACATTTTGGGGGTGTACAGCCCCCAAATATTTGACGGAACCCCTTCCGTCAAATATTTTGGGGGTGTAGACCCCCCAAACATTTGACGGAAACCCATCCGTCAAATATTTTGGGGGTGTACAGCCCCCAAATATTTGACGGAACCCCATCCGTCAAATATTTTGGGGGTGTACAGCCCCCAAATATTTGACGGAACCCCTTCCGTCAAATATCTTGGGGGTGTAGTACCCCCAAATATTTGACGGAACCCCATCCGTCAAATATTTTGGGGCTGTACAGCCCCCAAATATTTGACGGAACCCCATCCGTCAAATATTTTGGGGGTGTACACCCCCCAAATATTTGACGGAACCCCTTCCGTCAAATATTTTGGGGGTGTAGACCCCCCAAATATTTGACGGAACCCCATCCGTCAAATATTTTGGGGGTGTAGACCCCCCAAATATTTGACGGAACCCCTTCCGTCAAATATTTTGGGGGTGTAGACCCCCCAAATATTTGACCAAATATTTGACGGAACCCCTTCCGTCAAATATTTGGGGGGTGTAGACCCCCCAAATATTTGACGGAACCCCATCCGTCAAATATTTTGGGGGTGTACAGCCCCCAAATATTTGACGGAACCCCATCCGTCAAATATTTTGGGGGTCTACAGCCCCCAAATATTTGACGGAACCCCTTCCGTCAAATATTTTGGGGGTGTAGACCCCCCAAATATTTTACGGACCCCATCCGTCAAATATTTTGGGGGTGTATAGCCCCCAAATATTTGACGGAACCCCTTTGTCAAATATTTGGGGGCTGTAGACCCCCCAAATATTTGACGGAACCCCATCCGTCAAATATTTTGGGGGTGTAGACCCCCCAAATATTTGACGGAACCCCATCCGTCAAATATTTTGGGGGTGTAGACCCCCAAATATTTCACGGAACCCCATCCGTCAAATATTTTGGGGGTGTACAGCCCCCAAATATTCGACGGAACCCCTTCCGTCAAATATTTTGGGGGTGTAGACCCCCCAAATATTTGACGGAACCCCATCCGTCAAATATTTTGGGGGTGTAGACCCCCCAAATATTTGACGGAACCCCATCCGTCAAATATTTTGGGGGTGTAGACCCCCCAAATATTTGACGGAACCCCTTCCGTCAAATATTTTGGGGGTGTAGACCCCCCAAATATTTGACCAAATATTTGACGGAACCCCTTCCGTCAAATATTTGGGGGGTGTAGACCCCCCAAATATTTGACGGAACCCCATCCGTCAAATATTTTGGGGGTGTACAGCCCCCAAATATTTGACGGAACCCCATCCGTCAAATATTTTGGGGGTCTACAGCCCCCAAATATTTGACGGAACCCCTTCCGTCAAATATTTTGGGGGTGTAGACCCCCCAAATATTTTACGGACCCCATCCGTCAAATATTTTGGGGGTGTATAGCCCCCAAATATTTGACGGAACCCCTTTGTCAAATATTTGGGGGCTGTAGACCCCCCAAATATTTGACGGAACCCCATCCGTCAAATATTTTGGGGGTGTAGACCCCCCAAATTTTTGACGGAACCCCTTCCGTCAAATATTTTGGGGGTGTAGACCCCCCAAATATTTGACGGAACCCCATCCGTCAAATATTTTGGGGGTGTACAGCCCCCACATATTTGACGGAACCCCATCCGACAAAAATTTTGGGGGTGTAGACCCCCCAAATATTTAACGGAACCCCTTCCGTCAAATATTTTGGGGGTGTAGACCCCCCAAATATTTGACGGAACCCCATCCGTCAAATATTTTGTGGGTGTACAGCCCCCAAATATTTGACGGAACCCCATCCGTCAAATATTTTGGGGGTGTAGACCCCCCAAATATTTGACGGAACCCCTTCCGTCAAATATTTTGGGGGTGTAGACCCCCCAAATATTTGACGGAACCCCTTCCGTCAAATATTTTGGGGGTCTACAGCCCCCAAATATTTGACGGAACCCCTTCCGTCAAAATTTTTCGGGGTGTAGTACCCCAAAATATTTGACGGAACCCCATCCGTCAAATATTTTGGGGCTATACAGCCCCCAAATATTTGACGGAACCCCATCCGTCAAATATTTTTGGGGTGTACAGCCCCCAAATATTTGACGGAACCCCTTCCGTCAGATATATTTTGGGGCCGTAGACCCCCCAATTATTTGACGGAACCCCATCCGTCAAATATTTTGGGGGTGTAGACCCCCCAAATATTTGACGGAACCCCATCCGTCAAATATTTTGGGGCTGTACAGCCCCCAAATATTTGACGGAACCCCTTCCGTCAAATATTTTGGGGGTGTACAGCCCCCAAATATTTGACGGAACCCCTTCCGTCAAATATTTTGGGGGTGTAGACCCCCCAAATATTTGAGGGAACCCCATCCGTCAAATATTTTGGGGGTGTACAGCCCCCAAATATGTGACGGAACCCCATCTGTCAAATATTTTGGGGGTGTACAGCCCCCAAATATTTGACGGAACCCCATCCGTCAAATATTTTGGGGGTGTAGACCCCCCAAATATTTGACGGAACCCCATCTGTCAAATATTTTGGGGGTGTAGACCCCCCAAATATTTGACGGAACCCCTTCCGTCAAATATTTTGGGGGTCTACAGCCCCCAAATATTTGACGGAACCCCTTCCGTCAAAATTTTTCGGGGTGTAGTACCCCAAAATATTTGACGGAACCCCATCCGTCAAATATTTTGGGGCTATACAGCCCCCAAATATTTGACGGAACCCCATCCGTCAAATATTTCGGGGGTGTACAGCCCCCAAATATTTGACGGAACCCCTTCCGTCAGATATATTTTGGGGCCGTAGACCCCCCAATTATTTGACGGAACCCCATCCGTCAAATATTTTGGGGGTGTAGACCCCCCAAATATTTGACGGAACCCCATCCGTCAAATATTTTGGGGGTGTACAGCCCCCAAATATTTGACGGAACCCCTTCCGTCAAATATTTTGGGGGTGTAGACCCCCCAAATATTTGACGGAACCCCTTCCGTCAAATATTTTGGGGGTGTACAGCCCCCAAATATTTGACGGAACCCCATCCGTCAAATATTTTCGGGGTGTACAGCCCCCAAATATTTGACGGAACCCCTTCCGTCAAACATTTTGGAGGTGTAGACCCCCCAATTATTTGACGGAACCCCATCTGTCAAATATTTTGGGGGTGTAGACCCCCCAAATATTTGACGGAACCCCATCCGTCAAATATTTTGGGGGTCTACAGCCCCCAAATATTTGACGGAACCCCATCCTTCAAATATTTTGGGGGTGTAAACCCCCCAAATATTTGACGGAACCCCTTCCGTCAAATATTTTGGGGGTGTAGACCCCCCAAATATTTGACGGAACCCCATCCGTCAAATATTTTGGGGGTGTACAGCCCCCAAATATTTGACGGAACCCCTTCCGTCAAATATTTGGGGGCTGTAGACCCCCCAAATATTTGACGGAACCCCATCCGTCAAATGTTTTGGGGGTGTAGACCCCCCAATTATTTGACGGAACCCCATCCGTCAAATATTTTGGGGGTGTACAGCCCCCAAATATTTGACGGAACCCCTTCGGTCAAACATTTTGGGGGTGTACAGCCCCCAAATATTTGACGGAACCCCTTCCGTCAAATATTTTGGGGGTGTACAGCCCCCAAATATTCGACGGAACCCCTTCCGTCAAACATTTTGGGGGTGTACAGCCCCCAAATGTTTGACGGAACCCCTTCGGTCAAACATTTTGGGGGTGTACAGCCCCCAAATATTTGACGGAACCCCATCCGTCAAATATTTTGGGGGTGTAGACCCCCCAAATATTTGACGGAACCCCTTCCGTCAAATATTTTGGGGGTGTAGACCCCCCAAATATTTGACCAAATATTTGACGGAACCCCTTCCGTCAAATATTTGGGGGGTGTAGACCCCCCAAATATTTGACGGAACCCCATCCGTCAAATATTTTGGGGGTGTACAGCCCCCAAATATTTGACGGAACCCCATCCGTCAAATATTTTGGGGGTCTACAGCCCCCAAATATTTGACGGAACCCCTTCCGTCAAATATTTTGGGGGTGTAGACCCCCCAAATATTTTACGGACCCCATCCGTCAAATATTTTGGGGGTGTATAGCCCCCAAATATTTGACGGAACCCCTTTGTCAAATATTTGGGGGCTGTAGACCCCCCAAATATTTGACGGAACCCCATCCGTCAAATATTTTGGGGGTGTAGACCCCCCAAATATTTGACGGAACCCCATCCGTCAAATATTTTGGGGGTGTAGACCCCCAAATATTTCACGGAACCCCATCCGTCAAATATTTTAGGGGTGTACAGCCCCCAAATATTCGACGGAACCCCTTCCGTCAAATATTTTGGGGGTGTAGACCCCCCAAATTTTTGACGGAACCCCTTCCGTCAAATATTTGGGGGGTGTACAGCCCCCAAATATTTGACGGAACCCCATCCGTCAAATATTTTGGGGATGTAGACCCCCCAAATATTTGACGGAACCCCATCCGTCAAATATTTTGGGGGTGTACAGCCCCCAAATATTTGACGGAACCCCATCCGACAAAAATTTTGGGGGTGTAGACCCCCCAAATATTTGACGGAACCCCTTACGTCAAATATTTTGGGGGTGTAGACCCCCCAAATATTTGACGGAACCCCATCCGTCAGATATTTTGTGGGTGTACAGCCCCCAAATATTTGACGGAACCCCATCCGTCAAATATTTTGGGGGTGTAGACCCCCCAAATATTTGACGGAACCGCTTCCGTCAAATATTTTGGGGGTGTACAGCCCCCAAATATTTGAAGGAACCCCTTCCGTCAAATTTTTTCGGGATGTAGTACCCCAAAATATTTGACGGAACCCCATCCGTCAAATATTTTGGGGCTGTACAGCCCCCAAATATTTGACGGAACCCCATCCGTCAAATATTTTGGGGGTGTACAGCCCCCAAATATTTGACGGAACCCCTTGCGTCAGATATATTTTGGGGGTGTAGACCCCCCAATTATTTGACGGAACCCCATCCGTCAAATATTTTGGGGGTGTAGACCCCCCAAATATTTGACGGAACCCCATCCGTCAAATATTTCGGGGCTGTACAGCCCCCAAATATTTGACGGAACCCCTTCCGTCAAATATTTTGGGGGTGTACAGCCCCCAAATATTTGACGGAACCCCATCCGTCAAATATTTTGGGGGTGTAGACCCCCCAAATATTTGAGGGAACCCCATCCGTCAAATATTTTGGGGGTGTACAGCCCCCAAATATGTGACGGAACCCCATCTGTCAAATATTTTGGGGGTGTAGACCCCCCAAATATTTGACGGAACCCCATCCGTCAAATATTTTGGGATTGTAGACCCCCCAAATATTTGACGGAACCCCATCCGTCAAATATTTTCGGGGTGTACAGCCCCCAAATATTTGACGGAACCCCTTCCGTCAAACATTTTGGAGGTGTAGACCCCCCAATTATTTGACGGAACCCCATCTGTCAAATATTTTGGGGGTGTAGACCCCCCAAATATTTGACGGAACCCCATCCGTCAAATATTTTGGGGGTCTACAGCCCCCAAATATTTGACGGAACCCCATCCTTCAAATATTTTGGGGGTGTAGACCCCCCAAATATTTGACGGAACCCCTTCCGTCAAATATTTTGGGGGTGTAGACCCCCCAAATATTTGACGGAACCCCATCCGTCAAATATTTTGGGGGTGCACAGCCCCCAAATATTTGACGGAACCCCTTCCGTCAAATATTTGGGGGCTGTAGACCCCCCAAATATTTGACGGAACCCCATCCGTCAAATGTTTTGGGGGTGTAGACCCCCCAATTATTTGACGGAACCCCATCCGTCAAATATTTTGGGGGTGTACAGCCCCCAAATATTTGACGGAACCCCTTCGGTCAAACATTTTGGGGGTGTACAGCCCCCAATTATTTGACGGAACCCCTTCCGTCAAATATTTTGGGGGTGTAGACCCCCCAAATATTTGACGGAACCCCATCCGTCAAATATTTTGGGGGTGTAGACCCCCGGAATATTTGACCAAATATTTGACGGAACCCCTTCCGTCAAATATTTGGGGGGTGTAGACCCCCCAAATATTTGACGGAACCCCATCCGTCAAATATTTTGGGGGTGTACAGCCCCCAAATATTTGACGGAACCCCATCCGTCAAATATTTTGGGGGTCTACAGCCCCCAAATATTTGACGGAACCCCTTCCGTCAAAAATTTCGGGGGTGTAGACCCCCCAAATATTTTACGGACCCCATCCGTCAAATATTTTGGGGGTGTATAGCCCCCAAATATTTGACGGAACCCCTTTGTCAAATATTTGGGGGCTGTAGACCCCCCAAATATTTGACGGAACCCCATCCGTCAAATATTTTGGGGGTGTAGACCCCCCAAATATTTGACGGAACCCCATCCGTCAAATATTTTGGGGGTGTAGACCCCCAAATATTTCACGGAACTTCATCCGTCAAATATTTTGGGGGTGTACAGCCCCCAAATATTCGACGGAACCCCTTCCGTCAAATATTTTGGGGGTGTAGACCCCCCAAATTTTTGACGGAACCCCTTCCGTCAAATATTTTGGGGGTGTAGACCCCCCAAATATTTGACGGAACCCCATCCGTCAAATATTTTGGGGATGTAGACCCCCCAAATATTTGACGGAACCCCATCCGTCAAATATTTTGGGGGTGTACAGCCCCCAAATATTTGACGGAACCCCATCCGTCAAATATTTTGGGGGTGTACAGCCCCCAAATATTTGACGGAACCCCTTCCGTCAAATATTTTGGGGGTGTAGACCCCCCAAATATTTGACGGAACCCCTTCCGTCAAATATTTTGGGGGTGTAGACCCCCGGAATATTTGACCAAATATTTGACGGAACCCCTTCCGTCAAATATTTGGGGGGTGTAGACCCCCCAAATATTTGACGGAACCCCATCCGTCAAATATTTTGGGGGTGTACAGCCCCCAAATATTTGACGGAACCCCATCCGTCAAATATTTTGGGGGTCTACAGCCCCCAAATATTTGACGGAACCCCTTCCGTCAAAAATTTCGGGGGTGTAGACCCCCCAAATATTTTACGGACCCCATCCGTCAAATATTTTGGGGGTGTATAGCCCCCAAATATTTGACGGAACCCCTTTGTCAAATATTTGGGGGCTGTAGACCCCCCAAATATTTGACGGAACCCCATCCGTCAAATATTTTGGGGGTGTAGACCCCCCAAATATTTGACGGAACCCCATCCGTCAAATATTTTGGGGGTGTAGACCCCCAAATATTTCACGGAACTTCATCCGTCAAATATTTTGGGGGTGTACAGCCCCCAAATATTCGACGGAACCCCTTCCGTCAAATATTTTGGGGGTGTAGACCCCCCAAATTTTTGACGGAACCCCTTCCGTCAAATATTTTGGGGGTGTAGACCCCCCAAATATTTGACGGAACCCCATCCGTCAAATATTTTGGGGATGTAGACCCCCCAAATATTTGACGGAACCCCATCCGTCAAATATTTTGGGGGTGTACAGCCCCCAAATATTTGACGGAACCCCATCCGACAAAAATTTTGGGGGTGTAGACCCCCCAAATATTTGACGGAACCCCTTCCGTCAAATATTTTGGGGGTGTAGACCCCCCAAATATTTGACGGAACCCCATCCGTCAAATATTTTGTGGGTGTACAGCCCCCAAATATTTGACGGAACCCCATCCGTCAAATATTTTGGGGGTGTAGACCCCCCAAATATTTGACGGAACCCCTTCCGTCAAATATTTTGGGGGTGTAGACCCCCCAAATATTTGACGGAACCCCTTCCGTCAAATATTTTGGGGGTGTACAGCCCCCAAATATTTGACGGAACCCCTTCCGTCAGATTTTTTCGGGATGTAGTATCCCAAAATATTTGACGGAACCCCATCCGTCAAATATTTTGGGGCTGTACAGCCCCCAAATATTTGACGGAACCCCATCCGTCAAATATTTTATGGGTGTACAGCCCCCAAATATTTGACGGAACCCCTTCCGTCAGATATATTTTGGGGGTGTAGACCCCCCAATTAGTTGACGGAACCCCATCCGTCAAATATTTTGGGGGTGTAGACCCCCCAAATATTTGACGGAACCCCATCCGTCAAATATTTCGGGGCTGTACAGCCCCAAATATTTGACGGAACCCCTTCCGTCAAATATTTTGGGGGTGTACAGCCCCCAAATATTTGACGGAACCCCTTCCGTCAAATATTTTTTGGGGGTGTAGACCCCCCAAATATTTGAGGGAACCCCATCCGTCAAATATTTTGGGGGTGTACAGCCCCCAAATATGTGACGGAACCCCATCTGTCAAATATTTTGGGGGTGTAGACCCCCCAAATATTTGACGGAACCCCATCCGTCAAATATTTTGGGATTGTAGACCCCCCAAATATTTGACGGAACCCCATCCGTCAAATATTTTCGGGGGGTACAGCCCCCAAATATTTGACGGAACCCCTTCCGTCAAACATTTTGGGGGTGTAGACCCCCCAATTATTTGACGGAACCCCATCTGTCAAATATTTTGGGGGTGTAGACCCCCCAAATATTTGACGGAACCCCATCCGTCAAATATTTTGGGGGTCTACAGCCCCCAAATATTTGACGGAACCCCATCCTTCAAATATTTTGGGGGTGTAGACCCCCCAAATATTTGACGGAACCCCTTCCGTCAAATATTTTGGGGGTGTAGACCCCCCAAATATTTGACGGAACCCCATCCGTCAAATTTTTTGGGGGTGTACAGCCCCCAAATATTTGACGGAACCCCTTCCGTCAAATATTTGGGGGCTGTAGACCCCCCAAATATTTGACGGAACCCCATCCGTCAAATGTTTTCGGCGTGTAGACCCCCCAATTATTTGACGGAACCCCATCCGTCAAATATTTTGGGGGTGTACAGCCCCCAAATATTTGACGGAACCCCTTCCGTCAAACATTTTGGGGGTGTACAGCCCCCAAATATTTGACGGAACCCCTTCCGTCAAATATTTTGGGGGTGTAGACCCCCCAAATATTTGACGGAAACCCATCCGTCAAATATTTTGGGGGTGTACAACCCCCAAATATTTGACGGAACCCCATCCGTCAAATATTTTGGGGGTGTACAGCCCCCAAATATTTGACGGAACCCCATCCGTCAAATATCTTGGGGGTGTAGTACCCCCAAATATTTGACGGAACCCCATCCGTCAAATATTTTGGGGCTGTACAGCCCCCAAATATTTGACGGAACCCCATCCGTCAAATATTTTGGGGGTGTACACCCCCCAAATATTTGACGGAACCCCTTCCGTCAAATATTTTGGGGGTGTAGACCCCCGAAATATTTGACGGAACCCCATCCGTCAAATATTTTGGGGGTGTAGACCCCCCAAATATTTGACGGAACCCCTTCCGTCAAATATTTTGGGGGTGTAGACCCCCCAAATATTTGACCAAATATTTGACGGAACCCCTTCCGTCAAATATTTGGGGGGTGTAGACCCCCCAAATATTTGACGGAACCCCATCCGTCAAATATTTTGGGGGTGTACAGCCCCCAAATATTTGACGGAACCCCATCCGTCAAATATTTTGGGGGTCTACAGCCCCCAAATATTTGACGGAACCCCATCCGTCAAATATTTTGGGGGTGTAGACCCCCGAAATATTTGACGGAACCCCATCCGTCAAATATTTTGGGGGTGTAGACCCCCCAAATATTTGACGGAATCCCTTCCGTCAAATATTTTGGGGGTGTAGACCCCCCAAATATTTGACCAAATATTTGACGGAACCCCTTCCGTCAAATATTTGGGGGGTGTAGACCCCCCAAATATTTGACGGAACCCCATCCGTCAAATATTTTGGGGGTGTACAGCCCCCAAATATTTGACGGAACCCCATCCGTCAAATATTTTGGGGGTCTACAGCCCCCAAATATTTGACGGAACCCCATCCGTCAAATATTTTGGGGGTGTAGACCCCCCAAATATTTGACCAAATATTTGACGGAACCCCTTCCGTCAAATATTTTGGGGGTGTAGACCCCCCAAATATTTGACGGAACCCCATCCGTCAAATATTTTGGGGGTGTAGACCCCCAAATATTTGACGGAACCCCATCCGTCAAATATTTTGGGGGTGTAGACCCCCCAAATATTTGACGGAACCCCTTCCGTCAAATATTTTGGGGGTGTAGACCCCCCAAATATTTGACCAAATATTTGACGGAACCCCTTCCGTCAAATATTTTGGGGTTGTAGACCCCCCAAATATTTGACGGAACCCCACCCGTCAAATACTTTGGGGGTGTAGACCCCCCAAATATTTGACGGAACCCCATCCGTCAAATATTTTGGGGGTCTATAGCCCCCAAATATTTGACGGAACCCCATCCGTCAAATATTTTGGGGGTGTAGACCCCCCAAATATTTGACCAAATATTTGACGGAACCCCTTCCGTCAAATATTTTGGGGGTGTAGACCCCCCAAATATTTGACGGAACCCCTTCCGTCAAATATTTTGGGGGTGTACAGCCCCCAAATATTTGACGGAACCCCTTCCGTCAAATATTTGGGGGGTGTAGACCCCCCAAATATTTGACGGAACCCCTTCCGTCAAATATTTTGGGGGTGTAGACCCCCCAAAATTTTGACGGAACCCCTTCCATCAAATATTTTGGGGGTGTAGATCCCCCAAATATTTGACGGAACCCCATCCGTCAAATATTTTGGGGGTGTAGACCCCCCAAATATTTGACGGAACCCCATCCGTCAAATATTTTGGGGGTGTACAGCCCCCAAATATTTGACGGAACCCCATCCGTCAAATATTTTGTGGGTGTACAGCCCCCAAATATTTGACGGAACCCCTTCCGTCAAATTTTTTCGGGGTGTAGACCCCCCAAATATTTGACGGAACCCCATCTGTCAAATATTTTGGGGCTGTACAGCCCCCATATATTTGACGGAACCCCTTCCGTCAAATATTTTGGGGGTGTAGACCCCCCAAATATTTGACGGAACCCCATCCGTCAAATATTTTGGGGGTGTACAGCCTTCAAATATTTGACGGAACCCCATCCGTCAAATATTTTGGGGGTGTACAGCCCCCAAATATTTGACGGAACCCCTTCCGTCAAATATTTTGGGGGTGTAGACCCCCCAAATATTTGACGGAACCCCATCCGTCAAATATTTTGGGGGTGTAGACCCCCCAAATATTTGACGGAACCCCATCCGTCAAATATTTTGGGGGTGTACAGCCCCCAAATATTCGACGGAACCCCATCCGTCAAATATTTTTGGGGTGTACAGCCCCCAAATATTTGACGGAACCCCTTCCGTCAAATATTTTGGGGTTGTAGACCCCCCAAATATTTGACGGAACCCCTTCCGTCAAATATTTTGGGGGTGTAGACCCCCCAAATATTTGACGGAACCCCATCCATCAAATATTTTGGGGGTGTACAACCGCCAAATATTTGACGGAACCCCTTCCGTCAAATATTTGGGGGCTGTAGACCCCCCAAATATTTGACGGAACCCCTTCCGTCAAATATTTTGGGGGTGTAGACCCCCCAAATATTTGACGGAACCCCATCCGTCAAATATTTTGGGGGTGTAGACCCCCCAAATATTTGACGGAAACCCATCCGTCAAATGTTTTGGGGGTGTACAGCCCCCAAATATTTGACGGAACCCCATCCGTCAAATATTTTGGGGGTGTACAGCCCCCAAATATTTGACGGAACCCCTTCCGTCAAATATCTTGGGGGTGTAGTACCCCCAAATATTTGACGGAACCCCATCCGTCAAATATTTTGGGGCTGTACAGCCCCCAAATATTTGACGGAACCCCATCCGTCAAATATTTTGGGGGTGTACAGCCCCCAAATATTTGACGGAACCCCTTCCGTCAAATATTTTGGGGGTGTAGACCCCCCAAATATTTGACGGAACCCCATCCGTCAAATATTTTGGGGGTGTAGACCCCCCAAATATTTGACGGAACCCCTTCCGTCAAATATTTTGGGGGTGTAGACCCCCCAAATATTTGATGGAACCCCTTCCGTCAAATATTTGGGGGGTGTAGACCCCCCAAATATTTGACGGAACCCCATCCGTCAAATATTTTGGGGGTGTACAGCCCCCAAATATTTGACGGAACCCCATCCGTCAAATATTTTGGGGGTCTACAGCCCCCAAATATTTGACGGAACCCCATCCGTCAAATATTTTGGGGGTGTAGACCCCCCAAATATTTGACCAAATATTTGACGGAACCCCTTCCGTCAAATATTTTGGGGGTGTAGACCCCCCAAATATTTGACGGAACCCCATCCGTCAAATATTTTGGGGGTGTAGACCCCCAAATATTTGACGGAACCCCATCCGTCAAATATTTTGGGGGTGTAGACCCCCCAAATATTTGACGGAACCCCTTCCGTCAAATATTTTGGGGGTGTAGACCCCCCAAATATTTGACCAAATATTTGACGGAACCCCTTCCGTCAAATATTTTGGGGGTGTAGACCCCCCAAATATTTGACGGAACCCCATCCGTCAAATATTTTGGGGGTGTAGACCCCCCAAATATTTGACGGAACCCCTTCCGTCAAATATTTTGGGGGTGTAGACCCCCCCAATATTTGACCAAATATTTGACGGAACCCCTTCCGTCAAATATTTTGGGGGTGTACAGCCCCCAAATATTTGACAGAACCCCTTCCGTGAAATATTTTGGGGGTATAGACCCCCCAAATTTTTGACGGAACCCCATCCGTCAAACATTTTGGGGGTCTACAGCCCCCAAATATTTGACGGAACCCCATCCGTCAAATATTTTGGGGGTGTAGACCCCCCAAATATTTGACCAAATATTTGACGGAACCCCTTCCGTCAAATATTTTGGGGGTGTAGACCCCCCAAATATTTGACGGAACCCCATCCGTCAAATATTTTGGGGGTGTAGACCCCCCAAATATTTGACGGAACCCCATCCGTCAAATATTTTGGGGGTGTAGACCCCCCAAATATTTGACAGAACCCCATCCGTCAAATATTTCGGGGGTGTACAGCCCCCAAATATTTGACGGAACCCCTTCCGTCAAATATTTTGGGGGTGTATAGCCCCCAAATATTTGACGGAACCCCTTCCGTCAAATATTTTGGGGGTGTAGACCCCCCAAATATTTGACGGAACCCCATCCGTCAAATATTTTGGGGGTGTACAGCCCGCAAATATTTGACGGAACCCCATCCGTCAAATATTTTGTGGGTGTACAGCCCCCAAATATTTGACGGAACCCCTTCCGTCAAATTTTTTCGGGGAGTAGACCCCCCAAATATTTGACGGAACCCCATCTGTCAAATATTTTGGGGGTGTACAGCCCCCAAATATTTGACGGAACCCCATCCGCCAAATATTTTGGGGGTGTATAGCCCCCAAATATTTGACGGAACCCCTTCCGTCAAATATTTTGGGGGTGTAGACCCCCCAAATATTTGACGGAACCCCATCCGTCAAATATTTTGGGGGTGTACAGCCCCCAAATATTTGACGGAACCCCATCCGTCAAATATTTTGGGGGTGTACAGCCCCCAAATATTTGACGGAACCCCATCCGTCAAATATTTTGGGGGTGTAGACCCCCCAAATATTTGACGGAACCCCATCCGTCAAATATTTTGGGGGTGTACAGCCCCCAAATATTTGACGGAACCCCATCCGTCAAATATTTTGGGGGTGTACAGGCCCCAAATATTTGACGGAACCCCTTCCGTCAAATACTTGGGGGCTGTAGACCCCCCAAATATTTGACGGAACCCCTTCCGTCAACTATTTTGGGGGTGTAGACCCCCCAAATATTTGACGGAACCCCATCCGTCAAATATTTTTGGGGTGTACAGCCCCCAAATATCTGACGGAACCCCATCCGTCAAATATTTTTGGGGGACACAGCCCCCAAATATCTGACGGAACCCCATCCGTCAAATATTTTGGGGGTGCACAGCCCCCAAATATTTGACGGAACCCCATCTGTCAAATATTTTGGGGCTGTACAGCCCCCAAATATTTGATGGAACCCCATCCGCCAAATATTTTGGGGGTGTACAGCCCCCAAATATTTGACGGAACCCCTTCCGTCCAATATTTTGGGGGTGTAGACCCCCCAAATATTTGACGGAACCCCATCCGTCAAATATTTTGGGGGTGTACAGCCCGCAAATATTTGACGGAACCCCATCCGTCAAATATTTTGTGGGTGTACAGCCCCCAAATATTTGACGGAACCCCTTCCGTCAAATTTTTTCGGGGAGTAGACCCCCCAAATATTTGACGGAACCCCATCTGTCAAATATTTTGGGGCTGTACAGCCCCCAAATATTTGACGGAACCCCATCCGCCAAATATTTTGGGGGTGTATAGCCCCCAAATATTTGACGGAACCCCTTCCGTCAAATATTTTGGGGGTGTAGACCCCCCAAATATTTGACGGAACCCCATCCGTCAAATATTTTGGGGGTGTACAGCCCCCAAATATTTGACGGAACCCCATCCGTCAAATATTTTGGGGGTGTACAGCCCCCAAATATTTGACGGAACCCCATCCGTCAAATATTTTGGGGGTGTAGACCCCCCAAATATTTGACGGAACCCCATCCGTCAAATATTTTGGGGGTGTACAGCCCCCAAATATTTGACGGAACCCCATCCGTCAAATATTTTGGGGGTGTACAGGCCCCAAATATTTGACGGAACCCCTTCCGTCAAATACTTGGGGGCTGTAGACCCCCCAAATATTTGACGGAACCCCTTCCGTCAACTATTTTGGGGGTGTAGACCCCCCAAATATTTGACGGAACCCCATCCGTCAAATATTTTTGGGGTGTACAGCCCCCAAATATCTGACGGAACCCCATCCGTCAAATATTTTTGGGGTGTACAGCCCCCAAATATCTGACGGAACCCCATCCGTCAAATATTTTGGGGGTGTACAGCCCCCAAATATTTGACGGAACCCCATCTGTCAAATATTTTGGGGCTGTACAGCCCCCAAATATTTGATGGAACCCCATCCGCCAAATATTTTGGGGGTGTACAGCCCCCAAATATTTGACGGAACCCCTTCCGTCCAATATTTTGGGGGTGTAGACCCCCCAAATATTTGACGGAACCCCATCCGTCAAATATTTTGGGGGTGTACAGACCCCAAATATTTGACGGAACCCCTTCCGTCAAATATTTTGGGGGTGTATAGCCCCCAAATATTTGACGGAACCCCTTCCGTCAAATATTTTGGGGGCTGTAGACCCCCCAAATATTTGACGGAACCCCATCCGTCAAATATTTTGGGGATGTACAGACCCCAAATATTTGACGGAACCCCTTCCGTCAAATATTTTGGGGTTGTACAGCCCCCAAATATTTGACGGAACCCCTTCCGTTAAATATTTTGGGGGTGTAGACCCCCCAAATGTTTGACGGAACCCCATCCGTCAAATATTTTCGGGGTGTAAAGCCCCCAAATATTCGACGGAACCCCATCCGTGAAATATTTTGGGGGTGTACAGCCCCCAAATATTTGACGGAACCCCATCCGTCAAATATTTCGGGGGTGTAGACCCCCCAAATATTTGACGGAACCCCATCCGTCAAATATTTTGGGGGTCTACAGCCCCCAAATATTTGACGGAACCCCATCCGTCAAATATTTTGGGGGTATACAACCGCCAAATATTTGACGGAACCCCTTCCGTCAAATATTTTGGGGGTGTAGACCACCCAAATATTTGACGGAACTCCTTCCGTCAAATATTTTGGGGGTGTACAGCCCCCAAATATTTGACGGAACCCCATCCGTCAAATATTTTGGGGGTGTACACCCCCCAAATATTTGACGGAACCCCATCCGTCAAATATTTTGGGGGTGTAGACCCCCCAAATATTTGACGGAACCCCATCTGTCAAATATTTTGGGGGTGTACAGCCCCCAAATATTTGACGGAACCCCATCCGTCAAATATTTTGGGGGTGTACAGCCCCGAAATATTTGACGGAACGCCTTTTGTCAAATATTTTGGGGGTGTAGACCCCCCAAATATTTGACGGAACCCCTTCCGTCAAATATTTTGGGGGTGTACAGCCCCCAAATATTTGACGGAACCCCATCTGTCAAATATTTTGGGGGTGTACAGCCCCCAAATATTTGACGGAACGCCTTTTGTCAAATATTTTGGGGCTGCTCAGCCCCCAAATATTTGACGGAACCCCATCCGCCAAATATTTTGGGGGTGTACAGCCCCCAAATGTTTGACGGAACCCCTTCCGTCAAATATTTTGGGGGTGTAGACCTCCCAAATATTTGACGGAACCCCATCCGTCAAATATTTTGGGGGTGTACAGCCCCCAAATATTTGACGGAACCCCATCCGTCAAATATTTTCGGGGTGTACAGCCCCCAAATATTTGGCGGAACCCCTTCCGTCAAATATTTTGGGGGTGTACAGCCCCCAAATATTTGACGGAACCCCTTCCGTCAAATATTTTGGGGGTGTAGACCCCCCAAATATTCGACGGAACCCCATCCGTCAAATATTTTGGGGGTGTACAGCCCCCAAATATTTGACGGAACCCCATCCGTCAAATATTTTGGGGGTGTAGACCCCCCAAATATTTGACAGAACCCCTTCCGTCAAATATTTTGGGGGTCTACAGCCCCCAAATATTTGACGGAACCCCATCCGTCAAATATTTTGGGGGTGTAGACCCCCCAAATATTTGACCAAATATTTCACGGAACCCCTTCCGTCAAATATTTTTGGGGGTGTAGACCCCCCAAATATTTGACGGAACCCCTTCCGTCAAATATTTTGGGGGTGTAGACCCCCCAAATATTTGACGGAACCCCATCCGTCAAATATTTTGGGGCTGTAGACCCCCCAAATATTTGACGGAACCCCATCTGTCAAATATTTTGGGGGTGTACAGCCCCCAAATATTTGACAGAACCTAATCGGTCAAATATTTTGGGGGTGTAGACCCCCCAAATATTTGACGGAACCCCATCCGTCAAATATTTTGGGGGTGTACAGCCCCCAAATATTTGACGGAACCCCATCTGTCAAATATTTTGGGGGTGTACAGCCCCCAAATATTTGACGGAACGCCTTTTGTCAAATATTTTGGGGCTGCTCAGCCCCCAAATATTTGACGGAACCCCATCCGCCAAATATTTTGGGGGTGTACAGCCCCCAAATGTTTGACGGAACCCCTTCCGTCAAATATTTTGGGGGTGTAGACCTCCCAAATATTTGACGGAACCCCATCCGTCAAATATTTTGGGGGTGTACAGCCCCCAAATATTTGACGGAACCCCATCCGTCAAATATTTTCGGGGTGTACAGCCCCCAAATATTTGGCGGAACCCCTTCCGTCAAATATTTTGGGGGTGTACAGCCCCCAAATATTTGACGGAACCCCTTCCGTCAAATATTTTGGGGGTGTAGACCCCCCAAATATTCGACGGAACCCCATCCGTCAAATATTTTGGGGGTGTACAGCCCCCAAATATTTGACGGAACCCCAACCGTCAAATATTTTGGGGGTGTAGACCCCCCAAATATTTGACAGAACCCCTTCCGTCAAATATTTTGGGGGTCTACAGCCCCCAAATATTTGACGGAACCCCATCCGTCAAATATTTTGGGGGTGTAGACCCCCCAAATATTTGACCAAATATTTCACGGAACCCCTTCCGTCAAATATTTTTGGGGGTGTAGACCCCCCAAATATTTGACGGAACCCCTTCCATCAAATATTTTGGGGGTGTACAGCCCCCAAATATTTGACGGAACCCCATCTGTCAAATATTTTGGGGGTGTACAGCCCCCAAATATTTGACGGAACGCCTTTTGTCAAATATTTTGGGGCTGCTCAGCCCCCAAATATTTGACGGAACCCCATCCGCCAAATATTTTGGGGGTGTACAGCCCCCAAATGTTTGACGGAACCCCTTCCGTCAAATATTTTGGGGGTGTAGACCTCCCAAATATTTGACGGAACCCCATCCGTCAAATATTTTGGGGGTGTACAGCCCCCAAATATTTGACGGAACCCCATCCGTCAAATATTTTCGGGGTATACAGCCCCCAAATATTTGGCGGAACCCCTTCCGTCAAATATTTTGGGGGTGTACAGCCCCCAAATATTTGACGGAACCCCTTCCGTCAAATATTTTGGGGGTGTAGACCCCCCAAATATTCGACGGAACCCCATCCGTCAAATATTTTGGGGGTGTACAGCCCCCAAATATTTGACGGAACCCCATCCGTCAAATATTTTGGGGGTGTAGACCCCCCAAATATTTGACAGAACCCCTTCCGTCAAATATTTTGGGGGTCTACAGCCCCCAAATATTTGACGGAACCCCATCCGTCAAATATTTTGGGGGTGTAGACCCCCCAAATATTTGACCAAATATTTCACGGAACCCCTTCCGTCAAATATTTTTGGGGGTGTAGACCCCCCAAATATTTGACGGAACCCCTTCCGTCAAATATTTTGGGGGTGTAGACCCCCCAAATATTTGACGGAACCCCATCCGTCAAATATTTTGGGGCTGTAGACCCCCCAAATATTTGACGGAACCCCATCTGTCAAATATTTTGGGGGTGTACAGCCCCCAAATATTTGACAGAACCTAATCGGTCAAATATTTTGGGGGTGTAGACCCCCCAAATATTTGACGGAACCCCATCCGTCAAATATTTTGGGGGTGTACAGCCCCCAAATATTTGACGGAACCCCATCCGTCAAATATTTTGGGGGTGTACAGCCCCCAAATATTCGACGGAACGCCTTTTGTCAAATATTTTGGGGGTGTAGACCCCCCAAATATTTGACAGAACCCCATCTGTCAAATATTTTGGGGGTGTATAGCCCCCAAATATTTGACGGAACCCCATCCGTCAAATATTTTGGGGGTGTACAGCCCCCAAATATTTGACGGAACCCCTTCCGTCAAATATTTTGGGGGTGTAGGCCCCCGAAATATTTGAAGCAACCCCATCCGTCGAATATTTTGGGGGTCTACAGCCCCCAAATATTTGACGGAACCCCATCCGTCAAATATTTTGGGGGTGTACAGCCCCCAAATATTTGACGGAACCCCTTCCGTCAAATATTTGGGGGGTGTAGACCCCCCAAATATTTGACGGAACCCCTTGCGTCAAATATTTTGGGGCTGTAGACCCCCCAAATATTTGACGGAACCCCATCCGTCAAATATTTTGGGGGTGTAGACCCCCCAAATTTTTGACGGAACCCCTTCCGTCAAATATTTTGGGGGTGTAGACCCCCCAAATATTTGACGGAACCCCATCCGTCAAATATTTCGGGGGTGTACAGCCCCCAAATATTTGACGGAACCCCTTCCGTCAAATATTTTGGGGGTGTACAGCCCCCAAATATTTGACGGAACCCCATCCGTCAAATATTTTGGGGGTGTAGACCCCCCAAATATTTGACGGAACCCCATCCGTCAAATATTTTGGGGGTGTAGACCCCTTAAATATTTGACGGAACCCCTTCCGTCAAATATTTTGGGGGTGTAGACCCCCCAAATATTTGACGGAACCCCATCCGTCAAATATTTTGGGGGTCTACAGCCCCCAAATATTTGACGGAACCCCATCCGTCAAATATTTTGGGGGTGTAGACCCCCCAAAATTTCGACGGAACCCCATCCGTCAAATATTTTGGGGGTGTAGACCCCCCAAATATTTGACAGAACCCCATCCGTCAAATATTTTGGGGGTGTAGACCCCCCAAATATTTGACCAAATATTTCACGGAACCCCTTCCGTCAAATATTTTGGGGGTGTAGACCCCCCAAATATTTGACGGAACCCCTTCCGTCAAATATTTTCGGGGTGTAGACCCCCCAAATATTTGACGGAACCCCATCCGTCAAATATTTTGGGGGTGTACAGCCGCCAAATATTTCACGGAACCCCTTCCGTCAAATTTTTTTGGGGTGTAGACCCCCCAAATATTTGACGGAACCCCATCCGTCAAATATTTTGGGGGTGTAGACCCCCCAAATATTTGACGGAACCCCATCTGTCAAATATTTTGGGGGTGTACAGCCCCCAAATATTTGACAGAACCTAATCGGTCAAATATTTTGGGGGTGTAGACCCCCCAAATATTTGACGGAACCCCATCCGTCAAATATTTTGGGGGTGTACAGCCCCCAAATATTTGACGGAACCCCATCCGTCAAATATTTTGGGGGTGTACAGCCCCCAAATATTTGACGGAACCCCTTCCGTCAAATATTTGGGGGGCGTAGACCCCCCAAATATTTGACGGAACCCCTTCCGTCAAATATTTTGGGGCTGTAGACCCCCCAAATATTTGACGGAACCCCATCCGTCAAATATTTTGGGGGTGTAGACCCCCCAAATTTTTGACGGAACCCCTTCCGTCAAATATTTCGGGGGTGTACAGCCCCCAAATATTTGACGGAACCCCATCCGTCAAATATTTTGGGGGTGTACAGCCCCCAAATATTTGACGGAACCCCTTCCGTCAAATATTTTGGGGGTGTAGACCCCCCAAATATTTGACGGAACCCCATCCGTCAAATATTTTGGGGGTGTACAGCCCCCAAATATTTGACGGAACCCCTTCCGTCAAATATTTTGGGGGTGTACAGCCCCCAAATATTTGACGGAACCCCATCCGTCAAATATTTTGGGGGTGTAGACCCCCCAAATATTTGACGGAACCCCATCCGTCAAATATTTTGGGGGTGTAGACCCCTTAAATATTTGACGGAACCCCTTCCGTCAAATGTTTTGGGGGTGTAGACCCCCCAAATATTTGACGGAACCCCATCCGTCAAATATTTTGGGGGTCTACAGCCCCCAAATATTTGACGGAACCCCATCCATCAAATATTTTGGGGGTGTAGACCCCCCAAATATTTGACGGAACCCCATCCGTCAAATATTTTGGGGGTGTAGACCCCTCCAAATATTTGACGGAACCCCTTCCGTCAAATATTTGGGGGCTGTAGAACCCCCAAATATTTGACGGAACCCCATCCGTCAAATATTTTGGGGGTCTACAGCCCCCAAATATTTGACGGAACCCCTTCCGTCAAATATTTGGGGGCTGTAGACCCCCCAAATATTTGACGGAACCTCTTCCGTCAAATATTTTGGGGGTGTAGACCCCCCAGATATTTGACGGAAACCCATCCGTCAAATATTTTGGGGGTGTACAGCCCCCAAATATTTGACGGAACCCCTTCCGTCAAATATTTTGGGGGTGTACAGCCCCCAAATATTTGACGGAACCCCTTCCGTCAAATATTTTGGGGGTGTAGACCCCTTAAATATTTGACGGAACCCCATCCGTCAAATATTTTGGCGGTGTACAGCCCCCAAATATTCGACGGAACCCCTTCCGTCAAATATTTTGGGGATGTAGACCCCCC
The DNA here is from genome assembly GCA_964036045.1 of Eutreptiella sp. 'Long Island Sound 2002'. Taxonomy (NCBI): domain Eukaryota; phylum Euglenozoa; class Euglenophyceae; order Eutreptiales; family Eutreptiaceae; genus Eutreptiella; species Eutreptiella sp. 'Long Island Sound 2002'. The sequence goes on along the minus strand of OZ038381.1, from coordinate 120,468,184 downwards.
AAATATTTGACGGAACCCCTTCCGTCAAATATTTTGGGGGTGTAGACCCCCCAAATATTTGACGGAACCTCTTCCGTCAAATATTTTTGGGATGTAGACCCCCCAGATATTTGACGGAATCCCATCCGTCAAATATTTTGGGGGTGTAGACCCCTTAAATATTTGACGGAACCCCATCCGTCAAATATTTTGGGGGTGTACAGCCCCCAAATATTCGACGGAACCCCTTCCGTCAAATATTTTGGGGATGTAGACCCCCCAAATATTTGACGGAACCCCTTCCATCAAATATTTTGGGGGTGTAGACCCCCCAAATATTTGACGGAACCCCATCCGTCAAATATTTTGGGGGTGTAGACCCCCCAAATATTTGACGGAACCCCTTCCGTCAAATATTTTGGGGGTGTAGACCCCCCAAATATTTGACGGAACCCCATCCGTCAAATATTTGGGGGTCTACAGCCCCCAAATATTTGACGGAACCCCATCTGTCAAATATTTTGGGGGTGTACAGCCCCCAAATATTTGACGGAACCCCTTCCATCAAATATTTTGGGGGTGTAGACCCCCCAAATATTTGACGGAACCCCATCCGTCAAATATTTTGGGGGTGTAGACCCCCCAAATATTTGACGGAACCCCTTCCGTCAAATATTTTGGGGGTGTAGACCCCCCAAATATTTGACGGAACCCCATCCGTCAAATATTTGGGGGTCTACAGCCCCCAAATATTTGACGGAACCCCATCCGTCCAATATTTTGGGGGTGTACAGCCCCCAAATATTTGACGGAACCCCATCCGTCAAATATTTGGGGGCTGTAGACCCCCCAAATATTTGACGGAACCCCTTCCGTCAAATATTTTGGGGTTGTAGACCCCCCAAATATTTGACGGAACCCCATCCGTCAAATATTTTGGGGGTGTACAGCCCCCAAATATTTGACGGAACCCCATCCGTCAAATATTTTGGGGGTGTACAGCCCCCAAATATTTGACGGAACCCCATCCGTCAAATATTTAGGGGGTGTACAGCTGCCAAATATTTGACGGAACCCCATCCGTCAAATATTTTGGGGGTGTAGACCCCCCAAATATTTGACGGAACCCCATCCGTCAAATATTTTGGGGGTGTACAGCCCCCAAATATTTGACGGAACCCCATCCGTCAAATATTTAGGGGGTGTACAGCTGCCAAATATTTGACGGAACCCCATCCGTCAAATATTTTGGGGGTGTAGACCCCCCAAATATTTGACGGAACCCCATCCGTCAAATATTTTGGGGGTGTACAGCCCCCAAATATTTGACGGAACCCCTTCCGTCAAATATTTTGGGGGTGTACAACCCCCAAATATTTGACGGAACCCCTTCCGTCAAATATTTTGGGGGTGTAGACCCCCCAAATATTTGACGGAACCCCATCCGTGAAATATTTTGGGGGTGTACAGCCCCCAAATATTTGACATAACCCCATCCGTCAAATATTTTGGGGGTGTACAGCCCCCAAATATTTGACGGAACCCCATCCGTCAAATATTTTGGGGGTGTACAGCCCCCAAATATTTGACGGAACCCCATCCGTCAAATATTTTGGGGGTGTAGACCCCCCAAATATTTGACGGAACCCCATCCGTCGAATATTTTGGGGGTGTACAGCCCCCAAATATTTGACGGAACCCCATCCGTCAAACATTTTGGGGGTGTACAGCCCCCAAATATTTGACGTAACCCCTTCCGTCAAATATTTGGGGGCTGTAGACCCCCCAAATATTTGACGGAACCCCATCCGTCAAATATTTTGGGGGTGTACAGCCCCCAAATATTTGACGGAACCCCATCCGTCAAATATTTTGGGGGTGTACAGCCCCCAAATATTTGACGGAACCCCATCCGTCAAATATTTTGGGGGTGTAGACCCCCCAAATATTTGACGGAACCCCTTCCGTCAAATATTTTGGGGGTGTACAGCCCCCAAATATTTGACGGAACCCCATCCGTCAAATATTTGGGGGGTGTACAGCCCCCAAATATTTGACGGAACCCCTTCCGTCAAATATTTGGGGGCTGTAGACCCCCCAAATATTTGACGGAACCCCTTCCGTCAAATATTTTGGGGGTGTAGACCCCTCAAATATTTGACGGAACCCCATCCGTCAAATATTTTGGGGGTGTACAGCCCCCAAATATTTGACGGAACCCCATCCGTCAAATATTTTGGGGGTGTACAGCCCCCAAATATTTGACGGAACCCCATCCGTCAAATATTTAGGGGGTGTACAGCTGCCAAATATTTGACGGAACCCCATCCGTCAAATATTTGGGGGGTGTAGACCCCCCAAATATTTGACGGAACCCCATCCGTCAAATATTTTTGGGGTGTACAGCCCCCAAATATTTGACGGAACCCCTTCCGTCAAATATTTTGGGGGTGTACAACCCCCAAATATTTGACGGAACCCCTTCCGTCAAATATTTTGGGGGTGTACAGCCCCCAAATATTTGACGGAACCCCATCCGTCAAATATTTTGGGGGTGTACAGCCCCCAAATATTTGACGGAACCCCATCCGTCAAATATTTTGGGGGTGTACAGCCCCCAAAATTTTGACGGAACCCCATCCGTCAAATATTTTGGGGGTGTAGACCCCCCAAATATTTGACGGAACCCCATCCGTCAAATATTTTGGGGGTGTACAGCCCCCAAATATTTGACGGAACCCCATCCGTCAAACATTTTGGGGGTGTACACCCCCCAAATATTTGACCAAATATTTGACGGAACCCCTTCCGTCAAATATTTGGGGGCTGTAGACCCCCCAAATATTTGACGGAACCCCATCCGTCAAATATTTTGGGGGTGTAGACCCCCCAAATATTTGACGGAACCCCATCCGTCGAATATTTTGGGGGTGTACAGCCCCCAAATATTTGACGGAACCCCATCCGTCAAACATTTTGGGGGTGTACAGCCCCCAAATATTTGACGGAACCCCATCCGTCAAATATTTTGGGGGTGTACAGCCCCCAATTATTTGACGGAACCCCATCGGTCAAATATTTTGGGGGTGTACAGCCCCCAAATATTTGACGGAACCCCATCCGTCAAATATTTTGGGGGTGTAGACCCCCCAAATATTTGACGGAACCCCATCCGTCGAATATTTTGGGGGTGTACAGCCCCCAAATATTTGACGGAACCCCATCCGTCAAACATTTTGGGGGTGTACAGCCCCCAAATATTTGACGGAACCCCATCCGTCAAATATTTTGGGGGTGTACAGCCCCCAATTATTTGACGGAACCCCATCCGTCAAATATTTTGGGGGTGTAGACCCCCCAAATATTTGACCAAATATTTGACGGAACCCCTTCCGTCAAATATTTTGGGGGTGTAGACCCCCCAAATATTTGACGGAACCCCTTCCGTCAAATATTTTGGGGGTGTACAGCCCCCAAATATTTGACGGAACCCCATCCGTCAAATATTTGGGGGGTGTACAGCCCACAAATATTTGACGGAACCCCATCCGTCAAATATTTTGGGGGTGTAGACCCCCCGAATATTTGACCAAATATTTGACGGAACCCCTTCCGTCAAATATTTTGGGGGTGTAGACCCCCCAAATATTTGACGGAACCCCTTCCGTCAAATATTTTGGGGGTGTAGACCCCCCAAATATTTGACAAAACCCCATCCATCAAATATTTTGGGCGTGTACAGCCCCCAAATATTTGACGGAACCCCTTCCGTCAAATACTTTGGGGGTGTAGACCCCCCAAATATTTGACGGAACCCCTTCCGTCAAGTATTTTGGGGTTGTAGACCCCCCAAATATTGGACGGAACCCCATCCGTCAAATATTTTGGGGGTGTAGACCCCCCAAATATTTGACGGAACCCCATCCGTCAAATATTTTGGGGGTCTACAGCCCCCAAATATTTGACGGAACCCCATCCGTCAAATATTTTTGGGGTGTAGACCCCCCAAATATTTGACGGAACCCCATCCGTCAAATATTTGGGGGGTGTACAGCCCCCAAATATTTGACGGAACCCCATCCGTCAAATATTTTGGGGGTGTACAGCCCCCAAATATTTGACAGAACCCCATCCGTCAAATATTTTGGGGGTGTACAGCCCCCAAATATTTGACGTAACCCCTTCCGTCAAATATTTTGGGGATGTACAGCCCCCAAATATTTGACGGCCCCATCCGTCAAATATTTTTGGGGTGTAGACCCCCCAAATATTTGACGGAACCCCATCCGTCAAATATTTTGGGGGTTTACAGCCCCCAAATATTTGACGGAACCCCATCCGTCAAATATTTTGGGGTTGTACAGCCCCCAAATATTTGACGGAACCCCATCCGTCAAATTTTTTGGGGGTGTACAGCCCCCAAATATTTGACGGAACCTCATCCGTCAAATATTTTGGGGGTGTACAGCCCCCAAATATTTGACGTAACCCCTTCCGTCAAATATTTTGGGGGTGTAGACCCCCCAAATTTTTAACGGAACCCCTTCCGTCAAATATTTTGGGGGTGTGCAGCCCCCAAATATTTGACGGAACCCCATCCGTCAAATATTTTGGGGGTGTACAGCCCCCAAATATTTGACGGAACCCCATCCGTCAAATATTTTGGGGGTGTACAGCCCCCAAATATTTGACGGAACCCCATCCGTCAAATATTTTGGGGGCCTACAGCCCCCAAATATTTGACGGAACCCCTTCCGTCAAATATTTTGGATGTGTAGACCCCCCAAATATTTGACGCAACCCCTTCCGTCAAATATTTTGGGGGTGTCGACCCCCCAAATATTTGACGGAACCCCATCCGTTAAATATTTTTGGGGTGTACAGCCCCCAAATATCTGACGGAACCCCATCCGTCAAATATTCTGGGGGTGTAGACCCCCCAAATATTTGACGGAACCCCATCCGTCAAATATTTGGGGGCTGTACACCCGCAAAATATTTCACGGAACCACATCCATGAAAAAAATTTGGGTGTACAGCCCCAAAATATTTGACGGAACCCCATCCGGGGCCTATGGGGACCTTTGGGGGCCTATGGGGCTCTATGGGGACCTATGGGGGCCTATGGCGGCTTATGGGGATCTATAGGGGCCTATGGGGACCTTTGGCGGCGTATGGGGACCTTTGGGGGCCTATGGTGGCCTATGGGGGCCTATGGGGACCAATGGGGGCCTATGGGGACCTTTGGGGGTCTATGGGGACCTATGGGGGCCTATGGCGGCCTATGGGGAACAATGGGGGTCTATGGGGGCCTATGGTGGCCTATGGGGGTCTATGGGGAACTATGGGGGCCTATTGGCACCTTTGGGGACCAATCGGGGCCTATGGGGGCCTATGGGGGCCTATGGGGGCCTATGGGGGTCTATGGGGAACTATGGGGGCCTATTGCCACCTTTGGGGACCTATGGGGGCCAAGGGGCACCTATGGGGGCCTATGGGGGCCTATGGGGATCTATGGGGGCTATGGGGACCTTTGGGGGCCTATGGGGACCTTTGCGCGCCTATGGGGGCCTATGGGGGCCTATGGGGGCCTATGGGGGCCTATGGGCACCTATGGCGGCCTATGGGGACCTTTTGGGGCCTTTGGGGACCTATGGGGGCCTATGGGGACCTTTGGGGGCCTATGGGGGCCTATGGGGACCTTTGGGGGCCTATTGGCACCTTTGGGGACCTATGGGGGCCAAGGGGCGCCTATGGGGGCCTATGGGGGCCTATGGGGGCCTATGGGGATCTATAGGGGCCTATGGGGACCTTTGGGGGCCTATGGGGACCTTTGGGGGCCTATGGGGACCTATGGGGGCCTTTGGGGACCTATGGGGGCCTATGGGGACCTTTGGGGGACTATGGGGACCTTTGGGGGCCTTTGGGGACCTATGGGGGCCTATGGGGACCTTTGGGGGCCTATGGGGGCCTATGGGGACCTTTGGGGGGCTATGGGGGCCTATTTCCCACCTTTGGGGACCTATGGGGGCCAAGGGGCGCCTATGGGGGCCTATGGGGGCCTATGGGGATCTATAGGGGCCTATGGGGACCTATGGGGGCCTATGGGGACCTTTGGGGGCCTATGGGGACCTTTGGGGGCCTTTGGGGACCTATGGGGGCCTATGGGGACCTTTGGGGGCCTATGGGGGCCTATGGGGACCTTTGGGGACCTATGGGGGCCAAGGGGCGCCTATGGGGGCCTATGGGGGCCTATGGGGATCCATAGGGGCCTATGGGGACCTTTGGGGGCCTATGGGGACCTTTGCGGGCCTATGGGGACCTATGGGGGCCTATGGGGACCCTTGGGGGCCTATGGGGAGCTTTGGGGGCCTATGGGGGCCTATGGGGACCTTTGGGGGCCTACGGGGGCCTATGGGGGCCTTTGGGGACCAATGGGGGCATATGGGGACCTATGGGGACCTGTGGGGGCTTGTGGGGACCTATGCGGGCCTATGGCGGCCTATGGGGGTCTATGCGGACCAATGGGGACCTATGGGGACCTATGTGGACCTATGGGGGCTTGTGGGGACCTTTTGGGGGCCTATGGGGGCCATTGGGACCTATGGGGGCCTATGGGGGTCTATGCGGACCAATGGGGACCCTTGGGGACCTTTGGGGACCTATGGGGACCTATGGGGACCTATGGGGGCCTATGGGGACCTTTGGGGGCCTATGGGGACTTATGGGGGCCTTTGGGGACCTTTGGGGGCCTCTCGGGACCTTTGGGGACCCTTGGGGACCTTTGGGGACCTATGGGGGTCTATGGGGACCTATGGGGTTCTATGGGGGCCTATGGGGACCTATGGGGGCCTATGGGGGCCCATGGGGTTCTACGGGGACCTTTGGGGACCTATGGGGACCTTTGGGGGCCTTCGGGGACCTATGGGGGCCTATGGGGACCTTTGGGGGCCTATGGGGGCCTATGGGGACCTTTGGGGGCCTATGGGGGCCTATTGGCACCTTTGGGGACCTATGGGGGCCAAGGGGCGCCTATGGGGGCCTATGGGGGCCTATGGGGATCTATAGGGGCCTGTGGGGACCTTTGGGGGCCTATGGGGACCTTTGCGGGCCTATGGGGACCTATGGGGGCCTATGGGGACCCTTGGGGGCCTATGGGGAGCTTTGGGGGCCTATGGGGGCCTATGGGGACCTTTGGGGGCCTATGGGGGCCTATGGGGGCCTATGGGGACCAATGGGGGCATATGGGGACCTATGGGGACCTGTGGGGGCTTGTGGGGACCTATGCGGGCCTATGGCGGCCTATGGGGGTCTATGCGGACCAATGGGGACCTATGGGGACCTATGGGGACCTATGGGGGCTTGTGGGGACCTTTGGGGGCCTATGGGGGCCATTGGGACCTATGGGGGCCTATGGGGGTCTATGCGGACCAATGGGGACCCTTGGGGACCTATGGGGACCTATGGGGACCTATGGGGACCTATGGGGGCCTATGGGGACCTTTGGGGGCCTATGGGGACCTATGGGGGCCTTTGGGGACCTTTGGGGGCCTCTAGGGACCTTTGGGGACCCTTGGGGACCTTTGGGGACCTATGGGGGTCTATGGGGACCTATGGGGTTCTATGGGGGCCTATGGGGACCTATGGGGGCCTATGGGGGCCCATGGGGTTCTACGGGGACCTTTGGGGACCTATGGGGACCTTTGGGCACCTTTGGGGACCTATGGGCACCTTTGGGGACCTATGGGCACCTATAGGGATGGGGGCCGATGGGGACTCATCGGCATCTATGGGGACCTATGGGGGCCTGTGGGGGCCTATGGGGGCCTATGGGGACCTTTGGGGGTCTATGGGGACCTATTGGGGCCTATGGGGTCTATGGGCACCTTTTGGGGGCCTATGGGGGCCTATTGGGGCCTATGGGGGCCTATGGGGGTTTATGGGGACCGATGGGGGCCTATTGGCACCATTGGGTACCTATGGGGGCCTATGGGGACCTTTGGGGGCCCGTGGGCGCCTATGGGGGCCTATGAGGGCCTATGGGGGCCTATTGGCACCTTTGGGGACCTCTGGGCATCTTTGGGCACCTTTGGGGGTCTATGGGGACCTTTGGGGACCTATGGGGACCTTTGGGCACCTTTGGGGACCTATGGGGGTCTATGGGGACCTATCGGGACCTATGGGGATCTATGGGGACCTATGGGGGCCTATGGGGGTCTACGGGGACCTTTGGGGACCTATGGGGACCTTTGGGCACCTTTGGGGACCTATGGGCACCTATGGGGATGGGGGCCGATGCGGACTCATCGGCATCTAGGGGGACCTATGGGGGCCTATGGGGGCCTATGGGGGCCTATGGGGGCCTATGGCGACCTTTGGGGGTCTATGGGGACCTATTGGGGCCTATGGGGGCCTATGGGCACCTTTGGGGGTCTATGGGGGCCTATTGGGGCCTATGGGGACCTATGGGGACCTATGGGGGCTTGTGGAGGCCTATGGGGGCGTGTGGGGACCTTTGGGGACCTATGGGCACCTTTGGGGACTTATGGGGACCTATGGGGGCCGATGGGGACTCATCGGCATCTAGGGGGACCTTTGGGGACCTATGGGCACCTTTGGGGACTTATGGGGACCTTTGGGGGCCTATGGGGGCCTATGGGGCCCTATGGGGACCTATTGGCACCTTTGGGGACCTATGGGCACCTTTGGGGGCCCATGGGGGCCTATGGGGGCCTATGGGCACCTTTTTGTTTGCCACTTTCCTTGCTCACACATTTTCCCCATTTTCCCATTTTGGTGTTCAAAGTCCTTTTTACTTTTGTATTGCCATGTTTCTGATTGTCCAAGGTGGTTCCCCAATGATTTTTCAATTGTGTCCTCCCTTTTTGTTTTTTTCATTTGGGGGGGGGGGGGTTGATTTAGATTTAGGCATAGTTTCTCCCATTTTCCTCTGGGCATTAGACCCCTAGACCCACCTCCAGTAGATAAGAATATCAGACATCTTCTTGGACAGACCGCACACATAACATCCCTTATCAGACATCAGACATCAGACTTTATACACAATCCTGCTGGGGGGTTGGCGGCCAAAGGACGGGGGATATAGAAGAGGGTGGGGGGGTTGGACAAAGGGGGGGGGGGCTTACACAAAAGTCATGTCTCTCTTCTTTTTTTGCAGCTTTTCCTTTTTCCTACCGGTGGGATACCGGGGGTGACGGCCGTCGACAAGTTATGGCTCCACACTGTTTGTGTATGTTCGGTCTGTTGTGCCGGCTGAGTTGTCGGGTACATGAAGGTCCTCATCAATGCTTTACAGGTCCTCTTGTGTCCCTATCAAGTTGTATCTTAGCAACTGCATGTAGCATAGTAGTTTGATTGTTTGCTGACACTTGGAGCATTGGCTAGAATTGCGTGGGCGGGGGGAATCAATGTCTGTTACCGACCATGATTGAGCCAAAAGTCATCTTGCATTTGGTTCATGTTTGGTGACTATCGTGCACCACACGGCCATTGGGTCCGTTGTTAAATGGTGTGACCTTCAAGGCTCTTGGGCAGGGACATTCCAAAACACATTATTTCACAAGTGTTTTCATCTTGATGGCACCCAACTGCGTCACGATCACCATCATGTTCATTAACAGGCCCCCTTAACAAAAATAGATACGACCGTCAGCAAATATCGACATCGGCCTAAGAGAGACCATTGTTTTTTCTAAGTTGACTACAAAATGCTATTTTAAACCCAAATTGTATCACACGGTATTGCAACAAGTGCTCTATTATGGGTGGCACTGCTCAACGGCTAGTGGTATGGGAAACAGAATGTAGAGGGTAACTGTAGCCCAAGCGCATAAACATCTATCCCACCTTCGCCGCATATGGCCATGCATGGAAAGACATCAATCCCTTGCTTTTGCTAAAAACAATTGTTTGCCTTTCTTCTTCAAGTAGTTTTCATTCCGCATGTTTTGGGAGAAGGGGGGGCATCTCTCCCCCCCCTCCCGCCCACATGGCCCTACACGCGGGGGAGTTCATGCGGATTTGCGATCGACACATCCCAGAACCGCTGGACGGTAGGCGGTTTGTTGAGGACGAACACATGTTGGCCGTCGACACCGTGACCGACGACTATCGTCTGACGTGGACCGCGGTGCACGTCATCCACTCCGACCTCATCCTCGGGCGGACCCGCCAGTCCTCCGTCATCAACACCATCTTCTTCGGCGCGTTCCTCTGGCTGGTGCTGGGCGCGGGGCCGCCCGCTGGCGTGGTGGGTGACGCCGCCTCTGTGGAGCCTCTCCGCCCGCATGTGCAACCTGGAGCACCTGAACTTTGACGGGATCATCGAATTGAAAATCTGAAGCGCAAGGGCCGCACGGCGATGCCTTATGACGAGCCCCGTGATAGCCACCTCTCCGTGTGGTTGGGGTGGTCGGGCGCCAATGACAGGGCGGGGGAAGTGGCCCCGGCCGACAGGATGCTGTTAGTGGCGCCCACCTCCCGCGAGCGCCGCTGGTTGATGTTCAGTGTCACCAGCATCGCGGGCATACGCGGTGTCATGGAGCCCGAGTCGTATGAGGCCGCGCATGTGGTCCATAGACCGGTAGCTCTGGCAGCAGTGGTTTGGGCAGCATTGGCCCGCAGACCGCCAACTATGGCAGCAGCGGTTTCAGCGGCGCTGGCCTACAAACCATTAGCTCTGGCGGCAATGATTTGAGCACCACTGTCCTACAGACTACCAGCTCTGGCAGCAATGGTTTGGGCAACCCTGGCCTACAGACCACCAGCTCTGGCAGCAGTGGTTTGGGCAGCCCTGGCCTACAGACGACCTGCTTTAGAGGCAGTGGTTTGAGCAGCACTGGCGTATAGACCACCAGCTCTAGCAGCAGTGGTTTGAACACCGCTGGCTTGCACACCACTAGTTCTGGTAACGGTGGTTTGAGCGAGATTGAATGCCCAGGACATTTGCGGCATATCCTTGCCACTATGGTCAGTGGATGGGTGGGGGGGCGGGGTGTTTGGGGGGGTTCGTACCTTTATTTTTTGCTGAGTACATATCTTTTTGGTGTGTCTCACCGGGCTTTGCACGGTGGTACTCACCAATTAGCACCGGTGGCATGTACTGGGTTGTACTAGAGAGAAATACACCCATTCTGAGTTACATGCCTTTATTGTTTTGTGCAGTGTGTTCCCTCCCTCCTTGGCAAGCCCTTGTTTTTGCTAAAAACAATCGTTTGCCTTTCTTCTTGAGGCAGCTTTCTGTTCGCCCGCCCACCCACCCACCTGTGGGTATTCCTGCTCGTATGGGGGGGGGTGGAGGGGTCGCAAGTGCCGGTGTGTTGTGTGCTTGTGCTTGGTTTCTTTCGCTCACACGAGCTCAGAGGGTGGTTGGGTCCCGGGGCTTCCGGAAACCGCGCCGGCAGAAAAGGACCCCCCCCCCCCCTACCAAGGCAAGCAGGATTGTGTCGTAGTCTGGCTGCCCACCCCCCCACCCACGGAGGGGCAAGGATTGTAGTGTCTTGACGGACGCCCCCCAAAAGTACTGTGGGGGGTAGCTTATATGTTTCTTTCGGCAGCTTTCTGCCCACAACCGAAGCCTATGGACAGCTGCCGCCTTTGTTTGTCTGCCCACCTCCCCCCCCACGGGGGGGGGGGTAGAGATTTTCTTTCTTGTCTAGTGGTATCCCCCCGTGATCAAGGGGGAGATGTCTGCTGTCGCCTACGCGCCCTAGTGCGAGCGACACTATGGGCCGCGATGCCCTTCTGGCACTGTTTGGTGTGTGGCACCCCCAGTCTCAGTTACGTGCTTGTATTGTCTTGGGCAGTGCGATCCTTCCCTCTTTGGCAAACTACATATGCAAATTACACGTGTGAAAGTAAACAGTTGTGGATCCATGTATGAACCCACAACACCTTTCAAATTTGATGGAAACCAACACTCAACACGGCACCCACGTCCTCACACATCTCTTTCTCACCGCCCTTCCTCGCTCATAGCCCCCTTGCCTGGGTCCATCCCTGGCGTGCCCCCTCCTTTGATCATGCCTTGCATGCTAGCACTGCGTTGGCCCTGGTGCCAACCTCTACCTGGCACCGCCGATTACCTCCGAGGTTGGGTACATATACATACTGGGCTGCTGTAATAAAATGTGTTAACAAGCCCTAGAACAAGTGTATTTGGGGGGGGGGGGGGGCAAATCCATCCATAAACGAGATTGCAACCGCAATACTCCACGCAAGCACCATACCGACGCGTCAAGTCTTCAAGCTGCCCAGTCCTAACTCGCCCCAATCAAATGCCCGCCTTTTGTTGATTGCAGGCGCATAGCATGCACGTGGACCATGTACTTTGGCACGCTATGAGAACAGTGCGACAAGGGAGGCCAGCGGTAAGGAGCCCCAGGCGCCGGCGCCGCCCCTATGGGCAGTGCTTGGGGGCAGTGTGTTGGTAGCTGGGGGAGGGGTGGTGTGGGCCGGCTCAGGGAGCGTCGGGCTGGCCTTCACCAGCCGCAGGGAGCCAAAGATCATGCCCGTCAAGTGTGGCGGGGCGAGACGGGGCAGTCCGTGGGGTATCGGTTGGCATCTGGAACCCCGGCCCAGACCGGCTCATGGGAGCTCCGGGCGGTCCACAAGGCCGTAAGAGCCATACCCAGCGTAGGGCCACCCGTGGGCCCGCGGGGTTGACACAGTGGTCGAGGAGGCACCGGAGGTGGTAGGGGTTGCGGTTTCGCTTGTCCCTGCACCGCTGTTGTGAGGTACCCCACTGGATGTGCCCGAGGACCGACACCGCGAATTGGAGCTCGTGGTCGCCGCCCATGGGGAGGACCTCTTGGCGGTACCAGTCCACCATGTCGGGTACAGACATCCATAGGACCTTGGGCCACTGCAGGGGGGTCCTTAAGGGAAGAGTTTTTTCTTTGTTAAGGACCCCCCTTAAGGACCGCCCCTAGAGGCCTCTTTGCACCGGCCCAACGTGGGCCATGTCTATCCCCCCTTTTAGGGGATCGCCGAGAAAGCAGGAGTTATGCAGCAATTCCGCCCTCTTTTGGGCGCCAGTTCTGATTCTGCCCCCCGCTCTGAAGCGGTGGGGATGCCCGAGGCGTCAGGGGTTATGTAGCCGCCTTGCCCACAAGTGGGCCACTTCTGATTCTACCCCCCGCTCTAAAGCGGTGGGGATCCCCGAGGCGGCAGGGGTTACGTAGCCACCTTGCCCACAAGTGGGCCACTTCTGGTTTGTCCCCCGCTCGGAAGCGGAGGGGATCCCCGAGGCGGCAAGGGTTATGTAGCCACCTTGCCCACAAGTGGGCCACTTCTGATTTTGCCCACCGCTCTGAAGCAGTGGGGATCCCCGAGGCTGGAGGGGTTACGTAGCCACCTTGCCCACAAGTGGGCCACTTCCGATTTTGTCCCCCGCTCTGAAGCGGTGGGGATCCCCGAGGCGGCAGGGGTTACGTAGCCACCTTGCCCACAAGTGGGCCACTTCTGATTTTGCCCCCCGCTCTGAAGCGGATGGGATCCCGAGGCGGCATGGGTTACGTAGCCCCGTTGCCCACAATGATGGGGATCCCCGAGGCCCCCGCTGTGATTGTACCCACCGTGCTTGGATTTGGTCCACGTTTCTTGCGTCCCCGTGCATGCACTTTTTAGGCAACTGGTTGGGCGGCTCCCCATATGACATTTGAAGTAGCAAGTGGTGCCCAAACCCAAACCTGCGTGTGCCGAAACCTAAACCAAAATGAATGCACTCGCCGCAGAGCGATGGGAGTAGGCACCCAGGAGAGCAGTCGTCGTAGAGCGACGGGGGTAGGCACCATTTGTGGCATTCTTTTCCTCCGTAGCAACGATCGCACTTGCGGTGTCTATGTCCTACCTTCTACTTGGACCCATCGCGCATTTTGGTGTACGTTGCGTAGTATTTCTGCCCGACATGCATGTGCTTATCGTGACCTACCACGCCCTCACACCGGAGGCTGTCGGACCCCTCCTCAGTGGTCGTGTCAGTCAGGTGTCCACAATGACGTTGGACGCCTTGATTCCTAGAGTAGGGGATGTGCCACTCGAGTCCACTCTGCAGCGTGCATGCAACATGGCCTTCACCATTGCACGGCATGTGGAGGCGCAGGAGATTTGGCTACGGACAGTTGTGCGCTATGAGACCAAAGTTGGACATTCAAGATTTGTGGGCTGTCCCCAAGAGGCCAACACGTCACGCCGAAATTGGCGATGTGTATGGGGTTGGGTTGGAGGGTGAGGACGAAGACAGTGAGGACGAGGATTTGGAGCAGCCAGGTGAAGTTGCCAGTAGCTCCTCTTTTGACCTTCGTAAGCCATCAGCTGTCCCCTCTGCCTCTTCTAACCCTGCCGCGCAGTTGGTGTTTGCGTATGATGTGAATGAGGCGGTGTTGAAGGCAATGGAGAGGAGGAAATTGCGTGAGTGCACTAAAGTTGAGTTTAACGCCATTTCTAGGAAGCATGGTTTGAGTGTCAGCGGGGGGAAGGGTGAGCCTATGGAGCGTGTCAAGATGCACTTCCAGAGGGTGTACCAGCTGTAGGGGGTTTGTTATGAGCTGTGCCACCGGCCATGGAACACTCGGGTGGTCGAACGCTGCGTCACTAGATTTGATTGAAAAAAGCATTGCTCTTGTTCATGTTGAATTGTGCAAGGTGTGAGGTAGGGTTCGGATGCTATCATGCAACACATGTGGGGCTAGGATCATATGGTTGTGTGCTTATACAAATTTGGGGCTAGGGACTCAGGGTTGAACAATTGGGAACACCGGGGTGCAGGCATGTACTGTCCGCGGGCTCTTTTGAAAATACCAAGTTCTCGAACAACTTTTTTCTTTATGTTAAGCACCTCCCTGATCCACTGTGCCGCGACTAGCGCGCGCTTGGCCCTTGTCACCTTACCCGTGAGTTTTGAGAGCTGCATGCCCAGCGTGCAGGCGATCGCGTCCGTGAGGGGCACGCCCATGACCTCCGTAGCCGTCAGCCAGTGCTGCACTGTGGCCAGGAGGGTTCCTTCCACGAGGGCGACGCAATCCACGCCGCCCACCTCGTGTGGTTGGGCCTCGAGGTGGAGCCTCTGCTCCGCAAGGTGATAGGACGCGGAATTCTGCCATGGTGCCTGTGGCGCAAGGTGTGAGGTAGGGTTCGGATGCTATCATGCAACACATGTGGGGCTAGGATCATATGGTTGTGTGCTTATACAAATTTGGGGCTAGGGACTCAGGGTTGAACAATTGGGAACACCGGGGTGCAGGCATGTACTGTCCGCGGGCTCTTTTGAAAATACGAGGTTCTCGAACAACTTTTTTCTTTATGTTAAGCACCTCCCTCATCCACTGTGCCGCGACTAGCGCGCGCTTGGCCCATGTCACCTTACTCGTGAGTTTTGAGAGCTGCATGCCCGGCGTGCAGGCGATCGCGTCCGTGAGGGGCACGCCCATGACCTCCGTAGCCGTCAGCCAGTGCTGCACTGTGGCCAGGAGGGTTCCTTCCACGAGGGCGATCCAATCCACGCCGCCCACCACGTGTGGTTGGGCCTCGAGGTGGAGCCTCTGCTCCGCAAGGTGATAGGACGCGCAATTCTGCCATGGTGCCTGTGGCGCAGGGTCCCGTGCTGGGTGCCCTGCCCCGCTCCCTAAGGCTCTCGAGAAACCGTTCTCCCCGCCATGGGTCCGGGATGCTACCGCCTGGGCCGCTACCGGGCCGCGGCAGTTGGGGCGGGCGGGAGGGATGACGGGGGACACCTGCGCCCCGGCGGTTGCCGTTCCGCGCCGGCTGGGACGGGAGGGAAGGCGCTGAGAGCTGGCTCCCCCTGACCGTCGCCAGCCTGCTTCACCTGGGTCTGGGGGCTGCGCGGACACAGGACAGGCACACCCTAGCCGTGGCCGCGCTGCGCGAGCCAGGGCTGGAAGGAGGACGCTAAGCAGCCAATGCGCCCCGGCTGCGGCCCTTCTGCGCTAGCCGGGGCGAGGGAGAAGCTATCTGGCAGTAGGGACGGCCCGGCCGTAGCCGGGCGGCTTCGGCCGGGGCGGGAGGGAGTGCTGACAGGGACATGGGACATGCATGCCCCGGCTTTGGCCGTTCTGCGTTAGCCGGGGCGGGAGGGAGGACATCGGGCGGTCAGCACGCCCCGGATGTGGCCGTTCCGCGCTAGCCGGGGCTGGGGGGAAGCTACCTGGCAGCAAGGATTCCCCCATTGTAGCCGGTCTGCGTTAGCTTGGGCGTGAGGGAGTGCAGAAAGGGACATGCACGCCCCGGTTGTGGACGCTCCGCGTCAGCCGGGGCACGCTAGAGGTCACTAGGTGGCTAGCACGCCCTGGCTGTGGCCGTTCTGTGCTAGCCGGTGTGGGGGGGAAGACACGAGGCAGCCAGCACACCCCGGCTGTGGCCGGTGTGCGTGAGCCGGGGCGGGGGGGAAGATATCAGGCGGCTATGACGCACCGGCCGTAGCCTGTTTGCGCCAGCTAGGGCAGGGTGGAG
The DNA here is from genome assembly GCA_964036045.1 of Eutreptiella sp. 'Long Island Sound 2002'. Classification (NCBI taxonomy): domain Eukaryota; phylum Euglenozoa; class Euglenophyceae; order Eutreptiales; family Eutreptiaceae; genus Eutreptiella; species Eutreptiella sp. 'Long Island Sound 2002'. The sequence goes on along the minus strand of OZ038381.1, from coordinate 120,451,717 downwards.
CGTGGACGAGGGACACGCACGCCCCGGCTGTGGCCGTTCTACACTAGACGGGGCGGGAGGGAGGTCACTAGGCAGCCAGCTCGCCCTGGCGGTGGCCGGTCTGCGTTCGCCGGGGCGGGAGGGGGGGGGGGACGCCCCGGCTATTGCTGGTGCGCATCAGCCGGGGCAGGAGGGTGTGCGGATCACAAACACGCACGCCTCGGCTATGGCTCGTCATCGGTAGCTAGGGCGGGAGGGGAGACACCAGGCTTCTTGCTCGCCCCGGCTGTGGCCGGTCTGCGTTAGCCGGGGCGGGAGGGAAGGTACCTGGTAGCTAGGACAGCCTGGCTGTGGCTGGTCTGCGTTAGCCGGGGCGGGAAGGGAGACAGCAGGCAGCCAGCACGCCCCGGCTATGGCCGGTCTGCGTTAGCCGGGGCAGGAAGGGAAGGTACCTGGTAGCCCACACGCCCCGGCTCTGGCCGGTTTGCGTTAGCCTATGCGGGAGGGGTGACACCAAGTAGCCAGCACGCCCTGGCTGTGGCCGGTCTGCGTTAGCCGGGGCGGGAGGAAAGACACCTCGCAGCTAGGACGCCCCGGCTGCGGCCGGTCCGCGTGTGCCGGGGCGGGAGGGTGTGCGGACACGGGACAAAGACGCCCCGGCCGTGGTCGTGCAGCGTTAGCCTTGGTAGGAGGGAGGACATCAGGCAGCCAGCATACCCCGGCTGTAGCCGGTTTGCGTTAACCTGGGCGGGAGCCGGTCCCGCGGGGGGCGGCGGGACGCCGGAAGCCGGCACGCGCCGGTTGCAGCCGTGCTGCGTTAGCCGGGGTGGGGGATGGGCCCTCTGGCGCCTCGCATGTCCCGCCTTCGCCGGTCTACGTGCGCCGGGACGGGGGGACGGCGGTCCAGGTACCGACACGAGACGCCAATTGGGGGCCACTTGCGCACGTCATGCGCCGCGGGGTGGTTTGTCTACCGGCGGGAGCGAGTTCACGTGCTTGGGGACGGGGGCGTCCCGCCCGGGCGGTGGCCGACTCTTGTGGGGCGAGTGGAGGGGGCGGTATTGGCAGCGGCTCGGGCCTGCCGGTGGGGTGGGGTCTGGGGCTACACCCTGCCGGGGGCCGCCGCTGAGACACGTCCTTCCGGGCTGCCTGGGGTGAGGCTCCCCCATCCTGAGGATCCGGGCTTGGTCCTCCGGTCCGATGACCGTACTAACGCCTCGCCTCGGCGAGCCGCAGATGGGGTGACCCTCGGCTCTACCTAGGCACTCCAAGTACCTGCAGCGTGGCGGGCGTCTGCAGGGGGCGGTAGTTTGCAGCGGTGCAGGCCTGCCGGTCTGGGGGCGCCTGGGGCCTCCGAGCCGGCAGCCGTTGCTAAGACACATTCTGCATGGCCACCTTGTGTTAGGCTCCCCATCTGTAGAGCTCCCGGGTAGGTCCACCGGTCTGAAGACCGTACTAACGCCTCGCCTCGGCCAGCTAAAAGATGGGGTGATCCACCGCACTTACTAGGCGCTCTACGCAGTTGCAAGTGTGGTAGGCGTCTGCAGGGGGCTATAGCCTGCAGCGGCGCGGATCTGCTGGTTGGGGGTGGGGTCTTACCCCGCCCAGCCGGCGGCCGTTGCTCAGACACGGCCTGCACGGCTACCCTGCATCAGGCTCTCCCATCCGTTGCTCAGACACGGCCTGCACGGCTACGCTGCATCAGGCTCTCCCATCCGTAGAGCTCAGGGATGGGTCCTCCTGTCGGAAGACGGTACTGTCACGTCGCCTCCACTAGCTTTCACATGGTGGTGCCCTGTACACTCACTAGGCACACTAGGTAGCAGCACACGTGGTAAGAAGGCAGTACCGGAGATCATAACCCCGGTGTATCAGTAGTAGGGACTCAACGTGAGTCCTCTTAATTTGAACCCTAAGGCCCACCGGGGCTTAACTCCTGAATAGTACGGTCCTTAGGGCCCCTATGGGCAGTTTAAGCCCGCAGGGATGCGGAGAGGCGTGACTGCCAGCACATGCGTCTGGCCTGTCATACCCGCACCTTGGGCCCGCCTCAACGCGGCCAGTTCAGTCCAGCCGTGGGGGGTGCACTTAATTGGACCTAGGGGGAGGCCCTTAAACCCTTTACGCATTATTTACAACACTAAACACTATTCATTGCGTTATTAGTTATGTACACTGTTACGCCACAGACATGCCCCCTCCGGTGGTGCGCTCACCATTGGGGCTGCCGTTGGGGGATCGGGGGCTATTACCCCTCCCGGCGGCCCTCCGTGCTGTGGGCGCCTTATACCTTTCCCATACTCAAAGGATGATTGATTGCCTTTACCGGGGTGTTCAGCTGGACGGGTGCCCACAGGGGGCAGTCCTATAGTTTCATTTTCATTGCACACAGGTTTCCAACCCAAGACATTGCCAGGGCCTTGCAGCGCAAGGGCGGCGTGGTCTCGAACCGCTGACAAGCGGGGCCACGCCGCCCATTCTTGAGGGGTTGCGGGGGCCCCTGCCCCTTTCCTAGAGGATTCCGCCCGGCATAGGGCACAGCCCACCACAATGGAAGGGCTCCGCCCGGCATAGGGCACCATCCACAAGTTCAGCTGGCCTGAGGGGGGTGTAGGGCAGCGCGGGGTAGATGTCATCGCCCCGGCGTACTGGCGTCGTATCTCCGGGCTCTGGCCCCTACCCGGCCGCGGCGTTCTGAGCGTTTGGGAGGGGAGGGGGGGGGGGGGGGGCAAGTGGTGCTTGGGGCGGGCCGCCGTACCCGCCACCCTACCGTCGTCCTGGGCGGTGCTTCATGCGGTTTTAGCCCGTGCAATATGTGAATAGCGGTGAGGCGTGCCTACCACGCCGTCGCCGTCCGGGATGCGTGCCCTTCGAATCATGGCGCCCGCTGCGACCTCCGTCGTCTGCCCGTGGAGGAAGCGCACAAGCGCAGAGGGGGGGGGGGGGGGGCAAGGTGGGCCCTGGGTATACAAAGCCACCACCGGAGGTGGGCCGGCTTAACGTTCTTCAGGCCTGTAGGGCAGAGGGCAGTGGAGGGGGAGGGGGCTGGGGGCTGGGCGGGGCGCGGGGGGGGGGGGGGCGGTTTCGGTGGCCTTGCCACCAGCGGGGGGCGGGGGGGGGCAAAAGGCCCGCCCGCAATTTCTAGGCCCCCAACTGTGATCTAGCCCACGGCTTGCATCCTCGCTTTGTGGTGGCTGAAATTGGGGCCGACGGGGGAAGGAGAAGAAGAAGGACAAGCCAGCGGTCAAGAACCCACCCCCCGCATCCACTCTCCCCTAGCCCCCAAAAACAGCAACACTCTAGGGTTGACAAGAACAAGCGATAGGTGGACAAAATGTGCATAGGTCTCACATGTTGTACATGAGATGAAATTCGATTAAAGTGACGAACGTTGTCGTGTATGCATACAGGACGTGCATGTATGGGGCGGTTTGCGACCCACGTGCAGCCAAAGGGAGCAAAGGGGTAGGGACCCCTATGGGGAGTTACCGGGACAAGGAGAGGTCCGATACGTGCTGTGGGCCGAGTGGGGAAATGGGGGAACGGTGAGCAAGTGCACTGTGGTGGGGCATTGGCCAGATGACTTGGAGCCATGGGAGTGGTATGTGGTGTTGGCGGGCTCGGGAGCATTGGGACCAGAGAGGGGAAGGAAGGCAAAGAAGGCGAAGCAGAGGAAGTGGGAGAGGGAGGCAAGGACGTAACGGGTGGCGGTGGGCCTGCTCTTCAAGACGAAACAGGAGGCCTCTAAGCACGTCCGGGAGGGGATGGAGGGGGAGAATGAGGGGGAGGACAAGGACGACGAGGGGGACAACAAGGGAGAGGGGGGGGGGCGGATGAGAGGGGCGCCAAAGGTGGAGACAAAGGGGGGAGGAGTAGTAGTGCACGCCTGCCCCCGCATGACGCAGGTGGGTTGACCTGCGTCTCGCGTTGTGTGGCTAACCGGGCTAATCTGCCTATCCCACACCAAGGGACCCAACGCTAGCCCGCCAAGTGACCCGGCGGGTGAGGGTGGCAATGGACTGCTAACCGGGCTAATCGGGCTACCTGGGAGGGCTGGGAGTGGGAAGGGGGGGGGGGTCTCAGGGCTGTGGCAGGGGGGGGGGTCGCTTCGTGAGTCGGTTCTAGCATAAGCAACATTTGATTTGCCACTTTGAGGAGTGGCGGAGCATTGTACATAGTTGGTATTTTCGTTTCAGTAGTAGATAGATTGCTCTATCCACAGCCGGCAAAGTGTTCTAGTATTGTTCTCGCCAGCGGCACCGGCATTCGCTAGAACAATACGGACAAAAGAACACAATTTTTTAGCCTTGGGTTTTGGTGAAATCACCCAATAACTCAAAAACCACACCTGGGACCCCTAATCTGGGTATGAGAGTCCATGTTTCACCATTGGTTCGACAGAACCCAACACGCCCCCCCCCCCCTGGCTCGGGGTAACGCTCGATTTTTTTGTTCTAGGTGTTGTAGTGAAGCAAAACTAGCCCAGAACATAGTTTGGCCGTTCCAGCGTGTACCAAGCGGGCTGGTCATTTGGTGACCATGGGAGTACGCATAGACCCACGGTTTAGCCATGTCGCATCAATTTCGCCCTCCTAGCGGTGCTTATTGGCCCGTGAAAGAGCCGGTCTGGGCTTGCCTGCATTGCGGTGTGCAAAAGCTGGTTGGCTTGTTGTGTGTGCTTCCTCCACAATCTTAGACCTTAGCGGGCTTCTGAAGTGACCCCTTCGGGCATGGGATCCAACGCCAAAGGGCCAGTCCATGAAATTTTGTTTTTGCGTTGGAATTGTGATGTGTTTTTTTTTTTTTGGGACTTGGGACACAACCATTCTACAAGTTTGAGTCTTCCACGGGTGTTTCATGCACAAGACCAGCAAGAACCTCCCATTTCATGGTCATGGAGTCTGTTACGCTCTACACAGCGCAGCACCGCTAAACTGCCAAGTGCAAGGCGTCTTGTACAGCAATTTTATCCGCTTTGCCATGTAGAGCACTCTGCTGTTCGGGCTACCCATTTTCAGCTCTCGCTTTTGGTATTCTAGCGACATTTCCACCCCTTTTATCCGTTCCCAGCCTGATGTGCTATGAAGTTTGTTTGAAGGCTATCTTTGGTGCCATTGTAACGACAATTGTCCTTCTATTCCCCCATCCTGCATTTATTTTTTGAGGGGCTTTTGGGTTGCTGTCTGTTGCCCATTCGTTAGGTCACCCGTATGTGGTTTTTGATCTTTTGCGCTCTGCAAAGCTCATGGGCTGAGATTTCTGGGGAAACAAACCTTTCTCCTTACATTTCATGATTGTTGCGCTTTGCCAAGCACATATGAAGAACTGTGAAGAAGAATGATATGCGTACAATTGGACCTGTTGAGTGATTTGCGCTCTACGGAACGCAAAGTGCCCAATTGTTTCCATGTGGAGGGCACATTTTTTCTTTTTTGTCACTTGTTTGTCACAGTTTGTCCTCCGGTCTTCGTGTCATTTGCTTGTTGTTGGTCTCTACACCCGTAGTGGCATTCCTGGTTTTTCACATGCCATAAATGTCTCAGTGTCCGGGCCTTCACGTGGGAGCGTGAGTGAAGTTCCGGTCCGGATATAATGCAACATGCTTGTTCAAAGGGGAGTAGTGCTCTATAGCTTGTCAAGTTTTTCATTGCATTAAGGGCATACCAACGGTATTACTTGATTGTGGCGGATATCAAATAGATCCCGATAGTCATTAAAGTAACTTGTCAAGGGCAACCGTGGTTTACCCACCTATGTGAGGTGTCATATAGCCTGCATTGTGTCTTGTACAAGCAATGGAAACCCGTTGCAAACGAACTTCCATTGAGGTAGATGTTCCAATGTCTCGTGCATCGCGATGCAAGCTTCTTACACTGATCTTCGTTTGGAGAATGCCCCTAGCCTGTCACAACAAGCATCACATGTTGCTGCCCAGCGGTTGGACGAGGTTTCAATTTATCCCATTGCAATATGGTTGGACAACTGTTTCAACCAATGTTTGGCTACACACACCCTTTGGTGCTGATTCATTCTTGAACCATTCTGTTTTTGCGATTTTGCCGGTGCAACAGGATCCTGATGTTTTCTTTGGCTACACACAACTTATCGCTTTGTTTGGCAAAACAACAGACATTGCCACATTAGTTGTAGGTTCACATGCCACCTTGCTTTCCTACATGGAAAAAAGTGTGCAGGACTCTCTCAGGTGCCCACTAGATGTGAAACGGAACGGGAATGAAAGTCTCCGCTGGAAACCCCTTTTGATGTCCCCCCTATTGAAATGCACACAGTGTGGCCTTGCAAAGGTTCTGAAGTGTGTAGTTAACTTGCAACCCAAGTCCAACAGTGAAGATTTTTAATGGCGTGGCGAGGTTCTTGTTTTCCACTATGTACGACATTTACCAGTTGCGCTACATACTTCGTTACTATCCTATGTTGTACGGTGTGTGGCATGCGTTCAAGTCCTGTTCTGAGGCAATATGCAAGAAGTTCTTTTCATTATGTACCTTTTTGTCATCCGGTCCCCAGGCCCACGATGCTGCTGTGTACACACACCCAAAGCTCATTTGGAAAGTATGTATGTTCATGAGTCTCTTACTTGCGGCCAATAAGTACTTGCAACAACAAAAGACGAAGCTGAGGGACCTCTCAAATATTCCAATCCATAAAAATCAATAGTACATCATCAGTGTATCCAACAAGCAGAGGCAACACACAACTTGTTGAATGACTTTGTACCCAATTTGTTCATCTTGGGGATATTGGTTCATGACTGCAACTTGTGTTCGGGGAGACGGGCTCTTGTGCCTCACCCTGTGGAGCTTGTGTTGACTATGTCCATAATTGTACTATTCCGACTATTCCATGGTTCTCAAGGTTCACATGAATATCTGCGAACCCTGGCTCTGGCAAAGTAACGAGGGTTTCAGTGGCATCGTACAACCCCCCCCATGTATGCACATTGAGGAGCCATGTGAGGCTATGCTCTCACGGTTTGTAGAGAAACTCATACAATTTCCAGCAAAATTGTGTACAGGTGAGGGGGCACTTGATCTTTTCTTGTTGGTCGCACTTGCAGCTGGTGGAAAAAAAATCTATCCAACAGCAGGCTGCAACAGCATGTTGTTAACACCATTGAGCGACATTTGTCCATGTTTCTGCGAGACACTGCTCGTGTCCCCCATTCTGCCGTTGAATGGGCATCCACTCCTCAGGTCACGGTCCTAGGTGCTTGGTCCAACTCGATGAAATTTCCTGCTAGCTTGCGAGATCCGCTTTGTGCGTGTGGAAGAGTTTTTAGTTAAAACAATGCATACACTTGTTGATCTTGTGGGCGTGAATGCCGAAACTGTGCGCATTCCGAATGACTGTTGTCCACAATAGCCATCGGCAAGTAGCATCATGGAGAGCAGAAAGAGACCAAATTTGCAAGCTACACCCAATGCCACAGCGATAATGTGGTGGAAACCCCCACCCAGCCCCCTTCTCAACCCCCCCCTAGCCCAACCAGGCCCAGCTGCCCTTGTGGATGTACCTAGTCGGAACACTCAAGGACAAATGAAAGATCCCACTCTAAACGTACAAAACCTGTGACCACCTGACTGTCGCAGTCGGAGACAATAAAAAAAAATCACACTCCGGTGCTCCACCATTGCATCACAGTCATCGCCCTCATACTAACAGTTGTCCTCGGGGTCCCCATGAGTGCTGAACTGAGAATTCTGCCCTAATCCGCCTAAAACCCCCCTGTTTTCCTATGTTTCCTGCTTTTTGCTGATTCCATTTTACAAGCATGGGTGACGATTCACCACCATGCTCGCACACATTCTTGATGAGGTGTCTGTAAACCTGAGCCAGGCCTTGGAGCCGTGTGCAACCCCCTGCGCCAGCACAGATCAAGAGGATTTTGCACTGAAGGCCCGGAACATTGAGACCCTGAGCAAGGCAAAGGTGAAAAACACACTGTTGGAGTGGGTGGAACCCAAGCAGATCAAAAACCTTATCTAGAAAGTCCGTTGGGATTTGAGCTGTGAGTGTGGACAAGTTCACAAGAGGGATCCGTTACTGGTGCAAGAACGCGTGGAAAGTTTGAAGCAGCATCCACCACACTCCATCTGGAGTATATTGTTTGGTGCTCACTAGGAAAATTACTCACATACAAGCGTTTCGCATGCATCGGGTGCAACAACCCCACCTGGGCCTCCCATTGGCATCTTTCATGGTACGCACTCAGTCTTCATCATCCGATTCACAATCAAGATGAAAAAAGAGTGCTAGGAAGAGTCATTACTACAATCCCTAGTGGACTCATTGTTTCTAAGAGCATAACGTCCCCCTTTCGTTCTCTCCTAAGTGTTTCGCCCATGGTTGGAGTTGGCAAGTACACCTCCTTATGAGGAGTCTAGGTCTAGTGAGGAGCCAAGCAACAAGGTCCCACAGCCATGCACATCATGTAATCAGTGATGGTGAATGTCACTCAATCGTTCCATGTGCACTGCAATCTTCCACAGATTACCTTAAGTACCCCCTGTCCAAGCTGCAGAAAAGTCCCAAATTAGTATAGTCCTTGCGCCTGTTGTAGCTCAGACAAGGCCGTAACTTGGGCACAGCACATGGAAATGGGATCAGAGAGCAAAAAATCAGCGGTGGTCTGGGTAGGTGGACCCAGGAGAGAGAGTGCATATTTAGGAGCATAGGCCTTGAGGCTTGAGGGCACTGATTCCCACCGTTGCTCAACTGTGGCAGGGTGCCCTCTGTGCCGACAGAACTAGAGGCTTCACGGCTGCTTTAGGTCAAGTTTGTTGAAGTGGTGGCCTGGCTATGCCCCACTTGGTCACGCGGCAACTGTCGGTTAGACCTCATACTGCACACCGCAGGGGCAAGCCCTGCTATATGGGAAAAGGGGGGTGTCCATTCACTCACACTAGCCCATGTATGTCCTAGCCCATGTATGTCCTGGGTTGGTGGAACTAGGTGTCTTTGGTGAGGTGGAGAGACTGTTGCAACAATTAGGCTACAATTTGGAGCCCAAGGGGTAGTGCACTGTCCGCAACTCAGAATGTGTGCCAGGCATTGTAGGTTTGGATTGTCCTGGCCCCAGGGTTGAGCTTCTTCGGCATGTGTTCATTGAGTGATACCTTGGTATTGAGTTGCATGATGTCCATGTTTTGTGTCAGGGAAGGTCATTTGGCCATGATGGCAGTTGTAGTGTTTTTTGCCCCTGCAATTCCAGAATAGTGCACCATGTCTTGGATGAAGCTTGGTTGGTTATTGTACTATCCCACTGGTGAGGAAAGTTGCAGTATTGTGTTGGCGCTTCCCCCAACGGTGATGAATATTTGGCAAGCCACCGAAACCAACACCACAAGTTTGACACTCATGTATTAGATTCGCCAAGTGTGGCGGTCGACTACCGCACGAGAGAGCATCTCAGGAACATGCACATGAGCGATGGGTTGTTGCCTTTGGGCCCTGTGTTTCCCAAGGATCTAGTGTGTCATATGTGTGAGATACCTGTTTCCAATAACTACTCTTGAGTACTCAAGTCAACCCCCCTGCAAAAACAAACAATCCACACATACCTGAACCCAAGCCTTCAGCAAAGGGTGCAGCAAAGGGCAATAGCGTGCAAGCAACACCCTCTTCCAAGCAGCATAGGTGCTGGATGAGTGAATCAGTCTGGCCATTTTCCATTGCTTGGGCAAGGGGGTGGTAAAAAGCTTTCAATTGCCATGTGCATGGGTGTTTTGTTTGCTCCGTTGATTTATCATTCACACAACTTGATTGTACACCTGGTAATGCTAGTTTGTTTGGTTTCAGCATGTTGTGCTCTACAACTGCCTTGGGAGTTAACACATTGGGTACTAGACCTGTGGAGGAATTCATCATGACCATCACTTGAAGGGATTTTGAGGTTGCATCTTGCCAGTTTGAATTCAACTGTAGACACTACATTGGAGTTCTAGGGTGAAAACCATCTAGGCCACCAATTTTGGGCATGATATGCATGGGTGGTATTGGGCCAGCGTTGAGCACCGGTGTTTTTAGTTATTGCGGTGGCAGTACCACAAATGATTTGCATGCATCCATCTGGGTGGCTTCATTTCACTCCATTTTGCCTGCATGGGCCTACTGTCCAAGGACACACATGCCCTCTCATGTTTCACACATTGAGGCATGTAATTTGTGTTATTCTGTTGAATGTGAATTCATTGATTCACATATTTTTGGAGACAACGTTGAGTATGCTTCCAGTGGTGGATCCCACTGTTGCGCCCTAACGTGCTATTAAGTTTTGCACTTTCCCAAATTGAATGTTTGAAGATGTCTTGCAGCCATAAAGAAGCCCAAGAAGAAAAACCCAAAGAGTGGGCAGGCAGGGCAAATGTTCCCATTAATGGTGCATTCACAAAGGCATTCTGTTTTGCACTAGTGCCTCAAATTGGGTGATATTTGGTTCCTTCTACTTCATTCTGTGGAATGAAGCATTGATATCCATGTCCATCATCTTCATTGTGTTCTCTGTCTTTCCTGGTGCTATTTGTCAGCCGGTTTTGTGGACCTTCATGGTGGGTCAGTGAGGGACCAAGAGGGTCTGTTTTTTTTTCGTCGCATTCTCTCGGACAAACCAGTTTTGGTCCGTGGCATTCAGACGCCCTCCCAAACGACCCCACAAAAATGAATATGGAGCGCCCGGTGACGCCTCCGCCGGAGATCTTGACCATGCCATTGCTCAAGTACGACCCCCCCATGTTAGTGGCGGAGGCTGTGAAGAAAGGGAAGAAGGTGGTGCGACCTTCGACGCCTACCAGCAAACCCCATCTTTCGCCGCTGGAGAACAAGCCCATCATCACGTCGGCACACGACATCCTCAATGCCATTTTGCCCCCAAGAGAAGCAAACGAATGGATCCAGTTTGTCTCGAATGAGCCTGCAACGCGGTTCGATGTCCGGAATCTTCAGGTCCTTTGTCCCCCATGCCCCCTTCCCCTTTTCTTGGCGATGAGAGGGAGAATCTGACGGGATGCGCACGGCGCAACTGTTAGGCACAGCCGTACCCCCTTAGCCTGTCACGTGCGTGCGGCACTTTAGAACAGTGGCAAAGCTGTGCCCATCATACACACTGGAGATCGGACTCTGGGTACACTGGGTAAACTCTAAATGACAGACACATTCACCTGAGCTCTGCAGGGCCCAGGAACAGGTAACAAACAATTGAGGGCTCAAATGAGGGTACATATTGAATCTGGGGTGTGAAGTGCATAGGCTGTTGGAAAATTAGCACATAAGTAGAGCAGCTGGGATTGACAGACACAAACCTGGCACCGTGGATCCAACTGAATCGTGGGCAAACACAACAGCTCATACATTGTGTCAATGAGGGACATGCGAAAGAAATGCTGAGTAAAATGGGGTGCTCTTGCAACCAAACTCACAGGGACACTGCACACCTGAACACCATGCAAATTTGAGTCAGACAGTATGCTGCACTCTGCAGAGCCCGGCAGTACAAAATTCGTCATATTTGGGGGCAAATCAATCAAATGTGAAAGGCTCGGCTCTGCAGAGCCCAGCTCAGTGCAAAATGAAAAAGTGACCTCAAAATTCAATTACAAACACATACACAGACAAATAGGGCACCTCACTCACTGTCCCGTGGATTGAGCTGCTGTTCGGGACTGCACAGGACAGGCCCACTCACACCAAGCATTCAGAACTCTAGGACAGTCTCACAGTTTGTGTCAGTGGTCATATGTCCGTTATGATCCAACGACACCCATGCCTTGTGCGGTACGTGGGGCTTCCACTCACTTGCCGTTGGACCTGCCACCACTCTTGGGCAGTCCAACCCTCACACCACAAGCCAGGGTAGCCCGCAAACCCTCGACTGCACGTTTTTTTCGTGACGGGGAGGTTGCTACTGCAGTTGCCGGCTTGTCCTCCTCTTCCTTCCTCTTTCGGTGGGCTCGTTTGTCCTCTTTGGCCTTTTTCTCCTTCTCCTTCTCCTCCTTTTTATGTTGCCGCTGCCGCGCCTCCTACTGCTTCCGCAACTCACGCTCGGCCTTCTCCTGCTCCTTCCGCCGTTGTTTATCGGTTTTCCCCTTCGGCTTGGGGGTTTGCGGACCGGGGTGCTCCTGCTACTGGAACAGCGGCTGGCTCGTGCTTGGCCACTGCGTGACACTCCACCACTCACCATCCTCCTCCCTGTCCCCTTTTTCAGACGCTTGTCTTCAGCAGATTCCCCACATCAGCTGCACGGTAGGGACCCTCAGACAATACACCCCATGTGCAATTCAAGGGGACAAGCAAGTGGATACAGTGAAGACTGATCACGTTGGGGCGGTGGCCGTAGTGCCCACAGGCAGCGCGATGCATCCGTATCCATGATCGTGTCGTCCGAGTCGTCGTTGGGGTTCTCGAGCAAATTCACCAACCACCATAGGATAGCCAAACCCAGCAACTTCCCTTTAGTGAACGACTTTTGTGTGAGGAAGTGCGGCATAGCATGGCCCAGACCATGGGTCTTCACAAGCAACATAGTCGACTGCTCCAACAAATATGGTTCTTCTCTGTGTCCCAGATGGTGGACACCCATACGCAAAACTGTGGGGTACAAATCTTCGAGTTGCGAACGTAGGTGCTACTCCACAGCGACCAAATCCCCATGTTGTCCATGAAAGGTGCCGAGTACCCTGTGAGACAGCACACGCACGGTGTGCGCACCAGGAATCCACCCTCCCCGCCGGGGGACTTCGACGATGACGAGATTGTACTTGAGCATTTTGATCTCATTGGGTACCGCGGTCACAGGTCCATCGTATGCCCAAATTTCTCTAGATTCCGAGCCCTTGCCCACATTGACCTTTGCCACCTCGCCGCCGGACACCTCAAGAGCCGGGTTCAACACTGGTCTCACGAGTAGTCGGTGATGTGCTTCAACATCTTCTCGATCACAAACCCACAGACCGGCCTTCAACAGGGCTTGGAGCGGTGGCCATGGCGTGAACTCACAGTGCTCCCGGCTCCCTTGCCATGCACCAAAACTGGCCAAACGGGCGCTATACTTCTTCGCGACGCGAGCCACTTCAGTCTTAGTGCCTGTGTACACAGAAGCGATAAAGGAGAGCACATTGCAACAGGATCCAACGATCCACCAAGTCATAGTGATCTGGCATCATGTAATTTTGCAACCCCTGGCATCCTAGGCTCTGCAGAGCCCAGTATTCCCAAATTGGGCTCTGCAGATGCCACAAGACCATTGGATGCAAATTCACTGGAGCTATGGAGGCTCTGTGCCTTTTGGAATTTCCACACCTTCACTGCTCTGGACTTGTGCAACCTTGCCTGATGATGTCCAAGGACCCCCCCCCCCCCAAAGACCCGCTAGATCTTCATTTTGGTGATGCTGGGCTCTGCAGAGCCCAGATCGAGCACATTGACCGATTTCAGCCGTCATATTACACAGCATCCTCAAATTATTGATGTCACGGTTGAAATCCTTTCTTGCACTCCACTTGAGCCTTGCAGAGTCCAACTTGCCCAAATTCGTACATCGGAAATTAGAGGTGTTTGTGGGAGGGGGGGGGGGGGGGCTCCTTGGACATCATCGGATAAGGTGGCACCAGTCAGCAACAGTGAAGTTGCAGAAGTTCCAACAGGCGTAGTGGCTCCGCAGCTCTAGATAATTTGCATCCAACGGTCTTGTGGGCTCTGCAGAGCACAGCATCCTCAAATTGCTGATGTCAGGGTGGAAATCCTTCCTTGCACTCCATTTGAGCTATGCAGAGTCTAGCTTCCCCAAATCAGTGAATCGGAAATTCAGGGTGTCTAAAGCGGGGGGGGGGTAGGGGGTTCCTTGGCCATCATCGCGCAAGGTTGCACGTGTCAACAGCATTGTAGTTGCGGAAGTACCAACAAGCGCAAGGCTCCGTGCCCCCTGTGAACTTGCATCCGATTGTCGTCTGGGCTCCTCAGAGCACAACAAAATGAAATTGCTTGGTGTCATAATAAAATTGGTCCTTACACTTCACCTAGGCTCCCCGTCCCAACGGCCTATTGAATCGCTGTTGGATTACAATGTGTCACATTGAAAGGCAACAAGCTTACAAGGCAATAGCATACGTGTGGAAGGGTGGATGCGCTCAACCGGCATGTTGGAATGACCAAAGTGATACCACCACAATTCCCTAGTGCAGAGGTCCTTTGCCAGCTTTTGGAAGCCTGGTATTGCACTCTTTGGCGAGGCCATGTAGTTGCATACGTGCCACAATTTTTTAGGTTGCATTCCAGCGAAGCATCACATCGTAAAAAGGGCAATCACGTGCTTTCCATCAACCAGTAGTGTGTCCGTGCACGTGGTGCCACACGTCAGGGCCACAAGGGCAGCTGGCCCCATTTTCTCGACCATTGTCTCCGTGCTGCATGACTTTGCGGTCATCCACGCCGCCACGATTGCCTCACACATCAAGGTGACAACTGTCTTCTTACACTCTGTGTCCTCGACCGCTAGTTGTAGGAAATTGTTCAAGAGCTCGGGTACACTGCTCGATCTCGTGTTCACTGTGTTGCGCCCTGTTGTGTCGTCCCGCCAGCTTTGCCTGATCTCAACGGATGTATCAAATTTGATGTTGCGGGCGTCAAAGTTGGTAATCTAGTCCTAGACCTCGCCCATCCTTGCTGTCACATCCTTGCAAAATCAATACCCCTCTCAAATGGGGAACAAGTCTCTCGTGACACGGAGAATGGGTGTATCAAGGACTCGACAAATGTGCTGGCCATTGCAAATTGTGTGGACTTGCGCCAGACCAAGATGAACCGGAAAGAATTGAAGATTGACAGAACCATGGAGTATGGGCAATCATGGCTAGTGCTGCCCTGCACAGCTTCCCCAATGGAGGGCCCTGGCTGCAGTGCGTCCGCTTTCTCGGCTTCCCGTGTATCCAGCCCGGGTGTATCGTCAAGGTTGCCATCCATTATGGCAATGTTGTTTGGTATGTGAGACATGTTGCACAAACACACCAACTTTACACAACGAATTAGGCCAGCAAAAACAGCACAGCAATCACACAATTCCAAATATCAATGATGGCAAATGCCAGATTTGGACCTATTCTTGTGTACCAATGTCAATGAGGGACGTTTTGCTAGGCCTGTTTGATGTCCACACTAGCAGCTTGCACTAGACGTTGCATTGGAGACGCCTCTGCAGTGATTTGGTGTTTTTGAGACATTTTTGCCTATTTCAACCCTTGTGGGTGCCAAATTGAATGCATGATTGCGGCTAATTTGGACCATGTGGCAGAGGTGAAGGAGGACCCCCCCCCCGATGGCCGACTGCAGCCTATGGTTTGGGACGACAAAGGGATGGGAATGCTGCTTCGCAATTTGATCGATGTAACGGGCTGCTTTGCTTGCCCTATGTTATGTGCCATGTTGTTGTATTCACTGGGAGCCTTGTGAGTGAATGGAGGCCAACCCGGCGTTGCTGCGAGCAGAATTGGGCCTCTCCAATGACACCGCGAATGGCTTGCAACACCAGAGCAAAACCTGCCTATGGCACTTAACCGTCAAACACTTTAGGAGTGTAGCAGTGCAACAGTGCTAGGCACATGTCTTCGAGGGTCACACAGGGTGACACAGCGGTAGCACACTACAATATGAAAGCAGGGATATGTGTGCAAAGATGGTGGCATGATGGCTTGGTCTAGGACCCGCCCAGCCCTAAGAAAGAAATACGAAATGACCAGTTGTGCGCACATATTCGGCAAGTGTGACACGTTGGGCTCTGTAGTGCCCAGAGCAACAAGTACCAGCAATAAAATCCCTCAAAACTCGGACTCAGGCAAACCTAGGGTCTGCAGAGCCCATACATTGCGGGGAACGCAATAATAGGGGTGTACGCATCAAACCACAGATTCGGCGGTCGGGGGGGGTTGGCGGGGTTAACACTGCCACCCCCCCTGCGTTTCTACCCAATCTCTTAGGTCAAATTCACGCAATTTCTCACTTAGCACAACAAGTAACCCTAACCGAGTATTGGGCCATTAGAGAGGGGGTGAACATCTGCAACATCCTCAGCCCGGATCACAGGTACACCATCCTCAGGGGAGGTGCGCACATGATCAACGAATATGGCATTTGGCACTGGGGGAGCAATATGCTCGATTGCAATTGGTATGAACCCAACTATTTCTACAGCTGCCCGGGCCTCGGGGCGGTTCACAGGTGGCCTAAGTGGGATATGTTGCCGTATGTAATCCATGGCATCACCCCGGAACCCTTGTCCACCGACTAGGGTGCGCAAAAAACGCTTTAGAAGAGACTGAATGAACGCAACAATTAGCGTACCACCGGTTCCGTTTTCGGGGAACACATATGTTGTGTTTCTTCTTGCCTCAAACAACACTGACTCACCGGGGGACCACCGCATAGTGGGATGCTCCTCCCGTCTTGCACCACGCATCAGTGCCCAGGCCCTGTCCCGCACCCCAACACACACACTTTCGGAGAGGGACTCTATTGCACGTGCTCGCTGATGGGGGGCATGGTGCTGGAAGGGCACTAGCCTCATCCGCCGTGTGCTTGTCGGGGTGTTGCTTGCACCGTGCCCGCCATTTCGCGACTAGGGCCTCACAGCATTCCTCCACATGGGCGGCACCGGACGTGTCATCATGCCATTGCGTATTGTACACAAGTGTGCCGCATATGGTGCGGACATAGTGCCTTTTTGCTGCGGCTCGACCGACAAGGTCCACAAGTAGACCCACAGAGCTATGAAGTGCACAGGTGACTACTATACCCGATCCGCCGGCGCGCCCAGCCCAAGTGCATTTACACACTAAGTGTCCCACTACAAAGATGGGTGGGAGGTAATAATTAAGGGGAGCATCCAAGCCCTGAAGGATGCCCAACCCGTCGTGCGTGTGTAGGGCTGCTTGGTCGGGACGTCCCTCAAGCAGGAAATTTTTTTGCTACAACGGTGGCCGTATGTCCGGGGTTGGGAGAAAGAGCGCAACGAGATTTTTCGCCATCACAATGAGTTTGGGGTGGTTATATATGCGCGCATCTGCCTACGACACGGAAACCGTGATGTACGCAAACAAAGGAAAGAATCTACGCCAGATGATATTGCAAACGTGTTTGCAGGGTTGCCACACGCCGTAAATTAAGGGGATACCCTGCAACCAAACCGGAAAATTCCACTCAATGGTTGCGCTGGAGTACAAAAATTGGAGCACCCAGTGGTGGATGTTGCAATCAACGAGCAATGCTATCGGGTTCCGATAATGTCGTAGGGCATAGCATATCGAGCAGATCCAAGAGCTCTTGGTGCTGACCTGTACGGGACTCATATATGCCAAATGGCTGCTAAGGGAGTTGTTGTCTACTAGCCTCCCGGGCAATCTCAAGGGGGGCACGGATGGTTTTTTGAGAACTGGGTGCATTGCACACATCAGTGCACGCCTTTAACATTTCCCTGTGCTGTTCAAAAACCGCCATGGCCAGCGTGTCAACCCGGTCCACTAGGTGTCGCAAACTTGGGTGGCCAAGAAAAAGGGGGACGGGGATTGAGTGCAATACCGCTATTGCGATGACATCTGGATAGTCATTGCATTTCACTGGATCAGGGGTTGCCATAAGGATGCTCAGCCTTTTTTTTTTTACTAAGGCAGCCACTCTCTGATGTTTGGTGGCTACCCACCAACCGCCATCGGTTACCCACCAACCGCCATCTTTTACCCACCAACCGCCATCGGTTACCCAGCAACCGCCATCGGTTACCCACCAACCGCCATCGGTTACCCACCAACCGCCATCGGTTACCCACCAACCGCCATCGGTTGCCCACCAACCGCCATCGGTTACCCACCAACCGCCATCGGTTACCCACCAACCGCCATCGGTTACCCACCAACCGCCATCGGTTACCCACCAACCGCCAGCGGTGACCCACCAACCGCCATCGGTTACCCACCAACCGCCATCGGTTACCCACCAACCGCCATCGGTTACCCACCAACCGCCATCGGTTGCCCACCAACCGCCATCGGTTACCCACCAACCGCCATCGGTTACCCACCAACCGCCAGCGGTGACCCACCAACCGCCATCGGTTACCCACCAACCGCCATCGGTTACCCACCAACCGCCATCGGTTACCCACCAACCGCCATCGGTTACCCACCGACCGCCATCGGTTACCCACCAACCGCCATTGGTTACCCACCAACCGCCATCGGTTACCCACCAACCGCCATCAGTTACCCACCAACCGCCAGCGGTGACCCACCAACCGCCATCGGTTACCCACCAACCGCCATCGGTTACCCACCAACCGCCATCGGTTACCCACCAACCGCCATCGGTTACCCACCCACCGCCATCGGTTACCCACCACCGCCATCGGTTACCCACCAACCGCCATCGGTTACCCACCAACCACCATCGGTTACCCAGCAACCGCCATCGGTTACCCACCAACCGCCATCGGTTGCCCACCAACTGCCAACGGTTACCCACCGGCCGCCATCATAGGGCATATTGGACACTCCGAGTTTTTTTTTTTTTCCCATTATGGCAACCCCTGCACTGGATCCGCCCAAAACTAGGCATGCCACCAGTTGTTCACCCACACCACAAAATAACGCCAGACAATGCTACGCCACGGTTTGCGGAATTGCAATGCCCACTAGTTTGCAATGGACATCCGGGATGCCTTGGTGAGACGTGCATGCACGAGCGTGCGGTTGTTTGCCCGCATGAAAGCAATGGTGCTCTCACCACTAGGGACGGCACCTCGTGGCAACGCCGTGCAACGCATTCCCAGCCATACATAATAAGCCTCGTTGGAAAATTTACTTAGCCAACACAGCCATTGCTTTCGTGCCACCGTCTTGCGAATGCGCTCAAGCGTAATGCGCGACGACTTGTTAACAAGTAGACCCGCACAAAACTGTACAAATTTCTCCGCCACACCATATGGCACAGCCAATAACACCATTTGGTGAGCGGTGCGCCAGTCCTTCTTCAAAAGGGACCGCATGTAGCTCGCAGGCAACACCACAAAAATCGGGTGCCATGGTGAAAAGACAGTCTGGATGGCACAATAAGAAAAGGCGGTAACTAGAACAGTGACTACATCGAGGAACATGCCACTAGCAATAGGGCGTGGACTAGCACGTAGCGTGCACAATGGAGGCTCAGTGGAGAAGTGATGTAAAAGAAACACGGACTTACATTGCGAGCAGTGGGCACGGAAGACATGAAAGTAGGCTTTTTGATATGGCGAGGCTCTGCAGAGCCCAACATCCGGAAATTGGTAATGGTGGGGTGTGTAATAGACGTAGGGGTCTTAGGGGACTCTGCAGAGCCCAAAGTCCCGAACAGGGAGAAGTTTGGGGTGCATAACATACATACGGGAATGAGGCCAAACACTTAATGGTTGCAAAAATTACATATTTTTCCGGCATTTTTCCGGTTGGAATACAGGTAGTAATGACCAATGTGAACGATACTGACCATTTGTGTTTGTTGGGACAGTAGATGGTAGTTGGAACGCGGATCGAGCGAGACCCGACGACAATGCAACATGCGCGTGTGGCAACAGCGAGTACCTCGGGCTGTGTTCATCGTCCGCAGTAGTGGCAGTGGGCAGCAGGGAAGTGCGCCGAGGGGGTGGCAGGGGGGAAGTCCTTGGGGCTATCGCATCATCGGGCAGGCGCACCTACCAAGGGAGTTGACTGGTGTGCGAGTCAAGGGAGGAGGGGTGGTTCTATGTGGTACAAGGGCTGGTGGCAACAGGATGTATTTTGACTGCCGTCCCGTGTGGTCCGCTTCTACAATTAATCCAAGCGACCGTATGTGCTGGGGATCAGAGTTATGTCGATCAATTTGTGCCTGTGTGGGTTGGTTGGCATCCAGGGTACGAAGTGGCCGACGAGGTTGGATATGGGGATGGGAAGACGACTCGACAGGCGGATGTGATTGTGGATTAAGTGTATCCATGATCAATGTAGCCCGCTCCTCGCTGCGTGACAAAAAATTCAGACCGGCACATTCGATCTCCTTGCTGTCATGCGACAAGGGGGTTGCGCAGCGGGTTCCGCAATGCGAAACGGAACCGCGCGCGAAGCCCCTAGATGTATTGCACAAACCATTGTGCCTGGCCACCACTATTGTCCCTCAGCAACTCCATTGTCTTCAGAGTCAATAGGTGATTGAGCGAGGCGTTTGGTAGAGTTGGCTGGTCCTTTGGGACAAACTTTGGTGGCCGCAGTGAGGATTGGGGTGCTGCTGACCCTGTGAACATAATCTCCTCTTGCAAGGTGAGCGTAGCTGCGGCACATGTTGCCGTTTCTCTAGTCAACGCAACTGGTCATGGTAGAGGTCCTACAACCTCATGTCCTTCAGTATCTTGGCCGCCACCCGGCACATCCACCTCCGTATGTCTAACATGTAGAAAGTCAACCATGGCTATTGTAAAATGAAAATAGGAAGTTACATATACCTAATACATGGACACAGAACCACATAGTAATTTTAATAGCACCGCACAATATGCACCCAAGTCAGCTGCAATTGACTAGGGTATACTACAGACAATGTGTCCCGAAACTCCAATAGACTCAGACACGCCAAAAGAATACAAACATCGCATCACTAAGCTGCAAATATACCAATGTGCAAGCAATCTAAGGCTTGTCGTGCAGAACTCCTAAATGGCCGCCAATTGTGATACTTACATGATACCACATTGGCACCATTGTACAAAAGGGTACAATAGCAACACAACACAAAGGGATACAAAACATATAACAACAGACCACTTGTGGAAGAAGTAGAATAATTTTCAAAAGGGTCATAGTGCTATTATGTCACACAACAGGGGGTCAAAATGGGACATTGTGAAGGTTTGGGCTCTGCAGAGCCCAGCCAACAGAGAAACCCTAATATGCACCCCGTAAATACCCAATATATGAATACTGGGCTCCGCAGAGCCCATATTGTCCGAAAGTCCTAATACAGGCGTGGTTCTGGTGTTTTCATCTAGATGATGTGGTGCCTTGTATAGCACGTGTCTTTAATCATTGCCCACTAGTCCCCCTGTACAAGTGGTTTGGTCATACGTACAAGGGTGTAGACCCTTGTACGTATCTACAAGTATGCAGGCCCTTGTATATATCAGTGCCGTGGGTGTAATCCCCCGTGCAAGTGCTGTGGTGATATGTACAACGGTATAACGCCTTGTACATTTCACCGAGGGGGCCTATTCCCATGCACAAGTGGAGCGGTGGTATGTGCAAGGGTGTAAATCTTTGTGCATATCACCGCGCGGGGTGTACACCCCATACAAGTGCTACAGTGATATTTGCAAATGTGTAACCCTTTGTACATATCACCCAATGGTAGTGTACTCCCCTATACAAGTTATGCGGTTATATGTACAAGGGTGCAAACGCTTGTATATAATACCGCCAGGGGTCTACTCCCCTGTACAGTTGCTAAAGTGAAGTTGACAAGGGTGCAAGGGTGTGGACCCTGGTACATATCACTGCAAGGGGTGTACCCCTTGTACAATTTGTGTGTTGATATTTTGAAGCGTGTAGACCCTTGTACATATCACCGCAAAGGGTGTACTCCCCTATACAAGTGTTGTGGTGATATGTACAACCTTGTAGACCCTTGTACATTCTAGTGCAGTGGGTGCAATCCCCTGTACAAGTGGTGCCGTGATATGTACAAGGGTATAGCCCCTTGTACATATTACCACAGGGGGGCTATTCCCTTGTACAAGTGGAGCGGTGATATATGCAAGGGTGTAGATCTTTGTGCATATCACCGCCCGGGGTGTACCCCCCTATGCAAATGGTGAAGTGATATACACAAGCGTGTAAACCCTTGTACATATCACCCTACGGGGTGTACTCCCCTATACAAGTGCTGGAGGGTGCACTCCTTGTACAATTGGTGCGTTGATATTTTGAAGTGTGTAGACCCTTGTACATATCACCGCAAAGGATGTTTCCAGCTGTACAAGTGTTGCACGGATACGTGCAAGGGTGTAAGCCCTTGTACATATCACCGCAAGGGGGGTGTATTCCCTTGTACAACTGTTGTGGTGATATGTTGAAGGGCACAGATCCTCATACATAGCACCACATGCCGTCTACTTGTCTCTACAATTGCTGCGTTGATATAAAGAAGGATGGCCACCCTTGTGCATATCACCATAGGGGGTTTGTTCACCTCTACAAGTGCTGTGGCGATATGTACAAGGATGCAGACACTTGTACATATCACCGAAGGGGATGTACTCCCCTTGATGAATGCTACGATGATATCTCGAAGGGTTTAGACCCTTGTGCATGGTACCCTAGGGGGTGTACTCCACTTTACAAGTGCTGTGGTGACATGTACAAGGATGCAGACCATTGCACCTATCAAAGCAGGGGGTTTACTCCCCTGTGCAAGTGGTGAAGTGATATGTACAAGGCTGTAGACCCTTGTGCACATCGCCGCAGGGGTTGTGCTCCCCTCTAAAAGGCCTCGCTGATACGTACAAGAGTGTAGACCATTGTAGATATTAGTGTAGGGGGTCTACTCCCTCACGATTGTGTATAGCAACCAAGTTGGCCATCAGACATCAGGCATCAGAGTTTTATGGACCGCCATTACCCAAACCATAAACCCCCCTACGCCACCCCCCCTTACGATGTAGTACACCCCCCCATCCGGGGGACAGCCCACATTGGACACCTCCAATGGAAGAACCCCCCCCCACACACACAATGGTTCGCCCCCCCGTCTGGTCCTTCCCCAGTCCTTCCACCCCCCCTCCCACTCATGAGGTCTTTCCTGCATATGGAAAAGCCTGCCCCCCCTTTGGGATGTAATATGTCTTGTGGCCTGTCTGCAAAAACACGCCAAACTAGGAATGGAAAATATGTGTGTGAACATATGTCTCACTTGTTTGTGTGTGCATGTAGCTGGTGTGGTCGTGGCAACCTTTTTATTTGTGAATTCGCATTTCATTAATATAATTTGCACCGGTCACGATGCCGACCCTTGAGGCCGCATAGCTAGCTTGCAGTCCCAGCTGTGACACTTTGATTGTGGGTGAACTGGTTTATGTTCCCCACCCCGCCTTGCCTCTGTTGTGAAGATTCTTTGCATCCCCTCGAATCGTTCTTATTGGATGTGTGCAGGCACCGTGTGGGGATGGGTTGTTGTTGTTGGGTTCATGCACAAGCACGGACCCCTAAAGGGACCTTTTCGTAGGCTTGTTTCGTACCAACAGCCCCTTTAAAAGACACATTTTTTTTGGTGCGTATCAATCATGACATCCATGTCCAACTCAACATGTGCATGTCTATAGCTGGCCTATATCGTCGGTCGGCATAGAGGATGACCTCTTGAAACCGGGCACTAGAGCCCCTGCAGCTGTTCTCGCCGAAGCCTCATAGGGCCCTGCTTTTTGGAGCTACAACATGAAATATGAGAAGGGGCTTTGCATTGGTTGATGTAATGTGTGCCCGCTCCCGCGATATGAAACTTGTGCTGTGCCCCCTATATGAGACTCCCCAACCTTGCAACCCCATCTGTCTTGCCCAGGTCTGCACCTTGCTTCCTTTGTAGACCATGACCGTTGGTCCCACCCCCCCCCATTATAAGCTACGCCCTTGTCCAAGCTGCAATAGGCGTAGGTACGTTTGTGTACGTGATTTTAATTACGTACGAGATGCATTGCGGCCACATACGCCATGGGTTTCTTGTCATGTTTGCCCGTTACATGGAGCCATGGACACATTTGTTGTGAGTCTTTGCCGACGTCAACCCACATGGCTCGAAATTCGGGAATATTTGTGCTTAAGGTTCCCCTTTCGTGCATCAGCTCACCATGCAATCTTCTATTTTGGAACTTTGGTGTCCAATTATTTTCACATGTTCCACCGGTGACCTTGTGGATGCTACAATAAAGGGGCGCTCGGAGAAGGGGGACCAATTTGCGGTGTTGGAGGACATAAAGGGTGCGCAGATGGTCTCACACACTTGTGCCGTTCTTCCAAGATTCGAGTTTTTGCATCTTCTAGTGGTGAGGATGTGCAATTGTTCCGCATTCTGTATGATCGCAAGAAGGGTTTGCAAGCTGAACATTTGTAGGCTTCCCATCCTTCATTGCTTGGGCCAACATGGGTGTGAACCTGAAATTTTCCTGGTCCCAAGGCTTTCTTGTGTTTGCATGCACTTGGAAATGTGGGTGGAGGTCAAGGTGCACTCATACCATGCGCAAGTGCATTTGTGTGCCAGTAGTTGTATGTGTTGCGCGCCAGGTACGCCCTTGTCCAAGCTACAGTGGGCGTAGGGACCAAAATCATTCCATACATTGGTGAATCTTATACAAGGGGCGGGGGCTATGGACTAGGTATGGATCAGGTTTGCTGGTGGGATGGGTGGGAGGGGGGGGGGGGTTCATCGAGCTGCAGGGTGGGCCGGAAGTGTGGACAGGGGGCGCTAGTGGGTTTCGAGCACTGCAGAGCACATCGCAGCACAACACAGCACAACACAACAAACAACGTAGCACAAAACATCACAGCACAACACAGCACAATACAGCCTTCACGGCCCAAAGTTAATTCGGGTGGAGCAGTGGCAGTCTACCTAAGGGTGGATGGGGCGCCGTTTCCCTAGGCACCCATGATTTTGTGTTGGGGTGGGGTCCACTTTGGGGTAGATGGGGCACTGCTGCACGCTTGATTCTTTCTGGTGCGTGGGTGGTTGCTAGTGGGGAGAGGGATCTGTTGAATGTTGAATGTATCCACTGATGTTTAGGGGCTGCTGTGGATCCTCGAAGAATGTAGACCCTTCAAGGATTCACCGCATGGCGTCTACACTAGTCTAGGGGGGCTGCAATGAATCCTTCGAGGGTGTACACCCTCCGGGGATTCACCGTTTGGGGTCT
Source organism: Eutreptiella sp. 'Long Island Sound 2002' (assembly GCA_964036045.1). Taxonomy (NCBI): domain Eukaryota; phylum Euglenozoa; class Euglenophyceae; order Eutreptiales; family Eutreptiaceae; genus Eutreptiella; species Eutreptiella sp. 'Long Island Sound 2002'. The sequence continues at coordinate 120,426,780 of OZ038381.1, read as the reverse complement.
ATGCTTGTCTAGAGGGGTTGCGGTGAATCCATCAAAGGTGTAGACCCTTCAAGGTTTCACCGCATGGGGTCCGCACTAGTCTGTAGGGCCCCATGCAGTGAATCCTTGAAGATTCTACAGCCTTCAACAATTCACCGCACCCCCTACAAAGGGGTGTAGACCTCGTGCGGTGAATCATTGAAGGGTCTACAGCCTTCAAAGATTCACCGCAGCCCCTATAGAGTAGTGTAGACCCCATGCGATGAAACCTTGAAGGGTCTGCACCCTACAAGTGCAGCGGTAAATTCTTGGAGGGTGTAGACCCCTCAAGGATTCCCCGCATCACATGTATCCTGAGGGCACAGCATAGAATGCTGAGAACCGCGGCATGTTTGTAAGCGTTGCCTGGCACGTGCCCTCCGATCTTTGCAGGTTAATTGTCAGCGATGCTGGGAATATTCCTCCCAAAACTGCTTCCCTTATTTTTTCATCACTAGGGATTTCGGAAGCCAGGCTGCCAAAAGTGGTCAGGGTGATCGCTTCCGACGTCGGAAGTCATGCTTCCGACGATCGGTCGGAGTTCACCCAAGCACATACTAGGAGCATTGCTTCCAAAACGCTCTGGCACATTGCTTGGAATTGTCAGGAGCTTTGCATCCCCAATTGCTTGCTAAATCCCAAGGAACACCCCAAAAATAATTGACGGATCCATGTCCGTCAATTATTCTGGGGGTGTAGACCCCCAAAACAATTGACGGATGTATGTCCGTCAAATATTCTGGGGGTGTCGACCCCCAAAATTATTGACGGATGTATGTCTGTCAAATGTTGTGGGGGTCTACATCCCCAGAATAATTGAGGGATCCATGTCCGTCAATTATTGTGGGGGTCTACGCCCCCAAAATATTTGACGGACATGGATCCGTCAATTGTTTTGGGGGTCTACACCCCCAGAATAATTGACGGACATGCATCCGTTAATTATTTTGGGGGTGTAGACCCCCGGAATAATTGACCGACATGGATCCGTCAATTGTTTTGGGGGTGTAGACCCCCAGAATAATTGAGGGATCCATGTCGGTCAAATATTCTGGGGGTCTACACCGCCAAAATAATTGAGCGATGTATGTCGGTCAATTATTCTGGGGGTGTAGACCCCCAAAATGATTGACGGACATGGATCCGTCAATTATTTTGGGGGGCTACACCCCCAGAATAATTGACGGATGTATGTCGGTCAATTTTTCAGGGGGTTCACACCCTCAAAATAATTGATGGTTGTATGTCCGTCAATTATTCCGGGGGTGTAGACCCCCAAAGTAATTGACGGATGTATGTCCGTCAATTATTCTGGGGGTCTACACACCCAAAGTAATTGACGGATCCATGTCCGTCAAGTCTTTTGGGGGTGTAGACACCAAAAATTATTGACTGATGTATGTCCGTCAATTATTCTCGGGGTCTACACCCCCAAAATAATTGACGGATCCATCTCCGTCAATTTTTCTGGGGTGTAGACCCCCAAAATAATTGACGGATGTATGTCCGTCAAATATTCTGGGGGTCTACACCCCCAAAATAATTGACGGATCCATGTCCGTCAATTATTCTGGGGGTCTACACCCCTAAAATATTTGACGGATCTATCTCCGTCAATTACTCTGGGGGTGTAGACCCCCAAAATAATTGACAGATCCATGTCCGTCCATCATTCTGGGGTCTACACCCCCAAAATAATCGACGGATCCATGTCCGTCAGTTATTCTGGGGGTGTAGACCCCCAAAATAATCCACTGATGTATGTCCGTCAATCATTTTGGGGGTATAGACCCCCAAAATAATTCACGGATGTGTGTCCCCCAATTATGCTGGGGGTGTAGCCCCCCAAAATTGACGGATGTATGTCCATCAATTATTTTGGGGGTGTAGACCCCCAAAATTGACGGATCCGTGTCCGTCAAATATTCTGGGGGTGTAGACCCCCAAAATAACCGACGGATGTATGTCCGTCAATTAATTTGGGGGTGTAGACCCCCAAAATAATTGACTGATGTATGACCGTCAATTATTCTGGGGGTGTAGACCCCCAAAATTATTGACGGATGGATGTCCGTCAATTATTCTGGGGGTGTAGACCCCCAAAATTATTGACGGATGTATGTCCGTCAATTATTCTGGGGGTGTAAAACCCCAAATTAATTGACGGATCCATGTTCGTCAATTATTTTGGGGATGTAGACCCCCAAAATAATTGACGGATCCATGTTGCTCAATCATTTCCGGGGGTGTACACCCCCGAAATAATTGACGGATGTATGTCTGTCAATTATTCTGGGGGTGTAGGCCCCCAAAATAATTGACGGATGTATGTCCGTCAATTATTCTTGGGATGTAGACCCCCAAAATAATTCCCGGACCCATGTTAGTCAATTATTCTGGGGGTGTAGACCCCCAAAATAATTGACGGCTCCATGTTGGTCAATTATTCTGGGGGTCTACATCTGCAAAATAATTGACGGATCCATGTCCGTCAATCATTTTGGGGGTCTACACCCCTAAAATATTTGACAGATCCATGTCCGTCAATTACTATGGGGCTGTAGACCCCCAAAACAATTGACGGATCCATGTCCGTCAAATATTCTGGGGGTCTACACCCCCAAAATAATTGACGGATGTATGTCCGTCAATTATTTTGGGGGTGTCGACCCACAAAATTATTGACGGATGTATGTCCGTCAAACGTTGTGGGGGTTTACATCCCCAGAATAATTGAAGGATCCATGTCCGTCAATTATTTTGGGGGTCTACGCCCCCAAAATATTTGACGGACATGGATCCGTCAATTGTTTTGGGGGTCTACACCCCCAGAATAATTGACGGACATGCATCCGTCAATTATTTTGGGGGTGTAGACCCCCAGAATAATTGACCGACATGGATCCGTCAATTGTTTTGGGGGTGTAGACCCCCAGAATAATTGAGGGATCCATGTCGGTCAAATATTCTGGGGGTCTACACCGCCAAAATATTTGAGGGATGTATGTCGGTCAATTATTCTGGGGTTGTAGACCCCCAAAGTAATTGACGGATGTATGTCCGTCAATTATTCTGGGGGTCTACACACCCAAAGTAATTGACGGATCCATGTCCGTCAAGTATTTTGGGGGTGTAGACACCAAAAATTATTGATTGATGTATGTCCGTCAATTCTTCTCGGGGTCTACACCCCCAAAATAATTGACGGATCCATCTCCGTCAATTTTTCTTGGGGTCTACACCCCTAAAATATTTGACGGATCTATGTCCGTCAATTACTCTGGGGGTGTAGACCCCCAAAATAATTGACTGATGTATGTCCGTCAATCATTTCGGGGGTATAGATCCCCAAAATAATTCACGGATGTGTGTCCCCCAATTATGCTGGGGGTGTAGGCCCCCAAAATAATTGACGGATCCATGTACGTCAATTATTCCGGGGGTGTAGACCCCCAAAATAATTGACACATCCATGTTGGTCAATTATTCTGGGGGTGTACACCCCCGAAATAATTGACCGATGTATGTCCGTCAATTATTCTGGTGGTGTAGACCCCCAAAATAATTGATGGATGTATGTCCGTCAATTATTCTTCGGGTGTAGACCCCCGAAACAATTGCCGGATCCATGTCCGTCAATTATTCTGGGGGTGTAGACCCCCAAAATAATTGACGGATCCATGTCCGTCAATTATTCTGGGGGTCTACACCCCCAAAATAATTGACGGATGTATGTCCATCAATTATTCTGGGGGTGTAGACCCCCAAAATTGACGGATCCGTGTCCGTCAAATATTCTGGGGGTGTAGACCCCCAAAATAATTGACCGATGTATGTCCGTCAATTACTCTGGGGGTGTAGACCCCCAAAATAATTGACTGATGTATGTCCGTCAATTATTCTCGTGGTCTACACCCGCAAAATAATTGACAGATCCATGTCCGTCAATTATTCTGGGGGTGTAGACCCCCAAAATAATTGACGGATGGATGTCCGTCAATTATTCTGGGGGTGTAGACCCCCAAAATAATTGACGAATGTATGTCCGTCAATTATTCTGGGGGTGTAAACCCCCAAAATAATTGACGGATCCATGTCCGTCAATTATTTTCGGGATGTAGACCCCCAAAATAATTGACGGATCCATGTTGGTCAATCATTCTGGGGGTGTACACCCCCGAAATAATTGACGGATGTATGTCTGTCAATTATTCTGGGGGTGTAGGCCCCCAAAATAATTGACGGATGTATGTCCGTCAATTATTCTTGGGGTGTAGACCCCCAAAATAATTGACGGATCCATGTTCGTCAATTATTCTGGGGGTCTACATCTGCAAAAAAATTGACGGATCCATGTCCGTCAATCATTTTGGGGGTCTATACCCCTAAAATATTTGACCGATCCATGTCCGTCAATTACTATGGGGGTGTAGAGCCCCCAAAATAATTGACGGATCCATGTCGGTCAATTATTGTGGGGGTCTACACCGCCAAAATAATTGACGCATGTATGTCCGTCAATTATTCTGGGGGTGTAGACCCCCAAAATAATTGACGGATGTATGTCCGTCAATTATCCTGGGGGTCTACAACCCCAAAATAATTGACGAATCCATGTCCGTCAATTATTCCGGGGATGTAGGCCCCCAAAAGAATTGACTGATGTATGTGCGTCAATTATTTTGGGGGTCTAGACCCCCAAAATCATTGACGGATCCATGTCCGTCAAGTATTCCGGGGGTATGCACCCCCAAAACAATTGACGGATGTATGTCCGTCAATTATTGGGGGGGTGTAGACCCCCAAAATAATTGACGGATCCATGTCGGTCAATTATTCCAGGGGTCTACAGCCCCAAAATAATTGACGGATGTATGTCCCTCAATTATTCTGGGGATGTAGACCCCCAAAATAATTGACGGATCCATGTTGGTCAATCATTCTGGGGGTGTACACCCCCAAAAAAATTGAAGGATGTATGTCCGTCAATTATTCTGGGGGTCTACACCCCCAAAATAATTGACGGATCCATGTCCGTCAATTGTTCCCGTGGTGTACACCCCCAAAATAATTGACGGATGTATGTCGTTCAATTATTCTGGGGGTGTAGACCCCCAAAACAATTGACGGATGTATGTGCGCCAATTCTTCTGGGGGTGTAGACCCCCGAAATAATTGACGGATGTATGTCCGTCAATTATTTTGGGGGTGTAGACCCCCAAAATAATTGACGGATCCATGTCGGTCAATTATTCTGGGGTTCTACACCCCCAAAATAATTGACGGATCCATGTCCGTCAATTGTTCCGGTGGTGTAGACCCCCAAAATAATTGACGGATCCATGTCCGTCAATTGTTCCGGTGGTGTACACCCCCAAAACAATTGACGGATGTATGTTGTTCAATTATTCTGGGGGTGTAGACCCCCAAAACAATTGACGGATGTATGTGCGCCAATTCTTCTGGGGATGTAGAACCCCAAAATAATTGACGGATGTATGTCCGTCAATGATTGTGGGGGTCTATACCCCCAAAATAATTGACGGATCCATGTCGATCAATTATTCTGGGGGTGTAGAACCTCAAAAGAATTGACGGATGTATGTCCGTCAATTATTGAGGGGGTCTACACCCCCACAATAATTGACGGATCCATGTCGGTCAATTGATATGGGGGTGTAGAACCCCAAAATAATTGACGCATATATGTCCGTCAATTATTGTGGGGGTCTACGCCCCCAAACCAATTGAAGGATGTATGTCCGTCAACTTTTCTGGGGATGTAGACCCCAGAATAATTGACGGATGTATGTCGGATGTATGTCCATCAATTGTTCTGGGGGTGTAGACTCCCAAAATAATTGACCGATGTATGTCCGTCAATTATTCTGGGGGTGTAGACCCCCAAAATAATTGATGGATCCATGTCCGTCAATTTTTCTGGGGGTCTACACCCGCAAAATAGTTGACTGATCCATGTCCGTCAATGATTCTGGGGGTCTAGACCCCCAAAATCATTGGCGGATGTATGTCCGTCAATTATTCTGGGGGTGTAGACCCCCAAAATAATTGACGGATGTATGTCGGCCAATTATTTTGCGGGTGCAGACGCCCAAAATAATTGACGGATGTATGTCCGTCAATTATTCTGCGGGTCTACACCCCCAAAATAATTGACCGATGTACGTCCGTCAATTATTCTGGGGGTGTAAACTGCTGAAGTAATTGACGGATGTATGTCCGTCAATTATTCTGGGGGTGTAGACCCCCAAAATAATTGACGGATGGATGTCCGTCAATTATTCTGGGGGTGTAGACCCCCAAAATAATTGACGAATGTATGTCCGTCAATTATTCTGGGGGTGTAAAACCCCAAAATAATTGACGGATCCATGTCCGTCAATTATTTTCGGGATGTAGACCCCCAAAATAATTGACGGATCCATGTTGGTCAATCATTCTGGGGGTGTACACCCCCGAAATAATTGACGGATGTATGTCTGTCAATTATTCTTGGGGTGTAGACCCCCAAAATAATTGACGGATGTATGTCCGTCAATTATTCTTGGGGTGTAGACCCCCAAAATAATTGACGGATCCATGTTCGTCAATTATTCTGGGGGTCTACATCTGCAAAATAATTGACGGATCCATGTCCGTCAATCATTTTGGGGGTCTACACCCCTAAAATATTTGACCGATCCATGTCCGTCAATTACTATGGGGGTGTAGAGCCCCCAAAATAATTGACGGATCCATGTCGGTCAATTATTGTGGGGGTCTACACCGCCAAAATAATTGACGCATGTATGTCCGTCAATTATTCTGGGGGTGTAGACCCCCAAAATAATTGACGGATGTATGTCCGTCAATTATCCTGGGGGTCTACAACCCCAAAATAATTGACGAATCCATGTCCGTCAATTATTCCGGGGATGTAGGCCCCCAAAAGAATTGACTGATGTATGTGCGTCAATTATTTTGGGGGTCTAGACCCCCAAAATCATTGACGGATCCATGTCCGTCAAGTATTCCGGGGGTATGCACCCCCAAAACAATTGACGGATGTATGTCCGTCAATTATTGGGGGGGTGTAGACCCCCAAAATAATTGACGGATCCATGTCGGTCAATTATTCCAGGGGTCTACAGCCCCAAAATAATTGACGGATGTATGTCCGTCAATTATTCTGGGGATGTAGACCCCCAAAATAATTGACGGATCCATGTTGGTCAATCATTCTGGGGGTGTACACCCCCAAAAAAATTGAAGGATGTATGTCCGTCAATTATTCTGGGGGTCTACACCCCCAAAATAATTGACAAATCCATGTCCGTCAATTGTTCCGGTGGTGTACACCCCCAAAATAATTGACGGATGTATGTCGTTCAATTATTCTGGGGGTGTAGACCCCCAAAACAATTGACGGATGTATGTGCGCCAATTCTTCTGGGGGTGTAGACCCCCGAAATAATTGACGGATGTATGTCCGTGAATTATTTTGGGGGTGTAGACCCCCAAAATAATTGACGGATCCATGTCGGTCAATTATTCTGGGGTTCTACACCCCCAAAATAATTGACGGATCCATGTGCGTCAATTGTTCCGGCGGTGTAGACCCCCAAAATAATTGACGGATCCATGTCCGTCAATTGTTCCGGTGGTGTACACCCCCAAAATAATTGACGGATGTATGTTGTTCAATTATTCTGGGGGCGTAGACCCCCAAAACAATTGACGGATGTATGTGCGCCAATTCTTCTGGGGATGTAGACCCCCGAAATAATTGACGGATGTATGTCCGTCAATTATTCTGGGGGTGTAGACCCCCACAATAATTGACGGATATATGTGCGTCAATTATTCTGGGGGTGTAGAACCCCAAAATAATTGACGGATGTATGTCCGTCAATGATTGTGGGGTTCTATACCCCCAAAATAATTGACGGATCCATGTCGGTCAATTATTCTGGGGGTGTAGAACCTCAAAAGAATTGACGGATGTATGTCCGTCAATTATTGAGGGGGTCTACACCCCCACAATAATTGACGGATGTATGTCCGTCAATTATTCTGGGGTCCTACACCCCCAAAATAATTGACGGATCCATGTCGGTCAATTGTTCTGGGGGTGTAGAACCCCAAAATAATTGACGGATGTATGTCCGTCAATTATTGTGCGGGTCTACACCCTCGAAAGAATTGACGGCTGTATGTTCGTCATATATTCTGGGGGTGTGGACCCCCGAAGTAATTGACGGATGTATGTCTTTCAATTATTTTGGGGGTGTAGACCCCCAAAGTAATTGACGGACGTATGTCCGTCAGTTATTCTGGGGGTGTAGACCCCCAAAATAATTGACGGAAGTATGTCCGTCAATTATTCTGGGGCTCTACACCCCCAAAATAATTGACGGACGTATGTGCGTCAATTATTTTGGGGGTGTAGACCCCCAAAATAATTGACGGATGTATGTGCGTCAATTATTCTGGGGCTCTACACCCCCAAAATAATTATTCTGGGGGTCTAAACCCCCAAAATAATTGACGGATCCATGTCGGTCAATTATTCTGGGGGTGTAGACCCCCAAAATAATTGACGGATCCATGTCCGTCAATTATTCTAGGGGTCTACACCTCCAAAATAGTTGACGGATCCATGTCCGTCAATTATCTTGGGGGTGTAGACCCCCAAAATAATTGACGGATGTACGTCCGTCAATCATTATGGGGGTGTAGACCCCCAAAATAATTGACGGATGTATGTCCGTTGATTATTCTGGGGCTGTAGACCCCCAAATTAATTGACGGATGTATGTCCGTCAATTATTCTTGGGGTGTAGACCCCCAAAATAATTGACGGATGTATGTCCGTCAATTATTATGGGGGTGTAGACCCCCAAAATAATTAACGGATGTATGTCCGTCAATTATTTTGGGGTGTCTGAACCCCAAATTAATTGACGGATCCATGTCCGTCAATTATTCTTGGGGTGTAGACCCCCAAAATAATTGACGGATCCATGTCCGTCAATTATTCTGGGGGTGTAGACCCCCAAAACAATTGAGGGATGTATGTGCGCCAATTCTTCTGGGGGTGTAGACCCCCAAAATAATTGACGAATGTATGTCCGTCAATTATTTTGGGGGTGTAGACCCCCAAAATCATTGACTGATGTATGTCTGTCAATTATTCTGCGGGTGTAGACCCCCAAAATAATTGACGGATGTATGTCCGTCAATTATTCTACGGGTCTACACCCCCAAAATAATTGACGGACATACATTAGTCAATTATTTTGGGGGTCTACACCCCCAGAATAATTGACGGACATACATCAGTCAACTATTTTGTGGGTCTACACCCCCATAAAATGAACAGACATGGATCGGTGAATTATTTTGGGGGTGTAGACCCCTAGAATAATTGACGGACATACATCCGTCAATTACTTCGGCAGTCTACACCCCCAAAATAATGGACCCACATACATCCGTCAATTATTTTGGGGGTGTAGACCCGCAGAATAAATGACGGACATACATCCGTAAATTTTTTTTGGGGGTCTACACCCGCAGAATAATTGACAGACATACATCAGTCAATTATTTTGGGGGTCTACACCCCAAGGAAAATTGACGGACATGGATCCGTCAATTTTTTTGGGGGTCTACACCCCCAAAATAATTGACGGACATACATTCGTCAATTATTTTGGGGGTCTACACCCCCAAAATGATTGACTGATGTATGTCCGTCGATTATTCTTGGGGTGTAGACCCCCAAAATAATTGACGGATCCATGTCCGTCAATTATTCTGGGGGTGTAGAACCCCAAAATAATTGACGAATGTATGTCCGTCAATTATTGTGCGGGTCTACACCCTCGAAATAATTGACGGCTGTATGTCCGTCAATTATTCTGGGGGTGTGGACCCCCGAAGTAATTGACGGATGTATGTCTTTCAATTATTTTGGGGGTGTAGACCCCCAAAGTAATTGACCGATGTATGTCCGTCAATTAATTTGGGGGTGTAGACCCCCAAAATAATTGACGGATGTATGTGCGCCAATTATTCTGGGGGTCTACACCCCCAAAATAATTCACCGATCCATGTCTGTTCATTTTATGGGGCTGTAGACCCCCAAAATAGTTGACGGATGTATGTCCGTCAATTATTCTGGGGGTGTAGACCCCCAAAATAATTGACTGATGTATGTCCGTCAATTATTGTCGGGCAGTAGACCCCCAAAATAATTGACGGACATACATTAGTCAATTATTTTGGGGGTCTACACCCCCAGAATAATTGACGGACATACATCAGTCAACTATTTTGGGGGTCTACACCCCCATAAAATGAACAGACATGGATCGGTGAATTATTTTGGGGGTGTAGACCCCTAGAATAATTGACGGACATACATCCGTCAATTACTTCGGCAGTCTACACACCCAAAATAATGGACCGACATACATCCGTCAATTATTTTGGGGGTGTAGACCCGCAGAATAATTGACGGACATACATCCGTCAATTATTTTGGGGGTCTACACCCGCAGAATAATTGACAGACATACATCAGTCAATTATTTTGGGGGTCTACACCCCAAGAATAATTGACGGACATGGATCCGTCAATTTTTTTGGGGGTCTACGCCCCCAAAATAATTGACGGACATACATTCGTCAATTATTTTGGGGGTCTACACCCCCAAAATGATTGACGAATGTATGTCCGTCAATTATTTTGGGGGCGTAGACCCCCAAAAAAATTGACGGATCCATGTCCGTCAATTATTCTTGGGGTGTAGACCCCCAAAATAATTGACTGATGTATGTCTGTCAATTATTCTGCGGGTGTAGACCCCCAAAATAATTGACGGATGTATGTCCGTCAATTATTCTGCGGGTCTACACCCCCAAAATAATTGACGGATGTATGTCGGTCCATTATTTTGGGTGTGTAGACTGCCGAAGTAATTGACGGATGTATGTCCGTCAGTTATTCTGGGGGTGTAGACCCCCAAAATAATTGACGGAAGTATGTCCGTCAATTATTCTGGGGGTCTACACCCCCAAAATAATTGACGGACGTATGTGCGTCAATTATTTTGGGGGTGTAGACCCCCAAAATAATTGACGGATGTATGTCCGTCAATTATTCTTGGGGTGTAGACCCCCAAAATAATTGACGGATGTATGTCCGTCAATTATTTTTGGGGGGTGCAGACCCCGAAAATAATTGACGGATCCATGTCCGTCGATTATTTTGGGGGTCTACACCCCCAAAATAGTTGATGGATCCATGTCCGGCAATTGCTCTGGGGGTGTAGACCCCCAAAATAAATGACGGATGTATGTCCGTCAATTATTCTTGTGGTGTGCACCCCCAAAAAAATTGACGGGTGTATGTCCGTCAATTATTCTGGGGGTGTAGACCCCCAAAACAATTGACGGATGTATGTGCGCCAATTCTTCTGGGGGTGTAGACCCCCAAAATAATTGACGGATGTATGTCCGTCAATTATTTTGGGGATGTAGACCCCCAAAATAATTGACTGATGTATGTCTGTGAATTGTTCTCGGGGTGTAGACCCCCAAAATAATTGACGGATGTATGTCCGTCAATTATTCTGGGGGTGCAGACGCCCAAAATAATTGACGGATGTATGTCCGTCAATTATTCTGGGAGTCTACACCACCAAAATAATCGACATATGTATGTCCGTCAATTATTCTGGGAGTCTACACCACCAAAATAATCGACAGATGTATGTCCGTCAATTATTGTGGGGTTCTACACCCCCAAAATAGTTGACGGATCCATGTCGGTCAATTTTTCTGGGGGTGTAGACCCCCAAAATAATTGACTCATACATGTCCGTCAATTATTCTGGGGGTGTAGACCCCCAAAATAATTGACGGATGTATGTCCGTCAATTATTCTGGGGGTGTAGACCCCAAAAATAATTGACGGATGTATGTCCGTCAATTATTATGGGGGTGTAGACCCTCAAAATAATTGACGGATGTATGTCCGTCAATTATTCTGGGGGTGTACAGCCTGAAAATAATTGACAGATGTATGTCCGTCAATTATTCTTGGGGTGTAGACCCCCAAAATAATTGACGTATGTATGTCCGTCAATTATTTTGGGGGGTGCAGACCCCGAAAATAATTGACGGATCCATTTCCGTCAATTGTTTTGGGGGTCTACACCCCCCAAAATATTGACGGATGTATGTCCGTCAATTATTGCGGGGGTCTACACCCCCAAAATTATTGATCGATGTATGTCCGTCAATGATTCCGGGGGTGTGGACCCCCACAATAATTGACGGATCCATGTCCGTCAATTATTCTGGGGGTGTAGACCCCCAAAATAATTGACGGATCCATGTGCGTCAATTATTCTGGGTGTCTGCTGCCCCAAAATAATTGACGGATGTATGTCCGTCAATTATTCTGGGGATCTACACCCCCAAAATACTTGACGGATGTATGTCCGTCAATTATTCTGGGGGTGTCTACACCCCCTAAATGATTGACGAATATGGATGCGTGAATCAATTCCGGGGTCTAGACCCCCCAAATAATTGACGCATGTTAATTATTTTGGGGGTCTACGGGCTAACTATTTTTGGGGCCTATGAGGGCCTATGAGGGCCTATGGGGACCTATGGGGGCCCATGGGGACCTATGGGGGCCTATGGGGGCCCATGGGGACTTTTTGGGGCCAATGGGGGCCTATGGGGGTCTATGGGGACCTATGGGGGCCTATGGGGACCTATGGGGGCCTACGGGGGCCTATGGGGGCCTATGGGGACCTATGGGGGCCTATGGGGGCCTATGGGGACCGTCGGGGACCTACGGGGACCTTTGGGGACCTTTGGGGACCTATGGGGACCTTTGGGGGCCTATGTGGATCTATGGGGGCCTATGGGGACCTTTGGGAACCTATGGAGACCTTTGGGGACCTTTGGGGACCTATGGGCACCTTTGGGGACCTATGGGGGCCTATGGGGACCTATGGGGACCTATGGGGACCTTTGGGGACCTATGGGGACCTTTGGGGGCCTATGGTGGCCTTTCGGCACCTTTGGGGACCTATGGGGGCCTATGGGGGTCTATGGGGACCTATGGGGGCCTATGTGGGCCTATGGGGGCCTATGGGGGCCTTTGGGCACCTGTTGAGGCCTATGGGGGCCTGTGGGGGCCTATGAGGGCCTATGTGGGCCTATGGGGGCCTTTGGGCACCTATGGGGGCCTATGGGGACGTATGGGGGCCTATGGGGGCCTATGGCGGCCTATGGGGGCCTATGGGGACCTTTGGGGACCTATGGAGACCTTTGGGGACCTTTGGGGACCTGTGGGCACCTTTGGGGACCTATGGGGGCCTATGGGGACCCATGGGGACCTATGGGGACCTTTGGGGACCTATGGGGGCCTATGGGGGCCTTTGGGGACCTATGGGGGCCTTTGGGGACCTATGGGGGCCTATGGGGGCCTATGGGGGACTATGGGGACCTTTGGGGACCTATGGAAACCTTTGGGGACCTATGGGGACCTATGGGGGCCTATGGGGGCCTATGGGGGACTATGGGGACCTTTGGGGACCTATGGAAACCATTGGGGACCTATGGGGGCCTATGGGGACCCATGGGGACCTATGGGGACCTTTGGGGACCTATGGGGGCCTTTGGGCACCTTTGGGGACCTATGGGGGTCTATGGGGGCCTATGGGGGCCTATGGGGGCCTATGGTGGCCTATGGGGACCTATGGGGGCCTACGGGGACCTATGGGGACCTTTGGGGACCTTTGGGGACCTATGGACACCTTTGGGGACCTATGGGGGACTATGGGGACCTTTGGGGGCCTATGGGGACCTTTGGGGGCCTACGGGGGCCTTCGGGCACCTTTGGGGACGTATGGGGGCCTACGGGGGTCTATGGGGACCTATGGGGGCCTATGGGGACCTATGGGGACCTACGGGGACCTATGGGGACCTTTGGAGACCTTTGGGCACCTTTGGGGACCTATGGGGGCCTACGGGGGCCTATGGGGACCTATGGGGACCTATGGGGGCCTATGGGGGCCTACGGGGACCTATGGGGGCCTATGGGGAGCTATGGGGACCTATGGGGACCTACGGGGACCTATCGGGACCTTTGGAGACCTTTGGGCACCTTTGGGGACTTATGGGTGCCCATGGGGACCTTTGGAGACCTATGGGGACCTTTGGGGGCCTATGGGGGCCTACGGGGACCTATGGGGGCCTATGGGGGCGGCCTATGGGGACCTATTGGGGCTTATGGGGGCCTATGGAGGCCTATGGGGACCTTTGGAGACCTATGGGGACCTTTGGGGACCTTTCGGAATATGGGGGCCTATGGGGATCTGTGGGGGCCTATGGGGGCCTATGGGGGCCTATGGGGGCCTATGAGGAATTTTGGGGGCCTATGGGGACCTTTGGGGACCTCCGGGGACCTTTGGGCACCTTTGGGGACCTATGGGGGCCTATGGGGGCCTATGGGGGCCTATGGGGGCTTTTGGGCACCTTTGGGGACCTATGGGCACCTTTGGGGACCTATGGGGGCCTATGGGGACCTACGGGGAATTTTGGGCACCTTTGGGGACTTATGGGCACCTTTTGGGGACCTATGGGGCCCATGGGGACTTTTGCGGACCTTTGGGGGCCTATGGGCACCTTTGGGGACCTATGTGGACCCATGGGGACCTATGGGGACCTATGGGGGCCTATGGGCAACTTTGGGGACCTATGGGGGCCTATGGGGGCCTACGGGGACTTATGGGGGCCTATGGGGACCTATGGGGGCCTACGGGGGCCTATGGGGGCCTACGGGGGCCTATTGGCACCTTTGGGGACCTAAGGGGACCGTTGGAGACCTATGGGGACTTTTGGGCACCTTTGGGGACCTATGGGCACTTTGGGGACCTATGGGGGCCTATGGGGGCCTATGGTGGCCTATGGGGACCTATGGGGGGCTATGGGGACCTATGGGGGCCTATGGGGGCCTATGGGGGCCTATGGGGACCCTTGGGGACCTTGGGGCACCTATGGGGGCCTATGGGCACCTCGGGGGCCTTTGGGGGCCTATGGGGGCCTGTGGGGACCTATCGGGGCCTATGGGAGCTTATGGGGGCCTATGGGGACCTTTGGGGACCTTTGGGCACCTATGGGGGCCTATGGGGACCTATGGGGGCCTATGGGGGCCTATGGGGACCTATGGGGGCCTATGGGGGCCTATGGGGACCTACGGGGGCCTATGGGGGCCTATGGGGACCTATGGGGGCCTATGGGGACCTATGGTGGCCTATGGGAGCCTATGGGGGCCTATGGGGACCTTTGGGCACCTTTGGGCACCTTCCGGGACCTATGGGGGCCCTTGGGGACCTATGGGGGCCTATGGGGGCCTATGGGGACCTATGGGGGCCTATGGGCACCTTTGGGGACCTATGGGGGCCTATGGGGACGTATGGGGGCCTACGGGGGCCTATGGGGGCCTACGGGGCCCATTGGCACCTTTGGGGACCTATGGGGGCCAATGCCGAACCGTTGGGCACCTTTGGGGCCCTATGGGCACCTTTGGGGACCTATGGGGACCTTTGGGCACCTTTCGGGACCTAAGGGGGCCTACGGGGACCTATGGGGGCCTATGGGGGCCTATGGGGACCTATGGGGGCCTATGGGGGCCTATGGGGGCCTATGGGGGCCTATGGGCACCTTTGGGGGCCTATGGGGGACTATGAGGACCCATGGGGGCCTATGGGGGCCTATGGGGACCTATGGGGGCCTTTGGGGACTCTTGGGGACCTATGGGGGCCTATGGGGACGTTTGGGGACCTATCGGACATATGGGCACCTTTTGGGGGCCTATGGCGGCCTATGGGGACCTTTGCGGACCTTTGGGGACCTATGGGCACCTTTGGGGACCTATGTGGACCCATGGGGACCTATGGGGGCCTATAGGGGCCTATGGGGGCCTATGGGGACCTATGGGGGCCTATGGGCACCTTTGGGGACCTATGGGGGCCTATGGGGGCCTATGGGGACCTATGGGGGCCTACGGGGGCCTATGGGGGCCTGGGGGGGCCTGTTGGCACCTTTGGGGACCTATGGGCACCTTTGGGGGCCTATGGTGGCCTATGGGGACCTATGGGGGGCTATGGGGACCTATGGGGGCCTATGGGGTCCTATGGGGACCTTTGGGGACCTTTGGGCACCTATGGGGGCCTATGGGCACCTCGGGGACCTATGGGGGCCTATGGGGGCCTATGGGGACCTATCGGGGCCTATGGGAGTTTATGGGGGCCTATGGGGACCTTTGGGGACCTTTGGGCACCTATGGGGGCCTATGGGGCCTATGGGGACCTATGGGGGCCTATGGGGGCCTATGGGAACCTATGGGGGCCTATGGGGGCCTATGGGGACCTCCGGGGGCCTACGGGGGCCTATGGGGACCTATGGGGGCCTATGGGGACCTATGGGGACCTATGGGAGCTTATGGGGGCCTATGGGGACCTTTGGGGACCTTTGGGCACCTATGGGGGCCTATGGGGCCTATGGGGACCTATGGGGGCCTATGGGCACCTTTGGGGACCTATGGGGGCCTATGGGGACCTATGGGGGCCTATGGGGGCCCATGGGGACCTATGGGGGCCTCTGGGGACCTATGGGGGCCTATGGGCACCTTTGGGGACCTATGGGGGCCTATGGGGACATATGGGTCCTACGGGGGCCTATGGGGGCCTACGGGGCCCATTGGGGGCCTATGGCGAACCGTTGGGGATCTATGGGGACCTTTGGGGACCTATGGGGGCCTATGGGGACCTATGGGGGCCTATGGGGACCTATGGGGGCCTATGGGGGCCTATGGGCACCTTTGGGGGCCTTTGGGGGCCTATGGGGACCCATGGGGGCCTACGGGGGCCTATTGGCTTCTTTGGGGACCTATGGGGGCCTATGGGGACCGTTGGGGACCTATGGGGACCTTTGGGCACCTTTGGGGACCTATGGGCACTTTTGGGGACCTATGGGGGCCTATGGGGACCTTTGGGGACTTATGGGGACCTTTGGGCACCTTAGGGGACCTATGGGGGCCTATGGGGACCTATGGGGGCCTATGGGGGCCTATGGGGGCCTATGGGGGCCTATGGGGACCTATGGGGACCTATGGGGGCCTTTGGGGACCTTTGGGGACCTATGGGGGCCTATGGGGACGTTTGGGGACCTATGGGACCTATGGGCACCTTTTGGGGGCCTATGGGGGCTTATGGGGACCTTTGCGGACCTTTGGGGACCTATGGGCACCTTTGGGGACCTATGTGAACCCATGGGGACCTATGGTGACCTATGGGGGCCTATGGGCACCTTTGGGGACCTATGGGGGCCTATGGGGGCCTACGGGGACCTATGCGGGCCTACAGGGGCCTATGGGGGCCTAACGGGGCCTATTGGCACCTTTGGGGACCTATGGGGACCGTTGGAGACCTTTGGGGACTTTTGGGCACCTTTTGGGGACCTATGGGCACTTTTGGGGACCTATGGGGACCTTTGGGGGCCTATGGGGGCCTATGGTGGCCTATGGGGACCTATGGGGGGCTATGGGGACCTATGGGGGCCTATGGGGGCCCATGGGGGCCTATGGGGACCTTTGGGGACCTATCGGGGCACCTATGGGGTCCTATGGGCACCTCGGGGACCTATGGGGGCCTATGGGGGCCTATTGGGACCTATCGGGGCCTATGGGAGCTTATGGGGGCCTATGGGGACCTTTGGGGACCTTTGGGCACCTTTGGGGGCCTATGGGTCCTATGGGGACCTATGGGGGCCTATGGGGGCCTATGGGGTCCTATGGGGGCCTATGGGGACCTATGGGGCCCTATGGGGGCCTATGGGGACCTATGGGGGCCTATGGGGACCTATAGGGACCTATGGGCACCTTTGGGGACCTTTGGGGGCCTATGAGGACCTTTTGGGGCCTATGGGGGCCCATGGGGACCTATGGGGGCCTATGGGGGCCTATGGGGACCTATGGGGGCCTATGGGCACCTTTGGGGACCTATGGGGGCCTATGGGGACCTATGGGGGCCTACGGGGGCCTATGGGGGCCTACGGGGCCCTTTGTCGCATTTGGGGACCTATGGGGGCCTATGGCGAACCGTTGGGGACCTATGGGGACCTTTGGGCACCTTTGGGGCCCTATGGGCACCTTTGGGGACCTATGGGCACCTTTCGGCACCTTTGGGGACCTATGGGGGCCTACGGGGACCTATGCGGACCTATGGGGACCTTTGGGCACCTTTGGGGCCCTATGGGCACCTTTGGGGACCTATGGGCACCTTTGGGGACCTATGGGGTTCTATGCTGGCCTATGGGGACCGATGGGGGCCTCTGGGGGCCTATGGGGGCCTATGGGCACCTTTGGGGGCCTATGGGGGCCTATGGGGACCCATGGGGGCCTACGGTGGCCTATTGGCTTCTTTGGGGACCTATGGGGGCCTATGGGGACCGTTGGGGACATATGGGGGCCTATGGGGGCCTATGGGGACCCATGGGGGCCTACGGTGGCCTATTGGCTTCTTTGGGGGCCTATGGGGACCGTTGGGGGCCTATGGGCACCTTTGGGGACCTATGGGGGCCTATGGGGACCTTTGGGGACTTATGGGGACCTTTGGGCACCTTAGGGGACCTATGGGGGCCTATGGGGACCTATGGGGGCCTATGGGGGCCTATGGGGGCCTATGGGGACCTATGGGGACCTATGGGGGCCTTTGGGGACCTTTCGGGACCTATGGGGGCCTATGGGGACGTTTGGGGACCTATGGGACCTATGGGGACCTATGGTGGCCTATGGGGGCTGCCGGGGACCTATGGGGGCTGATGGGGACTCATTGGCATCTAGGGGCACCTTTGGGGACCTGTTGGCACGTTTGGCGCCCTATGGGGGCCTATGGGGACCTATGGGGGCCTATTGGGGCTCATTAGCACCTTTGGGGGCCTATGGGCACCTTTGGGGCCCATGGGGGCCTATGGGGACCTATGGGCACCTTTTTTGTGCCACTTTCCCTGCCCACACATTTTCCCCATTTTCCCATTTTGGTGTTCAAAGTCTTTTTTACTTTTGTACTGCCATGTTCCGGATTGTCCAAGGTGGTTCCCCAATGATTTTTTTAATTGTGTCCTCCTTTTTTGTATCTTTCAATTTGGGTGGAGTGATGTAGATTTAGGCATAGTTTCTCCCGATTTCCTCTAAGGGTTAGACCCCTAGACCCACCTCCAACAGACAAGAATATCCGACATCTTCTTGGACAGACCGCACACACAACATCCCTTATCAGACATTAGACATCAGACTTTATACACAGTGCTGGGGCCCTGATTTGTACAATAGCGGGCCTGCAGCAGGTCCCACAAGTTCGCGATGTCTTTGTACTTGGCCGTGCTCGGCCTAATGCCGAGGCACCTAGCAATATCCGGCCATGCGTCAAAAAAATTGGCCGTCTCTCCCCTGTCCGGGGACGCTGACCCATAAACGCTCCAACCTGCAGGCCTCTCCGACAAGAGAACTTGCAGGCCTTGACGGAGCGCAGGGGTGACCGACCTAGCCTCCTGGTCGACAAACTCCCCCAACAAGCGGCCCATGGCCATTGTCAAGTGCAAAATGCACAAGATGACCCAGGCACGTGGCAATTTCAAAATCCGCTGCGTACTGCCGCCGGCGGCTTGCTAGGAAGGCGTCCCAAGGAGGAAGGGCGTGTAGTTGGCCTCACCACCCTTCATGGTCTGCTGGATAGCACTACCCTCCCAAGTCTTCGTTGGGCATTCCATATCCCCTCATTGAACATGGACTCCACTTGGGGGCAAGTGGACACCCCGATCACCCTTCGCGTCCACGGTTGATCCCCCCCGAGGATCGCCTTTGCCTCCTCCTTGGAGGCCCCCCATTGGACTAGCCCGGTGTCGATGATATCTTAAATCACCTACACACGAGACATGGGGGTGGTTAATTTCGTTCTACTCTACTCCAATCTAGCTTGTAGCGAGCGTTGTTCGAGGCTGACTAGATCAAAACTAGAACGAGCGAAAGGCACTAGGTGAGAGGAGTACCTCCCAATTGCTCTTCCACAACGTCCCAAGGGTGTCCATGGCCTTGTCATCGCAATTTGCCATGCTCAACACCCAAACGCCCGCAAGGGAGCGGGCCAAGCGGTCAAAGTTGGCCAAGGAGATGGTGAGTTGGGTCCAATTGCCCCCGACCACGAGGTAGGCATCTCCCCGGACGAGGAACGTCAACGGGAAGTTGCGGTTGATTGACCGCACCAAGCCCGGCCGTGAGAGAATGTATGTGACCCATGAGGCGAAGCGCCATGAGATCCCTTGGGCAACACCGTGGCAACGGGGTCATACAATTGCACCGGGGCGACCAACTCCTTGCAACGGGCTTGGAAAGCTTGCTCGGTACAAATTCGACTGGAGTAGGGGCCACCGGGGAGGCTGCGGTGATACTCCACTTACGGTGATACTCCAACTTACGGAGCGTGTAGAGCTCCGAGAGGGTCCTCCACGAGGATTTGGGGGCCCTCACGTTGAGCACTAGTTCACACATGGCGGTGGGGGGGAGAAGGGAGGCGGCGTATGCGTCAACGGCGGCCTTGCATGCCTAACCCATGGTATGGGTAGAAGTGGCGGAGTTCACATATTGGACGGCGTTGTTGAATTGCCGCCGTGCTAGGGGGCATGATAGCGCCCACGTGGCCAAGTAATGGCCCACCCGCTCATCTTTGAGGTTAGAAGCCCCAGTCAACTCCCGTAGTGCCTTAGACAAGAGGGAAGCATCCTTCCCGGTTGAGGAGGGAGCAAGGGGGGAAGTGGCGGGGCGTTTCATTGCAAAGAAATGTGCAATATCTAAGCGCGAGAGAAGGAAGCGTGGAACAATGAACTACGGACAATAGCAAGCATGCACGGCCGAACAATGAAGAAATTGGGACATCTAGGTAGACATTATATCGTTCTAGTATTGATCTAGTCTAGGCTAGAACATCTAGGCTAGATTGTTCCAGGCTAGAACAAGATTGGGTCTTCTAGCGTGTACCAAGGGGTAGACCCTTCACGGATTAGGTGCATTGTGTCTACACTATTCTAGACGGGTTGCGATGAATCCTTGGAGGGTGTGGACCCTTCAAGGATTCACCGCATGGGTTCCACGCTTGTCTAGAGGGGCTGCGGTGAATCCTTGAAGGGTGTAGACCCTTCAAGGATTCCGTGTATGGGGTCTACATTAGTCTGGAGGGGTTGCGGTGAATCCTCGAAGGGTGTAGACCATTCAAGTATTCACCTCATGGGGTGTACACTAGTGTAGACGGGTTGCGGTGACTCCTTGAAGGGTGTAGACCCTTCAAGGATTCACCACATGCGGTCTACACTAGTCTAGAGGGGCCGCGGTGAATCCTTGAAGGGTACCCTAAAGACCTACGTTAAATCCAATATGTTGAATTTTCAATTTTAATTTTTGAAAGGTGTTAAGTGTTGAACCAATAAATTTTAACGTGTTAAACGAGAATACCTAGTTTTTTCTGGATTTTAAAGTTTTTGTGCCGTTCATTGCATGCATATGCTAGGGTCTTGAGGCGGTTTAATGTGGTAGAATGTTGCCCAATGGGTTTGTAGAGGTGTTCGATTGCCTAAGGGTTGGGTGTCCAACCCTTAGCCCTCTTCTTTGTGCCCTCCGCCAACCCCACTCCATACCTCTTTTTCCCTTGTGTAGCACTTATTATGCCTTTCTCTCGAGACATGATTCTCGAGCTTAGCATGACGCTTGTGCGTTTGAGTGGAGCCAAGAGTTTGCGGGACCCTTTGGTCTCTCAACTCCTTGGTGAGTGGGTGGCTTCATCTCCCTTGGCCCGGGCCCGATGGTCCGATGCCTTGGAGGTTGGCTACCCCTCCCTTATTTGTACTAAGCAAGTGGAGGCGGTGAAGGGATACGCCTCCTTCCTTTCTCCCACCCCGATTTTATTGGGCTCCTCATGGACCTCAATGTCACAAAGACAGGGTTCCGCCACCTCTCCCAGTTCATGACCCGGCAAGGAATTGACTATACGGCCGCTACGGGCCACACTTTCCCCCGCCCCATCCCAACGCGGCAAGCCTTCTTGGACACATGCAAGGATATGGCTAAGCCGCTAGAGTTGCGGCCCCCCGTGAGCGTGGACGACCCACCCGCTAGTGCCCGCAGTTGGCCTGTGCACTCATGGGCCCGCTACATTCAATCGTGGCCACCGCTAGTGGACACCATTGATGGAGACCGGCCCCTCACGTTCATTGTGCCCGGGGATGCCTACCCGTGTGCCGGTGGGAGTTGGACCCAGTTGTCTATTTATTGGGCTCCTCAACCACGGCAAACGGGGCCACACACCCGCCTACTTGTGGGTCATCGGCATGGCCGTGTGCGGCGACAAAGACATGGCCGACTTGGCCGCTGTTTGGGCCGAGAACCTTCAGGTACTCGGCGGTTTTGTGTTGCATTGAATTCGGGCTCACTTCGTTTCAAAGTTCGTCGTTTAAAAGCGAAAAATTGCTTGAAATTTAAGCCGAACAAATTTTGATGCTAAAATTTCAACAAAAACGTGATGCCCGGATATCAATGCACACACTCTTTTGTAGGTGTTGCAGTCAATTCACAACTGCAAAACTTTCTGTTTAGCATCCACTTGGGTGCCTGCTGCGCTAGTCCTTGGGGGTGACGAGCCGTTTATTCGCCGCCTCATTGGGGTCTCCACATCAGCCCAAGTGGGATCTATTTACAATATGGGGGTGTGGGACAAGGCGGCGGGGGCGTGGTTGCGGGTGGACGTGCGCCGCACTTTGGACAACGAGGCGGCGGCCCGTCACCAATATCAAGTAATGGGTCCGAGCTTGGATAATGGGGGGTGCACAGTGGAACCCCACATCGTGGTTGACCGGTGTTGGGTTTTCCTATGCATCCTCCAGTGTTGCATGGCCATTGGGCGACTGCAGGTCGCTTTTGTTGAGGCGTGCCTTGAGTCACTCCCCAAGGAGAATGCGGAGGCCGTGCAACGGTTGTGGTACCGTGCACGCACGGGGGTGAAGCTGGGTGCCACCGCCGCACCTGATGGGGAGGAGGCCAGGGCTCTCTTCCTTACATGGGAGGAGACGGGCCCACTGTTGGCCTACGCGCTGGAGGACCCCGAATGGCAAGCCGTCGTTGCCATGAGGGATCTCCTTCAGGACTTGTACTTGCGACACGCCCCCTCTCAATGACCTGGGGCAATCTGCTGTTGCGCGGCAATACTGTGCACATTGCTACAAAGCCGCCTGCCAGTCCAACTACCTCTCTTAATTGGAGGAGGATGTGACCATGGCGGTGGTTAATGCGGCACGCTTGGGGGTGGGTTTGGGGGCGGTCTGTGCGGATGTGGTAGAAAGCCTAAATGCAATTTTAAAACGGGCCTACAACGATCACACGTCCCGGGGGGGGGGGGGGGGGGATGCCGGGGGCCACATCCCTGGAAAGGGAGGCGGAGATAGTTTTGCAAGTATGGGAATGGTGGTTTCTGAAATTTAATCTACCCCTTAGCACCCAAGGAACCCCCCATGTGGCGCCATGTACAATGGCCACACTCATGTCTAGCCATAGCCCCCCACCCATGTCCCTTTTCCTTGCACCTTCAGCTCTTGTTAGTCCCATCCATGGACCCCGCCGCAATGGAGGCGTTGATGGAAAAGAGGTTCGAGAAGATGAGCGACAAAGTAGTATGTGCTTGCGTGTGCGTGTGTCTGCTTGCTTATGAAGCGAATTTCTAGTCAATAGTTTTCATTTAAAATTTAAACGGGGTGACGCTGTTTTTCGTTGAATTTTGACCTCGGCGGTCGTGTAACATTTAAAATTCAAGCTAAAATTGAAATGTTAAAAGTTAAACCAGAAATTTTAACCCCATCGGTTCTCCCTTGCAGATCCGGCAAATGGAGGACCGGCTGCAACAGGGTGCAGCACGCGCTGGGGGAGCACCTCCTCCAGTTCCTCCGCCTCCTCCGCCTCCACCAGCAGCTCCAGTAGCTGCAGCAGCCGTTGGGCAGAGGGGGGGGGGCGTCCGTCGCCGCCTCCTCCGCGAGAAGGAGGAGAGACGGCGCGAGAAGGAGAAGAAGAAGAGGGCAAAGGAGGGGAGGAGGGCCAGCCAGTCACAGAGGGGGGGGGGGTTAAGGCAGAAGAGGGGGAGGTGGTGGTGCCAGAGGGTGGGGACGAGGATGGGGAGGGGGATGAGGATGGGGAGGGGGATGAGGTCAAGGTGCAGCCCCCCCCCTCCCCAACCCCCTGTTTTACCCCTTCCCGAGTGGCTGCAAAAGGCCCTCGGGAAAGACTCAGCGGTCTGCCGCAAGGCAGCCGCTGCCCCATGGTTTGCCCAAGTCCTTGAACAGGGCCGTGGGCCAGTCCAGCCAATTTTTTTCTGACCCCAGCAAGGGTCACTACACCCTTGGCTGGGTCATGCGCCGACTTTTCTGGTGCCTAATTAGGAAACATGGGGAGGGCAAGGGGGACTGGCGGAGGGATGCTGCTAAAGGGGGCGCCCGGCACTGGCAGCCAGTGCCGGGCTGTCCCATGTGCCCCCTCCCCGAACGCATCAGCTCAGGGTCCCTAGGGGCCCTAAACCTGTTTGCCGACCCCCGGGGGGTCAGGTTGGGCACCGGCCACTACTTGGTGTGCCTCCAGCACTGGGTAGCCCTCGGCTGGTGCCAGCAGGGAACGCAAGGCAAGTCGGTGCAGTTTACACCAGTGTGGTATGCCGTCCTGTCCCTGCCCACCTCCCCCTACGACCCTGCGGCCCAGCACACCTATGAGGGGCTGGTGCCCGGGTCGCGCACAACCCGCGGCTTGGCGGCCGTCACTCGGACGCCCCCCCGGGCGGCCCACACCGCCCCCGCCGCCTCCGCCGCCGATCTAGTGGACGCCCCCAGCCCTGCCTCAAGCTTCAGGCAGGCAATGGGGGTGCTGCATGCGCTGGGGTGTGCAAAATTTCAAAAGGTATGTGTGTATCTGCGTGTGTTTGTGTTTGTTTCAATTTTAGGACGCTTCGTTTAAAAGTTTTGGTTTCATTTTTGAAATTTTGATCGCCGCTGCAAAAATTAAGAATTAACGTTAAAGATGAAACCAAAAAATTTAACAATGTCGCCGAAAAATTTGAGTTTTTCTCCCGGAACAAGGCCACTGCCTGCTTTGTTGCAGATCAAAGACGTGGCGGTGTGCGGAGACGATGTGCGCCCCGTCCGTGTCGTGTGGAGCGACAAGGACGGGGAGTGGAGCGTGGGGTTAGGGGGGCTCCACAAGCTCCTCGCCCACGACCCCGCGGTTGTGCGGGACGTGCTCCGCGGCTTGAAGGAGTGGGAGCACGCCCGCCGGTGCGCGGAGCTGTGGGGCCCCTCGAGGCCCTACAAGGCCACTTCGTGGGCACACTTGGGGGCGGTAGGGTGGTTGGGGTGTGAGGATGGGGCGCTTTGGCGGGGGATGGGTGATGGGGAGGGAAGGGAGGTGAAGGAAGAAAGGGAGGGGGCAAGCACCACCACCACCACCACCACCACCCCCCCCTGCAAGCCCAAGGCGCCCCCCAAAAAAGACAAGGGCAAGGCGCGCGCCCCAAAGCGGAAGTGGTGGGAGTCGGACTCGGACGCCGGGTCCGACAACCCCGCCTCTATCTCTTCGTCGTCCACCGACGAGGCCACCCCCCCCCCCCCCCCCCAACAAGAAACCCCCCTCCCAAAGTCAAAGGCCGTCCCCGCCCCAAAAGAGAAGGGGCGGGAGAAGAAGGCGGAGGGGGGTGGGAAAGAAGCGGGGGCGGCCAAGAAGGAGGAAGGGGGGGACGGACCCCCTGATCCCCTCGTGCCAACCCCCGCCCACGTCCCATACGGGGGCCGGCTAGAGGTGGGAACTGTCACCGGTGTCCACACCCGCAAGAGCGGGGTTGTTTGGGTGAGATACCCATACAACCCCAAGCTCTATGATGTGGAGCGCCACCTCATCTTCGGCACGGCCGAAGCCGCGGAGGCGCACCTCCAAAAGGTGCTCAAGGGCAAGACGCCCACCACCAACCCCCCCGCAATAAAGCCGGCTAACCCCCCGACTAACCCCCAAGAAAACCCTCAACCCAACCCAAATACCCCCACTAACCCACCTAGCCCCCCAAGCGATACCGAGCTACCCCGGCACTATGGGACCCGGAAACGGCCTTTCATGAGGTTTAAGACGGCAACAATGGCCAGAATGGCCAAGCACATGAGCCGCAAAGGCTAAGGGTATATTCTATGTGTTTTTGTGCTTGTGTAGGGAGGTTTCATTTTTGGAAAGTTTGTTTAAATTTTGTTGGTTTAAATTTTAATCCCGGCGACACATAACATTTAAAATTCACAAATTTTAAACGAAAAATTAATCGCAAATTTTAAAGCCGAGAGCCATTTTAATATTTTTACACATCAAGACGGGTGACACCTCCCCCCCCAAACCAAGGCGTAAAATGGTTCACACACACACAAGGCACCCCGTAGGGGTGAAATTTTTCCCAAGCAACGCCCCTAACCCCCCACAAAAAGTGCATACTTTGGTTTATTCAATTGATTTTTGGCCAAAAAAAATATTGGATTTAATTTGGGTCTCTAGGGTATAGAGCCTTCAAGAGTTCACCACATGCGGTCTACACTAGTTTGGATTGGCTGCGGTGAATCCTTGAAGGGTATAGACCCTTCAAGGATTCACCACATGCACTCTGCACTAGTCTAGCGGGGCCGCGATGAATCCATGAAGGGTGTAAATCCTTCAAGGATGCACGCCATGGGGTGTACACCAGTCTAGACCGGCTGCGGTGAATCCTTGAAGGGTGTAGATTCTTCAAGGATTCACCGCATGAGGTTTACACTAATCTGAAGGGGCTGCGGTGATTCCATGAATGGTGTAGAGCCTTCAAGGATTCACGGCCTCGTGTCTACACTACTCTAGAGGGGCGGCGGTGAATCCTGGAAGGGTGTAGACCCTACAAGGATTCGCCACATGAGGTGTACACTAGTCTCGAGGGGCTGCGGTCAACCTTTGAAGGGTGTAGACCCTTCAAGGATTCACCGCATGGGGTTTACGGCAGTCTAGATGGGCTATGGTGCATGCTTCAATGGTGTAGACCCGTCAAGGATTCGCCGCATGGGGTCTTCACTAGTCGAGACGGGCCGTGGTGAATCCTTGAAGGGTGTAGACCCTCCAAGGACTCAGCGCATGAGGTTTCCACTAGTCTAGAGGGGCTGCGGTGAATCTTTCAAGGGTGTAGACCCTTCAAGGATTTGCCGCATGGGGTTCACAGTCTTCTCCAAGGGTTGTGATGCATGCTTGAAGGGTGTAGACCGTTCAAGGATTCAGCGCATGGGGTCTACAGTCGTCTGGAGCGGCTGTGGTTTATCCTTGAAAGGCGTAGACCCCCCAAGGATTCATCGCATGAGGTTTACACTAGTCTTCAGGGGCTGTGGTGCATCCTTGAACGGTGCAAACCCTTCAAGGATTCACCACATGGGGTCTGCACTAGTCCACAGGGGGTATGGTGAATCCCTGGACGGTGTAGAGGATTCAATAATTCACCACATGAGGTTTACACTAGTCCAGAGGGGCTCTTGCAAATCATTGAAGGGTGTGCACCCTTCAGGGATTCACCGCATGAGGTTTAAAGTAATCTATAGGGCCTGCGGTGAATCCTTGAATGGTGTAGGCCCTTCAAGGATTCAACGTTTGGGGTCTACGCTTGTCTAGAGGGGGTATGGTGAATGCTTGGACCGTGTCGACCCTTCAAGGATTCACCGCATGAGGTTTACACTAGTCGAGATTGGCCGTGGAGAATCCTTGGAGTGTGTCCACCCTTTCAGGCCTCAACACATGAGGTTTATAATAGTCTAGAGGGGCTGCGGTGAATCCTTCGAGGGTGTAGACCCTTCAAGGATTCATCGCATCGGGTCTACAGCAGTCCAGAGGGGCCGTGGTGAATCCTTGAAGGGTGCACACCCTTCAAGGCCTCACGCCATGGGGTCTACGGTTGTCCGGAGGGGCTGCAGTGCATTTGTGAAGGGTGTAGACTCTTCAAGGACTCACCGCATGGGCTCTAGACCAGTCTAGAGGGGTTGCTGTGAATCCTTGGACGGTGTAGACCCTTCAAGGATTCACCGCTTGGGTTCTACGCTTGTGTAGAGGGGCTGAGGTGAATCCTTGAAGGGTGTAGACCCTTGAAGGATTCACCGCATGCTGGCTTACCCTAGTCTAGAGGGGCCCCATCAATCCTTGAAGGGGATAGACCCTTCAAGGATTCACCGCATGGTGTCTATTCTAGTGTAGAGGGGCTGCAGTGAATGTTTTAAGGGTGTAGACCCTTCAAGAATTCACCGCATAGGGTGTACACTAGTGTAGAGGGGCTGCGGTGTCTCCTTGAAGGGTGTAGACCCTTCAAGGATTCACCGCATGAGATTTACACTCGTCCAGAGGGACTGCGGTTAATCTTTGAAGGGTGTAGACTCTTCAGGGATTCACCGCATGAGATTTACACTCGTCCAGAGGGACTGCGGTTAATCTTTGAAGGGTCTAGACTCTTCAGGGATTCACCGCATGGGGTTTACACTAGTCTAGAGTGGCTCCGGTGAATCCATGAATGGTGTAGAGCCTTCAAGGATTCACCGCATGGGGTCTACAGTACTCTAGAGCGGCTACGGTTAATCCTTGAAGGGTGTAGACCCTTCAAGGAGTCACCGCATGAGGTTTACACTAGTCTAGAGGGGGTGCGGTGAATCCTTGAAGGGTGTATACCCTTCCACGATTCACCGCATGAGGTTTGGAGTAATCTACAGGTGTTTTGTTGAATCCTTGAAGGTTGTATACTCTACAAAGATTCACCGCATGGGGTCTACACTAGTCTAGAGGGGCTACGATGAATCTTTCAAGGGTGTAGATCCTTCAAGGATTCACCGCATGAGGTTTACACTAATCTAGAGGGGCTCTGGTGAATCCATGAATGGTGTAGAGCCTTCAAGGATTTGTGCATGGGGGGTACACTAGTTTAGAGCGGCTAGGATTAATCCTTGAAGGGTGTAGACCCTTTAAGGATTCATCGCATGACGTTTATACTAGTCTAGAGGGAATGCGGTGAATCCTTGAAGGGGCGTAGACCCTTCAAGGATTCACCGCATGAAGCTACAGTAATCGACAGGGGTTGCGGTGAATCTTTGAAGGGTGTATCCTCTACAAGGATTCACCACACGAGGTCTACACTAGTCTACGTGGGTTGTGGTGAATCCTTGAAGGGTGTAGACCCTTCCACGATTCACCGCATGAGGTTTGGAGTAATCTACAGGTGTTTTGTTGAATCCTTGAAGGTTGTATACTCTACAAAGATTCACCACATGAGGTTTACACTACTCTACAGGGGCTGTGGTGAAACCATGAAGAGTGTAGACCTTTTAAGGATTCACTGCATGGGGTCTACGCTACACTAGTCTAGAGGCGCTGCGGTGAGCGTTTCGAGGGTAAGACCGTTAAGGATTCACCGCATGGGGTCTACAGCAGTCCAGAGGGGCTGTGGTGAATCCTTGAAGGGTGCACACCCTTCAAGGCCTCACGCCATGGGGTCTACGGTTGTCCGGAGGGGCTGCAGTGCATTTTTGAAGGGTGTAGACTCTTCAAGGACTCACCGCATGGGCTCTAGACCAGCCTAGAGGGGTTGCTGTGAATCCTTGGACGGTGTAGACCCTTCAAGGATTCACCGCTTGGGTTCTACGCTTGTGTAGGGGGGCTGAGGTGAATCCTTGAAGGGTGTAGACCCTTGAAGGATTCACCGCATGCTGGCTTACCCTAGTCTAGAGGGGCCCCATCAATCCTTGAAGGGGATAGACCCTTCAAGGATTCACCGCATGGTGTCTATTCTAGTGTAGAGGGGCTGCAGTGAATGTTTTAAGGGTGTAGACCCTTCAAGAATTCACCGCATAGGGTGTACACTAGTGTAGAGGGGCTGCGGTGTCTCCTTGAAGGGTGTAGACCCTTCAAGGATTCACCGCATGAGATTTACACTCGTCCAGAGGGACTGCGGTTAATCTTTGAAGGGTGTAGACTCTTCAGGGATTCACCGAATGAGATTTACACTCGTCCAGAGGGACTGCGGTTAATCTTTGAAGGGTGTAGACTCTTCAGGCATTCACCGCATGGGGCTTACACTAGTCTAGAGTGGCTCCGGTGAATCCATGAATGGTGTAGAGCCTTCAAGGATTCACCGCATGGGGTCTACAGTACTCTAGAGCGGCTACGGTTAATCCTTGAAGGGTGTAGACCCTTCAAGGAGTCACCGCATGAGGTTTACACTAGTCTAGAGGGGGTGCGGTGAATCCTTGAAGGGTGTAGACCGTTGCAGGGTTCACTGCATGAGGTTTGGAGTAATCTACAGGTGTTTTGTTGAATCCTTGAAGGTTGTATACTCTACAAAGATTCACCACATGAGGTTTACACTAGTCTACAGGGGCTGTGGTGAAACCATGAAGAGTGTAGACCTTTTAAGGATTCACTGCATGGGGTCTACGCTACACTAGTCTAGAGGCGTTGCGGTGAGCCCTTCGAGGGTACAGACCGTTAAGGATTTACCGCATGGGGTCTACAGCAGTCCAGAGGGGCTGTGGTGAATCCTTGAAGGGTGCACACCCTTCAAGGCCTCACACCATGGGGTCTACGGTTGTCCGGAGGGGCTGCAGTGCATTTTTGAAGGGTGTAGACTCTTCAAGGACTCACCGCATGGGCTCTAGACCAGTCTAGAGGGGTTGCTATGAATCCTTGGACGGTGTAGAACCTTCAAGGATTCACCGCTTGGGTTCTACGCTTGTGTAGAGTGGCTGAGGTGAATCCTTGAAGGGTGTAGACCCTTGAAGGATTCACCGCATGCTGGCTTACCCTAGTCTAGAGGGGCCCCATCAATCCTTGAAGGGGATAGACCCTTCAAGGATTCACCGCATGGTGTCTATTCTAGTGTAGAGGGGCTGCAGTGAATGTTTTAAGGGTGTAGACCCTTCAAGAATTCACCGCATAGGGTGTACACTAGTGTAGAGGGGCTGCGGTGTCTCCTTGAAGGGTGTAGACCCTTCAAGGATTCACCGCATGAGATTTACACTCGTCCAGAGGGACTGCGGTTAATCTTTGAAGGGTGTAGACTCTTCAGGGATTCACCGCATGAGATTTACACTCGTTCAGAGGGACTGCGGTTAATCTTTGAAGGGTGTAGACTCTTCAGGCATTCACCGCATGGGGCTTACACTAGTCTAGAGTGGCTCCGGTGAATCCATGAATGGTGTAGAGCCTTCAAGGATTCACCGCATGGGGTCTACAGTACTCTAGAGCGGCTACGGTTAATGCTTGAAGGGTGTAGACCCTTCAAGGAGTCACCGCATGAGGTTTACACTAGTCTACAGGGGGTGCGGTGAATCCTTGAAGGGTGTAGACCGTTCCAGGGTTCACTGCATGAGGTTTGGAGTAATCTACAGGTGTTTTGTTGAATCCTTGAAGGTTGTATACTCTACAAAGATTCACCACATGAGGTTTACACTAGTCTACAGGGGCTGTGGTGAAACCATGAAGAGTGTAGACCTTTTAAGGATTCACTGCATGGGGTCTACGCTACACTAGTCTAGAGGCGCTGCGGTGAGCCCTTCGAGGGTACATACCGTTAAGGATTCACCGCATGGGGTCTACAGCAGTCCAGAGGGGCTGTGGTGAATCCTTGAAGGGTGCACACCCTTCAAGGCCTCACACCATGGGGTCTACGGTTGTCCGGAGGGGCTGCAGTGCATTTTTGAAGGGTGTAGACTCTTCAGGGATTCACCGCATGGGGTCTATACCCATCTAGAGGGGCTGCGGTGACTCCTTGAATGGTGTAGACTCTTCAAGGATTCACCGCATGAGGTTTACACTCGTCGAGAGGGGCTGCAGTCAATCTTTGAAGGGTGTAGACCCTTTAAGGATTCAGCGCATGGGGTTTACACTAGTCTAGAGGGGTTGCGGTGAATCCATGAATGGTGTAGAACGTTCAAGGATTCAGCGCATGGGGTCTACACTAGTCTAAAGGGGCTGCGATGAATCCTTGGAGGGTGTAGACCCCTCAAGGATTCACCGCATGAGGTTTATACTAGTGTAGAGGGGGTGCGGTGAATTCTTGAAGGGTGTAGACCCTTCAAGGATTCACCGCAAGAGATTTATAGTAATCTATAGGTGTTGTGTTGAATCCTTGAAGGGTGTATACTTTACAAGGATTCACCACATGAGGTTTACACTAGTCTACAGGGGCTGTGGTGAAACCATGAAGAGTGTAGACCTTTCAAGGATTCACTACATGGGGTGTACGCTACACTGGGCTAGAGGGGCTGCGGTGAGCCGTTCGAGGGTATAGACCGTTCAAGGATTCACCGCACGGGGTCTACACTAGTCTAGACGGGCTGCAGTTGATCTTTGAAGGGTGTAGACCCTTCAAGGATTCGGTGCTTGGGGTTTACACTAGTCTAGAGTGGTTGCGGTGAATCCATGAACGGTGTAGACCGTTCAACGATTCACCGCATGGGGTCTACACTAGTCTAGAGGGGCTACGATGAATCTTTCAAGGGTGTAGATCCTTCAAGGATTCACCGCATGAGGTTTACACTAATCTAGAGGGGCTCTGGTGAATCCATGAATGGTGTAGAGCCTTCAAGGATTTGTGCATGGGGGGTACACTAGTTTAGAGCGGCTAGGATTAATCCTTGAAGGGTGTAGACCCTTTAAGGATTCATCGCATGACGTTTATACTAGTCTAGAGGGAATGCGGTGAATCCTTGAAGGGGCGTAGACCCTTCAAGGATTCACCGCATGAAGCTACAGTAATCGACAGGGGTTGCGGTGAATCTTTGAAGGGTGTATCCTCTACAAGGATTCACCACACGAGGTCTACACTAGTCTACGTGGGTTGTGGTGAAACCTTGAAGAGTACAGACCCTTCAAGCATTCTCTGCACGGGGTCTATGTTGCACTAGTCTCGAGGGGCTACACCACCCTTCGAGGGTACAAACCGTTCAAGGATTCATCGCATGGGGGCTAAACTAGTCTAGAGGGGCTGCGATGAATCCTTCGAGGGTGTAAACCCTTCACGGTTTCACCGCATGTGGTCTGCAGTAGTCCAGAGGGGCTGTGGTGAATCCTTGCAGGATGTAGACCCTTCAAGGAATGCCGCATGGGATCTACACTAGCCTAGGGGGGTTGCCGTGAATCCATGAAGGGTGTACACCCTTCACAGATTCCCCACACAGGGTCTACACTAGTCTACACTGGTTGCGGTGAATCGTGTGAGGGTGTAAAACCTTCAAGGAGTCACCACATGAGGTTTACACTAGTCTATAGGGGCTCTAGTGAAACCTTGAAGGGTGTAGACCCTTCCAGGGTCTACGCTAGTCTAGAGAGCTGTGGTGAAGCGTTGAAGGGTGTAGATCCTTCAAGGATTCACTGCATGAGGTTTACACTAGTCTAGCGGGGCTACGGTGAATCAGTGGAGGGTGTAGACGCTTCAAGGATTCCACGCGTGAGGTTTACAGTAATCTAACGGAGCTGCGGTGACTCCTTGAAG
Organism: Eutreptiella sp. 'Long Island Sound 2002'; assembly: GCA_964036045.1. Taxonomy (NCBI): domain Eukaryota; phylum Euglenozoa; class Euglenophyceae; order Eutreptiales; family Eutreptiaceae; genus Eutreptiella; species Eutreptiella sp. 'Long Island Sound 2002'. The sequence goes on along the minus strand of OZ038381.1, from coordinate 120,393,082 downwards.
GGTGTAGATCCTTCAAGGATTCAGCGCATGAGGTTTACAATAGTCTACAGGGGCTGCGGTGAATCCTCGGAGGGTGCAGACCCTTGTACGATTCACTGTATGTGGTTTACACTCGTCGAGAGGGGCCGCTGTGAATTATTGAATGGTGTAGACCGTGCAAGGATTCCCCGCATGTGGTCTATACTAGTCTAGAGGGGCTGTGGTGAAACATTAGACCCTTCAAGGATTCATAGCATGGGGTCTACACTAGTCTACACATGCCGCGGTGAATCCTCGAAGTTTGTAGACCCTTCAAGGGTTCACCCACCGCATGGGGTCTACACTAGTCTAGAGGGGTTGCAGTGCATCTTTGGAGCTCGTCCAGCCTTCAAGGATTCAGAGCATGGCGTCTACGCTTGTGTAGAGCGGCTGCGGCGAATCTTTGCACAGTGTAGCCCTTTCAAGGATTCACCACATGGGGTCTACACTAATCTAGACTAGTTGCTGCGAATCCTTGGAGGGTGTAAACCCTTCAAAGATTCAAGGCCTGTGGTGTATACTAGTCTACAAGATTTGCGGTGAATCCTTGAAGGGTGTATATTCTTCAAGGATTGGACGCATGAGGTTTACACTAGTCTAGGGGGGCTGCCGTGAAACGTTAGAGGGTGTAGACCCTTCAAGGATTTACCGCATGGGGCCTACACTAGTCTAGAGGGGTTCCAGTGAGTCCTTGGAGGGTGTAGAACCTCCAAGGATTCACCGCATAGGGTCTACATTTTTCTACCGCGGCTACCGTGTATCATTGAAGGGTGTAGACCTTTCAAGCATTCACCGCATGAGTGTTACAGTAGGGTGAATCCTTCAAGGGTGTAGACCCTTCAAGCATTCACTACATGAGGTATACACTAATCCAGAGGGGTTGCGGTGATTCTTCGAAGGGTCTAGACCCTTCGAGGATTAATGGGGTTTCATGAGGATTCACCCCATGGGGTCTACGCTAATCTACGGGGGCTGCCATGAATCCTTGTATGGTGTCCACCCTTCAAGACTTCACCTTACTAGGCTTGCACGCCTCTCTTGGGGTTGCGTTGCATCCTTGAACGGTCCAGAGCCTTCAAGGATTCACCACATGGGGTTTGCACTAGTCTAGAGGGGTTGCGCCGAATCGTTGCTAGGGTGGAGACCCTCCATGGGTTCACCGCACGGGGTCTACACTAATCTAAAGAGGCTGCATTGACACCTTGGAGGCTGCAGAGCCTTTAAGGACTCACCGCATGGGGTCTACACTATTCTAGAGGGGCTGCGGTGAATGTTTGCAGGGTGTACACCTCTCAAGGATTTGTCACATTGGGTCCACACTAGTCTAGCGGGGCTGCGGTGAATCGTTGGAGGGTGTAGACCCTTCAAGGATTCACGGCATGAGCTCTACACCAATGTTTAGGGGCTGCACCGACTCCTTGAAGGTTGACACCCTTCAATGATACACCGCATGGGGTCTACACCTATCTAATGGGCTGCGTTGGAATCCTTGGAGGCTCCCGAGCTTTCAAGGATTCACGGCATGGGGTCTAGACTAGTCTAGAGGGGTTGCAGTGAATCCTTGAAGAGTGTAGACCCTTCAAGGATTCGCCACATGGGGTCTACACTAGTCTACCGGGGCTGCGGTGAATCGTTGCACCCTCTAGACCCTTCAAGAATTCACGGCAAGAGCTCTACACAAATCTGTAGGGGCTGCACTTAATCCTCGAAGCGTGTAGACCCTTCAATGATTCACCTACAGTAATTTAAAGCGGCTGTGTTAAATCCTTGGAGGGTGTAGACCCTTCGAGGATTCAGCGCATGGGGTCTACACTAGTCCATAGGGATTGTGGTGATTCCTTGAAGGGTATAGACCCTTCCAAGGATTCACCCCATTAGCTTTGCGCTAGTACAGAGGGGCTACGGCGAATCCTTGGAGGGTGTAGACCCTTCAAGGATTCACCGCACGGGGTCTGTAATTGTCTAGAGGGGCCTCGGCGAATTCTTCAGGGATGCACAACATGCGGTCTACGCAAATCCACATGCGCATCTGTAAATCCTTGAAGGGTGTGGACCCTTCAAGCATTGAGCGCAAGGGGTGTACGCTAGTCTACACGGGCTGCGTTGAATGCTTGGAGGATGTAGACCACTTCAAGGAGTCACCGCATGAGCTCTACACTTGTCTAGAGGGGCAACGGGGAATCCTTGAAGCATGTAGACCCTTCAAGGATTCACCTCATGGGGTTGACACTATTCTAGAGGGCGCGCGGTGAATCACCAAAGGGTGTAGACCCTTCAAGGATTCACTGCATGGGGTCTATACTTGTCTACAGGGGCTGCGGTGAATCCTTGAAGGCTGTAGACCCTTCAAGGTTTCATTGTATGCGGTTTACACTAGTGTGTCCAGGCTGCGGTGAATCGTTGGTGGGTGTAGACCCTTCCAAAAATCACCGCATTAGCACTACACTTGTGTAGGGGGCTGCGGGGAATCTTTGAAGCGTGCAGACCCTTCAAGGATTCACTTCATCCGGTTTACGGTGGTCTAGATGGGCTACGGTGAATCCTTGGAGTGTGTAGACCCTACAACGATTTACCGCACGAGGTGTCCGCTTATCTACAGGGGTTGCAGTGACACGTTCGAGGTTGCAGCCCCTTCAAGGGTTCACCGCATGTCTACACTTGTCTAGGGGGCTGCGGTGAATTCTTAAGGGTGTAGACCCTTCAAGGATGCACCGCATGGGGTGTACAATAGCCTACACGGGCTCCGGTGAATGCTTGGAAGGTGTAGGCCCAACACGAACTCATGGCATTAGGCTTATGCTAGTTCATAGGGGCTTCGGTGAATCTCTGCAGGGTGTAGAACCGTCAAGGATTCATCGCATGAATTCTACACTTGTCTGCTAGGGTTTGTGTTGAATCCTTGAAGGGTGTAGACCCTGCAAGGATGCACCGCATGGGGTCTACTCTTGTGTAGAGGGGCTGCGGTGAATGCTTGAAGGGTCCAGACCCTTCAAGGATTCACCGCATAGGGTTCACACTTGTCCAGAGGCCCTGCGGTGAACCCTTCAAGGGTCCAGACACTTCAAGGATCCACCGCGTGGGATCTACACTACTCTAGCTAGGCTGCGGTTCATCGTCGGAGGGTGTGGAGCCATCAATCATTCACCTCATTCGGCTGCAATAGTCTACACGGGCTGCGGTGAATCGCTGAAGGGAGTGCACCCTTCAAGGATTCACCGCCTGGGGTCTACAACAATCTACAAGGGGTGCGGTGGATCCTTGGACATTGTACGCCCTTTAAGGATTCACCGCATGAGCTCTACACGTGTCGAGAGGGGCTGCGGTGAATCCTTGGAGGGTGTAGACCCTTCAAGCATTCACCGCATGAGGCCCTATGTGGAGCCATGGGGGCCTATGGCGGCCTATGGGGACCTATTGGTACCTATGGGGGCCTATGGTGACCTACGGGGGCCTATGGGGACCAATGGGGGCTTCTGTGGGCTTTTTGGGGCCTATGGGGATCTATGGGGACCTTTGGGGGCTAATGGGGACCTATGGTGACCTATTAGTATCTATGGGTACCTATGGGGACCTCCAGGGACACATGGGAACCTGTGGGGTCCTATGGGGATCTTTGAAGACCTTTGGGGGCCTATGGTGGCCTATTGGTACCTATGAGGACTCATGAGGACCTATGAGGGACTATCGTAGCTGATGGGGACCTATGGGGGCTCATTGGCACCTATAGGGACCTATGGGACCTATCGGAGCCTATGGGGGCGTATGGTGACCGATGGGCACCTATCTGGACCTATAGGGACCTATGGGGACCTACTGGTACCCATGGGGACCTATGGGAACCCATCGGGACCTATGGGGATTTATGGGGTCTATGGGGACCGACACGGATCTATGGGGACGTATTGGTACCTGTAAGGACCAATGGGGACCAATGGGGGCCTATGGGGACCTATGGGGGCCCATTGGTACCTAGGGTGAGCTATGGGGACCATTGGGGACCTATGGGGACCTCTAGGGACCTATGGGGGCCTATGGGGGCCTAGTGGCAACTATGGGTACCTATGGGCACCTCCATGGACCTATGGGAACCTTTGGGGACGTATGGGAGCCTATGGGAATCTATGGGGACCTATGGGGACCCATGGGAACCCATGGGGACCTATGGGGACCTTTGGGAACCTGTGGAGACCTATGGGGACCTTTGGGGACCTTTGGGGACTTGTGCGGTTGTATGGGGATATTTGGGGACCTATGGGGGCCTATTCGCACCTTTGGGTACCTATGGGGAGCACCACGGACCTATGGGAACCTATGGGGACCCATGGGGATCTCTGGGGACATTTGGGGGCCTATGGGGGCCTATTGGTACCTATGGCGACCTATGGGGACCTATGAGGGACCATTTGGGCTGGGGGGGACCTATGGGGTCCCATTGGCACCTATGGGGACCTATTGGGGCCTATGGGGGCCGATGGGGACCTATGGAGACCCATGGGGACCTCTGGGGACTTATGGGGACGGATGGGGGCCTATGGGGACCGATGGGAGCGATGGGGACCTATGGGGACCTATGGGGACGTATGGGGACCTATTGGTACCTATGGGGACCTATTGGTACCTATGGGGACCTTTGGTGACCGATGGGGACGGATACGGACCTATGGCTACCTATGGGGGCCTATTGGGGCCTATTGGTACCTATGGGGAGCTATGGGGACCTATGGGGACCTTTGGGGACACATGGCGACCTATGCGGGCCTATGGGGAGCTATGGGGACCGATGAGACCGATGGGACCGATGGGGACATATGGGGACCTATGGGGATTGATGGGGCCGATGGGGACCTATGGGGACCTATTGGTATCTATGGGGACCTATCGGGACCGACGGGGACCGATACGGACCTATGGGGGCCTATGGCTACCTATGGGGGCCTATTGGGGCCAATTGGTACCTATGGGGAGCTATGGGGGCCTATGGGGACCTTTGGCGACACATGGGGACCTGTGGGGCCCTATGGGGGCCTATTGGGGCTTATTGGCACCTATGGGTACCTATGGGGACCTCCAGGAACCTATGGGAACCTATGGGGGCCTATGAAGACCAATGGGACCGATGGGGACCTATAGGGACCTATTGGCACCTTCGGGGACCTATGGGGACCGATACGGACTTGTGGGGACCTATGGCTACCTATGGGGGCCTACTGGGGCCAATTAGTACCTATGGGGACCTTTGCCGACCCATGGGGACCTGTGGGGACCTATGGGGGCCTGTGGGGGCTTATTGGCACGTATGGGTACCTATGCGGACCTCCATGAACCTATGGGAACCTATGGAGGCCTATGGGCACCTTTGGGGACCGATGGGGACCTATGGGGACCTATTGGTATCTATGGGGACGTATGGGGACCGATAAAGACCTATGGGGACCTATGGCTACCTATGGGAGCCTATTGGGGCTAATTGGTACCTATGGGGAGCTATGGGGACCTATGGGGACCTTTGGCGACCCATGGGGACCTGTGGCGACCTGTGGGGATGGGAATCTATGGGGACCTACGGGGGCCTATTGGAACCTATGGGGACCTATGGGGTCCTATGGGGACCCATGGGAACCCATGGGGACCTTTGGGGGCCTATGGGAAGCTATGAGAACCTATGGGGACCTATGGGGACCTATGGGGACCTATGGGGGAAGCTATGAGAACCTGTGGGGACCTATGGGGACCTATGAGTACCTTTGGGATACTATGGGCACCTATGGGGACTGATGGGCACCGATGGGGACCTATGGGGACGTATTGGTACCTATGGGGACCAATGCGGATCGATTGGAACCGATGGGGCCCTACGGGGACCTATGGGGGCCTATGGGGGCCTATTGGTACCCATGGGGAGCTATGGGGACCTATGGGGGCCTATTGGCACCTGTGGGTACCTATGGGGACCTCCAGGGACCTATGGGAACCTCTGGGGACCTATTAGGGCCTACGGGGACCTATGGGGGCCTATGGGGATCTATGGGAACGTATGGGGACCTATGGGGGCCTATGCGGACCTATGCGGACCAGTGGCCTATGCGGACCTATGCCAACCTGTGGGGACCAGTGGGGACCTTTGGCGACCTTTTCGGGACCTTTGGGGACGTATGCTGGCCTTTGGGGGTTTATGGGGGCCTATTGGCACCAACGGGGACCCCGAGGGACCCATGGGGACCTATGGGAACCTGTGGGGACCAGTGGGACCGATGGGGACATATGGGGACCTATGGGAACCTATTGGTACCAATGGGGACCTATGGGGGCCTATGGGGACCTATGGGGACAGATGGGCATCTATGGGGAGGTGTTGGTACCTATGGGGGCCGATGGGATTGATGGGGGCATATGCGGACCTATGGGAACCTATGGGGACCCATGGGGACCTATGGGGACCTATAGGGACCTATTGGCACCTTCGGGGACCTATGGGGACCGATACGGACTTGTGGGGACCTATGGCTACCTATGGGGGCCTATTGGGGCCAATTAGTACCTATGGGGACCTATGGGGACCTTTGCCGACCCATGGGGACCTGTGGGGACCTATGGGGGCCTTTGGGGGCTTATTGGCACGTATGGGTACCTATGCGGACCTCCATGAACCTATGGGAACCTATGGAGGCCTATGGGCACCTTTGGGGACCGATGGGGACCTATGGGGACCTATTGGTATCTATGGGGACGTATGGGGACCGATAAAGACCTATGGGGACCTATGGCTACCTATGGGAGCCTATTGGGGCTAATTGGTACCTATGGGGAGCTATGGGGACCTATGGGGACCTTTGGCGACCCATGGGGACCTGTGGCGACCTGTGGGGATGGGAATCTATGGGGACCTACGGGGGCCTATTGGAACCTATGGGGACCTATGGGGTCCTATGGGGACCCATGGGAACCCATGGGGACCTTTGGGGGCCTATGGGAAGCTATGAGAACCTATGGGGACCTATGGGGACCTATGGGGACCTATGGGGGAAGCTATGAGAACCTGTGGGGACCTATGGGGACCTATGAGTACCTTTGGGATACTATGGGCACCTATGGGGACTGATGGGCACCGATGGGGACCTATGGGGACGTATCGGTACCTATGGGGACCAATGCGGATCGATTGGAACCGATGGGGCCCTACGGGGACCTATGGGGGCCTATGGGGGCCTATTGGTACCCATGGGGAGCTATGGGGACCTATGGGGGCCTATTGGCACCTGTGGGTACCTATGGGGACCTCCAGGGACCTATGGGAACCTCTGGGGACCTATTAGGGCCTACGGGGACCTATGGGGGCCTATGGGGATCTATGGGAACGTATGGGGACCTATGGGGGCCTATGCGGACCTATGCGGACCAGTGGCCTATGCGGACCTATGCCAACCTGTGGGGACCAGTGGGGACCTTTGGCGACCTTTTCGGGACCTTTGGGGACGTATGCTGGCCTTTGGGGGTTTATGGGGGCCTATTGGCACCAACGGGGACCCCGAGGGACCCATGGGGACCTATGGGAACCTGTGGGGACCAGTGGGACCGATGGGGACATATGGGGACCTATGGGAACCTATTGGTACCAATGGGGACCTATGGGGGCCTATGGGGACCTATGGGGAAAGATGGGCATCTATGGGGAGGTGTTGGTACCTATGGGGGCCGATGGGATTGATGGGGGCATATGCGGACCTATGGGAACCTATGGGGACCCATGGGGACCTATGGGGACCTATGGGGGCCTATGTGGACCCACGGGGACCGATGGGCATCTATGGGGACAACTATGGGGACCTACGGGGACCGATCTGTATCTATGGGGACAACTTGGTACCCATGGGGACCGATGGGACCAATGGGGACATATGGGGACCTACGGGAACCTATGGGAACCTATGGGCACCTGTGGGGGCCAATGGGGGCCTATGGGGACCTATGGGGGCCTATTGGTACCTATGGAGAGCTATGGGAACGTTTGTGCACCAATGGGGACCGTTGGGGACCTATGGGGACCCGTGGGGACCTATGGGGGCCTACAGGGGCCCATTGCCAACTATATGGGTACCTACGGGGACCTCCAGGGACCTATGGGAACCTATGGGGAGCTATAGGGACCTATGGGGACCTGTGGCGACCTTTGGGGGCCTATGGGGACCTATTGGCACCTATGGGTACCTATGGGGACCTCCATGGACCTATGGGAACCTATGGGGACGTATGGGAGCCTGTGGGAACCTATGGGGACCTATGGGGGCCTATGGGAAGCTATGGGAACCTATGGGCACCTACGGGGACCAATGGGACCGATGGGAATGGGACCGATGGGGACCTATGGGGACCTATGGGAAGCTATGGGAACCTATCGGGACCTATTGGTACCTATGGGGAATAATGGGGACGGATACGGACCTATGGGGACCCATGGGGGCCTAAGTGGGCCTATTGGTCCCTATGGGGAGCTATGGGGAACTATGGGGACTTGTGGGGACCTATGGGGGCCTATGGGGGCCTCTTGGCACCTATGGGTGTCTGTGGGGACCTCCCGGAACCTATGGGAACCTATGGGGACCTATGAGGGCCCATGGGAATCTATGGGGACCTATGGGGGCCCATGGGAAGCCATGGGAACCTATGGGGACCTATGGTTCCCTATTGGTACCTATGGGCACCTATGGGCATCGATGGGGACCGATGGGGATCTATGGGTACCTACCGGTACCTATGGGGACGGATTGGGACCGATGAGGACCTGTGGGGAGCTATGGGGACCTATGCGGGCCTTTGGGAATCTTTGGGGACCTATGGGGGCCAATGGGAGCCTATGGGGGCCTACGGGGATCTATGGGATCCTATGGGGACCTTTGGGTGCCTATGGGGACCTATTGGCAGCTATGGGGACCGATGGGGACCGATGGGGACCTATGGCGGCCTATGGGGACCTATGCGGACCAGTGGGGACCTTTGGAGACCTATGGGGGCCTATGGGGACCTATGCTGGCCAGTGGGCACCTTTGGAGACCTTTTCGGGTCTTTTGGGGACGTATGGCGGCCTTTGGGGACGTATGGCGGCCTATTGGCACCAATTGGGACTCACATGGATTGATGGGGACCCATGGGGACCTATGGGAACCTATGGGGAGACTTGGGGACCTATGGGGATCCGTGTGGACCTATGCGGACCCATGGGCACCTGTGGGATTCTTTGTGGACCTATGGGGACCTTTGGGGACCTGCGGGGTACTATGGGGATCTATGGGGACCGATGGGGTTCTTTGGGCGCCCCTGGGAACCTATGGGGACTTAGAGGGGCCTATTCGGACCCATTGGGACCTGTGGGGGCCTCTGGGGACCTATGGGGCGTTTGGAGGACCTTTGGGGTCTAACAGAGACCTATGTGGTCGTACGGGGGCCTATGGAGACTTTTTCGGGAATCTGGATTCACACGTATGACACATTTTTTTGCATATGCTGCAAACACAACATGCCACATCAAACATCAGACATTAGACTTTATGCACAACTATGTCCTCCCTTCTTTGAGTACTATGTTGATATCTAGAGGCGTGTAGACCCTTCTACATATCACCGCACCACGGTGCATTGCCCTGTACAAGTGCTGTAGTGATATATAGAAGGGTGTGGACCCTTGTATATATCACTGCAGTACATATACTCCTCTGTACAAGTGCTGCGGTGATCTATACAAGGGTGTAGACCCTAGTGCATATTGGCGCAAGTGGTGTACTCCGCTCTACACATGCTCCGGTGATATGTACAAGGGTGTAGACCGTGGTACACAGTACCCTAGGGGGTCTGTTCCCCTATACAAGTGCTGCAGTGATATATGGAAGGGTGTCGACCCTGTCTTTATCTTGCAGGGGATATAGTTCGCTTGTACCGGTTCTGCAGTGATATGTGCAAAGGTTGTAGGCCCTTGTATATATCACCGCAAGGGGTGTTCTTCGCTCTGCAAGTGCTTTGGTGATATGTAAAATGGTGTAGACCCTTGTACATGTCATCGTAGAGGGTCTACTGCCTTGTACAAGTGCAGCGGTGATATATGGAAGGGTGTAGAACCCAGTACATATCACCGCAAGGGGTGTCCTCCCCTGCACAGTGCTGCGGTGATATCTACAAGGGTGTAGCCCTCGGTACAAATCACCGCAGGGGGTGTGTTTCCCTCTACAAGAGCAACGATCATATGTGGAAGCATGTAGACCCTTCTACACTCGCATGGTGTCTGCTCCACTGTACCAATGCTGCAATGATATGTAGAAACGTGTAGACCCTTCTACATATCCGTCAAGGAGGCCTATACCCATTTACAAGTGCTGCGGCAATATGTACAAGGGTGTAGCCCCTTGTACAAATTCGCCGTAGGGGGTCTACTCTAGTGTACAAGCGCTGCGGTGATACATGGAACCATGTACACCCTTGTACACATCGCTGCAAGCAGTGTAGTCCCCTGTACAAGTGCTGTGGTGAAATATCGAACGGTGTAGAACCACGTACATACTACCCAAGGTGTACTCCCCTTTATAAGTGCCCCGCTGATATGTACAAGGGTGTAGGCTCATGTACAAATCACCGCAGGAGGTCTATTCCCCTCTCAAGTGCTGTGGTAATATCTACAAAGGTGTAGACCCTTGTGCATATCACTGCACCGGATGCACTCCCTTATACAAATATTAAGGTGATATGTAGAACGGCGTAGACACATGTACCTATCACCGCATGGATTCTACCCTAGAAACATGCTAGACGATCCAATTTTGTTGTGTCCTAGATGGCGCTGAATCCCCTCGAACAAATAAAAAGGGGGGTTACCCCGACCTGTGGGGGTAAAGGGTGGGCAATATGAGGGGTGCAACTTGGACCCCCTTATCCGTACTCCTGGGGCATGGGTATTTTTTTTTTTTTGACGATTTGAATGTTTTGACCTAAAATTGGGGTGGAACAAAATGCCGTTCCAGCGACATTTTGGCGACGCTCTAGCGAGCGCCGCTCGCGCTTGCTAGAACATCCCTAGACCGTTTTGCTAGAACGACGCTAGAACGATGCCAATTAATGCTCTGCCGTTCGTCAAAGATAAGCTGCCCGGCCGCCATGGCTGGCCGTGGCCAATCACAGGATCGCGGTGCTCAACCCGGCTCACAAAGAGGCGGGTTCCGCGGTCCACCCCCCGGTTAGCCTGAGAAGCCCCCCACCCCATAGGTAACTTGGAAGGTCACTTGGTGGGCCGGCAGTGGGTCACTTGGTGGTGCATGATCGCGATTAGCCTCGTGAGCCCGATTAGCCACCCTGTCTGCCTTCCCCCCTTTGGTCGGTTACGACGCGCAAGCTACCCCTTCTGCGTTGGCGCATCCTTGCTCCCGGCACCCCCCTTCTCAGCCCCCTAGTCCCCTTCTTCGTCACCCCCCTTGTCACCCTTTTCCTCACCCCCCTCCTCGCCCTGCTTGTCACCCCCTGGTCACCCCCCTCCCCATTGTTGTCACCCCCGCCTCCCCCGTAATCCACGTTGTCCCCATCGCTCTCCTCCAAGGCCTCCTAGAGGTAGGCCTCCGGCTCCTCCCACGTGAGGATGAGGAGGTCCCCCGGCACCCGGAAGGTGCCCCCCCCCCCCGCCCTTCTCTCTTCCTCTTGCTCCTCATCTTCCCCTTCTTGCCCTGCCCCCCCTCCGACCCTTGCGACACCACCCACCACTCCTCAGGGTGAAGCTCGTCATCCAAATTCCGCAACACCGTCACTGGGCCGCTGGCCCCGGTTGCCCCCCTCCGCCCACGGGACATACCGGGTGTCCCCCAACACCTGGCGCGTTCCCCTAGGGGCCACGGTCCCTATTTTCCCGGGGTGGGGGGGGCTCGGGTCTGGGGGGGGGGCAGCTTTGCCTTGGGCTTGGCTTTGGGCTTGGCCTTGGGTTTGGGATGGGGTAGGGGGGGGGGCTGTTTTCTCCAATGTTCTCTCGCCGAGGCTTTTTTCGGGGGGGGCTTGGGGGAGGGGGGCTTGGGGACTTTTCGGGGGAGTGTCTCCCCACCGCTGCTGCTACCGGTGCTGCTCCGCTTGCTCGTGTTGCTGCTACTGTTGTGCACGTCCTCCTCCACCCTCACCCACCATCTGCGTTGCAGGTCCATCCCCCCCCCCCCCCGCGCTCCTCCCCACCTCCCACCGACGCAACCCAAACAGCACGGAGAGGGCCATATGGGCGTTATTCCCCAACATGCGCCCCAGCTCGGCAACCCCCACGAGGTGCATGCGCCCCCCCGTGTCACGCCTTCGGACGCACACGCCGCGGGGCTGCGCATCAAAGGACTCCACACTGACAACCCGTGAGACCATAGACAAGGAGTAGGACAAGGAGGCACGCGTTCTAGCGACGTCCTCGGCAACTGTTCTACCGAGGTTCTAGCGACATTCTAGTCGAGGCGCCGGTTTTTTTGCTAGATCAATACTAGACCGGTTTGCTAGATCAACGGTAGACTGCAAGCAACCTACCCTTCCTTGCATGCTCGGGCTGGGCCGGATCGCTCCTGGGGCTTTGGCGAAGGCGTCCCGGGTGGTGGTGGCGGGGGTGCGGGGTGGGGCCGCTGCCCTGCGGGCCTGGGCTGCGGCCCGCTCCTCAGGACGGAGGTGATGTATTGCACCACCCCGGAACACGCCTTCAGGTTGGCCACCGCCGTGTCGAACCCCCCAACACCCATGATCTCCGAACACGCTCGCGACCACTGCCACGCCCTTCCCGCTACCCCCGTCCCCCCCAGACCCAGCCTTGCCAACAGCAATAGAAGATGCGGAAATGTGGCCCTCCGGCCTTCTTGACCTCGGGGGTGAAGACGTTCCATTGTGCCATCTAGAACATCTTTAGCCCCGCGTACAAAGGCCGGACCACGTTTCCCTCCCCTCCCCCCTCCTAGCTCCGGCTGCCATTGCCCTTCCCCCCTAAACCCCCCCTAGGTGCCGGGGTTTGTTGGGATAGACCCGCCACCCACACCCACCTCCCCTACCCCAGCATCTTGTGGTGCTTGCGGTGGAGCACAAAGCGGAGAGTCCAAGTTGGACTCTCCAGGGGCACGAGAAGGAGGGTGTCCATCCCCGGGGGGTGGGGACCGTCCAAGACGGTGCGGTCCTAGGGCAGGTCCAAGATGGCCGTCGCTGCCCAGTGACCCAAAAACTCTCTCAACCAGCCGGACACCCCCGACTTCCCCATGCCCATGCCCTCTGCCCTCTCCTCCACCACGATATCCTCCACGTCGTCCATCACCTTCTCCACCACCACCTCCTCCTCCATTTCCACCTTTGAGTCGAGGTTCCCCTCCCCGCTTGGCCTCTCTACTCGATCCACCAACCTAGCCACCAACGGCTCCAGCTGCTCCACCAATTGCCGCTTTACCCCCACCTTCTTCCGCCCCTTTTCCACGCTCTTCTTCGCGTGATGTGCCTGCTGTACATCCTCGTCACTCCGGAACTCCCTCTCCTTCACCCCCCTCTGCCCAACTTTCCCTCCCCCCGCGCCCATGCCGCCCTTTGCGAACCTAAAATCGCCGAGAACCGACCGAGCTCTGACTCGAGGGTTGCAAGCTCCACCCGTTCTGCGGACAATAATCCCTCGCCCCGTCCCTTCTCCTTCTCCTCCGCCCCCACCGCCTGCACCTCCTTCGGCACCTGCTCTTTCAGTGCCGCCCTGGACTTGTGGGTGACGCGTTTCTCGGGGGGGGGGGGGTTGGCGAGGGAGGAGGCAGAAGAGGGACTTGGGGTTGGGGCTGGGCAGGGGGAGCGTTGGGTAGAGGTAGCTGGACAAGCTGTGTGAGCAGCTATTGGGTTTGCAATTGTTGTGACAAAAGCATTGGCGGTGTTCTAGCCGCCTTCTAGTCAACCGTTGTAGCGACGTTTTAGCGACCAATCGGCGTGGCTCGATCAAAACTAGAACGCTTTCCTAGATCACCGCTAGAACGCCCGGCCAAATACCTGCAGCAGTAGCGGGTTCTTCATATTTGGATTCACATTGGCCATGGTGAAGAGCGGTCTATCCAGGGGAAGCTTGTATGTGGCCTTGGCCCCTCCTCACCTCCATGGCATCTCTACCCGAGCATGGAACTTGCAAACGTGGCCCCACATCGGCAACCCAACACACATCAGAGTAGGCAAAAAGCCAAGTCATTCATTGTGCTTGCACGGCCTCCCTCTAGATGGCTGACCACTTACGGCTTGATACGTCATCCATCCCATCTTCCCCAACTGCCCCCCCCCCCCCGTTGTGCCCATGTTTTAGAAAGAGGTTGATGCTCTTCCAAATGTCCCCACAAAACATGGGCAACCCAAATGGCCAAATGTCGCAACATGGTAGCTTCATCGCGCTCAAGGCGCAGTACATACCATGATGTAGTACCAACGGTGCAGTGACGGCGGAAATTTCCCGCTACTGCAGCACATTTCAACGGGTCATGGCTCTGGTAAGTATAATATAGGGCTTGTAGCAAGTCCCAACTGTCTGCAACGGCCTTTGTTTTGGCCGAGCTTGGCCTAATGCCAAGGCACCTAGCAATATCCGGCCATGCCTCTTGTTTGGTTCTTCTGGGAGGTGAGTTTCAGTGTACCCCACGATGGTCTGCGGATTGCGTGTCAGTACATTCAGCCCCGGATCTGTCGGAGTTTGCAGCAAACATGCACCTACTGCCTCTTAGACACGGCATGTCTGGGCCCACGTGCGTCAATGCACAAGGCTTCTTGGGACCTTTAGATTTCTTTCTCAATCGTCGTGTATGCGGTGATATCGGGGTTCATGTTGAGAGTAAGTGAGTCTTTCCGTCGGATCACTATTCCATGTGATTACATCTTCTCACCCTGCCCGCCTTGGTGGCTTGTGGGAACCCAAGCTCCCGGGCACGCCAGGGTTTTGCTTAATGTCCGTCCTACCCTACCCTGGGGGGGGGGGGTGGGTGGGTGGGTCTGGCAGAATTTCAGGGTGGGTGGGTGTCCAACCACCCCCCCCCCCCCAGGGTAGGGTGGGACTTCGTGGGGGCCTTGGGTCTATTGAGCCAGTGCCACTTCTTTCTTTCTTCTGTTGCAGGTTCCGTGTAACATGGGCTAGGATTGTTTGTGCTTTGTGCCGGATGCGGAGGGGGTAACGCTAGAACCCCACAGTTCTTGTCTCTGCCCCACGCCCATAAAGGGGCTAGGATTGTTTGTGCTTTGTGCCGGATGCGGAGGGGGTAACGCTAGAACCCCACAGTTCCTGTGTCTGCCCCACGCCCATAAAGGGGCTAGGATGGGTGGGTGGGTGGGAGGGTGTCAGCCCCCCCCCCCCCCCCCGGGGGGGGGGGGGGTGGGACATTTGTCGGTCTGTGGGTATGCCAAAATTCTGGGTGGGTGGGTCCCTGAATTAACCCCCCCCCCCCCCCTAGGGTGGCTAAGCAAAACCCTGGGGCACGCTTCGAACTGGGTTTGCATTTCTTTTAGTGGCAGCGAGAAGCTTTTACGGACAGTTGGACGGGTCTACGTTCCATGCCCCCATCGGCCACACCGGAGGCATACCGCCATTTTGTGAGCGTCATGCCGACGGCAGCAGAGGCCATTTTCGGACCGCCGGCCACCCCGGACACAATGCATGGGCTAGTATCTTCTGCAGCAAAAGTTCTGCATGCCCTGGTGAAGGCGCATCCCCGCTGGTGGTTGAATGCGCCCTTAATACGCAAGGTAGTGGCAACACGTGAAACAGTATGGAAGGCATGGGATTTAGGGGGCCTTGAGCGGTTTCTTGAAGTCAACCCTCTGGCTCGCCCAGAGGGAGTTAGAGGCCCGTCCAAGACAAATTATCGCCGCCTCATGGGGAAACCTTTCATTTCACGTATTAAGCCCACCTACGACAAGGGCAGCTGGTTTCCCCGGAGGTGCAAGTCGCGGTAGGTGTGGATTAGTTCCGGGCCCGGCACTTACGCCCTATCCTTCGTTGTACAGAGGCCAAGCTTTGTGCCGTTATCCCTTGGCGAGTTGATGTCCTGCCCCCCCTCGCGGTCACTATAGACTCCGCAAAGCGCGTTTTGCAGAAAGCCGGGCGGTCCGCGCCTTTTCGAGACGTTGTAGAGTATTGCATGATTGAATGGCTGCATGACGACCATCTACAATGGGTAGTCTCTTTCTCACAACGGGTGTCCGCCAGCATCCCACTTCGGGCCTTAGTCCACGGCGACTTCTATGCTAGCCAAAATACCACATGGACCCATCGTCAATGTGTGTCCGCTGTTAATTTTTACCACTATGTGAAAGTTGGTTGGCGCCCACATTGCAGATCAGTACGTCCCGCTTCCGGCTCTTACATGGATGTTGCCGTGCACGCAGTTTGCGTTACACGCCTCCTCCAGCGCGGCGGGTCTCCTCCGAGTGTTGCACGACTACATCTAGTTCCACTTTTTGCGCTTGCGTCGAGTGCGTGTGGTAGGCGACGACGTACGACATGTGTACACGTCCGTAGTGCATGACACGTTGCACTTTCCGTTACGGTTGGCAAGATTCCTTGCAACGGTAGTGGACATGCTCGTACTTGCCACCACTGAGACCACCGTGCACATGGGGGTGTTAGCGAGGCTCTTACAGGGTTGTCGGCTGGGGTGGCGCAGGGTTGCCCGGCATCTGCGATGGTATTTTGTGTCATGGCAGAGGCACGCGCTTTTCTAGCGCTCCTCCGGGTCCCCCTGTGTTGGGGACCCGGCGGGCTCTGTAACGGGCTCTGGCGTATGGATGACACCACATGGTGTATAGTCTCTGAGTCCGATTTGCCAATGTGTTGCAGACAATTCGCAGAAAGCGGGGCTTCACATTAACCTTTTTTCGTCTAGTCCCAAGCAGTTACCGGTGGTTGCGGCGTAGGAAGGCTTTTAGGTTACGTTCCACCCGTGGTCTGTGTATATGGGAAGGTCGCGCATGCCTGTACACCAGGGGCCATGCTACGTGCCAATCGTCGGTCGAAATCTGTTTCCACACGTCTACCACAAGGTGGACAAAATTAAAATGTCCAGTGCCAGCCAGCGAGCTTCACGGGCACGGGGCATGGTTCACCTTCCCTCCAATTACCCGTACCACATGTACCACGCTGTGGCTGGTGGACAATAGGTTTGGCAGGCGGAGGTGCGCCCGCCTACGTACAACTCCAACGAAGTTGTGATCAGACAGCAGCCTCTGTTTTGGGCACAGTCACCAGTTGGCACACCCTCCCTTGGACTCAATTCTTTCACCCCCTTGCCTCCGGATGGGTGGGCATTGAGCCGGCGGTTGTGGGGGTTATTAGCTACTTCTTGCAAAGTTACCATAAGCAATTGCGGCATGCCAATGTCATGGTGCGCCGCAGCACCCAACACGGTTTATATGTGGCGTTGCAGCATTTCCACCCTGAAATGCCTTGTGTGCGACGTGGCCTCTTGGGGCACTGCCGAGCACATGGCACGGACCATGATAAGTTCGTGTTTCACATGCATCTTCTTGGTTTCCACATTATCTTCCCCCCGATTCTCCCGGATCAAGGGGCACGGCATGTCATGTGCAAGGCTGTGCACGCATGGCAACCGAATGGATGGACGCTGGTTACTTTGGTTTGGGTGATGCGCATGTAGCTGGTTGGCCGCTATCCCCATGGCAGTGGGAGTTAGAGCAGCTCCCCATGTGGCACGGAGTGTCCGGCCCGTTGCACCTAACCTTCCTAGTTTTTGGAATTTTTTTAGAAGTTTTTGGAATATTTTGGGATTTTTTTTTGAAATTTTGTTGGGATTTTTTTTGAATTTTTCTGGAATTTTTTTTAAATTTTTCTGGAATATTTTTTGAATTCTTTTTGGGTTTTTTTTATTTTTTTTTGGAATCTTTCCGGATGAGCTTTGAGCTTGTCCTCGGAAAATCTTGAGAAGGGGTCCTCAATCAGAAAATCAGCGGTGGTCACGGGCTTCTTACACACGGCTCACATGCAAGCGTCCACAAACAAAGCCAAAAAAGGAGACCGGTTTCGGCCCAACACTAGGCCCTCATCACTGTGAGTGCAAAACAACAAATGATATTCCAAATGATATTCTTTATCTCATATCAATACGTGTACCAAACATACAGACATCCGTCATTTTACTTGCGTGTTCCGTCTGGTGTAATATACATCCGGTTCACTTATTCCACAGGAAAACACATGTGTACAACGCAGGAAATGCATTCTCAATACATTCTCAAAAATTCAAAACACATGATATTCTGGCAGTGTGCGCGACCTGTTGAGGCGACGCGGCGACGCTTGCTCTAGCTGCAATTGCCATTTTCAGCTGCGGCTCGACAATTCAATAACCGGCTAGCATCCACGGACAAGCTGTCTGCAGCTGGCTGGACATTCCCCATATCATTAAGGGTTTTTACCAACGCCCTGTGCCAGCGCTTCCTGAGATTTGGCTGTGGACGGTGGACTGTTTTGATCTGTTGGTTCAGTCTGTGAATTGGATCTCCATACTTCAGGGGAATGCACGCCTCATACGGCACTCTCCACACATGAATGCGAAAAAATTCCAAAAAACTACCCACCCTCCTACCCTCAATTTTGGAATTTCGTGTCATGTATCTATCTTTTTCAAACCAACTCACAGGCAAGGAGCTGCAGAGCGTCTTGGGGTACCCCAGCCTGCGGCATGCCGCATTCATCCTTTTTACGGCAGCCAGGAAGTATCGTTCATGGGAGTTAGTACGAAGGAAACGTACCCCCGCCCCCCGTCTCCACCCGAGTTTTGTGCCTCGGGGGGTATTGCTGGACCAGGGAATGTAGGTGGCGCTGTTTGTAGGCTTAAAATGGGTATAGTACCTCGGTTCATGTAGGTCCAGGATATGTAGGTCCAGAAAAATGATATTCATTGACACACCCAGAACCAAAACCTCAAAAGGCAGGTGTGGGGGGTACCAAGAGGAAAGCATTGCAGTGACCTGCGGCGTGTGGGCGTGGTGGTGAATACACGCGCCATCATCGATAAATCGCAGCAAAATGCATCGCAGTGCCTTTTGCCCTTGGCGTTCAAAGCAGCGCAGTGCTAGGTTGGCCCAGGCTGGGGCGCAATTCGTCCCCATGGAGAAGCCCTGGGCCTGCGTGTAGATTCCACTGCCTGGGGCTTTGAATACATTATGAGTAAAAATCAGGGGCAGGAAAACCTCACCCACGGAAACCTCGGGATCATACTGCATATTGAAAAATGGGAATGGGGTATCAATGAATCGAAATCATCCTCCACCAATTGGCGAGCCATCGCACGTATGCACGATCATGTAGTGTGATCTCAAAATTATCCAGACATGTGTTCTTCCACTCATTGCGCCAATAACGGAACGCTTTGCTCAAATCACCGAACGTAAAATTTGTGTACAGGGCAGTGAAATCAAAGGAGGTTAGGACATACTGATTGTGGTCCCCATCCACCCAATGTTTGTAGTTGTGTATGCGCTGCACAAAGTCCAGTGTATCCGTGAGGGGAGTGTTTTTGGTGTCTTCCCAAGCATCGAAGCGCAAAAATATTTTCCCCAATGTGCTCAAAATAATTGATGGGGGGGGTAGTGAACCAGCTTGTGAGTGCTGTGATCGGTCTAGAAGGCCATGAATTTTGGTGAATGGATTTTCTACTGTGGGTTTTCACTTGCATGTAGAAAATTGGCATTTTCAGAGGCGGCGATCTTGCAAAGAAATTTTGCAACAATTCGGTCAGTGGTTCATCCACATTGTGTAATTCCAACAAGGTGATGGCTGTTATGGCGATGTCCCGTTTCCATACCTTAGCTTGGTCAGTCCACATCATTTCCTGATCGTTTGTGAAGTCTCCGAGCTTGCCTGTTACCGGGTCTCCATTTTTGTGGAACACACCCATGTTGTTGTTTTGTTCCATGAGGTATGTCTTAAGGGACATTATGACCTGATCCCCGTCTTTGTCAGCGGCCATAGTCACGTGTGTGTTTAGGAACTCATGCACACATCCACCATGCCAGATTACACCACGAGAGGGGGGACGTTGCTCGGCAAAACCGCTGAGCGTGAACTTGAAAGTATCATGGCACTTGTTGACGAAATTTTTGATCACGAACGACTCCGCTCCCAATTTTTGTAGCACACACGGAGGTGGGTCTCGACCGCTCTTTCGAAACAACGAAGGATGTGGGAATGACCGGTAGATGTCCACCTTTTTTGGTTCCTTGGTGAAAGCCAACGACCATAGAAGCACACGGCGCATCTCCATAGCCTCGGATGGGAGCGCCTTCAATGAACGCTTTATGGATGGACCAGGGAACGAATGGGGCACGAATTTTCCTCCGAGTAATAGCAGCATGCGGAGGTATGGCGAAATCGGTTGAGACGAAATGTCTCCTTGCAAGACAGTAGGCACGAAAGGCTTGAGGTATAGCTCAATGTTGTGGCGGGCTTGAAAATCCATGTCACTCTCAGCAATTTCTCTGGGGCAACGTGTTTTATCCCACTCACATTTTCTCATCTTTTGCTTCTTTGACCGTGTTTCTTTGGTGTGGGCGTTCGGAAGCGGAGTTTCTTTGACTTTGGTGATTTCGCTTGCTTTTTCACGCGGGTTTTGCGCCCGCCGTAACTCTTGGGACTTCTTCCTCGCCCTCTATTTTGTGAGCTTCCGGTGCTGCTTCATGTCTTTGAGGTACTTGAGCTCCTTTTCGTTGAGGTACTGCTTGAGGCGGAGTCTTCTCGCCTTCTCCCTCTTTTCGAACTCAATCGTACCATTTTTGATTTTGTAGCGAGCTCGGGCCGGTTGGTCACCATTTTTTGTAGTGCACGGCGAAGGGCAAGTATTTGGTCATCCATTTGGAGTTCACTTTGAAAGGTTTCACACATAATTTCCTCAAGGACAGTTTTTTGTTCCACTTGCATAAGACGGCCCGCTTCCTTCCTTTTGATGTTCTCTTCCCACTTGGTGTACTTTTTCTCACCGTTATCATTGATGGATCGTAAGCTCACGACAATTTGTGTGAGTGCTTTATCACGTTCTTCAACGAGGTCACGTCGTGCCGTGTTGGTGTCCATTCCCCATTGTGCACACTCATCAACCATGGTAACAAAATGTGCATGCACCTTGCCACGTGCCGTGCTTGCCAAATCTCGCACACGAGCATCATCATAGGCTTTTTGTTTTTTGGAGAAGTTCAATTTTGGTATTATAGAATTCCTTGTGCACCTTCTTTTGAGACTCTTCGGCGAGGACTTTCATCACCTTGTTGGTACCATCCTAAAATTGGTCCTTTTTGGCCTTGAATTTGTTGTTCCGGTAGTATAGCATCTTTCGGATTGCAAGGTCACGATTTTTGGCTTTTTCGGCGGCCATGAGGTAGGTAACAACATCCGAACGGATCGCATGTGGCACGGCTTGGAGTTGCCACTTTGGTTCCTGGTTGTCACGCTTGAAAGACATATCGGCGCTCGGTAACACACGACGTTTTTGGAATTTTTTGGGATGAGCTTTGAGCTTGTCCTCGCCGGAAAATCCTGAGAAGGGGTCCTCAATCAGAAAATCAGCGGTGGTCACGGGCTTCTTACACACGGCTCACATGCAAGCGTCCACAAACAAAGCCAAAAAAGGAGACCGGTTTCGGCCCAACACTAGGCCCTCATCACTGTGAGTGCAAAACAACAAATGATATTCCAAATGATATTCTTTATCTCACATCAATACGTGTATCAAACATGCAGACATCCGTCATTTTACTTGCGTGTTCCGTCTGGTGTAATATACATCCGGTTCACTTATTCCACAGGAAAACACATGTGTACAACGCAGGAAATGCATTCTCAAAAATTCAAAACACATGATATTCTGGCAGTGTGCGCGACCTGTTGAGGCGACGCGGCGACGCTTGCTCTAGCTGCAATTGCCATTTTCAGCCGCGGCTCGACAATTTAATAACAGGCTGGCATCCACGGACAAGCTGTCTGCAGCTGGCTGGACATTCCCCAGATCATTAAGGGTTTTTACCAACGCCCTGTGCCAGCGCTTCCTGAGATTTGGCTGTGGACGGTAAACTGCAAATAGTTTGGTCCCAGGGATGGATTTTTTGATCTGTTGGTTCAGTCTGTGAATTGGATCTCCATACTTCAGGGGAATGCACGCCTCATACGGCACTCTCCACACATGAATGCGAAAAAATTCCAAAAAAATTCCAAAAACCACGTACAACTGCAACGAAGTTGTGATCAGACAGCAGCCTCTGTTTCGGGCACAGTCACCAGTTGGCACACCCTCCCTTGGACTCAATTTTTTCACCCCCTTGCCTCCGGATGGGTGGGCATTGAGCCGGCGGTTGTGGTGTTTATTAGCTAGTTCTTGCAAAGTTACCATAAGCAATTGCGGCATGCCAATGTCATGGTGCGCCGCAGCACCCAACACGGTTTATATGTGGCGTTGCAGCATTTCCACCCTGAAATGCCTTGTGTGCGACGTGGTCTCTTGGGGCACTGCCGAGCACGTGGCACGGACCATGATAAGTTTGTGTTTCACATGCATCTTCTTGGTTTCCACATTATCTTCCCCCCGATTCCCCCGGATCAAGGGGCACGACATGTCATGTGCAGGGCTGTGCACGCATGGCAAGCGAATGGATGGACGCTGGTTACTTTGGTTTGGGTGATGCGCATGTAGCTGGTTGGCCGCTATCCCCATGGCAGTGGGAGTTAGAGCAGCTCCCCCTGAGGCACGGAGTGTCCGTCCCATTGCACCCGACCTTCCTGGTTTTGCCGTCTGTCCCTTAACACGTTGCCTTGGTGACTGATGGCTCATGGTTTGCCTCCCATCGTTGCCTTTGCAGTCGTGTGTCTGGAGACCCTCACATGGGTTGTGTGCCCCGTGCCCATCCCGTGTCACCTAGACCATTTATACGCATTGGAAGTGGACAATTCGTGGTTGCGGTGTCGTGTCAAAAGCACGTTCCTTACCTGAGTCCACGATGCTTGTGATGCTGCGTGCAGCCTTACCCCATGCCGGTGGGCTACATTGCAAGCTTGCAACCTTCCCAAACCTTGCTTCGGCCACGAAGGGGTACAATGGCACGATGCCGGTGCTGTCCACAGTCGTCGGTTAAGTCAGCCCCATGCTGAGCAACAAGAGGTTGAATATGCTCCCGAAGTGGCGTCCTACGCCTGCTATGCGTCCAGTGTTGCGTGAGGTTCTCTTTCATGGGGTGAACACCTACGCACGGTGACGTTCTGTCAAGCCCTGGAGACCGCAATTTCGGTAAAGTGTGCGTTATGTGGTGGTGCGGTCGAGTGTTTCCTTGCCCACCTAGGGGGGGGGGGGTTGATATAGTGGGGAGGGACATATCTCGGTATCATGGTAGAGTCCGCCTCTTCCTGCCCGGTACCAAACGTGTCATGGGTCACTTTGTCAATTTCTGGCCTGATGCTGCCAGCATCACAGAAGGCATTGGTGCGACATGGGGCCACCCACAGCAGCTCCGTAAGTTCATGGTCGCTTTTTGCAGAGCTGTCTTGCGGATGTCTCATGCTACCCCCCCCCCCCCCCGAGTTGCGGGACACCGGGGATTTGGTCCAACCAGTCACACGTCTGTCGCGTGTGATACTTTGTATCCAGCTCGACATTTCCCAGCGGCGGGGAACTCGAAGTTACAACCGCCTCAGTCTTCGGCGGTGCCCCTAGCACTGCATCTACACCTTTGGCACCATCTCGCTGATACGTCCGTCTATGTACCGCAACGGCGCATTGCACAACATAGGGAAGGGGACATGCCCTCCTGGTTTCACTTGAAACCGCGTTTGTCGGAGCGGGATGAGTGGCCGGCTTTCGTCCAACGACGGCCCACGGCCTGCTATGTCATAGACCTACCTAGTGCTGAAGCGGCTAGGGATCTACAGCACTGTCATCGCATGTTCGTGTTGCGCTATGGCGCTGTCATCCACCGCTACCTGGCCGGGTACACCAACTGTGATCCCGCGCCGTTGCCGGCGCGTGTTCGGAAATGATGGTGCGCATGGCGCCACTACTTGCAGAGCCGTGGCCACATGTACACTAACACTACGCAAACCTCAGACTACGGGTGTTGCCCGGATGAAGGTGACCTACTGAGTTGCTTTGCGTGCTGCTTCTGTGCATGTTGAGAAGTCCCATAGACAGAAGATACGGGGGAGTGCCCCCCTCCCCACACACACACACGTCGCGCATCACACGCAGCCGCTTTGCTTGTTGCGTGCACACAACACTACACACACATGCAGAGGGGCGCCGGGCATCCGCCGGGGGTGAGGCACTCCGGGACAATGCAACGGCAGACGGAGTTCATACGTCCAGAGCATGTACATTAATCGGAGTGACGCCCCTCACCTCGCCACCCAGCTGCCGAAAACCACAGTAGGAACACCCGTGCCCATTTTCACCCCCAACGACCAAACGGTGGTACACGGTGGGGAGGGTGGATCCGAGCCAAGCTCCAGCCCATACCATAGCAGAGTGACTCACGCCTACCCACCACCATTACCACCACCCATGCCCGCGCCTTCTGCCCACCCCTGAGCAAACACCACCTTTGCCAGCACCACCGGGTGGTCTGCCATCTACTCTACGCGCGCACTACTGATGACAAACCGTGCGCCTACGAGACACTGCAACCCAATCTTTATGAAGATGCCCCACATCCCTTGTCACTATAGGCACGCCACGGACCACAGCGAGAAAGAACAGTGTGTCTTGGTGAGTGGGGACAAAGCGGTTAAACCCCGCACCGACACGTGATGTGTCCCCGGTGTCACCACTACAATCTTCCAGGGACTCTATACACTCCCTATATTGTGTTGTATTGCGTGCTTGGGGCATGTGCACTCCTCGGATGACCACCTGGTGGTGCTGGAACGCCACCACGCTTTTCAAGCCCAGTACCCCTACCATGGATGATGTGTGATGCCATAGTGGTTATGTGCCACCAGTGATGTGCATACAGTGCTGCAGTTATCAAGTCATACAGTTTTGTGGTGCAATCCCCCCCCCCCCATAGGGGGGACCGTCACTTCATCACCACCCCCCCCCCCCTGATGGGGGGGACCTGTGTGACACTAGGGGGGGGGGATTACAAGGGGGGGGGCAGGGTATCATCTTGTTACCACCGATTTCTTTGTCAGGATTGCACTTGTGCAATCCCGACATTTGCCCTGGCAGTAAGTCAGATACTGCAGAATAATCCCAGGTCTAACCCAGAACCCCAGGCCTGAAATGGCCCCTGTGCATCATACCAATTGGGGGGCAGGTGGGTCACAACATATGGCCGTGCATCCGCACTCAGAACACCCCTGAGGCCACCAGCGTCTTGCTCCAACGGCAAAGTGGGGTCTCTTACTGAAAACAGCTCTTGCAGGCTGGCGACACCCTTGCTAATGCTAAGCCCATAAGCGCTGCTCATCTTGTACTCTCCTTCCCGTGTACTGCCTTGTCACCAATACGCATTCATGCAACAATGGCGTGAAATTCTGCACTGCTCAGCACAATCACTTGTCCTGCAATCTCATGATCACGAACATGGTTGCAGGGCCAGGTGGTGCAGTCCATATTGCAAGGCAACATGCAGCCATGAGGAGCTCAGACGTTGCATCGCTGGCAGTTGCTCCACGGTGACATAATGTTAGCAGTCTCCATCCGAATCTCAGACATGTAGCAGCACATGGCAGCCAAAAGTCCGACCCGCCTGTCCCGTCCATCCCCCTCTTCGACGTTTCTTGTTCTCAGTGATTCTGCGAAGCTCTGTGCAGTCACCCATTCTTTTCGTTGTTGCTCGTGCTGCCCCTGCGTTCTTCTGTTCAGTTTGTGATTAAGGCACCCAGTTAGTCTCACGCAAGGCTGTCTGCTGCCTTGTATGAAAAAAATCCCCAATAGCCTCCCCCCCCCCCCCCCGCCCCGCTTAAAGGCTTGCCAGTCAACTTCTTGTCGCATGCTGTGTATTTGTGGCCAATTTGATTTCACTCTGATTTTGATGCTTCTGTTGGTTGGGTCATTGCACCAGAATGTGTCGTTGCTGTGCGAACAGGACGCGGCGCTGCCACAATGTGCAAGTGACCAGTGGGTGAATCCGCCTCTCAAGTTTATCTCAATGGACCTTTTGAGAGCCTGGGAAGCACGACCTCCCTTTGTTCTTCCTTTCCTCGGTCCGACCTTGGAGGGCGTA
Organism: Eutreptiella sp. 'Long Island Sound 2002'; assembly: GCA_964036045.1. NCBI lineage: Eukaryota > Euglenozoa > Euglenophyceae > Eutreptiales > Eutreptiaceae > Eutreptiella > Eutreptiella sp. 'Long Island Sound 2002'. The sequence continues at coordinate 120,366,868 of OZ038381.1, read as the reverse complement.
GTGCAGGACGTTCCTTACGGGCACCCCCACTGATTCACTCACAGTGGTTTGCCGTCATTCTGTGGGTGGCTGTGAAGCACCAGAATTCTTTTTTCTTTCAATATTTTTTATCAGAGACCACCTTCGCGTAATCTGCAGGACCAGTTCGAGCAGAAGCTGGCAGCCAGCAAGGCCCGGAAGACAGGCATCTGCCCTGTGCGCATGGAGATCTATTCGCAGTGCTTTGATGAGCTCATCCGGCAGGTCACTGTCGATAATGCAGAGCGAGGGCTGTTGCTGCTGCGAGTACGGGACGAAGTGCGGATGACAACCGCAGCCTATACAACGTTGTATGAGACGTCAGTGGATTTCGGAAAGAAGAAGGCAGTGGAGGCAGAGAAGGGAAAGCAAGAAATCATTGACAAGATTGACCAGCTGACTGCGGAGAAAGAGGATCTGGAAAAGCACGTCAAGCGATTGCAGGCCAAACTTAAGGCCATGGAAAAGAATGTGATGGAGCAGCAGCAGGCGGATGAGAAGAAGCACCAAGAGGAGCTCAATTTCCTACAGCGAACCAACCAACGTCTGAAGCAGCAGGAGGAGACCATCAAAGAGATTCAGAAGAAAGAGCGCGATGCTATGATGCAGTGAAGGGGGGAGGGGAGGAAGGCAGAGTCCGCCATAATGGGGGCACAACTGCAGTCAGTGAAAGAAGTTGAGCTAGGCAAGCTTGTGGCCTACCGCAGAGGGGCTCTCGAAGGATGGGTACTTTTGCGGCAGTCACGGGATTTGTCTTGTTGTGTGTGTGTGTGTGTGTATGTGTATGTGTATGTGTGTGTGTGTGTGCGTGCGTGCATGCTGTGTGTGCGCGCGCACATGTGCATGTGACTCCCCTCTCTCACACACAGTAGAGGACTTGCTTCACACAAACTGACTCATAAACACTATCCCCCATCCGGCTCTTCAGGTATTTTACTGTCTCCCTGCGTTGCTGCTTTGTTGTGGAGTGTTTCGTGGTGTGTTACCAGAGGGAGTCACAGTATCTCGTTAGGGAGCTCTCCATGCTCTGCCGTGTACTCACTTCTCTTCCTTCCAGGGCGCTTCATGACCAACTCATGACCAATTGTATTGTCCGCCCCCCCCCCCTTTGTTGCAGAACCGCCTGTCTACTGCCGCTCCCATTGGCGATCAACTGAGGGCCTTCACCGGCAGCAGTTGGCAGCCAACCGACGCGGTCCAGTGGCGGGATGAAGTAATAGCAGTTGCTGGTCAACCGACGTTCGCAAAATGGGGTGTGGGACGCTGCAACGCTTTCAAGCCCACCTGTCTCTTGCCCTCTTAACCACCCGCTGGCATAGCATACCTATTCTCTTGACCAGTTTCTAACCTGTTTGTCTATGGCTTAGCCCTGTGGCCAGGCACAGCAAGATTATAGAATGGCCCCGATACACCATAGGACTCACTGTGCACCTCTGAAACATCAGGAACTAAGCGTTGCTGTATGCCTCTCCTCTTCAAATACCCACCAAATGTGGAACAAAGGGCTTTCGCAAAGTGTTGGATGCCATTGTGTGCGTTTGGAGACGTGCATTTTGTTCGGTTGGGTGCATGCTTTCTTGTGGGGCAGGTACATCAATAATGCTGTGCTTGCCGTGAACCTGCCCCTTGTGTGCACAGCAACCAAACAATTGGTGTCGAAATGGAATCCCTATGGCGTCCCAATTCGCTCAAATTCACGTATTGCATCGCAACCGCGGTAATTATGAGATTGTTGCGTGCAGGGCAATCGTGGGGTGGCATTCCCTCCACATGCACAAGCTACACAGCTGCACCGCTCCTTAAGTGGGGTGCATCACGTTTGCCCCCACCCCACCAGACCTGCAACATGAGTGCAGAAGTCTCCATTGAGATTCGGTGCATGTGCTTTGTTGTACAGTGTCCCCTTATTGTTTCCCTGCTGCTCGTGATATGATTTTTGAACATGCACCAGCACCAGCAGGTCACGAGCAGTGTGGCAGGGATGGTTTTAGGATTTTCTGCCAATTTTTGTAGTTTGGAGATGAGGTTTGCACAGTGTTGAGATGATATTTCATGTGCCGGGGGCCATTCTGGTGGTCAGTGCCAATTTGGGTGCACCGTGCGCTGTGCCCGCGCTGTGCGAAAAGTCAGCTGTTTTCCTCCACCGGTAGCCATGGGTCCCAGGGTCCTGAATTCTGCACCCTACAGCCCCTGCTGGTACACAAGGGATTTTTTCTCAGTCTGATGCTTGCCACAGGTCTCAGCGTCCTGCATTTTGGACCCCATGCTGTTTTGAATTGATCATGCATGCTTCTGTAGGTGGGTGGTTTTCAGGGGTGTTCCTGGGATAAACACGGCAATAGTTGACAATAATTGGCATTGCCCGCGCGCTGTGCCCCCGCTGTGCAAAAAGGCCCCCAATCTGTGCAGGGGCTTCCCGCAAATCCAGGGATTTCTGAGAGCTCAGTTGCACACTTATTGCACCCAGACTTAAAAGAAAGATACTGTTTGCGCACTAAAAGGATCTCAAAGGCATAAAGTGCATAGCCTTCCTGACCTCAACTTGTGCCGACCATTTGATGTGTGTTAGGGTGGCGACCATCGCTGTTGTATGGCCACTGCAATTTTCTGTCGAGGGAGTGCTGGTTGTGGTGGGTATTTGTGATTTGCATTTGCCCGTTGACACAGTAACTACACAGCTCACTGGATGGTAGCCAGCTATTGGCTGCCAGTGGCTAGTCATGGATTGTACAAATGCTTGTTGGTGATGTATCAACATGAGGTCTCATTTAAGTGGTGCAGGTTGGCGGTTGATTGGCAGAGTGGTGCTTGGTGCTCCGAACCAAGCTGCTGCGGAAACCAAGTAATGTAGTACCCGTTACAGCCATGTGTCTGGTTTAAGACACACATCTTGAATGCAAGATTGTGGTGTCGCTGGGAGATGGGCACCCCCCGGGGGGGGCGTCCGGGCCCGGTCCTTGTATGCGACCCCCCCCCTCCAGCCCCCCCCCCCCACCCCCGGGTTTTGAAAGATAGTGGTGCCGGGTCGGCCACCAACAAGTGTCTCTAGAGAAAACTGTCCGGCGCCGAAGGCGCCAAATTTTTTTTTCATACTATGTGTGTATACTCAAAATACTCAAAATCTTGTAGAGAACTCATATTTGTGTTAAAACAACAAGGGGGTGTTGCCTGAACCGTGCGCGCACCGTGCGCGCACCGTGCACGCACCGTGCGTCCTTTTGCGTATTCTGTGTCCACCAGATCCACAATGCCTGAATCTGAGCTGCCCTGGCTTGTCGCCGGACTGCCTGTGTACTACCACCGCTCCAACGGGGATAGGGTGTCGGCCACTGTCGTTGACCCTTCTCCAAGAGGTGGGCGTCGCGTCTCTATTCGGTACGAATTGGGTGGTGAAGAGGTCTTGTGCGAGCATGCACCCGAGGAGCGGTTGGAGTTTGCAATTGTGACTGCTGAGAGCCCCGATTCCCCCAACCTGTGCACCATGAGGCGCCGATGGACGCTTTGCTGGAGCCCCAATTACCTGAAGTGGAAGCTGAAGCCCCTAGAATTGATGATCATGAGCCAGAATGCTGTGGCGGATGAAATTGAAATTCCCGTAACCCAACCAGTGTTGTCGCTTGTGTTGTCGCCTGTGCATGGTTTGTTACGGAGGTGCGTGCAAGGTGCAGAAATTGGGAGCCTGGAACCTGTGACAAGCATCAGATTCAAAAAAAAAAATTCCCGGTACGCCAACAGGGGCTGCAGGGTGCAGAAAATAGGACCCTGGAACCTGTGACAAGCATCAGGCTAAAAATTGAAGAATCCTGGTATGCCAGTATGGACTGCAAGGTGCAGAAATCAGGACCCTGGGTGTGTTTCTATGGGGGCCATTCAACGGGGTACAAGTTAGGCAACCATCCCAAAAACATTGAACCGTGCGCGCACCGTGCACGCACCGTGCGCGCACCGTGCGCGCACCGTGCGACAACGCCCCCCAACAAAAAATTTTGACCTAAAGGAGGGCTACAGCAGGGCTGCAGGCCCTAACAGCAACCACAACCCTAGCCCTAACCCTAACCAGGACTGAATATTGGGATGAAGCTGGTGGGGAAAGGAACATCACCTTGAAGGCATTTTGTGACTTTAGACGGGCCAAAATCACTTACAATGGGCTCAAAACTGGCTCATTTCACTTGTTTATGCACCCCAAACGGTCTAGTTATCATTCTGGAAAAACGCGTTTTTGACCCATTTTTGATCCTTTTTGGACCCCAAAAAGCCCATTTTCAAGGTTTTTTTGGGAATTTTGGAGTGTCAAGACGGGCCACCATGGGCTGAAAACGGGCCAAAAACACTTGTTTGAGCACCCCAAGTGGTCTAGGAACAAATTTGGAAAAAATAATTTTGGACCATTTTTGGACCCACAGATGACCCATGTAACCCTACCCTAGCACGTGCACCACAAGGGTGCCCAATGCAATTCATGGCTAAAAAACACGTTGCGAGAACGTGCAACTTGAAAAATTATGCAAAAAGGGTGCTTTTCAAGGCCGATTTTGCGGTATTTTGAACCCATAAAGGGGTCGTTGGACGCACTACTTGTGTGTAAAACCCACTAGACAGTGACCAAAGGTGATTGTTCATCATGTGTATATCAGTTTCCCTACCAATGCCCCTCTCCAAGGACCTGATAGGCACCCATAAATGCCAAAAAAAAGGCATTCTCTGGCCATTTTTGACAGATTTTGAAACCTGGGTCCGCCATTTGCGAATCCCGTTGCCGGCCGCCACAGTTGAGTTTCTTGCTCAAACTCTGTGTGATTGTACTTCACACCCATAGGTATCATCCACCAAAATTTCAGCCGAATCTGAAGCACCACGACAGAGTTCTCATTTCCCCCCATTTTTCGTGTCCTGTTGCTAGCTTGCTACTTGCTGTTTGCTTGCTTGCTGCTGCTGCTAAACGTGGTAGGTCCACCCTAGACACTAGAAAGGGTTATAAAACCAAGACTGGTTCCACCAGCTCGGTGACCCTAATCAAGATTGAATATTTGGACCGAGCTGGTGGGGGAGGGAACGTCAACTGGTGAGGGACATCAAGAATGATTCACACATTGATGGCTTTTGACAAAGTGAAATCAGCTTGCAAGTGAACCCCATTACCAGGAGGCCCACTTTCAAGGCTTTTTGGACTTCTCAGGGGCCAAAATGCCCCAAAATGGGCTCAGCATGGGCACCCTAAATGGTCTAGGATGAGGTTTGGAAAAATGCGGTTTTCACCCATTTTTGACCCATTTTTGGTCCCAAAAAAGCCCATTTTCAAGGCGTTTTGGGATTTTTGGAGGACCAAAATGGGCCACCACCCGCTCAAAATAGTCCAAAAACACTTGTTTTAGCGTCACACATGGTCTAGGATGATTTTTGGGAACAGTCATCTCTTTGCCCCTACTGGACCCTGTTGACCCATTTGGGCACCCACCTGTTTGGGCTTGAGCTTGCAGCTTGCTGTAGCCTAGTGGGCCTAGGTACGGGGGTCTAGGTGTCCGTTTGGGCAATTTTGAGGGGTGGAAACCACAAAAAGTGGGGGGTTGCAGGTGGAGTAGGTGCCCTCGGAATCGCATTTTGAACCATGTAGCCAAAGATATGGCCTATTCTTGGTTCATAGCTGTCGGCATTTGGACCTTCTGGGGGCCTTTTTGGGCCGTTTCCGGGACATATCATGGAGTTAGAGGGCAGCAAAGAGCTCGTTGACACGGGGAAGTCAAGCTGCACGTGCAGTGTACCCACCGTTTCCCTTCGTTTGGCCGTTTTGAATGTGTTCCAGGGCTTTTTTGGCCCAAAAATGGCTGTTTTTGGCCCTAAACTGCAGTTTTTGAAAATGAGGTCCGCCACTTGCGACACCCGTTCCCGGCCGCCACCGTTGAGTTTCTTGCTCAAACTTTGTGTGATTGTACTTCACACCCAAAGGTATCATCCAGCAAAATTTCAACCAATTCCAAAGCACCACGACGGAATTCTGATTTTTACCCATTTCGCGCGTGCTGCTTGCTTGCTTGCTTGCTTGCTTGCTGCCGCTGCTAAACCTGGTAGGTCCACCCTAGACACTAAAAAGGGTTATAAAACCAAGACTGGTTCCACTAGCTCACACACTGATGGCTCTTGACAAAGTGAAATCAGCTTGCAAGTGAACCCAATCACCACGAGGCCCACTTTCAAGGCTTTTTGGACTTCTGAGGAGCCAAAATGCCCCAAAATGGGCTCAAAATGGGCTCATTTCACCCGTTTGTGCACCCCAAATGGTCTAGGATGAGGTTTGGAAAAATGCATTTTTGACCCATATTTGGTCCCAAAACAGGCCATTATCAAGGCATTTGGGATTTTTGGAGGACCAAAATGGGCCACCACAAGCTCAAAACGGTCCAAAAATACTTGTTTTAGCGTCGCACATGGTCTATTTTTGAGAAGAGTCATCTTTTTGCCCCTACTGGACCCTGTTGACCCATTTGGGCACCCAACTGTTTGGGCTTGAGCTTGCAGCTTGCCGCGCAGCCTAGTGGGGCTACGTATGGGGGTCTAGGCGTCCGTTTGGGCAATTCTGAGGGGTGGAAACCACAAAAAGTGGGGGGTTGCAGGTGGAGTACGTGCCCTCGGAATCGCATTTTGAGCCATATAGCCCAAGATATGGCCTATTCTTGGTTTGTGGCTGTCGGCATTTGGAGCTTCTGGGGGCCTTTTTGGGCCGTTTCCAGGACATATCATGGGGTTAGAGGGCCGCAAAGAGCTCGTTGACACGGGGAAGTCAAGCCGCACGTGCAGTGTACCCACCGTTTCCCTTCGTTTGGCCGTTTTGAATGTGTTCCAGGGCTTTTTTGGCCCAAAAATGGCTGTTTTTGGCCCTAAACTGCAGTTTTTGAAACTGAGGTCCGCCACTTGCGAATCCCGTTCCCGGCCGCCACCGTTGAGTTTCTCGCTCAAACTTTGTGTGATTGTACTTCACACCCATAGGTATCATCCACCAAAATTTCAACCAAATCCACAGAACCACGACGGAGTTCCGATTTTTACCCATTTCGCGCGTGCTGCTTGCTTGCTGCTTGCTGCTTGCTGCTTGCTTGCTTGCTTGCTTGCTTGCTTGCTGCTAAACCTAGTAGGTCCACCCTAGACACTAAAAAGGGTTACAAAACCAAGACTGGTTCCACCAGCTCGGTGACTCTAGCCCTAACCCTAGCCCTGGCTCTCACCCTAGGCTAGGGTCAGAGTGAGTGTTGGGGTCCAAAATGGAGAGCAATGATGTGGCAAAAGCAGCTATGAACGAAATTGGGGGGATATTGTTAATATATTGTTTCGCGCGTGCTGCTACGGCTTGCTGCTGCTAAACCTAAAGCCCATTTTCAAGGTTTTTTGGGAATTTTGGAGGGTCAAGACGGGCCACCGTGGGCTCAAAACGGGCTAAAAACACATGTTTGAGCACCCCAAGTGGTCTAGGAACAGATTTGGGAAAAATGATTTTGCACCATTTGTGGACCCACAGATGACCCATGTGACCCTACCCTAGCACGTGCGTGCACCGTGCGCGCTCAACACCACTCTGTTGTGCCAAAATGGGGCATCGAAGGGTGATGACAATGCGAAAAAGGCTTCAAAGTGGTCCCATTCATCGTTATTCAGCACCACAAGGGTGCCAATGCAATTCATGGCTAAAAAACACGTTGCGAGAACGTGCAACTTGAAAAATTATGCAAAAAGGGTGCTTTTCAAGGCCGATTTTGCGGTATTTTGAACCCATAAAGAGGTCTTTGGACGCACTACTTGGGTGTAAAACCCACTAGACAGTGACCAAAGGTGATTGTTCATCATGTGTATATCAGTTTTCCTGCCAATGCCCCTCTCCAAGGACCTGATAGGCACCCATAAATGCCAAAAAAAAGGCATTCTCTGGCCATTTTTGACAGATTTTGAAACCTGGGTCCGCCATTTGCGAATCCCGTTGCCGGCCGCCACAGTTGAGTTTCTTGCTCAAACTCTGTGTGATTGTACTTCACACCCATAGGTATCATCCACCAAAATTTCAGCCGAATCTGAAGCACCACGACAGAGTTCTCATTTTCCCCCATTTTTCGTGTCCTGTTGCTAGCTTGCTACTTGCTGTTTGCTTGCTTGCTGCTGCTGCTAAACGTGGTAGGTCCACCCTAGACACTAGAAAGGGTTATAAAACCAAGACTGGTTCCACCAGCTCGGTGACCCTAATCAAGATTGAATATTTGGACCGAGCTGGTGGGGGAGGGAACGTCAACTGGTGAGGGACATCAAGAATGATTCACACATTGATGGCTTTTGACAAAGTGAAATCAGCTTGCAAGTGAACCCCATTACCAGGAGGCCCACTTTCAAGGCTTTTTGGACTTCTCAGGGGCCAAAATGCCCCAAAATGGGCTCAGCATGGGCACCCTAAATGGTCTAGGATGAGGTTTGGAAAAATGCGGTTTTCACCCATTTTTGACCCATTTTTGGTCCCAAAAAAGCCCATTTTCAAGGCGTTTTGGGATTTTTGGAGGACCAAAATGGGCCACCACCCGCTCAAAATAGTCCAAAAACACTTGTTTTAGCGTCACACATGGTCTAGGATGATTTTTGGGAACAGTCATCTCTTTGCCCCTACTGGACCCTGTTGACCCATTTGGGCACCCACCTGTTTGGGCTTGAGCTTGCAGCTTGCTGTAGCCTAGTGGGCCTAGGTACGGGGGTCTAGGTGTCCGTTTGGGCAATTTTGAGGGGTGGAAACCACAAAAAGTGGGGGGTTGCAGGTGGAGTAGGTGCCCTCGGAATCGCATTTTGAACCATGTAGCCAAAGATATGGCCTATTCTTGGTTCATAGCTGTCGGCATTTGGACCTTCTGGGGGCCTTTTTGGGCCGTTTCCGGGACATATCATGGAGTTAGAGGGCAGCAAAGAGCTCGTTGACACGGGGAAGTCAAGCTGCACGTGTAGTGTACCCACCGTTTCCCTTCGTTTGGCCGTTTTGAATGTGTTCCAGGGCTTTTTTGGCCCAAAAATGGCTGTTTTTGGCCCTAAACTGCAGTTTTTGAAAATGAGGTCCGCCACTTGCGACACCCGTTCCCGGCCGCCACCGTTGAGTTTCTTGCTCAAACTTTGTGTGATTGTACTTCACACCCAAAGGTATCATCCAGCAAAATTTCAACCAATTCCAAAGCACCACGACGGAGTTCTGATTTTTACCCATTTCGCGCGTGCTGCTTGCTTGCTTGCTTGCTTGCTTGCTGCCGCTGCTAAACCTGGTAGGTCCACCCTAGACACTAAAAAGGGTTATAAAACCAAGACTGGTTCCACTAGCTCACACACTGATGGCTCTTGACAAAGTGAAATCAGCTTGCAAGTGAACCCAATCACCACGAGGCCCACTTTCAAGGCTTTTTGGACTTCTGAGGAGCCAAAATGCCCCAAAATGGGCTCAAAATGGGCTCATTTCACCCGTTTGTGCACCCCAAATGGTCTAGGATGAGGTTTGGAAAAATGCATTTTTGACCCATATTTGGTCCCAAAACAGGCCATTATCAAGGCATTTGGGATTTTTGGAGGACCAAAATGGGCCACCACAAGCTCAAAACGGTCCAAAAATACTTGTTTTAGCGTCGCACATGGTCTATTTTTGAGAAGAGTCATCTTTTTGCCCCTACTGGACCCTGTTGACCCATTTGGGCACCCAACTGTTTGGGCTTGAGCTTGCAGCTTGCCGCGCAGCCTAGTGGGCCTAGGTATTGGGGTCTAGGCGTCCGTTTGGGCAATTCTGAGGGGTGGAAACCACAAAAAGTGGGGGGTTGCAGGTGGAGTACGTGCCCTCGGAATCGCATTTTGAGCCATGTAGCCCAAGATATGGCCTATTCTTGGTTTGTGGCTGTCGGCATTTGGAGCTTCTGGGGGCCTTTTTGGGCCGTTTCCAGGACATATCATGGGGTTAGAGGGCCGCAAAGAGCTCGTTGACACGGGGAAGTCAAGCCGCACGTGCAGTGTACCCACCGTTTCCCTTCGTTTGGCCGTTTTGAATGTGTTCCAGGGCTTTTTTGGCCCAAAAATGGCTGTTTTTGGCCCTAAACTGCAGGTTTTGAAACTGAGGTCCGCCACTTGCGAATCCCGTTCCCGGCCGCCACCGTTGAGTTTCTCGCTCAAACTTTGTGTGATTGTACTTCACACCCATAGGTATCATCCACCAAAATTTCAACCAAATCCACAGAACCACGACGGAGTTCCGATTTTTACCCATTTCGCGCGTGCTGCTTGCTTGCTGCTTGCTGCTTGCTGCTTGCTTGCTTGCTTGCTTGCTTGCTTGCTGCTAAACCTAGTAGGTCCACCCTAGACACTAAAAAGGGTTATAAAACCAAGACTGGTTCCACCAGCTCGGTGACTCTAGCCCTAACCCTAGCCCTGGCTCTCACCCTAGGCTAGGGTCAGAGTGAGTGTTGGGGTCCAAAATGGAGAGCAATGATGTGGCAAAAGCAGCTATGAACGAAATTGGGGGGATATTGTTCATATATTGTTTCGCGCGTGCTGCTACGGCTTGCTGCTGCTAAACCTAAAGCCCATTTTCAAGGTTTTTTGGGAATTTTGGAGGGTCAAGACGGGCCACCGTGGGCTCAAAACGGGCTAAAAACACATGTTTGAGCACCCCAAGTGGTCTAGGAACAGATTTGGGAAAAATGATTTTGCACCATTTGTGGACCCACAGATGACCCATGTGACCCTACCCTAGCACGTGCGTGCACCGTGCGCGCTCAACACCACTCTGTTGTGCCAAAATGGGGCATCGAAGGGTGATGACAATGCGAAAAAGGCTTCAAAGTGGTCCCATTCATCGTTATTCAGCACCACAAGGGTGCCAATGCAATTCATGGCTAAAAAACACGTTGCGAGAACGTGCAACTTGAAAAATTATGCAAAAAGGGTGCTTTTCAAGGCCGATTTTGCGGTATTTTGAACCCATAAAGAGGTCTTTGGACGCACTACTTGGGTGTAAAACCCACTAGACAGTGACCAAAGGTGATTGTTCATCATGTGTATATCAGTTTCCCTGCCAATGCCCCTCTCCAAGGACCTGATAGTCACCCATAAATGCCAAAAAAAAGGCATTCTCTGGCCATTTTTGACAGATTTTGAAACCTGGGTCCGCCATTTGCGAATCCCGTTGCCGGCCGCCACAGTTGAGTTTCTTGCTCAAACTCTGTGTGATTGTACTTCACACCCATAGGTATCATCCACCAAAATTTCAGCCGAATCTGAAGCACCACGACAGAGTTCTCATTTTCCCCCATTTTTCGTGTCCTGTTGCTAGCTTGCTACTTGCTGTTTGCTTGCTTGCTGCTGCTGCTAAACGTGGTAGGTCCACCCTAGACACTAGAAAGGGTTATAAAACCAAGACTGGTTCCACCAGCTCGGTGACCCTAATCAAGATTGAATATTTGGACCGAGCTGGTGGGGGAGGGAACGTCAACTGGTGAGGGACATCAAGAATGATTCACACATTGATGGCTTTTGACAAAGTGAAATCAGCTTGCAAGTGAACCCCATTACCAGGAGGCCCACTTTCAAGGCTTTTTGGACTTCTCAGGGGCCAAAATGCCCCAAAATGGGCTCAGCATGGGCACCCTAAATGGTCTAGGATGAGGTTTGGAAAAATGCGTTTTTCACCCATTTTTGACCCATTTTTGGTCCCAAAAAAGCCCATTTTCAAGGCGTTTTGGGATTTTTGGAGGACCAAAATGGGCCACCACCCGCTCAAAATAGTCCAAAAACACTTGTTTCAGCGTCACACATGGTCTAGGATGATTTTTGGGAACAGTCATCTCTTTGCCCCTACTGGACCCTGTTGACCCATTTGGGCACCCACCTGTTTGGGCTTGAGCTTGCAGCTTGCTGTAGCCTAGTGGGCCTAGGTACGGGGGTCTAGGTGTCCGTTTGGGCCATTTTGAGGGGTGGAAACCACAAAAAGTGGGGGGTTGCAGGTGGAGTAGGTGCCCTCGGAATCGCATTTTGAACCATGTAGCCAAAGATATGGCCTATTCTTGGTTCATAGCTGTCGGCATTTGGACCTTCTGGGGGCCTTTTTGGGCCGTTTCCGGGACATATCATGGAGTTAGAGGGCAGCAAAGAGCTCGTTGACACGGGGAAGTCAAGCTGCACGTGCAGTGTACCCACCGTTTCCCTTCGTTTGGCCGTTTTGAATGTGTTCCAGGGCTTTTTTGGCCCAAAAATGGCTGCTTTTGGCCCTAAACTGCAGTTTTTGAAAATGAGGTCCGCCACTTGCGACACCCCCCCGGCCGCCACCGTTGAGTTTCTTGCTCAAACTTTGTGTGATTGTACTTCACACCCAAAGGTATCATCCAGCAAAATTTCAACCAATTCCAAAGCACCACGACGGAGTTCTGATTTTTACCCATTTCGCGCGTGCTGCTTGCTTGCTTGCTTGCTTGCTTGCTGCCGCTGCTAAACCTGGTAGGTCCACCCTAGACACTAAAAAGGGTTATAAAACCAAGACTGGTTCCACTAGCTCACACACTGATGGCTCTTGACAAAGTGAAATCAGCTTGCAAGTGAACCCAATCACCACGAGGCCCACTTTCAAGGCTTTTTGGACTTCTGAGGAGCCAAAATGCCCCAAAATGGGCTCAAAATGGGCTCATTTCACCCGTTTGTGCACCCCAAACGGTCTAGGATGAGGTTTGGAAAAATGCATTTTTGACCCATATTTGGTCCCAAAACAGGCCATTATCAAGGCATTTGGGATTTTTGGAGGACCAAAATGGGCCACCACAAGCTCAAAACGGTCCAAAAATACTTGTTTTAGCGTCGCACATGGTCTATTTTTGAGAAGAGTCATGTTTTTGCCCCTACTGGACCCTGTTGACCCATTTGGGCACCCAACTGTTTGGGCTTGAGCTTGCAGCTTGCCGCGCAGCCTAGTGGGCCTAGGTATTGGGGTCTAGGCGTCCGTTTGGGCAATTCTGAGGGGTGGAAACCACAAAAAGTGGGGGGTTGCAGGTGGAGTACGTGCCCTCGGAATCGCATTTTGAGCCATATAGCCCAAGATATGGCCTATTCTTGGTTTGTGGCTGTCGGCATTTGGAGCTTCTGGGGGCCTTTTTGGGCCGTTTCCAGGACATATCATGGGGTTAGAGGGCCGCAAAGAGCTCGTTGACACGGGGAAGTCAAGCCGCACGTGCAGTGTACCCACCGTTTCCCTTCGTTTGGCCGTTTTGAATGTGTTCCAGGGCTTTTTTGGCCCAAAAATGGCTGTTTTTGGCCCTAAACTGCAGTTTTTGAAACTGAGGTCCGCCACTTGCGAATCCCGTTCCCGGCCGCCACCGTTGAGTTTCTCGCTCAAACTTTGTGTGATTGTACTTCACACCCATAGGTATCATCCACCAAAATTTCAACCAAATCCACAGAACCACGACGGAGTTCCGATTTTTACCCATTTCGCGCGTGCTGCTTGCTTGCTGCTTGCTGCTTGCTGCTTGCTTGCTTGCTTGCTTGCTTGCTTGCTGCTAAACCTAGTAGGTCCACCCTAGACACTAAAAAGGGTTACAAAACCAAGACTGGTTCCACCAGCTCGGTGACTCTAGCCCTAACCCTAGCCCTGGCTCTCACCCTAGGCTAGGGTCAGAGTGAGTGTTGGGGTCCAAAATGGAGAGCAATGATGTGGCAAAAGCAGCTATGAACGAAATTGGGGGGATATTGTTAATATATTGTTTCGCGCGTGCTGCTACGGCTTGCTGCTGCTAAACCTAAAGCCCATTTTCAAGGTTTTTTGGGAATTTTGGAGGGTCAAGACGGGCCACCGTGGGCTCAAAACGGGCTAAAAACACATGTTTGAGCACCCCAAGTGGTCTAGGAACAGATTTGGGAAAAATGATTTTGCACCATTTGTGGACCCACAGATGACCCATGTGACCCTACCCTAGCACGTGCGTGCACCGTGCGCGCTCAACACCACTCTGTTGTGCCAAAATGGGGCATCGAAGGGTGATGACAATGCGAAAAAGGCTTCAAAGTGGTCCCATTCATCGTTATTCAGCACCACAAGGGTGCCAATGCAATTCATGGCTAAAAAACACGTTGCGAGAACGTGCAACTTGAAAAATTATGCAAAAAGGGTGCTTTTCAAGGCCGATTTTGCGGTATTTTGAACCCATAAAGAGGTCTTTGGACGCACTACTTGGGTGTAAAACCCACTAGACAGTGACCAAAGGTGATTGTTCATCATGTGTATATCAGTTTCCCTGCCAATGCCCCTCTCCAAGGACCTGATAGTCACCCATAAATGCCAAAAAAAAGGCATTCTCTGGCCATTTTTGACAGATTTTGAAACCTGGGTCCGCCATTTGCGAATCCCGTTCCCGGCCGCCACCGTTGAGTTTCTTGCTCAAACCCTGTGTGTTTGTACTTCACACCCATAGGTATCATCCACCAAAATTTCAGCCGAGTCCGAAGCACCACGACTGGGATCTGATTTTTCCCCATTTTTCGTGTCCTGTGTTAGTGTTTGCGCGTGCTGCTGCTTGCTTGCTGCTTGCTGTTTGCTTGCTTGCTGCTACTGCTAAACGTGGTAGGTCCACCCTAGACACTAGAAAGGGTTATAAAACCAAGACTAGTTCCACCAGCTCGGTGACCCTAATCAAGACTGAATATTGGGACCGAGCTGGTGGGGGAGGGAACATGAGCTATGACTGGTGAGGGCCATCAAGAATGATTCACACAGTGATGGCTCTTGAGAAAGTGGAGTCAGCTTGCAATTGAACCCCATCACCACGAGGCCCACTTTCAAGGCTTTTTGGACTTCTGAGGGGCCAAAATGCCCCAAAATTGGCTCAAAATGGGCTCATTTCACCCATTTGTGCACCCCAAATGGTCTAGGATGAGGTTTTGAAAAATGCGTTTTGGACCCATTTTTGACCCATTGTTGGTCCCAAAACGGGCCATTTTCATGGCATTTTGGGATTTTCGGAGGACCAAAATGGGCCACCACAAGCTCAAAACGGTCCAAAAACACTTCTTTTAGCATCGCACATGGTCTAGGATCATTTTTGAGAAAAGTCATCTTTTTGCCCCTACTGGACCTTGTGGACCCATTTGGGCACCCACCTGTTTGGGCTTGAGCTTGCAGCTTGCCGCGTAGCCTAGTGGGCCTAGGTATGGGGGTCTAGGTGTCCGTTTGGGCAATTTTGAGGGGTGGAAACCACAAAAAGTGGGGGGTTGCGGGTGGAGTAGGTGCCCTGAGAATCGCATTTTGAGCCATGTAGCCCAAGATATGGCCTATTCTTGGTTGGTGGCTGTCGGCATTTGGAGCTTCTAGGGGCCTTTTTGGGCTGTTTCCGGGACATATCATGGAGTTAGAGGGCCGCAAAGAGCTCGTTGACACGGGGAGGTCAAGTTGCAAGTGGAGTGTGCCCACCGTTTCCCTTCGTTTGGCCGTTTTGAATGTGTTCCAGGGCTTTTTTTGGCCCAAAAATGGCTGTTTTTCGCCCTAAACTGCAATTTTTGAAACTGAGGTCCGCCACTTGCGACACCCGTTCCCGGCCGCCACCGTTGAGTTTCTTGCTCAAACTTTGTGTGATTGTACTTCACACCCATAGGTATCATCCACCAAAATTTCAACCAAATCCACGGAACCACGACGGAGTTCTGATTTTTACCCATTTCGCGCGTGCTGCTTGCTTGCTGCTTGCTTGCTTGCTTGCTTGCTTCCTTGCTTGCTGCTAAACCTGGTAGGTCCACCCTAGACACTAAAAAGGGTTATAAAACCAGGACTGGTTCCACCAGCTCGGTGACCCTAGCCCTAATCAAGACTGAATATTGGGACCGAGCTGGTGGGGGAGGGAACATCAGCTATGACTGGTGAGGGACATCAAGAATGATTCACGCATTGATGGTTCTTGACAAAGTGGAATCAGCTTGCAAGTGAACCCCATCACCACGAGGCCCACTTTCAAGGCTTTTTGGACTTCTGAGGGGCCAAAATGCCCCAAAATGGGCTCAAAATGGGCTCATTTCACCCGTTTGTGCACCCCAAACGGTCTAGGATGAGGTTTTGAAAAATGCATTTTTGACCCATATTTGGTCCCAAAACAGGCCATTATCAAGGCATTTGGGACTTTTGGAGGACCAAAATGGGCCACCACAAGCTCAAAACGGTCCAAAAATACTTGTTTTAGCGTCGCACATGGTCTATTTTTGAGAAGAGTCATCTTTTTGCCCCTACTGGACCCTGTTGACCCATTTGGGCACCCAACTGTTTGGGCTTGAGCTTGCAGCTTGCCGCGCAGCCTAGTGGGCCTAGGTATTGGGGTCTAGGCGTCCGTTTGGGCAATTCTGAGGGGTGGAAACCACAAAAAGTGGGGGGTTGCAGGTGGAGTACGTGCCCTCGGAATCGCATTTTGAGCCATGTAGCCCAAGATATGGCCTATTCTTGGTTTGTGGCTGTCGGCATTTGGAGCTTCTGGGGGCCTTTTTGGGCCGTTTCCAGGACATATCATGGGGTTAGAGGGCCGCAAAGAGCTCGTTGACACGGGGAAGTCAAGCCGCATGTGCAGTGTACCCACCGTTTCCCTTCGTTTGGCCGTTTTGAATGTGTTCCAGGGCTTTTTTGGCCCAAAAATGGCTGTTTTTGGCCCTAAACTGCAGTTTTTGAAACTGAGGTCCGCCACTTGCGAATCCCGTTCCCGGCCGCCACCGTTGAGTTTCTCGCTCAAACTTTGTGTGATTGTACTTCACACCCATAGGTATCATCCACCAAAATTTCACCCGAATCTGAAGCACCACGATGGAGTTCCGATTTTTACCCATTTCGCGCGTGCTGCTTGCTTGCTGCTTGCTTGCTTGCTGCTTGCTTGCTTGCTTGCTTGCTTGCTTGCTGCTAAACCTAGTAGGTCCACCCTAGACACTAAAAAGGGTTATAAAACCAAGACTGGTTCCACCAGCTCGGTGACTCTAGCCCTAACCCTAGCCCTGGCTCTCACCCTAGGCTAGGGTCAGAGTGAGTGTTGGGGTCCAAAATGGAGAGCAATGATGTGGCAAAGGCAGCTATGAACGAAATTGGGGGGATATTGTTCATATATTGTTTCGCGCGTGCTGCTACGGCTTGCTGCTGCTAAACCTAAAGCCCATTTTCAAGGTTTTTTGGGAATTTTGGAGGGTCAAGACGGGCCACCGTGGGCTCAAAACGGGCTAAAAACACATGTTTGAGCACCCCAAGTGGTCTAGGAACAGATTTGGGAAAAATGATTTTGCACCATTTGTGGACCCACAGATGACCCATGTGACCCTACCCTAGCACGTGCGTGCACCGTGCGCGCTCAACACCACTCTGTTGTGCCAAAATGGGGCATCGAAGGGTGATGACAATGCGAAAAAGGCTTCAAAGTGGTCCCATTCATCGTTATTCAGCACCACAAGGGTGCCAATGCAATTCATGGCTAAAAAAACACGTTGCGAGAACGTGCAACTTGAAAAATTATGCAAAAAGGGTGCTTTTCAAGGCCGATTTTGCGGTATTTTGAACCCATAAAGAGGTCTTTGGACGCACTACTTGGGTGTAAAACCCACTAGACAGTGACCAAAGGTGATTGTTCATCATGTGTATATCAGTTTCCCTGCCAATGCCCCTCTCCAAGGACCTGATAGTCACCCATAAATGCCAAAAAAAAGGCATTCTCTGGCCATTTTTGACAGATTTTGAAACCTGGGTCCGCCATTTGCGAATCCCGTTCCCGGCCGCCACCGTTGAGTTTCTTGCTCAAACCCTGTGTGTTTGTACTTCACACCCATAGGTATCATCCACCAAAATTTCAGCCGAGTCCGAAGCACCACGACTGGGATCTGATTTTTCCCCATTTTTCGTGTCCTGTTGCTAGTGTTTGCGCGTGCTGCTGCTTGCTTGCTGCTTGCTGTTTGCTTGCTTGCTGCTGCTGCTAAACGTGGTAGGTCCACCCTAGACACTAGAAAGGGTTATAAAACCAAGACTGGTTCCACCAGCTCGGTGACCCTAATCAAGACTGAATATTGGGACCGAGCTGGTGGGGGAGGAAACATCAGCTATGACTGGTGAGGGCCATCAAGAATGATTTGCACATTGATGGCTCTTGACAAAGTGGAGTCAGCTTGCAAGTGAACCCCATCACCACGAGGCCCACTTTCAAGGCTTTTTGGACTTCTGAGGGGCCAAATTGCCCCAAAATGGGCTCAAAATGGGCTCATTTCACCCATTTGTGCACACCAAATGGTCTAGGATGAGGTTTTGAAAAATGCGTTTTGGACCCATTTTTGACCCATTGTTGGTCCCAAAACGGGCCATTTTCAAGGCATTTTGGGATTTTCGGAGGACCAAAATGGGCCACCACAAGCTCAAAACGGTCCAAAAACACTTGTTTTAGCATCGCACATGGTCTAGGATCATTTTTGAGAAGAGTCATCTTTTTGCCCCTACTGGACCTTGTGGACCCATTTGGGCACCCACCTGTTTGGGCTTGAGCTTGCAGCTTGCCGCGCAGCCTAGTGGGCCTAGGTATGGGGGTCTAGGTGTCCGTTTGGGCAATTTTGAGGGGTGGAAACCACAAAAAGTGGGGGGTTGCGGGTGGAGTAGGTGCCCTGAGAATCGCATTTTGAGCCATGTAGCCCAAGATATGGCCTATTCTTGGTTTGTGGCTGTCGGCATTTGGAGCTTCTAGGGGCCTTTTTGGGCTGTTTCCGGGACATATCATGGAGTTAGAGGGCCGCAAAGAGCTCGTTGACACGGGGAGGTCAAGTTGCACGTGGAGTGTGCCCACCGTTTCCCTTCGTTTGGCCGTTTTGAATGTGTTCCCGGGCTTTTTTGGCCCAAAAATGGCTGCTTTTGGCCCTAAACTGCAGTTTTTGAAAATGAGGTCCGCCATTTGCGACACCCGTTCCCGGCCACCACCGTTGAGTTTCTTGCTCAAACTTTGTGTGATTGTACTTCACACCCATAGGTATCATCCACCAAAATTTCAACCAAATCCAAAGAACCACGACGGAGTTCTGATTTTTACCCATTTCGCGCGTGCTGCTTGCTTGCTGCTTGCTTGCTTGCTTGCTTGCTTGCTGCTAAACCTGGTAGGTCCACCCTAGACACTAAAAAGGGTTATAAAACCAGGACTGGTTCCACCAGCTCGGTGACCCTAGCCCTAATCAAGACTGAGTATTGGGACCGAGCTGGTGGGGGAGGGAACATCAGCTATGACTGGTGAGGGACATCAAGAATGATTCACGCATTGATGGTTCTTGACAAAGTGGAATCAGCTTGCAAGTGAACCCCATCACCACGAGGCCCACTTTCAAGGTTTTTTGGACTTCTGAGGGGCCAAAATGCCCCAAAATGGGCTCAAAATGGGCTCATTTCACCCGTTTGTGCACCCCAAATGGTCTAGGATGAGGTTTGGAAAAATGCATTTTTGGCCCATTTTTGGTCGCAAAACAACCCATTTTCAAGGCATTTTGGAATTTTCGGAGGACCAAAATGGGCCACCACAAGCTCAAAACGGTCCAAAAACATTTTTTTTAGCATCGCACATGGTCTAGGATCATTTTTGAGAAAAGTCATCTTTTTGCCCCTACTGGACCCTGTTGACCCATTTGGGCACCCACCTGTTTGGGCTTGAGCTTGCAGCTTGCCGCAGCCTAGTGGGGCTACGTATGGGGGTCTAGGCGTCCGTTTGGGCAATTCTGAGGGGTGGAAACCACAAAAAGTGGGGGGTTGCGGGTGGAGTAGGTGCCCTCGGAATCGCATTTTGAGCCATGTAGCCCAAGATATGGCCTATTCTTGGTTTGTGGCTGTCGGCATTTGAAGCTTCTGGGGGCCTTTTTGGGCCGTTGCCGGGACATATCATGGAGTTAGAGGGCCGCAGAGAGCTCGTTGACACGGGGAAGTCAAGTTGCACGTGAAGTGTACCCACCGTTTCCCTTCGTTTGGCCGTTTTGAATGTGTTCCCGGGCTTTTTTGGCCCAAAAATGGCTGTTTTTGGCCTTAAGCTGCAATTTTTGAAACTGAGGTCCGCCGCTTGCGAATCCCGTTCCCTGCCACCACCGTTGAGTTTCTTGCTCAAACTTTGTGTGATTGTACTTCACACCCATAGGTATCATGCACCAAAATTTCACCCGAATATGAAGCCCCACGACGGAGTTCTGATTTTTACCCATTTCGCGCGTGCTGCTGCTTGCTGCTTGCTGCTGCTTGCTGCTGCTTGCTGCTGCTGCTGCTAAACCTGGTAGGTCCACCCTAGACACTAAAAAGGGTTATAAAACCAAGACTGGTTCCACCAGCTCGGTGACCCTAGCCCTAACCCTAGCCCTGGCTCTCACCCTAGGCTAGGGTCAGAGTGAGTGTTGGGGTCCAAAATGGAGAGCAATGATGTGGCAAAAGCAGCTATGAACGAAATTGGGGGGATCTTGTTGAGATCTTGTTTCGCGTGTGCTGCTGCTGCATGCTGCTGCTAAACCTATAGCCCATTGTCAAGGTTTTTTTGGGAATTTTGGAGTGTCAAGACGGGCCACCATGGGCTCAAAACGGGCTAAAAACACATGTTTGAGCACCCCAAGTGGTCTAGGAACAGATTTGGGAAAAATGATTTTGCACCATTTTTGGACCCACAGATGACCCGTGTGACCCTACCCTAGCACGTGCGTGCACCGTGCGCGCTGAACACCACTGTGTGGTGCCAAAATGGGGCATTGAAGGGTGATGATAATGTGGAAAAGGCTTCAAAATGATCCCATTCATCGTTATTAATCACCACAAGGGTGCCCAATGCAATTCCTGGCTATAAAACACGGCACGAGAAGGTGTGATTTGGAAAGGTATGCAAAAAGGGTGCTTTTCAGGCTGATTTTGCGGTATTTTGGGCCCCAAAAGAGGTCGTTGAGGCCCCTAATCGGCTACATAACACACTAAACGATGATGAAAGGTGTTTGTTTATCATTTAGGTTAGTTCCAATGCAGATAGACCCCTTCACGCGTATCCTAGGCACCCAAACTGCCCCCAAAAAGGCATTGACAGATTTTGAAACCTCGGTCCGCCACTTGCGAATCCCGTTGCCCGTTGCCACTGTCGAGTTTCTCACTCAAATTTTGTGTGATTGTACTTCACACCCATAGGTATCATGCACCAAAATTTCAACCAAATCCAAAGCACCACAACGGAGTTATGATCTTACCCATTTCGCGCGTGCTGCTGCTGCTTGCTTGCTGCTTGTTGCTGCTGCTTCTAAATCTGGTAGGTCCACCCTCGCCACTAAAAAGGGTTATAAAACCAAGACTGGTTCCACCAGCTCGGTGACCCTAGCCCTAACCCTAGCCCTGGCTCTCACCCTAGGCTAGGGTCAGAGTGAGTGTTGGGGTCCAAAATGGAGAGCAATGATGTGGCAAAAGCAGCTATGAACGAAATTGGGGGGATCTTGTTGAGATCTTGTTTCGCGTGTGCTGCTGCTGCATGCTGCTGCTAAACCTATAGCCCATTGTCAAGGTTTTTTTGGGAATTTTGGAGTGTCAAGACGGGCCACCATGGGCTCAAAACGGGCTAAAAACACATGTTTGAGCACCCCAAGTGGTCTAGGAACAGATTTGGGAAAAATGATTTTGCACCATTTTTGGACCCACAGATGACCCGTGTGACCCTACCCTAGCACGTGCGTGCACCGTGCGCGCTGAACACCACTGTGTGGTGCCAAAATGGGGCATTGAAGGGTGATGATAATGTGGAAAAGGCTTCAAAATGATCCCATTCATCGTTATTAATCACCACAAGGGTGCCCAATGCAATTCCTGGCTATAAAACACGGCACGAGAAGGTGTGATTTGGAAAGGTATGCAAAAAGGGTGCTTTTCAGGCTGATTTTGCGGTATTTTGGGCCCCAAAAGAGGTCGTTGAGGCCCCTAATCGGCTACATAACACACTAAACGATGATGAAAGGTGTTTGTTTATCATTTAGGTTAGTTCCAATGCAGATAGACCCCTTCACGCGTATCCTAGGCACCCAAACTGCCCCCAAAAAGGCATTGACAGATTTTGAAACCTCGGTCCGCCACTTGCGAATCCCGTTGCCCGTTGCCACTGTCGAGTTTCTCACTCAAATTTTGTGTGATTGTACTTCACACCCATAGGTATCATGCACCAAAATTTCAACCAAATCCAAAGCACCACAACGGAGTTATGATCTTACCCATTTCGCGCGTGCTGCTGCTGCTTGCTTGCTGCTTGTTGCTGCTGCTTCTAAATCTGGTAGGTCCACCCTCGCCACTAAAAAGGGTTATAAAACCAAGACTGGTTCCACCAGCTCGGTGACCCTAGCCCCACCCCTAGCCCTAACCCTAACCCTAATCACGACTGAATATTGGGACCGAGCTGGTGGGGGAGGGAACATCAGCTATGAATGGTGAGGGACATCAAGAATGATTTGCACATTGATGGCTCTTGACAAAGTGAAATCAGCTTGCAAGTGAACCCCATCACCACGAGGCCCACTTTCAAGGCTTTTTGGACTTCTGAGGAGCCAAAATGCCCCAAATTGGGCTCAAAATGGGCTCATTTCACCCGTTTGTGCACCCCAAAATGGTTTAGGATGAGGTTCGGAAAAATGCGTTCTTTTGACCCGTTTTTGACCCATTTTTGGTTCCAAAACGGCCCATTTTCAAGGGATTTGGGATTTTCGGAGGACCAAAATGGGCCACCACAAGCTCAAAACGGTCCAAAAACACTTGTTTTAGCATCGCACATGGTCTAGGATCATTTTTGAGAAAAGTCATCTTTTTGCCCCTACTGGACCTTGTGGACCCATTTGGGCACCCACATGTTTGGGCTTGAGCTTGCAGCTTGCCGCAGCCTAGTGGGCCTAGGTATTGGGGTCTAGGCGTCCGTTTGGGCAATTTTGAGGGGTGGAAACCACAAAAAGTGGGGGGTTGCAGGTGGAGTAGGTGCCCTCGGAATCGCATTTTCAGCCATGTAGCCAAAGATATGGCCTATTCTTGGTTTGTGGCTGTCGGCATTTGGAGCTTCTAGGTGCCTTTTCGGGCTGTTTCCGGGACATATCATGGAGTTAGAGGGCCGCGAAGAGCTCGTTCACAGGGGGAAGTCAAGCCGCACGTGGAGTGTACCCACTGTTTCCCTTCGTTTGGCCGTTTTGAATGTGTTCCAGGGCTTTTTTGGCCCAAAAATGGCTGCTTTTGGCCCTAAACTGCAGTTTTTGAAAATGAGGTCCGCCACTTGCGAATCCCGTTCCCGGCCGCCACCGCTGAGTTTCTCGCTCAAATTTTGTGTGATTGTACTTCACACCCATAGATATCATCCACCAAAATTTCACCCGAATTTGAAGCCCCACGGCGGAAATGTGAGTTTTACCCATTTCGCGCGTGCTGCTGCTTGCTTGCTTGCTTGCTGCTTGCTTGCTGCTTGCTGCTTGCTTGCTGCTGCTAAACCTGGTAGGTCCCCCCTAGACACTAAAAAGGGTTATAAAACCAAGACTGGTTCCAGCAGCAGCTATTGAGGATGATTGCACCGGGGTAAGGGGGGATCTTTGCACTGTGCGCGCACTGCGCGCTACTTTTAGACTATGTTCCCCCGAAGAGCCCCCAAGCGCGCCCCTTGGAAAAGCCCTTAGAATTAGGTGGCGCAAACTGCCCCAGTTCAAGGAAGTTGCAAACCACCTTCCCTTCACATAACACACATCATGCACATCTGGAAAGGCCATGAACAGCGCATTGGTCGCCACGCTCAAGAACACACAACTGTCTTTCTGGTCCATTGTCAACTAACTACACATTGAGAATACGCAACTTGTGTGCACAACATGACACGGCTGCAAAATCAAAGAAATGTCACATTGTCACATGTGTGCGTGTGTGTCAATGCAATCCGTACAATGTTGCAGCTCACACTTGTCACGCATGGACATCTTTTCAGGGTGAAACTTGGTGCACAAAGGGCACAACATCCCCATCATCACCCACAACATCCTCATCATCGTTGTCCTCCTCTGTAGGTGCGGTCCATACATGTGCAAGTACGTGTTCCCATGGACCATATGGAGGGTACCGTACCTGTCTTCGAATCAAAAATTGCTGCAAATGCAAGAGTACACGCACGTACTCATGCAACTCCGTACCGGATCCCCTCCATATGTTCCTTACTATGCCCCAGTGCCACATGCGTGCAAACAAGTGCTACGTCACCCCCTCATTCTCGGGGGTCCTCAACAAAGGGGGACAAAATCAGATGTCAAAACCTACGCTACAGGTCACCATGATGCCCCTAGGGGCCCCTAGTATCTCAAAGTATGGGTCTCTAATACGGCCAGACGCCCAAATAGTTGCACTGCACGCGCAGTGCGCTTAAGGCTCCCCTTGAGATCCCCTTGATCCTACTGGCAGAGATGCACAGGTTCAGCGGGTGCGGGATGCAACATTTGTGGTGGAGGACGATGATGAGGAGTTATTGGGTGCAGTAGTTGTCTCGGAGTCCACTCTAACCCCGTCTATGGCACACTTGATAGTGGATGTGGACGCTCAAGATGATGGACCAGCACCCGTTGTCCTACCACAACGAATGGAGGAGGTTGTGAGCGTTGGTGATATTGCCTTGGGGTGCCCCCCAGGGGGGCGACTACAACCGGGCCTGATTCGACCCACCCCCCAACTATCTTTCCAAAATTTGGGGGGGGGGTTCGGCCGGGGGTCGGGGGGAGGGCGGGCGGGGGGTCATGGGGGCGTCCTGCCAGGGGTGATGGGGGGGGGTTTTAGGGTTAGGGTCACCGAGCTGGTGGAACCAGTCTTGGTTTTATAACCCTTTTTAGGGTCTAGGGGGGACCTACCAGGTTTAGCAGCAGCAGCAGCAAGCAGCAGCAAGCAGCAAGCAGCAAGCAGCACGCGCGAAATGGGGAAAAAACAGAAGTCCGTCGTGGTGCTTCGGATTCGGCTGACATTTTGGTGGATGATACCTATGGGTGTGAGGGACAACCACACAAAGTATGAGCCAGAAACGCAACGGTGGCGGCCGGGAACGGGATTCGCAAGTGGCGGACCTTAGTTTCAAAACCTGCAATTTAGGGCCAAAAACAGCCATTTTTGGGTCAAAAAAAGCCCCGGAACACATTCAAAACGGCCAAACGAAGGGAAACGGTGGATACACTCCATGTGCGGCTTGACTTCCCCGTGTCAACGAGCTCTTTGCGGCCCTCTAACTCCATGATATGTCCCGGAAACAGCCCAAAAAGGCCCCCAGAAGCTCCAAATGCCGACAACCACAAACCAAGAATAGGCCATATCTTGGCTACGTGGCTCAAAATGTGATTCCGAGGGCACCTACTCCACCCGCAACCCCCCACTTTTTGTGGTTTCCACCCCTCAAAATTGCCCAAACGGACGCCTAGACCCCAATACCTAGGCCCACTAGGCTACAGCAAGCTGCAAGCTCAAGCCCAAACAGGTGGGTGCCCAAATGGGTCCACAAGGTCGAGGAGGGGCAAAAAGATTACTTTTCTCAAAAAAGATCCTAGACCATGTGCGACGCTAAAACAAGTGTTTTTGGACCGTTTTGAGCTTGTGGTGGCCCATTTTGGTCCGCAGAAAATTCCAAAATGCCTTGAAAATGGGTTGTTTTGGGACCAAAAATCGGTCAAAAAATCGCATTTTCCCAAACCTCATCTTAGACCATTTGGGGTGCACAAATGGGTGAAATGAGCCCATTTTGAGCCCATTTTGGGGCATTTTGGCCCCTGAGAAGTCCAAAAAGCCTTGAAAGTGGGCCTCGTGGTGATGGGGTTCATTTGCAAGCTGATTTCACTTTGTCAAGAGGCATCAATGCGTGAATCATTTTTGATGTCCCTCACCAGTCATAGCTGATGTTCCCTCCCCCACCAGCTCGGTCCCAATATTCAGTCTTGATTAGGGTTAGGGTTAGCCCTAGGGTGAGGGTCACCGAGCTGCAAGACGGCATCCGTGGGGGTGAGTGCGGCGCGCGTGGTTGTACACAAAAGGTGCAGTGACGAGTCTCTGGTGTAGAGCCTCCGCACCATTATCCTGTGGCCGTGTTGGAAATTTGATGTCCTCAGGAACGGCGGTGAATGTGGCCTTTTTCCCACTACTCCACTCAGCATGCACCCTGCACCGTGCGGTTTGCCGTGATTCCCAACAAGAGTGTGCACAACCTTATGGACCGAATTGCAACCAACCCTCTGCAACCCTGCCCAAGTGTCTTCTTCACTCCATGCTTTGGCGGTGGCATCCTCAAGAACGGGTCCAAGGCCTGGCTCAAGGTCTTGAGCTGTGGATATGCCCAGCACCAAGGATCCAAGACGACTCAGCATGGCCTCCAGTGCCTCCTCGGTGTAACAAGAACCTGGGACGGCATCATTCTAGGGTAACCACAATGAGAGGGCGACACAGAGTGTGTGTACGTAGGATAGTTGCAATCGGTTTCGATGGGCAATGCCACAATCAATACCAAGCTCAACTCCAATACTTTGCGTGCTATATGGCCCCTACTAGCAAGGTGACTGTCCCACTTGCAGTCATGGACTAGGTTACCTAGGAGGAACGCAGGCGGAATGTAGAAGTGCAAAAGGCCCTTCAATATGCCGTCAACCAGGCCAGGGGTACCTTGCGAGCTGCCTCCGGGAAAGCCATCATTGATGCCGCCTTGTGTGCAATGCGGTTCTCAACATGGTGTGTTGCTATCATCGGGGCACAAAACTGCTTCTCAACGTACATAGTAGCTTTGGGCACATGATCTCCTCATCGAAAGTAGGAAATTGTTCTCCAAGGTACCCCAATATGAGGAAGACCTTGCGGTGTATCATGGCGCACACATACTTGTATAGGTGCCAAAAACCGCACGCCAGTGATACAGTTGCATAGTGCTCGGCCAACTTGAAAGGGTGTATGTCCTAGAGTAGAGGAACTTAGCAAGTCTCTAGAACTGCAGAACAAATTTTCATCCATTAGGAGAGGCATTACTTAGTGTTTGTGAACTTGCATGGCCAAGCATTGTTCTATAATGTGGAGCAATTGCTCATTTGAGCTTGAGACCCAATCAACAAGCGTAAGCGGATACCATTGTAGTGAATGAATGTTGTCCTGGTGCACATCTAGGGGGGGCCCGTATGTATTGTGCCTCCGGTGGATCTCGCCTCAAAGCTTCCAGTACTCGTGGGAACTCCCGATGAAGTGGTTGCTATTGCCTGTGCTGCCTCCGGGATGCGTCGGAGAAGATCATCAAGTGTGGGGAATCTTTGGTACATGGCATGGTTAGTTGTATGGAGTACTAACATGGCAATGACATTCAGAGACCAATCAAGTCGTATAGGATCACCGCAAAACCGTTTGCAATAATAGTTGTCATATGCCACCATTGCCTCCTTCCCTTCCATTGATCTCCACACTGTCTTTGTTCTGTACTAGGCCCTTTGCGCCAAAGGCTGGTAACCGGTCCGCAGCAAGACCCGCATGCGACAACAACCTCCCCATCCCCCTTGATGCTACTATCTGGGGACCAACAGCCTTCTGCTCTGGCCGAGCCATCTTCCCGCACAATTGCCACATTGTATACACCTTGCGTGCAAACACTCTATATCATTATGGCCACGGTGAATGTTGATGAGCTGCAGCCAATGTGGTCATACCACGTGGTGTTCGTCGGTTGACCCTCATTCGTGCATAGAACTCCATAAGCAGTGCTGCCCTAGGGTCCTCGTCCTGCAGTGCGGCATCCATCAAAGCCGTCGGTGTACCATACTTAGCTCTTCGCAAGACATCACGTAGGAGACCAAAGGGATCTGCTACAGTACCCGGCACCTGGCTCATTAGCGGGGGAACAAAACCAAACTGAAGAAGCCCATCAACGGCAACACAGCATCCCTGCTCAGTGACCAAAGAATTGGTGTAGAGTGTCTAGATCCAAACACGATCCAATGCAATGTGTGTTGAAAATGGTGAAATTAGACTGAAGTGTCCAAAGCCCGCCTCCTCCCCAATATTACGGGGGCTGAAAGATGCGTTTGGACACTAGAGATGGACAACCAATGAGACCCCGCTCGAACGCGTGCAAAACCCTTCGTTTGTTTGGAACGGGACACAAGCACCTCCAAAAGTGGGTTCGATAGGGGTGGTATTTCAAAAAGTGTCTGGTTCTCGACATTTTTTGAAATTCCCGATGACACGCACACATGGGAACGAGGTATGCACAGCACAAAGGAAAACATGTGTACCGCAACCTAAAAAGTGACCCCCCCCAACGAGATGGTTTTGTACGGAGAGGTAGCGCACCGTGAAAAATACGTTCGCAAGTAGTCAAGATGAGGTACACCTCATAAGACCTTAAAAAAGGGCCCTGATATTTCAAACAATCCACAACCGCCAGTTTTGGGTGTTTTGCGCTGTCTTACCGAGGTTGGTAAGTGGCGCCGTCAAAGACAATGGGTAGTCGCAGCAGGGCAATGTGTTACACATTGCATCATAGCTATGGTTTAGCTAAGTGGAGCACATTCGGAAGCATCCAAATTGACAATAAATCCGCAACATCTCTGACATATCGTTGAGGTACGACCTAGGACCAAAAGTAATGGCTTCGGCTTATAAAAATGCATCTTTTTACCTCATTCATGTTGAAGTTTTGTGACGACATCTTCGAGTAATGGGCGCCACATGGTTCACGTTACATGTGTAGCACATCATCTGGGCTGTCCCAAACCTTGACCCGTCAATAGTAAATGGGCCGTGGCGCCAACATATCTCCGAGTTGAGGTACAAAACGTTGATTTTTAAATTCGACCTTGCGGATGAGGCGGAGTTGGGCAACCTCGGGGGCCTCGTCCCAACAGGCCTTGGCCATAGGCGATGAGGCTAGCAATTCACCAAAAGGGTCACACAAAGTGTTGGCCCCGCTCAATCACATGGGCGTCATGCTAAGCTCAAGAATGGCGTCACGAGAGAAAGGCATAGCAAGAGCTACACGGAGGAAAAAGGAGGTTGGAAGTGGGGTGAGTGGGGAGACCGCACAGGGATGTGTGGGCCTACACCCACATTTAGGACTATACTACCCCTGTAGCAGCCAGTTGGGCACCCGTTGACCCCCCAAACACTTGAAGGGGGCACAATGCGCGCACAAAGGAATTGTTGCAAATGAGCCACATTGCGTTAATGTGTTAATTTCTAGTCCGTTAATTTTTAATAGGCTTCAGAAATTAAGAATCAAAATCAACCATATTGGATTTAAGGTTGGTCTCTAAGGCTAGATGTCCCATGAATTTCAAGGGGCGTGGACCCATGGAATAGCGGGCCGCCATGTGGGCAGCACAGGTGTAGTTTTGTTGTGTTTTTGCCTGCATCATGCTTGTTTTTCCAACGTTGAATGTTCAAATTGCAACACAAATTCAGAGAATAATTTTTTGAAACAGGAAAACCCCCTTTTGAACGCTTCTCGCAAAACCACAAAATCACCAAAAACACTCCACCCACAAAAAAAAATCAAGCAGGGATGCATTTAAGGAACCAAAAATCCACCATGGCAAAGGATTGCACGACTAGCTAGTTGCACAAATTTTTTTTCCAATTAGCGCCCCCAATTCCAAAAAGCAATTTTCCTTTGAACAACATTACGGCTGCTTTCCCCAAGCCTCTGGACGTTGGGCTAAGCTCTGTCGCTGCTCATCCTCTGCAATGGTGTGCCCAGGTTCGAACCAACGTCCGCCGTTCTTTGCCGTGGCCTTTGAACCTTCAGCACTATCATTGCTCTCATGCTCCATTAGTACGCCCGGATTCAAACCGACCTCCATGGTACTTTCCCTTCGCCTCCGGACTGTGGGCTCGGCTCTGTCACTGCTCAGCCGTTGTAGTAGTTTGTCTGGGTTCTAAGCGCAATGCCCCGTTCTCTCCCTTGTCCCCTCCACTCTCCGTGGGCTCTCTCACTCCTCACCGGATCCAATACTATGCCTAGTTTCGAACCGACCTCCGCCACGGTCTGCCCTGGCCCCTAGAGCCTGTGCTGACCTTTTCGCTACTCACCCGCTCCATTAGTACGCCCTGGTTTCAGACCGACGTCCGCCGCTCTCTTTCTTGGGCGTTGGACTCTGTGCTTGACCTGCGTCACTGCTAACCCCCCTCCAATAGTACGTCTGGGTTCAAACCCAAGTATGCCGTTCTCTCCCCTACCCTCTGGAATCTAGACTAAGCTCCGCGACTACTCACCCGTTTCACCAGTGTGCATGGGTCCCAAACGATGCTGCTCACTCCCTTGGCCTCGGGATGATGAGCCGAGCTGTGTAACTGCTCGCCCGCTCGAGCAGCATCGATGGCTTCCAACCGACTTGCACTGTGTCTCCCCTTGCCGGTGGTTTTTGGGCTAAGCTTTGTCATTGCTCGGCCACTGTAGTAGTGCTCGCGAGTTCCAACTGACTCCCCCGTTTCTTCCCTTGAGCGCCCTACCCTCAGGTGAGCTCTTTCGCTGCTCACCTGCTCTATTAGGATGCCCGCGTTCAAACCGACGTCCGCCGCTCTTTCCTCTGGCCTTCCGACTTTGGGGTGAGCTCTATTATTGCTCACCCGCTCCAATAGTATGCCTAGGTTCGAACCGACTTTCATCATTCTCTGTCCCGGTCTCTAAACTCTAGGACAAGCCCTTTTGCTGCTTACCGGCTCTATTAGGACGCCCGCGTTCAAACCAACGTCAGCTGCTCTTTCCTGTGCCATCCAGAGTGTGAGCTCAACTCTGTCACTGCTCACGCGCTCCAATAGTATGCCTAAGTTCGAACCGACGTGCGCCGTGATGTCGCGTGGCCTCTAGACTTTGGGTTAAGGTCTGTCACTGCTCACCCGCTCCACTAGTTGGTTTGGAACCGATGTCCAACGGTCTCTCCCCCTGGCCTGTGGACTCTAGGATGAGGTCTTTCACTGCTCGCTCGCTCTCTTGGGACGCCCGCATTCCAACCGACGTCCGCCGTTGTTTCCCGTGGCCTCCCGACAGTGGGTCAGCTGTGTCACACACACACTCACTACTCTCCCACTCTAGTAAAGTGCCTGAGTTATAACGGCTCTCTACTAGGCCTTGAGATTGTGGGTTGCGGTCTGTCACTGCTTACCCTCTCTAGTAGTGTGCTTGGCGTCAAATTTAGTCGCCCATTCACTACCCTAGCCTTAGGTCCCTGGGCTAGGCTTTCTGGCTGCTCATCTGCTCAATGAGTATGTTTGGCTTCGAACCAACGTCCGCCGTCTTTTCCCCTCGCATTTGGACTTTTGGCGGAGCTGTGTCGTGCCTCGACCGCTGCACGGTTGGACGTGAGTTTGAACCGACGTGTGCCGTTTTTTCCCCTCGCCTCCGGACTATGGGAAGACCTCTCTCACTTATCACCCGTTGTAAAAAAGATCCGGAGTTCAAACAAATGTCCACTATTCTCTCCCCTTGTCTGAGGACTTTGAGGTGAGTTCTGTGGCTTCTCACCGGTTCTATTATTACGCCTTGGATGGAACCAACGTCCGTTCTTTCCCATAGCCCCTGGACTTTGGGCTGTGCCTTGTCGCTGTTCACCCTTCCCAATGGTGTGCCTAGGTTCCACCGACATCCGCCGTTCGTTCCCGTGGCCTGTGGACGTTGAGCATTGTCACTGCTCACCCGCTGCATTAGTACACCCAATTTTGAACCCACGTCCGCAATAGTTTCCCTTGGCCTGTGGATTGTGGATGGGCTCTGTCAGTACTCAGCCGGTCTAGTAGTGTGGCTGGATTTGAACCAACATCTCCCGTTCTCTCTGCTCTCCTCTGCACTCTGGGCTGAGCTATATCCCTCCTCACCGAATCTAGCACTATGCCTACGCTCGAATTGTCGTCCCACGTTCTTTGCCCTCGCCTCTAGAGCCTGATCTGACCTCTTTTGCTACTCGCCCGCTCCGGTAGTACGCCCCGATTGGCCGATTTCCGCTTTTCTTTCCATGGGCGTTGGACTCTGAGCCTCACCTTTGTTAGTGTTGACCCCAATCCAATATTATTTTTGGGTTGGAACCCCAGTCCGCCGTTGTCGCCCCTGGCCTCCCGAGTCCACGTTGAGCTCGGCCGAGTCCACGTTGAGCTCGGCCGTTGCTCACCCGCTGCGCTAGTGTTCCTGGGTTCCAAATGATGTCTACCGCCCCCTCCCTTGGCCTCCGGACTTGGAGGTGAGCTCTGTCAATGCTCCCCCTAGCTCGAGCAGTATGGATCGGTTAGAACCGACCTGCACCGTTCTCTTCTCTTGCCTTTGGTTTTTGGGCTAGTCGTTGTCGCTGCTCGGCCGCCATAGCAGTGTTCGTGAATTCAAACCGACATCCGCTTTTTTTTGCCTAGAGCTGCTTATAGTGAGCCAAACTCTTTCGCTGCTCACCCGCTCTATGACAACCCCCGCGTTTCAACCGACGTCTGCCGTTCTTTCCTCTGTCCTTCGGACTATTGGCCCAGCTTTGTCAGTGCTCACCCACTCCAATAGTAGCTTAGCCCACAGTTCAGAGGCAAGGGGACATCACGGCGCACGTCGGTTTGAACCGAGGCATAGTATTTGAGCGGGTTAGCAGTGGTAGAGCTTAGTCCACTGTCCGGATGCCAAGGGAAAGAACGGCCAAAGTCGGTTTGAACGCGGTCGTCCTACTAGAGCGGGTGAGCTGCAAAAGAGCTCGTCGCACAGTTCACAGTTCAGAGAGCGGGACAAAAAGCGGTGGATGTCGCTTTGAACCTAGCCATTGCTGTCATTGCTCATCCGCTCCAGTAGTATTGCTGAATTCGAACCGACTTTCGCCGTGCTGTCCGTGGCCTATGGACTCTAGGATGAGGTCTTTTGCTCCTCACCCGCTCTCTTAGGATGCCCGTTTTGCAACTGACGTCCGCCGTTCTTTCCCCTGGCCTCCGGACAGTGGGCTGAGCTCTGTCACACACACACTCACTGCTCTCCCGCTCCAGTCGTTTGCCTAGGTTTTAACCGATCTCTACTACGCCCCGGGACTGTGTGTTGAGCTGTGTCACCACTCACCCTCTCCAATAGTGTGTCTGGCTTGGAACAACGTCCGCCGTTCTGTACCCTGGCCTTCGGACCGTGGGCTATGCTTTGTGGTTGCTCATCTATTCAATTAGTACATCTGGCGTCGAACCAGCGTCCGCCGTCCTTTCCCCTTGCCGTTGAACTTTGTGCTTATCTCTGTCATTGTTGAAACCCTGTACTGTTGTGCCCGAGTTTGAAACGACGTCTGCCGTTCTTTCTTTCCCCCTCCGGACTACGGGATGACCTCTGTCACTGCTCACCGGTTGCAACAACGATCCCGAGTTCGAACAAACGTCCACCGGTATCTCCCCTCCCCTCTGGACTCTGCGTTGAGTTTTGTGGCTGCTCACCAGCTCCATTAGTACACCTTGGATCCAACGAACGTCCGTTCTTTCAATTTGCCTCTGAACTTTGGGCCGAGCTTTGTCGCTGTTCATCCACTCTAGTGGTATGCCAACGCTAAACCCGACGTCCGCCGTTCCTTCCCATGGCGTCTAGACGTTGAGCAATGTCACTTCTCACCCGCTCCATTGGTACGCCTAGGTTGGAACTGACGTTTGCGGTCCTTTCCCTTGGCCTCGGGACTGAGGGCTAGGCTTTGTCACTGCTCACCCGCTCTAGTAGTGTGGCGGGGTTGGAACCAACATCTCCCGTTCTCTCCCCTGTCCTATCGACTCTAGGCTGGGCTATGTCACGGGATCTAGTACTATGCCTAGGTTCCAACCCATGTCGCCCGTTCTTTGCCAGGGCCTCTGTAGCCTGGGCTGACCTGTTGTGCTACTCGCCCGCTGCGGTAGTACGCCCAGGTTGAGACCGACGTCCGGCGTTCTTTTCCCTGGGCGTTGGACACTCCGCCTGAGCTTCGTCACTACTAACCCCCCTCCAATAGTACAAGTGGGTTGGAACCCTAGTCCGCCCTTGTCTCCCCTAGCCTCCAGATTCTATGCTGAGCTGTGCCACTGCTCACCCGCTCCACTAGTGTGCATACGGCAACAGCCCTTATAAGGTGGCCTATCTGACGTCAACTCCGGCAGGGGAGCTGTACACCGCCCAGAGCTTCAAATATCACATGTACGGCTCTCAGATCGGGGCCCTGGCAGTGGAAGTCAACAGCAGGTTGCGCGCCCAAGTCTCCTGCACCGGGGCTGCCGTCGGTTACTCTTCAATGGCCGTCAGTTACCCTTCAACTGCGGTCGGCCGTCTTCTCACCAACGCCTCCAACCTGTGAGCAGAGACGCGGGTTCCAAAAAATGTCTGCCGTTCTCTCCCTTGGCCTCCGCACTTGGAGCTCAGCTTTGTCACTGCTCGCGCACTCGAGCACTATTAATGGGTTTGAACCAACCTGCACCGTTTTGTCCCCTTGCCACTGATTTTTGGGCTCGGCGCTGTCATCGCTTAACCGCTATAGCAGCATTCGTGAGTTCCAGCCGACAATTGCCATGCTTTCCCTTGAGCCTTACCGTGAGCTAACCCTCTTTGACTCCTCACCCCCCGACGGCCGATATTGTTTTCCCCACAAATTGAACTGTGGGTTGAGCTCTCTCGCTCCTCACCCGCTCCAGTCACATGTAGTGGTGGGGCTCCTCCTAGGTCATACACCTTAGGTGCACCTTTTTGGTGGGAAAATGCCACAAGACTTTCTGCTTTCCTCTTTGAAAGTCGCTATGACTTTTCCTCGTGGGGCTCGAGGTGGGTTGTGTAGGGGCAGCCGGCACGAGCTGCGCGTAAAACTACCGGCATCCTTATGTGTCGTCCATGTAGGGGAAGCCTGCACGAGCTGCGGATGAAATTACGGGCACCATTGACGGGTCGTCTGTGCAGGGGAATCGTACGGGCACCGTGGACGCGTCGTCGGTGTACGGACAACCTACACAAGTTGCGGGTAAATCACCTCGAAGAGAGGTTGTTAGATCAAGCGCAGGCGCGGGCGTCGTATACCCCCCTTTGAGGGGTCATTCGCGTAGCATACCCCAAGGCATGATATTGGATGTCCAACCCCCTGGAAAATCATTATTTTGCCCAATAAGACGATCCCCCAATGGATTTTTTGATTTTGAGGCCTCTATCCCCTAAAACTGGATATCACAGGGGGGGGGGGGTTGGGGGGGGTCAAAAGTTTTCGCTCAGAAGGCTCCAAGCAGTGGGGAAGCATGTCGCTATCACACAATAGCTGGTTGAATGGTAACACAGCCGACGCAAGGTTTACGTTTGGCAGTTCGAATCCCGTCGGCCGACTGTTGGCGGCGGCGGCGGCGCCGTATTCATCCGACGAGGGTTCAAACCGTTGACCAAAAATACTGCGGCCGGCTGCATTACCATTCGGCCACTGCTTGATCCGGGGTGACAGGTCTCCCCCTGCTTGGGGCCGCGTCTGCCACTGACAAAAAACCCAAACTTTGGGTTTCTGTCTGATTCGCTGTTGGCCTGGCTAAGGGGCTGATTGGCTGATTGTCAATTTTCCTTCGAGGTGCAGTGCCAAAGGCAATAGAATTAGAAGGTACCCTTGACGGGTCTTCCGAAGCAGACACCGGGTCAAAACACCATGCAAAGTTACGGTGTTTTTACGCTGTCGTTTACATGGGGTCTAGACATGCCCCGCGGGGTCGCTTGAGTGCCCTCTTAAGGGCACGGTGCGCCAATCGCCGCACAACCACGGGCCCTTGTCCACGCTTGGACCCCTTGGTGACATCCCGACCCTCTCGACGGAGGTTGTCATCTATGGTGTGGTTGTCAACCACAACCTGCACACCTAGGCGGCAACGCAAGAGTGTTAGGCCCCCGCCATTGCGCAGGATGCGCTTTAGCCGACGGTGGCTACCTTCCATGGCAAAGCATCAAAATTTGGAGAGGATTTTCCGGGAGCGGGCTGAGAAGTGCCTGTGGTCACTCCGGAAGTGTGACCACAGCAGCTTAGGCCACTGTAACACCAAGTGGGCCTTGCCCATTCCTATACGACATTCGCGTAGCCTTCCTACCTTCCCGCTGTACAGCCAATCCATTTGCCATGTATAGACGCACATCTGCGCAACTACAAACATCACCCTATACTCTGCCTCCCACCCGTTTGTTGTTCATTGCCACCTCCTCAAGGCACATCGTAATGAGTGCCCCCCACCGCCGGGTGCGCATAAATTGCACAACCGCGGCACACTCCAACCTAACCTTTCCCTTCTCCACTATGCTTGGGCTCAAACTCACATGCCAGGTACACCATTGGAACAGGTGAGAGCAGTGACAGAGCTCAGCCCATAGTTCCGAGGCTGGGGGAAAGCATAGCGGATGCCGTTTCAAACCCGAGCGTACTAATGAAGCGGTTGAGCAGCAGGGGAACCTAGCCCATAGTCGTTAGGCGAGGAGAGAGAGTGGCGGTAAGCAGTGGAAACTAGGCACACTACTGGAGCTGGTGATCACCGACAAAGGTTAGCCCAGAGTCCTGAGGCCCGGAGAGACAATAGCGGACATCGGTTGGAACCTAGGCACACTACTCGAGCGGGTGGGCACAGGCAGGGTAAACCTAGAATCCGTAGACAAGGGGAAAGAACTACTGATGGCCGGTCAAAACCCAGGCCCATTACTAGAGCGCATGCAAGGCGTTGGACCTCACCTCGGGGTCCCGAGGCCATTCGCCATTCGGCCTCAGTTCAATTTATGCCGGATTGCTACAGTGGGTGAGCAGCGCTAGAGCTCAGGACAGAGTGGGGAGGCCATGGGAGAGAACAACGGACGTTTGTTCGAACCGAGGTATATTTTTGGAGGGGTGAGCAACGCCAAAGTTCACCCTAGAATGCGGACGCGAGGGGCGACAAGGGCGGACGTTGATTCGAACGCGTGCACAATGTGGGAGGGGGTGAGCAATGCCAAAGCTCACCCAAAGGCCATAGGCCCGGGGAAAGAATGGCGGGCGTCGGTTCGACCCCGCGTGTACTAATGGAGCGGTTTGAAACCGGGCGTACTACTGGACCGGTTTGAACCGGCCGTGCTAATGGAGCGGTGAGGGGCGGCGCAAGAGTGCAGCGTATGCTAGAGGCCAATGGAGAGAACGGCAAACGTCGCTTCAAGCCGTGCCGTACCTTTGGAGCGGGTGAGCGGTGACAATGCTTAGCCTAGGGCGCACAGGCCAAGGAGAGAAGGCCGACGGCCATTCAAACCGAGGCACACTCTAGGAGTTGGTGAGCAATCACAGAGCTCGGACTAAAGTCGAGAGGCCTTGACAAAGAACGCCGGATGTCGATTCGAAATCGGCTGTACCAATGGGGCAGGTGAGCAGTTAAGACCTAAGCGTAGAGTCCGAAGGCCAAGGGAGAGAACCAGGGTGTCAACCTACGACCGTAGGTCACGCAACCTCTTGTCGAGCATAGAACTAGTCAACGACATGTGTTGCCGTGGCCGAGCAACGCTTGCTCGCTGCACCGTCCTCAACGGTGAGTGACCCTCAGTTCGGCTAACGACTCGGTTCTTCGGTTCCTCGGTTCCATGGCATTTCCGTTTGGGCACGTCACACCCGGGTGTTTCTCGTGCTCCCAGTGTGGCAGTGGAGGTGGGCCATCACGCCAACGAGCTACCATCCTGAGGGTTTTTATACTAGTGCCTGGTCACTAGCAGGAGGAGGGATAGGCCCGATGTTGCTAGGGGGGAGGGGGGCACCCTTGTGCACACCAGGACATGGTTAACCGATAGAATTCCCGCCCGTGTTAACATTAGCAAAGTCCGGCGGGACATTAACCCCAACCATGACAACACCAACATACGGTGGAGGGACAGGTTCCCCGCCACCGGACACCGAAAGGTGCTCGGGGCGGAGGGTTCCGCTCCCCCGTCCTGTGGTTGGCGACTCCATTCCATTGCTATGTGGCAAAGCACAAGGCGTAGGGACGGTGTTCCCCAACCCCTTTGCGCCACCACATACGGAAGAGGGACATGTTCCCCACCCCTATGCACCATGGCACACGGCGGAGGGACGGGTTTCTGAGGCCTTTGCGCACAAGCACACGGCGCAAGGACATGTCCCCCTCCCTGTGCACCGGAGCAAAGGGCGCGGGCCTTAGTTTTCGGCCCCTGTGCACCACAGCACAAGATAGAGGTGTTGTGTTCCCCAGCCTCATGCACCACAACACATGGCAGATAGCTAGGTCTGCACCCCACAGTTCCGCTTCCCTATGCACACGCACCATGCCGTTACCTCCCGGCATGCGCCGTACAGGAGGGGTTGCGGTCGGAGCCAAGTCCTCTCGTGGCCCTGTCCGCCATTGCGGGGTTGTGGTCACAATCAAGCCGGGGAAGAGGTCGCCCGTGCGCTAGGGGCTCCATTGGTTTCCCAACCTTTTGCCATTCAAGCTCCTGTAGGGTGCTGCCCCATGTGGCAGGGTGCTACGCTATGGTAGCAGCATATGGGTCATGTGCTACGGGTGCAACAGCAGGCCGTTGGTCAAGTGTGGCAACTACAAGGTACCACACCATGGCAGCACGAGCTCACTGCCGTTAGGTGGTGGCACACAACGGGTGTTGTGCCGTGGTAGCAGCATCATGATGCAACGCCGTGGCATCCGTAGCAGAGTGCTATGCGATTGCAGCAGTAGCAGGGTGCTATGCAATGGTAGCAAGAGTAAGGTGAAACGCTCTAGCAGCAGGAGATGCGTGCTATGCCACGGGTGGAGCACCACGTTGCCCTACTATGGTAGCAGCAACATGATGTGGCGCCAAGGCATCATCGGTAAGGCGCGGTACGCTCTCGGCAACGGCACGGTGCCGTGCTTTGGGCGTGCAGACGGGTGCCGTGCGTTGGCTACAAGAGCAAGGTGGTATGCTCAAGGAGCCGCAGTAACGTGCCGTGCCTTCGCCGCCGCAGCAGGGGGTTGTGCTACGGCAGCTGCGGCCGGGTGCTATGCTATGGCAACAACGTCGGGGGGGGCAGTAGGCAGTGCAGGGGAGACATGCCCTAGCGTGCGCTGTGTAGGAGGGGTTGCAGTTATACCAAGTTTTCATTGTACTCAAGCACAGCCACGGTGTCTTGCCCTATCGCGCCTCGACACCCAGCAAGTAGCCACAAAACATCAAAAAAACACTCCACTCTATAACTCAAGGGGTGCAGCTGTTGACGTTCCTAGGGAACATGACGACGGCCCAGCGCCTGGCGAGCCGGCGTTTACTTGGCACATAAAAGACATGCCCGAGCGGGCCACCGAGAACTGGTCCCAAGCAAACAAAGAACACGTCACTGCAGCAGGGGATGGCTGTCTGGTACTGTCCCGACCTTTTGCCTGGTTTGCCCCCCCCCCCCCCTTGGCAAAGGCAGTCGAAGCAGAGCTGACCACAATGGCCCGGGCCCGCAATGAGCAGATCTGGCTCCGATTGGACCAACCACACAGCACCAGGATGCACTGTGAGATTGTGGACAATCATGGGGAGCCATTGCTGATGAGCAATCAGGAGCTCTACTCGGTGATGGTCCATATCAACTGCACCCTAAAGAATCAGGCTCTGACGAACATGCAGGTCCAGTGGCGACCCAAAAGTGCAGGCAAGTGCCACCCGTTCCAGTGGGAGGCGATCCTCCACTGTCCGACGGCAAAGGGACACAGAGCGGTGCCCTCCTCAGTGAGCAGAACTGGAGACTGCATGCATGTGTGGCTGGCGGGCTGAGCGGACGTCCTGAGGCTGTTCCAGAGAACGCTCTTCAGGCAGGCGGACCCGGTACCCGGGGACGCTGTGCGGTTCCTCTACACGCTGCTGAGCACACCCCCATGCGAAAGGAGATATGCATGACAGGGGATGACACGCAAGGGGGAGTAGGACAAGTTGCAGCAAGTGGTGCAGATAACCAATCGTCATAGCCCAGTGGATTAACCGCACCTCATCTGTCCTGTAGAGGATCGTTCGAACCCCGGGGGGGATAGAGATACACCGAACGTCCCGAAAACCCCTTTTATGTGTGTGAGAGAGAGAGAGAGAGAGAGAGAGAGAGAGAGAGAGAGAGAGAGAGAGAGAGAGAGAGAGTGGGACGCGGTGGGAAAGGAACGGAGAGGAGAGAGAGAGAGAAAGTGGGGCGCAGGAGAGAGAGCAGGAGAGAATGAGAGGGAGAGAGTGGGAGAGAGACCCAGAGAGCAAGAGTCGGGGGCTAACGGGCGCAAAGGGAGGGTGGTGGGTTCGAGCTGACCAGGGTGTATGGGACGCCAAGGCAGCACATAGCAGTATAATGATGAAATAACAGGGCGCCATTGCGCCCCTGGAGCACAGGCGCGACATGTCGTTACCCGTTGGAAAGCCGAAGCATGGCGGGGGCCGCGAGAATGCGGCCCATAAGAGGGCGTTGATGCGAGTGGGCATGAAAATGTTGGCGGCTTGTGCACGCATGGTGTGGTGCTGAAAAGGTACGCGCCATACACAATACAGCAATGATCTGTTGAGATGTCCGGTAGCCGGAGCTTTTGTTGAAACGTTGAGACGCCCTTGCGCCGCCAAAGGCGCCTTTGCGCCCCCGAGGTTCAGGTACGACACGTCCTGACGTGCCAGAGAGCAAGTGCTTGACAGGGGCACGACGTGCAGGGCAAGGGTTAGAGACTAACCGGCACTGTGGGAGGGTGGTGGGTGCGAGCTGACCTCAGTGTCCAGAGGACCAAAGCCAAGGCACAGTCAGCAACCACCTGGTGTGGTACAGAACTGGTCTGCGCTGCAGTGCAACAAGAAAAACACTGAACAATGTGGTTATGACCATGCGCCTGTGACACGGGGGCGTATGCGAGCCCAATTTCTGTTGCCTCATGGCCCTGGCCAAACCGAGGTTATTGCCAACCTAGGTTTCGCTTGTATTCAAGCACAAGCACGCACTCCTGCCGTGTTCCGCCTTGACACCTAGCAAACAACCACACAACATCCAAAGCACGGTCCACTTTGCAACCGAAGGGGAAAAAACCATGCCCGCACCACCACCACCCTCACAATGCTGGGGGATGCACCCGTCATATATTTTAAAATGTGCCCCCCCGCTGCCGCCCCCCGGGGCGAAGCCCGCACGGGGCGGGTTTAGCTACATAAGTACGGTCTACAT
Source organism: Eutreptiella sp. 'Long Island Sound 2002' (assembly GCA_964036045.1). Classification (NCBI taxonomy): domain Eukaryota; phylum Euglenozoa; class Euglenophyceae; order Eutreptiales; family Eutreptiaceae; genus Eutreptiella; species Eutreptiella sp. 'Long Island Sound 2002'. Next base: position 120,325,765 of record OZ038381.1, on the reverse strand, counting down.
AAACAGTCCAGAGGCGTGTAAATGCACCAGTGGTGCCAAGCCCCCGCGTTCAGGGTCAGGTAGAAAGACATACAGCGCGAAGGTGAAAGTCGTGCCTCCTTTTCTAGTAGGGCCCATGTGCAGATCGCCCCAAGGGATGGTGACACGTCCCTACCGGCACGGCTGGAGGACATGTCGCACGGTATCCCACCCCTGACATATAGCAGGGAACGGCAGCTAAGAACGGTAGGCACACATGTGAAGGTAGAGGAAGGAAGAATTGTGAGCTCCCATGCCCACACTAAGCAGGCCACTAGCTAGATCAGAGTGGCCACAAGCACAAACGGGCCCGATCAACGCAAGGGGGGTGGCATTCAAGAGGGCAAGTGCCGTCCTGCCCTTCCATGCAGGGTCCACGGGCTCTTCACCCCAGGGGAAGGGGCCTCCGTCCGCCTAGTGCAGGGACAGCCGGAGGAAACGCCGTGCGGAACGAAAACGCCCCAGATGTATATAATGGGGAACGGCGCCAAACAATGCATCATGCACACACACACAAAAGATGGAAAAGAATACAACGGGCTCCTTCGCCCAGACCCAGCGGGCCATCCCAACCCGGCAAGACCAGAAGTGCCACAGATCTTGTGGGTCGGTGCACACGAGCAGAGCCAATGTGACCAACGCTGGGTATGCGTAGAGCTTTCAGCAAAAGAAGCCACCAACAGGGAGGGCCAAGCAGGGTCTCATGCACACAAGAGCGCAACACATTGTTCCACCCCAAGTGCCCCACCCCCCGCGGAGGATTACCCACTGTCACGGCTGAAGAGCGCAAACCAGTCCTCTGCCGTGGACGCCGTGGACGACTGGTTGGCGGCATAGCCCCCTGCCCCCGCCGTGCTTGGGCTAGGTGTGCTCTTGTCGGGGGCGCGGGGCGGGGGGCCGGCGGGCCTCACCATAGCCGCTTTGCGGCGCTGGCCGGGGGCTCCGAGCGGCCCACCCACGGCCGCTTCCAGGGGGCGACCCCGCCGTCCCTGTCGCTGTCCTCGGACAGTGCGGGGGCAGCGCTGGCCGCGGCGGCGACGGCGGCGGGCATCCCGCGACTCATGTCTGCTGTGCCGGGCGGTTTCGCGTACTGTACCTCCGACCGCCTCACGGCGGATACGTTGCGGGAGGCAGCGAGCACCGCGCACCCACCCGCACGCAACGCGGAGCTGGCGGTGGCTGCGGTTGAAGCGCGCCCTGCGGCGGGGCCGGAAGAGCGCGTACAGATCCACGTGCGGCAGGTCCCCGCGGTCGACGGAACGCGGGGGACGCGCGAGCTTCGCGAGCGGCGTGCCCGTGGCGACAACCGCCGCGGGCGGAAGCGCCGTTGCTTGCACCGGTTGGCGATTGTGCGACAACACCCCATGTCGTACCCGCCCACCAGTGCACCGTTCCACACCCGCAGCCTTTTATCGCGGTCCCCTCACTTTCTGAGTGTCTATTTTTTTTTCGGCACCTACAAATGGACCACGGAAAGCTGAGCATGGGGCACCGTGATGTAAGACGCCTTGCCTGGCTCCCAGCCTTGTTACAGCATGCGTTCTTATCCGATCACGAAGTCGTGAACGTCGACACGAGCAACATCGGAGCCAGCGGCGACCGGAGATCATTCCCCGCGAGGCCAACCACAACCTAAGTATGGCCCATTATTACGGAGGGTACGGGCCGGGTCCACCGAGTCCTTCCTCTTGCGCGACTGGCAGCGACAATCCTGAGATCAACACAAGCGTTGGCCGTGTGACGGACCAGCTGATCGACAAGTCGGGCGTCGCGAGGACCGAGATTGACGATGCCGAAGAAAGACAGGCAATTATGGAGACGGCCACCAGCCAGGATATCAAGTATGCCCCCGGCACTTCCGCCCTGCGTAGCGCTGGGGATGCCGGCGAGGTGACGGACATAACTGAGACCACGGATGAAAATGAGAATGCACCTGGCGAGTACCCGGGGACTACGGGACTATGGGGAATTATTATGACCCGGAACACCATGACATATGGGGAGACAGTGAGGATGATCAACTGTACCAAAAGGCCCCAAGGGCTTCCGTCTCCGTCATCTCCTCAAGACTGATCAATGCCGCCTACAAGGACGACGACATGCCTTCCTCAGACGAGAAGCACGACACCTCATTCACCGACACCAACTACACGTCCCCTGTGCAGACCACCCACATGCCGAGGCAAGACACCATCTGGAACTCCCTGATGAAGACCAAGCCACTCGACACCGTGGCCGCCAGCGCGAATATTGGTGGGTTGGCCCAAGATACGGCAAAAGTAAGGACCTTCCCAGAGTCCGACAACATGGCCGACAACAGTGAGACGTTGAGGTCCCCGGAGACTGGCGTCGGCCTACTTATCAAGGACACCGGTGGAATCCCCGCTTCGTACTATGCTGCAGACGCTCACCGTTCGGATGGTCTGAGACCTGAGCGCGGCTGGATGGGACGTAACCGACTGACGGAAGACGCACCGCCGCGAGCCAGGTTTGTTCCCCGCCCAAACATGCCCCCAACGGCGGTGCGGAGCGCACCTCCCCGTCCTGACAACGACAACCAACAACCAGACACAACTGACATGACGGAGAACAACATGACGGCGGTGCGGAGCCTCGCTCCCCGCCCTTGGCACACCACCGTGAGACTCAACGGAACCACGCCATGGAGGCAACAACCTCTGTGCACCATAGGATCGATGACACACATCATCCTTCTCCTGCTACACAACGGAGACGGCGGAGTGGAGCCCTGCTCCCCGCCAGCCAACAGCACCAACTTGACATCATGCCAAAACACAGTGACACACGATGGAATGGCCAACGGCAGAGCGGAGCGATGCTCCCCGCCAACAACGTCAACCATAACGACAGTGAGGAGCCCTGCTCCCCGTCCGTGTCACTACCCAGACCACACCGTAAATGCTATGTACGACTCCACGAAGGAGCCACACCAACAACTGGGCATACACCCTCAATTGAATATAACACCGCTGCCATTGCATATACCGCAACGCTCGCGAACTAGGAATTGCCGCAACACGGCGTTCTCGCATTGTTCCACCCCCCCCTCCCAATCCCACCTTGCGTGGCACTGTAGGTCGGTGATCGTGAGCGGCGCGCGATCCCCGGTCTGCCTCCCGGCAACCGGGTCAGTCACGGGCATCAAACATGCCCTCCATCACCTCACGCCACACCTACCCCCGCCACATGACCAGTGGCTGTTCTACCAAGAACAACCGCTCGGAGACAACGACCCGACCCCGACCTCGACCGCACACGGACCCATCCACCTGGCGTTGCGACTGGTGGTGTCTGGTGTCTGAGTGCCTGGAGCCAATTCCACCGGACGCACCGGATACGGCCGCCCCGGCCAGGCTGGGCTGGACGTCGCCACACCGCGGTGGGCGCAGCGTCCATCGCGTCGCTCTCGTCTCCCCCACGTTCCCCCCCCCCCTTGCCCTGGGTCCCCGCTGATACAATCCGCATGGGCACACGCCCTATGCCTTCAGTTCTGCCAAAAGTAATATATTCTGCATGGACACACGCCCAATGCCCCCAGTTCTGCCAAAAGTAATAAATTCTGCATGGGCACACGGCCTATGCCTTCAGTTTTGCCAAAAGTAATATATTCTGCATGGGCACACGCCCAATGCTCCCAGTTCTGCCAAAAGTAATATATTCTGCATGGGCACACGCCCTCTGCCTTCAGTTCTGCCAATAGTAATAAATTCTGCATGGTCACACGACCAATGCCCCCAGTTCTGTCAATGGTAAAAAAATCTGCATGGACACACGCCCAATGCCCCCAGTTCTGCCAAAAGCAATAAATTCTGCATGGACACACGACCAATGCCTTCAGTTCTGCCAAAAGTAATAAATCCTGCATGGGCACACGCCCAATGCTCCCAGTGCTGCCAAAAACGATAAATTCTGCATGGGCACACGCCCAATGCCTTCAGTTCCGCCAATGGTAATAAATCCTGCATGGGCACACGCCCAATTCCCCCAGTTCTGCCAAAAGTAATAAATTTTGCATGGGCACACGTCCAATGCTCCCAGTTCTGCCAAAAACGATAAATTCTGCATGGGCACACACCCAATACCTTCAGTTCTGCCAAAAGTAATAAATTCTGCATGGGCACACACCCAATACCTTCAGTTCTGCCAAAAGTAATAAATTCCGCATGGACACACGCCCAATACCTTCAGTTCTGCCAAAAGTAATAACTTCTGCATGGGCACACACCCAATACCTTCAGTTCTGCCAATAGTAATAAATTCTGCATGGACACATGCCCAATACCTTCAGTTCTGCCAAAAGTAATAAATTCTGCATGGGCACACACCCAATACCCTCAGTTCTGCCAAAAGTAATAAATTCTGCATGGACACACGCCCAATACCTTCAATTCTGCCAATAGTAATAAATTCTGCATGGACACATGCCCAATACCTTCAGTTCTGCCAAAAGTAATATATTCTGCATGGGTACACACCCAATACCTTCAGTTCTGCCAAAAGTAATAACTTCTGCATGGGCACACACCCAATACCTTCAGTTCTGCCAATAGTAATAAATTCTGCATGGACACATGCCCAATACCTTCAGTTCTGCCAAAAGTAATAAATTCTGCATGGGCACACACCCAATACCCTAAGTTCTGCCAAAAGTAATAAATTCTGCATGGACACACACCCAATACCTTCAGTTCTGCCAATAGTAATAAATTCTGCATGGACACATGCCCAATACCTTCAGTTCTGCCAAAAGTAATATATTCTGCATGGGCACACACCCAATACCTTCAGTTCTGCCAAAAGTAATAAATTCTGCATGGACACATGACCAATACCTTCAGCTCTGCCAAAAACAATAAATTCTGCATGGGCACATGCCCAATACCTTCAGTTCTGCCAAAAGTAATATATTCTGCATGGGCGCACACCCAATACCTTCAGTTCTGCCAAAAACAATAAATTCTGCATGGGCACACGCCCAATACCTTCAGTTCTGCCAAAAGTAATAAATTCTGCATGGGCACACACCCAATACCTTCAGTTCTGCCAAAAGTAATAAATTCTGCACGGGCACATGCCCAATACCTTCAGTTCTGCCAAAAGTAATATATTCTGCATGGGCGCACACCCAATACCTTCAGTTCTGCCAAAAACAATAAATTCTGCATGGGCACACGCCCAATACCTTCAGTTCTGCTCAAAGTAATAAATTCTGCATGGGCACACACCCAATACCTTCAGTTCTGCCAAAAGTAATAAATTCTGCATGGACACACGCCCAATACCTTCAGTTCTGCCAAAAGTAATATATTCTGCATGAGCACACACCCAATACCTTCAGTTCTGCCTAAAGGAATAAATTCTGCATGGACACATGCCCAATACCTTCAGTTATGTCAATAGTAATATATTCTGCAAGGACACACGCCCAATGCCCCCAGTTCTGCCAATAGTAATAAATTCTGCATGGACACACGACCAATGCCTTCAGTTTTGCCAAAAGTAATAAATCCTGCATGGACACACGCCCAATGCTCCCAGTGCTGCCAAAAACAATAAATTCTGCATGGGCACACGCCCAATGCCTTCAGTTCTGCCAAAAGTAATAAATTCTGCATGGGTACACGCCCAATACCTTCAGTTCTGCCAAAAGTAATAAATTCTGCATGGGCATACGCCCTATGCCTTCAGTTCTGCCAATAGTAATAAATTCTGCATGGACACACGCCCAATGCCCCCAGTTCTGCTAAAAGTAATATATTCTGCATGGGCACACGGCCAACGCCTTCAGTTCTGCCAAAAGCAATAACTTCTGCATGGGCACACGCCCAATGCCCACGGTGCACACCTGGTGTCTGGTCGCTGCCACATGGCAGAGCCTGGGCCCCAAAGCCGTCCATAGCCGCACGGCGTCACGGTTGGGGGTATCCAGGCAGGGGTAGGCGCACACCTGGTGTCTGGTTGCTGCCACACGGCAGAGCCTGGGCCCCAGAGCCGTCCATAGCCGCACGGCGTCACGGTTGGGGGTATCCAGGCAGGGGTAGGCGCACACCTGGTGTCTGGTTGCTGCCACACGGCAGAGCCTGGGCCCCAGAGCCGTCCATAGCCGCACGGCGTCACGGTTGGGGGTATCCAGGCAGGGGTAGGCGCACACCTGGTGTCTGGTTGCTGCCACACGGCAGAGCCTGGGCCCCAGAGCCGTCCATAGCCGCACGGCGACACGGTTGGGGGTATCCAGGCAGGGGTAGGCGCACACCTGGTGTCTGGTTGCTGCCACACGGCAGAGCCTGGGCCCCAGAGCCGTCCATAGCCGCACGGCGTCACGGTTGGGGGTATCCAGGCTGGGGGATCGCACGATCCCAGTGTATAAAAAATGGCTCATGGTCACGCACGTGACCTGGGGACGAAAAGGGGCCATGTCGCTTCATGGCCAGGAGGCAGGAGGTGGGCCCTGATCCTCCCCGGAAGTCCTTGTGTCGCGCACTGTTTTCCCTCCCCCCCCTGCTAGATGTCACCGCACGGTGCTCCTCCAGTGCGGCCTGCCCCGCACGGGGCACCGCGGTGTCGCTGAGCCTTGCGACCTGTTTTTCGCCCTGGCGCCCCGGTCGCACGACCACCAGGGGGACTCCCGCCGGTTGCGACTGGTGGGTCTGAAGGGAGGAAGTAGACAGTCACGTAGGGACACAGACGGTGACAGCACCAGCGACAGTAACAGCTACAGCTACGGCCGGAGAAAAAAGTCCCGGAAGCGCAGCTCCAAGGGCGATCTCACCCAGGCCCTGCGGGCCATGACGTCCCTTGCGGACTCTGTAGCTGGAATCTGCCGATCCATCCAGCAACCACTGCAAACCGTGACACCCGAAGCCTCGGCACCACAGCGCATCAGCACAGGCAGACACGGTGACCAAGTCCGCGACCTGACTGAACCGCCACAGGGCGAGCCTGAACCGCCACAGACATGCACGCGCTATTGCGAGAACATCGACACGCGCCAAGGTGAACAGCAGGTCCTCCTGCATGACCCGAATACCAGCCTCAACCCCCCCCCCCCCCCCGGACCCCTATGGCGGAGCCGCTGCGGTTTTACCGCAACCCCCACATCCCGGAAGTACCCTGTGCGGTCCCTGCCCTCCAACACGGACACAGGGACGTGAACCGACAGCCCCCTCCACTGCGGGCGGCTCCACACATGGAAGAGACAGCGGCGCAACCCGCGCATTACCACGGTGAGACACCCCACCCACCGCAGACGCACTACGAACCACAGGCGCAGTACCGGGCAGTGGTAGACAGGCATGGCCAGCACATAGTGACAGAGGACAGGCCAAGGACATGGGCACAGTTTAGTGAACAAAACGCCGCCGCGCTGGAAGTCCTCCGCACCGACGCACCGATGCACCGACGCACCGATGCAGACCCGGCTGTGGGCTACCCGTCCACCTGGCTCTCGCGGGACCGAGCACGACCACTGGCGGATTACCCGCACACCCCCCGTCACCAACAAACAGACCAGGGTGGCTACCCGGCCTTCGAACCGGCACCGGAAATGGGACACCCACAGCAGCACCAACAGGTGTACTACACACCTGATGCGCCACACCTCCAACCCCCTGTGCACCAGCCCGAACCCCCCCAGGCCCATGGGGAAAGGGCACCACAGCACGGATCACACGCGGAACAGGCACCGGAACAGGGACCGGAACTGTTTGGCTGGGGACAGGCTGGGGTATTCCCGTTCACTGGAGGCTGGGGCGTGGTGGCCGCACAGCAAGGACAGCAGGCACGACCCCGACAACAACGATGGAGGAGGCGGCGACCCAGGACCCACAAAGGGGAACTGGGGACGGTCGTCCCCAACATCTTCACCATTGCACCCCCTGACCAGCGCGATGCCGCGTCCCCTGACGTGCTCAGGGAGGTATGCGCATGCATGTGCATGAAGGGGACAACAGAGGAACTTGTGAACCTTCACAGCCCCCGCCTCACGTCCTTCTCCACAGTGAGCAGCCGATACAGGCATGAACCTGGAGCGGATGACTGCGTTCACGACCCACGTATGGACGACCCGACAGCACAGTGGCCGGCCGGCCGTAAGGACATGCCTGCCGCCCCCCCCCCCCCCCCCACAGGCCTCAATCATGCATGCGAGTGACACAGGCAGCACAGGACAGTCAGACAGGAACATTATATACATATGGCTGCCAACTGCGGCCATGCTGTGAGACGGGAGCAGGCGCACGGACGACCCGACGGCCGGGCCACGAACGGCCGGCCGTATGAACACGCCCATCGAGGCGCGCGCCACACCGCAGCCGCGCTTACGTCCGTCACAGGCAGCGCAGGCCCAGACAGCACAAGCCCACACAGAGAGGCAACGCGACTGGGACGCGTCATATAAATATGGCTCCGAACTGCGCAGGCCATGCTGGGAGGCATGGGCGGCAGGCACCGACGGCCCGACAGCCGCGGGGCTATGTGAGGCCGGTCCCATGGACATGCCACCCGCGGCCGGCTCCAGACCGCAGGCATGCCAACGAATGACACAGGCAGCGCAGGCCCAGACAGACAGGCACCACGTCCAGGACACACCATATACGTATGGCCCCTAACCGCGCAGGCCATGCCGTAAGGCACGGATTGGACAGGCCACCAAGCCTGCGCCTGCGACTGTGACCAGTGTACATGCAGTTTGTGTACCATTTGCGCTCGTGTGTGTTCTACAGCAACAGGCAGAGTCCCATTCCCCCCCGGGACAGCACTTCCTACCATGGGAAGGGGACTGCTCTATGACCCACCATCCCGGCGACGGACACCCTACCCCCCCAACAAACAACGAATCCATCCCTCTGAAACTAGGGTGGTACGTGACCACACTACCGATGGGGATATCGAAAAAAACCCGGGCCCCGTTGACGCACAGGCTACGGAGAGCGACATCCCCCTCCTCCACAGGGAGATGGTCACAGGGTTGGCGAGCGAAATCGAAAAGGCCTCCAACCCCCACTACCCCGTTAAACTATACAAATACGCAACCCAGGCGCTCGTGGAGGCACTCAAAAGCAAGCGACGGTCAACTACCCCCCCACCCCCAAGAACACAACACGCCCACACCACGCACCGAATCAGCGTCTACACGCGGCACTTCAGAAGTACCATCACCAGAAGTCACCCCACTACACAGGACACATGCCCCAGGCACACCGCGCCTACCCTCTCCGGACACATCTGAGCTGACCGTGAAAACACAAAAACACGACTCCCCGTTAGGACTAAACATGACCACAACCATCGACGTAGTGTGCCCAAGATGCAACATGGCCGACTTTGTGTACTTCCGTTGCACCACGTGCAAGTACTTCGCCATACACCAACCGGAAATCCCAGACATGGTACCACGACGCCTCTATTGCGTAATGTCCTCAGACACCATGTACCATAGAATCCTGGCAAGGGGCCGTCCCTGCAACCACTACACACACCTGCCCGACGCCACACCCGCATACGACGAGCCCCGAACCGACCACGGTAGACAACCCGAACGGGTGGATACATGACGTCACTAGCGACGGAGATGTGGAACCCAACCCCGGCCCCAACCCATTAGTTCCCTCTGCAAAACGCACACGTTACAACCAAGACACCTCAACCACGTACCAAACGCCCAGGATGCTGCGCAAACGCACCACGGACAACTCACCACCTGAGCAAAAACGGAGACGCACAGGCGACTTACACACGGCATACCAGGAGCACCAACCAACAACACATGTGTACAACCACCACAAACAAAAAGCGGAAGGCGCGCTTTCCCACCAACCTGCACCCAAACGACACATGGGCACGGCCCACTGGGACGAACAACACTCCCCCGGAACTCGGGGAAGCCTATGCCCAAAGCGGACCCATGAGGACATCACGGAACATGTCGCGGATGACAAACCGCACAAAAAGATCCGCAGAACGCAACGTCTTCGCACCCGCCCCTACCCAAGACCAACGAACTGGGTCCACGACCCGGCTCAGGATGGAGACACAGAGCCCAACCCGGGACCAACCGCACATACAGTAGACCGAGCAACGCAAACCACACCACCAGGGGACATGGGGATAGAGGTTCACGGCGCCCTGTCGCCGCCCCTACAGGCGACACCACTCTCTGAACAGCCGACGACAACATATTCACAAAAGCAGGGAACGCGGGCGACAGTGAGTAGGTCCAAGAGGACTGCCCCATATGCTTGGACAGCCCCGCAGATACAAGCCTAAGTTGCGACCCCAGGCACAGGCTGTGCCGGACCTGCGCCAACGACCCAAGACTGCCCAGATGCCCACTGTGCCGCAGCAGGCTGGAACCAAGGGTGCCCCCCCCACCCCTGGATGACCCAACATGTGTGTACTTCCACATACAAATCTACAACAACCGACTACTCACTTACACGGACTACAATGCAACTATCAACCCGCCATCGCAGCTGTCATACAACATATGGAGACAGCTTCCCAACACAACAGGCCAACTATGGGAGATACACCTGAGAAATGACCTCCCATTCTACCATATCGCAAAACGCAGACTGTATGTCCTTACGGACACGAGAGATGGGTTCCAAATGGCCATATCCATACGGCACTGGCTGTTTCTAGCCCAACCCTCGCGACACGACCTACTCCTGGAATACGACATCACCGACTCGGTACCAGCTGACCACCCACCGTATATGCGCCACAATATGGCTCCACACGCCGCCCCGGAAGTCACCTACCCACAACACACCCAATGGGTCCCAGATGCCACACAGGATGGCGATGTGGAACCAAACCTAGGCCCACACGAAAACGCCCCACCCCATGGCATGGTGCGCACCCTGGCGGAAAACTATGAAAGAAATACATCTGGACCACATACCAACGCAGACACCCGTGGGAGGCAGAGGAAAACCCCCCGGACACCCTCGATACAAACCCACACCCCCCATTAGAGGATACCACGGCACGGGAATCCCCCCAGAACGGGGAACCTAACACACCACCCGACCACCACGCAAACAGGTTTAGCTACTCCCCCCCTCCCCCCCAGGAGGATACACAGGCATACACATTCCACGAAGACGGCAATAACCCCCTGGACAAACTACCCATACACACACCAACGGAATACTAGCTCGTAGAAGAACTAGTGAAACTCAATACGGGCACGCCGCAGCAACCAATGACAACAGCAGAACAAGACACACTGAAAGCCTCAGTCTTGTACGACGTGCAAACCAGACTGAAAGCGTACCTAACAAAGCACCCCAACTGTACGGTGACCGCAGAACACATAAGGCGTCAAACACAAGAAGGGGTATGGTATGACAGGAACACCTACCAACTCCCCCTGTTTGCGCAACGCAAGCTGCGTAACGTCATGACGGTGATGCATCAGGCAGACTCCGACGGTATACACACAGTATCGGAGATGGCCGAGGCACAACGGTACACAGTGCACACAGAAGCCGACCATGAAGGGAACCCAAACATATGGAACAAGACATACCTACTACTGCCACAGGCAACCGGGACCCGCCGCAACCATGACCGACGGATGCAACGTGCAGCCATACAAACGGAATGGGGCGGAAGTGAGGACGAACGGGTCGACCAAATCCTGCGGGCGCTCAGCGACCCAGGGGCCAAGGAACTGATCCTGGCATACGAAGCGGACCGACATGATACCACAGTACTGCAGACCTACCGCATGGATTGCCTCCACCGTGCTCCACTACAGAAGCTAGCTCGCTATGTCAGAGGTGTATACCAATTCGACAAATTCCCAGTACGCAAGCGGTCCCCAGAACACGACACCTTAGTCGACCACCTACAACCCAAACCCATCATGGTCCTACTCCCGGACAACACTATAAAGATGGGACACGAGCCCGCACACAAATCTTACGCACTCACGAAGGGCACACCCATACAAGTGGGACTGCAAGACCGCACAGACACACTACAACCTGAACCAGCCAAAACTACAGTCGTAGTGGAGTGCCCACCGGAAACTAGCATTAGGACGCGAGACGCATTTATGAAACCAATCAACGGCCACCAGTCTGACGTCGCATCCACCATAGCAAGCAAGGACCCACACAACAACTTTTGGTGGAAGTGCGCCTCGGAACACACCGCAGGGCAAAGTGGGTCACACGCCTGGAGACTGCACCTGCCCATGCAACTGCTGCCCCGGCCGACGCAGGCACTACAAGCCATAAAACAGGAAGAGGAAAGCGCCGGCAACCCCGGACCCTACTGGCTCACCGAAACCGACTACGAGAGCCTGTACATCCTGACGCAACAATACACAGAACATAAAGAAGACAAAATAACGTCGGTACAGGAAATCCTGGACGACATAGACAGGGAACAGCTGGAGCTAGGAAGGAGCATAGCATCCTTCCTTAAGGGATTCCGGCCAGTAGACTCTTACCGCCTCCTGATACAGTTCCACCCCGACGCTCACCGACGCTTGATTGCCCAACTAATGAAGGACATGAAAAGCTATGAACTGGGCCACGTAATGACCAATGTCATACTCAATCGCAACAATTGGACACAGTCCACAAGCCGCTCCAGGGATATCAAGCGGCCACCAAAACCGACCAGAAGCGACGCCACGACGGTGTTGGTAGGGTGGACACAGGGCGCAGGAGACGACACGGCGAAAGTCGTGGCATCCTTCTTTGGATGTTGGAGCAATTGGAAGCCAGAACCCAACATGTGGAGCGATGCAGGCTGCACCTGCGCCTCACTCCAATACCAACATGCCACGGCAGTGGCCCTCAGCGCTGGACAATACATCGGAGTAGCACCCGGTGAGTATGTCCACACAACGCTAGGAGACGATAACACGGACACACAAGTAACAGTGCCCATCGACCAGATGCTCTCACACAAAATGCCACACGAGACGGGTGACGATGCGGCCTTCCGGAGACGAGTGAAGGCAGGAACCCAGCGGGGAGCAGATATGATGACAGAACGAATCATCAGGGAAATCAACAGGGAAAAACAGCTACGCGCAGAACCTGAACCCATCAACGTGGGATGAGGCCATCCTGACAGAACTCGGCCATACCAACGACGACGTCACACCAACGGACCTCCACCCACACTTGGCCACCATGGACACGGATGGACCACACGACCAACAACCCGTCAAACCAGCCAAATCCACAACCGCACACCCACGACTGCCACACCAGGCACACAAAACGAAAGCCCACAACAAAACGCCGCAAAAAACCCCCACAGAGACAACACCGCCACCCAAAAAAAAGAAGGCAACACCTACATCACCACAAACCAACCAGCAAGCAGACGGTACGGCTGCCTTCACCGCCGACACTAAACACAAAGGGAAAGGGAAGGGGCCGTCAAAAACCCCACAGGGCAAAGGAAAAAAGTGAGGTGCCTGTTCCTCATGCCCTTCATCGCCATAACGGCCCTCCTCCTACTCTTGGTGCCCACTACACATACAAACGGCATCCTTATGTGTCGTCCATGTAGGGGAAGCCTGCACGAGCTGCGGATGAAATTACGGGCACCATTGACGGGTCGTCTGTGCAGGGGAATCGTACGGGCACCGTGGACGCGTCGTCGGTGAACGGACAACCTACACAAGTTGCGGGTAAATCACCTCGAAGAGAGGTTGTTAGATCAAGCGCAGGCGCGGGCGTCGTATACCCCCCTTTGGGGGGTCATTCGCGTAGCATACCCCAAGGCATGATATTGGATGTCCCAACCCCTGGAAAATCATTATTTTGCCCAATAAGACGATCCCCCAATGGATTTTTTGATTTTGAGGCCTCTATCCCCTAAAACTGGATATCACAGGGGGGGGGGGGTTGGGGGGGGTCAAAAGTTTTCGCTCAGAAGGCTCCAAGCAGTGGGGAAGCATATCGCTATCACACAATAGCTGGTTGAATGGTAACACAGCCGACGCAAGGTTTACGTTTGGCAGTTCGAATCCCCGTCGGCCGACTGTTGGCGGCGGCGGCGGCGCCGTATTCATCCGACGAGGGTTCAAACCGTTGACCAAAAATACTGCGGCCGGCTGCATTACCATTCGGCCACTGCTTGATCCGGGGTGACAGGTCTCCCCCTGCTTGGGGCCGCGTCTGCCACTGACAAAAAACCCAAACTTTGGGTTTCTGTCTGATTCGCTGTTGGCCTGGCTAAGGGGCTGATTGGCTGATTGTCAACTTTCCTTCGAGGTGCAGTGCCAAAGGCAATAGAATTAGAAGGTACCCTTGACGGGTCTTCCGAAGCAGACACCGGGTCAAAACACTATGCAAAGTTACGGTGTTTTTACGCTGTCGTTTACATGGGGTCTAGACATGCCCCGCGGGGTCGCTTGAGTGCCCTCTTAAGGGCACGCTGCGCCAATCGCCGCACAACCACGGGCCCTTGTCCACGCTTGGACCCCTTGGTGACATCCCGACCCTCTCGACGGAGGTTGTCATCTATGGTGTGGTTGTCAACCACAACCTGCACACCTAGGCGGCAACGCAAGAGTGTTAGGCCCCCGCCATTGCGCAGGATGCGCTTTAGCCGACGGTGGCTACCTTCCATGGCAAAGCATCAAAATTTGGAGAGGATTTTCCGGGAGCGGGCTGAGAAGTGCATGTGGTCACTCCGGAAGTGTGACCACAGCAGCTTAGGCCACTGTAACACCAAGTGGGCCTTGCCCATTCTTATACGACATTCGCGTAGCCTTCCTACCTTCCCGCTGTACAGCCAATCCATTTGCCATGTATAGACGCACATCTGCGCAACTACAAACATCACCCTATACTCTGCCTCCCACCCGTTTGTTGTTCATTGCCACCTCCTCAAGGCACATCGTAATGAGTGCCCCCCACCGCCGGGTGCGCATAAATTGCACAACCGCGGCACACTCCAACCTAACCTTTCCCTTCTCCACTATGCTTGGGCTCAAACTCACATGCCAGGTACACCATTGGAACAGGTGAGAGCAGTGACAGAGCTCAGCCCATAGTTCCGAGGCTGGGGGAAAGCATAGCGGATGCCGTTTCAAACCCAAGCGTACTAATGAAGCGGTTGAGCAGCAGGGGAACCTAGCCCATAGTCGTTAGGCGAGGAGAGAGAGTGGCGGTAAGCAGTGGAAACTAGGCACACTACTGGAGCTGGTGATCACCGACAAAGGTTAGCCCAGAGTCCTGAGGCCCGGAGAGACAATAGCGGACATCGGTTGGAACCTAGGCACACTACTCGAGCGGGTGGGCACAGGCAGGGTAAACCTAGAATCCGTAGACAAGGGGAAAGAACTACTGATGGCCGGTCAAAACCCAGGCCCATTACTAGAGCGCATGCAAGGCGTTGGACCTCACCTCGGGGTCCCGAGGCCATTCGCCATTCGGCCTCAGTTCAATTTATGCCGGATTGCTACAGTGGGTGAGCAGCGCTAGAGCTCAGGACAGAGTGGGGAGGCCATGGGAGAGAACAACGGACGTTTGTTCGAACCGAGGTATATTTTTGGAGGGGTGAGCAACGCCAAAGTTCACCCTAGAATGCGGACGCGAGGGGCGACAAGGGCGGACGTTGATTCGAACGCGTGCACAATGTGGGAGGGGGTGAGCAATGCCAAAGCTCACCCAAAGGCCATAGGCCCGGGGAAAGAATGGCGGGCGTCGGTTCGACCCCGCGTGTACTAATGGAGCGGTTTGAAACCGGGCGTACTACTGGACCGGTTTGAACCGGGCGTGCTAATGGAGCGGTGAGGGGCGGCGCAAGAGTGCAGCGTATGCTAGAGGCCAATGGAGAGAACGGCAAACGTCGCTTCAAGCCGAGCCGTACCTTTGGAGCGGGTGAGCGGTGACAATGCTTAGCCTAGGGCGCACAGGCCAAGGAGAGAAGGCCGACGGCCATTCAAACCGAGGCACACTCTAGGAGTTGGTGAGCAATCACAGAGCTCGGACTAAAGTCGAGAGGCCTTGACAAAGAACGCCGGATGTCGATTCGAAATCGGCTGTACCAATGGGGCAGGTGAGCAGTTAAGACCTAAGCGTAGAGTCCGAAGGCCAAGGGAGAGAACCAGGGTGTCAACCTACGACCGTAGGTCACGCAACCTCTTGTCGAGCATAGAACTAGTCAACGACATGTGTTGCCGTGGCTGAGCAACGCTTGCTCGCTGCACCGTCCTCAACGGTGAGTGACCCTCAGTTCGGCTAACGACTCGGTTCTTCGGTTCCTCGGTTCCATGGCATTTCCGTTTGGGCACGTCACACCCGGGTGTTTCTCGTGCTCCCAGTGTGGCAGTGGAGGTGGGCCATCACGCCAACGAGCTACCATCCTGAGGGTTTTTATACTAGTGCCTGGTCACTAGCAGGAGGAGGGATAGGCCCGATGTTGCTAGGGGGGAGGGGGGCACCCTTGTGCACACCAGGACATGGTTAACCGATAGAATTCCCGCCCGTGTTAACATTAGCAAAGTCCGGCGGGACATTAACCCCAACCATGACAACACCAACATACGGTGGAGGGACAGGTTCCCCGCCACCGGACACCGAAAGGTGCTCGGGGCGGAGGGTTCCGCTCCCCCGTCCTGTGGTTGGCGACTCCATTCCATTGCTATGTGGCAAAGCACAAGGCGTAGGGACGGTGTTCCCCAGCCCCTTTGCGCCACCACATACGGAAGAGGGACATGTCCCCCACCCCTATGCACCATAGCACACGGCGGAGGGACGGGTTTCTGAGGCCTTTGCGCACAAGCACACGGCGCAAGGACATGTCCCCCTCCCTGTGCACCGGAGCAAAGGGCGCGGGCCTTAGTTTTCGGCCCCTGTGCACCACAGCACAAGATAGAGGTGTTGTGTTCCCCAGCCTCATGCACCACAACACATGGCAGATAGCTAGGTCTGCACCCCACAGTTCCGCTTCCCTATGCACACGCACCATGCCGTTACCTCCCGGCATGCGCCGTACAGGAGGGGTTGCGGTCGGAGCCAAGTCCTCTCGTGGCCCTGTCCGCCGTTGCGGGGTTGTGGTCACAATCAAGCCGGGGAAGAGGTCGCCCGTGCGCTAGGGGCTCCATTGGTTTCCCAACCTTTTGCCATTCAAGCTCCTGTAGGGTGCTGCCCCATGTGGCAGGGTGCTACGCTATGGTAGCAGCATATGGGTCATGTGCTACGGGTGCAACTGCAGGCCGTTGGTCAAGTGTGGCAACTACAAGGTACCACACCATGGCAGCATGAGCTCACTGCCGTTAGGTGGTGGCACACAACGGGTGTTGTGCCGTGGTAGCAGCATCATGATGCAACGCCGTGGCATCCGTAGCAGAGTGCTATGCGATTGCAGCAGTAGCAGGGTGCTATGCAATGGCAGCAAGAGTAAGGTGAAACGCTCTAGCAGCAGGAGATGCGTGCTATGCCACGGGTGGAGCACCACGTTGCCCTACTATGGTAGCAGCAACATGATGTGGCGCCAAGGCATCGTCGGTAAGGCGCGGTACGCTCTCGGCAACGGCACGGTGCCGTGCTTTGGGCGTGCAGACGGGTGCCGTGCGTTGGCTACAAGAGCAAGGTGGTATGCTCAAGGAGCCGCAGTAACGTGCCGTGCCTTCGCCGCCGCAGCAGGGGGTTGTGCTACGGCAGCTGCGGCCGGGTGCTATGCTATGGCAACAACGTCGGGGGGGGGGGGGCAGTAGGCAGTGCAGGGGAGACATGCCCTAGCGTGCGCTGTGTAGGAGGGGTTGCAGTTATACCAAGTTTTCATTGTACTCAAGCACAGCCACGGTGTCTTGCCCTATCGCGCCTCGACACCCAGCAAGTAGCCACAAAACATCAAAAACACAGTCCACTCTATAACTCAAGGGGTGCAGCTGTTGACGTTCCTAGGGAACATGACGACAGCCCAGCGCCTGGCGAGCCGGCGTTTACTTGGCACATGAAAGACATGCCCGAGCGGGCCACCGAGAACTGGTCCCAAGCAAACAAAGAACACGTCACTGCAGCAGGGGATGGCTGTCTGGTACTGTCCCGACCTTTTGCCTGGTTTGCCCCCCCCCCCCCCCTTGGCAAAGGCAGTCGAAGCAGAGCTGACCACAATGGCCCGGGCCCGCAATGAGCAGATCTGGCTCCGATTGGACCAACCACACAGCACCAGGATGCACTGTGAGATTGTGGACAATCATGGGGAGCCATTGCTGATGAGCAATCAGGAGCTCTACTCGGTGATGGTCCATATCAACTGCACCCTAAAGAATCAGTCTCTGACGAACATGCAGGTCCAGTGGCGACCCAAAAGTGCAGGCAAGTGCCACCCGTTCCAGTGGGAGGCGATCCTCCACTGTCCGACGGCAAAGGGACACAGAGCGGTGCCCTCCTCAGTGAGCAGAAGTGGAGACTGCATGCATGTGTGGCTGGCGGGCTGAGCGGACGTCCTGAGGCTGTTCCAGAGAACGCTCTTCAGGCAGGCGGACCCGGTACCCGGGGACGCTGTGCGGTTCCTCTACACGCTGCTGAGCACACCCCCATGCGAAAGGAGATATGCATGACAGGGGATGACACGCAAGGGGGAGTAGGACAAGTTGCAGCAAGTGGTGCAGATAACCAATCGTCATAGCCCAGTGGATTAACCGCACCTCATCTGTCCTGTAGAGGATCGTTCGAACCCCGGGGGGGATAGAGATACACCGAACGTCCCGAAAACCCCTTTTATGTGAGAGAGAGAGAGAGAGAGAGAGAGAGAGAGAGAGAGAGAGAGAGAGAGAGAGAGAGAGAGTGGGACGCAGTGGGAAAGGAACGGAGAGGAGAGAGAGAGAGAGAGTGGGGCGCAGGAGAGAGAGCACGAGAGAATGAGAGGGAGAGAGTGGGAGAGAGACCCACAGAGCAAGAGTCGGGGGCTAACCGGCGCGAAGGGAGGGTGGTGGGTTCGAGCTGACCAGGGTGTATGGGACGCCAAGGCAGCACATAGCAGTATAATGATGAAATAACAGGGCGCCATTGCGCCCCTGGAGCACAGGCGCGACATGTCGTTACCCGTTGGAAAGCCGAAGCATGGCGGGGGCCGCGAGAATGCGGCCCATAAGAGGGCGTTGATGCGAGTGGGCATGAAAATGTGGGCGGCTTGTGCACGCATGGTGTGGTGCTGAAAAGGTACGCGCCATACACAATACAGCAATGATCTGTTGAGATGTCCGGTAGCCGGAGCTTTTGTTGAAACGTTGAGACGCCCTTGCGCCGCCAAAGGCGCCTTTGCGCCCCCGAGGTTCGGGTACGACACGTCCTGACGTGCCAGAGAGCAAGTGCTTGACAGGGGCACGACCTGCAGGGCAAGGGTTAGAGACTAACCGGCACTGTGGGAGGGTGGTGGGTGCGAGCTGACCTCAGTGTCCAGAGGACCAAAGCCAAGGCACAGTCAGCAACCACCTGGTGTGGTACAGAACTGGTTTGCGCTGCAGTGCAGCAAGAAAAACACTGAACAATGTGGTTATGACCATGCGCCTGTGACACGGGGGCGTATGCGAGCCCAATTTCTGTTGCCTCATGGCCCTGGCCAAACCGAGGTTATTGCCAACCTAGGTTTCGCTTGTATTCAAGCACAAGCACGCACTCCTGCCCTGTTCCGCCCTGACACCTAGCAAACAACCACACAACATCCAAAGCACGGTCCACTTTGCAACTGAAGGGGAAAAAACCATGCCCGCACCACCACCACCCTCACAATGCTGGGGGATGCACCCGTCATATATTTTAAAATGTGCCCCCCCGCTGCCGCCCCCTGGGGCGAAGCCCGCACGGGGCGGGTTTAGCTACATAAGTACGGTCTACATAAACAGTCCAGAGGCGTGTAAATGCACCAGTGGTGCCAAGCCCCCGCGTTCAGGGTCAGGTAGAAAGACATACAGCGCGAAGGTGAAAGTCGTGCCTCCTTTTCTAGTAGGGCCCATGTGCAGATCGCCCCAAGGGATGGTGACACGTCCCTACCGGCACGGCTGGAGGACATGTCGCACGGTATCCCACCCCCGACATATAGCAGGGAACGGCGGCTAAGAACGGCAGGCACACATGTGAAGGTAGAGGAAGGAAGAATTGTGAGGTCCCATGCCCACACTAAGCAGGCCACTAGCTAGATCAGAGTGGCCACAAGCACAAACGGGCCCGATCAACGCAAGCCGGGTGGCATTCAAGAGGTCAAGTGCCGTCCTGCCCTTCCATGCAGGGTCCACGGGCTCTTCACTCCAGGGGAAGGGGCCGCCGTCCGCCTAGTGCAGCGACAGCCGGAGGAAACGCCGTGCGGAACGAAAACGCCTCAGATGTATATAATGGGGAACGGCGCCAAACAATGCATCATGCACACACACACAAAAGATGGAAAAGAATACAACGGGCTCCTTCGCCCAGACCCAGCGGGCCATCCCAACCCGGCAAGACCAGAAGTGCCACAGATCTTGTGGGTCGGTGCACACGAGCAGAGCCAATGTGACCAACGCCGGGTATGCGCAGAGCTTTCAGCAAAAGAAGCCACCAACAGGGAGGGCCAAGCAGGGTCTCATGCACACAAGAGCGCAACACATTGTTCCACCCCAAGTGCCCCACCCCCCGCGGAGGATTACCCACTGTCACGGCTGAAGAGCGCAAACCAGTCCTCTGCCGTGGACGCCGTGGACGACTGGTTGGCGGCATAGCCCCCTGCCCCCGCCGTGCTTGGGCTAGGTGTGCTCTTGTCGGGGGCGCGGGGCGGGGGGCCGGCGGGCCTCACCATAGCCGCTTTGCGGCGCTGGCCGGGGGCTCCGAGCGGCCCACCCACGGCCGCTTCCAGGGGGCGACCCCGCCGTCCCTGTCGCTGTCCTCGGACAGTGCGGGGGCAGCGCTGGCCGCGGCGGCGACGGCGGCGGGCATCCCGCGACTCATGTCTGCTGTGCCGGGCGGTTTCGCGTACTGTACCTCCGACCACCTCACGGCGGATACGTTGCGGGAGGCAGCGAGCACCGCGCACCCACCCGCACGCAACGCGGAGCTGGCGGTGGCTGCGGTTGAAGCGCGCCCTGCGGCGGGGCCGGAAGAGCGCGTACAGATCCACGTGCGGCAGGTCCCCGCGGTCGACGGAACGCGGGGGACGCGCGAGCTTCGCGAGCGGCGTGCCCGTGGCGACAACCGCCGCGGGCGGAAGCGCCGTTGCTTGCACCGGTTGGCGATTGTGCAACAACACCCCATGTCGTACCCGCCCACCAGTGCACCGTTCCACACCCGCAGCCTTTTATCGCGGTCCCCTCACTTTCTGAGTGTCTATTTTTTTTTCGGCACCTACAAATGGACCACGGAAAGCTGAGCATGGGGCACCGTGATGTAAGACGCCTTGCCTGGCTCCCAGCCTTGTTACAGCATGCGTTCTTATCCGATCACGAAGTCGTGAACGTCGACACGAGCAACATCGGAGCCAGCGGCGACCGGAGATCATTCCCCGCGAGGCCAACCACAACCTAAGTATGGCCCATTATTACGGAGGGTACGGGCCGGGTCCACCGAGTCCTTCCTCTTGCGCGACTGGCAGCGACAATCCTGAGATCAACACAAGCGTTGGCCGTGTGACGGACCAGCTGATGGACAAGTCGTGCGTCGCGAGGACCGAGATTGACGATGCCGAAGAAAGACAGGCAATTATGGAGACGGCCACCAGCCAGGATATCAAGTATGCCCCCGGCACTTCCGCCCTGCGTAGCGCTGGGGATGCCGGCGAGGTGACGGACATAACTGAGACCACGGATGAAAATGAGAATGCACCTGGCGAGTACCCGGGGACTACGGGACTATGGGGAATTATTATGACCCGGAACACCATGACATATGGGGAGACAGTGAGGATGATCAACTGTACCAAAAGGCCCCAAGGGCTTCCGTCTCCGTCATCTCCTCAAGACTGATCAATGCCGCCTACAAGGACGACGACATGCCTTCCTCAGACGAGAAGCACGACACCTCATTCACCGACACCAACTACACGTCCCCTGTGCAGACCACCCACATGCCGAGGCAAGACACCATCTGGAACTCCCTGATGAAGACCAAGCCACTCGACACCGTGGCCGCCAGCGCGAATATTGGTGGGTTGGCCCAAGATACGGCAAAAGTAAGGACCTTCCCAGAGTCCGACAACATGGCCGACAACAGTGAGACGTTGAGGTCCCCGGAGACTGGCGTCGGCCTACTTATCAAGGACACCGGTGGAATCCCCGCTTCGTACTATGCTGCAGACACTCACCGTTCGGATGGTCTGAGACCTGAGCGCGGCTGGATGGGACGTAACCGACTGACGGAAGACGCACCGCCGCGAGCCAGGTTTGTTCCCCGCCCAAACATGCCCCCAACGGCGGTGCGGAGCGCAGCTCCCCGTCCTGACAACGACAACCAACAACCAGACACAACTGACATGACGGAGAACAACATGACGGCGGTGCGGAGCCTCGCTCCCCGCCCTTGGCACACCACCGTGAGACTCAACGGAACCACGCCATGGAGGCAACAACCTCTGTGCACCATAGGATCGATGACACACATCATCCTTCTCTTGCTACACAACGGAGACGGCGGAGTGGAGCCCTGCTCCCCGCCAGCCAACAGCACCAACTTGACATCATGCCAAAACACAGTGACACACCATGGAATGGTCAACGGCAGAGCGGAGCGATGCTCCCCGCCAACAACGTCAACCATAACGACGGTGAGGAGCCCTGCTCCCCGTCCGTGTCACTACCCAGACCACACCGTAAATGCTATGTACGACTCCACGAAGGAGCCACACCAACAACTGGGCATACACCCTCAATTGAATATAACACCGCTGCCATTGCATATACCGCAACGCTCGCGAACTAGGAATTGCCGCAACACGGCGTTCTCGCATTGTTCCACCCCCCCCTCCCAATCCCACCTTGCGTGGCACTGTAGGTCGGTGATCGTGAGCGGCGCGCGATCCCCGGTCTGCCTCCCGGCAACCGGGTCAGTCACGGGCATCAAACATGCCCTCCATCACCTCACGCCACACCTACCCCCGCCACATGACCAGTGGCTGTTCTACCAAGAACAACCGCTCGGAGACAACGACCCGACCCCGACCTCGACCGCACACGGACCCATCCACCTGGCGTTGCGACTGGTGGGTCTGACGGGAGGAAGTAGACAGTCACGTAGGGACACAGACGGTGACAGCACCAGCGACAGCAACAGCTACAGCTACGGCCGGAGAAAAAAGTCCCGGAAGCGCAGCTCCAAGGGCGATCTCACCCAGGCCCTGCAGGCCATGACGTCCCTTGCGGACTATGTAGCTGGAATCTGCCGATCCATCCAGCAACCACTGCAAACCGTGACACCCGAAGCTTCGGCACCACAGCGCATCAGCACAGGCAGACACGGTGACCAAGTCCGCGACCTGACTGAACCGCCACAGGGCGAGCCTGAACCGCCACAGACATGCACGCGCTATTGCGAGAACATCGACACGCGCCAAGGTGAACAGCAGGTCCTCCTGCATGACCCGAATACCAGCCTCAACCCCCCCCCCCCCGGACCCCTATGGCGGAGCCGCTGCGGTTTTACCGCAACTCCCACATCCCGGAAGTACCCTGTGCGGTCCCTGCCCTCCAACACGAACACAGGGACGTGAACCGACAGCCCCCTCCACTGCGGGCGGCTCCACACATGGAAGAGACAGCGGCGCAACCCGCGCATTACCACGGTGAGACACCCCACCCACCGCAGACGCACTACGAACCACAGGCGCAGACCGGGCAGTGGTAGACAGGCATGGCCAACACATAGTGACAGAGGACAGGCCAAGGACATGGGCACAGTTTAGTGAACAAAACGCCGCCGCGCTGGAAGTCCTCCGCACCGATGCACCGACGCACCGATGCAGACCCGGCTGTGGGCTACCCGTCCACCTGGCTCTCGCGGGACCGAGCACGACCACTGGCGGATTACCCGCACACCCCCCGTCACCAACAAACAGACCAGGGTGGCTACCCGGCCTTCGAACCGGCACCGGAAATGAGACACCCACAGCAGCACCAACAGGTGTACTACACACCTGATGCGCCACACCTCCAACCCCCTGTGCACCAGCCCGAACCCCCCCAGGCCCATGGGGAAAGGGCACCACAGCACGGATCACACGCGGAACAGGCACCGGAACAGGGACCGGAACTGTTTGGCTGGGGACAGGCTGGGGTATTCCCGTTCACTGGAGGCTGGGGCGTGGTGGCCGCACAGCAAGGACAGCAGGCACGACCCCGACAACAACGATGGAGGAGGCGGCGACCCAGGACCCACAAAGGGGAACTGGGGACGGTCGTCCCCAACATCTTCACCATTGCACCCCCTGACCAGCGCGATGCCGCGTCCCCTGACGTGCTCAGGGAGGTATGCGCATGCATGTGCATGAAGGGGACAACAGAGGAACTTGTGAACCTTCACAGCCCCCGCCTCACGTCCTTCTCCACAGTGAGCAGCCGATACAGGCATGAACCTGGAGCGGATGACTGCGTTCACGACCCACGTATGGACGACCCGACAGCACAGTGGCCGGCCGGCCGTAAGGACATGCCTGCCGTCCCCCCCCCCCCCCCACAGGCCTCAATCATGCATGCGAGTGACACAGGCAGCACATGACAGTCAGACAGGAACATTATATACATATGGCCCCCAACTGCGGCCATGCTGTGAGACGGGAGCAGGCGCACGGACGACCCGACGGCCGGGCCACGAACGGCCGGCCGTATGGACACGCCCATCGAGGCGCGCGCCACACCGCAGCCGCGCTTACGTCCGTCACAGGCAGCGCAGGCCCAGACAGCACAAGCCCACACAGAGAGGCAACGCGACTGGGACGCGTCATATAAATATGGCTCCGAACTGCGCAGGCCATGCTGGGAGGCATGGGCGGCAGGCACCGACGGCCCGACAGCCGCGGGGCTATGTGAGGCCGGTCCCATGGACATGCCACCCGCGGCCGGCTCCAGACCGCAGGCATGCCAACGAATGACACAGGCAGCGCAGGCCCAGACAGACAGGCACCACGTCCAGGACGCACCATATACGTATGGCCCCTAACCGCGCAGGCCATGCCGTAAGGCACGGATTGGACAGGCCACCAAGCCTGCGCCTGCTACTGTGACCAGTGTACATGCAGTTTGTGTACCATTTGCGCTCGTGTGTGTTCTACAGCAACAGGCAGAGCCCCATTCCCCCCCGGGACAGCACTTCCTACCATGGGAAGGGGACTGCTCTATGACCCACCATCCCGGCGACGGACACCCTACCCCCCCAACAAACAACGAATCCATCCCTCCGAAACTAGGGTGGTACGTGACCACACTACCGATGGGGATATCGAAAAAAACCCGGGCCCCGTTGACGCACAGGCTACGGAGAGCGACATCCCCCTCCTCCACAGGGAGATGGTCACAGGGTTGGCGAGCGAAATCGAAAAGGCCTCCAACCCCCACTACCCCGTTAAACTATACAAATACGCAACCCAGGCGCTCGTGGAGGCACTCAAAAGCAAGCGACGGTCAACTACCCCCCCACCCCCTAGAACACAACACGCCCACACCACGCACGGAATCAGCGTCTACACGCGGCACTTCAGAAGTACCATCACCAGAAGTCACCCCACTACACAGGACACATGCCCCAGGCACACCGCGCCTACCCTCTCCGGACACATCTGAGCTGACCGTGAAAACACAAAAACACGACTCCCCGTTAGGACTAAACATGACCACAACCATCGACGTAGTGTGCCCAAGATGCAACATGGCCGACTTTGTGTACTTCCGTTGCACCACGTGCAAGTACTTCGCCATACACCAACCGGAAATCCCAGACATGGTACCACGACGCCTCTATTGCGTAATGTCCTCAGACACCATGTACCATAGAATCCTGGCAAGGGGCCGTCCCTGCAACCACTACACACACCTGCCCGACGCCACACCCGCATACGACGAGCCCCGAACCGACCACGGTAGACAACCCGAACGGGTGGATACATGACGTCACTAGCGACGGAGATGTGGAACCCAACCCCGGCCCCAACCCATTAGTTCCCTCTGCAAAACGCACACGTTACAACCAAGACACCTCAACCACGTACCAAACGCCCAGGATGCTGCGCAAACGCACCACGGACAACTCACCACCTGAGCAAAAACGGAGACGCACAGGCGACTTACACACGGCATACCAGGAGCACCAACCAACAACACATGTGTACAACCACCACAAACAAAAAGCGGAAGGCGCGCTTTCCCACCAACCTGCACCCAAACGACACATGGGCACGGCCCACTGGGACGAACAACACTCCCCCGGAACTCGGGGAAGCCTATGCCCAAAGCGGACCCATGAGGACATCACGGAACATGTCGCGGATGACAAACCGCACAAAAAGATCCGCAGAACGCAACGTCTTCGCACCCGCCCCTACCCAAGACCAACGAACTGGGTCAACGACCCGACTCAGGATGGAGACACAGAGCCCAACCCGGGACCAACCGCACATACAGTAGACCGAGCAACGCAAACCACACCACCAGGGGACATGGGGATAGAGGTTCACGGCGCCCTGTCGCCGCCCCTACAGGCGACACCACTCTCTGAACAGCCGACGACAACATATTCACAAAAGCAGGGAACGCGGGCGACAGTGAGTAGGTCCAAGAGGACTGCCCCATATGCTTGGACAGCCCCGCAGATACAAGCCTAAGTTGCGACCCCAGGCACAGTCTGTGCCGGACCTGCGCCAACGACCCAAGACTGCCCAGATGCCCACTGTGCCGCAGCAGGCTGGAACCAAGGGTGCCCCCCCCACCCCTGGATGACCCAACATGTGTGTACTTCCACATACAAATCTACAACAACCGACTACTCACTTACACGGACTACAATGCAACTATCAACCCGCCATCGCAGCTGTCATACAACATATGGAGACGGCTTCCCAACACAACTGGCCAACTATGGGAGATACACCTGAGAAATGACCTCCCATTCTACCATATCGCAAGACGCAGACTGTATGTCCTTACGGACACGAGAGATGGGTTCCAAATGGCCATATCCATACGGCACTGGCTGTTTCTAGCCCAACCCTCGCGACACGACCTACTCCTGGAATACGACATCACCGACTGGGTACCAGCTGACCACCCACCGTATATGCGCCACAATATGGCTCCACACGCCGCCCCGGAAGTCACCTACCCACAACACACCCAATGGGTCCCAGATGCCACACAGGATGGCGATGTGGAATCAAACCCAGGCCCACACGAAAACGCCCCACCCCATGGCATGGTGCGCACCCTGGCGGAAAACTATGAAAGAAATACATCTGGACCACATACCAACGCAGACACCCGTGGGAGGCAGAGGAAAACCCCCCGGACACCCTCGATACAAACCCACACCCCCCATTAGAGGATACCACGGCACGGGAATCCCCCCAGAACGGGGAACCTAACACACCACCCGACCACCACGCAAACAGGTTTAGCTACTCCCCCCCTCCCCCCCAGGAGGATACACAGGCATACACATTCCACGAAGACGGCAATAACCCCCTGGACAAACTACCCATACACACACCAACGGAATACTAGCTCGTAGAAGAACTAGTGAAACTCAATACGGGCACGCCGCAGCAACCAATGACAACAGCAGAACAAGACACACTGAAAGCCCCAGTCTTGTACGACGTGCAAACCAGACTGAAAGCGTACCTAACAAAGCACCCCAACTGTACGGTGACCGCAGAACACATAAGGCCTCAAACACAAGAAGGGGTATGGTATGACAGGAACACCTACCAACTCCCCCTGTTTGCGCAACGTAAGCTGCGTAACGTCATGACGGTGATGCATGAGGCAGACTCCGACGGTATACACACAGTATCGGAGATGGCCGAGGCACAACGGTACACAGTGCACACAGAAGCCGACCATGAAGGGAACCCAAACATATGGAACAAGACATACCTGCTACTGCCACAGGCAACCGGGACCCGCCGCAACCATGACCGACGGATGCAACGTGCAGCCATACAAACGGAATGGGGCGGAAGTGAGGACGAACGGGTCGACCAAATCCTGCGGGCGCTCAGCGACCCAGGGGCCAAGGAACTGATCCTGGCATACGAAGCGGACCGACATGATACCACAGCACTGCAGACCTACCGCATGGATTGCCTCCACCGTGCTCCACTACGGAAGCTAGCTCGCTATGTCAGAGGTGTATACCAATTCGACAAATTCCCAGTACGCAAGCGGTCCCCAGAACAGGACACCTTAGTCGACCACCTACAACGCAAACCCATCATGGTCCTACTCCCGGACAACACTATAAAGATGGGACACGAGCCCGCACACAAATCTTACGCACTCACGAAGGGCACACCCATACAAGTGGGACTGCAAGACCGCACAGACACACTACAACCTGAACCGGCCAAAACTACAGTCGTAGTGGAGTGCCCACCGGAAACTAGCATTAGGACGCGAGACGCATTTATGAAACCAATCAACGGCCACCAGTCTGACGTCGCATCCACCATAGCAAGCAAGGACCCACACAACAACTTTTGGTGGAAGTGCGCCTCGGAACACACCGCAGGGCAAAGTGGGTCACACGCCTGGAGACTGCACCTGCCCATGCAACTGCTGCCCCGGCTGACGCAGGCACTACAAGCCATAAAACAGGAAGAGGAAAGCGCCGGCAACCCCGGACCCTACTGGCTCACCGAAAACGACTACGAGAGCCTGTACATCCTGAGGCAACAATACACAGAACATAAAGAAGACAAAATAACGTCGGTACAGGAAATCCTGGACGACATAGACAGGGAACAGCTGGAGCTAGGAAGGAGCATAGCATCCTTCCTTAAGGGATTCCGGCCAGTAGATTCTTACCGCCTCCTGATACAGTTCCACCCCGACGCTCACCGACGCTTGATTGCCCAACTAATGAAGGACATGAAAAGCTATGAACTGGGCCACGTAATGACCAATGTCATACTCAATCGCAACAATTGGACACAGTCCACAAGCCGCTCCAGGGACATCAAGCGGCCACCAAAACCGACCAGAAGCGACGCCACGACGGTGTTGGTAGGGTGGACACAGGGCGCAGGAGACGACACGGCGAAAGTCGTGGCATCCTTCTTTGGATGTTGGAGCAATTGGAAGCCAGAACCCAACATGTGGAGCGATGCAGGCTGCACCTGCGCCTCACTCCAATACCAACATGCCACGGCAGTGGCCCTCAGCGCTGGACAATACATCGGAGTAGCACCCGGTGAGTATGTCCACACAACGCTAGGAGACGATAACACGGACACACAAGTAACAGTGCCCATCGACCAGATGCTCTCACACAAAATGCCACACGAGACGGGTGACGATGCGGCCTTCCGGAGACGAGTGAAGGCAGGAACCCAGCGGGGAGCAGATATGATGACAGAACGAATCATCAGGGAAATCAACAGGGAAAAACAGCTACGCGCAGAACCTGAACCCATCAACGTGGGATGAGGCCATCCTGACAGAACTCGGCCATACCAACGACGACGTCACACCAACGGACCTCCACCCACACTTGGCCACCATGGACACGGATGGACCACACGACCAACAACCCGTCAAACCAGCCAAATCCACAACCGCACACCCACGACTGCCACAGCAGGCACACAAAACGAAAGCCCACAACAAAACGCCGCAAAAAACCCCCACAGAGACAACACCGCCACCCAAAAAAAAGAAGGCAACACCTACATCACCACAAACCAACCAGCAAGCAGACGGTACGGCTGCCTTCACCGCCGACACTAAACACAAAGGGAAAGGGAAGGGGCCGTCAAAAACCCCGCAGGGCAAAGGAAAAAAGTGAGGTGCCTGTTCCTCATGCCCTTCATCGCCATAACGGCCCTCCTCCTACTCTTGGTGCCCACTACACATACAAAGGGACCGGTTTATCTGCTCCCTGTGATACGCAGAGTACGCAGGCGATACACCCCGCCGCTTCGACACCGGCACGGCAATACACGGGGCCCAACCCCCCACTACCAAATGTGGCGGCCCTGCCTGCTCTTCCTCTATATCGCCTGCTTTTTCCGCACCCCGACCGCCCCTGACACTGGGGTGCCAAGCCGCTACTCTGCGCACCGGTATCCATCACTACGGTGACCAGCTCTCACAACACACGGTACAACAACAACTGGGTCCTCCAATGCGGAGATGTCCACCCCAACCCCGGACACCGAAGGATATACCAGGTCCGGCGCGGGTGCCGGGACGTGCCGGGACCCCCCGTCCGACCGCTCGACATAGAGGAATACGCACAACACCTGGTGGTCAACACAAATCGGCGGTACTACAGCCGAGACGACACGACCACCGCAAAGGACCACGACATGAAACTGGCCACCTGGAACATACAAGGAGCACAAGGCTCTGTCAACCTACAACGCTAGGCCAGTGCTCTCCACCTAATCAGTCAGTGCCGGATCGACCTCTGCGGCATTCAGGAATATAACCCTTGTTTCCCTATGCCGGAGGCAGCCACAACAGCACTCAACAACAATTACAAGTGCTGCGCTGCGCCTGGGACCGAACCACGGGTAGCATTCATCGTCCGCAACACTGTGGTCCCCCACATACTCGAAACGTTATACTCACCTAACGGTTTAGCAGGGGCCATCAGGATGCAGCTCCCCAATAGCCCCCGCCGGACCATAGCCTGCGTGTACTCCGAATTCAACCGCCAGGACAAGCAAGAGGTAGACCTATTCCTGCAGTCCCTCCAACCTTATGACATTATAATGGGGGATTACAACGATGATATTTGGTCATCAAACCCGACAGGCCCGTGGCAGGAAGACCTTGCCAACGGCTTGTTCCTCGACCGATTACACGCAAGTAGCAAACCACCCGAGCCCCGACAGTACTACACCCGCAGACCAAGGCATGGACGACCACGTCGCCTGGACGCCATAATAATCAGGCAACAGATACCCAACATACCCTGGACCTACTATGACACCATACAAATGCCCATATCGGACCATGCTCTGGTCCTACTTGGGATCCGCCGGAGGATAGGGGCCCCGACCCACCTCGCAGGAAACCGCAGCCCACGGTCACGAAGTGGTATACCACACACTTCCATCGGTTTACCAACTCCATATCCACACTACCCGTAAAGAACACCGACCCACCCCTGCACACAGCACGGCGCATCCTATCGGCGATAGCACACACGGCTGACCACGACAACCCACACGCACCAAGACATCGGCCAGCGCCACCTGGTTGGAAACCACGGACCCCACGGCACAGTTACGCGAATACGGGGAGGCACAAGAGCAACACATACGGAAGCAAATCGGCAAACTGCGCCGTGTAGCTGTGCACAGATCAGGCTACTTCTATAAAATGGTCAAAAGATGGCGCACCGGACTCATAGCTCAAGACACGCCACAGCCTCCGATAGGAGGGACACAGCACGTCTTCAACCACTTTGCGGGCGACCCAACATACGACGAGGACGCGTGCCGACGACTAATACGGAAACATGTACGACACCACACATGGAACACCACAACCCCAACATATGAGGAGTACCTGCGGTGCCTACGGGCACCAAAGAATAAATCTGCCGGACCCGATGGTGTACCTCCGCACTTGCTCCGACACCTACCTAACCACGTACAACTATACCAGGCAATCATCGCTGTTTGGAACGGACAAAACATCCCAGTGGCATGGCTGTAGTCAAGGGTAGTGCTCATATATAAAAAGAAAGACCCCCATGATCCACGAAACTACAGGCCGATCTACGTATCCACAGCCATATATAGCATACTCACACGCCTCCTCCTGACCCGTATATCTAGGACCATGACCCCCGGACTACTAAACATACAACATGGCGCCGCACAGGGCCAAAACAGCACGACCCTAGCCACGAAGCTACTTAACGACCTATATGCACAAGACGGGTACGTGGCCCTCCTTGATGTGGCCAAAACATTCCCCTCAGTCCCTCGACCAATGCTGACTGGGATCGTCAAGGAGGCAGGAGCACCAGAAAACATCATCCGGATGCTGGGGGAAATATACGAGCACACACCAGCTGTATTGACCCTGCACGGAAGGGACCTTCCCATCCGTCCCACCAGGGGTATGAAGGAGGGGTGCCCCCTCTCCCCAACACTGTTTCTCTTATACTACGACATACTCCTACGTGAAACCAAAGAGCGGTGCCCGGGAGCCCAACTATACGTGTTCGTAGATGACATTGCAGTGCGTGCACCCACGGAGGAAAGAATACTACACATCTTAGATACACTCCACGATGTGCCTTACACAATGGGGCTACGATTCAACAAGGACAAAACTGAAGTGTACTACTGGGCTAAGGACTACAACCTAACACCCATCACATGGTAGCACCAGCTCATCCCCGTGCGGTCACCCATAATGACGTATCTGGGGCACGTTCTCGTTCACGCCACACAAGAAGACACAGCATGGGACATGATCACCACGCAACTGCGCCACGACGTAGCGGCATATAGGACTCTACCGCTAAACGCTTACGAAAAGGTGGCCATCATAAACGCCATCCTCATCCCCCGATGGACTTACAGAGGGCTTTTCCTCGGGAACAGGACACGGATCGCACACCGGGATGACATACTACTACAGTACATCAGGGACACACCCGGGATAGAACAACAAATGAACAAACACCGGCTGACTACCAACCTCAGCGACAGGGGAATTGGGCCTCCATCAGTCATGGTGGTGCTAGATCACCTGGTGGGTCACAAAAGCGAAGCAAGAACTGCAGAATAACGGCCCTTCACAACAGCTCACCGCAACCCAATAGAAATACATTGACGCTGTCCGAGCCATAGGGAGCACGGTGGGTCAACGTATATCCCAACGCAGCCAACATCGGCCCCTGTCGGTGGGCCTATACGACTCGGAGAGCTCGGAGGAGGATCAAGAGACACACGCAGGAAAGACACGGCCGGCGACAAACCGTCTCGACTACGGCTGGATGAACCCGCCAGACCAACCAACCCCTGAGGAAACCCACCAGGTTTGTCAGGCGCTACCCCACCAGCAGAAGACCGACGGGATCCCCGTACACTACACGGGTGAACCTACCACCACACGGTGGTATACAGACGGGTCGAAACGACACGGACGAGCGGGAGGGGGTATATACAACAGGACCTACCGAGCAGCTTTTCGGGTACATGGGCCTCAGCAAGTATATCGGGCCGAGACAATTGCTTGCGCGTTGGGCTCTGAACTCGCCAGTCCAGGGGACGACATCATACTTGACAACCAGAGTGTGGTGAAAGCCACACCTATAAAACGCAAAGGAGTGGTCAAAGACCAAGACTACTGCGACATAGGTTATCTTAACACCTCCTCGAAACGACTGACGATACGCTGGACTCCGGGACATCGTACCCTAGAACAAGCCACCACGTATAAAGACTACCAGGACATACAGGGGAACAACCACTCCAATGCCCTTGCCAATATGGGCGACAACCTGCCCATGGACTCCCAACAACCACAACCCCATGATATTGTCATCACCGGACAAATCATGCCCACGCCTGCCAAGGCATGGATTATGCAAGTGCGTAGACAAAAACACACACCAGAGGTGCACTTGGTGAGCTGGCTCCCCATGAAACACTACAAACGCAATGCGTGGACACCATGGCCGTGGGGGCCGGTAAGGTGGTGGGGAGTAGGTGCCCCTTGGGAACGAACACCCACCCTATGCTCCCAGTGTGGCCAGCAACACGGAGCATCAGTGCAATCGAGACTGCCTTACTGTCCCGCCTAGGGTGATTTCTGGGACCTGTGGCGCAGGAGCTACACTGATTGGGCCCAACACACCTACCAATGGCAGCAAACGGCCAACAGCCAAGAACTCTGGCTCTGTGCTAGGCTGCTCGTACCACTGTCTCTCATCGACGCCATACCCACCACGGAACGGCATAAACTACAGACGGAGGTGGGCCTTTTTCAGTTTCCCATGATTCAGTCTGTCCAAACACTAAGACGGCAATACGCAGACCCTACACCTCACCAGCCACCGTCGCCCCTATGGCTGACAAAGTACGTCGCTCAGGCGCTCCCACCGCGAGAAACACCGCCAAACCTACGAAATCACGTCGGGGCGCCCATGCGGAGCGGCACGAAACGCAAACGTAGGACCGAGGTCGCAACGGCGGAACCCATCGACCCGGACCGTGCTGCGCGCGCCGCAAACGACAACGAGGCAGTGGCATGGCTAGCAAGAATACGAACAACTAACGTAGCACAAGACGAACCAACCCACAAGCGTTGGCGTCTAAGCGTTGACGCACAGCGTTGGGAACAGTACAAAACGACAGCTGACAGGTTGACACAAGAACACGCACAGCAAACACACGACATATACCATAGGGCACACGCCGCTAAGGTAGCACGGCAGCACCTACGCACCTTGCACACGTACTACACCAACACACTAGCAGCCAAAACGGACTCTCACAAGCTCGCTACAAAACTGATCAAAGACCAGATGACAACACGACGACTGCACGACACACGCGCACACATGTGCCAAATACGCAGGCAATGCTATGAACAAGCAAAGTACGACACAGGGAGGTGGTATGCGGATGCAAAAATGCTGTTCCTGATCTGCGGGCGGTACCAGAAGATGCGCGCTGGCACTAATAAGCTGCTGGACCTTCACCTACGACAGGAACTCTACATGTGGTGCCAGCAGAAGCACTTAGCAAGCATGACACACTGCTACCATGACGCCTGCAAACATAAGACGACACAATACTGGCAAACAACCCGACAAGCACGACAGACGATATACGTCATAAGGGAACGGCTGCGAGAACTTTGTGACCCCACCTTGTGGGAAGTCCCGATGCAGCCCCTACCAAAACGCCACAAAACGCACTGG
The DNA here is from genome assembly GCA_964036045.1 of Eutreptiella sp. 'Long Island Sound 2002'. Taxonomy (NCBI): domain Eukaryota; phylum Euglenozoa; class Euglenophyceae; order Eutreptiales; family Eutreptiaceae; genus Eutreptiella; species Eutreptiella sp. 'Long Island Sound 2002'. Next base: position 120,290,678 of record OZ038381.1, on the reverse strand, counting down.
GATCCAAACGAGTGGGAAATTCCAATGACACGACCACAACAACCCCAACGGGAAACCATGGGGGCGCAGTCATGAGCTGCAGCCCGTATCCACACACTGGCTTTGCCGAAATTTGTACTCTGCAGCGAACTTGGCCCACAGCGGCCCCTGGCACATTATGAACTGGCCTATTTGATAAAAAAAAAACTTTTATCGCGGTTCGCTACGGTTCTCCATACCCGACCCCGTCGCTAGCTATACACCCTATTCTTTGCCCTTGGCTCCACAACCATTACCCGCCTCCCCCGTGAGCCCAGCGGCCGACACAATCAGCAGGGTTAAGAGCGCTCTCGACATACTGTAAACCCACCGACACTCCCTGCCAACGCAGCCGATGCGCGACGCGACGCAAAATGCGCTGCTGGGCAACCAGCAGCGTGGCGGCGCGGCCCTAGAGGGTGTGGGCTATCGCGCCCACGTTATCCATCACTAGATCTAGATGCCTACAGCCATAACTCCGTGCAACATCGAGCGCACACACTACCCCAAACAGCCCAGCAGATTGCTGGCCACCGACCCATTGCGGGCAGTTGCGGAAGGCAGGGCCCTCTAAGCTCCACTTCCCCCCAAAAAACCCTCCTAGCGCGCAAGGGCAGATAGCAGCATCAGTGTACACGCGAATAGCCGGCCCCTCGGTCGGTTGTTGCTCCCACCCCCTATCCCCCGCCGCAATCGCCTCCAAAAGGCCCCTACACGCGGCAAAAGGCACACAACGCGCAAAAGGAGGTCCCAAACGAAGCCACACGTGCGCCCCCGCAAGGAAACACCTTGCGGAGAAACCCGGGCGAGCCCGCCATCCGATGCGCACGAGCAGCCTATGCAGGTGCTAGCGCGTGTAGTGGGACAGGCTGAAAGCAACCTAGCAGCCCACAATGTCAGCCAATCCTTCGGGCTTATGCGCAAGACGAGGCCCATCTAGACTGAGTTGCTTTCCCATCCATGTAAGGGACTAGGCATCATCGAGGACTGACCTTGGGCTTACAAGGAACCCTTTACGGGCCAAATGCGCCGCCGTATCACGGGCCACTTGGGTGGTAATCAAGCTGTCCCGACCTACAAAAAGTATGTCGTCCAGGTACTCAACGATGACTAGTTCTGTGGCAGGCAGCTCGAATAGTATTGCCGCAATCAGGTTCTACACCAAGCCAGGTGTCTGGTGGCAACCAAACGGCACACAAACTAGGGCGTAGGTGGTGCCCGCCGCGGCCACACCTACCGCCCCAACAATCGTAGGTGGGAGGTGCACGCTCCAATAACAGTTGCTGAGATCAATTCGGGCCCCCCACGTCCCCCCTTGCACCGAGCACAGCAGCCCCGCGAGGCCCTCGAGTGAGGGCAGCCGCAACGGCCTTGCTTTGAAAGAGCACGCATGATTGAAGGCCTGCATATCAATGATGAGCGCGCACTTTGCTAGGTCTTTGTACTTAACAAAGTGCGCGGGCTTTTGGCGACAGGGGGACTCTGTCAATGAGGCCATTAGCACGCAATCGGTGAAGCAACGCCGCCACCTTAGGGCACGACGATTCTTGTGCCATGGGGGTTGTCTCGCCCGCTTGCCGAAAATGGGGATCTGCCCATTGGGCCCAAAGGTTATCTAGGACCTGCACCGAACACGCCGGGCCCGGACCTTAGCCCACGAGCTCAATGCTGACAACATCCCCATCCCCAAGTTGGCGGGAGGACGCTTGGTGTCGCGGGCCATGTGTCGCCAAGTGGTGGAGCACGTCGTGGAGCAATGTTTCGTCATCTATGTTGCCATTGGGCCTGTCGAGGGCCCAGTGGTACGACTCAACCAATCGCCTGTGCAGCAAACTGTCCGCCCGGCGGTGGTCAACCGACGCCTGGACCGCCGTCGGAACCGCTGCATCTAGGATGTGCTCACTTATCGCCTTTTTGCACTTTGGGCAGGCGCTCTGGGATGGGGACCATCTGCCCGTGCCCTACCCCTGGCGCGGCGATGCTGGCGCACCGGGTTGAGGGCTTGCGCTTGCGGGTTGTAGTGTCTTGTGCCGAGAACGCCGTGCGGATGAAACGTTGTTGCGGGACCGGCTGGTCTTGGGTGTGTGAAGATTGACTCGAACGCGCGGACGGGGCCTCTGCCGCGTCTTGTTGGGGACCCAGAGTGAGCGGACATCCTTCCCCTCCCCCGAGGCCACTCCACGATTCGCGCTACGGGTTCCCAGTACCCCATCGTCGGTGTCGTCCCCTTCGTCATCACTGTTGACCATGATGAAAATAGGTTCGCTTGAAGCGCCGGGGGCTATGCGCCGCCCGAGGGCGCTTGTAGGCCTAAGGTGAACCGAGGAGAAGGGGTAGTGTGGTGACGCTTGCGACCGGATGCGGCCAGGGGGTCTGGCCTCGGATCTCGGATTCCTAGTCTGGCACCGGAAAGGGGTATTCCCACGGCTGCCGTTGCGGGGTCCATCTGTTCCAGATGCACACGGCAGAGAAAGGGGCACCAAGCGGGACCATGGCTGCCGCTGAGAGCCGTCTCTAGCCGTGCCGGGTGACTCCCACCCATGGGGTACCCTGCAACGGGAAGTGCATGCGGCGCTCGAGTTCCTCCTCCGAGAAGAGTGGCAGCTACTAGGCCGTGTGTTGTACGACCCCGTATGCCAGCAAGGCCTGCCGCCACCGCTGTGCCCAAGTTCCTAGCTTGGTTGGGATCCACCGCCTCTTGGTCTTGCGATCGTATAAGTTGATCAAGCGCAGCTAGTTGATGTCGGCCCTGCGGATGCTTCCGACCTCCCCAACCCGAAGGCCGTGGCAGGCACTGAGGACAGCAAGGGCAGGCACAGCTAAGTCTGTCTCCGAGTGTACGGCCGTGGTCATCGTGCGGAGCATGTCAGGGTCCCCCAGACCTGCTAACCAAGCTCGGAGTCCTATGCACGACCAGCCCCGGCCACGATGGCCCAATGCATCGGGCATACGGTGGGCCGCAGCAAATGGAGCTTTTCGGCCATGCTGACCGCTGATATGGTGCCGCGTGAGGCTGCTAAAGCCTTCCCCGTTGCCGCCAAGTGCGCCAGGTGCCGTGGAAGGGTGCCTGCACGCAATTGTCCAGTGTACAAAAGCCCTGCACGGTCAATGCCCCTGAGCTCTTGCGCCCATGCAAATACCGTGCACTCCGCCCAACGTCAGAGTGCGAGGACCCGGGGCTGAGCTGCGAAATCCGCGGCCCACATGTCGTCAACTGTTGTGGGCACGCCTTCGAGCTTAGCCTCTGTACCTCGACCCCCTTCCCCTCCCCGCACCCTTGCATCCCTAGGGTTGACCACGGGCGGCAGGTTGCCAAGCGGGGTGGTGGGCGCGAGGGCACCCCGTGAGTAGCAAAAGGATCGTGTGGTGGGGCGGCCGGTTGAGGGGCTGGCTACTACTGCTGGGGCTGCTGCGCCTCCGTGGGGAGGGGTGGAACGACCAATGCATGCCGTTGCACCGCACGCATGGGTAGCGGGGCGGCCGGCGCGTCTCATACGAAGGACCGGTGGTGAAAGCCGTGTACACATTCTTGTCCCTTTGCACCAAAAATCCACCTGCATGGCGTGCACATGGGGCTTAAGCTTGTGCCGGCGCTGCCGGGTACTGCGGCTGCGGCTGCTGGGAGGAGTGCGATTGCTACATGTTGCACTCGCCGCGCCCAGTGGCCGCGCAGTCCGCACTTGAAGCAGGCTCTAAGGGGGCCCGCCTTAGTGGGCTGCGGGGTTTGCTGGCGGGCCGGGGACTCACCCTCTTTCATCCCGAGTGTGGGCCACACAGCTGCCCATGTGCCGTCGGCTAGTGCAAGCGCAATCTCAGATTTACCGTAACCGTGCTATGGTGCTTGTGACCTCAAGAAGATCACGAGCGTCCTAACCACTGGGTGCTGCTAGGCATAATGCAGCTGAGTGTTTGCTACGCGCTGCAATTCGCCTAGCGACAGGGGCGGGGTCGACGGGCCGCGGAGCTGCGGCAATTGGGCCTCGAGGACAACAATCTCGGCGCGGATTTGATCAATGGCGTGTGGGGCCGGCCCAGGCGGCCCCCGCGGTGCCAAGCTCTGAGGAGGGGCCTTGGCCGGGGGGTTTATGTGGCGCCACTTCCTAGTGACTATGTCCAGCCTTTAGCGCGCGTGATTTTCGTAAAGGGCCATCATCAAGCACTCAGTGGCCATATCCACAGCGGCTTGATGGAACCAGCGATTCATTCGCTCCACGTGGTACTCTCCGGCCTTTGCGGCCAAGTCATCACTGAGGAAGGCACGGAAGGTGGCCGCCACGTGATCCCTCCACTCACCCCACTTTTCATATGATTCGCTGACAGCGTGGGGCATATCCACGTCCCCCGCAAACTCGCACTTCGCACGTTTGGCACGCGGTTGCTCCCGTGCAAGCTTGCTGGCACGGGCTGTTGCGCCACCCACCACTGCATCATAGCCTGCTCCTGCCGCCTCCTCGGCCTCTTGCACAAGCGACTCCTACTCGTTTGGCGATAGATGAAGCATTAACAACGGGAGCTGGTCCCTAGCAAACAAAGAACACTTCACTGCAACAAGGGGGTTGCTGTGTGGTATTGTCGAGACATGTTGCCTGGTCTGCCCCCCCCCCCCCCGGTGTGGCAAAACCTAGGTTGTCGGGAACCTAGGTCGTCATCCGGGCCAAATTAGCGCACAAGGGGTTGCGGTGAGAGTTAAGTATTCGGGCGGGGGGGGGGGGGGGTTAGGGTTGACCGTGCACTGGTTGCTGCCACAGTCCCACATCCTTGTGACATGGCAACAACACACAAGTTTTTGTGTGCTAGCAGCGGTTGCTAGGTGCTACGCCATGGCAGCAGTAGTATTGCGGCCACAGATAGGTACTATGATATGGGAGCCTGAACCCATGGTTGCGCTCTGGCAAAAGCACCACGGTGTTGTGCCCTAGTAGCAATAACACGGTTGCATGTTGTGGCAGCATCACCACGGTTTTGTGCGTTGTCCTGTGGTAGCAGCAGTAGGTTGCTGTAGGATGGCAACAGGAGATTGGTGCTTTGCTATGGGGCAAGCACCCCGTGGGTCTGGTATGGCAGCAACAGCAGGCTGCCCCGGTGACCTAGATTAAAGTCAATATGGTTCATCTTAATTTTTGACATTCGAAACCGTTAAGATATTAATCTGGCAAATATTAAGAGGTTAAAGCTCATTTTTGTTGATTGGGTCATTTGTACCCATTTCTCCATGTACCTATGAGGACCCACAAGGGGTGTTACATGGTCTATTGTTGCACAACGATATAGTAGATAGGTTTCAACGTTGTGTTGGTGGATGTCTTGGACACACCCCTTCCGGTTGCCCGCATTGCCCCCCCCCTCCACACCACCATGCTCCCTTGTATAGCCCTTGTTATGCCTTTCTCTCGGGACGCCCTTACCGAGCTTAGCATGACGCTCATGCTTCTGAGGGGGGCCAAGAGTTTTCGGGACCCCTTGTTCTCCCGACTCCTTGGTGAGTGGGCGACTTCATCTCCCTTGGCCCGGGCCCGATGGTCCGAGGCCACGGAGGTTGGCTACCCCTCCCTTATTCGCGTCAAGCAAAAGGAGTGGTGAAGCAATATGCCTCCCACCTCTTCCCGGCCCCGGACCTCATCGGCCTCCTCATGGACTGGAACGTCCCCAAGCTTGGCTTCCGGCACCTGTCGGAGTACATGCGCCGGTGGGGGTCGGCCTAAACGGCCGCAACGGGCCTCCTGTTCCCCCGCCCCATCCCCACTCGGGATACGTTCACGGACACGTGGAAGCAGTTGGTCACCCCCCCTGACCTACAACCACCCGTGTCCGTCCCCGAACCCCCGTGAGTGGGCGCTCTTGGCCGCTACCCTCATGGGCCCGGTACGTCCAATCGCGCCCATCGCTAGTGGACACCATCGATTGGACAAGGCCCCTCACCTTCATTGTGCATGGGGATGCGTATCCGTGCGCCCGTGGTAGTTGGACCCAACTTTCCATTGGGCTCCTCAACCACGGCGCACGGGGCCGCACACCCGCGTACTTGTGGGTGATAGGGATGGCCGTGTGCGGGGACAAGGACATGGCGGCAATTGCAATGATATGGGCCGGTAACTTGAATGCTTGTGGCCCATTCGTTGTTTGTTAATTTTTGCGTTAATTTCTCGAGATTGATGTGTAGATTTCGGTTAATATTAACGCCAACTAAAAAATTAAATTAATATTAATGTCGAGAAATTAATCTAAATATTAATCCATGTCCTTTTTGTAGGTATTGCAGTCCATATAAGACTGCGAGAAGTTTTACTGGGTGTCGCGCTGGGTGCCAAGCAATTCGGTCGTCGGGGGAGACCAACCTTTCGTGCGGCGCCTTATTGGTGTGTCCAACTCGCCCTTGGTGGGCTCAATTTACAATACGGGGTTGTGGGACAAGGTTGCGGCGGCATGGATCAACGTGGCGACCCGGCGCACCTTGGACTGTGAGGAGGCGGCCCGCCGCCGCTTCAAGGAGACCGGCCGTAGCTTCAAGAATGGGGGATGCATAGGGGATCCACACATTGTGGTTGACCGGTGTGTGATTTTTCTATGCATCCTCCATTGTTGCATGGCCATAGGCCGGCTCCAAGTGGCGCTCGTTCAGAAACGCCTCGTGGACCTTCCCAAGGAGAACGCCGACACCGTGCAACGGGTCCTCTACCGGGCCCGCACGGGTGTGAAGGTGGGGGCGAGGGGGGCTCCCGACGGTAAGGAGGCCCGTGCGTTGTTCCTCGTGTGGGAGGAACTTGGTCCATTGTTGGACTGCGTCCCGGAGGATGGTAAATGGCAAGCCGTCGTGGCCATGCGTGACCTCCTCTGCGAGTTGTACACGGACAAGCCGCCCCGCGGGGACCCGCATGCGGCCGAGGTGGCGCGCGCCTACCGTGCACATTGTTGCAAGGAGGCGTGTCAATCAAACTACCTCCTATATTTGGAGGAGGATGTCACCGAGGCCGTGGCCAAAGCACGCCGCTTTGGGGTAGGTTTGGGTGCTGTGTGGTGTGATGTCGTTGAGAGCCTCAACGCCATCCTTAAAGGCGCATACAATGACCACTCGGGCCCGGGGGGGGGGGGGGGGGGATGCCGGCGGCAACCCAACTAGAACAGGAGGGGGAGGTAATTTCACAAGTTTGGGAGTGGTGGTTTTTGAAATTTGACCTCCCGTTACAGGACCCCCTGTACCGCCCCATGCACCATGGCCAAACTCATGGCCACCCGTAGCCCCACGCACTCCACCCTCGCTTCCCCACCGCCAGCTTTGTTTTGTCCTTGCCATGGACGCCTCGGCAATGCAAAAGATGTTGGCCGACATGTTCAAAGCCAACAATGCATCCTTGGTGTGTTTTGCTTGTGCACGCTTGTTTCTGTGTTTCGGTTAATATTTGCGGCGAGTCGCTTAATTTTTCGAGATTAATATCAAGTAGCGTCCATTAATACTTAATATATTAATTAATTTTTCGATCCGGAATATAAAGTTCAAGAAATTAACTCGCGGGATGCACTCACATGGCGCAACTGGAGCAGCGACTGCCAGTAGCAACTGCAGCACCTCCTCCAGCCCTAGCTCCACCAGCGCCCCCTCCACTGCCCGCACGACCATCCGAGGAGTCAAGCGAAAATTCCTCTGATAGGCAAAAAAAAAAGAAGGAGAAAAAGAAAAAGAAGAGGGAGAAGAGGGAGCGGAGAGAGAGGGAGAAGAGGCAGGGGCTGGGGGGGGTACAGGCCAGCCTGGGGGGGGGGGGGTTAAGGAAGAGGGGGAGGGGGAAGTGGTGGTGGACGAGGGGGACGGCGACGGGGACGGCGACGGGGAGGGAGTTGAGGTTGTTGACCCCCCCAATGCACCCCCCTCCCTCCCCCAGTGGCTTCTCGAAGCCCTGGGCCCCAGTCTCCCACCGCCCGGAAGGCGGGGGCGATCCCTTGGTCAGCCCAGGTGTTGGAGCAGGGGTGCGCGGGGCATCAACCCGTTTTTTCCCCCCCGCACATAGCCCCATGACACTCATGTGGATTTTCTGGACGTGAATACGGTGTTTGATTCGCCGGAGGGAGGGGGAACATAGAGGCACCTGGGGTAAGGATGCCACCACGGGGGGGGGGGTCTGTGTCCGGAAACCCCTCCTTGGTGCCCCCCTGGCCCCCACGCCAGATAGCATCAGTGCGGGTAGTTTGCCCGCACTGAATTTATTGTTTGATCACCGCGCCGTCCATTTCGGGACGCCGCATTGCTAGGTGCTGCTGCAGCACCGGCCCCAGCAAGGCTGCGTCAAGCAGTGGCGCCAGGGCAAGGCTGTGGTGTTCGGGCTGCACTGGGCCACTGTCCTGGCCCTGCCCCGGCCCATTTACGATCCGGGGTGTCACCCCTCGTACGAGGGCTTGATACCCAAGTCCCGCTGCGTGAAGGCGGCCTCGGTGGCCGCGAACGTGGCCAATCCGGCGGCCCATTCGGCCCCAATGGCCAGCGCGGGAGTTCCCCTAGAGGCCCCCCCTGCAGCGTCTCACTACCGAGATGCCATGGGGGCAGTGCAAGCAGCTGGCACCAGCGGTACGTTCGAGGTATGGAGCTTGCTTGCTTCGCTTCATTTTTCGGTCGCCATCATTAATTTCTCGAGATTAATAGTTCATTTTTGAACGGCCGCTCGAAATACTGAAAGTAAAAGGTTAATGTCAAAGTGGAAAAATTAAAAAATTCGCTGAAAAAAACAATGCACAATTTTTTTAATTTTTGCAAGTGATTGACGTCGTGGTGAAGGCGACGCATACCAGGCCTATCCGGGTGGCCTTGCGAGACGCTGAGGGCTCCCACGAAGTACCCCTGGGGGTCTACGCCGCATCGTGGCCCGGGATCCACCACTCTGCCTTGCTCTCTTCCGCGGTCTCCACGACTGGGAGAACGCGCGTGTCGTGAGCGGCGTCTGGGTGACGTCGCGCCCTTTCCGGCCCGGAGAGTGGGCTCGGATGCGGGAGGTGCGGAATGCAGGCGGGGAGGATGAGGGGATGTGGGGGAGCATGGGAGGGGATGGGGTGAGCGACGCGGACCACAACCCTCCTCCCCCAACCCCCTGCCAAGAAGCGAAAGCTTTCCTTCGAGCCGTCCAACGAGTGACGACGGAGCGATCCCCCGGGCCACAAAGCCCAAACCCCCCGCCCCCATCCCCCACTGCACGGCCTACGAAGGCCGTCCCCGCCCCCAAACCCGCCAACCCCCCCTCGGCCGCCACCGCCCCCCCTCCCCCCCCTTCCCGACCAAGACCGACACCCCCAAGACGGACGACCGTCCCGCCGATCTGATCATCGCGACGGTCGCCCACGTCCCCTACCCCACCGCGATACAGAAGGCCACCTTCCGCGGTGTCCATGGGCGGAAGTACGGTGCCATTTGGGTGGAATACCCGGGCAGCACCACCCTCTGCGAGGTGTCCCGCCCCCTCCTCTTCCCCACCCTCGTGGCGGCCGAGCGGTACTGGGAAGACGCCCGGGCGGGCAAGAAAAAGCCCAAACCCCCCGCCCCCACAAACGAAGAGTCTAACCCCCCGGACGCGAACCCTACCACCCAACCCACTAACCCCACTAACCCCCCATCTGGACCCGCGAAGATGTGGGACCCCACTACGGGGTCCCATGAGATATGAGGGCCCGGATAGGGACCCAATGGGCCACAATGGCCATGGACAACATACATGAACACACGCATAATGCATTACATGTTGCGTTGTGCCATTGTTAGGAGAGTGAGTATTTGGGGAATTGAGTTAATATTTGTGAGACTAATATAAATGCGTGACTCCTTAATTTTGAACCTTTCAAATATTAATCCAAAAATTAAAAACAACAATTAAAGCCGAGAGCCATTTTAACATTTTGAAACCACCACATGGGTAGGACCCCCCCACCAACCCCCGGGGGAAAATGAGACCCAAGCCGGTAAGGCAACCCATGGGGGTCATAATTTTCACGGCAAACCCCCTAACCCCCCTTAGAAAAATGCAAACCTCGAGATTAGCATGTTAATTGCTGGCCAGATATTAACTATATTGGGTTTAAGCTAGGTCACTAGGGTGTTTTGCCATAGAAGCTCAGCGTTGAGCACTGGTAGCAGCATCACGGTATGGTGCCCGTGTAGGAGCAGCAGGGTGCCGCGTTGACGCAGCATTGGCAAGGGGCTATGCCACAGGAGCAGGAGCTCAGTGTTGAGCGCTGGTGGCAGCAGCACGGTATGGTGCCCTTGTAGGAGCAGCACGGTGTCGCGTTGTCGCAGCAAAAGCAAGGTGCTGTGCCATTGCAACGGCAAGGGGTGCTTTGCGCTGGTAGCACCTGTAGGGTGTTAAGGCATGGCAAAGACAACAGCGTGCTGCATTAGGGCAACAACACATGGGTGCTGTGGTATGGGTGCACCAGAACGTCGCCGTGGTAAAGCAGCGCCAGGGTGCTGCGCCATCGTAGCAATAGTAGGGCGCTGTGCGGCGGTGGCAGCACCAAGGTGCTGTGCCGTGGCAACAGCAGCAGGGTGCTGCGGCATGGCAACAGCAGCCAGGCAATGTGCAATGATGGCCGTAGCAGGGTGCTACGCTATGGTAGCAGTAGGAGGGTGCCATAGTATGGCAGCTACAGCTAGCGATGAGCCGAGGCAAAAGCAACACGGTGCAGGGTTTTGGTAGTAGATGCAACGCGCGACACGCTGATGGCAACATCAAGCCGATGTGCTTTGGTAGTAGCGTATCGGTACTGTGCTTTGGTTGCAGCAGCGCCCTGCTATGCTACAGTAGCAGATGCAGGGTGCAAAGGTAGTCATCTCTGGCGTACGTTGCGCACGTGGGATTTCGGGCAAAGCCAAGTCAGCACCTAGCCGAATCCGGCACAAGAGCGGTTGCGGTGTAAGTCAAGCGGAGTGGGTGGGCTCACCAAGCATCGGTGGCTGCAACAACTCAGACACCCTCTAACATTGCAGGAGCAACGACACTAGCAAGCTGTTGTGCGCTCGCGGCAGGCCAAGGTGGTACGCCATGGCAGCAGCAGCACGGTGCTATGGCCAAGGCAAAATGTGCAGGGCGCTGCGCCATGGCAAGAGCAATAGGGTGCTGAGCTATGGCAGCCGCACAGGGGTGCGGTGCAATGGGTGCGACAGCACGGTGCTATCCGTTGGCCGCATTTGCATGGTGCTAAACCTCCTGTGTGCCCCTATTTTTTTTTCGGCGGACAGTAGCTCACAACCCCCCCTGTATCTCTGCTGCAATTCTGCGACCTTTTTTTTTGTGTGCACCATGTTTTTATTCACCTCGTCGCCTGCGAGGACCTCTGCCAACTCTGGTGCAGGCTCCGGTTTCCCCGACCAGGACGTGTCCAACGTGTCCCCAGAACCGATGCGTGTGTTGCATGCGCAACAGCAAACAGCACTGGCATCGCTGTAGACCACGCTAGACGAGCTCAACGTCTGTGACTAATCACGCGTCCCCGATGTGACAAACGTGGCAGTCACCGAGCTGTTGGCCAAGCCGCAGTAGGCATCATGGATGGGACAATGTGGGGACACTTTGGGCTACTATGTCATGGGATTGGAGAGGCCAGTTGCGCGACCGCTTGGCACGGCTGTCGGAGGTGGAGGTCGCGGGGATCGGTTGGCGTATCGGATGTGGTCCGTGTTGATGGAGTCCCAGAGGGCGTACACGGAGAAGTTTGCCGACCCGGCCGCGCTTTCCGCATTGCAAGCGACCAACCCCCTCGACGGGCTTGCTTGGTCGGACCCCCGACAACAAGATGGAGATACTTTTACCTACAACGGTATAAAATTTGCCACGAGGGGCGGTGTGTTGCATTGGAGGACGGCCAAGGGCCGTTGGGTGCGTGAAACAGCTTGGCATCGCAGCCGTGCAAGCGCTTCGTGGACATGGGCCCGAAAGTGGAGGCGGCCCAGCACTGGCACTACCAGTGCCCGGACTGGTCCTGAATTCACGGGGCACGGACCTGGGGCTGGGTGGCAGGTGCCCCTCAAGTCAAGCCCGGAGATGGGGTTGGACATGTCTTCAGCGTACCGGGGACCATGTCCATGGGACGTTTTCGTGTGGCAACAGTGGTGTGGACGGCGGCGCCTACCGGTGTTCGCCCGAACAATGCGGTGGTGGCCGAGTCGGCGGATGCGGCACAGCCGTTCGCGGAATGGGGAGCGCCGGGACTGGAGGGGTCCATTACTGAAATGCTGCGGGACTCACGGTGGGGCACACTGCGGTGGCACGCGTTCCGTCGGGGTGGTTTTGCAGCGTGCTACCACTGTGGGCCCCATCTCCGGTTCCTCATGTGGTGGGCCCGCTGGCGGCACCTGCAAATGGCGTTGGAATACCCTACCCGGTGCAGCGATCCGGAGGTTGTGGGGCCCCCTCTTTTGCGTGTGGCGGATGCTGGGGACTTTGTTGGCACGGTGGTGGAGGTTCTTGCCATGGACCTTGTGGCCGGTGACCATGTACGCCAAGGAGAAGGTCAACATCCAGGACCTGGTCAAGGAGTTGGACATCCCGCCGGCAAGTGGCAAGTGTGCGCCAGAGCGGGCCAAGGAAGGCGGTGACGACGGACCTTCCACCTCCGATTCCTCCACGTCGTTCTCCGAGTCCTTAGGGTCATCTCTCCAGTCCACTTGGTCTGCGGCTGCAGCCAAGAAGAGCGATGTTGGGAAGCGCACGGTGGGGGAAACGCGCCGTGGGCACCTTCATTGTCGGGGTCAGATTCCTCTGCCGGACGCCAACCACCCGACAGCGGGGGTAAGCGAAAGCAGGGACCCGTTGGTGCCCCAGCCCCCAAGTCCGCAGGCAGAGCTGCGAGCGGCACATCATCGCCTAAGCGATGGAGGTTGCCTGCTGCGGGCGGTGTACCGGATGGCCCGAAGATGGTGTTGGTTTGTGGCTCGGTCGGGAGTCGTACCGCCACTAGGGGCCGTCTTCATAGGCGTGGCAACGAAGGGGTTCAAGACTCCGCTAGTCGTCCCCAAAAGGTTCCCCTGGCGGGGGGAGGGTTCGGAAGGCTCTCGCCCGGTGGGAGAGTCAGCAGGTGGAGCGGCCAGTGCCGTCGGCGTCACGTGGAAGTTCAAGCCGCGGGGGGGGGGGGGGGGATGCAACTCCATCACCCTGTGAAGGCGATGCATTCCACGGGTCTCGGCAGGGGCAGGGGTTAGGCGACCAGCTGGCGGCGGGGGCCCGGAGAATACCAAACAATCAAATTGGTGGATCTTCCGCCGATTCCGGGGCCCCTCAGCCGGATGGTATGCTGGGCCCCTTGCATGTTTGTGGTTGGTCGTCACCGGATCTGCTAGTACCGCCCGACGGCTTGCGGCCGCCGGTGTTTCGGGGGGGGGGGGGGGGGGCTGGGAGGGGCTCTCTTGTTGCTTATCCTTTGCGAGTTGTCACGCAAGCCGGCATGGTTGTCATTGGCCCTTAAAACGAGCGTCCGCCTTCTCATGATGAGGGCACACCTTTTTCGCTTGAGGGCCTTTGTGACGGCCGAAGATTTTAGGCTCCCTGAGACCATGAGCGTTTTTTTGCGCGCGCTCGGTGAACTCCGGCCGGACGAGTGGGCCAGCCTCATGCATGTTTCCACATCCCCTCAGCCCGTCCTGCAGGCATTTGACCCCGGGGTGGCGGCTAGGCGATTAGCGGACATTGGGTCCCACCACATCTCGGATGCATTATGGGATGAGGTTGTGGGGGATGGGGAGGATGTCCAGCAATTGGCCTCCGAGTTTGCGCTTGATATCTCCCCGCCGCCGCCGGTTCTTCAGAGGCGAGAAACAGACCCACTGGTGGAACCCATAAGCGCTCCCTTGAGGATGGTGGTCTTGTTGAGAGGTTATTGGAGGACCCAAGACGGCCCGCCACGTGCTGGCCCCTCATTATCCCGAAATCATCAAAGAAAGTGTCGGTAATCTTCCGCTTGGTGGACGTCAACGACACCATGCTCCGCCCGGCCCCTCATTGCTTGGCCCCAGCATGAGCCCCTTTATTGCACGCACATAGATTCGAAAATCGCCTTGTGGTCGTTCGTCTTGCCTTCGAAGGCGGCAAGGGCGTTTCGGTTTGGTTTTCGACCACCGGGGCGAGGGTCATGTACCGTATGCGCCGCATGCCGTTTGGCTGGAAATTTTCCCCGTTGTTGTGTCAGTTACTCGTGCAAAAAATGATCGCGGGGATGGTCCCGCCGCATATGATCATTTTCCGCTATTTGGATGATTCTCTATTGCTAGGCGGGTGGCCTTTACTTGGCGCATGATAGACATGCCCGACCGGACCACCGGGACTGGTCCCAAGCAAACCAAGAACATGTCACTGCAGCACGGGGTGGCTGTTTGGTACTGTCGCGACCTTTTGCCTAGTTTGCCCCCCCCCCCCCCGTGGCAAAACCTAGGTTATTGCCAACCTAGGTTTCGCCTGTATTGGAGGACAATCACGCTCTCCTACCGTGTCCCACCCTGACACCCAGCAAACAACCACACAACATCCAAAGCATAGTCCACTTTGCAACGGAAGGGAAAAAAACCATGCCCCCACCACCACCACCCTCACAATGGTGGGGGACCCGCCCGTCATATATTTTAAAGCGTGCCCCCCCCCCCCCCAGGGGCGAACCCGGCACGTAGAGGGCCCAAATACATAAGTACGGTCTACGCAAACAGTCCAGAGGCATGTAAACGCACTAGCTGTGCCAAACCCCCGCGTTCAGGGTCAGGTAGAAAGACATATAGCGCGAAGCTGAAAGTTTTGCCTCCTTTTCCATCAAGGCCCATGGGCTACTCGCCCCAAGGGATGTGACGCGTCCGTACCGAGCAGGCACGACCGGAAGACATGCCGCACGGTATGCCACCCCCGACATATAGCCGGGAACGGCGGTTGAGAACGGCAGGCACGCATGTGCAGGTAGAGGAAGGAAGAACAGCGAGCTCCCATGCCCACACTGAGCAGGCCGTTCCACACTAGCGAGATCACAGTGGCCACAAGCACAAACGGGCCCGATCAGCGCAAGCCGGGCGGCATACAAGAGGTCAGATGCCGTCCCGCCCTTCCCTGCGGGTCCATGGGCTGCTCGCCCCAGGGGAAGGGGCCGCCGTCCACCCAAAGCAGGCACAGCTGGAGGAAACGCCGTGCGGAACAAAATGCCTGACATGTATATAATGGGGAACGGCGCCAAACAATGCATCATGCACACATACACAAAAGATGGAAAAGAATACAACGGGCTCCCACGCCCAGACCCAGAGGACCATCCCAACCCGGCAAGACCAGAAGTGCCACAGATCTTGTGGGTCGGTGCACACAAGCACGGCCAATGTGACCAACACAGGGTATGCGCAGAGCTGTCACCAAAATAAGCCACCAACAGGGAGGGCCCGGCAGGGTCTCATGCACACAAGAGCACAGCACATTGTCCCACCCCAAGTGCCCTCCCCCCACCCCCGGAGGTTTACTCACTGCCGGGGCCAAAGAGGGCAGACCAGTCCTCTGCCGTGGACGCCGTGGGCGACTGGTTGGCGGCATAGCCTCCTGCCCCCGCCGTGCTTGGGCTAGGTGTGCTGCTGTCGGGGGCGCAGGGGGGGGGGGGGCGCCGGCCTCACCACAGCCGCTTTGCGGCGCTGGCCGGGGGCTCCGAGCGGCCCACCCACGGCCGCTTCTAGGGGGCGGCACCGCCGTCCCCGTCGCTGTCCCCGGATAGCAAGGGTGCAGTGGCGGCGCTGGCAACGGCGGCGACGGCGACGGGCATCCCTCGACTCCCGTCCGCTGTGCCGCGCTGTTCCGCGTACCGTCCCTCCGACCACCTCACGGCGGATACGTTGCGGGTGGCGGCGAGCGCCGCGCCCCCGGCCGCACGCAACGCGGACCTCTCAGCGGCAGCCATGGTCCCGCTTGGTGCCCCCATCTCTGCCGTGTGCATCTAGATCATATCGACCGTGCAACGGCAGGCGTGGGAATACACCTTTCCAGGGCCACACTAGGAATTTGAGTTCCGAGGCCAGGCCCCCTGGCCGCATCCGGTCGCAGGCGTCACCACACTACCCCTCTCCCGAGTTCAGCTGTGGCCTGTAGGCTCCCTCGGGCGGCGCACAGCCCCCGGCGCTTCAAGCTAACCTTTTTCCATCATGGTCAACAGTGATGACGAAGGGGACGATACCGACGATGGGGTACTGGGAACCCCTAGCACGAATCCCGGTGTGGCCTCGGGGGAAGGGGAAGGACGTACGCGCACTCCGGGCCCGCAACAAGACGCGGCACAAGCCTTGCGTGCGCGTTCGAGTCCGTCTTCGCACAGCCAAGACCCGCCGGTCCCGCAACAATGTTTCACCTGCACATCGTTCTCGGCACGAGACAGTGCGACCCGCAAGCGCAAGCCCTCAACCGACTCCACCATCGCCAAAGCAGGGGTAGGGCACGGGCAGCTGGTCCTCACCCCAGAGCGCCTGCCAAAAGTGCGAAAAGCCGATAAGTGAGCACATCCTGGATGCAGCGGTTCTGACGGCGGTCAAGGCGTCATTTGATCATCGCCGGGCGGACAGCCTGCTGCGCACGTGATGGGCTGAATCGCACCGCTGGGCCCTCAATAGGCCCAAGATCAACATAGATGACAAAACAGTGCTGCAAGACGTGCTCCACCACCTAGCAACACATGGCCGGCGAGACCAAGCGTTGTCCCCCCGGCTTGGGGATTGGGATGTTGTCACCATTGAGCTCGCGGGAAGGGGTCTGGGCTTGGCGGGTTCGGTGCAGGTCCTAGATAACCTTTGGGCCCAATGGGCAGATCCCCATTTCCAGCAGGAGGGCGAGACAACCCCCACGGCATAAGAATCGTCGTGCCCTAAGGTGGCGGCGTTGCTGCACCGATTACATGCTAATGCGCGCTCATCATTGACATGCAGTCCTGCAATCATGCCTGCTCTTTCAAAGCAAGGCCGTTCCGGCTGCCCTCACTCGAGGGCCTCGCAGGGCTGCTGCGCTTGGTGGAGGGGGGGACGTGGGGGGCCAAAATTGATCTCACCAACTGTTATTGGAGTGTGCACCTCCCACTACGATGGCTGGGGCGATACGTGTGGCCGTTGCGGGCACCACTTACGCCGTAGTTCGTGTGCCGCTTGGTTGCCACCAGGCACGTGGCTTGGTGTAGCCCCTGATTGCGGCAATACCATCTAAGCTGCCCGACACAGAAGTAGTCATCGTTCAATACCTGGACGACATACTTTTTGTAGGTCGGGACAGCTTGATTACCACCCAGGTGGCGTGTGATACGGCGGCGCATTTGGCCCGTAAAGGTTTCCTTGTCAGCCCAAAGTCAGTCCTCGATACCGCCTAGTCCCTTACGTGGATGGGGAAGCAACCCAGTCTAGATAGGCGTCCTCTTGCTCATAAGCCCGAAGGATTGGCTGACATTGTGGGTTGCTGGGTTGCTTTCAGCCTGTCCCACTACACGCGCTAGCACCTGCAGAGGCTGCTAGGGCGCATCGGATGGCGGGCTCGCCCGGGTTTCTCGGCAGGGTGTTTCCTCGCGGGGGCGCGCGCGGCTTCGTTTGGGACCTCCTTCTGCGCGTTGTGTGCCTTTTGCCGCGTGTAGGGGCCTTTTGGAGGCGATTGCGTCGGGGGGTAGGGCATGGGAGTGGTAGCTGACCGAGGGGCCGGCTATTCGCGTGTACATTGATGCTGCTTCCTGCCCTTGCGCGCTAGGAGGGCTTTTTGGGGGAAGTGGAGCTCGAGGGCCCTGCCTTCCGCAGCTGCCCGCTATGGGTCAGTGGCTAGCAATCTGCTGGGCTGTTTGGGGTAGTGTGTGCGCTTGATGTTGCGCGGACTTCCGGCTGTAGGCATGTAGATCTAGTGATGGATAACCTTGGCGCGATAGGACAGATCCTCTAGGGCCGCGCCTCCACGCCGCTGGTGGCCCAGCGGCGTATTTTGCGTCGCGTCACGCATCGGCTGCACTGGCAGGGAGTGTTGGTGGGGCTACGGTATGTCGAGAGCGCTCTTAACCCTGCCGACCATGTCAGCCGCTGGGCGGGGCGGGGGAGGCGGGATATGGTTGTGGAGGCAAGGACAAAGGATAGGGTGTATAGCTAGCGACTGGGTTGGGTATGGAGAACGGTAGGGGACCGCGATAAAAGGCGGAAGGTGTGGAATGGTGAACTGGTGGGCGGGTACGACATGGGGTGTTGTTGTCCCATCTCCTGCCCGCACAGGCAACGGCGCTCCCGCCCGCGGCGGTTGCCGCCGCGGGCGCGCCGCTCGCGACGCGCCCGCGTCGTTCACGTCCCCTCGCCCGTGGGGACGTGCCTCACGTGGAGCTGTACTCGCTCTTCCGGCCCCGCCGCGGGGCGCGCTTCAGCGGCAGTCACCGCCACCTCTCTAGCCGTGCCGGGTGACTCCCACCCATGGGGTACCCTGCAATGGGAATTGCATGCGGCGCTCGAGTTCCTCCTCCGAGAAGAGTGGCAGCTACTGGGCCATGCGTTGTAGGACCCTGCACGCCAGCGGGGCCTGTCGCCACCGCTGTGCATAGGTTCCTAGCTTGGCTGGCATCCAGCGCCTCTTGGTCTTGCAATCGTATAAGTTGATCCAGCGCGGCTGCTTGACGTCGGACCTGCGGATGCTTCCTACCTCCCCAACCTGTAGGCCGCAACGGGCACTGAGGAAAGCAAGGGCGGGCACAGCGAAATCTGTCTCGGAGTGTACGGCCGTGGTCATCGTGCGGAGCATACCTAGGGTCCCCCAGACCTGCTGTCCAAGCTCGGAGTTGTATGCCGGACCATCCCCGGCCACGATGGCCCAATGCATCAGGCATACGGTGGGCCGCAGCCGTTGGAGACTTTCGGCCATGATGACCAATGATATGGTGCCGCGTGAGGCCGCTTAAGACTTCCCCGTTGCCGCCAAGTGCGCCAGGTGCCCTGCAAGGGCGCTTGCACGCGATTGTCCAGCGTACAGGAGCCGTGCACAGCCAACGCCCCTGAGCTCCCGCGCCCATGCAAATACCGTGCACTCCGCCCAACGCTGGAGTGCGAGGGGCCGGGCCTCAGCTGCGAAATCCGCGGCCCACAAGTCGTAAACTGTCGTGGCCACGCCTTCGAAATCAGCCTCCGCACCTCGACCCCCTCCCCCCCCCCCCCCCGCAACCCCGCATCACTGGGGTTGACCACGGGCGGCAGGTCGCCAAGCGGGGTGATGGGGGCGAGGGCACCCCGTGAGTAGCAAAAGCGCCGGCTGAGGGGCTCGCTGCTGCTGGGGATGCTGCGCCCCCGTGGGGAGGGTCTGGAACGACCAATGCATGCCGTTGCACCGCACGCACGGGTAGGGGGGCCGCCTGCCCGCGTCATACATACGACCGATGCTGAAAGCCGTGTACACATTCTTGTCCTTGTGCACCGAGAATCCACCCGCATGGCGTGCACATGGGGCTTAAGCTTGTGCCGGCGCTGCCGGCCAATGCGGCTGCGGCTGCTGGGAGGAGTGCGATTGCTACATGTTGCACTCGCCCCGCCCAGTGGCCGTGCAGTCCGCACTTGAAGCAGGCTCTAGGGGGGCCCGCCTTAGTGGGCTGCGGGGTTTGCTGGCGGGCCGGGAACTCACTCTCTTTCATCCCGAGTGTGGGCCACAGAGCTGCCCATGTGCCGTCGGCTAGTGCAATCGCAATCTCAGACTTACCGTAACCGTGCTATGGTGCTTGTGTCCTCAAGAAGATCACGAGCATCCTAACCACTGGGTGCTGCTAGGCATAATGCAGCTGGGTGTTTGCTACGCGCTGCAATTCGCCTAGCGACAGGGGTGGGGTCGACGGGCCGCAGGGCTGCGACAAATGGGCCTCGAGGACAACAATCTCGGCGCGGATTTGATCAGTGGCCTGCGGGGCCGGCCCAAGCGGCCCCCGCGGTGCCAAGCTCTGAGGAGGGGCCTGGGCCGGGGGTTTTATGTGGCGCCACTCCCTAGTGACTATGTCCAGCCTCTAGCGCGCGTGATTTTCGTAAAGGGCCATCATCTAGAGCGCTTTGTGCGGTTCTGCTGATGGGGCACCCCACTCAGTGGCCATATCCACACCGGCCTGGTGCAACGCGCGATTCAATAGCTCCACGTGGTACTCTCCGGCCCTTGCGGCCCAGTCATCACTGAGGAAGGCACGGAAGGTGGCCGCCACGTGATCCCTCTACTGAGCCCACTTTTCGTATGATTCGCTAACAGACTGGGGCATATCCACGTCCCCCGCAGACGCGCACTTGGCACGTTTGGCACGCGGTTGCTCTCGTGCAGGCTTGCTGGCAGGGGCTGTTGCACCACCCACCACTGCATCATAGCGCGCCCTGCCGCCTCCTCGGCCTCCTGGACAAGCGACTCCAACTCGTTTGGCGATAGATGAGACATTCACAACAGGAGCTGGTCCCAAGCAAACAAAGAACACTTCACTGGAGCAAGGGGGTGGCTGTCCGATATTGCTCAGACGTGTTGCCTGGTCTACCCCCCCCCCCCTGTGGCAAAACCTAGGGTATTGGTAACCTAGGTCGTCATCCGGGCCAATTTGGCGCACAAGGGGTTGTAGTGAGAGTTAAGTAATGGGGGGGGGGGGGTTGACCGTGCGCTGGTGGCTGCCACAGTTCCCCATCCATGTGCCATGGCAACAACACGCAGGTTTGTGTGTGCTAGCAGCGGTTGCCAGGTGCTATGCTATGGCAGCAGTAGTATGGCGGCCACAGATGGGTACTATGCTATGGGAGCCGGAACCCATTGTTGCGCTCTGGCAAAAGCAGCACGGCGTTGTGCCCTAGTAGCTGCAACACGGTTGCATGTTGTGGCAACATCACCACGGTTTTGTGCGCTGCCCCGTGGCAGCAGCAGTAGGTTGCTGTGCGATGGCAACCGCCGATTGGTGGTTTGCTATGGGACAAGCACCCCGTTGCTCTGGTATGGCAGCAGTGTTGTGCCATACCACCTCAGCGTTGAGCACTGGTAGCAGCATCACGGTATGGTGCCCTTCTAGGAGCAGCACGGTGCCGCGTTGACGCAGCATTGGCAGGGGGCTATGCCACAAGAGCAGGAGCTCAGTGTTGAGCGCTGGTGGCAGCAGCACGGTATGCTGCCCTTGTAGGAGCAGCACGGTGTCGTGTTGTCACAGCAACAGCAGGGTGTTGTGCCATTGCAACGGCAAGGGGTGCTTTGCGCTGGTAGCGACTGCAGGGTGTTAGGGCATGGCAAAGACAACAGCGTGCTGCATTACGGCAACAACACGTGGGTGCTGTGGTATGGGTGCAGCAGAACGTCGCTGTCGTATAGCAGCGCCAGGGTGCTGCGCCATTGTAGCAATAGTAGGGTTTTGTGCGGCGGTGGCAGCACCAAGGTGCTGTGCCGTGGCAACAGCAGCAGGGTGCTGCGGCATGGCAACAGCAGCCGGGCACTGTGCAATGATCGCCGTAGCAGGGTGCTACGCTATGGTAGCAGTAGCAGGGTGCCATGGTATGGCAGCTACAGCTAGCGATGAGCCGAGGTATTAGCAACAGGGGGCAGGTTTTTGGTAGTAGATGCAACGCGCCGCACGCTTATGGCAACATCAAGCTGATGTGCTTTGGTAGTAGCGTATCGGTACCGTGCTTTGGTTGTCGCAGCGCCCTGCTATGCTATAGTAGCAGATGCAGGGTGCAAAGGTAGTCATCTCTTGGCGTACGCCGCGCACGTGGGATTTCGGGCAAAGCCAAGTGAGCACCTTGCCGAATCCGGCACAAGAGCGGTTGCGGTGTAAGTCAAGCGAAGTGGGGGGGGCTCACCACGCATTGATAGCTGCAACAACTCACACACCCTCTAACATTGCAGGAGCAACGACACTAGCAAGTTGTTGTGCGCTCGCAGCAGCTGCAAGGTGGTACGCCATGGCAGCAGCAGCACGGTGCTATGGCCAGGCAAAAATTAGCAGGGTGCTACGCCATGGCAAGAGCAATAGGGTGCTGAGCTATGGCAGCCGCACAGGGGTGCGGTGCAATGGGTGCGACAGCAGGGTGCTATGCATTGGCAGCATTTGCATGGCGCTAAACCTCTTGTCTGCCACTATTTTTTTTTCGGCGGATAGTAGTTCACAACCCCCCCTGTATCTCTGCTGCAATTCTGCGACATTTTTATTTTTGTGTGCACCTTGGTTTTATTCACCTCTTCGCCTGCGAAGACCTCTGCCAACTCTGGTGCAAGCTCCGGTTTCCCCAACCACGACGTGTCCAACGTGTCCCCGGAACCGATGCGTGCGTTGTTGGCGAAACAGCAAACGGCGCTAGCATCGCTGCAGACTAGGCTAGACGAGCTCAACGTCAGTGACTAATCACGCGTCCCCGATGTGACAAACGTGGCAGTCACCGAGCTGTTGGCCAAGCCGCAGTAGGCATTGCGGATGGGACAATGTGGGGACGCTTTGGGCTACTATGTCATGGGATTGGAGAGGCCAGTTGCGCGACCGCTTGGCACGGCTGTCGGAGGTGGAGGTCACGGGGATCGGTTGGCGTATCAGATCTGGTCCGTGTTTGTGGAGTCCCAGAGGGCGTACACGGAGAAGTCTGGCAACCTGGCCGCGCTTTCTGCATTGCAAGCGACCAACCCCCTCGACGGGTTGGCTTGGCGGGACGCCCGACAACAAGGTGGAGATAATTTTACCTACAACGGTATAAAATTTGCCACGAGGGGCGGTGTGTTGCATTGGAGGACGGCCAAGGGCCGTTGGGTGCGTGAAACATATTGGCATCGCAGCCTTGCAAGCGCTTCTTGGACATGGGCCTGAACGCGGAGGCGGCCCAGCACTGGCACTACCAGTGCCCGGACTGGTCCTGAATTCACGGGGCAGGGACCTGGGGATGGGCGGCAGGTGCCCATGGAGTCAAGCCCGGAGATGGGGTTGGACGTGTCATCAGCGTACCGGGGACCACGTCTATGGGACGTTTTCGTGTGGCAACAGTGGTGTGGACGGCGGCGCCTACCGGTGTTCGCCCGAACAATGCGGCCACTGTCTCCATGCGCAGCCGGGCATCCAAGACCATCCGCCGGTATCCGTGTTACCTGTTCGCAGCCGCGGACTTGGAGGACGTTGCCTTTTGGGCCGTCTGCGTGCCTATGAGAGTACCCGTCTGCCAAGGCATAGGCTTGGATGACAGGAATGACCCTCCGCAACGTGGTGTCAGCGGTACAACGGGCGGAAGACCTGGGCCTCCTGCCACCCACCGCCCTCCCCATCCTTTGGAGATTGGCCGAGGGGGGCCAGTTGTCGGGGCGCCAACCCTATTTGAGTCCGCCCGCACTGGCCTTCTTGTGTCAGTCAACGTGCACTTACGAGCAACGTATTGCGCTGGGGCTTGGGTGCCTCAGCTACACGCTCTAGGTGCGAGTATCTGAAGCAGGCACCATTGCGCCGAAAGTCCTACAAGGAGCCGGCATGCCCTCCTTCATCGGTAAGAAAGTTGCGGGGCCATCCCAAGAGAAGCGTCCTCTGGGCCGCTGGGCACCTGGTAGGGCTGTGTATCTCTTTGCTGTGGTGGCCGAGTCGGCGGATCGGGGACAGCCGTTCGCGGAATGGGGACGGCCGGGACTGAAGGAGTCCGTTACTGACTTGCTGCGGGACTCGCGGTGGAGCACAGTGCGGTGGCACGTGTTACGTCGGGGTGGTTTTGCAGCGTGCTACCACCAGGCGCCCCATCTCCGGTTCCTCATGTGGTGGGGCCGCTGGTGGCACCTGCAAACGGCGTTGTAATACGCTACCCGGTGCAGCGATCCGGAGGTTGTGGGGCCCCTTCTTTTGCGCGTGGCAGATGCTGGGGACTTTGTTGGCATTGTGGTGGAGGTTCCTGTCATGGACCTTGTGGCCGGCGGCCACATATGCCAAGGAGAAGGACACCATCAAGGACCTGGTCAAGGAGTTGGACATCTTGCCGGCAAGTGGCAAGTGTGCGCCAGAGCGGGCCAAGGAAGGCGGTGACGACGGACCTTCCACCTCCGACTCCTCCAGTCGTTCTCCGAGTCCTTTGGGTCATCTCTCGAGTCCACTTGGTCTGCGGCAGCCGCCAAGAAGAGCGATGTTGGGAAGCGCACGGTGGGGACTCACTGGGGGAAACGCGCCGTGGGCACCTTCATTGTCGGGGTCAGATCCTCTGCCGGACGCCAACCACCCGGCGGGGGTAAGCGAAAGCAGGGACCCGTTGGTGCCCCGGCCCCCAAGTCCACAGGCAGAGCTGCGAGCGGCACATCGGCGCCGAAGCGATCGAGGTTGCCTGCTGTGGGCGGTGGTGTACGTGTCCACGGCCTCGTACCGGATGGCCCGAAGGTGGTGTTGGTTTGTGGCTCGGTCGGGAGTCGTACCGCCACGAGGGGCCGTCTTCATAGGCGTGGCAACGAAGGGGTTCAAGGCTCCGCTAGTCGTCCCCAAAAGGTGCCTCGGCGAGGGGAGGGTTCCGAAGGCTCTCGCCCGGTGGGAGAGTCAGCAGGTGGAGCGGCCAGTGCCGTCGGCGTCACGTGGAAGTTCAAGCCGCGGGGGGGGGGGGGGGCGACGCAACTCCATCACCCTGTGAAGGCGATGCATACCACGGGTCTCGGCGGGGGCATGGGTTAGGCGACCAGCTGGCGGCGGGGCCCCGGAGAATACCAAACAATCGAATTGGTGGATCTTCCGCCGATTCCGGGGCCCCTCAGCCGGATGGTATGCTGGGCCCCTTGCATGTTTGTGGTTGGCCGTCACCGGATCTGCTGGGACCGCCCAATGGCCTGCGGCCACCGGTGTTTCGGGAGGGGGGGGGGGGGCTTTGGTGCTTACCCTTCGCGAGTTGTCACGCAAGTTGGCATGGTTGTCGGTGGCCCTTAAAAGGAGCGTCCGCTTTCTCATGATGAGGGCACACCTTTTCCTCTTGAGGGCCTTTGTGACGGCCGAAGATTTTAGGCTCCCTAAGACCATGAGCGTCTTTTTGCGCGCGCTCGGTGAACTCCAGCTGGACGAGTGGGCCAGCCTCATGCATGTTTCCACATCCCTCAAACCCGTCCTGCAGGCACGTGACCCCGGGGTGGCGGCTAGGCGATTAGCGGACATTGGGA
This sequence comes from Eutreptiella sp. 'Long Island Sound 2002', assembly GCA_964036045.1. Lineage (NCBI taxonomy): Eukaryota > Euglenozoa > Euglenophyceae > Eutreptiales > Eutreptiaceae > Eutreptiella > Eutreptiella sp. 'Long Island Sound 2002'. The sequence goes on along the minus strand of OZ038381.1, from coordinate 120,265,605 downwards.
CCCACCACATCTCGGATGCATTATGGGATGAGGTTGTGGGTGATGGGGAGGATGTCGAGCAATTGGCCTCCGAGTTTGCGCTTGAGATCTCCCCGCCGCCGCCGGTCCTTGAGTGGCGAGAAACAGACCCACTGGTGGAACCCATGTTGCGCTCCCTTGAGGATGGTCGTGTTGTTGAGAGGGTCTTGGAGGAGCTAGGACGGCCCGCCACGTGCTGGCCCTTCATTATTCCGAAATCATCAAAGAAAGTGTCGGTAATCTTCCACTTGGTGGACTTCAACGACACCATGCCGTGCCCGGCCCTTTTTTCTTTGTGCTGTCGGGAGGACATGGCAGATCGCCTCAGTGCTTGGCCCCAGCATGAGCCCCTTTATTGCACGCACATAGATTTGAAAAACGCCTTCTGGTCGTTCATTTTGCCTACGAAGGCGGCAGGGGCGTCTCGGTTTGGTTCTCGACCACGGGGGGGGGGGGGGCGAGGGTCATGGACCGTATGCGCCGCATGCCGTTTGGCTGGAACTTTTCCCCGATGCTGTGTCAGTTGCCCTTGCAAAAGGCAATCGAGGGGATAGTCCCGCCGCATATGATCATTTTGCACTATTTGGATGATTTTCTATTGCTAGGCGGGTGTCCCAAGGACCTCAAGGACATCACCCGCTGGGTGGTGGAGGTGTTACGTAAAGCTGGATTGTTGGTGTCACCCAAGTCGGTTTTGCATCCGACGACGCGCATGTTGTTCTTGGGAAAGCACATTGATACCAAGGCGAAGCGCATTTGGTCCCGGCCGCGTGCATTTTTGCAAATGTATGCTTCGTTTGGCGATGGCGGTCCACCCCCGCCCTCACCACTTAAATAAAGTATTGGGCTTTATTCAGTGGCATGTGCGGCCACGTAAGGGCATGGGCCCGTTTTTGGCAGGGGCGTACTGGTGGCAGCGGTGGGGGGCCGTGGGACAGCCGGTGCCTCTTAAGGTGCTACATGGGTTGGCCACGGCAATTGTTTTTGCCACTGAGCCCCAGTCTCCGCCTGATGCGCTAAGATGGTCACTGAAGTGTGCTATGGGACGCCCGGTTCGCCGCCATGCCTTCGCCACAATGTTCGTGGATGCGGCTTTGGATGTTTTTCGGTATCGTGCGGGGTTGTTTTTGCCTAGTACGCCTGAGGTACCATCTATTGTAATTCCACCCAACTGGCATACTCAACAAAGTGCGGAGTTGTGGGGGTTGTGTTGGGCAATGCGGCTGGCAAGGCGGTTGGGTTGGCGGTTTCTAGTTTTGGTTACCGACACGCAAGTGGCATGAATACAGGTGGTTGCACTGAGCGCGTGTACGTGGTTGCATAGGCAAAACCGGCTTTTGAGAGGGACTGTTATTCGGATGAAGCAGCGTGGGCTGGTGGTGGGTGTGCATTGGATTTCCACCGAGTTTCAGCCCGCGGACCCGCCGAGTCGGCTTGATACAGTGGCAAATTCGTCCCCGTTACATGCTTTGCGATTGGCGCACGTCCGATGGCACCATGTGCGTACTCGTGTCCTTGAGCCAGATTTGTTGGGAGTCATTTGGCTATTATGGGATCAGGGGGAGGGGTACCGAAGGTGATTTTGATCTTGTGTTGTTGCTTGTGTGAACTCCTGTCTGCCCCTATTTTTTTGGGCGGACAGTAGTTCACAACCCCCCGTATCTCTGCTGCAGTTCCGCGAAATTTTTATTTCCTGCCCCCCCCACCCATCTGTCGGCACAGCCATTATGCCCCGCGCCGTCACTGTGCCGTGTTTCCGTCCGCTACCCCCGAGGGCGCCTATGGATGGTTGCTAGCACAAGGCGGTGGAGCACTTGCGAGCGCGGAAGCGGCCTGTGCATTACATTCCCTTTTGGCTGCGGGAACTCACCGCCTGCTTGCCTGGCTGCGCCCGGTCTGCGGCGCAACTTCGCGATTCGGCGTCTGTGCTCTTCGTCATCCTTACACTGCGCCCGGGGCTGCTTAGGCTATTCGAACTTCTCATGGGGGCCTTCCAGTCTGATGGTGACGGGTTTGCGCCCTCTAGCGTGCATCGGCCGGACTCACCATGGTCTGGGCCTCAGCTTGGCCGTGGTTCGTGCGGCCTTGCAGGGCCGGTTTGGATCTGCGCAGTGCGCGGCTCGGCGTGTTGCGCGGCTGCACATGCGATTTGCAGGGGATGCATGGGTGGTAGAGCGTCACGTCGCCCCCTTTTGGGACCAGGCCCCTGTCCCCGTGCGCCGTGCCTCTGACTGGATGCCGCAGCTCTAGTGGGACAGACCGGCTGATCGCTTGTTGGTGGTGTCGGGGTGGCTGGAGGTACGGTTTTTGGGTCAGGCCGGGCACTTCATCCGGGTTACTTGGGATGGTGAGGTGTTGTGGCCCCATTTTGGGCGTGTGATGGTTGGGGATGTGGAAGGAGCAGCATGAGAGATCTTGCGTAGGATGCCGCTCGTGAAGGAATTTTGGTACTTTCTCTTGCCGCCGCCAGGTGCCGAGGGCAAGTGGCCAGGCGTACAACCTCTGCCCCCGGGCACTCCTTGCTGAGCGCCGGGGCTGGGGAGGCGCCGCCTTTTCCTAGCGGCTTGCACGGCGGCCGCTGATTGGGTGGCCCACTGTACCCCGGTGCGTGCTTTTGTGGATGGTTCGTGTACATGTCCGCTGCTGCATCCTTGATGTTTGTGAGGAGTTTGACCTACCCTTTTTCGTTTTTGAGCTGTGTGAGTCGCACTGGACATCACAACCACAACGGTAGATCTCCTGCCGACCGGTGCGCTCATGGTATATTGAACTTTTTGTCTGGTAACGGGGGGCCGCAGCCGGGTTGTGGCCGCTTTCTTTGGGCTACCCTTCGCGTTGCCTACCCTGACCCGAGTGGTGCGTTGGCGTTTGCCCTTTGCCTGAGGTCGGCAGTGGGTTTCTTTTGTGACGCTACACTAACCCTCTTTCAAGCACATAGCTGACATTGGGAGTGCGGAACATCGCCGACGTGCTATGGTGGCTTGTGACACTCAGTTGTGGACATTAGGTTTTTGGTGACATGGTGCATGCACAAGGGTTCCCTCAGTTGGGCTGGTTGGGTCCTGCAGCGGTGGCTGCACAGTTGGCATTGCTGAGGGTAGCGGTGGGTGGTGTGAGTCCGAGGGAACCAGTCTATTGTGTTGCCCCTCGGGGGCGCGCTGTCTTTGGGTTGTCGTGTGCAGTACTCATCCATGGCGTGCAGCCATAGTACTGCTTGAGACTTCGTCCGAAGGTGATTTCGATCCTGTGTTGTTGCTTGTGTGAACTGGGCAGCAGCAACAAGGTGCTGTGCTATGGCAACAGCCAGTGGGTGCTTTGCTATGGGTGCAGCAATAGGTGCTGTGATATGGCACGATCAGCACGGTGCCGTGCCCTTGCAGCAACAGCAATGTGCCGTGTGTTGGCAGCAGCTGCACGGTGTTGCACTTTGGCAACAGCAGATGGGTGCCATGCTACCGGTGTAGCACCAAATTATCGTGCTATGGCAACAGAACCAAGGTGTTGCGCCATTCTAGCAATGGCAAGGTGCCGTGCGTTGGAAGCAAGTGCAGGGTGCTGCGCTTTGGCAGCAGTAAATGGGAGCCGTGCTACAGGTGAAGGAGCAGGGTGCTTTTCTATGGCGACAGCAGCAACGTGCTGTGCCATGGCTGCAGCAGCTGGACATTGGGTGCTAGTGGCCGCAATTGGGTGCTACGCTGTGGTAGCAGCAGCAGGGTGCCGCATCGTGCCAACAGTAGCGGGGCAGTGTGCGCCGGCGGCATGGCACGGTCCAAGGGTGCCGTGCCGTGGAAGCAGACAGCAGGGAGCTATGCTATGGCTGCAGCCGCAGGGTGTTGTGCGCTAGTGGCAGTGGCGGGGTGTTGTGCTATAGTAGCAACAACAATGTGTTGAGTAATGGCAACAGTGGGACGGCGGTGTGCGCCGGTGGCAGGGCAGGATGATGCACTGTGGGTCCCGCAACAGGATGTTGTGCCATGACATCGTCATCACGGCGTTGTATGCCGGTTGCAGTGGCATGGTACCGTAGGGCGACCAGCTTAGGCAGCGGCGACAGGGTGCAATGTTATGGTAGCAGTGGTAGCGACAGCGCTGCTGCTGCGGCACGGCAGTAGCAAAGCGCGGCAGAGGGTTGTGCTTTGGCAACAGCCACTGGGCGCCGTGCTTTGGTTGGAGGAGCAGGGTGCTAAGCTTAAGCAGCAGCAGCAGCAGGGTGTTGTGCTTTGGTGATAGCAGTAGGGTGCTGTGCTATGGCAGCAGCCGCACGGTGCTATGCTACGGCGGCTGTTGTAGGGTGTTGTCCTCTTGCACCAGCGTCCGGCGGGCTGGGTGGGTTGCAAGCAATGCAAAGGCACTCATCCCATGGTGTGCGCAGCGCAGAAGGGGTTGCGGTCAGTGTCAAGCTAGGGGGGGGGGAGGGTTGACCGTACGCTGTGGTTGCCACAGTTCCCTAGCCCGTTGCCATTGCAACAGCACTTTGCCGTGCGCTGGCACCAGCTGTAGTGTGATACGCTATGGCAGCGGGAGCAAGGTGCTGCACTATGGCAACCGCAAATGGGTGTTGTGCGCTAGTGGCAGTAGCAAGGGAGCTGTGCCGCGGCAGCAGCAGCAAGGTGCTCTCTTGTGGTAGCATCAACAAGCTGTTGTGCCATTGCAGCAACAACATGGGGCTATGCGCTAGCATAAGCTACAGGGTGCTGCGCCATGGCAAGAACAGCAGGGTGCTAAGCTATGGGACCCGCACATGGATGCGGTGGTATTGGTGCAACGGCAGGGTGCTATGCGCTTTTAGCAGGTGCATGGTGCTGCGTCTTGGCAATAGCAGCAAGGTGCTGAGCTACAGTAGATGGGCGGTGAGCTAAGGGTGCAACAACAGGGTGTTGTGCCTCGGCGGCAGCAACATGGTGCTGTGCGTTGGTAGCAACACATGGGTGTTGTGCTACGGGTGTAGGAGCAAGTGGATGTGCCACAATGGAGCGGGTGAGCAGCGACAGAGATGAGCCGAGAGTCTAGAAGCCAAGGGAGAGAACGGCGGACGTCGGTTCGAACCCAGGCACAATAGTGGAGTGGGTGAGCGGTGATAGAGTCTAGCCGAGAGTTTAGAGGCCCCGGGAGAGAACGGCAGACGTCGGTTTGAACCCAAGCATACTAATGGAGCGGGTGAGCAGCGACAAAGCTCAGCCTAGAGTCCAAAGGCTAGGGGAGAGAACGGCGACGTCGGTTTGAACCTTGGCACACTATTAGAGCGGGTGAGCAGGCATAGAGCTCGGCCAAGAGTCCACAGGCCGTGGCAAACAACGGCGGACGTCGGTTCAAACCCGGGCGTACTAATGGAGCGGGTGAATAGCGACACAGCCCAATCCAGAGTCACCAGGGCAGGGGAGAGAATGGCGGATGTTGGTTGGAACCCAGGCACAGTACCGGAGCGGGTGAGTAGTAACAGAGCTCATTCCGGAGTCTTGAGTCTATGGGAAAGAACGGTGGACGTTTGTTCGAACCGAGGCACAATACTGGAGCGGGTGAGCAGTTACAGAACCGAGCACAAAGTCCAAAGGCCACGGGAGGGAATGGCGGATGTTAGTTCGAACCCTGGTACACTACTGGAACGGGTGAGCAATGACAGTGCTCCGCCCAGAGTCCCGAGGCCAAGAGAATGAATGGCGGACGTTGGTTGGAAAGCGGGCGTACTAATGAAGCGGGTGATCAGCGACGAAGCTTACCCAGAGTCCAGAGGTCAGGGGAGAGATCGGCGGACGTCGGTTCGCACCCAGGCCCACTACTGTAGCGGGTGAGCAGCGACAGAGTTCAGCTCAGAGTCCAAAGGCCACAGGAAAGAATAGCGGATGTCGGTTCCAACCCGGGGGTAGTAATGGAGCGGCTGAGCAGCTAAAGAGCTGAGCCTAGAGTGCGGAGGCTAGGGGCGAGAACGGCGGACGTGGGTTCGAACCCTGGCACAGTACTGGAGCGGGTGAGCAGTGGCAGAGATATGAGAATCCTGAGGCCAAGGGAGAGAACGGCGGATGTCGGTTCGAATGTCGGTTCGAACCCCAACACACTACTGGAGCGGATGAGCGACGACAGAGCTAAGTCCAGACTCCAAAGGCAAGGGGAGAGAACAGCGGACGTCGGTTTGAACCCAGGCACACTGCTGCAGCAGATGAGCGGCGACAAAGCTCAGACCAGAGTCCAGAGTCAGGGGAGAGAACAGCGGACATCGGTTTGTACCCAAAGGAGAGGGTGAGCGGCGACAGAGCTCAGCCCGGAGTCCACAGTCCAGGACGCAACAAATGCCCTCACGTGCCTTAGGCCCTTCGGTAGGGGCAGCGGCTACGGGCAAACAGAAGCCGCGAAGTGACAATACGAGACAGTGCTCCTTTGTGGCCCATGCATGACGAGGTCAGTGGGAGGAGGGCATGGAATGTTCCATGTGACGTGTGGCGAAGTGCACAGCTCAGAACAAAGGCCGTACAGAGCGCAGGCCACCACTCCCATGCCTTAGGTTGGGTGTGCACTGAGGCACGCCCCAGACCATGGGCCGGGTGCCGACCAAAACCAAAACCAAAACCCTACCCACCCCCCCTTAAGCTCCCCCCTTCACCTCCGCACATGCCCCCCCTACCCCCCCCCCCCCTTACCCCCAAGGTTAGGGGGGCCGACTTTGTGCGATATATGTCCTGGTGTCCCGTCTGCTCACTTTGTCCAAAATCGATGGCCTTGTATTCGGCTGTTTCACCAACTGAAAGCCCACCTGCATCCCAAGACCACTGCCTGTCAACACTTAGTGGGTTGCAGCTTTGTGGCGATATGGTAACCCTGTCAGAATCCCAATCAAAGAGGAGGGGCAACTGCTGAGTTTCAGAGCCTAATTCGATATCAATATCATCAGGGAGATACCTGTTGCAGGAGGAGTGTAGCAGCTGCAAAAGGAGCAAGGATAGCAACTGTATGGCTGCACATTTCCCCAACCGGGGGGGGGGGGGTGTACATGTGGCACTGCCCAAGTTCTCTGTGTTGTGTGGTGGTGGTGCGGGGGGTTCATGCTCCTTTGGTACTGTGTAAGCTGGAGACACTTTCCCTTTTGTGTTTTGATCAAGCAAGGGATAAACCTCTGATGAACCGCCGATGTTTCCAGGAGGTGATACTGAAATTGCTGAAGTGCAGAGTGCAAACACGGGTGATTGCAATGCATGGTTGCCCGGCCCCCTTACCCCATGTAGCCGAGGAAGGGGTGAAGTGGGGAGATGTCCTCCCATCAGCATAGCAGCTTGATTCAAGACAATATTGCAGCTCGATGGCATGTTGTGTCCACAGGTGGGTCCCAGCATTGGGAGATGAGAAAAGAGGCAAGCCAACACTATGGTGGAAGACGGTCGTTGTCCTCCATGGGCCTAGTAACACTGGCATTGCAATCCTGACTGTGAGGGGGTTGGCGGAGTGTGGGGCATGCAGACCCTTCTTTGGGTTGGAGTGTTCTGAGCTACAAGTGCAGGGTTGCAAGAATCGAGGTGCAGAGCTGTTCAATGCCACAATGATATCAGAAATGAACGTGTAGAGGATCTGACATGTAGTGAGGATTAGCTGAGTCAGAAACCAGGTTATGCACTGGAAGACCACCTGGTCCATAGGCTTCCCAGTGTGTAAATTCATATCCATATCCAGCTATGTCAAAGCGAAGCAGCACCACCTGTGAATTGGCATGGTCAAACAGAGTCCTCCAGGGACCCGGCAACACTGTCATTGCAACCTTGACCCCGAGGGGATTAGCAGAGGTTCAGAGCCTAATGCGATATCAAAATCATCAGGGAGATATCTGTTGCAGGAGGAGGGTAGCAGTTGTAAATCGATCAAGGATAGCAACTGTATGGCTGCACTTTCCCCAACCAGACAGCACCTGGGGTTCGCGATTGTGCAGGGGGGGGGGGGCAATTTACATGTGGCACTGCTCAAGTTCTCTGTGTTGTGTTTTGTGGGGGGATTCATGCACCTTTGTTACTTGCAGCACTCTTCAAAAACGTGTCTTCATCACCTCTAATTTTTGTGCTCTGGCTGCTGTGCTTGACTTTCGCTGCGGTTTCTGGGATTTCCTTCTTCTCCTTCATTCTCCCTCATCTTGCGTGGCGGCTGAGTTGTTTGCATCACTCTAAACCAGAGGCGGGGCATGCTCCCATGATCCATAAGGGGGGGGTGAGGGACCTGCCTCATAATGCAATCCAATGTGGGGGCTCATGCATTGCCACTTGGGTACAAACCATACCTAGGACTGCTTGATGAAAGATGTTATGTCGCTCATTGCTAACCAACAACGCCAAAAAAAGAAAGCCTTGTCGTAACAATGCATACTATGGTCAAGTAGGAGGGGCAGGAAAATAGGCTCGTTCATGAGAGCCCCTTTTGAGGCTTTCGAGGGGGGGGGCTCGAGTTACCCCCACCACCCGCAAATGAATTTTTCCCCAGCCAATGTGCTTTGTGACCGCTGCCTATGCAGACCGGGAACAGGTGTGACAGGGCCGCACATCCAACACCTCATAATCCATCACAGGAGGAAGAGGTTCCCTTGCTTCTCCATGGACAGAGAAGTTGGGGCCTCTGCTGCATGGACTGCTGCTTGAGGTAGGGGGTATGTTTGACACCAAGCGATCTCTACCGTGGCATTTTCGATATGTGGCATTTTCTGTTTGATCTATCTACCACATAAAACATTGCCCCGTTGTGTCAAACATTGACGCTCTGCAGATACTTTGACATGGGTGGGCCATGCTATTGTGATGGCACAGCCCACAGCGAAATGGACAATTTCCTGGTGCGTCCATTTGTGATTGATGGTGTCACATGGCATTCCGCTGAACAGTATTTTCAGGCCATGAAGTTCAGTGACCAGGCCTATCGTGAGGTCATCCGTGCCGAAAAGGATGGTCTGTTATCTTTTATCTGTTTTGCCATACGTGTTGACGTTTGTTACCTCGTGTCTAAATATTTGGAGTTGCAATTGTGTTCGGTAGTGACCCGCTATGTGGTGAGCCACAGTGTGCTATAATCACAAACTGTGTGAAGGCTGACAGTATCTCCGGTGGCGGTGTACTGCACACAGGCTGCTGTATTGTGCAAGCCACAACTAACTAACCCTAGCGTGCTGGAAGGCATCTATCCCATTCAGGTCTTCCCTTCAACTTCCGAGGGGGGGGGGTCCTTTGGGCACTGATGGTCAAGATCAATCCATACTAATTGCAAAGCACACACACTGTGTCAAGTATTCGCCCCTGTGCCATGAACAATGCAGCTCCACACTCCACGGTACACCCACCCACCATACCCAGCCTCCTGAATTCCTGCCTCTCTTGACAGCCAGCCCAGAGGGCCGTTTCTGGGGGGGGGGGATCTCTTGCTTATGGACAGCTCTGTGCTCCCTTTACAGGGCTGAGTATTGGGACTGAAGTGATGGTGAAGGGAAGTTGCACACAGTGCAATCTGCGCACTACACATTCCACGTTTTGTACTCTGCACAATGTCCACCTTGTACGCTGCATCATGTGCATTTTAGACACTGCACACTGCACACCGCGCACCTGGCACACGGCGCAGAGCACGCTCTTTGTGATGCGCACTGTGCACCATTCTCCTCCTGCACCACTGATGGGAGACACTTGGTGATCCGCAAAGCCCTGGCCCTCTGGCAATGTGCGCACTGGATTGTGGTCTGTGTCTTTTGTACGACCCCTTTTTCTCTCAAGTGCTGTGTATCCTCTGCCCCATTCAGGCAACAGGTGCTGGGACCTTGGCAACACCCGGCGCTACCCCATACGCCCCGATTGGGAGGCAGTGAAGGTGGATGTCATGTACATTGCCAATAAAGCGAAGTTCGAGCAGAATGAGGATCTGAAGCAAGTTTTGGTGACTACAAAAGGCCCCATCACCGCCGGGGGTTTTGCTTTCTGGGCGAAGTGGAACCCCATCCTGTTGGAGCGGCTTCGGGAGGAACTGCGTGAGCCCAGCAGGCGGGATGAAGAGAACCTGCGGCGGTGCGTTGCTGAAATGGAGAAGTACGTGCAATCTGCAGCTCGAGGCAGTGCATGATGGAAAAGCGAGTGCGGGAGGATGCAATGGCGTGATAGTCCTGATGACTTGGGACACACCAAATCTTACTGCTGGATTGGGGTGGGACCCCAAGGGGTATGGTGGGTGAGGGTACACCAGGCGTCAAGATGTGCCTGATCATCAGATGAATGGTCTGTCAGGACGCTGCACCCATACCAAGACGCGGTGTCATTGAGGGGGTTTGAGTACATACAATTTGGGCATGTATGGCATTCATGTTTGGTTGTACGAAATTCAGCGGATGGGTGCCATTATGGTCCTTGCAAGTCCTGTGCACGGACACTGTGTATTGCAGTGGTGCCATGTGGGCAAAGATGTCCTAAGAGGTGGCATGATACTCAATGCATGCAGCAGCACACGACAATAAGCAGCTGCCGTATAATCATCCACACGTTTTTCAATGTAGACACTTCAATTGATCCAAGCATCCTTGCCAAAGCCCAACACACTAATTGTTGCCCAAAGAGATGTAGGGCTTGGGGAGGTTACAAGGACCCCCGTCGCCAGGGCTTCTTTAGAATACCGGGCAATTAAAAACCAAGGGGGGGGGGACCCCTCCCCCAAAACCCCCTCCCCCCCCCCCCAGACCAAAGTGACCATAGTGGGAAAAAACGAAATTTACAATAGGGAAAATCTGGTCAGGCCATTTTTGGTACACCAAGTTTTGGGTCCAAAACCCCCTCCCCCCCTCCCCCCCCCCTGCTCAAAAGAAGCCCTGCCCGTCGCCAAACCACTCGCTGTGCGCCCCACCCTTCGTCGATGACTTGCTGGTGATTGTTGCTGTGAAGATGCCCTGCTGGCACATGCTACACACGCTACACACGCTCTGTGCATGCCCAGATGAAATTGTCTCTCTGGATGAGAGGCTCATGGTGATGGCAATTCTTCTGTCTTGTTTTTGTATGTGTCTTGGTGCCCAGCCCTTACCCCTCATTCAAGAAGACAACGGACGTCAGCACCAGGTAGGGATGGAGAATCAAGTCAGAGCTCAGCCCCTAGAGGATCACCTGCAGCAGGAAGCCACGAAGATGGAGCCCCTCCCCAATGAGCTAGTGTATGGTGGTGTTATTTTTTTTTTTAACTGTAGTGCAAACACTGGCGCTGTCACGGCCTGCTGTGCATGACTTTTGGCGCCCTATCACCCTGTTGGCCTGTTTAAGGCCGAGGGTCCACGCCTAGGGTCAACCGCCCATTCATATTGTTGTTGCAGGCGAGTCCAGTGGAGTGGCATATCTCTTGGGGACGTTGGGGATTATGCCAACTTTCTGGGTTTTCGGGGTTCGGTGCCATTGTTGCCTCATTTGTGCCCACTGAGTGTTCCGGAGGTAGGGGTATGTGGGGTATACTCGGAAAGCCCTTGAAAAGGGCTATTTGGAACACCCCAGGTCTGCATGTTGTACTGATGACATGTCTGAGATTTTCGTCCGTTTTGGACGATGCTTGCGTTGTTTGCTGCCTCTTTTTATCAACAGGCAGCTGCCATGTCTTCATACAAATTCACGCCACGGGCTGTTGCTTCCCCGGACGCACCACAAAAGCCTTTGACGCGCAAAAGGGCTCGCTCTGGGGGTGTAAACTGGGTGCAGGTGTCTCGGGATGAGCCCGGCAGGAAGGCAAAAAAGCCCCGTACCTCCCGCTCACAGCCACCCGCATGCTCCCACAAGGAGCATGCCATTCTGACGACCCCTGAGGCCACTGCTTTTGCTGCCCAGTTTTGGGATCGAAAGACGCACCCCACCAAGGCTTCGCAACATGAATTTTTGGCCACATGCATTGACGTTGATGTGAAGAAAAACGCGAAATACAACAATTACGAGAAGTACACCATCAAAAGGGGTCATCGAACAAAATATTTCGCACCGTACCGGGGTATGCGTCGGCAGATTTGCAGAACACAGTTCCTCCACTACTTCAACACGCTACGCTGAACAATGACAAACCCCCCCTCCCCCAACCCATACATTTCTGAAATGGCCTTTTCTTGCAGATTTCAAAATGTATACACATACCCCCCCCCCCCCCAGGTGACGACATGTTTGCACATGGAAGCCAAAGTTGTAGAAATTGCCGAAAAGTGCTAAAACCCAGAAAGTTGGCATATTATGAATGTCCCCGAGAGATATACATTACCCTCTTCAACGTAACTTAAACTTGTGGTCCCGTGGCACCTTGGCCATGGATGTGCTCCTCCTCATGTGAGTCCCAGCGCTCTAACGTTCCTGTCCCTATGGGACGGCCATCTAGTAGAATAACGTCATGCGCCAGCTCGTCCCAGGCACATGGCAACCTGCTTTTTTGGCATTCGCCACGGTATCATGTCCCGCTTTTGTCCATTCATGCGTATACAACTACAATGAACTACTCAATTCGAGTCTGCACCCCGGCCAGCACCCCTTTAATGGTCCACACCAGGTTGTCGATGAGGTCATACACTACGTCAGAGGCCACCACCACGTCGGCCTCGAGGGCACAGAGCTGTGACGCCGTCGCAGTATGCCAGTCCAGGGGCACAAGGTGAGTACATGCGGACACCAAAGTGCCGGAGAAGCACAGGTTGCCGATCGGGCAGCAGAGCAAGGCCTCAGTGCACGGCAGGTCCGGAGGTGTGGGGGAACGACAGAGGTCATTGTGCAAATGATTCATCCACATGTGTGGGTGTTAAAACAACTTGAACAATGGGATATGCACGCAGCTTTATAGTTGGGGCATCAACTGGGGGGCACGACCGTCCAAAAGTGGCATATGAGATGGACACAGAATCATACCCTCGGAACAACTATCCATGCACTTGAGCGACACAACACCTTTTGCATAGATTTCACCGACAAAAAAAAGCCGCGCTGCGCGTACACTGTGTTAGGTGTTCCCCCCTTGACACCTGAAGCCTGCTCTTGGATCGTGTCTTAAACCTTTTCAAACAGGGCTCCGCTTTTTTGTTGGCATTCCGCCACACCATGTGTCCAAGTATGCTTTCGACACAATGTCAGTGCCAAGGAAAGTATGCACATCACATGGGAAGGCCCCCAGGCTGTCAACATGTTCTAGTTACACGGGTGGGAGAGCCAAGTTCAATGATGTTATCTTGTCTATCCCCTGCATATGCATCCTCAGCCTAGGGGCAGGGGCGGGAGCAGGGGACTGGGTGGCATATGTAGCGTCCACCGTCCGGCACACTGACACCCTCGTGGTCTTCCAGTGGTGCGCAGCGGAGGCCGGGCTCAGTGTCAGGGGCAGGGACATGGACTCTGTGCCGCAGGTGTTCCACTTTGACCGGACATCTGAAGTGGTGCTGCGCCTGGGCCCTGGGGCTCTGTAGGAGGGCAGATGATCTCCTGTGAGGCAGCAGGCGGAATTAATACCTGAAGGGGGGGGGGTCTCGTCGGGTCTCACGTAGGGCTGCTTATTCAAACTTGATTATTCCTCAGCCAAATTTTGGGCCAAGATTTTTTGGGATGGGTGGATCTCAGAGCCCCTCTTTTAAACAAACCCTGTGAGGCAGGGTGTGCCCAGACGTGTGGCAGACTGCAACGCCGACCCCTTCCAGAGCTGTGACCGCAGCTCCGGGTCTGGCCGGCAGCCCAATGTTATGCCTGTTTTGGTGACAACTCACACAATGAAGTGGTGGTTGGCCGTGGCGGTGAAGTGTGGCGCTGGATTACCCATGTGGCACTTGCTCTGTGCCACATGCCTGACAGACCGTTTGTGTTGCTGAATGAAGTGCTGATGAGTCGTGAAGTTCTATGCGCATTTGGGTCATGGCATTTTTAAAGAGGCGAATGGAATGCCCATTGATGTGGTCGTAGAATGCTGGTGCCAGCTTTTTGCTGCTGGCGCCAGCTGCTGCCAGTAGGGGCAGTCCAATGAGGGGGAGGCAAGGCAAGCAAATAGGTGTTGGGGGGTAGGGTAACCTGCGTGCTACTGCCCACTGCTGCAGGGTGAATGGGGTGGGCGACTGGCCCATGGGTCACTCAGCACTGCCAAAAGCTGGCCCCTGGACTCCAGGGAGTGTGTGCAGTGAAGGCACACCTCCACACGCTCTTACCGCTGCCCGTATCTACCCCTCACTGCACTCTGGGGAGTCTTGTAGCAAGGGCCTCCTTGACCAATGCAAACAGCTGCCCTTGAGCTGCACTCTGTGGAGTGCGTGCATGCATGCATGCAGGGACAGGACGTTCTGCAGCATGGGCAACGGCTGCCCACTAACTCTGAGGCATGTGTACAGTCAGATGGCATCCTGCCCCACTACCAACAGGTGTTCCACATGGCATTCTGGGAGTGTACAGTGAGGGGGCACCCGGCACGTTAAGTTCCCATTTTGGAAACATCTTGTGTGCCTCGTGGGATGTCTTGTTGTGTGTCCGTTTTTGACAGGGGTGTTGGTTTGTTGTGATTTTGGATACAACAATTTTTTTTATTTGATGGCTTAAAAAAATAAGATAATATTCAAAGTTTAAGCCAAGCCATCTAAAAATTTGTTTTTGGTTTTTTTTTGGGACCCTTCTGAAAAAACAAGTCACGCTGAGTCTGGACTTGAGTCAATAGTGCATGCCAAGAACCTTTTGGACCGAAAAAAGAGAATGATTTTTTTGAGGAAAAAGAAAATAACAGATAATCCAAGCATATTGCAAAAACCTAAAACATGCAATTTTTAAGTGGAGAGCTGCTGGAAACCCTTGCCAACATCAATACCCACCCCAAACCCCCAGCAGATCGAAGAGCGCATTCCCCAAATGTAACACGGACAAATAGCGGACTCCAAGATGACTGAGATGCACCATTGACAGGTTTTCCCCTAGTGGCAAAAGCAGCACAAAATTGAGGACATGACACATGCATTACTGGGGGCATAATGTGCGATGTGTTCATGCTGTGTGCGCATTGTGCACAAAGTTTGTACAAAACCGTACCCAAGCTGCAGAGTAGTGCCTAGTACAAGTAACAATGAGCCTTGTTGTGCATCTATATGAGTTGCTTGCATGCTTTACCCTAATTTCTAGTGTATTGGTGCATGTTGTTTTGCATCCCTTCGTACAGATTCGTGGTATCAATCAAGAATTTGGATTTGCATTGGCCCCTTTCCGGTTGGGGATACGTACCGGCACGTCAGGCGAGCACGCCTATTGCTGTCGCATGCTTGACAGGATGACCGTGGGTCGAGTGCAACAAACCCCCAACGGTCCTATCTATGTGCCGGAGGATTCAGATGAGACTATGCAGGCCCCTAAGTGGCCTAACTATTTGTCCATCGTTGATGGGGCTCTTAACCCTGTACCTTTGTGTGACCGAGATCAACCTACGGTCAAAGAGGTCATGGCCAAAAATCGTGGCCTGGTGTCCTATATTCCTACTCAAGACTTATACCGAGCTGGGCAGTAGATGTCATTATTGCGTTTGAGACACTTGGTTGGCACACTGGTGATTGTCCTGAACTTTCACAACGATCGTCTCGACAACTGCTTCAAAACAGGCTGAAAAAGGCCATTTATGGACACTAAATCGGCCATGGAACGGGCTAGACAGCTCAAAATAGCACGAAACTTGTTTGTGGTGATGTGTGTTTGCTCCCCGGTCGTTTTGGGCTACTCCTATGCTAGTTTTGAGCCACGTTATGGCAACAAGTTTTTTAACCACTTGCTTGCTGCTTGCTGCTTGCTGCTTACTGCTGCTAAAATGTGTTGCTCACCCTCGGACCCTAAGTAGGGTTGTAAAACCTCGACGGGGAAAACCCGGCTTAGTAATCAAGACTCGAACTAGGACCGAGTTGGGTCCTAGTCTTGGTTAACGCATTGTCTTGGTTAACGCATTGGAAATCACCGTTGAAGAAAGACTGCTTGCTTTAGAGATGTGCCTCGACGGTCAGGACGATTGTCCTCAAACACGGCTCAAAAACGGCTCATTTTCACCTCAAAATGGACCACCGTCTGGCACCACGGCATGGTACATGCCATATTGAACACCCATTTGCCATCATTTGATAGCCCAATCGCCATGGAAGAACAACGGCCCTCATTGCAAACGCGCACTTGACACACCGGCGACCGTCCTGAGTTTTCAGGACGATCGTCCTGAAAAAAGCCCCAAAATGGCCATTTTTGGACATTAAATCGGCCATGGAACGGGCTAGACGGCTCAAAATGCAACGAAACCTGTTTGTGGTGATGCGTGTTTGCTCCCCGGTCGTTTTGAGCCACTTGGATGCCGGTTTTGAGCCACGGTGTGGTCGCAAGGACTTTTTACTCGCCTGTTGCTTGCTGCTTGCTGCTTGCTGCTTGCTGCTGCTGCTAAAACGTGTTGCTCACCCTTGGACCCTAAAAGGTGGTGTAAAACCTCGACAGGGTAAACCCAGCTGGGTAACAAGACTCGAACTAGGACCGAGCTGGGTCCTAGTCTTGCGTAACGCATTGGAAATCACCGTTGAAGAAAGAACGCTTGCTTTAGAGATGTGCCTCGACGGTGAGGAGGATCATCCTGGAACACGGCTCAAAAAGGGCTCATTTTCACCTCCACTTGGACCACCGTGTGGCACCACGGCGTGGTACAAGCTTATTCAACACCTATTTGCCATCATTTGATAGCCCAATCGCCATGGAAGAACAACGGCCCTCATTGCAACCGCGCACTTGACACACCGACGATCGTCCTGGGTTTTCAGGACGATCGTCCTTAAAACAGCCCCAAAACGGCCATTTTTGGACACTAAATCGGCCGTAGAACGGGCTAGACGGCTCAAAATGTAACGAAGCTTGTTTGTGGTGATGCGCCTTGGCTCCCCGGTTTTTTTGAGCTACTTGGATGCCGGTTTTGAGCCACGATGCCGTCTTGAGGAGTTTCCTTGCGTCTCCTGCTGTTGTTGTTGCTGCTGCTGCTTGTTGTTGCTGCTGCTGCTAAAACGTGTTGCTCACCCTTGGACCCTAAAAGGTGGTGTAAAACCTCGACAGGGTAAACCCAGCTCGGTAATCAAGACTCGCACTAGGACCGAGCTGGGTCCTAGTCTTGTGGGACGCATTGGAGATCACCGTTGAGGAAAGACTGCTTGCTTTCGAGATGTGCCTCCACGGTCGGGACGATCGTCCTGAAACACGGCTCAAAAACGGCTTGTTTTCACTTCAAAATGGACCACCGCGTGGCACCACGGCGTGGTACACGCCGTATTGAACACCCATTTGCCATCCTTTGATAGCCCAATCGCCATGAAAGAACAACGGCCCTTATCGGAAACACATGCTTAGCGTAGCGGCGATCGTCCTCAACTTTCAGGACGATCGTCCTGAAAACAGCCGAAAACAGCCTAAAAATGGCCATTTTCGGACACGCCATAGAACAGGCTAGACGGCTCAAACGGCTCGTTTTGAGCTACATGGATGCCAGTTTTGACCCACGGTGTCGTCGCAAGGATTTTTTACCCGCCTGCTGCTGCTGCTGCTTGCTGCTGCTGCTAAAACGTGTTGCTCACCCTTGGACCCTAAAAGGTGGTTACAGAGCTGGGTTTACCCTGTCGAGGTTTTACACCACCTTTTAGGGTCCAAGGGTGAGCCACACGTTTTAGCAGCAACAGCAGCAGCAGCAGCAGCAGCAAGCAGCAGCAGGTGGTTAAAAAGTCCTTGCGACCACACCGCGGCACAAAACCGGCATCCAAGTAGCTCACAACGACCGGGGAGCAAATACGCATCACCACAAACAGGTTTGGTTGCATTTCGAGCCGTCTAGCCTGTTCTACGGCCGATTTAGTGTCCAAAAAAGGCAGCTTTTGGGCTTTTTTTGGCCGTTGTCAGGACGATCGCTGCTACGCCAAAAAGGTGTTGTTCTTTCATGGCGATTGGGCTATCAAAGGATGGCAAATGGGTGTTCAATAAGGCGTGTACCACGCCATGGTGCCACGCGGTGGTCCATTTTGAGCCGTTATTGAGCCGTGTTTCAGGACAATCGCCGTAACCATGGAGGCACATCTCTAAAGCGGTCTTTCTTCAACGGTGATGTCCAATGCGTTACGCAAGACTAGGACCCAGCTCGGTCCTAGTTGGAGTCTTGATTACCGAGCTGGGTTTACCCTGTCGAGGTTTTACACCACCTTTTAGGGTCCAAGGCTGAGCAACACCTTTTCGCAGCAACAGCAAGCAGCAGCAGCAAGCAGCAGAAGGTCCAAAAGTCCTTGCGACCACAACGCGGCTCAAAACCGGCATCCAAGTAGCTCTAAACGACCGGGGAGCAAAGGCGCATCACCACAACCAAGTTTCGTTGCGTTCCGAGCCGTCCAGCCCGTTCTACGGCCAATTTAGCGTCCAAAAATGGCCGTTTTTTGGGCTGTTTTTGGCTGTTTTCAGGACGATCGTCCTGAAAGTTGAGGACGATCGCCGCTACGCTAAGCATGTGTTTAAGATAAGGGCCGTTGTTCTTTCATGGCGATTGGGCTATCAAAGGATGGCAAATGGGTGTTCAATAAGGCATGTACCACTCCGTGGTGCCACGCGGTGGTCCATTTTGAGGTGAAAACAAGCCGTTTTTGAGCCGGGTTTCAAGACGATCGTCCCGACCGTGGAGGCACATCTCGAAACCAAGCAGTCTTTCCTCAACGGTGATCTCCAATGCGTTACGCAAGACTAGGACCCAGCTCGGTCCTAGTTCGAGTCTTGTTACCGAGCTGGGTTTACCCTGTCGAGGTTTTACACCACCTTTTAGGGTCCAAGGGTGAGCAACACGTTTTAGCAGCAGCAGCAAGCAGCAGCAGCAGCAGCAAGCAGCAGCAGCAGCAGGCGAGTAAAAAGTCCTTGTGACGAGACCGTGGGTCAAAACCGGCATCTAAGTAGCTCAAAACGACCGGGGAGCAAACACGCACCACCACAAACAGGTTTCGTGCCGCTTTGAGCCGTCTAGCCCGCTCTATGGCCGATTTAGTGTCCAAAAAAGGCCGTTTTTGAGCCGTTTTAAGGACGATCGTCCTGAAAGCTCAGGACGATCGTTGGTTTGTCTAGTAGGCGGTTCCGGTTAGCGCCGTTGTTTTTGCACAACGATTATACAATCAAATGCTTGCGAATGGGTGATGAAGAAGGCATCTTCCGCACCGCAGTGTCTTCCCGTGGTCCATTTGGGGTGAAAAGTAGGCGTTTTTAATTCCTGTTCAAGAGCAGGCAGGAAGCTGCGACAAGCAATCCAAGAGTTCTTGCTGACACAACGTGGGTCAAAACCGGCATCCAAGTAGCTCAAAACGACCGGGGAGCAAACGCGCACCACCACAAACAGGTTTCGTGCCGTTTTGAGCCGACAAGCCCGCTCTATGGCCGATTTAGTGTCCAAAAAAGGCCGTTTTTGAAATGTTTTTAGCACGATCGTCCTGAAAACTCACGACGATCGTCGGTTTGTCCAATAGGCGATTCCAGTGAATGATGTTGTTCTTGCACAACGATACCGGCATCCAAGTAGCTCAAAACGACCGGGGAGCAAACACGCACCACCACAAACAGGTTTCGTGCCGTTTCGAGCCGTCTAGCCCGCTCTATGGCCGATTTAGTGTCCAAAAAAGGCCGTTTTTGAGCCGTTTTCAGGACGATCGTCCTGAAAACTCAGGACGATCGTTGGTTTGTCTAGTAGGCGGTTCCGGTTAGCGCTGTTGTTCTTGCACAACGATTATACAATCAAATGCTTGCGAATGGGTGATGAAGAAGGCATCTTCCGTACCGCAGTGTCTTCCCGTGGTCCATTTGGGGTGAAAAGTAGGCGTTTTTAATTCCTGTTCAAGAGCAGGCAGGAAGCTGCGACAAGCAATCCAAGAGTCCTTGCGGACACACCGTGGGTCAAAACCGGCATCCAAGTAGCTCAAAACGACCGGGGAGCAAACGCGCACCACCACAAACAGGTTTCGTGCCGTTTTGAGCCGACAAGCCCGCTCTATGGCCGATTTAGTGTCCAAAATAGGCCGTTTTTGAGATGTTTTTAGCACGATCGTCCTGAAAACTCACGACGATCGTCGGTTTGTCCAATAGGCGATTCCAGTGAATGCTGTTGTTCTTGCACAACGATACCGGCATCCAAGTAGCTCAAAACGACCGGGGAGCAAACACGCACCACCACAAACAGGTTTCGTGCCGTTTCGAGCCGTCTAGCCCGCTCTATGGCCGATTTAGTGTCCAAAAAAGGCCGTTTTTGAGCCGTTTTCAGGACGATCGTCCTAAAAACTCAAGACGATCGTTGGTTTGTCTAGTAGGCGGTTCCGGTTAGCGCTGTTGTTCTTGCACAACGATTATACAATCAAATGCTTGCGAATGGGTGATGAAGAAGGCATCTTCCGTACCGCAGTGTCTTCCCGTGGTCCATTTGGGGTGAAAAGTAGGCGTTTTTAATTCGTGTTCAAGAGCAGGCAGGAAGCTGCGACAAGCAATCCAAGAGTTCTTGCTGACACAACGTGGGTCAAAACCGGCATCCAAGTAGCTCAAAACGACCGGGGAGCAAACGCGCACCACCACAAACAGGTTTCGTGCCGTTTCGAGCCGTCTAGCCCGCTCTATGGCCGATTTAGTGTCCAAAAAAGGCCGCTTTTGAAATGTTTTTAGCACGATCGTCCTGAAAACTCACGACGATCGTCGGTTTGTCCAATAGGCGATTCCAGTGAATGCTGTTGTTCTTGCACAACGATACCGGCATCCAAGTAGCTCAAAACGACCGGGGAGCAAACACGCACCACCACAAACAGGTTTCGTGCCGTTTCGAGCCGTCTAGCCCGCTCTATGGCCGATTTAGTGTCCAAAAAAGGCCGTTTTTGAGCCGTTTTCAGGACGATCGTCCTGAAAACTCAGGACGATCGTTGGTTTGTCTAGTAGGCGGTTCCGGTTAGCGCTGTTGTTCTTGCGCAACGATTATACAATCAAATGCTTGCGAATGGGTGATGAAGAAGGCATCTTCCGTACCGCAGTGTCTTCCCGTGGTCCATTTGGGGTGAAAAGTAGGCGTTTTTAATTCCTGTTCAAGAGCAGGCAGGAAGCTGCGACAAGCAATCCAAGAGTCCTTGCGGACACACCGTGGGTCAAAACCGGCATCCAAGTAGCTCAAAACGACCGGGGAGCAAATGCGCACCACCACAAACAGGTTTCGTGCCGTTTTGAGCCGACAAGCCCGCTCTATGGCCGATTTAGTGTCCAAAATAGGCCGTTTTTGAGATGTTTTTAGCACGATCGTCCTGAAAACTCACGACGATCGTCGGTTTGTCCAATAGGCGATTCCAGTGAATGCTGTTGTTCTTGCACAACGATACCGGCATCCAAGTAGCTCAAAACGACCGGGGAGCAAACACGCACCACCACAAACAGGTTTCGTGCCGTTTCGAGCCGTCTAGCCCGCTCTATGGCCGATTTAGTGTCCAAAAAAGGCCGTTTTTGAGCCGTTTTCAGGACGATCGTCCTAAAAACTCAGGACGATCGTTGGTTTGTCTAGTAGGCGGTTCCGGTTAGCGCTGTTGTTCTTGCACAACGATTATACAATCAAATGCTTGCGAATGGGTGATGAAGAAGGCATCTTCCGTACCGCAGTGTCTTCCCGTGGTCCATTTGGGGTGAAAAGTAGGCGTTTTTAATTCCTGTTCAAGAGCAGGCAGGAAGCTGCGACAAGCAATCCAAGAGTCCTTGCGGACACACCGTGGGTCAAAACCGGCATCCAAGTAGCTCAAAACGACCGGGGAGCAAACGCGCACCACCACAAACAGGTTTCGTGCCGTTTTGAGCCGACAAGCCCGCTCTATGGCCGATTTAGTGTCCAAAATAGGCCGTTTTTGAGATGTTTTTAGCACGATCGTCCTGAAAACTCACGACGATCGTCGGTTTGTCCAATAGGCGATTCCAGTGAATGCTGTTGTTCTTGCACAACGATACCGGCATCCAAGTAGCTCAAAACGACCGGGGAGCAAACACGCACCACCACAAACAGGTTTCGTGCCGTTTCGAGCCGTCTAGCCCGCTCTATGGCCGATTTAGTGTCCAAAAAAGGCCGTTTTTGAGCCGTTTTCAGGACGATCGTCCTAAAAACTCAGGACGATCGTTGGTTTGTGTAGTAGGCGGTTCCGGTTAGCGCTGTTGTTCTTGCACAACGATTATACAATCAAATGCTTGCGAATGGGTGATGAAGAAGGCATCTTCCGTACCGCAGTGTCTTCCCGTGGTCCATTTGGGGTGAAAAGTAGGCGTTTTTAATTCGTGTTCAAGAGCAGGCAGGAAGCTGCGACAAGCAATCCAAGAGTTCTTGCTGACACAACGTGGGTCAAAACCGGCATCCAAGTAGCTCAAAACGACCGGGGAGCAAACGCGCACCAGCACAAACAGGTTTCGTGCCGTTTCGAGCCGTCTAGCCCGCTCTATGGCCGATTTAGTGTCCAAAAAAGGCCGTTTTTGAAATGTTTTTAGCACGATCGTCCTGAAAACTCACGACGATCGTCGGTTTGTCCAATAGGCGATTCCAGTGAATGCTGTTGTTCTTGCACAACGATACCGGCATCCAAGTAGCTCAAAACGACCGGGGAGCAAACACGCACCACCACAAACAGGTTTCGTGCCGTTTCGAGCCGTCTAGCCCGCTCTATGGCCGATTTAGTGTCCAAAAAAGGCCGTTTTTGAGCCGTTTTCAGGACGATCGTCCTGAAAACTCAGGACGATCGTTGGTTTGTCTAGTAGGCGGTTCCGGTTAGCGCTGTTGTTCTTGCGCAACGATTATACAATCAAATGCTTGCGAATGGGTGATGAAGAAGGCATCTTCCGCACCGCAGTGTCTTCCCGTGGTCCATTTGGGGTGAAAAGTAGGCGTTTTTAATTCGTGTTCAAGAGCAGGCAGGAACCTGCGACAAGCAATCCAAGAGTCCTTGCGGACACACCGTGGGTCAAAAACGGCATCCAAGTAGCTCAAAACGACCGGGGAGCAAACACGCACCACCACAAACAGGTTTCGTGCCGTTTCGAGCCATCTAGCCCGCTCTATGGCCGATTTAGTGTCCAAAAAAGGCCGTTTTTGAGATGTTTTTAGCACGATCGTCCTGAAAACTCACGACGATCGTCGGTTTGTCCAATAGGCGATTCCAGTGAATGCTGTTGTTCTTGCACAACGATACCGGCATCCAAGTAGCTCAAAACGGCCGGGGAGCAAACACGCACCACCACAAACAGGTTTCGTGCCGTTTCGAGCCGTCTAGCCCGCTCTATGGCCGATTTAGTGTCCAAAAAAGGCCGTTTTTGAGCCGTTTTCAGGACGATCGTCCTGAAAACTCAGGACGATCGTTGGTTTGTCTAGTAGGCGGTTCCGGTTAGCGCTGTTGTTCTTGCACAACGATTATACAATCAAATGCTTGCGAATCGGTGATGAAGAAGGCATCTTCCGCACCGCAGTGTTTTCCCGTGGTCCATTCGGGGTGAAAAGTAGGCGTTTTTAATTCGTGTTCAAGAGCAGGCAGGAAGCTGCGACAAGCAATCCAAGAGTCCTTGCGGTCACACCGTGGGTCAAAATTGGCATCAAAGTAGCTCAAAACGACCGGGGAGCAAACACGCACCACCACAAACAGGTTTCGTCCCGATTCGAGCCGTCTAGCCCGCTCTATGGCCGATTTAGTGTCCAAAAAAGGCCGTTTTTGAGATGTTTTTAGCAAGATCGTCCTGAAAACTCACGACGATTGTCGGTTTGTCCAATAGGCGATTCCAGTCCATGTTGTTGTTCTTGCACAACGATTAGACAATCAAATGATTGCAAATGGGTGATGAAGAAGGCATCTTCTGCACCGCGGTTTCTTCCCGTGGTCCATTTGGCATGAACAATGGGCGTTTTTGAGTTAGTGTTCAAGAGCGCACACGGTAGGAACAAGAAGCTCGCAACACCCGGCGATCCATATGTGCCTTTGTTGCCATGTAGGCTTTCTCATGGCATCCAGGCGGTTTGTTATGTACGTACCTTGGTCGCCGTGTAGGCTTTCTCACGGTAATCAAAGTAATTGACGTTGTCCGATGACGGAACACCAGTGTTTGTTTGACCATGCTCGTTCGTCACAATTGTTCATTCGTTGAGTGCACTTGCTCCATATGTGCTTTTGTTGCCATGTAGGCTTTCTCATGGCATGAAAACGTGCTTGTTATGTGGGTACCTTGGTGGCCTTGTGGGCCTTCTCACGGCAATCCAAGCAGCTCGCAACACCCGGCAATCCAAATGATCCTTTGTTGCCATGTAGGCTTTCTCATGGCATCCAAGCGGTTTGTTATGTACGTACCTTGGTCGCCGTGTAGGCTTTCTCACGGCAATCACAGTAATTGCCGTTGTCCGATGAGGGAACACCAGTGTTTGTTTGACCATGCTCGTTCGTCACAATTGTTCATTCGTTGAGTGCACTTGCTCCATATGTGCGTTTGTTGCCATGTAGGCTTTCTCATGGCATCAAAACATGCTTGTTATGTGGGTACCTTGGTCGCCGTGTAGGCCTTCTCACGGCAATCAAACTCGTTCACTTTCCCAACGAGGAACACCTATGATGTTTGACCATGCTCTGGCTAGTTCCCAATTTGTGCCCTCGTTTTGGACGCTTAGTTGTTTTTTTTTGTCACCATCCTTTTGGTGTGGATCTTATTGTATTTTCCATTCGGAAACATGCCTACGCCTTCACTGACCGACAAAGATTGTCATGATGTGGCTTGCCTATGGGGATGGAAGTGGGTACGCCAAGACAACCAAGACATGAAGGCCAAGGCGGTCATGCGTTGGACTTGTGCATCTTGTGGAGAATCCAAGGATGTACGGTTTGATAACATGAAAAAGTTTGGTCCGGGAAAGCACAAGTGTTCAAAACAATCTCAACCACAAGAGAAAGAGGCAAATGCGAAAGGAAAAGATGGTCGCCCATCCGTCACCACGTTGCATTGCCATCAACTTGCGGCAGAATATGGATGTGATTGGTTGGGGGTGCTTTTGGACAATGCCGTGCATGTAGATGACTCCGTCATTTCCTCAATTTGTGTGATGCGATGGCAATGTTGGGGTTGTACCACCAACTTTGATCGTACATACAACAACATGAACAGTCGAGGGTTTGTTTGCTCCACTTGCAACGCATCACAAACTAAGGAGGACAAGCAGCGCGCAGGGCAAGCGGGCTCCAAGGAAAACAAGCAGCGGGCAGGGCAAGCGGGCTCCAAGGAGAACAAGCAGCGGGCAGGGCAAGCGAGCTCCAAGGAGAACAAGCAGCGGGCAGGACAAGCGGGCTCCAAGGAGAACAAGCAACGGGCGGGGCAAGCGGGTGGTGTAGTGGCATCCCGAGAGGACAAGCAGCGGGCAGGGCAAGCGGGCTCCAAGGAGAAGAAGCAGCGGGCAGGGCAAGCGGGCTCCAAGGAGAACAAGCAGCGGGCAAGGCAAGCGGGCTCCAAGCAGAACAAGCAGCGGGCAGGGCAAGCGGGCTCCAAGGAGAACAAGCAGCGGGCAGGGCAAGCGGGCTCCAAGCAGAACAAGCAGCGGGCAGGGCAAGCGGGCTCCAAGGAGAACAAGCAGCGGGCAGGGCAAGCGGGCTCCAAGGAGAACAAGCAGCGCGCAGGGCAAGCGGGTGGTGTGGTGGCATCCCGAGAGGACAAGCAACGGGCAGGGCAAGCGGGCTCCAAGGAGAACAAGCAGCGGGCGGGACAGGCTAGCCCTAAGGAGGACAAGCAGCGGGCGGGCCAAGCGGGCGCTAAGGAGCATAGGCAAGGGGAAGGCGGGCTGGGGCCATTCCGCGTGCTTTGAATTATGCACTTGAAACCTTGGCAAGCCAGCCAACGCAAGCCATTCAGCACATTTGGGAGAGAGGCAATGAGATAGAACCCTCCGGTTCCGTTGTGGATGACGAAGAGGACGCCATGGTGCAATCGGTTGCAGCTCCATCACCTGATGAGTTTACAGGATCAAAGGTTGGCACGTCCCTTGCTTCGACTGTGAGAGGGTTTTGGGAGCAAACCACGATGGATAGATTTTCGGTTCAACCTGCGGCCAATTTGGAGAGTTGTGAGTCTTTGAAGGCCTTGGTGCGAGCTATACTGGATGAGAAGGTGGACACCGCGGATATGGTGGTGTTGGCCAAAGAGTGGCACAAAAAAGTGGGAGTATGCGAGGACATTCAATCTTGCGGGTGCTGCGGAGTGAGAGATTTCCAACAAGTGAAGGAAGTGGAGGTATCCAAGTTGGACCTGTTAAGGTTGGACACAGAACAAATTTCATGTGCCATGGGATTCCCACTGAGTATCGCAAGTATGCCGCGGTCTTTGAACAAGACACACGGCTATATTGGTTGCACCATGATCTTGTATCTAATGGTGTAGTGCAATTGTGTAATTCATGTCATCGGAGTTTGTGTCATCCAAAGAAAGGTCAAGTGCCACCAAATGCCTTTGCTAGTGGCAAGCATTTTGGTAAGCGATGCGACTTACCGGAGTTAACGGATTTGGAGGAGCGTATGTTGGGACGAGTGCGGACGACAGTAAACACCGTGAAGCTTGTTAGTGCCAAGAATGGTGCAACATCGCAATGGGGTGTTCGAGGGCACGCTCTTTCTGTACCGCATGATGGACCTGAAGTGTTGGCAGCACGTCTACCGGATGTAGAAGCTCTTGTGGGTACAAAGGTAATTTTTGTGGGACCGCGCCGTGATGCGGAGGCTATGCGTCGTGATCAACATTGTAAAGAACGAGTAGAGCGAATCTTCACACCGCGATGGGATCGATTGGTTCAATGGTTGCAAGTTTTGAAAGTGATCAATCCGGAATATGCCAACATCGAAATCTTGGAGGTTGCACCACCTGAAGTTGTTGATTTTCCAAATGCGGTATTTGACAATATGTCCATTGGTGATCATCCGGACGTGATTGCAGCCGAAAAGCAATCCGGTGCGGACATTGCAGGTGCAAGAAAAGGTGACTTGGCTGATGGTGAGGTAATATTGGATGCTGTTATGCTGTCGGATGGAGCATTATTGAATCGAGATGGGAACGATGTGCCACAGGTTCTTCAATCTATCAAGGAGATGCTAGCGGAACGTCGTAACAGTATAGTTCGACGAGAAGAAGTTGGCATGAACGAGTTTGAGGCCAATGACCGCCTTTTGACGTTGTCCTTTCCCTCGTTGTTTACCCTTGGTGCGCGTTTGAAACCCAATGTTGTTCCCGACTAGAATATTCCCAATGGGAACAATTCCCGCCGGAACAATCTCGTTGGGAACACCACTGGAACAAGTGTCGCAGGCCAGATAACCAGATCCATCACCATGAGTTTCCAAGTTCCTAAATGATGTTTTTTGTCTCTTTCTTGCATGTATAACGCGTCCAAGGCTTGTCTTTCCCATCGGGGCCATGTTGACATCTTGTGAGCCGTTGGTGCCACCTTCCACTAGGTGTACACATTTCGAACTTTTCGTATCCATTTGCAAGCCCGCTGTTTCTTGTAGTTCAGACGCAGTGTTGCATGACTTTTCAACGTTGGCGTCCCCATTCTCCCGTTTGATTTTTGCATTGTGGCCATGCCTAGGGTCCCATTTTGGTATTTGTTCCTTGCCTGAATACTCGGTGGGTCTACGGGCATCTTCCCCTAGAGGTATGCATTGCCAAATTTCGCTTCGTAGTTCATTGTTGTAGCTTCATCATGCCTAGATCGCAAACCCGCGTTGCGCAACTAACCACCCACCTCGTCCATTTGGCTAGTGCTGTTAGCCTCCGGGAAGGGGATCCTGTTGGGGAGCTCATAGCGGAATGGGCCATCTCCTCTCCACACGCCCGCCGCCAATTTGCGGTGGCCGTGCGCTTGGCCCAACCAAGCTGTGTACGAGAGATACAGCAGGGGGCAATCGCCAAGTACGCCTCCGAGGTGCTCCCCCCCGATGAGTGTTGCGAGCTCATCCTCAACCTGCGTGCGCCCAAATCCGCTTGGCGCACGCTCTCGGAAGTATACACTCCGGGGGCTGAAGTACACCGCGACCACGGGCCTTCCATTCGCCCGTCCGATTTGCCCTGAGAGGGCTTTCCAGCAGCGCTGGCAAGATCTACTGGCCCCCTTGGAGCTGGCCCCCGCGGTGAGCACTTCGGATCCCAAGGCCACGGGCATCAGTTGGCCGTGGGCATCATGGCTGCGCTACATTGCTAGCCAACCCCCGTTGTGCCGCATGATCGATTGGTCGTTCCCCCTGACTTTCATTGTCAGGGGGGATGGCTACCCCTGCGCAGGCGGGGAGTGGTCCCAATTGTCTGTGTCCATCGCCAACATGGGCCTTTGGGGACGGATTCCCGCCTGCGTGTGGGTCATCGGCCTCGCAATCTGCGGGGACAAAGCGATGGCGACCCTAGCAACCCTTTGGGAAGACAATATTAAGGTGTGCCGCGCACACACCGTGTTGTTCCGGCGACGTTCCGATCACTTGTTCCGGCGACGTTCCGGCGACGTTCAAGTGTTTCGTTGGAACCGCCACCGGAACAATCTAGTTCCAACAAAATTGATGTTTTTTTCTTAGGCCATCCAGGAGGTCGTGGACACCCACCGGGTGGTCTTCAATTCCCATGAGGAAGCGGCCGATGCCTGGCTCGGTGGTGATTCCCCCTGGGTGCGCCGCATTATCGGGATCACACCGGCCCCACAAGTGGGGTCACTATACAACGAGGGGATTTGGGACTCCGACGCCGCTATGTGGCGGGGCAAAGACGTGGTCCGGACCACCGAGTCGGACCACGCACAGCGGACGTCCTTCTTGTTGGGAACACCATCGCTGAAGGCCGCAGGTTGTTCCGTGGAACCAGTGGTGGTCATTGCCCGGTGCCGCGTTGTCATGTCCATTCTGCACTGTTGCATGGCGATGGGCCGGTTGCAAATGACCAACATTGAGCGGTTGGCGGCAGAGCGGCTAGCCGGGGGCGATGAGGTGTCCCGTGCGGCGATTCAGGCGGTATTGCATGAGCATCGCACTGGGTGCCGCCTAGGCAAGGATTGTTCCCCGGATGGTGAGGAGACGCCGCGCCTGTTTGCGGCTTGGCCCGATGTTGCATTGTTGCTGTCGGTTGGGCCGGAGGAACCCCTCTATAGGGCTGTGATGGGGATGGCGAAGCTTTTGAAGGACCTGTACCACACCTATCAGGTGGGTACGCGTCCCCAATGCCGGGCAGCGGCAGCTCCCTTCCGGGAGCATTGTGCTCCTAGGTCCGCGTCCCATTACCTCCTGTTCCAGGAGGAGGATGCGGATCGCGTATTGGACGACATTTGGCCGTTCGGATGGGCAATGTTCTCAGATGACATTGTCGAAAGCCTTAACCGCTTCCTGAAGCAGGCTTTCAACGAACACAGTGCCCGGGGCGGTGGCCGGCAAACGGCTACTGGGACCGCCAGCTGCGGTCGCTCGCAGGCATCCATTGATTCGGACGCCGACGCCCTGCAGCAAGTGTTGCAATGGGTTTTCTTGTACTTTCACATTCATCTCCACCAACATGAT
Organism: Eutreptiella sp. 'Long Island Sound 2002'; assembly: GCA_964036045.1. Taxonomy (NCBI): domain Eukaryota; phylum Euglenozoa; class Euglenophyceae; order Eutreptiales; family Eutreptiaceae; genus Eutreptiella; species Eutreptiella sp. 'Long Island Sound 2002'. The sequence goes on along the minus strand of OZ038381.1, from coordinate 120,236,060 downwards.
GCTATTCGACATGTGCCTTGTGTTCCCAGGGCTGCACTAGAGACCACCCCCTCTGCACCACCCCCGTTCCTCAGCTCTCTTCTTTCTTCTGCTCCTATCCATGGCCGCGCCCGTCATCGCAGATATGATGCAAATGATGTTGGTGCTTCTGAAGGCCACCAAGAATATGCGGGTTTGCGGGTTTGGGCTTGGGTGGGGGTTTGGGCTTGGGTTTGGGCTTGGGGCTGGGTGTGGGTTTGGGCTTGGGCCTGGGTGTGGGTTTGGGCTTGGGTGTGGGTTTGGGCTTGGGTTTGGGCTAGGGGTTGGGTGTGGGTTCGGGTGCGGGTTTTGGTTCGGGCCGAGGTTTGGGTTTGGGTTTGGGTGTATGCTTTGGCGCGCTTTGCGCGCAGTGGAAATCGGTGCGTTGGGTTGGTGTGTCCCTGCCTGCCCTGCTCCCCCCGCTCCCCCCTGTGTCCCTTTTGCTCTTTGCTCTTTAGGAATTTGATGATTTGTTGTTGAGGGGAAGGGGAAAACCCAAGAACCCCCAGTGATTATTCGTGCCCCATGCCCATAAAGGGGCTAGGAATCTATGTTGTTGAGGGGAAGGGGAAAACCCAAGAACTCCCAGTGATCATTTGTGCCCCATGCCCATAAAGGGGCTAGGAATCTTTGTTGTCCAGGGGAAGGGGAAAACCCAAGAACCCCCAGTGATTATTTGTGCCCCATGCCCATAAAGGGGCTAGGAATCTTTGTTGTCCAGGGGAAGGGGAAAACCCAAGAACCCCCAGTGATTGTTCGTGCCCCATGCCCATAAAGGGGCTAGGATTCTTTGTATTGGATGTCCCCCCCCCCCCCCCACGGGGCCGTAGTGCACGCAGTGCGCCCTGTGCGCGCGCCAAACTGTGCCTATTTTCCACTGTTCCGGCGACGTTCCAACAACCCATTCCGGCGAAGTTCTGGCGACGTTCGAGCAGCCACGGGAACGTCGCTAGAACGTCGCCGGAACAGGTTGTTGGAACGTCGCCGGAACAAGGTGTCTGGGTAGGGTTGGCCTCTCTCCGGCATCCTTGTCTGCAGGACGGGATGACCGAGACCGAGGCCCTGGGGGCAACACTGGCTGCACCACCCCGGCCAGCCCCACTGGGGGCACAGGGGGCCACACGCTCCGAGCCGCGCAGCAGCTCTGCGCTGGCTTCGCCAGCCCCTCCCCCACCTCAGGGCGCTCCCAAACACCCTCCGTGGGCAACCCCCGCTCACCGGCCATCGGAGCCGCCACGGCCTGCCCCACAAGGGGCCGCGCCAGTTGCGCCTCTCCAAGCGCATCGCCCCCAGTTGCCCGAGCCCTCGACTGGGAGCTCAATGAGTAACGGGGGGGGGGTTCGGGAGCACGCCGTGGTTCTGGGGGAGCTGCAAGAGGCGAGGGGCAATGTTGAAAGCCTGCGCTGCCGGGTGAAAAAATGGTGTGCGAAATTGGCGGATTGCCGGCGGCGTGGGGACATCACCGGCGGGGGGCACGCGGGCGAGAGGGTTCTCGAGGGGAACCGGCGGGTAAGGGAGGCGCAGAAGGCGGTGGAGGTGCTTGAAAGGGAGTTGCAGGGCATGGGTGGGGGGGTGCAGGTGAAACAGGAAGGGGGTGACAACGACGATGACATTGTGGAGCTGGGTGAGGTGGTGGTGGATGAGAAGGATGAAGAGCGGAGGGCTAACCCGGGGGTTAAGAGAGAGGAAGAAGAGGGGGGGGTGGAGGGGGATGGGGATGGGGAGGGGGATGGGGATGGGGAGGGGGAGGGGGATGACGCCGGCGGCGTCTTGCGCATTACGGATTGGATACGCAACCGCCTTGGCTCATCCCTGGCAGCAAAAGCTGCCAATTTTCCCTGGACAAGGGAGATGGTAGGCCCCAACCCCCCCCCCCCCCCTGGACGCCTGTGTCCTACGAGCCCCCCACCCCACCATTTACACGCTCCGTTGGCTGCTGCAGCGCTTCCTGCACAAGGAACTGCACTGCAAGGAGCAGCGTGATTGCCGCTGGCGCCGGGAGGAGGGGTCCGCGCCAGGGGGGGTCCCGGTGTCCTGGGTGACCGGGCCGGGGACAGGGCGCACGGCACCCCTCCCCACCGACCGGCTCCCCAGCAAGGCGCAGGGGGGCAAATTTCTAACCGCGGGCTCTGTCAGTGCGGGGAGTTGCCATTGGCACCTCATTTTTGAGCGTTGGGCCGACCACGGCCTTGGCGAGGTGAGGGCGACTCCCCGCAAGGACACCATCCTCTTTCGGGCCAATTGGACCCGAATCCTCCGCGACGGCATCTATGTGGTCGAGGACGAAGGCAAATACCATGGCTTCGTCGTTGGCCAAACGTTGTCGCGGCATGGCGCCCTACGCGTCAAGTGCGAGGACGACGCGCAGCGGCACCAACAATCTGCCGTTCGGGCAGTGCTAGCGGAACGTGAGCGCACGCCGACCTCGCAATTGCGGCAAGCGTTGGCGTCGATCAAGGAGAACGTGGACACGCGCGTGCGGGTATGCCCCCCCGCAAGCATGTCCACATGGCCAATAGGGCGCAAAAATGCACATGGTTGGCGTGCCGGTGCATTGTTCTGGCGACTTTCCAAACAGTTTGTTCTGGCGACGCTCTAATCTGTCACCAAAAAACGTTTGAAAAGTCTTTTGAACGTCGCCGGAACAGCTTATTCGAACGTCGCTGGAACACTCATCCTGGCTATCCTCCATGTAGGTGGAGGACATCCAGGTCAACCCGTCGGACCCGCGCGCCGTTCGGGTGATCCTTCGTTGGCCAGGAAGCGATCACCGGCCCATCTTTTTGGGTACGTTGCTTCAGCAGTTGCACTTGCAGCCCGTCGCCGTGCTCGAGTTCCTCACGGCCATGATGGACTACGTGGCAGCCCGTGGCAACGTTCTCGCGACGCGCATCGAGGGGTGGGGCAGCATTGGCGACATGTCCCCAGCGCCGCCGCACTGCCAACAAGTGGCCGCAGCGGCCCCCGCCCCGCCCGCGTGTGCACCGCCTGTGCAACCCCAACCCCGGAACCCCCACCCAGCCCCCCAAACAGCACCCAAACCCAAACCCAAACCCCAACGCCCCCCTAAGCGGGAACCCAAGAGCGCCCCCAAACCAGCCCCCCAAAAAAGGAAGAGGCTCCCGGGGGAGTCCTCCAGCGAGGAGTCGTCCAGCGACTCCTCAACGGACTCCTCCTCGGGGTCCACCACCGACTCCTGGGCGTTCGAGGAGCCCAAGCCCCGCCCCCCGGCCAAGGAGCCCACCAAACCCCCTCGCAAGGCTCCCAAGAGAGCCGCGCCCCCCCAACCCAAGGCCAAGCCCCCCCAACCCCAACCCAAGGCCAAGCCAAAGGCAAGAGGGGGGTGGGGGTGCAAATACAAAGCGGGGGAGCAAGTGTATGTAGTTTTTCGGGACAATGGGCAGTGGGGGATCGAGCAGGGCAAAGAGGCCCTTGCCGCGGGTGGCCCCCCCGGGGTTGGGGAGACGTGGATCGCCTTCCCCAAAGACCCCGAACTCTTCGCCATCCCGAGAGCGTCGGTTTGGAAAACCAAGACGCAGGCGAAGAAGTTCCTCGCCAAGATGATGGCGGCCGAGGAGGAGGACAAGGAGGACGACGCGGACGCGGACGAGGAGGGGGACGAGAGCAATGACGGGGACGGGGACGGGGGAGACGAAGGGGATGGACCGGGGGGAGGTTTGGGTGCTACCGGGGCTAACCGGGATGGGGGCGTCGGGGAAGAGGTCGAAGGGGTGGAGGGGGAAAGGATGGAGGTCGAAGGGGTGGAGGGTGAAGGGGTGGTGGGAGAAGGGGTGGAGGGTGAAGGGGTGGAGGGTGAAGGGGTGGTGGGTGAAGGGGTGGAGGGTGAAGGGGTGGTGGGTGAAGGGGTGGTGGTCGGTGAGGGAGATGGGGGGGATAGTGGGGCGGGTGACAAGAGTGCGGGGGCGCCCGCCGGGCCCCCGACCACGCAGGACTTTTAGGTGAGAACAAGAGACTAACCCGATGGGCCCCCGGGGGCACCCTACACAACAATGTATGTTACCATTTTACCCTTCCTTGTGCTTTGCTCTTGTTGTAGAGTGCTTGTTCCGGCGACGTTCCAATAACTTGTTCCAGCGGTGTTCCAATGGTGTTCTAACAAAAACTGTTTTTGAAAACAAGTTTTTTTCACGTGGCAACGCGCCGGGCAACAAATATGAGCATACCAGCGGGGACTCCCAAGGCTAGCAAACAACATATTTTGCCACCATGTACAGGTAGGCTTGGTTGGGGGGTAAATAAATTTTGAACTTTTTTTGTTCCGGCCAGATAGCCTAGAACATTGGAACAATTTGGCCGGAACAACATTGGGTTTCAAACGCGCACCAAGGGTATGTTTGGAAGTGGTATCAAGCGGCCATGTGGAGTTTCGGAAGCGGATACAAGGCACAGGTTGTTGCAATATGATAATCGCTTTGCCGAAGCCCGCGACTTTTGTTTGTTGCTCTTTAATCAAAAGTTCCGCCACACAGCATTGCGAAGTGTTAGGGATGCCATTTATGCCAATCCCAATCGAATGAAGGCATTTGAGACGGCCATCAACACGCCCAATCTTGAGGAAGATTTGAAGAAGGCAGAAGCAAACCCCCAAGGAAAAGAAGCGCGACATCTTGTGCACACATTCATGCCTTTGTTCCGGACTTGCCATGCAGCAGTGCCCTTCAGCACTTCGGAGCGGTATGCAGTGATGGGGAAGATGAATAGTATGATGTTGTTCTTTGGGCCTCCAAGTCTCTTCTACACGGTTGCACCAAATGATATAGACAACGAGTTGTCTTTATGTTTGTCAATGGGTGATCGCCAAGCCCGTGTTCCATTGCCGGAGGTTTCGCGGCGATTTGAAGCGTTATCCAAGAACCCTGTGGCCGCCGCACGCATTTTTGAGCGACAAGTGCGGGCTTTTTTGGAGGTTTTGCTAGGTCTTCCGAGTTCGAAGCAAACCAAGAAAGATCGTGCGGTGTGCAACCGGAAGAAGGGTCTATTTGGTACATGCGTGGCCCATTGCACATGCTACGAGTGCCAAGGCCGAGGCTCTCTCCATTTCCATGGTCTCTTTTGGGGTGGCATTCCCCCATGGTTGTTGGACATGGTTGTGGGCAATAGCGAGCTTGTGCAGGCCGTAGCTGCTGTGTTGGATCAACAAATATGTGCCGCATTGGATGCCCACATTCACCGGGATTATGAGCATAGACTAAAGCACAAGGTTGAAGCCCCACGTATGCTAGAGGAGAAGCAACTTTTGCCTCCATTGCCGGACGACCCCCATGAAGCGGCACGGGAAATTGAACAGTTTGCCTCCAAGGTCTTTGGCAACATTCAAATCCACAGGTGTCTCATTGCTAGTTACGGTAAACCACCAGGAGGAAAGAGCGGGTGCCGTTTTGGGTTGCCTCGTGCAGCGGGAGAAGGGTATGATGACACAAGGCCACATTTCTTTGTGGCGTATCACACCCCTTCGGGAAGGCACAACATCGAGATGTACGATTCGGAGGTGGAATTCGATGCCAATGGTGAAAGGGTAAGCTGTGTTCTCGTCATATGGGAGTTGCGGCGGCCACATCCTTGTGATGGACGTGTGGTTGAAACCAACAAACTCTTGGCCTACCCGTATGCTAGCAACACGAATGTGCAATTCCTCGGAGGTGAGGACGTGCTGGTTGCTGTGGCCAAATACGTTGTAGGTTATTGTAGCAAGAATCCGGTAAGGATTGCCAATGTGTTGAGCACAATTCGTCAAGTGACTCGTGAGGTGGACAAAATGGACACCACGCAGTTTGCACAACCCGGAGAGAAGGAGGCCCTGTTGCTAAAGCGCATCATCAACTCGTTGGACAAGAAGGTGGAATTTAGTGCGCAAATGGCAGCCGTCTCCTTGTTGGGATATCCCTCATGGCATTGCTCTCACAAGTTTGCTGTTGTGCATCCTTGGAGCACTGTAACCGCCATTCCTACTTTATTCAGCCGAATGTTGGAAGATGGAGGCGGGGAGAGTACAAGTGATGATGAAGGTCATGCAAACTTGCAGAATATTTGTGTAGATGCGTCATCCATTTCGTCATCTGTTTCACATGTGGTGGATGATGACCCCTTGGCAACATCACATGTTGATATGCAGCAAGCATCACAAACACCAACACATCCGCCTCCAAATGATGATGGCACGGGTTCTTCAGAGGATGACCAAGATGACAACAATACTATTGTGGAACACCTGAACTCTTTGACAATGGATGTCGCACAATCCGATGCGGATGCAACATGCCGAGCATACCTTTACACAGTGGGTGAAGGATTGGAAGCCAGGCAAATTGCTGTCACGCCCGCCATCAATTATGCTTGTCGTGGGAAGCGGCTTAGGGCCCTTTGCGCTCTTGAGTATTTTCGTCTCATCAAAGTAGAGCAACGGCGTGCAACGGACCCTATTGAAGTTACGGATGGAGTCAATGATGGACGCCCCGAAAATGCCATGTTTGATTTCCATTCCCGGCATGTGCTTGATGATAGCAATTACGTGCAATACCTAGTGTCACAATCTAGTTGCCCTATCTTGGCAGGGAAGCGCATGCCCGTGTGGCCCGGTGTGGATGGTAGTGCTCGCAAAAGGAAGGCATGGGCCAAGTTTGTCATGTGCCATTTCGTTTCTTGGGATGTCGAACAACCGCCCCAAATCACTTGGAACGATTACTTGCAATGGGAGGAACATTGCAAGACCGCACATGCAAGCTACTTGGAGCGTAGTCGGCATTTCAAGGTCGTCCGGTTGAAGAAGATTCGGCACTATGATCGCTTGCGAAAGTCATTGACGGATGACATTCGAAAGCGTTGTAGGAAGATTTGGGGTGTGAGGCACCCGTTGGATGTTGATTTCAACGCGGGTAAGGAGATGGCGGAGGTGAGGGAAACGAGAAAGGAGGTCAAAGATACCAGGTTCGCCGAAGCGGTGCAAGATATGCAAGAAGCAATTCAAAGAGCCCAAAACGCAAATAAAAGAGGACGGGCGGCTTCAAGTGAGGAGTTTGATATCCTCAAAGAAGCCTTGAATTTGCAATTGGGGTTGGCACCGGCAATTGGTCATGCCTCACGGGAAAAAGAAACAAAGTTTCTTTATGCTTTGGGCGATGATGAAAATTACCCACATGGAGATGATATTTACTCCCATGCTCAAAGAGTATTGGATGACATCAAGGCTGAGGAGGAGTCACCGGAGACAGATGTTTCTTCCACATGTGATGGTCACATTAGATCAACAGGAAGTCCAGATCAAGAAGAGATCATCGACAAGATCACAAATTACGTGAGGTTAGAGGCCACGTGCGACTCATCCGCAAAGCCAATTGCATCTTTAGTTTTCCTACATGCTGGCGGAGGAACGGGAAAGAGTTGGGTGGCACGGGAAATCCATGCAAGATTACGACAAAGCTTTGGTTGGAAAATTGTGCGATTTGTTGCTCCATCAGGAATCGCCGCAAGTAATCTGGCAAAGGGTTCTACCATCCATCATGCATTGGGCCATGCTGTTTTTGATGGAGACAGTGAAACGCTGCAATGTGAGAGCGACAAGGCAAAGTTGCACCGGTTGCGTAAACTTTTTGAAGGTTGCAAACTGTTGATAGTGGATGAAGTCTCAATGGTTGGTTGTCGCATGCTATCGGATATTCATAGCCGCCTATGTGAGATTTTGCAATGCCAAGATAAACCATTTGGCGGTATGTGCGTGGTATTGATGGGTGATTTCGTACAATTGACGCTTGTTGGTCAAACGGAATTGTTTGGATCCGTAAAAGTCCCAGTTGGTGGGCAAGACTTGAATGATGTATTTGGCCGGGAATTGTTCCAAAAGTTTGATGAGGTGAGTCCCGTGAAACAACATAGAGCCACGGATCCACAATATGCTGCATCGGTATCCGCCTTCCGTGAGTGGACCACTAGTGCTCTGCAAACACGCATGGAATTCTTGGATACCATCGTGGAAATCACCCCAGAGGAATTTAAGGACCCTACTTGGCAAGAAACCACAATCGTTAGCACTGATCAAAAGACCGTTCACGCTGTGAATGAAGTCATGCTTCAACGATTTGCCATTGCTCGAGGATTGTGCATTGTAGCTTGGAAGTTGCCAATGGTTGACAAGTATGAAAAGAAGTTTGGACACAATTCAAATTTCATATATGACACAGTGAAAGACATGACCGCATACTTTGTCCCACAAGCACCTTGTTGTCTCACAAGCAATTTAAGACCAGAGAAAGGATTGTCCAACGGCACCCAAGGACGGTTGCATAGCATTGTCCTACATGCCGATGAAGCGCAAAGTAGAGCGCAAGAGATCCGTGATGCAGGTGCTGGTACTTTAGTGATGCTTGAGTTCCCACCATTTTGTGTCACCATTGCCATTGATACTTCGGCCTTAAGTACGGGTGGAATGCAACATGAGGATGCATCAAAGGTCGTTGTTCCTCTCATGCAAGTGCAACGCAAGATCAACATTCATTGGTACATTGCTGTGCGCACCAAAGGCGGTGGGTCTTTGTACACTCACGCACATCCCTTCCGATTGACCTTTGGATCAACATATCATGGGGTGCAATGTAGGTCAATGGATAAAATCATCTTGGTCGTAGATGACAAGAGCCTACTTGCGTTGACGTACAACGCCTTCTACGTGGGCATTAGGCGGGTTGGCACAGGTGCTGGTCTTCGTGTTATTCGCTTGCGGAACCATGAAGAGGCACCAGAAGATTGGCGGGGTCGATTGAAGTCACTTGTTCCCAAAGTCATGGTTGTTCGATATATGTTGAAAACGAGCTATGAGAATGCTCACAATTTGTTGAAGGCCATGTACCGTGAATGGGATATTGACTACGACATGAGAGGCCACGACAAGAGAATGCATCGCAAGGCATCCAAGAAGTCTCTCAAAAAAGGAACATTTCCTGGCAGCAGGCAATGTGGTCGAATGTTCGCCACTCCACATCATCGGCGACTGCATGAAGCAAGTTGCAAACATAACCCCAGCAATGGCAGCCAAGAGGAGAATGTACCACATGCTTCCATCGTCGAGCCCCACTCGAAGCCCCACTCGAGTTGGCAAACGACCAAACAATACACCGTCTCCGGAAGCCCGCAAAAGGCAATGTACGGGTACACATACACACAGCCGTGAAAGACAAGAAATGGAAGGGGATATCATTGACACGGTGCTGCAACCCGCATTGGATGAAGACACTTTCATCACCGCCGCTTCCGAAGCACGAATGTTGCTAGACGAACAAGGACAACAAAGACTAGAACGGAAAGGAAAGCAACGTGTACGTGACAATGAAATCTCACCCACCGCACCTTCAAGGCGGAGACACCGTTCATCCGCATCAACACCGGCAACAACAAGCCATGCAACTTCACCTCCTAAAGCCTCCTCACTGTCGCCACAAACCTGTGCACCCCCTGCACGTGCAACGCCCATCCAATCATCGTCGTCGTCATCTCCTTCCTCCCCATTAATGCATGGTCCGCCTACACCTTGGGTTCCATGCCACATTTCCGCCGTTCCGGGATCCAGATTGGTTGAAATTGGATCACTATTGCCGAAGTCCAAGGACAAGGTCACCATGGCTCTAACTCTACTAGGTGCCACTAATGCTCAAGATGTTCGGAGACATTACTTGAAGCTCAGTGTGCAACTGCATCCTGATAAGTCCAAAGATTCTTGGGCCACGGATCGCTTTCAATTGCTTTTGATGGCATATAATCTCTTGAAGGACAAGTATAAGTTGCATTGACAAGCTCCAAATGTGCTTCGCCTCAGATGACCGGACTCAAGTAATAGCAATGGCTTGAGCTTCGCAGCCGGTGGCGCCGGCAGCAATATAGTCATTTGCAGTTGCTTGCCAAAGGCCGAAGGGTGTTTCACATTTTGGAAATTGTGGGGTCAAGAAGCATGCATATGGGGTTTTTCCAAGTTGCAATGGTGAAGAAGGGCATGTTCAGATGGGCAAGTGGGCTTTCCCTTGCTGCTGAACAAAGCATTGGCTAAAGTCAAGAAGCATGGATTGGACGTTTGTACAAGGTGGACTTTGTTGGGGCACGTTCAGAGTGGGCAAGTGGGCTTTCCCTTGCTGCTGAACAAAGCATTGGCTGGGGTCAAGAAGCATGGATTGGACGTGTGGACAAGGTGGACTTTGTTTGGGCATGTTCAGAGTGGGCAAGTGGGCTTTCCCTTGCTACTGTGCAAAGCATTGGCTAGGGTCGAGAAACATGGATTGGACGTGTGGAGAAGGTGGACTTTGTTGGGGCATGTTCAGAGTGGGCAAGTGGGCTTTCCCTTGGTGCTGAACTAACCATTGGCTAGGGTCAAGAAGCATAGATTGGGTGTTTGTACAAGGTGGACTTTGTTGGGGCATGGTCAGAGTGGGCAAGTGGGCTTTCCCTTGCTGCTGAACTAACCATTGGCTAGGGTCAAGAAGCATGGAGTGGACGTGAGGACAAGGTGGACTTTGTTGGGGCATGGTCAGAGTGGGCAAGTGGGCTTTCCCTTGCTGCTGAACAAAGCATTGGCTGGGATCAAGAAGCATGGATTGGACGTTTGTACAAGGTGGACTTCATTGGAGCATGTTCAGAGTGGGCAAGTGGGCTTTCCCTTGCTGCTGAACAAAGAATTGGCTGGGGTCAAGCAGCATAGATTGGACGTGTGGACAAGGTGGACTTTGTTTAGGCATGTTCAGAGTGGGCAAGTGGGCTTTCCCTTGCTGCTGAACTAACCATTGGCTGGGGTCAAGAAGCATGGATTGGACCTTTTGTACAAGGTGGACTTTGTTGGGGCATGGTCAGAGTGGGCAAGTGGGCTTTCCCTTGCTGCTGAACAAAGCATTGGGTGGGATCAAGAAGCATGGATTGGACCTTTGTACAAGGTGCACTTTATTGGAGCATGTTCAGAGTGGGCAAGTGGGCTTTCCCTTGCTGCTGAACAAAGAATTGGCTGGGGTCAAGAAGCATGGATTGGACGTTTGTACAAGGTGGACTTTGTTGGGGCACGTTCAGAGTGGGCAAGTGGGCTTTCCCTTGCTGCTCAACAAAGCATTGGCTGAAGTCAAGAAGCCCGGATTGGACGTTTGTACAAGGTGGACTTTGTTGGGGCACGTTCAGAGTGGGCAAGTAGGCTTTCCCTTGCTGCTGAACAAAGCATTGGCTAGGGTCAAGAAGCATACATTGGATGTTTGTACAAGGTGGACTTTGTTGGGGCATGTTCAGAGTGGGCAAGTGGGCTTTGCCTTGCTTTTGAACTAACCATTGGCTAGGGTCAAGAAGCATGGATTGGATGTCTGTACAAGGTGGACTTTGTTGGGGCATGGTCAGAGCGGGCAAGTCGGCTTTCCCTTGCTGCTGAACAAAGCATTGGCTGGGATCAAGAAGCATGGATTTGACGTTTGTACAAGGTGGACTTTATTGGAGCATGGTCAGAGTGGGCAAGTGGGCTTTCCCTTGCTGCTGAACAAAGAATTGGCTGGGGTCAAGAAGCATGGATTGGACGTGTGGACAAGGTGGACTTTGTTTGGGCATGTTCAGAGTGGGCAAGTGGGCTTTCTCTTGCTGCTGAACTAACCATTGGCTGGGGTCAAGAAGCATGGATTGGACGTTTGTACAAGGTGGACTTTGTTGGGGCATGGTCAGAGTGGGCAAGTGGGCTTTCCCTTGCTGCTGAACAAAGCATTGGGTGGGATCAAGAAGCATGGATTGGACCTTTGTACAAGGTGGACTTTGTTGGAGCATGTTCAGAGTGGGCAAGTGGGCTTTCCCTTGCTGCTAAACAAAGAATTGGCTGGGGTCAAGAAGCATGGATTGGACGTGTGAACAAGGTGGACTTTGTTTGGGCATGTTCAGAGTGGGCAAGTGGGCTTTCCCGTGCTGCTGAACAAAGCATTGGCTGAAGTCAAGAAGCATGGATTGGACGTTTGTACAAGGTGGACTTTGTTTGGGCACGTTTAGAGTGGGCAAGTGGGCTTTCCCTTGCTGCTAAACAAAGCATTGGCTGAAGTTAAGAAGCATGGATTGGACGTTTGTACAAGGTGGACTTTTTTGGGGCACGTTCAGAGTGGGCAAGTGGGCTTTCCCTTGCTGCTGAACAAAGCATTGGCTAGGGTCAAGAAGCATAGATTGGATGTTTGTACAAGGTGGACTTTGTTTGGGCATGTTCAGAGTGGGCAAGTGGGCTTTCCCTTGCTGCTGAACCAACCAATGGCTAGGGTCAAGAAGCATGGATTGGATGTCTGTACAAGGTGGACTTTGTTGGGGCATGTTCAGAGTGGGCAAGTGGGCTTTGCCTTGCTTTTGAACTAACCATTGGCTAGGGTCAAGAAGCATGGATTGGATGTCTGTACAAGGTGGACTTTGTTGGGGCATGGTCAGAGCGGGCAAGTCGGCTTTCCCTTGCTGCTGAACAAAGCATTGGCTGGGATCAAGAAGCATGGATTTGACGTTTGTACAAGGTGGACTTTATTGGAGCATGTTCAGAGTGGGCAAGTGGGCTTTCCCTTGCTGCTGAACAAAGAATTGGCTGGGGTCAAGAAGCATGGATTGGACGTGTGGACAAGGTGGACTTTGTTTGGGCATGTTCAGAGTGGGCAAGTGGGCTTTCTCTTGCTGCTGAACTAACCATTGGCTGGGGTCAAGAAGCATGGATTGGACGTTTGTACAAGGTGGACTTTGTTGGGGCATGGTCAGAGTGGGCAAGTGGGCTTTCCCTTGCTGCTGAACAAAGCATTGGGTGGGATCAAGAAGCATGGATTGGACCTTTGTACAAGGTGGACTTTGTTGGAGCATGTTCAGAGTGGGCAAGTGGGCTTTCCCTTGCTGCTAAACAAAGAATTGGCTGGGGTCAAGAAGCATGGATTGGACGTGTGGGCAAGGTGGACTTTGTTTGGGCATGTTCAGAGTGGGCAAGTGGGCTTTCCCGTGCTGCTGAACAAAGCATTGGCTGAAGTCAAGAAGCATGGATTGGACGTTTGTACAAGATGGACTTTGTTTGGGCACGTTCAGAGTGGGCAAGTGGGCTTTCCCTTGCTGCTAAACAAAGCATTGGCTGAAGTTAAGAAGCATGGATTGGACGTTTGTACAAGGTGGACTTTTTTGGGGCACGTTCAGAGTGGGCAAGTGGGCTTTCCCTTGCTGCTGAACCAACCAATGGCTAGGGTCAAGAAGCATGGATTGGATGTCTGTACAAGGTGGACTTTGTTGGGGCATGGTCAGAGCGGGCAAGTGGGCTTTCCCTTGCTGCTGAACAAAGCATTGGGTGGGATCAAGAAGCATGGATTGGACCTTTGTACAAGGTGGACTTTATTGGAGCATGTTCAGAGTGGGCAACTGGGCTTTCCCTTGCTGCTGAACAAAGAATTGGCTGGGGTCAAGAAGCATGGATTGGACGTGTGGACAAGGTGGACTTTGTTTGGGCATGTTCAGAGTGGGCAAGTGGGCTTTCCCTTGCTGCTGAACTAACCATTGGCTGGGGTCAAGAAGCATGGATTGGACGTTTGTACAAGGTGGACTTTCTTGGGGCACGTTCAGAGTGGGCAAGTGGGCTTTCCCTTGCTGCTGAACTAACCATTGGCTGGGGTCAAGAAGCATGGATTGGACGTTTGTACAAGGTGGACTTTGTTTGGGCATGTTCAGAGTGGGCAAGTGGGCTTTCCCGTGCTGCTGAACAAAGCATTGGCTGGGATCAAGAAGCATGGATTGGATGTCTGTACAAGGTGGACTTTGTTGGGGCATGGTCAGAGTGGGCAAGTGGGCTTTCCCTTGCTGCTGAACAAAGCATTGGCTGGGATCAAGAAGCATGGATTTGACGTTTGTACAAGGTGGACTGCATTGGAGCATGTTTAGAGTAGGCAAGTGGGCTTTCCCTTGCTGCTGAACAAAGAATTGGCTGGGGTCAAGAAGCATGGATTGGACGTGTGGACAAGGTGGACTTTGTTTGGGCATGTTCAGAGTGGGCAAGTGGGCTTTCCCTTGCTGCTGAACCAACCATTGGCTGGGGTCAAGAAGCATGGATTGGACGTTTGTACAAGGTGGACTTTGTTGGGGCATGGTCAGAGCGGGCAAGTGGGCTTTCCCTTGCTGCTGAACAAAGCATTGGGTGGGATCAAGAAGCATGGATTGGACCTTTGTACAAGGTGGACTTTATTGGAGCATGTTCAGAGTGGGCAACTGGGCTTTCCCTTGCTGCTGAACAAAGAATTGGCTGGGGTCAAGAAGCATGGATTGGACATGTGGACAAGGTGGACTTTGTTTGGGCATGTTAAGAGTGGGCAAGTGGCCTTTCCCTTGCTGCTGAACTAACCATTGGCTGGGGTCAAGAAGCATGGATTGGACGTTTGTACAAGGTGGACTTTATTGGAGCATGTTCAGAGTGGGCAAGTGGGCTTTCCCTTGCTGCTGAACTAACCATTGGCTGGGGTCAAGAAGCATGGATTGGACGTTTGTACAAGGTGGACTTTGTTGGCGCATGTTCAGAATGGGCAAGTGGGCTTTCCCTTGCTGCTGAACTAACCATTGGCTCAAGTCAAGAAGCATGGATTCGACGTTTGTACAAGGTGGACTTTGTTGGGGCATATTCAGAGTGGGCTAGTGGGCTTTCCCTTGCTGCCGAACAAAGCATTGGGTGGGATCAAGAAGCATGGATTGGACCTTTGTACAAGGTGCACTTTATTGGAGCATGTTCAGAGTGGGCAAGTGGGCTTCCCCTTGTTGCTGAACAAAGAATTGGCTGGGGTCAAGAAGCATGGATTGGACGTGTGGACAAGGTGGACTTTGTTTGGGCATGTTCAGAGTGGGCAAGTGGGCTTTCCCTTGCTGCTGAACTAACCATTGGCTGGGGTCAAGAAGCATGGATTGGACGTTTGTACAAGGTGGACTTTGTTTGGGCATGTTCAGAGTGGGCAAGTGGGCTTTCCCTTGCTGCTGAACTAACCATTGGCTGGGGTCAAGAAGCATGGATTGGACGTGTGGACAAGGTGGACTTTGTTTGGGCATGTTCAGAGTGGGCAAGTGGGCTTTCCCTTGTTGCTAAACTAACCATTCGCTGGGGTCAAGAAGCATGGATTGGACGTGTATACAAGGTGGACTTTATTGGGGCATGTTCAGAGTGGGCAAGTGGGCTTTCCCTTGCTGCTGAACTAACCATTGGCTGAAGTCAAGAAGCATGGATTGGATGTTTGTACAAGGTGGATTTTGTTGGGGCATGTTCAGAGTGGGCAAGTGGGCTTTCCCTTGCTGCTGAACAAAGCATTGGCTGGGATCAAGAAGCATGGATTGGACGTTTGTACAAGGTGGCCTTTATTGGAGCATGTTCAGAGTGGGCAAGTGGGCTTTGCCTTGCTGCTGAACAAAGAATTGGCTGGGCTCAAGAATCGTGGATTGGACGTGTGGACAAGGTGGAGTTTGTTGGGCCATGTTCGGAGTGGGCAAGTGGGCTTTCCCTTGCTGCTCAACAAAGCATTAGCTGGGGTCAAGAAGCATGGATTGGACGTTTGTACAAGGTGGACTTTGTTTGGGCATGTTCAGAGTGGGCAAGTGGGCTTTCCCTTGCTGCTGAACTAACCATTGGCTGGGGTCAAGAAGCATGGATTGGACGTTTGTACAAGGTGGACTTTATTGGGGCATGTTTAGAGTGGGCAAGTGGGCTTTCCCTTGCTGCTGAACAAAGCATTGGCTGGGGTCAAGAAGCATGGATTGGACGTTTGTACAAGGTGGACTTTATTGGAGCATGTTCAAAGTGGGCAAGTGGGCTTTCCCTTGCTGCTAAACAAAGAATTGGCTGGGTTCAAGAAACATGGATTGGGGGTTTGTACAAGGTGGACTTTGTTGGGGCATGTTCAGGGTGGGCAAGTGGGCCTTACCCTGCTACTGAATATAAGTTGCAATGCCATAAACTCACAAGTGGGGACAACAATTTTGCAAGTGCTACTATCCATGTTGTATGTGGTTTGGCGCAACCTTCATACATCATGGGGCACATTTTGGAAGAACCTCAGCCCTGAAAAGTACGGATGTCTCAAGATATTTGGGTTTACCAAGTCTTGTGGTTTTTTGCCGGCGGCACGGAGGCTGAGGGGCAACGGGTGCTATGCTCTTGGCCGATGGGAAGCGCCCCCTCCGGTATACAAACAACCTATCGGAGCAGCGTAGCACCTAAGACCGGGGGATTTACTCTAGTCGGGGGAGTAGAGTTAGGTCATCATGCCCTTATGGGCTGTATCCCGACATTGTAATGATTTACTAATTTTTCGTGTCGGTTTGTGTGTCCGACCATGTTATACTTTGCTCCACAATGACAAAGGTGCCACAAGGCCTTCTCTTGCCATGTCATTGGGCACTCAATGTATATCAAAGTCTTTTCCGGTGCCTTACCATGTTATAAATTTGATTACCAATCAAATTTTCATCATTTTCGACTAGGGACTCACAACTACTCCCATGCACCATATCATGCAACCGCTTTGTATGCGTTGTGCAACACTAGGACCCAGCTCGGTCCTAGTTCGAGTCTTGATTACCGAGCTGGGTTTACCCTGTCGAGGTTTTACACCACCTTTTAGGGGCCAAGGGTGAGCAACACGTTTTGGCAAGCAGCAGCAGCAAGCAGCAGCAGCAGCAGCAGCAACAGGCGAGTAAAAAGTCCTTGCGACCACACCGTGGCTCAAAACCGGCATCCAAGTAGCTCAAAACGACCGGAGAGCAAATGCGCATCACCACGAACAAGTGTCGTGCCGTTTCGAGCCGTCTAGCCGGTTCTACGGCCGATTTAGTGTCCAAAAATGGCTGTTGTTGGGCTGATTTTGGCTGTTTTCAGGAGGATCGTCCTGAAAGTTCAGGACGATCGCCGCTACACCAAGCAGGTGTTTCCGATGAGGGCCGTTGTTCTTTCATGGCGAGTGGGCTATCAAAGGATGGCAAATGGGTGTTCAATGAGCCGTGTACCACACCGTGGTGCCACGCAGTGGTCCATTTTGAGGTGAAAATGAGCCGTTTTCGAGCCATGTTTCAAGACAATCGCCGTAAGCATGGAGGCACATCCCTAAAGCAAGCGGTCTTTCTTCAACGGTGATTTCCCATGTGTTACGCAAGACGAGGACCCACCTCGGTCCTAGTTCGAGTCTTGATTACCGAGCTGGGTTCACCCCGTCGAGGTTTTACACCACCTTTTAGCGGCCAAGGGTGAGCAACACGTTTTAGCAGCAGCAGCAGCAAGCAAGAGCAAACGCCAGAAAACTCCCCGGGCGGCACCGTGGCTCAAAACCGGCATCTAAGTAGCTCAAAACGACTGCAGAGAAAAGGCTCATCACCACAAACAAGTTTTGTACCGTTTCAAGCCGTCTAGCCCGTTCTACGGCCGTTTTAGTTTCCAAAAATAGCCGTTTTTGGGCTGTTTTCAGGACGATCGTCCTGAAAGTTGGGGATTGATCGCCAGTGTGTCAAGTGGGCGTTTGCAATGAGTCCCGTTGTTCTTCTATGGCGATTGGGCTATCAAATGATGGCAAATGGGTGTTCAATAAGACAAATGCCATGGCGTGGTGCCACACGGTGGTCCGTTTCGAGGTGAAAACGAGCCCTTTTTGAGCCGTCTTTGAGGACAATCATCCTAACCGTGGAGGCACATCTGTAAAGCAAGCAGTCTTTCTTCAATGGTGATTTCCAATGCGTTACACAAGACTAGGACCCAGCTCGGTCCTAGTTCGGGTCTTGATGTAAAACCTCGACAGGGTAAACCCAGCTCGGTAATCAAGACTCGAACTATCCCCGAGCTGGGTCCTAGTCTTGCGGAAAGCATTGGAGATCACCGTTGAGGAAAGACTGCTTGCTTTCGAGATGTGCCTCCACGGTCGGGACGATGGTCCTGAAACGCGGATTGAAAACGGCCTGTTTTCACCTCAAAATGGACCACCGCGTGGGACCACGGCATGGTACACGCCTTATTGAACACCCATTTGCCATGCTTTGATAGCCCAATCGCCATGAAAGAACAACGGCCCTCATCGGAATCACCTGCTTGGCGAAGCGGCGATCGTCCTGAACTTTCAGGACGATCGTCCTGAAAACAGCCAAAAACAGCCCAAAAACGGCCATTTTTGGACGCTAAATTGGCCGTAGAACGAGCTAGACGGCTCGAAATGCAACGAAACTTGTTTGTGGTGATGCTCCTTGGCTTCCCGGTCGTTCAGAGCTATTTGCATGCCGGTTTTGAGCCGCGGTGTGGTCGCAAGGACTTTTGGACCTTCTGCTTGCTGCTGCTTGCTGCTGCTGCTGTTGCTGCTAAAACGTGTTGCTCACCCTTGGCCCCTAAAAGGTGGTGTAAAACCTCGACAGGGTAAACCCAGCTCGGTAATCAAGACTCGAACTAGGACCGAGCTGGGTCCTAGTCTTGCGTAACGCATTGGAGATCACCGTTGAGGAAAGACCGCTTGCTTTAGCCTTATGCCTCCACGGTCGGAACGATTGTCCCCAAACACGGCCCAAAAACGGCTTGTTTTCACCCCAAAATGGGCCACCGCGTGGCACCACGGCGTGGTACATGCCTTATTGAACACCCATTTGCCATCATTTGATAGCCCAATCGCCATGAAAGAACAACGGCCCTCATCGGAAACACCTGCTTGGCGAAGCGGCGATCGTCATGAACTTTCAGGACGATCGTCCTGAAAACAGCCCAAAACAGCCCAAAAACGGCCATTTTTGGACACTAAATTGGCCGTAGAACGGGCTAGACGGCTCGAAACGCAACGAAACTTGTTTGTGGTGATGCGCGTTTGCTCCCCGGTCGTTTTGAGCTACGTGGATGCCGGTTTTGAGCCACGGTGTGGTCGCAAGGACTCTTGGACCTTCTGCTTGCTGCTGCTTGCTGCTGCTTGCTGTTGCTGCTAAAACGTGTTGCTCACCCTTGGCCCCTAAAAGGTGGTGTAAAACCTCCACAGGGTAAACCCAGCTCGGTAATCAAGACTGGAACTAGGACCGAGCTGGGTCCTAGTCTTGCGTAACGCATTGGAGATCACCGTTGAAGAAAGACAGCTTGCTTTGCAGATGTGCCTCCACGGTCAAGACAATTGTCCTGAAACATGGCTCAAAAACGGCTCATTTTAACCTCAAAACCGACCACTGTGTGGCACCACCGCATGGTACATGCCTTGTTTAACGCCCATTTGCCATCATTTGATAGCCCAATCGCCATGGAAGAAGAACGGCCCTCATTGCAAACGCCCACTTGACACACCGGCGATCGTCCTGAACTTTGAGGACGATCGTCGTGAAAACAGCCCCAAAACGGCCGTTTTGGGACACTAAATCGGCCGTAGAACGGGCTAGACGGCTCAAAACGCAACGAAACTTGTTTGTGGTGATGCGCGTTTGCTCCCCGGTCATTTTGAGCTACTTGCATGCCGGTTTTGAGCCATGGTGTGGTCGCAAGGACTTTTCGACCTTCTGCTTGCTACTGCTTGCTGCTACTGCTGCTGCTGCTAAAACGTGTTGCTCACCCTTGGCCCCTAAAAGGTAGTGTAAACCTCGACAGGGTAAACCCAGCTCGGTAATCAAGACTCGAACTAGGACCGAGCTGGGTCCTAGTCTTGCGTAACGCATTGGAGATCACCGTCGAAGAAAGACCGCTTGCTTTAGCCTTGTGCCTCCACGGTCGGAACGATTGTCCTCAAACTTGGCTCAAAAACGGCTTGTTTTCACCTCAAAATGGGCCACCGCGTGGCACCACGGAGTGGTACACGCCTTATTGAACACCCATTTGCCATCATTTGATAGCCCAATCGCCATGAAAGAACAACGGCCCTCATCGGAAACACCTGCTTGGCGAAGCGGCGATCGTCCTGAACTTTCAGGACGATCGTCCTGAAAACAGCCAAAAACCGCCCAAAAACGGCCATTTTTGGACGCTAAATTGGCCGTAGAACGAGCTAGACGGCTCGAAATGCAACGAAACTTGTTTGTGGTGATGCTCCTTGGCTTCCCGGTCGTTCAGAGCTACTTGCATGCCGGTTTTGAGCCGCGGTGTGGTCGCAAGGACTTTTGGACCTTCTGCTTGCTGCTGCTTGCTGCTGCTGCTGTTGCTGCTAAAACGTGTTGCTCACCCTTGGCCCCTAAAAGGTGGTGTAAAACCTCCACAGGGTAAACCCAGCTCGGTAATCAGGACTGGAACTAGGACCGAGCTGGGTCCTAGTCTTGCGTAACGCATTGGAGATCACCGTTGAACAAAGACGGCTTGCTTTGCAGATGTGCCTCCACGGTCAAGACGATTGTCCTGAAACATGGCTCAAAAACGGCTCATTTTAACCTCAAAACGGACCACTGTGTGGCACCACCGCATGGTACATGCCTTGTTTAACATCCATTCGCCATCATTTGATAGCCCAATCGCCATGGAAGAAGAACGGCCCTCATTGCAAACGCCCACTTGACACACCGGCGATCGTCCTGAACTTTGAGGACGATTGTTGTGAAAACAGCCCCAAAACGGCCGTTTTGGGACACTAAATTGGCCGTAGAACGGGCTAGACGGCTCAAAACGCAACGAAACTTGTTTGTGGTGATGCGCGTTTGCTCCCCGGTCGTTTTGAGCTACTTGGATGCCGGTTTTGAGCCATGGTGTGGTCGCAAGGACTTTTGGACCTTCTGCTTGCTACTGCTTGCTGCTACTGCTGTTGCTGCTAAAACGTGTTGCTCACCCTTGGCCCCTAAAAGGTAGTGTAAACCTCAACAGGGTAAGCCCAGCTCGGGTAATCAAGACTCGAACTAGGACCGAGCTGGGTCCTAGTCTTGCGTAACGCATTGGAGATCACCGTCGAAGAAAGACCGCTTGCTTTAGCCTTGTGCCTCCAGGGTCGGAACGATTGTCCTCAAACTTGGCTCAAAAACGGCTTGTTTTCACCTCAAAATGGGCCACCGCGTGGCACCACGGAGTGGTACACGCCTTATTGAACACCCATTTGCCATTCTTTGATAGCCCAATCGCCATGAAAGAACAACGGCCCTCATCGGAAACACCTGCTTGGCGAAGCGGCGATCGTCCTGAACTTTCAGGACGATCGTCCTGAAAACAGCCAAAAACAGCCCAAAAACGGCCATTTTTGGACGCTAAATTAGCCGTGGAACGAGCTAGACGGCTCGAAATGCAACGAAACTTGTTTGTGGTGATGCGCATTTGCTGCCCGGTCGTTTTGAGCTACTTGGATGCCGGTTTTGAGCCGCGGTGTGGTCGCAAGGACTTTTGGACCTTCTGCTTGCTGCTGCTTGTTGCTGCTGCTGTTGCTGCTAAAACGTGTTGCTCACCCTTGGCCCCTAAAAGGTGGTGTAAAACCTTGACAGGGTAAACCCAGCTCGGTAATCAAGACTCGAACTAGGACCGAGCTGGGTCCTAATCTTGCGTAACGTGTTGGAGATCACCGTTGAAGAAAGACGGCTTGCTTTGCAGATGTGCCTCCACGGTCAAGACGATCGTCCTAAAACATGGCTCAAAAACGGCTCATTTTAACCTCAAAACGGACCACTGTGTGGCACCACCGCATGGTACATGCCTTGTTTAACATCCATTCGCCATCATTTGATAGCCCAATCGCCATGGAAGAAGAACGGCCCTCATTGCAAACGCCCACTTGACACACCGACGATCGTCCTGGGTTCTCAGGACGATCGTCCTGAAAGCAGCCCAAAAACGGCCATTTTGGGACATCAAATCGGCCGTAGAACCGGCTAGGCGGCTCAAAACGCAACGAGACTTGTTTGTGGTGATGCCCCTTTGCCCCCCGGTCGTTTTGAGCTACTTGGATGCCGGTTTTGAGCAATGGTGTCGTCGCAAGGACTTTTGGACCGCCTGCTGCTGCTGCTTGCTGCTGCTGCTGCTGCTTGCTAAAACGTGTTGCTCACCCTTGGCCCCTAAAAGGTGGTGTAAAACCTCGACAAGGTAAACCCAGCTCGGTAAAAAGGTGGTATAAAACCTCGACAGGGTAAACCCAGCTCGGTAATCAAGACTCAAAGTAGGACCGAGCTGGTTCCTAGTCTTGTGGGACGCATTGGAAATCACCGTTGAAGAAAGACCGCTTGCTTTAGGGATGTACCTCCACGGTCAGGACGATTGTGCTGAAACACGGATCAGAAACGGCTCATTTTTACCTCAAAATGGACGACCGCGTGGCACCACGGCGTGGTACACGCCTTATTGAACACCCATTTGCCATCATTTCATAGGCCAATCGCCATGGAGATACAACGGCCCTCATTGCAAACGCCCACTTGACACACCGGCGATCATCCTGATTTTTCACTAGTTGAACCTTGTTTCAACTTTTGTTTGCACCTCCTTTCTTAGGCAGTTTTTCTGTCTTTTTAGGGGGACATATGCCTCCCCACCATGGGCCTTAGGGCAGGCAGCGGTTTGAGCGGCACTGACCTCCGGACCACCAGTTCTGATGGCAGCGGTTCGAGCAGCATCGACCTCCAGACCACCAATTTTGGCAGCAGCGTTTTGAGCAGCGCTGGCCTCCAAGGCACCAATTTTGGCAGCTGCGGTTTGAGCAGCACTGACCTCCAGACCACCATTTCTGGCGGCAGCGGTACGAGCAGCACTGGCCTCCAGACCGCCAATTTTGGCAGAAGCGGTTTGAGCACCACTGGCCTCCAGACCACCAGTTCTGGCGGCAGCGGTTTGAGCAGCACTGGCCTCCAGGCAACCAAGTTTGGCAGCAGCAGTTTGAGCAGCAATGGCCTCCAGGCCACCATTCCTGGCGGCAGCGGTTCGAACAGCTTTGGCCTCCAGACCACCAATTTTGGCGGCAGCGGTTCGAGCAGCATTGGCCTCCAGACCACCAGTGCTGGCGGCCGCGGTTTGAGTAGCACTGGCCTCCAAGACACAGTTCTGGCGGCAGCGGATTGAGCAGCACTGGCCCCCAGACCACCAGTTCTGGCAGCTGATTGGCCTTTGTTCTCCATGTTCGGCAACTATGTGCAGGCCGTCGTGACGGGTGAAGGCTCTGAGGACTGCAGAGGAGGTCGCCCTATTCGCTGCCCAGTGAGCCAAGGCCTTTGTGCCCAGGCGGAGGCAGACCGCCTGTCCCAAGGACCTGCCCGTAAGCTGAATACGGCCCTAGGTCCAGTCTTGCCAGGCCTGTGGACTATTACTGATCGGCTCATGAGTGGAGGCCGCCGGGTGCACTCCTGCTGAAGTGGGCAAAGAGCCCGGCGCGGCCCCTACTTCCACTCCCCTTCAACCGTTGGTCCTTGCCCATGAGCGCGGCGCCGTGTCTTGGGTAGATGCGGGACCGCTGTGCACGTTGGCGGGACCTGCGGTTGCTGTGGGGGGGGGGGGGGAAGGTTCTGTGCAGTTTTCTTGTGCTGTGCTTGTGCAAACTGCAGTGGCGGCCCTAAGGCCCATGGGGAGTTTTCTGCGTTGGTTGGTGTTTCGGAGGGGGTTTAGAACTCAGTTTCCACCCCTCGGGTTCTCTGCTATGGCCAGCGGGTTCCTGATGGCACCAGTGCGTGGCTGGGGCCGGGGGGGGGGGGGGGAAGGAGGGGTGCGGCACAGAATGAATACCCAAGTTCTGTGCAGTGTTCTTGTGCTCCGCCTTTTGCAAACACTAGTTGAACCTCGTTTCAACTTTTGTTTGCACCTCCTTTCTTAGGCAGTTTTTCTGTCTTTACCCGCCCACCCACCCACGGCAGCCGCTCCTCTTGTGGGTCCGGCCATGCGCCCACCGGACCCCAGCCAAGTCTAGTTTAGTTGGGGGGGGGGTTGCACCTGCACCCCGCCCTTCACGGGTTAAATGGTTGCGTGTGGTTGGGTCCAGCATGATCAGCGCCTCATGTGGCGGCAGTCTGACGTGCTGAGCGGGAGACCGATTCATCCCCGGGTTCTTGCGTTGGGTCAGTCTCGTCTGTTGACCGCTATGTGCTGGGACTGCGTCCGCGTTGCAGGCGGGCAGCCATGGCTCTTTTGGAGGGCGGGGTCAGCTTCTATCGCCGGCATTGGTACCGGCCTTGGTGATACTTTGTACTGCTGTCCCAAGTTCTGTGCAGTGTTCTTGTGCTCCGCCTTTTGCAAACAGGATGATCGTCCTTAAAACAGCCCAAAAACGGCCATTTTTGGACACTAAATCGGCCGTAGAACGGGCTAGACGGCTCGAAATGCAACGAAATTTGTTTGTGGTGATGCACCTTGGCTGCCCGGTCGTTTTGAGCTACTTGGATGACAGTTTTGAGCCACGTCGTGGTCGCAAGGACTTTTGGACCTTTTGCTGCTTGCTGCTTGCTGCTGCTGCTGCTGCTTGCTGCTTGCTAAAACGTGTTGCTCACCCTTGGCCCCTAAAAGGTGGTGTAAAACCTCGACAGGGTAAACCCAGCTCGGTAATCAAGACTCGAACTAGGACCGAGCTGGGTCCTAGTCTTGCGTAACGCATTGGAGATCACCGTTGAAGAAAGACGGCTTGCTTTGCAGATGTGCCTCCACGGTCAAGACGATTGTCCTGAAACATGGCTCAAAAACGGCTCATTTTAACCTCAAAACGGACCACTGTGTGGCACCACCGCATGGTACATGCCTTGTTTAACACCCATTTGCCATCATTTGATAGCCCAATCGCCATGGAAGAAGAACGGCCCTCATTGCAAACGCCCACTTGACACACCGGCGATCGTCCTGAACTTTGAGGACGATCGTTGTGAAAACAGCCCCAAAACGGCCGTTTTGGGACACTAAATCGGCCGTAGAACGGGCTAGACGGCTCAAAACGCAACGAAACTTGTTTGTGGTGATGCGCGTTTGCTCCCCGGTCGCTTTGAGCTACTTGGATGCCGGTTTTGAGCCATGGTGTGGTCGCAAGGACTTTTGGACCTTCTGCTTTCTTTTGCTTGCTGCTACTGCTGTTGCTGCTAAAACGTGTTGCTCACCCTTGGCCCCTAAAAGGTAGTGTAAACCTCGATAGGGTAAACCCAGCTCGGGTAATCAAGACTCGAACTAGGACCGAGCTGGGTCCTAGTCTTGCGTAACGCATTGGAGATCACCGTCGAAGAAAGACCGCTTGCTTTAGCCTTGTGCCTCCAGGGTCGGAACGATTGTCCTCAAACTTGGCTCAAAAACGGCTTGTTTTCACCTCAAAATGGGCCACCGCGTGGCACCACGGAGTGGTACACGCCTTATTGAACACCCATTTGCCATCCTTTGATAGCCCAATCGCCATGAAAGAACAACGGCCCTCATCGGAAAGACCTACTTGGCGAAGCGGCGATCGTCCTGAACTTTCAGGACGATCGTCCTGAAAACAGCCAAAAACAGCCCAAAAACGGCCATTTTTGGACGCTAAGTTAGCCGTAGAACGAGCTAGACGGCTCGAAATGCAACGAAACTTGTTTGTGGTGATGCGCATTTGCTGCCCGGTCGTTTTGAGCTACTTGGATGCCGGTTTTGAGCCGCGGTGTGGTCGCAAGGACTTTTGGACCTTCTGCTTGCTGCTGCTTGTTGCTGCTGCTGTTGCTGCTAAAACGTGTTGCTCACCCTTGGCCCCTAAAAGGTGGTGTAAAACCTTGACAGGGTAAACCCAGCTCGGTAATCAAGACTCGAACTAGGACCGAGCTGGGTCCTAATCTTGCGTAACGTGTTGGAGATCACCGTTGAAGAAAGACGGCTTGCTTTGCAGGTGTGCCTCCACGGTCAAGACGATCGTCCTAAAACATGGCTCAAAAACGGCTCATTTTAACCTCAAAACGGACCACTGTGTGGCACCACCGCATGGTACATGCCTTGTTTAACATCCATTCGCCATCATTTGATAGCCCAATCGCCATGGAAGAAGAACGGCCCTCATTGCAAACGCCCACTTGACACACCGACGATCGTCCTGGGTTCTCAGGACGATCGTCCTGAAAGCAGCCCAAAAACGGCCATTTTGGGACATCAAATCGGCCGTAGAACCGGCTAGGCGGCTCAAAACGCAACGAAACTTGTTTGTGGTGATGCCCCTTTGCCCCCCGGTCGTTTTGAGCTACTTGGATGCCGGTTTTGAGCAATGGTGTCGTCGCAAGGACTTTTGGACCGCCTGCTGCTGCTGCTTGCTGCTGCTGCTGCTGCTTGCTAAAACGTGTTGCTCACCCTTGGCCCCTAAAAGGTGGTGTAAAACCTCGACAAGGTAAACCCAGCTCGGTAAAAAGGTGGTATAAAACCTCGACAGGGTAAACCCAGCTCGGTAATCAAGACTCAAAGTAGGACCGAGCTGGTTCCTAGTCTTGTGGGACGCATTGGAAATCACCGTTGAAGAAAGATCGCTTGCTTTAGGGATGTACCTCCACGGTCAGGACGATTGTGCTGAAACACGGATCAGAAACGGCTCATTTTTACCTCAAAATGGACGACCGCGTGGCACCACGGCGTGGTACACGCCTTATTGAACACCCATTTGCCATCCTTTGATAGCCCAATCGCCATGAAAGAACAACGGCCCTCATCGGAAAGACCTACTTGGCGAAGCGGCGATCGTCCTGAACTTTCAGGACGATCGTCCTGAAAACAGCCAAAAACAGCCCAAAAACGGCCATTTTTGGACGCTAAGTTAGCCGTAGAACGAGCTAGACGGCTCGAAATGCAACGAAACTTGTTTGTGGTGATGCGCATTTGCTGCCCGGTCGTTTTGAGCTACTTGGATGCCGGTTTTGAGCCGCGGTGTGGTCGCAAGGACTTTTGGACCTTCTGCTTGCTGCTGCTTGTTGCTGCTGCTGTTGCTGCTAAAACGTGTTGCTGACCCTTGGCCCCTAAAAGGTGGTGTAAAACCTTGACAGGGTAAACCCAGCTCGGTAATCAAGACTCGAACTAGGACCGAGCTGGGTCCTAATCTTGCGTAACGTGTTGGAGATCACCGTTGAAGAAAGACGGCTTGCTTTGCAGGTGTGCCTCCACGGTCAAGACGATCGTCCTAAAACATGGCTCAAAAACGGCTCATTTTAACCTCAAAACGGACCACTGTGTGGCACCACCGCATGGTACATGCCTTGTTTAACATCCATTCGCCATCATTTGATAGCCCAATCGCCATGGAAGAAGAACGGCCCTCATTGCAAACGCCCACTTGACACACCGACGATCGTCCTGGGTTCTCAGGACGATCGTCCTGAAAGCAGCCCAAAAACGGCCATTTTGGGACATCAAATCGGCCGTAGAACCGGCTAGGCGGCTCAAAACGCAACGAAACTTGTTTGTGGTGATGCCCCTTTGCCCCCCGGTCGTTTTGAGCTACTTGGATGCCGGTTTTGAGCAATGGTGTCGTCGCAAGGACTTTTGGACCGCCTGCTGCTGCTGCTGCTGCTTGCTAAAACGTGTTGCTCACCCTTGGCCCCTAAAAGGTGGTGTAAAACCTCGACAAGGTAAACCCAGCTCGGTAAAAAGGTGGTATAAAACCTCGACAGGGTAAACCCAGCTCGGTAATCAAGACTCAAAGTAGGACCGAGCTGGTTCCTAGTCTTGTGGGACGCATTGGAAATCACCGTTGAAGAAAGACCGCTTGCTTTAGGGATGTACCTCCACGGTCAGGACGATTGTGCTGAAACACGGATCAGAAACGGCTCATTTTTACCTCAAAATGGACGACCGCGTGGCACCACGGCGTGGTACACGCCTTATTGAACACCCATTTGCCATCATTTCATAGGCCAATCGCCATGGAGATACAACGGCCCTCATTGCAAACGCCCACTTGACACACCGGCGATCATCCTGATTTTTCAGCATGATCGTCCTTAAAACAGCCCAAAAACGGCCATTTTTGGACACTAAATCGGCCGTAGAACGGGCTAGACGGCTCGAAATGCAACGAAACTTGTTTGTGGTGATGCACCTTGGCTGCCCGGTCGTTTTGAGCTACTTGGATGACAGTTTTGAGCCACGTCGTGGTCGCAAGGATCTTTGGACCTTTTGCTGCTTGCTGCTTGCTGCTGCTGCTGCTGCTTGCTGCTTGCTAAAACGTGTTGCTCACCCTTGGCCCCTAAAAGGTGGTGTAAAACCTCGACAGGGTAAACCCAGCTCGCTAATCAAGACTCGAACTAGGACCGAGCTGGGTCCTAGTCTTGCGTAACGCATTGGAAATCACCGTTGAAGAAAGACCGCTTGCTTTAGAGACGTGCCTCCACGGTCATGACGATGGCCCTAAAACACGGCTCAAAAACGGCTCGTTTTCACCTCAAAATGGACCACCGTGTGGCACCACGGCATGGTACATGCCTTATTCAACACCCATTTGCCATCATTTGATAGCCCAATCGGCATGGAAGAAGAACGGCCCTCGTTGCAAACGCCCAGCTGACACACCGGCGATCGTCCTTAGTTTTCAGGACGATCGTCCTGAAAACAGCCAAAAAACGGCCATTTTTGGACACTAAATTGGCCGTAGAACGGGCAAGACGGCTCGAAATGCAACGAAACTTGTTTGTGGTGATGCGCATTCGCTCCCCGGTCGTTTTGAGCTACTTGGATGCCGGTTTTGAGCCACGTCGTGGTCACAAGGACTTTTGGACCTTCTGCTTGCTGCTGCTGCTGCTGCTTGCTGCTGCTTGCTGCTGCTAAAACGTGTTGCTCACCCTTGGCCCCTAAAAGGTGGTGTAAAACCTCGACAGGGTAAACCCAGCTCGGTAATCAAGACTCGAACTAGGACCGAGCTGGGTCCTAGTCTTGCGTAACGCATTGGAGATCACCGTTGAACAAAAGACCGCTTGCATTAGAGATGTGCCTCCATGGTTAGGGCGATTGTCCTGAAACATGGCTGGAAAACGGCTCATTTTCACGTCAAAATGGACGACCGCTCGGCACCACGGCGTGGTACACGCCTTATTGAACACCCATTTGCATTCCTTTGATAGCCCAATCGCCATGAAAGAACAACGGCCCTCATCGGAAACACTTGGCGTAGCGGCGATCGTTCTGAACTTTCAGGACGATCGTCCTGAAAACGGCCGAAAACAGCCCCAAAACGGCCATTTTTGGACACTAAATCGGCCGTAGAACGGGCTAGACGGCTCGAAATGCAACGAAACTTGTTTGTGGTGATGCGCCTTGGCTCCCCGGTCGTTTTGAGCTACTTGGATGACGGTTTTGAGCCACGTCGTGGTCGCAAGGACTTTTGGACCTTTTGCTGCTTGCTGCTTGCTGCTGCTTGCTGCTCCTTGCTGCTTGCTAAAACGTGTTGCTCACCCTTGGCCCCTAAAAGGTGGTGTAAAACCTCGACAGGGTAAACCCAGCTCGGTAATCAAGACTCGAACTAGGACCGAGCTGGGTCCTAGTCTTGCGTAACGCATTGGAAATCACCGTTGAAGAAAGACCGCTTGCTTTACACATGTGCCTCCACGGCCAGGACCATCGTCCTGAAACACGGTTCAAAAACGGCTCATTTTCACCTCGAAATGGACCACCGTGTGGCACCACGGCATGGTACACGCCGTATTGAACACCCATTTGCTATCATTTGATAGCCCAATCACCATGGAAGAAGAACGGCCCTCGTTGCAAACGCCCACTTGACACACTGGCGATCGTCCTGAGTTTTCAGGACGATCGTCCTGAAAACAGCCCAAAAACGGCCATTTTTGGACACTAAATTGGCCGTAGAACGGGCTAGACGGCTCAAAACGCAATGAAACTTGTTTGCGGTGATGCGCCTTTGCTCCCCGGTCGTTTTGAGCTACTTGGATGGTTGCCCCCACCGTTAAAGAAAGACCGCTTGCTTTAGAGACGTGCCTCCACGGTCATGACGATGGCCCTAAAACACGGCTCAAAAACGGCTCATTTTCACCTCAAAAAGGACCACCACGTGGCACCACGGCATGGTACATGCCTTATTGAACACCCATTTGCCATCATTTGATAGCCCAATCGCCATGGAAGAACAACGGCCCTCGTTGCAAATGCCCACTTGACACACTGGCGATCGTCCTTAGTTTTCAGGACGATCGTCCTGAAAACAGCCCAAAAACGGCCATTTCTGGACACTAAATTGGCCGTAGAACGGGCGAGACGGCTCGAAATGCAACGAAACTTGTTTGTGGTGATGCGCATTCGCTCCCCGGTCGTTTTGAGCTACTTGGATGCCGGTTTTGAGCCACGCCGTGGTCACAAGGACTTTTGGACCTTCTGCTTGCTGCTGCTGCTGCTGCTTGCTGCTGCTTGCTGCTGCTAAAACGTGGTGCTCACCCTTGGCCCCTAAAAGGTGGTGTAAAACCTCGACAGGGTAAACCCAGCTCGGTAATCAAGACTCGAACTAGGACCGAGCTGGGTCCTAGTCTTGCGTAACGCATTGGAGATCACCGTTGAAGAAAGACCGCTTGCATTAGAGATGTGCCTCCATGGTTAGGGCGATTGTCCTGAAACATGGCTGGAAAACGGCTCATTTTCACGTCAAAATGGACGACCGCTCGGCACCACGGCGTGGTACACGCCTTATTGAACACCCATTTGCCATCCTTTGATAGCCCAATCGCCATGAAAGAACAACGGCCCTCATCGGAAACACTTGGCGTAGCGGCGATCGTCCTGAACTTTCAGGACGATCGTCCTGAAAACGGCCGAAAACAGCCCCAAAACGGCCATTTTTGGACACTAAATCGGCCGTAGAACAGGCTAGACGGGTCGAAATGCAACGAAACTTGTTTGCGGTGATGCGCCTTGGCTACCCGGTCGTCCTGAGCTACTTGGATGCCGGTTTTGACCCGCGGTGTGGCCTCAAGGACTTTTCAAGCGCCTGCTGCTTGCTGCTTGCTGCTGCTGCTTGCTGCTTGCTGCTGCTAAAACGTGTTGCTCACCCTTGGCCCCTAAAAGGTGGTGTAAAACCTCGACATGGTAAACCCAGCTCGGTAATCAAGACTCGAACTAGGACCGAGCTGGGTCCTAGTCTTGCGTAACGCATTGGACATCACCGTTGAAGAAAGACCGCTTGCTTTAGAGTTGTGCCTCCATGGTTACGACGATTGTCCTGAAACACGGCTCCATAACGGCTCATTTTAACCTCAAAATGGACCACCGCCCGGCACCATGGCGTGGTACACGCCTTATTCAACACCCATTTGCCATCCTTTGATAGCCCAATTAGCATGAAAGAACAACGGCCCTCGTCGGAAACACCTGCTTGGCGTAGCGGCGATCGTTTTGAACTTTCAGGACAATCGTCCTGAAAACGGCCAAAAACAGCCCAAAAACGGCCATTTTTGGACACTAAATCGGCCATAGAATGGGCTACACGGCTCAAAATGCAACGAAAGTTGTTTGCGGTGATGCGCCTTTGCTCCCCGGTCGTTTTGAGCTAATTGGATGCCGGTTTTGAGCCGCGGTGTGGTCACAAGGACTTTTTACTCGCCTGCTTGCTCCTGCTGCTGCTCGCTGCTCCTGCTAAAGCGTGTTGCTCACCCTTGGACCCTAAAAGGTGGTGTAAAACCTCGACAGGGTAAACCCAGCTCGGTAATCAAGACTCGAACTAGGACGGAGCTGGGTCCTAGTCTTGCGTAACACATTGGACATCACCGTTGAAGAAAGACCGCTTGCTTTAGAGATGTGCCTCCCCGCTACGACGATTGTCTTGAAACACGGCTCAATAACGCCTCATTTTTACCGCAAAATGGACCACCGCGTGGCACCACGGAGTGGTACACGCCTTATTGAACACCCATTTGCCATCCTTTGATAGCCCTATCGCCATGGAAGAACAACGGCCCTCGTTGCAAATGCCCACTTGACACACTGGCGATCGTCCTTAGTTTTCAGGACGATCGTCCTGAAAACAGCCCGAAAACGGCCATTTCTGGACACAAAATTGGCCGTAGAACGGGCGAGACGGCTCGAAATGCAACGAAACTTGGTTGTGGTGATGCGCATTCGCTCCCCGGTCGTTTTGAGCTACTTGGATGCCGGTTTTGAGCCGCGGTGTGGTCACAAGGACTTTTGGACCTTCTGCTTGCTGCTGCTGCTGCTGCTTGCTGCTGCTTGCTGCTACTAAAACGTGGTGCTCACCCTTGGCCCCTAAAAGGTGGTGTAAAACCTCGACAGGGTAAACCCAGCACGGTAATCAAGACTCGAACTAGGACCGAGCTGGGTCCTAGTCTTGCGTAACGCATTGGAGATCACCGTTGAAGAAAGACCGCTTGCATTAGAGATGTGCCTCCATGGTTAGGGCGATTGTCCTGAAACATGGCTGGAAAACGGCTCATTTTCACGTCAAAACGGACGACCGCTCGGCACCACGGCGTGGTACACGCCTTATTGAACACCCATTTGCCATCCTTTGATAGCCCAATCGCCATGAAAGAACAACGGCCCTCATCGGAAACACTTGGCGTAGCGGCGATCGTCCTGAACTTTCAGGACGATTGTCCTGAAAACGGCCGAAAACAGCCCCAAAACGGCCATTTTTGGACACTAAATCGGCCGTAGAACAGGCTAGACGGGTCGAAATGCAACGAAACTTGTTTGCGGTGATGCGCCTTGGCTACCCGGTCGTTTTGAGCTACTTGGATGCCGGTTTTGACCCGCGGTGTGGCCTCAAGGACTTTTCAAGCGTCTGCTGCTTGCTGCTTGTTGCTGCTGCTTGCTGCTTGTTGCTGCTGCATGCTGCTTGCTGCTCCTAAAACGTGTTGCTCACCCTTGGCCCCTAAAAGGTGCTGTAAAACCTCGACAGGGTACACCCAGCTCGGTAATCAAGACTCGAACTAGGAACGAGCTGGGTCCTAGTCTTGCGTAACGCATTGGAGATCACCGTTGAAGAAAGACCGCTTGCTTTAGAGTTGTGCCTCCATGGTTACGACGATTGTCCTGAAACACGGCTCCATAACGGCTCATTTTAACCTCAAAATGGACCACCGCGTGGCACCATGGCGTGGTACACGCCTTATTCAACACCCATTTGCCATCCTTTGATAGCCCAATTAGCATGAAAGAACAACGGCCCTCGTCGGAAACACCTGCTTGGCGTAGCGGCGATCGTCTTGAACTTTCAGGACGATCGTCCTGAAAACGGCCAAAAACAGCCCAAAAACGGCCATTTTTGGACACTAAATCGGCCATAGAATGGGCTACACGGCTCAAAATGCAACGAAAGTTGTTTGCGGTGATGCGCCTTTGCTCCCCGGTCGTTTTGAGCTACTTGGATGCCGGTTTTGAGCCGCGGTGTGGTCACAAGGACTTTTTACTCGCCTGCTTGCTCCTGCTGCTGCTCGCTGCTCCTGCTAAAGCGTGTTGCTCACCCTTGGACCCTAAAAGGTGGTGTAAAACCTCGACAGGGTAAACCCAGCTCGGTAATCAAGACTCGAACTAGGACGGAGCTGGGTCCTAGTCTTGCGTAACACATTGGACATCACCGTTGAAGAAAGACCGCTTGCTTTAGAGATGTGCCTCCCCGCTACGACGATTGTCTTGAAACACGGCTCAATAACGGCTCATTTTTACCGCAAAATGGACCACCGCGTGGCACCACGGAGTGGTACACGCCTTATTGAACACCCATTTGCCATCCTTTGATAGCCCTATCGCCATGAAAGAACAACGGCCCTCATCGGAAACACCTGCTTGGTGTAGCGGCGATCGTCCTCAACTTTCAGGACGATCGTCCTGAAAACAGCCAAAAACAGCCCAACAACGGCCATTTTTGGACACTAAATCGGCCGTAGAACGGGCTAGACGGCTCGAAATGCAACGAAACTTGTTTGTGGTGATGCGCCTTGGCTCCCCGGTCGTTTTGAGCTACTTGGATGCCGGTTTTGAGCCGCGGTGTGGTCGCAAGGACTTTTTACTCGCCACCTTGCTGCTGCTTGCTGCTGCTGCTGCTTGCTGTTGCTGCTAAAACGTGTAGCTGAGCCTTGGCCCCTAAAAGGTGGTGTAAAACCTCGACAGGGTAAACCCAGCTCGGTAATCAAGACTCGAACTAGGACCGAGCTGGGTCCTAGTCTTGCGTAACGCATTGGACATCACCGTTGAAGAAAGACCGCTTGCTGTGCAGATGTGCCTCCACGGTCAGGACGATCGTCCTGAAACACGGCTCAAAAAGGGCTCATTTTCACCTAAAAATAGATCACCGTGTGGCACCACGGCATGGTACATGCCTTATTGAACACCCATTTGCCATCATTTGATAGCCCAATCGCCATGGAAGAAGAACGGCCCTAGTTGCAAACGCCCACTTGACACACTGGCGATCGTCCTGAGTTTTCAGGACGATCGTCCTGAAAGCAGCCCAAAAACGGCCATTTTTGGACACTAAATCGGCCGTAGAACGGGCTAGACGGCTCGAAATGCAACGAAACTTGTTTGTGGTGATGCGCATTTGCTCCCCGGTCGTTTTGGGCTACTTGGATGCCGGTTTTGAGCCGCGGTTCGGTCACAAGGACT
Organism: Eutreptiella sp. 'Long Island Sound 2002'; assembly: GCA_964036045.1. Taxonomy (NCBI): domain Eukaryota; phylum Euglenozoa; class Euglenophyceae; order Eutreptiales; family Eutreptiaceae; genus Eutreptiella; species Eutreptiella sp. 'Long Island Sound 2002'. The sequence goes on along the minus strand of OZ038381.1, from coordinate 120,201,640 downwards.
TTTTACTCGCCTGCTTGCTCCTGCTGCTGCTTGCTGCTGCTCCTAAAGTGTGTTGCTCACCCTTGGACCCTAAAAGGTGGTGTAAAACCTCGACAGGGTAAACCCAGCTCAGTAATCAAGACTCGAACTAGGACCGAGCTGGGTCCTAGTCTTGCGTAACACATTGGAGATCACCGTTGAGGAAAGACCGCTTGCTTTAGAGATGTGCCTCCCCGCTACGACGATTGTCCTGAAACACGGCTCAATAACGGCTCATTTTTACCGCAAAATGGACCACCGCGTGGCACCACGAAGTGGTACACGCCTTATTGAACACCCATTTGCCATCATTTGATAGCCCTATCGCCATGAAAGAACAACGGCCCTCATCGGAAACACCTGCTTGGCGTAGCGGCGATCGTCCTGAACTTTCGGGGCGATCGTACTGAAAACAGCCAAAAACAGCCCAACAACGGCCATTTTTGGACACTAAATCGGCCGTCGAACGGGCTAGACGGCTCGAAATGCAACGAAACTTGTTTGTGGTGATGCGCCTTGGCTCCCCGGTCGTTTTGAGCTGCTTGGATGCCGGTTTTGAGCCGCGGTGTGGTCGCAAGGACTTTTTACTCGCCTGCTTGCTGCTGCTGCTGCTGCTGCTGCTTTCTGTTGCTGCTAAAACGTGTAGCCGAGCCTTGGCCCCTAAAAGGTGGTGTAAAACCTCTACAGGGTAAACCCAGCTCGGTAATCAAGACTCGAACTAGGACGGAGCTGGGTCCTAGTCTTGCGTAACGCATTGGAGATCACCGTTGAAGAAAGACCGCTGCTGTGCACATGTGCCTCCACGGTCAGGACGATTGTCCTGAAACACGGCTCAAAAAGGGCTCATTTTCACCTAAAAATGGATCACCGTGTGGCACCACGGCATGGTACATGCCTTATTGAACACCCATTTGCCATCATTTGATAGCCCAATGGCCATGGAAGAACAACGGCCCTCATTGCAAACGCCCACTTGACACACCGGCGATCGTCCTGATTTTTCAGGACGATCGTCCAACAACAACAGCCCAAAAACGGCCATTTTTGGACACTAAATCGGCCGTAGAACGGGCTAGACGGCTCGAAATGCAACGAAACTTGTTTGTGGTGATGCGCATTTGCTCCCCGGTCGTTTTGGGCTACTTGGATGCCGGTTTTGAGCCGCGGTGTGGTCGCAAGGACTTTTTACTCGCCTGCTTGCTGCTGCTGCTGCTGCTTGCTGTTGCTGCTAAAACGTGTAGCTCATCCTTGGCCCCTAAAAGGTGGTGCAAAACCTCGACAGGGTAAACCCAGCTCGGTAACCACCGTTCAGGGTCCAAGGATGAGCTACACATTTTAGCAAGCAGCAAGCAGCAAGCAGCAGGTCCTTGCGACCACACCGTGGCTCAAAAATCGGCATCCAAGTAGCTCAAAACGACCGGGGAACAAAGGCGCATCTCCACAAACAGGTTTCGTTGCATTTCGAGCCGTCTAGCCCGTTCTATGGCCGATTCAGGGTCCAAAAATGGCCGTTTTTGGGCTGTTTTTAGGACGATCGTCCTAAAAACTCAGGACGATAGCCATTGTGTCAAGTGGGCGTTTGCAATGAGGGCCCTTGTTCTTCCATGGCGATTGCCCTATCAAATAATGGCAAATGAGTGTTCAATACGGCATGTACCATGCCGTGGTGCCACACGGTGGTCCATTTTGAGGTGAAAACGAGCCGTTTTTGGGCCGTGTTTCAGGACGATCGTCTTGACCGTGGAGGCACATCTCTAAAACAAGCGGTCTTTCTTCAACGGTGATCTCCAATGCGTTACGCAAGCCTAGGAACCAGCTCGGTCCTAGTTCGTGTCTTTATTACCGAGCTGGGTTTACCCTGTCGAGGTTTTACACCACACTTTAGGGTCCAAGGGTGGGCAACACGTTTTAGTAGCAACAGCAAGCAGCAGCAGCAAGCAGCAGCAGCAAGCAGGCGGTTAAGTAAAAAGTCCTTGCGACCACGACGTCGGTCAAAACCGGCATCCAAGTAGCTCAAAACAACCGGGGAGCAAATGCGCATCACCACAACCAAGTTTCGTTGCATTTTGAGCCGTCTAGCCCGTTGTATGGCCAATTTCGTGTCCAAAAATGGCCGTTTTTGGGCTGTTTTGAGGACAATCGCCCTGAAAACTCAGGAGGATCACCGGTGTGCTGAGTACGTGTTTGCGATGGGGGCCGTTGTTCTTTCATAGTGATTGGGCCATCAAATGATTGCAAGTGGGTGTTTAATGAGGCATGTACCATGCCATGGTGCCACGTGCTGGTCCATGTTGAGGTAAAAATGAGCCGATTTTGAGCCTTTTTTCACGACGATCGTCCTTACGGTAGAGGCACATCTCCAAAGCAGGGCGTGTTTCCTCCACGGTAATTTCCAATGCGTTACACACTACTAGGACCCAGCTCGGTCCTAGTTTGAGTCTTGATTACCGAGCTGGGTTTACTCTGTCGAGGTTTTACACCACCTTTTTACCGAGCTGGGTTTACCCTGTCGAGGTTTTACACCACCTTTTAGGGGCCAAGGGTGAGCAACACGTTTTAGCAAGCAGCAAGCAGCAGCAGCAGCAGCAGGCGCATAAAAAGTCCTTGCGACCACACGGCGGCTCAAAATCGGTTTCAAGTAGCTCAAATCAACCGGGGAGCAAAGGGGCATCACCACAAACAAATTTCGTTGCGTTTTGAGCCGCCTAGCCCGTTCTACGGCCGATTTAGTGTCCAAAAATGGCCGTTTTCAGGCTGTTTTCGGCTTTCTACAGGACGATCGTTTTGAAAGTTCAGGACGATCGCCGCTACGGCAAGCAGGTGTTTTCGATGAGGGCCGTTGCTCTTTCATGGCGATTGGGCTATCAAATGATGGCAAATGGGTGTTCAATAAGGCGTTTACCACGCTGTGGTGCCATGCGGTGGTCCATTTTGAGGTGAAAACAAGCCGTTTTTGAGCCGTGTTTCAGGACGAACGTCCCGACCGTGGAGGCACATCTGCAATGCAAGCAGCCTTTCCTCAACGGTGATCTCCAATGCGTTACGCAAGACTAGGACCCAGCTCGGTCCTAGTTCGAGTCTTGATTACCGAGCTGGGTTTACCCTGTCGAGGTTTTACACCATCTTTTGGGGGCCAAGGCTGAGCTACACGTTTTAGCAAGCAGCACGCAAGCAGCAGGAGACGCATAAAAAATCCTTGCGACCACACCGCGGCTCAAAACCGGCATCCAAGTAGCTCAAAACGACCGGGCAGCAAATGCGTATCACCACAAACAAGTTTCGTTGCGTTTGGAGCCGTCTAGGCCGTTTTAGGGCCGATTTAGTGTCCAAAAATGACCGTTTTTGGGCTGTTTTCAGGATGACCGTCCTGAAAACTCAGGACGATCGCCCATGTGTCAGTTGGGCGTTTGCAATGAGGGCCGTTGCTCTTCCATGGCGATTGGGCTATGAAGTGATGGCAAATGGGTGTTTAATAAGGCGTGTACCATGCCGTGGTGCCACACGGTGGTCCATTTTGAGATGAAAATGAGCCGTTTTTGAGCTCGGTCCTAGTTCGAGTCTTGATTACCGAGCTGGGTTTACCCTGTCGAGGTTTTACACCACCTTTTAGGGCCCAAAGGTAAGCAATACGTTTTAGCAAGCAGCAGCAGCAGCAGCAAGCAGCAGCAGCAGCAACAGCCGGTCCAAAAGTCCTTGCGACCATACCTCGGCTCAAAACCGGCATCCAAGTAGCTTAAAACGACCGGGGACCAAAGCGCATCACCACAAACAGGCTTCGTTGCATTTCGAGCCATCTAGCCCGTTCTATGCCCGATTTAGTGTCCAAAAATGGCCGTTTTTAGGCTGTTTTCGGCTGTTTTTAGGACGATCGTCCTGAATTTTCAGGACGATCGCCGCTACGCCAAGCAGTTGTTTCTGATGAGGGCCGTTGTTCTTTCATGGCGATTGGGCTATTAAAGGATGGCAAATGGGTGTTCAATAAGGCGTGCACCACGCCATGGTGCCACGCGGTGGTCCATTTTGAGGTGAAAATGAGCCGTTTTCCAGCCGTGCTTCAGGACAATTGCCGTAACCACGGAGGCACATCTCTAAAGCAAGCGGTCTTTCTTCAACGGTGATTTCCAATGTGTTACGCAAGACTAGGACCCAGCTCGGTCCTAGTTCGAGTCCCGATTACCGAGGTGGGTTTACCCTGTCGAGGTTTTACACCACCTTTTAGGGTCCAAGGCTGAGCTACAAGTTTTAGCAAGCAACAGCAAGCAGCAGCAGGAGCAAGCAGCAGCAAGCAGGCGCTTAAAAAGTACTTGAGACCACACCTCGGCTCAAAACCGGCATCCAAGCAGTTCAAAACGACCGGGGAGCCAAGGCGCATCACCACAAACAAGCTTCGTTGCATTTCGAGCCGTCTAGCCCGTTCTACGGCCGATTTAGTGTCCAAGAATGGCCGTTTTTGGGCCGTCTTTGGCCGTTTTCAGGACGATCGTCCTGAAAGTTCAATACGATCGCCGCTACGGCAAGCAGGTGTTTCTGATGAGGGCCGTTGTTCTTTCGTGGCGATTGGGCTATCAAAAGATGGCAAATGGGTGTTCAATAAGGCGTGTACCACGCCGTGGTGCCAGGCGGTGGTCCATTTTGAGGTGAAAACAAGCTGTTTTTGAGCCGTGTTTCAGGACGATCGTCCCGACCGTGGGGGCACATGTGGAAAGCAAGCAGTCTTTCCTCAACGGTGATCTCCAATGTGTTGCGCAAGACTAGGACCTAGCTCGGTCCTAGTTCGAGTCTTGATTACCGAGCTGGGTTTACCCTGTCGAGGTTTTGCACCATCTTTTAGGGTCCAAGGGTGGGCAACACGTTTTAGCAGCAACAGCAAGCAGCAGCAGCAAGCAGCAGCAGCAAGCAGGCGGTTAAAAAGTCCTTGCGACCACACCGTGGCTCCAAACCGGCATCCAAGTAGCTCAACACGACCGGGGAGCAAAGGTGCATCACCACAAACAGGTTTCGTTGCATTTTGAGCCGTCTAGCCCGTTCTACGGCCAATTTCGTGTCCAAAAATGCCCGTTTTTGGCTGCATTCAGGACGATCGTCCTGAAAGTTCAGGACGATCACCGGTGTGCCGAGTACGTGTTTCCGATGGGGACCGTTGTTCTTTCATAGTGATTGGGCCATCAAAGGATTGCAACTGGGCGTTCACTAAGGCATGTACCATGCCATGGTGCCACGTGGTGGTCCATTTTGAGCTGAAAATGAGCCGTTGTTGAGCCGTTTTTCAGGACGATCGTCCTTACGGTAGAGGCACATCTCCAAAGCAGGCAGTGTTTCCTCCACGGTAATTTCCAATGCGTTACACAAGACTAGGACCCAGCTCCGTCCTAGTACGAGTCTTGATTACCGAGCTCGGTTTACCGTGTTGAGGTTTTACACCACCTTTTAGGGGCCAAGGGTGAGCAACATGTTTTAGCAGCAGCAAGTAGCAGCAGTAGCAAGCAGAAGGTCCCAAAGTCCTTGTGACCACACCGTGGCTCAAAACCGGCATCCAAGTAGCTCAAAACGACCGGAGAGCAAGTGTGCATCACCACAAACAACTTTCGTTGCGTTTTGAGCCGTTGAGTCTGTTCTACGGCCGATTTAGTGTCCAAAAATGGCCGTTTTTGGGCTGTTTTGAGGACTATCCTCCTGAAAAATCAGGACGATCGCCGGTGTGTCAAGTGGGCGTTTGCAATGAGGGCCGTTGTTCTTCCATGGCCATTGGGCTATCAAATGATGGCAAATGGGTGTTCAATAAGGCATGTACCATGCCGTGGTGCCACATGGTGGTCCATTTTCAGGTGAAAATGAGCCCTTTTTGAGCCGTGTTTCAGGACGATCGTCCTGGCCAGGAGGTACATCTCTAAAGCAAGCGCTCTATCTTCAACGGTGATTTCCAATGCGTTACGCAAGACTAGGACCCAGCTCGGTCCTAGTTCGAGTCTTGATTACCGAGCTGGGACCGTGTCGAGGTTTTACACCACCTTTTAAGGGTCAAGGGTGCGCAACACGTTTTAGCAGCAGCAAGCAGCAGCAGCAGCAAGCAGCAAGCAGCAGCAGCAAGCAGGAGGTCCAAAAGTCCTTGTGCAAGACACTGGCTCAAAAGGGGCATCCAAATACCTCAAAATGACACAAACAGCAAGTGTGCAAGTGTGCAAGTGTGCATCACCACAAACAAGTTTCGTTGCGTTTTGAGCCGTCTAGCCAGTTCTACGGCCGATTTAGTGTCCAAAAATGGCTATTTTTGGCCTTTTTTCAGGACGATCGTCCTGAAAACCCAAGACGATCGGTGGTTTGTCAAGTGGGCGTTTGCAATGAGGGCCGTTGTTGTTCCATGGCGATTGGGCTATCAAAGGATGGCAAATGGGTGTTCAATACGGCAGGTACCATGCCGTGGTGCCACACCGTGGTCCATTTTGAGGTGAAAATGAGCCGTTTTTGAGCCGTGTTTCAGGACGATCGTCTTGACCGTGGAGGCTTTTCTCAAAAGCAAGTGCTCTTTCTTCAACGGTGATCTCCGATGCGTTACGCAAGAGAACCCGGCTCGGTCCTAGTTCGAGTCTTGATGTAAAAGGTGGTGTAAAACCTCGACATGGTAAACCCAGCTCGGTAATAAAGACACGAACTAGGACCGAGCCGGGTCCTCTTGCGTAACGCATCGGAGATCACCGTTGAAGAAAGAGCACTTGCTTTTGAGAAGTGCCTCCACGGTCACGACGATGGTCCTGTAACACGGCTCAAAAACGGCGCATTTTCACCTCAAAATGGACCACCGTGTGGCACCACGGCATGGTACATGCCGTATTTAACACCCATTTGCCATCATTTGATAGCCCAATCGCCATGGAAGAACAAAGGCCCTCATTGCAAACGCCCACTTGACACACCGGCGATCGTCCCGAGTTTTCACGACCATCGTCCTGAAAACAGCCCAAAAACGACCATTTTTGGACACTAAATCGGCCATGGAACGGGCTAGACGGTTCGAAACGGCACGAAACTTGTTTGTGGTGGTGCGGGTTTGCTCTCCGGTCATTTTGAGCTACTTGGATGCCGGTTTTGAGCCACGGTGTGGTCACAAGGACTTTTTACTCGCCTGCTTGCTGTTGCTTGCTCCTGTTGCTGGTAAAACGTGTTGCTCAGCCTTGGCCCCTAAAAGGTGGTGTAAAACCTCGACAGGGTAAACTCTTCGGTAATCAAGACTCGAACTAGGACCGAGCTGGGTCCTAGTCTTGCGTAACGCATGGGAAATCACCGCGCAGGAAATACTGCTTGCTATCCGCCTCCACATTCAGGGCGATCGCCCTGAAACATGGCTCTAAAACGGCTCATTTTCACCTCAAAATGGACCACCGCATGGCACCGCTGCATGCGAAATGCCTTATTGAACACCGATTTGCATTCCTTTGATAGCCCAATCACAATGGAAGAACAACGGGCCTCATTGAAAACGCCCTCTTAAGACACCGGCGATCGTCCTGAGTTTTCAGGACGATCGTCCTGAAAATAGCTCAAAAACGGCCATTTTTGGACACTAAATCGGCCATAGAACAGGCTAGACGGCTCAAAATGCAACGAAACTTGTTTGTGGTGATGCGCGTTTGCTCCCCGGGCGTGTTGAGCTACTTGGATGCCGGTTTTGAGCCGCAGTGTGGTCGCAAGGATCTTTTACTCGCCTGTTGTTGCTGCTGCTGCTTGCTGCTTGCTGTTGCTGCTAAAACGTGTTGCTCATCCTTGGACCCTATCAAGACTCGAACCAGGACCGAGTTGGGTCCTAGTCTTGCACAACACATACGAAGCGCTTGTACGCCATGGTCCATGGGAGTGGTTGTGAGTCCCGAGTTGAAAATCATTAAAAAAGATTGGTAATCAAATTTGTGACATGGTAAGGCATCTGAAAAGATATTCATATACATTGAGTGCCCAATGACATTGCAAGAGAAAGCCTGCTGCCACGCTTTGTGGCAACTTTGTTCTTGTGGACCAAAGTATAACATGGTCGGGCACACAAACGTGTACCAAAAATTGGAAAATCATTACAATGTCGGGATACAGCCCATAAGGTCATAATGACCCAACTCTACTCCCCCGACTAGAGTAAATCCCCCGGTCTTAGGTGCTACGCTGCTCCGATAGGTTGTTTGTATACCGCCGGAGGGGGCGCTTCCCATCGGCCAAGAGCATAGCACCTCTTCATCTTTTTGTATGTACGATCAAAGGTGGTGGTACAACCCCAACAGTGCCATCGCATCACACGAATTGAGGAAATGAGGGAGTCATCTACATGCACGGTATTGTCCACAAGCACCCCCAACCAATTACATCCATATTCTGCCGCAAGTTGATGGCAATGCAACGTGGTGACGGATGGGCGACCATCTTTTCCTTTCGCATTTGCCTCTTTCTCTTGTGGTTGAGATTGTTTTGAACACTTGTGCTTTCCCGGACCAAACTTTTTCATGTTATCAAACCGTACATCCTTGGATTCTCCACAAGATGCACAAGTCCAACGCATGACCGCCTTGGCCTTCATGTCTTGGTTGTCTTGGCGTACCCACTTCCATCCCCATAGGCGAGCCACATCATGACAATCTTTGTCGGTCAGTGAAGGCGTAGGCATGTCTCCAAATGGAAAATACAATAAGATCCACACCAAAAGGATGGTGACAAAAAAGCAACTAAGCGTCCAAAAAGGGCACAAATTGGCAATTAACCAGAGCATGAGAGCAGAGGGTGTTGAACTAGTTTGATTGCCGTGAGACGGCCTACACGGCGACCAAGGTACCCACATAACAAGCACGTTTTGATGCCATGAGAAAGCCTACATGACAACAAAGGCACATATGGAGCAAGTGCACTCAACCAATGAACAATTGTGAGGAATGAGCATGGTCAAACAAACACTGGTGTTCTCCACCGGACAAGGTCAGCTCATTTGATTGCCGTGAGAAAGCCTACACGGCGACCAAAGTACGTACATAACAGCCGCTTGCATGCATGCCATGAGAAAGCCTACATGGCAACAAAGGCACATATGGATCGCCAGGTGTTGCGAGCTGCGACCAAAGTACGTACATAACAGCCGCTTGCATGTCATGAGAAAGCCTACATGGCAACAAAGGCACATATGGATCGCCAGGTGTTGCGAGCTGCTTGCCCCTACCGTGTGCACTCTTGAACACTAACTCAAAAACGCCCATTGTTCACCCCAAATGGACTACAGGAAGACACCGCGGTCTTGCGTAACGCATTGGTAATCACCGTTGAAGAAAGACCGCTTGCTTTTGAGAAGTGCCTCCACGGTCATGACGATGGTCCTAAAACGCGCTCAAAAACGGCTAATTTTCACCTCGAAATGGACCACCGTGTGGCACCACGGCATGGTACATGCCTTATTCAACACCCATTTGCCATCATTTGATAGCCCAATCGCCATGGAAGAACAACGGCCCTCATTGCAAACGCCCACCTGACACACCGGCGATCGTCCTGAGTTTTCAGGACGATCATCCTGAAAACAGCCCAAAAACGGCCATTTTTGGACACTAAATCGGCCGTAGAACGGGCTAGACGGCTCCAAACGCAATGAAACTTGGTTGTGGTGATGCGCATTTGCTCCCCGGTCGTTTTGAGCTACTTGGATGCCGGTTTTGAGCCACGGTGTGGTTACAAGGACTTTTGGACCTTCTGCTTGCTGCTTGCTGCTTGCTGCTGCTGCTTGCTGCTGCTAAAACGTGTTGCTCACCCTTGGACCCTAAAAGGTGGTGTAAAACCTCGACAGGGTGAACCCAGCTCGGTAACAAGGGCACATATGGATCGCCAGGTGTTGCGAGCTGCGACCAAAGTACGTTGGATGCCATGAGAAAGCCTACATGGCAACAAAGGCACATATGGATCGCCAGGTGTTGCGAGCTGCTTGCCCCTACCGTATGCACTCTTGAACACTAACTCAAAAACGCCCATTGTTCACCCCAAATGGACTGTGAACTAGTTTGATTGCCGTGAGACGGCCTACACGGCGACCAAGGTACCCACATAACAAGCACATTTTGATGCCATGAGAAAGCCTACATGACAACAAAGGCACATATGGAGCAAGTGCACTCAACCAATGAACAATTGTGAAGAATGAGCATGGTCAAACAAACACTGGTGTACTCCACCGGACAGTGTCAATTCGTTTGATTGCCGTGAGAAAGCCTACACGGCGACCAAAGTACGTACATAACAGCCGCTTGCATGGATGCCATGAGAAAGCCTACATGGCAACAAAGGCACATATGGATCGCCAGGTGTTGCGAGCTGCTTGCCCCTACCGTGTGCGCTCTTGAACACTAACTCAAAAACGCCCATTGTTCACCCCAAATGGACTACAGGAAGACACCGCGGTCTTGCGTAACGCATTGGTAATCACCGTTGAAGAAAGACCGCTTGCTTTTGAGAAGTGCCTCCACGGTCATGACGATGGTCCTAAAACGCGCTCAAAAACGGCGCATTTTCACCTCAAAATGGACCACGGTGTGGCACCACGGCATGGTACACGCCTTATTGAACACCCATTTGCCATCACTTCATAGCCCAATGGCCATGGAAGAACAACGGCCCTCATTGCAAACGCCCACTTGACACAACGGCGATCGTCCTGAACTTTCAAGACGATCGTCCTGAAAACAGCCCCAAAACGGCCATTTTTGGACACTAAATCAGCCGTAGAACGAGCTAGACGGCTCAAAACGCAACGAAACTTGGTTGTGGTGATGCGCATTTGCTGCCCGGTCGTTTTGAGCTACTTGGATGCCGGTTTTGAGCCACGTCGTGGTCACAAGGACTTTTGGACCTTCTGCTTGCTGCTTGCTGCTTGCTGCTGCTGCTTGCTGCTGCTAAAACGTGTTGCCCACCCTTGGACCCTAAAAGGTGGTGTAAAACCTCGACAGGGTAAACCCAGCTCGGTAAAAAGGTGGTGTAAAACCTCGACAGGGTAAACCCAGCTCGGTGACTAGTACATATTTCACTAAAAGAGTGCACATCAAATGCCAGGACTGTCCAACATTGTGGGGGTTTAGTATGGTTTGTATAGGCAAGAATATTGCCAATTGTAACAAAAACCCCCACTTTCTCCCCATTATATGCGCGCTGTGCACGCCCTGCGCGCGCTGTGCCAACACGCCCGCACGGAATTGAGGGATGTACTCACTGAGGAAAAAGCTGAGGAAAAAGCAGCTTGTAACCTGAGACATAGCTTGAAAGACGTTGTACAGTTGTGCAATGGCACACAAAAGCTGGATGCTGGTGCTGAGTGATGAAGCACAGAACTCAAAACTGCACAATGGCAGACACATTTACACAGGCCCATTCCTTCAACTAAGATTGAAAAGGCTTTATGTGGTGGCAAAAGCACAAGGTTGAATGTTGCAAGCACCATAAAATTGAAGATGTCAAGCATGCAATCATTGCTCTGGTATGCTGGGTTGCAACAGGTTTACTCGCCTCATGTATCCACCCCTACTATTGAAATCGGGCTAACCCCAATCAGACGGGGGCATGCAGCCCTTGAGAAGTATCGTCCATCCCCGATATGGCAGGGTCAGGAAGCCACATGTTGCACTCCATTTGTGAAGACTCCCGTCAAAGGTATATATTGGGTCTGTTGAGGTGTGTCTGCGACATTGCACTTTTTCATTTCGGTAGTCATCATCATTGAGCTCCTTCGTCACACGTTTACCCACCACTGTGCCAACATGCTATATTGCCCAAAGAATCTCAAGCACGGACAAGTTGACCCACCACAACATTGCCCCTCGAAATACTATTTTTTCGCAATTTGCTACATGGACAATGTTTTCCTGATCATATGTACACTAAATTTCTGATGTTTTGCACGATGAATGCTTCAAAGTTCATGTTGTGGTGCTTTTTTGCACTGTTGCCCAATTTCGGCTGAAAAAGAAATGAATGGTCACAGATTGCTATCAGTGCCTCCCACTTCCCATTGTTTTTCATCTGCAACAATTTGCCCTCGGAACAAAAATACACCATAACACGCACGCAGAAGACAAACACACAGGTCAGAAACTGAATTCTGGTAGATCACTCCAAAGAGAGGCCGTTAAATCAAGTGCAGGCGCTGGCGCTGGCGCCATATACCCCTCCCTCTTTCTTGAGGCCAGTTCTCAATTGGGACAAAATTGTCCTCGTGAAGAAGCCTCCTCCCCAGTTCCTAAACAGGTTTTTGTCCTGGAGGACAGAAATTCCCCCGTTTGGTAGCTGGGGAGGGGGGTTGTTCCAACGGTTGTCTTGGTCATCTTGACGAGCCGAACTCATTTCCCAGTGTTGTCGAGGACAGAAATCCCCTAGGACAGAAACCCCCTGTTTGGGAACTGTTGGAGGTTTCTCCCATTGAACAATCTTCCCTTGCTCAGGACTTAGGGAGTGGGGCCCTTCCGAGAGAGAAAAATCCCCCATCTAGGAAATGGATCAGGGGGCCTGAAGGGGGTCCACCAACAATCATCATTTTCCTCAAGTCGAGAATGGGTATATAGTAGGGCCGGTTCCTAAACGGAGGATTTCTGTCCTTTCAAGAGTACCCCCCTCCCTGATTCTTGCACGGAGTTTTTTGTCCTGTTTGGGACAAATCCCCTGCCCAGTTCTTGAATGGGGAATCACCACATCAGTGGGAGGCATGGCGGAAAGCGTGCAGAGCTTTTGGGGGTGCACGCAGGACGGGGTTTCATGCTGTTTGGACGATCTTGGCAGCATCTTTGTCTTGGAATCCTTTCAGGCAGGGCATGTTCATCGACCAAGGGCAAGAACGGGTTTGTTGTGGACATGTGCAACACACCTGTATCCAAGAGCATGTTCAACTTCCTTTGGGGTGAGGGATGGGAGGTGTGGCACCTCAACACAAACACTCTGCGCCACTGTCCGCAGTGTTGGACATGCCTTGGTCCGCTTCTTTGGCCATCCACGAATAGCCCTCTGGGTGGGCTTGCCATCCGCCCCATGACAGCATCAATCTCTTGTCCGTTTTCTCAGTTCCAGTGCCAGTGACTAGTTGCGAAGCATGGCAATTTGCTTTACTGTTTGTGCATCGGTGGCCCGTTCGGCTAGTTCTCATGGTGGTGCCAAATAGGAGGGCTGTGCTCTCCTCTTCTGTGACTTCGTGTAAGGGGGGGGGGATTTTTAGCACAGCGCATGCGCAGTGTGCACGTGGTGCAGTTGTTTGGGTGTCTGTCCTTACAAAAAACCCATATTTTGTGATACTAGGGACATCATTGTTGTTTGACAATTTGTTTTTGATTCTTCGGCATTGGAGGTATGGCATGTTTGGGTTTTCACCCAAGTCCACCCATTTTCACCCATTCTCACCTTTTTCCACGTTTTTTTTGGCTCATTTTAGCCGCATGTTCTCCTTTCTAGGTTGATTTCTGCCCAATATGGGGACCCTGGTTTTGCTACTACCGGCTGGTTGTTCTCATTCTCTGCTTTTCCTATGGCTAGGTGTGGCACCCCAACTAGTCTACGTACACCTGCCTATGCTAAGTGCTATCTCATTATGAAGGTTAGAAATATGTTAAGAAGCTGGGCAAATAGACCTTAAAAGGATGCCAAGATTTTGGCGAAGTCGTGATGACTATGGAAACCCTATACCCGACGTTTGAGAGTGACCTCAACTTGAGAGAAAATATCAAGATGTTCATGGGGCGTTCCGTTTTGCATGACATCTTATGGGAAGGGAAGGTAGTGTGCCATTGTGTCTAGCTAGGGTAGCTGGGGTGGCCTAATTTTGAGGGCGTTTGGAAATGGTGTATCTAGGGCTCTTCGGGGGGGGGATCAAAAAGTAGCGCGCAGTGTGCATGCTATGTGCACCGTGCAAAATTTTCCCCTTGGTGCCCATGTTGGGGGCGATAAAGCTTTTTTGTTCTATGTGGCTCGTGGAGTGATGGCTTGAAACGTGTGAGATGCCCTACCTGGGTGAGAGTATGGAATGAACTGCTTCCACCGGTCAACCGGGCAAAAATACACCAGTGGCCCAAATTCAAGTACATTAGCGCAAGCGTTTTTCTAATCAAGAAGAAGCATATGGAAAAGGCAAAAGAGTGTAGGAGGTCGGAAAAGGCGGATGTAGGGTTACTCAAATAAAGCAGGGAGACGGCAATATTCGGTCAAATTGTGGCCAACACCTTGGATGCCGAGGACTCATCAGCCTCCTTTGATAGTGTGCACCCTACTAGTTGTGTTGTGTATTCCACAAGCCTCCCCACTAGGCCTAGAGCGCTAGGCCACACTCCCCCCCCCCCCCCCCACACACAAGGACCCTCTCTCAATGCCTGCCTACCACACATGATGTTGGAAGTCCAACATGCCTCTAACCCTACCTAGTCACTGACACCCCAAGGAGCAAGGCTTGGCAGTACACACAAGGAGGGGTGCACGGCTGGTCAAGCCCTCCTGGCGCGCATGCATACACACAAGACAACACTTTCTCCCGTTCACCAATGCTGAAATACTGCAACTATTTATAGTCCGCTTGGCCTTGGAACTAGATAGTAAGGTTGTTTAACCTCGACGTGGGGCAGGGAAGGACACATGGACCCAAGAGCTCTTGCATGAGGCCCTATCCCAACCCATCCCAAACCCCTCCCAAAAGCAAAGGGTACGAAGGCCCCATTGTAGGGCCTGGTGGAACAAACACTAGAAGCACACAACTACATAGTCTGGCCTCACAGCCTTTGTAGAGAGGAAAAAAGAATAGTAGGGAAGGAAACAAACGGGGGGATAATAAAACACCCAAAGCACTTAGGTGGCGCACTTAGCGCAGTGCGCGCGCAGTGCAACTATTTGGGTGAGGAGCATCATTGTTGTTTTAGAGTAGGTTTTGATGTTTCTTTCACATTGGGGATATGGCATTTTTGGATTTTCACCTAGTTTCACCCATTTCCACCCTTTTTCACACTTTTTTGCTCATTTCCACCACATCCACTCTTTTCTAGATTGATTTGTCTCCAGCATGGGGACCCCAAGATTGGGTTCGATGGCACACACTCGTTTCTATGCCCTTCGTTGTATTTGTGCAGAGTGGCGAAGAACCATTTCGTCTCGGGAGGACAAGCATGCATCGGGCGGCCAAAGATTCCATTGGGAAGTGGAAGCATTGAAGCAAGTCCCATTGCAATACAATACAACTCGATACAAGGACGCCATTGAGGCTCATGTGAGTACCATGTACGTTGGGGAAAGTGCGTTCATGGATCAGATAACATGCAAATTTGCCCCATCTCAACCTCCACCGCTAAAAATGGTGCCAAAATGGTCCCATTGTGCATGATGTCCTTTGTGAATGGAAGGTAGCTTGCAACTGTCTTGAGCTAGCGTAGTTTGGATCACCGAATTTCGAGGGCGTTTGGAAGGGGTGTGCTTGGGGACTCTTCGGGAATATGGTCTAAAAGTAGCGCGCAGTGTGCGCGCAGTGCAAGGACGCCCCCTTAGCTACGAAGATTGCACCACTGGGCCTTTGGGAGCCTGTGGGCTAGCGTTAGCACGGCGTGTGCACGCCGGGGATATTTTTTGGCCAATCCTTCCGCCATTTTTCACTGTGTGTTCACTTCCACGGTGTGGCCACGTTTTGATCCCTACAAATTGGGTGGCCCCTTGAGTTTGGGATATTGACTCACAATCCTCAAATTGAGTGGCCCCTTGAATTGGGGATACAAATTTGCAATTCACAAATTTAGTGGCCCCTTGAGTTTTGTAGCCACTTATGGTTTCCTCCCCACTTTGGGGACCCCAAGAAGGCAAGGGTTATGCAGCCACTTCTGACTTCCTCGTATTGACCGTCACACTCGTGGGGATAGCACTGTTTATTAGAGACATGACAAGTCACTTGTGTTGATGTGGAAGTCACAAGTCCTCTGCAACGTGCTTTGTAGGAAAGGTTTGCAAGGAATCTTGCCGTGTTTTGGGGGCCTCCTCTAGGGGGCATAAAATTAGGGGTTAAGCTCAAGATAGGGAATAAAAGTAGCGCATTGTGCACAAACCGGACAACCCCCCCCCCCCCCCGACACTTCGCGGCTCTTGGAGGCGACGGTGCAGGCCGCCCGATGAGCGTGTTGATGTTGGTGTGGGGCCGGGGGGTGTTGCGAAAGCCCCCCCAAGGTTTGCCTGTCACCTGCAGCTGGTGGTAATGGTGGGGTTTCTCACCACATCGATAGCGTAGCATACTGGTAGTGCACGGGGGTCTCGTCACGCGGGCGTAGGTTCGATGCCCGCCATGGAGGCGACGGAGGAGGCGGCCCCATCATCTTTGGGCTTGAGTATATTCTACCGGGCCTCTTTTGGCAAACACACCACAGCACACACACCTACAACACATGCAGGCGCCCCGGCGCCGCCCAGCCTCCCCACCCCCTGTATGGCTGTATGTTGACCTCCGCAAAAGCCAGTACCCACTGGGGTTTCTAAATCCTAAGGACCTAAATAGCCCAGGGCCAGTGGCAGTGGCCCACAAGGGTGACCTCTGACCGCCCCGGGAACTGAGTTGGCGATGAAGGTCGTGAGGCAGGCGCGGCTGGAGCTAAGTGGCGGGTCCACACCTGACCAATTGAGGCCCCCGACACTCAACCCACAGGGGAGGGAAAGGCTGCTAGGCCGCCCCATGACTTCAATCGCATGAGGGCAAGGGTGGTGCAGGAGGGGGGAGGGGGGAGGGCGGGAGGGGTCCCCTGAGGGTTGTAATTTGAATGGGTTTGGGATGCCTGTGGTAGCTGTGAGGACTATGTTATGTTGGGGTTGGAAGATATGTATCAATAGTTGTTTGGGTCCTAGGCAAAATACACAAAGCTACCGACATTCTCCCATGTTTGTGTTCACGTTATGTTTGAGAACACCAACCATTCTTTGCGGATGAATTTGTTGATAGTGTCCCTCTATGTGCGCTCCATTATTCTCCAATCGAGGTGAGTTGTGCATTTCTTGCACAACTGAGTGTTGTCATCTCCCGATCCCATTTTCTCATCAATGGTGAGATCTAGGCATACAATGTATATTTCATCTCCTCTCCATGGTTGTGGCTAGTCTTGTCCCAATTGTCCACGAGCGTCAAACAATTATTTTGCGAATCTGTGCCATGCTTTGCAAGCAAGGGGGGGGGGCCCCTTGAGCCCTAGTTTTGGCCCTTTTTCACAAGTTTGTTGTTCCATAACAGGGCTTTTTTACACTTCTTGTGCATTGAGGATGTTGCACATTTGGATTGCCACCCATTTTCACCCATTTTCGACCATTTTAACCCATTTTCACCCAGTTTTGCTGCACGTTCTTTGTTATAGGTGGATGCTGGATTATGATGATGGGGAATCACCGGACGTCTTGTGCGTTCACAATACAACAAATTGGCAGGTGGGTTGCTACACACTCCTAAGCAGATTCCAACCTTCATGGCCACCGCCCTGCTATCTCTAGTAAACAACATCCTTTGTGGGTTCTCTTTATGAGCTAGCACTTGAACCTTGCAAAGGGCTACTACAGTTTGGGCCCCAATCGGGTCCCTAAAAGGCTGCCACCATCCTCCAACACACTCAGGCAATAGCAGATTGCGCTTGGCCACGGCCACCACCCACCAGGGATATGAAGAACCTTGCGACGCTTGGATATGAAGAAACGGGTGACGCCTACATAAATGCACGGTGGTTTCCTCCCTTCCTCCCTGGCTGGGTTTCATTGCGTGGGCACTGCACGCAGTGCCGTGCATAGACACTCCCTATCACAATCGTGGATTGTTTGACATGTTGGCGGCCCCAGACTCTCGACCCCCCATGGCACCCAGGAATTACACCTCACTGCCACCCAATTGTGTGCTGTTGTGGAATTGTAGGGTTGTGGTATTGTGGGCACAGAGGTTGTAGGAACCCCGTGAAACTATTGGGGTTTTGGACCACACAGGCCTTTTGCTTCTGCATTCACTCCTACCCCTGAACAGATTCACTGCACCATGAGTTATCCGATCTACGACACCTATGCCCCTGTTCATGAGGTGCGCGAAGACCCTTCTGTGCTGATGGATACCCTTCGGCGGTTGGAGAACGAGAACCGCCAGCTCGAGGAGCAGCTCAACGCAATGGACATGGAAGGGGCACACCTCATGGTACGTGTCCGCGAGGCACGGCTGCATGGCGAAGACATGAGGCACAACCTGGCGGTCAGCGAGGCGGAGAGCACCCAATTGCGGCGGGACTGCTCAGCTGAACAGCAGGTGCCCCACCTTCCTTAAATCCTGTGGTAGAACGACATAATACGGTTAAGGGTGCCCCCCGAGCCCAAGCCACCCCTGGGTGCGACACAAAATTCTATTGCTTTCGGCAGTGCACCTTGAAGAGAGGCTGACAGTCAGCCAATCAGTCAGTTAGCCAGGCCAGCAGTCAGTCAGACAGAAACACACACTTTGGGTTTTTTGTCAGTGGCAGACTCGCCTCCAAGCAGTGGGGAGGACCAATGTCCTCCGGGCAAGCAGTGGCCGAATGGTAATGCAGCGGACGGAAGACTTTGGTCGGCAGTTCGAATCCCGGTCGGGCGAACAGGGCGGGGCGGCGCCCACGGGGGGGCGGCCGGCCCCGGTCCTTGTATGCGACACCCCCCAGCCCCCCCCCCCCCCCCCGGGTTTTGAGAGATAGTGGGCTGGGGACATGGCGCCAAGGGCGCCCCCCTTTTTTCCGCCTGGCGCCAACGGCGCCCCCTTTTCTAGTGTGAGCGCCAGATTTCGCAAGACAAGGCGCTATACAAATGTCGTTTGTTGCCCAGACATGTTAACTGCAAACGTCAGCCCGCGGACAAGGGGCCCCTGGCGCGGGATGTTGCCACCCACATTGAGCATTGTGTCCGATCCATCCACTCCTCAAGCGGAGCTGCTAGCCTTGCTAGCGGTGCCCCACTCAGCAATGAGTGTGGGCGCAGCGTGGAACCGCGTGGCCACCAGCGTTTGGTGGCCCGTTGTGGAAACCCGGGAGTGGAATTGCGGTACACAATGTGAAATGTGGGGTGTTCCACTTGTTTGTTTGTTTCACAACCCCGTATTGGTCAGTATTGTTGCGCCCCTTGAGTTGGGGTTAGGGATTCACAATCCACGCTTTGTTGCGGGGCCCCTTGAGGTGGGGTTAGGGACTCGCAATTCACGCTTTTTTGCGTGGCCCCTCGAGTTGGGGTTAGGGACTCATGCGACATTTTTCCGCGTTTTTTTAGGCAAGTGCTCCATGGGGCGGTTCCACTTGCAAAATCTTTCAAAGGCCAGCATGGTGCCCAAACCCAAACCTGTGTGTGCCGAAACCTAAACCAAAACACATGCAGTCGCCGCAGAGCGATGGGAGTAGGCACCCAGGAAAGCATTCGCCGCAGAGCGACGGTAGTAGGCACCATGTTGGTCCGCGCAACGCTGAATAGGGTATTGATAGTACGTTGCGTTTCGTCGTTGGTGTGTCCCTTTCGGAGGTTGTGCCATGTGATTGGTCCTCGCTTTGCTCCCTTTGTACAGCGCAACGACACATCATGGCGACACTCGATCTTCAGAAGTCGCTGAAGCGAGGGACTTGCGTGGTGTGCAACAAGAAGGGCTGCCACAAGGCATGTGTAACATGCCTCGTAGCCTACCACAACCACTGGGGACACGTTTGCCCCTCTGCAGACCCCTCTTCACAACAAGCACCACCAGCGTCTGCAGACCCCCCAGCAGCTCCTGCTCAACCTCCGAGCAATGAAGACCCACCCGCAGACGAGGACCCACCCGCTTCCCATGCTGCCTGTGGTGGAAAATGTGGCCATAGGGATGCCTCTTCTGGTCAATGCGGATGCACAGAGGAGATTTGTGGTTGTGGGTACCGGTTCAAGGGTCGGGTTTCAGGGGGTGAGAGGTTGCAGCATTTCACCTCGATGAAGCACGACACATGGGTACATGCTCCTCCACCCCAACCGTCTATTTTTCGTAGCATTGAACGTTTTGTGGTAAAAGGGGCCGCCCCCAACATTCCATCCGATGCTCAGCCGGAAGTCCCCGACTCGGAGGATGCTATCCTTCTGCCCCCGCCTCCGGATAGGCACCCCACTCCATGTGGTGGTTACATGCCGGAAGGTCACACGCAACACTCGTTGATACTCAACTGGCCTTTTTTTTTGGATGCACAAGACTTGGCCCAAGGCACAATCCATTCGTGGAAATGGATGGAGGGATTGGCTGGTTTTCGCTCGTGCCATTGCACAGGTTGGTTGTACGATGGGCACTCTTGTGCCGGATGTGCTTCTTTGAAGCATTGCCCTGCTCTTGCTCAGAGGTTGCGCATTGCGATGGCGCCAGAGCCGCGCACCAAGTATAAGTACCGCGGGACCCTTGCATTGCACGCACGTCTGCACGAATACCGTGCAATGGAGCAAAAGGCATTTTTTGATGTTCGCACAATGCAGCGACCCTTCCAGCCTTTGCGCTCACAGGTGTCCTACCATCAACGTCTCGTGGAGGCTATTCAGACAAACAATGTGCCTCGCGTTGCTACAGTTCTGAATGCCGCGAAAAAAAGGGGCTATGGGTTGAAGCGGTTGGTAGGTCTCGTGGAGGATGCTGCCACAGCCAACCGCACCCGGTATAGTGCCGATGAGAAGGATTTTTGTGTCCTTTTGTATCGTGCAGGTGGTCCCAGCGTGTGCCATGCTTTGTCACAGGCCCACCTTTTTCCCAGTTTGAGCCACCGCCGCGGTCTTGCGAAGAAGGACGCAATACCCTTATCAAGTGAATTTTCGTTTGACTCATGCTTTCAAGCTTGGGCGGGGAAACCGGCAATTGGCCTCACGGAGCACCGCGATGACGTTTTTTTGATTCCCCGGTTGTCCCTTGGGAAGAGGGACATGATTGAAGGTCTCTGCGAGTGCGCCCCTCCCAAACGTTTTGAAGCGCTCGCCGATCTACAAGAGGTCATGCAAAAACTCCAGTTTGGAGAGTGGCACTTGGCAAAGTATGCACGCGTTGTGGCACTCTCGCGACACAGTGAGACTCGGTATGAATGCATTCCCGTCAGTTGCCAAGCTTCTTGCAATCGTTTCAAAGCAGTAGCTGAACAGCAATCAGTTGAAACATTGCTTGACCTTTTTCATCTGCCACCGAGGCAACGACCGCCTGGAAGGCACGTTCTCTGTGTGCAAAATGGGTCGGGGTGCCGGCGGTTGCCTAGATATTGTTCAACTTCGGTACCGGTTGGCAATTGTAGTTCAGATGTCTGCCATTTATGCCAAACACCCGGAATGGAAGGTCATCCGAAAACGAGCAGCCACGGGTGACAACATCACACCCGCAACAGTGGGTAGCTGCACAGATGTTTTTGATTGTGCAGCAGTGTGGAATGCCGGGTTGGATATGGCAAGTGCGGAACTAAAAAAAGACCTGCGTGCTATGGCTGTGGCAGGGGTCGGCATCTTTAGCCCATTCGGTGTTCCGATGGAGATCGGCACAGTGGATGATGCCGAGGAGGTTCTCGATGACCCTGATGACCTCCTTGAGTGTGATGAGGAGGATCAGTTGGAGCAGACGTTCACTAATGACTCCATGATTTTCTTTGAGGGAAAACTCACCTCCAAACAGCACGTCTTGAATGAACTCATTAACGCACCCGCGGGTTCTGCGCCGCGGGACCGTCTCATGCGTGCTCTACAGATGCCACGCCCAGGCAAATTGCCCACATTGACCGTGACTCCCCAAGCGGAGAACATGCCTGTGGCTGGTGACACATTTGCTGCTTGTGTGTGCTTCCAACAGGAGAAGCTCAGTTTGGGCATCTTTTACCTTCGGGCTGTCACCAATTCGTCAGGACACTGCACCATGGACACCCCCACATCTGAGATTGAGGGTGCAGAGCACCTGACAGTCCTTGGGCAGTTCATGCCCCTTGAGCGCTATGCAGGCGCAGGGTTGCATGTTTGGCATGACCGTCTTCATGCGCTTGCAATGTCGTTTCCTGGTACCTCTGTCCAGTTCATTCGTTTGCAGGTGAATGAGGACAACAAATGGTATGCACCAAGTAGTCAGTTGGACGCACTTTCTGAATGGTGTGCCCAAACTGCACAATAAAAGGTGCCTCCAATGAAGTGTGAGCCTTACGAAGGCGTCTTTGTTACAGATCGTGGTGACAAAGGTTTGACCACCGACATTTCCCGCTCAGTTCAGTGCAGGATTTGCAAGGCAACAATGCCACGCGTGTGCATGCGGACGCATGTCGGTCAACACCTTCTGCGGAAGGAATGTGTCAAGGGTCAGGAAGAGATTTCTTTGGCCACCGCTTGTGGGTTTTGTGGCGATCGTGTCACTTGCTCCACGCAGGTTGTGATGCGCAACAAGCGGACACACGCCTTGGTCACCCTCATGATCTCTGACTGCCCCAGTCAACCAG
Organism: Eutreptiella sp. 'Long Island Sound 2002'; assembly: GCA_964036045.1. NCBI lineage: Eukaryota > Euglenozoa > Euglenophyceae > Eutreptiales > Eutreptiaceae > Eutreptiella > Eutreptiella sp. 'Long Island Sound 2002'. The sequence goes on along the minus strand of OZ038381.1, from coordinate 120,179,186 downwards.
CTAAGCTGCATTGGAACACGTTGGCAAAAAAATCTGCAAGCAGCCCGTGCACGAATCATCCTGTGCGCTGTCCACTGTGCACAAAGACAGTTTGGTCATACTGCATGGCACAGCACTATGCAGATGTGCATGACACTGCACGGCACCCTGATTTGATGCACATTGCAGAGGCAGAGCAAGAGGCGGTGCTGAATTGGGTGCCTCACAAGGGCAAGAAAAACAATCGGGGCAATGCACCTGCAGAGGCTGATGATGCCCCGGTTGATGCAGCGGCCTTGTCTGCACCCGGCGACGTTGCTTCATCGTCGTCAAGCTTGCCTCCCCTGCCTTTGCCCCAGTCAAAGGCTCCTGCCCCCCCCGCTCCCAAGTGAGTCCGAGGCAACGACCTCTGGGGCTGAGCGATCCCGTCCCCTTAAAAGCGTCGGGAAGCGCAATAAGAAGAGGCGGGACGAAGCCCAACGAGAGCTTCAGTCGAAGCGCGCCCGCCAAGACTCCTCCTCCTCCTCCTCAGAGGGGGAGCTTTTCAAGGACCTCTAACCAGAAGTCCATCCATTCTTTCTTTTAACCCCCAACTCTAACCAAGCCTCAGGAATTTTTCTCATAAACTAACCGGGGGGCACGGGGGAACAAGAGGGGAGAGGGAAGGGGGGAGGGGGAGGGGGGCGGGGGGAGGGGGGCGGGGGGCAACACGGCGACCCTTAAGACTTTCTTCTCGGCAAGGACGAGAAAGTGCTATTATCGCATACATACCTCCGTACCCCCCAACCCCCAGACACACAACCCCCCAGGAGGTATCAGGATTGTGTATAGCGACCTAGTCGGCTATCAGACATCAGGCATCAAACTTTTATGGACCATCACCCCCACCCCCCCCCCCCCCACCCCAACACCCTTTCTAACCCCCCCCCCCCTGTGTCAGACTTCGCCCCCCCCCCCCCGTGTCCCCCCCCAATATCAAACTTGTCCCATTGTCACCACACCCTTGAGGTGTAGAAGTGGGTTGTGGTCTCGACCCTAGCGTCTGAAACCCAACCAGTGCTTGCAACCCCTTCAATGATGGTACGTGCCCCCCCCCCACCCCACCCCACCCCACCCCCCCCCCCATCTCTCTGACTGCAACCGATCGGGGGGCTCATATGTGACTGAAGACAAGTGGGAACAGAATCCTGATGTCTGGCCCAAGCAACCTCACCTGAGCTAATCGGGTCAGTTTTGCTGGTGGGGTGGGTGGGTGGGGGTTCATCGGGTTGGGCCGGAACTGTGGAGAGGGGGGGTAGTGGGTTTCGAGCACGGCACAACACATCACGGCACAGCACGGCACATCACAGCACATCACATCACAGCACACCACAGCACAACATATAGCATAGCACAGCATATTACAGCACAACACAGCACAACACAGCCCCTACGGCCGCCCAAGAGAGCCTCCCTCCCTCCCTCCCTCCCTCCCTCCCCTCCCTCGCTCCCCTCCCTCCCTCCCCTCCCTTCCTCCCTCCCACCCTGTCATTTCCCTGCTTGTGTGGTTGAGGTTAGGGAGGGTATGCCTGTTTTTCTTTTTCAGGTTTTCTTTTCCAGTAGAGTGTTTTCCCACCAGCTTACCAAGGTCCGAACCCCCAAAAAATTAGAATAAGGAGGTATGTTACTCCGTTCCTTAGTTAGTTCCGGTGGAGGGTGGATGGGGCACCGCTCCCCCAGGCGCCCCCTAGACATCTATTTACCCCCCCATCAATTTCATATGCCCCCCCTATCAATTTCATAGCCCCCCCCCCCATCCATTTCATAGCCGCCCCCACATCCATTTCATAGCCCCCTCCCATCCATTTCATAGCCCCCCCCACATCCATTTCATAGCCCCCCTAATCAATTTCATAGCCCCCTCCCATCCATTTCATAGCCCCCCCCCCATCAATTTCATAGCCCCCCCCCTCCATTTCATAGCCCCTCCCGCATCAATTTCATAGCCTCCTCCCATCAATTTCATAGCCCCCCCCTATCAATTTCATGCCCCCCCCCCCATCAATTTCATATGCCCCCCCATCAATTTCATAGCCCCTCCCCTATCAATTTCATAGCCCCCCCCCCTATCAATTTCATAGCCCCCCCCCATCAATTTCATAGCCCCCCCCCATCAATTTCATAGCCCTACCCCCCATCAATTTCACAGCCCTACCCAGCATCAATTTCATAGCCCCACCCCCATCAATTTCATAGGTCCCCCCCATTCAATTTCATAGCCCCCCCCCATCAATTTCATAGCCCTACCCCCCATCAATTTCAGAGCCTTACCCCCCATCAATTTCATAGCCCCACCCCCATCAATTTCATAGGTCCCCCCCATTCAATTTCATAGCCCCCCCCATCGATTTCATAGCCCCCTGCCCTATCAATTTTATAACCCCCCCTTTATCAATTTCATAGCCCCTCCCCCATCAATTTCATAGCCCCGCCCCCATCCATTTCATAGCCCCCCCATCAATTTCATATGCCCCCCTATCAATTTCATAGCCCCCCCCCCCCATCCAATACATAGCCCCCCCCATCAATTTCATAGCCCCCCCCCCATCAATTTCATAGCCCCACCCCCATGAATTTCATAGGTTCCCCCCATTCAATTTCATAGCCCCCCCCCCCCAATCGATTTCATACCCCCCCCCTTGACTTCATAGCCCCCCCCCATTGATTCACAGAGGGGTGTAGACCCCTGTTAGGAATTGGCGTGTGGGCACGCGCTGATTCCTAGAGGGGTCTTATTTGGGGGGTCTAGACCCCCCAAATAATTGACGCATGGGCATGCGTCAATTATTTTGGGGGTGTAGACCCCCAAGATAACTGACGCATGGGCATGCGTCAAATATTTGACGGACATGCATCCGTCAAATATTTAGGGGGTGTAGACCCCCCAAATATTTGACGGATGTATGTCCGTCAAATATTTTGGGGGTCTACACCCCCAAAATATTTGACGGACATACATCAGTCAAATATTTTGGGGGTGTAGACCCCCAAAATATTTGACGCATGCCCATGCGTCAGTTGTCTGGGGAGGCTACACCCCCAAAATATTTGACGGACATACATCCGTCAAATATTTGGGGGGTCTACACCCCCTAAATATTTGACGGATGCATGTCCGTCAAATATTTGACGCATGCCCATGCGTCAGTTATCTGGGGGGTGTAGACCCCCTAAATATTTGACGGACATACATCCGTCAAATGTTTGGGGGGTCTACACCCCAAAAATATTTGACGGATGCATGTCCGTCAAATATTTGACGCATGCCCATAGGTCAGTTATCTGGGGGCTCTACACCCCCAAAATATTTGACGGACATACATCCGTCAAATATTTGGGGGGTCTACAGCCCCTAATTATTTGACGGACATACATCCGTCAAATATTTGGGGGGTCTACAGCCCCAAAATATTTGACGGATGCATGTCCGTCAAATATGTGACGCATGCCCATGCGTCAGTTATCTGGGGGGCGTAGACCCCCAAAACATTTGACGGACATTCATCCGTCAAATTTTTGGGGGGTCTACACCCCCTAAATATTTGACGGACCTACTTCCGTCAAATATTTGGGGGGTCTACACCCCCTAAATATTTGACGGATGCAGGTCCGTCAAATATTTGACGGATGCATGTCCGTCAAATATTTGACGCATGCCCATGCGTTAGTTATTTGGGGGGCGTAGACCCCCAAAATATTTGACGGACATGCATCCGTCAAATATTTGGGGGGTCTACGCCCCCAAAATATTTGACGGACATACATCCGTCAAATATTTGGGGGGTCTACACCCCCTAAATATTTGACGGATGCATGTCCGTCAAATATTTGACGCATGCCCATGCGTCAGTTGTCTGGGGGGTCTACACCCCCAAAATATTTGACGGACATACATCCGTCAAATATTTGAGGGGTCTACACCCCCTAATTATTTGACGGACATACATCCGTCAAATATTTGGGGGGTCTACACCCCCTAAATATTTGACGGATGCATGTCCGTCAAATATTTGACGCATGCCCATGTGTCAGCTATCTGGGGGGTGTAGACCCCCAAAATATTTGACGGACATGCATCCGTCAAATATTTGGGGGGTCTACACCCCCAAAATATTTGACGGACATACATCCGTCAAATATTTGGGGGGTCTACACCCCCGAAATATTTGACGGATGCATGTGCAACAAATATTTGAGGCATGCCCATGCGTCAATTATCTTGGGGGTGTAGACCCCCAAAATATTTGACGGACATACATATGTCAAATATTTGGGGGGTCTACACCCCCAAAATATTTGACGGACATACATCCGTCAAATATTTGGGGGATCTACACCCCCTAAATATTTGACGGATGCATGTCCGTCAAATATTTGACGCATGCCCATGCGTCAGTTATCTGGGGGGCGTAGACCCCCAAAAAATTTGACGGACATGCATCCGTCAAATATTTGGGGGGTCTACACCCCCTAAATAGTTGACGGATGCATGTCCGTCAAATATTTGACGCATGCCCATGCGTCAGTTATCTTGGGGGCATACACCCCCAAAATATTTGACGGACATACGTCCGTCAAATATTTGGGGGGTCTACACCCCCTAAATATTTGACGGATGCATGTCCGTCAAATATTTGACGCATGCCCATGCGTCAGTTATCTGGGAGACGTAGACCCCCAAAATATTTGACGGACATGCATCCGTCAAATATTTGGGGGGTCTACACCCCCTAAATATTTGACGGACATACATCCGTCAAATATTTGGGGGGTCTACACCCCCTAAATATTTGACGGATGCATGTCCGTCAAATATTTGACGCATGCCCATGCGTCAGTTATCTGGGGGGCGTAGACCCCCAAAATATTTGAGGGACATTCATCCGTCAAATATTCGGGGGGTCTACACCCCCGAAATATTTGACGGATGCATGTCCGTCAAATATTTGACGCATGCCCATGCGTCAATTATCTGGGGGGTGTAGACCCCCGAAACATTTGACGGACATACATCCGTCAAATATTTGGGGGGTCTTCACCCCAAAATATTTGACGGACATACATTTTTCAAATATTTGGGGGGTCTACACCCCCTAAATATTTGACGGATGCATGTCCGTCAATATTTGACGCATGCCCATGCGTTAGTTGTCCGGGGGGTCTACACCCCCAAAATATTTGACGGACATACATCTGTCAAATATGTGGGGGGTCTACGCCCCCTAAATATTTGACGGACATACATCCGTCAAACGTTTGGGGGGTCTACACCCCCTAAATATTTGACGGATGCATGTCCGTCAAATATTTGACGCATGCCCATGCGTCAGTTATCTGGGGGGTGTAGACCCCCAAAATGTTTGACGGACATTCATCCGTCAAATATTTGGGGGGTCTACACCCCCAAAATAATTGACGGACATACATCCGTCAAAAATTTTGGGGGTCTACACCCCCGAAATATTTGACGGATGCATGTGCGTCAAATATTTGAGGCATGCCCATGCGTCAATTATCTGGGGGGTGTAGACCCCCAAAATATTTGACGGACATACATTCGTCAAATATTTGGGGGGTCTACACCCCCAAAATATTTGACGGACATACATCCGTCAAATATTTGGGGGGTCTGCACCCCCTAAATATTTGACGGATGCATGTCCGTCAAATATTTGAGGCATGCCCATGCGTCAGTTATCTGGGGGGCGTAGACCCCCAAAATATTTGACGGACATGCATCCGTCAAATATTTGGGGGGTCTACACCCCCAAAATATTTGACGGACATACATCCGTCAAATATTTGGGGGGTCTACACCCCCAAAATGTTTGACGGACATTCATCCGTCAAATATTTGGGGGGTCTACACCCCCAAAATAATTGACGGACATACATCCGTCAAATATTTGGGGGGTCTACACCCCCGAAATATTTGACGGATGCATGTGCGTCAAATATTTGAGGCATGCCCATGCGTCAATTATCTGGGGGGTGTAGACCCCCAAAATATTTGACGGACATACATCCGTCAAATATTTGGGGGGTCTACACCCCCAAAATATTTGACGGTCATACATCCGTCAAATATTTGGGGGGTCTGCACCCCCTAAATATTTGACGGATGCATGTCCGTCAAATATTTGAGGCATGCCCATGCGTCAGTTATCTGGGGGGCGTAGACCCCCAAAATATTTGCCGGACATGCATCCGTCAAATATTTGGGGGGTCTACACCCCCAAAATATTTGACGGACATACATCCGTCAAATATTTGGGGGGTCTACGCCCCCCAAATATTTGACGGACATACATCCGTCAAATATTTGGGGGGTCTACAGCCCCGAAATATTTGACGGATGCATGTCCGTCAAATATTTGACGCATGCCCATGCGTCAGTTATCTGCGGGGCGTAGACCCCCAAAATATTTGACGGACATTCATCCGTCAAATATTTGGGGGGTCTACCCCCCCTAAATATTTGACGGATGCATGTCCGTCAAATATTTGACGCATGCCCATGCGTTAGTTATCTGGGGGGGCGTAGACCCCCAAAATATTTGACGGACATGCATCCGGCAAATATTTGGGGGGTCTACACCCCCAAAATATTTGACGGACATACATCCGTCAAATATTGGGGGGGTCTACACCCCCTAAATATTTGAATGATGCACGTCCGTCAAATATTTGACGCATGCCCAGTTATCTGGGGGGTGTACACCCCCAAAATAATTGACGGACATACATCCCTCAAATATTGGGGGGGTCCACACCCCCAAATTATTTGACGGACATACATCCGTCAAATATTTGGGGGGTCTACACCCCCTAAATATTTGACGGACATACATCCGTCAAATATTTGGGGGGTCTACGCCCCCCAAATATTTGACGGACATACATCCGTCAAATATTTAGGGGGTCTACAGCCCCGAAATATTTGACGGATGCATGTCCGTCAAATATTTGACGCATGCCCATGCGTCAGTTATCTGCGGGGCGTAGACCCCCAAAATATTTGACGGACATTCATCCGTCAAATATTCGGGGGGTCTACCCCCCCTAAATATTTGACGGATGCATGTCCGTCAAATATTTGACGCATGCCCATGCGTCAATTATCCGGGGGATAAGACCCCCAAAATATTTGACTGACATACATCCGTCAAATATTCGGGGGGTCTACACCCCCGAAATATTTGACGGACATACATCCGTCAAATATTTGGGGGGTCTACACCCCCTAAATATTTGACGGATGCATGTCCGTCAAATATTTGACGCATGCCCATGCGTCAGTTGTCTGGGGGGGTCTACACCCCCTAAATATTTGACGGATGCATGTCCGTCAAATATTTGACGCATGCCCATGCCTCAATTATGTGGGGGGTGTAGACCCCCGAAATATTTGACGGACATTCATCCCGTCAAATATTGGGGGGGTCTACATCCCAAAATATCTGATGGACATACATCCGTCAAATATTTGGGGGGTCTACACCCCCTAAATATTTGACGGATGCATGTACGTCAAATATTTGACGCATGCCCATGCGTCAGTTATCTGGGGGGTCTACACCCCAAAAATATTTGACGGACATGCATCCGTCAAATATTTGAGGGGTCTACACCCCCTAAATATTTGACGGATGCATGTCCGTCAAATATTTGACGCATGCCCATGCGTCAGTTATCTGGGGGGTCTAAACCCCCAAAATATTTGACGGACATGCATCTGTCAAATATTTGTGGGGTCCACACCCCCTAAATATTTGACGGATGCATGTCCATCAAATATTTGACGCATGCCCATGCGTCAGTTGTCTGGGGGGTCTACACCCCCAAAATATTTGACGGACATACATCCGTCAAATATTGGGGGGGTCTACACCCCCAAAATATTTGACGGACTTACATCCGTCAAATATTTGGGGGGTCTACACCCCCTAAATATTTGACGGATGCATGTCCGTCAAATATTTGACGCATGCCCATGCGTCAATTATTTTGGGGGCGTAGACCCCCAAAATATTTGACGGACATGCATCCGTCAAATATTTGGGGGGTCTACACCCCCAAAATATTTGACGGACATACATCCGTCAAATATTTGGGGGGTCTACACCTTCGAAATATTTGAGGGATGCATGTGCGTCAAATATTTGACGCATGCCCATGCGTCAATTATCTGGGGGGTGTAGACCCCCAAAGTATTTGACGGACATACATCCGTCAAATATTTGGGGGGTCTACACCCCCAAAATATTTGATGGACATACATCCGTCAAATATTTCGGGGGTCTACACCCCGTAAATATTTGACGGATGCATGTCCGTCAAATATTTGACGCATGCCCATGCGTCAGTTGTATGGGGGGTCTGCACCCCCAAAATATTTGACGGCTATACATGCGTCAAATATTTGGGGGGTCTACACCGCCTAAATATTTGACGGACATACGTCTGTCAAATGTTTGGGGGGTCTACACCCCCTAAATATTTGACGGATGCATGTCCGTCAAATATTTTACGCATGCCCACGCGTTAGTTATCTGGGGGGCGTAGACCCCCAAAATATTTGACGGACATGCATCCGTCAAATATTTGGGGGGTCTACACCCCCAAAATATTTGACGGACATACATCCGTCAAATATTGGGGGGGTCTACACCCCCGAAATATTTGACGGATGCATGTGCGTCAAATATTTGAGGCATGCCCATGCGTCAATTATCTGGGGGGTGTAGACCCCCAAAATGCGTCAAATATTTGACGGACATGCATCCGTCAAATATTTAGGGGGTGTAGATCCCCCAAATATTTGACGGATGTATGTCCGTCACATATTTTGGGGCCGTAGACCCCCCAAACATTTGACGGATGTACGTCCGTCAAATATTTTGGGGCTGTAGACCCCCAGACAACTGACGCATGGGCATGCGTCAAATATTTGACAGACATGCATCCGTCAAATATTTAGGGGGTGTAGAACCCCCAAATATGTCCGTCAAATATTTTGGGGGTCTACACCCCTCAGATAATTGACGCATGGGCATGCCTCAAATATTTGACGCACATGCATCCGTCAAATATTTCGGGGGTTTAGACCCCCCCAATATTTGACGGATGTATGTCCGTCAAATATTTTGGGGGTGTAGACCCCCCAAATATTTGACGGATGCATGTCCGTCAAATATTTTGGGAGTCTACGCCCCCCAGATAACTGACGCATGGGCATGCGTCAAATATTTGACGGACATGCATCCGTCAAATATTTGGGGGGTGTAGACCCCCCAAATATTTGACGGATGTATGTCAGTCAAATATTTAGGGGGTGTAGACCCCCCAAATATTTGACGGATGCATGTCCGTCAAATATTTTGGGGGTCTACACCCCCCCGACAACTGACGCATGGGCATGCGTCAAATATTTGACGGACATGCATCCGTCAAATATTTAGGGGGTGTAGAACCCCCAAATATGTCCGTCAAATATTTTGGGGATGTAGACCCCCCAAAATTTTTGACGGATGCATGTCCGTCAAATATTTTGGGGGTCTACGCCCCCCAACTAACTGACGCATGGGCCCATGCGTCCAGTTGTCTGGGGGTCTACAGCCCCAAAATATTTGACGGACATACATCCGTCAAATGTTTGGGGGGTCTACGGCCCCAAAATATGTGACGGACATACATCCGTCAAATATTTGGGGGATCTACACCCCCTAAATATTTGACGGATGCATGTCCGTCAAATATTTGACGCATGCCCATGCGTCAGTTGTCCCGGGGGTCTACAACCCCAAAATATTTGACGGACATACATCCGTCAAATATTTGGGGGGTCTACACCCCCAAAAAAGTTGACGGATGCATGTCCGTCAAATAATTGACGCATGCCCATAGGTCAGTTATCTGGGGGGTCTACACCCCCAAAATATTTGACGAACATACATGCATCAAATATTTGGGGGGTCTACACCCCCAAAATATTTGACGGACATACATCGGTCAAATATTGGGGGGGTCTACACCCCCAAAATATTTGACGGATGCATGTCCGTCAAATAATTGAGGCATGCCCATGCGTCAGTTTTCTGCGGGGCGTAGACCCCCAAAATATTTGGCGACATTCATTTGTCAAATATTTGGGGGGTCTACACCCCCAAAATATTTGACGGACATACATCCGTCAAATATTTGGGGGGTCTACAGCCCTGAAATATTTGACGGATGCATGTCCGTCAAGTATTTGACGCATGCCCATGCGTCAATTATCTCGGGGATGTAGACCCCCAAAATATTTGACGGACATACATCCGTCAAATATTTCGGCGGTCTACACCCCCTAAATATTTGACGGATGCATGTCCGTCAAATATTTGACACATGCCCATGCGTCACTTGTCTGGGGGTCTACACCCCCAAAATATTTGACGGACATACATCCGTCAAATATTTGGGGGATCTACACCCCCTAAATATTTGACGGATGCATGTCCGTCAAATATTTGACGCATGCCCATGCGTCAGTTGTCTGGGGGGTCTACAACCCCAAAATATTTGACGGACATACATCCGTCAAATATTTGGGGGGTCTACACCCCCAAAACAGTCGACGGATGCATGTCCGTCAAATATTTGACGCATGCCCATAGGTCAGTTATCATGGGGGTCTACACCCCCTAAATATTTGACGGATGCATGTGCGTCAAATATTTGACGCATGCCCATGTGTCAGTTTTCTGGGGGGTGTAAACCCCCTAAATATTTGACGGACATACATCCGTCAAATATTTGGGGGGTCTACGGCCCCAAAATAGTTGACGGATGCATGTCCGTCAAATACTTGACGCATGCCCATAGGTCAGTTATCTGGGGGGTGTACACCCCCAAAATATTTGACGGACATACATCCGTCAAATATTTGGGGGGTCTACACCCCCAAAATATTTGACGGATGCATGTCCGTCAAATATTTGACGCATGCCCATGCGTTAGTTATCTGCGGGGCGTAGACCCCAAAATATTTGACGGACATTCATCCGTCAAATATTTGGGGGGTCTACACCCCCAAAATATTTGACGGACATACATCCGTCAAATATTTGGGGGGTCTACGCCCCCTAAATATTTGACGGACATACATCCGTCAAATATTTGGGGGGTCTACACCCCCAAAATATTTGACGGATGCATGTCCGTCAAATATTTGACGCATGCCCATGCGTTAGTTATCTGCGGGGCGTAGACCCCCAAAATATTTGACGGACATTCATCCGTCAAATATTTGGGGGGTCCTACACCCCGGTAATATTTGACGGGCATACATCCGTCAAATATTTGGAGGGTCTACGCCCCCTAAATATTTGACGGACATACATCCGTCAAATATTTGCGGGGTCTACACCCCCTAAATATTTGACGGATGCATGTCCGTCAAATATTTGACGCATGCCATGTGTCAGTTGTCTGGGGGGTCTACACCCCCAAAATATTTGACGGACATACATCTGTCAAATATTTGGGGGGTCTACACCCCCTAAATATTTGACGGATGCATGTCCGTCAATTATTTGACGCATGCCTATGCGTCAGTTAGTTGGGGGGCGTAGACCCCCCAAAATATTTGACGGACATGCATCCGTCAAAAATTTTGGGGGGTCTACATCCCCAAAATATTTGACGGACATATTTGGGGGTTCTACACCCCTAAATATTTGACGGATGCATGTCCGTCAAATATTTGACACATGCCCATGCGTCAGTTGTCTGGGGGGTGTAGACCCCCAAAATATTTGACGGACATGCATCCGTCAAATATTTGGGGGGTCTACACCCCCTAAATATTTGACTGACATACATCCGTCAAATATTTGGGGGGTCTACACCCCCCAAATATTTGACGGATGCATGTCCGTCAAATATTTGACGCATGCCCATGCGTCAGTTATCTGGGGGGCGTAGACTCCCAAAATATTTGACGGACATGCATCCGTCAAATATTTGGGGGGTCTACACCCCCAAAATATTTGACGGACATACATCCGTCAAATATTGGGGGGGTCTAAACCCCCGAAATATTTGACGGATGCATGTGCGTCAAATATTTGAGGCATGCCCATGCGTCAATTATCTGAGGGGTGTAGACCCCCAAAATATTTGACGGACATATTTGGGGGTTCTACACCCCCTAAATATTTGACGGATGCATGTCTGTCAAATATTTGACGCATGCCCATGCGTCAGTTGTCTGGGGGTCTACAGCCCCAAAATATTTGACGGACATACATCCGTCAAATGTTTGGGGGGTCTACGGCCCCAAAATATGTGACGGACATACATCCGTCAAATATTTGGGGGATCTACACCCCCTAAATATTTGACGGATGCATGTCCGTCAAATATTTGACGCATGCCCATGCGTCAGTTGTCCCGGGGGTCTACACCCCCAACATATTTGACGGACATACATCCGTCAAATATTTGGGGGGTCTACACCCCCAAAATAGTTGACGGATGCATGTCCGTCAATTAATTGACGCATGCCCATAGGTCAGTTATCTGGGGGGTCTACACCCCCAAAATATTTGACGAACATACATGCATCAAATATTTGGGGGGTCTACACCCCCTATTTGACGGACATACATCGGTCAAATATTTGGGGGGTCTACACCCCCAAAATATTTGACGGATGCATTGGGGCAAATATTTGAGGCATGCCCATGCGTCAGTTTTCTGCGGGGCGTAGACCCCCAAAATATTTGGCGGACATTCATTTGTCAAATATTTGGGGGGTCTACACCCCCAAAATATTTGACGGATGCATGTCCGTCAAATATTTGACACATGCCCATGCGTCAGTTGTCTGGGGGTCTACACCCCCAAAATATTTGACGGACATACATCCGTCAAATGTTTGGGGGGTCTACATCCCCAAAATATGTGACGGACATACATCCGTCAAATATTTGGGGGATCTACACCCCCTAAATATTTGACGGATGCATGTCCGTCAAATATTTGACGCATGCCCATGCGTCAGTTGTCTGGGGGGTCTACAACCCCAAAATATTTGACGGACATACATCCGTCAAATATTTGGGGGGTCTACACCCCCAAAATAGTCGACGGATGCATGTCCGTCAAATATTTGACGCATGCCCATGCGTTAGTTGTCTGGGGGGTCTACACCCCCAAAGTATGTGACGGTCATACGTCCGTCAAATATTTGGGGGATCTACACCCCCTAAATGTTGGACGGATGCATGTCCGTCAAATATTTGACGCATGCCCATGCGTCAGGTGTCTGGGGGGTCTACAACCCCAAAATATTTGACGGACATAAATCCGTCAAATATTTTGGGGGTCTACACCCCCTAAATATTTCACGGATGCATGTCCGTCAAATATTTGACGCATGCCCATGCGTCATTTGTCTAGGGGGCGTAGACCCCCAAAATATTTGACGGACATGCATCCGTCAAATATTTGGGGGGTCTACACCCCCTAAATATTTGACGTATGCATGTCTGTCAAATATTTGACGCATGCCCATAGATCAGTTATCTGGGGGGTCTACACCCCCAAAATATTTGACGGACATACATGCGTCAAATATTTGGGGGGTCTACACCCCCAAAATATTTGACGGACATACATCCGTCAAATATTTGGGGGGTCTACACCCCCTAAATATTTGACAGATGCATGTCCGTCAAATATTTGACGCATGCCCATGCGTCAGTTATCTGGGGGGTGTACACCCCCAAAATATTTGATGGACATACATCCGTCAAATATTTGGGGGGTCTACACCCCCAAAATACTTGACGGATGCATGTCCGTCAAATATTTGACGCATGCCCATAGGTCAGTTATCTGCGGGGCGTAGACCCCCAAAATATTTGACGGACATTCATCCGTCAAATATTCGGGGGGTCTACACCCCGAAAATATTTGACGGACATACATCCGTCAAATATTTCGGGGGTCTAGACCCCCGAAATATTTGACGGACGCATGTCCGTCAAATATTTGACGCATGCCCATGCGTCAGTTGTCTGGGGGGTCTACACCCCCAAAATATTTGACGGACATACATCCGTCAAGTATTTGGGGGGTCTACACCCCCAAAATAGTTGAGGGATGCATGTCCGTCGAATATTTGACGCATGCCCATAGGTCAGTTATCTGCGGGGCGTAGACCCCCAAACTATTTGACGGACATTCATCCGTCAAATATTCGGGGGGTCTACACCCCCAAAATATTTGACGGACATACATCCGTCAAATATTTCGGGGTTCTAGACCCCCGAAATATTTGACGGACGCATGTCCGTCAAATATTTCAGGCATGCGCATGCGTCAGTTGTCTCGGGGGTCTACACCCCCAAAATATTTGATAAATGCATGTCCGTCAAATATTTGGGGGGTCTACACCCCCTAAATATTTGACGGATGCATGTCCGTCAAATATTTGACCCATGCCCATGCGTCAATTGTCTGGGGGGTCTACACCCCCAAAATATTTGACGGACATACATCCGTCAAATATTTGGGGGGTCTGCACCCCCTAAATATTTGACGGATGCATGTCCGTCAAATATTTGACCCATGCCCATGCGTCAATTGTCTGGGGGTCTACACCCCCAAAATATTTGACGGACATACATCCGTCAAATATTTGGGGGGTCTACACCCCCCAAAATGGCCTATGGGGACCTTTGGGGGCCTATGGGGGCCTATGGGGGCCTATGGGGACCTATGGGGGCCTAGGGGGGCCTATGGGGGTCTATGGGGGCCTATGGGGGTCTATGGGTACCTATGGGGGCGTATGGGGACCTATGGGGACCTTTGGGGCTTGTGGGGACCTATGGGGGTCTATGGGGACCTATGGGGGACTATGGGGGCTTATCAGGGTCTATGGGGGCCTACGGGGACCTATGGGGACCTTTGGGGGCTTGTGGCGACCTATGGGGGCCTATGGGGACCAATGGGGGCTTATGGGGGCCTATGGGGGTCAGTGGGGGCCTATGGGGGTTTATGGGGACCTACGGGGGCCTACGGGGACCTATGGGGATCTTTGGGGGCTTGTGGGGACCTATGGGGGCCTATGGGGGGCTTGTGGGGACCTATGGGGGCCTATGGGGGCCAATTGCTGTCTATGGGGACCTATGGGGGCCTACGGGGACCTATGGGGACCTTTGGGGGCTTGTGGGGACCTATGGGGGCCTATCGGGGGCTTGTGGGGACCTCTGGGGGCCTATGGGGGTGTATGGGGGCCGATGGGGGTCTATGGGGACCTATGGGGGCCTACGGGGACCTATGGGGAGCTTTGGGGGCTTGCGGGGACCTATGGGGGCCTATGGGGGCCTATGGGGGTCTATGGGGGCCTATGGGGGCCTATGGCGACCTATTGGGACCTATGGGGGTCTATGGGGACCTATGGGGACCTTTGGGCACCTTTGGGGACCTATGGGGGTCTGTGGGGACCTATGGGGACCTATGGGCACCTTTGGGGACCTATGGGCACCTATGGGGATGGGGGCCGATGGGGACTCATCGGCATGTAGGGGGACCTATGGGGGCCTATGGGGGCCTATGGCGGCCTATAGCGGCCTCTGGGGGCCTATGGGGACCTTTGGGGGTCTATGGGGACCTATTGGGGCCTATGGGGGCCTATGGGCACCTTTGGGGGCCTATGGGGGCCTATTGGGGCCTATGGGGTCCTACGGGGACCTATGGGGGCTTGTGGAGGCCTATGGGGGCCCGTGGGGACCTATGGGGACCTATGGGCACCTTTGGGCACCTATGGGGACCTATGGGGGCCGATGGGGACTCATTGGCATCTAGGGGGACCTTTGGGGACCTATTGGCACCTTAGGGGACCCATTGGGCACCTTTTGGGGGCCTATGGGGGCCTATGGGGGCCTATGGGCACCTTTTTTTTTTGGCCACTTCCCCTGCTCACAAATTTTCCCCATTTTCCCATTTTGGTGTTCAAAGTCTTTTTTGCTGCTCTACTGCCATGTTTCTGATTGTCCAAGGTGGTTCCCCAATGATTTTTCAATTTTGTCCTCCCTTTTTGTTTTTTTCATTTGGGGGGGGGTTTGATTTTGATTTAGGCATAATTTCTCCCAATTTCCTCTAGGCATTGGACCCCTAGACCCACCTCCAGTAGATCACAATATTAGTCATCCTCTTGGACAGACCGCGCACACAACATCCCTTATCAGACATCAGACATCAGACTTTATACACAATCCTGGGAGGTATGCATGTGGTAGTAGTGGGTCACGCGCAAGCCCCCCCACCTTGGGAACCCCCCCCCCCCGGCCGAAATCCCCCCCCTACACCCCCCAGCCGACCCCCCCCAGATCCACCCCCTGCCCCCCCCCCCCCCCCCCCGAGTTTTGACAGATAGCTGGGGGGTATGTCGCATCAGGACCGGTTGTAGTCGCCCCCCCGTGGCGGCGCCGCCGACGACAGTCGACTTACTAGGATTTGACCCGCTGACCTAAAATTCTGCAGTCGCCTGCGTTACCATTCGACTGGTGTTTGATGTGACAGCGGATTGTGGCCCCACTGCTTGGAGCCTTCTGAGCGAAAACCTTTGACCCCCCAACCCAACCCCAACCCCCCTCAAAAAGTGATATCCCGTTTTAAGGGATAGAGGCCGCAGAATCAAAAAATAAATTTGGGGATTGTTTTACTGGGCAAAATAATGATTTTACAAGGGGTTGGACATCAAATATCATGCCTTGGGGTATGCTACGCGAATGACCCCCAAAAGGGGGGTATATGACGCCCGCGCCTGCGCTTGATCTAACAACCTCTCTTCGAGGTTATTCCTCGGGTGAGGTATCAACCTTTTATTCTTTATCAACTTGTTTGGGCCACAAGGGTTCGCATACCATGGTACATGGTAGGCAAACTTTTGGGTCTCAGAACCACTTTCCCCAAGTCCCCTGCATTCCAACGCACGCCTGCCCCTTGTGCCCCTGCAATGCATCGCAGTATGGATTAGTGGCTGTATGTGTCGTGGTGGGAACCTTCAGCCGACAGTTGCTTTTTATCCTATTGTGGGTGTCAGCCTTGCATGCAGTTCATCGTGTGCATTGTGCGAGTGAAATGCCCATCATGTTTGACCTTGAAACAAGTAGTAGCGCTTTGGGCCACAATTTCTTTGGTAACTGAATATTGGCCTGGTCAGTTAAGCCCTCAACCTACCCCCTTGCCGGTTTTGAGACCCCACCACCCCCACCCCTTGAATTGAAAGTGCGACCTTCGGTGTGATTTGAAATGCAACGGAACCAATGCTGGATGTGAACGGATATGTATGTCTTGTCTTATACCCTGCTTGAAGGAGTCACCCCCACCCCCCCTTTAAATAGGGTGGCCCGAAAATTGCTCTGCCGCGGGGGGGGTGGCACGGGTGCCCTCAGAAGGTGGGTGGGTGGGGGGGTTGGAAAAATGGGCTTCCGTGCCGAGACGCGTTGTTATGTTGTTTTGCCAGTTTTGATGCAAAATTTGCCGGCAACAAAGAGTGTTCTGGGCTGGCATGATACCCCCGCCGATGGTTGAGCGGATAGTAGGCCTTTTTTTTTTGTGAAAGACCGGGGACCAATAGCCTTGACATTCCATTCATTCCCAAGTGTATGAACGTCCTATGGGGGCATCCATGGGAGACCGGGAAAAGGAAAAAACTGATGACTTGGGACGACCGGGGCTCTCATTAGTTGAGGGTCGCAATTCCTAACCATACTATAAAGCGGGCTAAGCGAAGTACACACTGAGACCCCACTTGTAAAGGTTGTCCCAACTTCTGCACGTGGTTCCACAGGTTAATGTGACCGAGTCACAACGGTGCCAAAAAAAAAAGTATCTTTTTTTACCACTTAGAAATATCTATTTTGCTCATGAGTGAACTCATTGCTCTACCATTCACCTTGTTTGTACGCCCAGGCTCCCCATATGACGAATTCTGGAATTTTGAGCATGTGCATCTGTATGACGGGTCGGCTTCTTATTGAGACGCCACTCTCCAGGGTGCCATGGTTCGGCCCGGGTGTGGCGCTGCATGGCAACCAGATTTGGAGCCGGAGCCGGGGGTCATGCACCCTGAACCACCCCCGTTGGCACAACCCCCAACAATATGATTCTGAGCCATCCACACACCACCCAAAAGTATCAGGAAGTATAGGGAACCCCTACAGTCCCCTGTTGTGAGCCTAAAAATCGTCCCGGCACGGCGACCAAGGGGGGGGGGGTTTGGGAAAATAGCCTTCCGTGCCATCTCACCCCCGCAAACCACTTTTCTTCCCGCCTAGTAAGCCCTGTTGCATAGTAAGCCGGGGGTCGAGGGAACCGTCAGTTTCCGCTTTCCAGTTTTCTTGGATGGTTGGATCTTAAGGGTCTCTTGTGTGTTTGCTGGCTGGACAAGGTGGTATCGTTGGTGCATTGTTGTGTATTTCGGAGCACTTGACTGTATGTTGTATCATGCAGAACACTTAGTTTTTTGCAATTTTAGCCATGCATGTCGATCATATTGACACGTACTCACCCGGTGCTACTGTCCATTTCCACTTTTCGGGGGGGGGGGGGGGGGCGGTTGAGCTTGCCAAGATTTTGGGCCCCTCAGAGCCAATCCCCTTTCACCATCTGAGGCAGGTTCTGATGGTTCGTCGGAAGTTGATAATGAGGAGACAGGTATTTCATGCCTCACAGGTTGCCACAGATTCTGATGTGTCGTGATTAGCGTTTGTTGACATTGGTGTCCCAAGTGGTGTTGAAGAATACTGTGACAGTGCATCGGACACCGAGATTGTGTGGGCAAAGAGTGCACGTGGTGTATCGGGACTGGCACATGTTTTTGCCAACGGAAATTTTATTTCATGTGTGACATTCGTGACACAAAGTGGTTGCCACAGGGGTTGGAGCCCCTTGTCAAACTTGCTGCCAAGCCTGCTCCTACAGTTGCCAAACCTCGTGTCAAGCCCTCAATCACGAGTGCAGCCAAACCCAAGGTGGAAACCAAGGCTCCCAAAACTGGAAAAGCCTTGGCCCCGAAAAACGGAAACGACTCGGCCCCCACAACGGGAAACACCGCAGCCCCCGAAACCGGAGTGAAGTGTCACGCGAGTCACTCAAAAAACAATTAGACAAAAACATTTTTTGAGTATCAGCGCAAGTGCTATTCTTTTGATTGCCAGCGCAAGTGTACCCAAAAAAAAAAGTCAAGTGGCTTATTTTCCCTTCTAAACCCCTTTTTGGGCATTTTCGGATTATTTTGCCGTTTTGGCTCAACCCGCCTCTTTGTAGGCCACTTCTGATTTTGTTCCCCGCTTGAAGGATTGGGTACCCACTAGACGGCAAGGGTGATGTAGTGAATCGGCCTATTTGTGGGCCACTTCTGATTTTGTCCCAGGCTTTGAAGGGTTGGGGACCCCTGAGGCGTCATGCGTGATATAGCCAATCTGCTCACATGTGGGCCATTTCTGATTTTGTCCCTTGCTCTGAAGGGTTGGGGACCTCCTAGATGGCAGGAGCCGATTCGCCCACTTGTGGGCCATCTTTGTATTCCCCTTCGGCTTTGAAGCGTTGGGGACCCCCCAGACAGAACGGATGATGTAGCCGATTCGCCCACTTGTGGGCCAGTTCTGATTTTGTCCCCTGCTGTGAAGTGTTGCGAACCCCCGAGACGGCAGGGGCTATGTAGCGAATCCACCCAATTTTCGACCCCTGCTGCTTTTTTTTGTCCCCCCCTTTGAAGCGTTGGGGACCCTTCAGACGGCATGGGTGTTGTAGCCAATCCTCCCACATGTGGGCCCCATCTAGTCCCCCGCCCCGCTCTAAAGCGTTGGGGACCCTTATACAACATCTGTTATGTTGCCGATCCACACACTCCTGGGCCACTTCTGATTTTATCCCCCACTTTGAAGGTAAGGTCAAGGGACAGGGACCTGCCTTTGTGCTGCGTGGCAATGACGGTAACTCTAATATTCTGTCGCAAGACAGTGTCGCTGCATTTGCTGCCAGATGTATACCACGAGTGGCGTACTGGGCAACAGACATGGCAACTATGTGCCGTGCTCCGCCCACCCTACAATGGTGCCCAATGCAATTGCAACCGGCACTTGTGTGGCACACGCTGTGGTGGGTAGGCTTCCTGTTTGACCATTACTAACCGTCCCCCCACGGCCGGGGTCACTTGGGACACTGATATGTGGGTTTGCCATCCTTCCGCTCACAAGCCTACGACGCCCCCCACTGTTGCACATGACAGTGGCAGCAACACTCCATGGGTGGTAGGAACTCCTGCCCACCCGCAAAAAGCAGTGCAAGGCTCGCTTCCGGGTAGACACTTCCGTGCCCACCACCACTCAAACCACACGTTCTGCAGGTCTAAACAAACCCCCTCCAACAAAGGATGGTGGGTATCTTTTGGAAGGAGATTCGACCGGTGATGAGAGGTACACAAAGAATGACCCCACATCCACGGAGTTGTCTTGAAGGCATAGGTTGGATGGATGACCGCCACATTTGTGCTTACCAAGAGGTTGGTGGTGCACAAGAGAGGTTGTTGAGCCGGGGGCTTGGTCAAAAGCCTTGGATTGGTGTGCCAAGCTAAAGCAGTGGCGGATGAGTGTGATCCCCCAATGTCACCAAAGCCCCATCGGTGACAGCATTTTTTTGAAATAGTGATTGTTCGTCCTACGTTCTTTTGTTTGTTTTGGGGGGGATCGTTGAGGCACGCCACGCATGTGTACGTGTGGGATGCCAAGGGAATTGACCTGTAGGTGTGCCCCCTTGTTCAGCAAGTTTGCGACAAAGGCATCCCACTAATTGCCAAGACTTGGGGATTCCAACGCCTTGATGGTTGGACCTACGGTTAGCAGTCCCTAATTTTGCCTTGTTGCATATGGACCGCGGTACCGACTTGGGCAACTTCACTGGCGAACGAGTGTCACCAACCTTTGTTACACATGTTTCGGACATTGTGAACAATGCTTCCTAGGTGCCATGCCCCTTTTTTCTCCTCCTCTCTCCCTTTTCTCACAGCAAGTAACCGATTGCAAACCGCGCTTTTAAGCGCCGTGTATCCAATGTTCATTGATCTCCCCTCAACTCCTTCCACTCCTATCCCCTCTGCTCATCAAACCCGATAGACCCGAAGCAACTAATGTCTTGTCCACCTGGTAATTGCAATGTATTCAATGCCTGGCCATTGGTCTCCCCTCCTATTCTTGTTGTCATTCATTTGTGCCACAACTCCATGGCCTTGCCCATGTGTACCCTTCGTGAACCGGCCGTTTGAATCCGAGATTCACGGTACCGTGAATCTCACCCAATTTTGCTGTGTTTTGCTCGTAACTTGGTGCTATCGTGTGCTTTTGTCGTGCTACCTTCGCCCAAAGTAAGATGCAACAAATAGGTGCAATTTAGAGGTTTAAAGTCCCCGCATGGTTTAACAGATTTGGTGAGATTCGCGTGAATGTGAGATTCACGCACCTAAATTCACGCAAAAATTCACGCTAGATTCACAGATTCACAGTATGTGAAATTCGTACGAAATTCGTACGAAATTCGTACGAATTTCGTACGAATTTCGTACGAATTTCGTACGAATTTACCCTCATTTCCACTGTTTCGCTTTCCCACAGCTCAAGCTTTCTTCGCATTCTCTTTGACAATGTCGCAGCAGACTATGTCTCAGCTCGCCAGCCTGGCCTCGCGCCCCGACCCCGCAGCCGACACCCTCGCCCACTACCAAGCCCTCCCCGTTGCCCACCATCAATTGGAGGAGGCAACGTACGAGTCGGAGGCACTGGGGGTGGATGCCATCGTGGGCTGGGCAGCCTCCCTCGACCCCTCCCCCGATGTCATCCACATCGACATGCGCAGCCCCACCCGCAACAGCTACCTCGGGGGGAGGGGATGGGCCACAACCCTGTGGAGGGAACTGCGCCACCAACTCCCCACCCTCAAATTTCTCCATCTGACCCCTCTCCCCTCCAGTGTTGACCAGCTCCTCAACTCGATGAGGAATAACCCTGTGGGGAAGCCTAAGGACGCCCACGTCCAGGTGTACCCCACCGCTAACCTCGTCCACACCCCCCCCCACTGCGATATGGTGTGCTTGCAGGATCTTGCTGCAGGTGCACCAGCAGGCCACTCTTTTTTCCCCTTTTCCTGGCATCTTGCCAACCCCCGGTGGTGGGATGATTTGGGCATCGCCCCTTTCCATCCCACCATCCCCCCCCAGGTGCACGTACCCGACGTCACCCACCCCACCTTCTACAACACAACTTCTTTGCAATGGTACCGTGGTGCCTCATGCGCCCCCCCCTTCATTTCGAGTGAACCCCCCCTCCGCACCGAACCCCTTCCCGACCCCCCTCATGGGGTGACGGGCAGCCCTGACCCCGCCCCCGACAGGGTTGGCCCCTCTCAGCCGCCCCTCAACTTTGTTGATGGGAACGGCTACATTGTGCTTCGGGGGCTTGTGGAGGAACGGGATTGTGAGGTGGGGTGGAACAAGGTGATGAAGGCGTGGGGCAGCGGCGACGAAAAAGTCGTCGCAAAAAATTTTGAGCTCCTTTTCAACGCCGCGCGGAGTGAGGAGCAGGCCAAGGATCCCGAGCTCCCCCGCCGGTGGCAAAGCAAGAGCGCCTTGGGGTCGGGGGTGGGGGGGCCTCTCTTCAAGAAGTTCCACCCCCACCTCACCGAAAGTGTCCCTGGGGTTGAGGACCTCCACCCAATGACGCCGGGCAGCGTCATTGTGGCCAGTGTGGGGAGTGGGCCGCAGCTCCCCCACACCGACGTGACCACCCACCCCGACGTCCTCCCCCCCAGCGACAAGGCGGTGGGGGACTGCCACCTGAGTAGCTTCCTCTGCTTGTCAGAGGACTACCAGGTGGCGGTGCAGGCGGGGACGGCCCTGGGGGAGGCGGCGGAGGCGCGCTGGGACACCGTTCAGCTGCATCGGGGGGACATGCTGCTGATGGTGGCCACCAGCCGCCATCATGGATTGCCTGCCCACCCTGACTCCAAGGATGGGCTGCAGGGGGCTCTTTTTAACTTGTGGACCCCCGACCCCCGACACAAACACCACCAGGCCAACACCACACACTTGGACGCCATCCCCCCCAAGGAGGCCCTGGACGTTGCTGGGGATTTGTCCAGCTGGGACCTCCCCAGCGTGGACCAGGTGTTGTGGGTGGGGAAGGGGGCGGTTGCGAGGGTGGGGTTGTGGGAGGGGGAGGCTGCCCAGGCCCTGTTCGCCGACCCCCCGCAGACGCTCCCGGCTGGCCCCCCCACCTGCCCCTTCCACCCCACCTTCATCTCCCGGTCGGCCCCGGCCGCCGACCTCGCCGTCATCGAGGTCGGCCCCCAGTGCATGCTGTTCTTCCTGGGCAGCGTGCACCAGCTGGAGGTCGTGAAGGGGGGCGATGTCGACGCGGAGTCGGAGATCCACTTCGCCTTGTCCGGCATTGCCCCCCCGGGTCGGCCGACCACGCTGTGGCACCTGGTGAACACGGTCCCAGCGTGGCGGTCGCCCAAGTGCGCGAGGACCGGGGCATGGAGCATCACCTGCCCATGCGACTGCAAGGTGTGCCTGCTTGTGTGTTTGCTTTGTGTATTTGCAACAATTGGACGAAATTCACGTGAAATTCCTACGAAATTCGTACGAAATTCGTACGAATTTCGTACGAATTTCGTACGAATTTCACGTGAATAAATTTGTGTGAATTTTCTCGAGATGTGAAATTCGTACGAAATTCGTACGAATTTCGTACGAATTTCGTACGAATTTCGTCCAATTTGCTCCTATTGCTCTTGCATTGCCCCGTCTCCACTCCCCCTTTCTCAATTTTTGCCTTGCACACCTCCCCACATCTGCATGCAGGTCCCGTTCACCGCCTGGTCGCCGGATATTCGGCACCACACCAGGCGCCAGTACAAGCCCCGGCCCCGATTGCCTGAGGAGCACGCCGAGCCCGCCGAAGGCCCCGGTGGCGCCCAGCCCGCAGGCACCGGCGGTGGACGGGCACCAAGCGAGGCCGGCAGCGTGCGCAGTGTGGGGTCGCAGCGCTCTCGGCGTTCGGGAGGCAGCGAGGCCAGCACCGCCAGGGGGCATATGGCGCGCGAGGTGGTGGTGCCCCAGCCGTCCCGCGACGCGCTGGGCGAGGCCCACACCGACCCCCCCCTGGACCGGGTCACCCTGGCCGCCAGGCAGCCGGATCCGGCCTGGACCCAGCAGGTGCCGCCCGGGCCGGATGGGCGGCAGCGGCACCTCAGTGCCGTGTGGGACATGGAGTTGGAGTCGCGGGGGGTGCAGGGCACCCTCCGCATCTCCTTCCCCTGCCCCATTGTGCTCTGGGGGGGGTCCAACCTGCCTGCGGGGCAGGAGCTGGTGGGCATGTTTGCCTACCGGCTTGTGAGTGGGCACTGGCGGGTGCAGACGGGGGTGTCGGGGATCGGGGAGGGGGGGATGGTGACGACGGCAGGGATTTGTGGGCTGAATGTGCTCACGGGTTGGGAGCAGCGGAGGCCGGAGTGGGTGGACGTGGCATGGGTTGCCATGCGCGTCCATGTGGGGAGGCAGCGGAAGATGGGGGTGGTGGCTGACGTCATTGACGTCGAGGAGGACGAACCCCCCCCCACGCGCAAGCGGAAAGGGCGCCCCGAAGGGGACACGGGCCCCACCCCCCCCCCCAAAGCCCCGCGTACGGCCACCCCGGGGGAGCGGGCAGGGCGGGCGGAGCAGGCGGAGCCGTCGGGGGGGCGGGGGCAGAGGGGGGTGGTGCAGGAGTGGGTGGACCAGCAGCGGGCGGGGGCGTGGGAGGCACGCGCCATCAGCGCGGAGGCCGCCAACCGCGACCTCGAGGCCCGTCTGCGGGACTGCGAGTCGCGGTTGGCGGACGTCACCAGGGAGCGTGACCGGCTGGCCATCAAGGTGAAGACCCTGGAGCGTGACGTGGCGACGTTGCGCAAGGCAAAGCCAGCGGCACAGCCAGCAGAGGCAGTGGAGAGGGCTGAGGGTGCCGAGGCCCCCGCCCCCCCGGGTGACAGGGGGGGGGCCAGTGCTGCCGGTGTCCGGTACCTCCTGGCCGGCGCACAGGCCTGGCATGCCCAGGCCGAGGCATGCGCCGGCCAGGTGTCCGCAGTGTCCACCGGCCTGCGGATGGCCATGATGGCCAGTGGCCAGCAGGTCAATGTGGACACCACGGCCCCGGACGTCCCCAAGGTGACTGCCGCAATGGAGGATGTGCGCCGGCAGTACCCCCCCCACCGCCTCACGTCGGCGGCCATGGACCCCTCCTTTGTGGAGGCGGTGGCGGAGCAGAGCTCCCAGGGCTCCGCTAGCCGGAGCTCTGCTCCCGGGGGGGGGGGTGTGTAGGTACCCTCCGGAGCACCTGTCCTTTCTAACCACGCCTTTCTAACCACGACGAATGTTATCCTGCCCCCCCCCCCCCCCAAGCATGGGCAGTTTGACCGATATGTGGGGTACTCCCCCCCCACTGTGCGAAATTTTCTGCAGCACTGTTTGTACATTACCCCCTGACCTGATGTGCCCCCTGACCTGTTAACCTGTTAACCTGTTAATTTGCGATTCCTTTCTGCGGAACTGTTTGTATATTACACTGCTGGCTGAGTGACAGCCGGAATGACAGCATGAGACAATGACAATGACAATGACAGCATGAGCACCATCCTGAGCTTGCTTTGTGAGGGTCAACGAGGGCACAAGGATGAGGCTTTGGCAGAAATTCTGTGACAGTCATGTGAAATTCGCACGAAATTCGTACGAAATTCGTACGAAATTCGTACGAATTTCGTACGAATTTCACATTTTCAGAATATTCACACATTTCTATTCATGTGAAATTCGTACGAAATTCGTACGAAATTCGTACGAATTTCGTACAAAATTCGTACGAATTTCGTACGAATTTCGTGCGAATCTATGTGAATTTCTTTTAATTGCATGCGAATCACAGTAGAGAGAGTGGTCTGCGGCAGGGGGATGGTAGAAACTTTGCGATGACTGCCTGCCCATTCAACAGGTCCTGTATCTCACATCATGCCACGGCCCAAGGAGCCATTCCATCTGGTAGCGGATCGTACACGACGGCGGCGCGTACAAGAGCTCCAGGAGGTTGTTTCCAAGGAGCTTGCAGCACCCTACACCGTCAAGTACCTGCCCGACACGGGGCAAATAGTGCTTACCCCCGAAACAAGAATTGTAGCCACCGTCCAGCCCGAGCCCACCCAGGAGGAGAGGTTGATTATGGCCGTGTGGAGGATCCGGTCATTGCACCTCTCTAGGACAGAGTCCCGGTACCTGGTGGGGAGCATGACGTACGGTGTGGTATGGGACCAGGTGTACGGCATGCTCCGGCAGCTAGCGTTGCCGGAGTCCCGGGCGTTTACTGCCTATACGGGTGACGACACGGCCATCAATGGTGCGGCCTGCTACCTACCTGACCGCATCGCCCACCTATTCAAGTGTCGACCACCACCACCCTCGGCCATCATGCAGCCCGGGGACCGACGGCTGCATTGGTTGCCTATTGCGGTGGACGGTACATCGAGGCATGAGGCCTCGTACGTCCATTGCACGCTTGGTGGCACCGCCAGCCCCAACCAACTATCTAGTTGGTGGCTACTAGGGGGCAGTGAAAAGTGGGACACCCTCTACGCGGCCTCCCAGGAAATTGATTTTGATGATGAGTTGCGCAAGGCCGCAACCGTAAGTTTTAAGGATACGGCAGGGGACGATAGGCAGTCCCTTTTTTTTCTGTGTGCAGATGGTAAGGCACAGGTGCTCATGGCGGGCTGCCAAAACTGGAAGGCAGAATCCCCTGGTGCCACTGTGTGTTGTGTCTGCATGCGTAACCGTGCTCTGTGCCTTGCTACCTTTGGCACAGCAAGTGCGATAGACGGCAACTGGGAACCAGCCGTTGCCATAAGTGCTATATATAGGACCATTATGAGTGATAGGCGAGTGCCTGATTATGGCCTCCATGGGGTCCTTCGTGTCCTGTTGTGTGCAGTCAACGGGACACGGGACCTAGTTGTACAATTGACAGGGAAGGCACCGGCCACTGTGGCACGCACCATGCTGCAACCGGTTTTAGATGAGGCACGGCTTGCTGCACGAACTTGCACCCGTGCCTCATTAAATAATGACAAGGCAAACAGCAAGGGGAAGGTGAGGATGGAGTGTGCTGCTGCCATCCATTTCATGCGCAATAAGGGTTGGGAGAAGATAATAGATGCTTGCCTAGAGCAGCCTAGTGTCAGGCAGCATCAAGTAGGGGGAAAAAGTTGGGAGTCGGTGTGCAAAACGTGGTGGGAGAATTTTGCAAGCATGTGTGTATACGCGTGGCGTTCCGCATGGTTCTCCGGGGCCGACTTGGGGCGGCTCCGGAACCATAGCATAGCCATGGGCGCTGCCCACAATGAGCTCCAGTGGGGCAAACTTCTGTGGACGCATCTTTGGATCGACCACATGTATTATTTTGCAAAGAAGTGGAGAATCTTGTCAAAGTTCTCCTGCTTTGCCATGGAGGGAAGTCACCGGAGGCTGAAGCGCATGTTGCGCAACAGCGGGGGCCTAAGCCTCCTCCGGGGGAGACTAGGGGTGCAAGTGGTTGTGGACAACCACACCATTGACGATAGCCTTTGGTTGCATGGGTGGGATGCGACCAAAAGGGCTCAACATGGGCAAGGGCCCATAAGTGTACAAACGTATGCAAGCCGTACAAGAAGACGGCTTCTAACCGACATGCAGCACCTTCAGACTCTACAGCGGCGGTTCCGGTGCCGCAAGAGACGGACATGATATCACCTTACGAACCCAGACCATTGTTGCCTGTGACCGGGGTGCATGCTGGGGGGCTTACTAGGGGTGTGAGGACAAATCAGGGGGTGCACACGGGTAACATTTGTGTCACGTGAATTCACGTGAATTCACGGCTGTGAATCGGCTACAGGCTTGCCGGGTTCCGGCACCTCTCGTTTTGGGCACGGTGCGGTCATGATGCATGCTTTTGGGGCGGGACTTTCATTGGATGATGCGTAACAAAGCTAGGGGAGGAATTTTGGCCCCTCAAAGCCCTTGAAGCGAACCAAGAATATGGCATATTCCCCCAAAAACCTCAAATTTTGGGTAAATTCACGTGAAATTCACGCAATTATTCAAACGGCCACTTAACGGCCGTTCACGAAGGGTACATGCTTGGAGTACCCAAAATGTTTGTCGCAGTGAGTTTGCCTCACTTAACCTCTCCAAGCAGCAATGCCGGTCAGATTAGTTTTTTTTTTCCATCAGCACTCGGGCTAACACTCAAAAAAAATTTGGGGTATGTCCGTCGACAAAAAACTATAATGCATGTACATACATAAATACATACATACATAGATGCATGCATGCATACATACATACATACATACACAATCATAGTCATAGTCGTAGTCATAACCACTTATCACGCCGTCTGCTGGAGCTACCCGGCATGTTTTTACCGCCAGGTGGTTCCTACCTCAATCCCGTGGGTCCCAGGGCTGCCTGCGGTGGCCCAGAGCATGACGGAGGACCAAGAGGACCAGGGATACCGGCCAACCAAGCTTTGGGGGCATTTGCAATTGCAGAGCATTAGCATTAGCAACGGCGACAAGCGCTGGCCCGTTGGATCGCCGGGGTAAGAGGGCAAGGCATAGCAACGTAGCATCGCTACATCAAGCAGCCACCAAGGGCTTTTCCTATCAGTGTACTGAAGCAACCAAGAAACAAAGCTGCATGCATGCGGCGAAATAAGGGTAGGCCCCTTGGTTGTACTCCGTTCGGGTGTACTACCCCCGTTGCCCACGTGCACCCTGAGCCGTTCTCTTGGTGCCACACATGCAATAGCCCACTGACTTGTAGCCAAAAATTATGCGGAGCTCCGGCCTAGCCTGGCCCTCATCCTTCATTGCCCCCATCTCCGTGTCCCATAGGTTATCAGTATTTGCCGCCCACTTCGGGCGCCTCCCCTGGTTCCCGTGCCCAAGACACCGTAACCCATATATGCCCAACAAAACATCGCAATGCCGCCCAAAGACGGTATACATAGTTAATAGCGCTCGATCCCCTTAGGCTGCGGTCTGAGCAGTCTTGCTTCCACTATACATACTCTCATATTCTTTTGGCTATGGCTCTCGGGGCCGTCGCGCGTCCCCCGTGACCCCCGTGGGGAAGTGTTGGCTGTGCGGGTTTTTGGGTTGCCGAATCCATTTTTGGGGTTGTTTCTGTGCGATTTTGGGATTTTTAGGGTCAGAGCCACTGTGGGAACTTGGCTCTCGCGTTCTGCGTGTCCCCGGTGTCCCCCTTTCCACCCCATGGTGCTTTGCATGTGTTGCGCCCGTCGCGAGCGTCGCGCACGTCTTTGTTTTCTGGCTCTCGGGTTGTCCCTGGGGACGGTTGCTCGTGGGGCGCGTTTTGCGTGTTTTGCGGGGTTTTCTTTTAGGGACAGGGTCCGGCAACACAGAGGGGGGTTGGCTCCCCTGAGACCTGAGGGCTATTGGTAAGCCCTGCAGGGACCGGTAGCCACCTGCAGGTCCGTTCCCTGTTTAAAAGCGACACCGAAGTGCCAGTGACGTTGAGTAGGCCGTGGTCCTGTAGCAAACAAGTAGTCCACAAGGCAATACCAGGGCCCCGAAGGCCACACGTTCTCCCATAGGCCACAAGTTGCACCCACGGTCACACAGGCCACACCAACAGGCCCCTAAACAGTGCATCGTTGTCATCGCTTTCCGTAGCCTTTTTTAGACACAAGAAGAGACCGGTCGTTGGATTTTGAAAAAGCTGAGAAAATACGAGCATCGGTGTGTACTGTGTGTCTCGCGTGTCCTGCGCGCTGCCTTTGCACGTGTCCTTGCAATTGGTTATTCGTCCCGCATGTCCCGCATGTTCTCCATTGCATTGGTCCTTGTGTCCAGGCATGGCGCTGCCGCTCTACCTGTCATCATACCAAGTCGCTGGGTCACACGTGGAGCAATGCGACCTGATGTCGGCGACCGACGTCGAGCCTGGCACAGCCGCGGTGATTTTTCAAATTAAGCAGCAGACCAGTGGCTATCACGTGGGCTGGGTGCAAGGGGTCAAGGACCCCAAAGACCCCAAGACGAAGGAAGTCGAGGACAGCCTCTACCTCTCGTAGGCGATCAGCTACCAAATATACACCCGTGAGAACAAGAAGACCCCTGCCAAAGAAAGGTGTATCGAGAACCAAAGGAGCCAAGGAAATTTCGCCGTGGCAATCCACAAGATCAAGAACGGCTGTTTCTGGGGATTCATCCCAGATGAGGTGTCCGCGGGTCCTGCGCGTCGTTTGCGTTGGTTCTGTCTCTGTCTCTGGTGCCTGTCTGAATGTCGTGGCTGCTATGCGCGTCCAAGGTCCCAGGCTCCTCTACTGTCCCTAGGGACAGGGAAGCGTCGGGCGCGTCGTGCGCGGTCTCCACACGTTACTAACCTTCTGTACCCGTGTCCACTGCCGGAGGAGAACCCGAAGGTTGGGCACAAGCTCCCAAAAATCGTCCCCTTCCTTTCCACTTGTTGGTACGGGGTCGACGATCCCGCGCGGGATCGGAGGGGCAACAACCTCCCCGCCGTGGTGGCCAAGTACCGCGAGATCTCCCGTGCCGTGGACGGGGCAAACCAAATGGCGCTGCAAATACGCCAAAAGGGGCGCCAAGTGACATGTAGCCACGCCGTGCGTGCCTTCATGTTGCGGTACGCGGCCGGGGAATGCCTTTGCAACATGCAAGGCGTTGGGGTTGGTGGACAAGAAGACCACCATGTGGGAGTTCCAGTGGGACATCCTCAAGCGGCGGTACTTTGCGCAGCCTGAGGCTTCCGCGGCCCGCCCGGAAAGCGTGGTACACGCACCGGTCCGGCACACCCAGCGGAAGCTCTGCACGTATTGTGGTGAGGGCCGAATGCATTGGGCATGCGCGGCATGTGGCACGGCCATGCACATCACGTGCTTTGGGCCCGCCCATGATGTGGAGTAGGTCTTGGGCTATGGCGAGACGGACGTGGGGGCGGAGCCTCTGCTATCCCTACCCATGGGACTAGTGCGAACCCTGGTGGGACAACCGCGTAGGCTGGATACCCAACTCTGAGGACCCGGCCCCACCCACACACACACACCCACACACCCACCCACACACACACACACACACACGAACCCCATGGTGCATCTGCACATCAGTGTCGGGCGCGTCCTGCGCGTCGTGCGTGTCCTGAATTGGTGGCTCTCAACATGTCCCCGGAGCCACACCGCATTTGGCCCCCAACGTCGTGCGCTTCCTCTGCGTCCTACGTGTCCCAGAACGTTTAGGTTCGTTTGCCGGGGACACGCAAGACATTTTCCATGGCTCTGGTCGTGAATGGCGGCTCTGTAGCCAAAGGAATATACTATATCAGGAGGCCCTACAAGTGGGATGCCGGCCCCCCCGTGGCATGAGAGGCACAACTCGTGAATATCGCTGGTGGGGACTCCGATTGGTGGTTGCCGTAGCTTGGTTATCACTGGGAGCAAAATCGGGCTCAAGAAAAGAGTACGGACAAGGCCATGGCAAACGTTAGTGCCCCATTATCAACCACCAAGGCACTCGGATGGGGCGTTTATAATAGCATGCTAATAAGCTCCACCATTGGTACACCAAACAAGCGGAGGAGAATGGGGTGAAGCAAAAAGCCTACAAAACATGCACCCGCTACAAGTTGATGCAGAATGCACGCTTGCAGATGAGGTCAAAATTTGTATTAGTAGGCTTCGGCTTTGTGGCAGGACTGGTATTTAGCTAACAAGCCATGCACAAGCTTTTTAAAACATCTACTTGTGGGTGTTAGGGTGGGCCCTACCCAGAACATGCGACACCAAAGTGGGCAAGCAAAAGCCACACCCTTCACAATGCATGCACCATCGGTACATGGCCTTGTGACATTGGCCACACACGTAAGGGGGCCGTCCGGGGGGCGGGGATTCCCGGTCGACAACGCTCCAGGGGGGAGACAAAATCAGCAATGGCCCACAAGTGGGTCGATTGGCTACATAAACCCTGCCACCTAGAGGGTCCCCAATGCTTCGAAGAGGGGGACACAATAAGTAGTGGCCCACCAGTGCGCCGATCGGCTACCTTACCCCTACTGTCTAGGGGGATCTCCGACACTCCAGAGCGGGGGACAAAAACAACAATGGCCCACAAGTGGGCGGATTGGCTACATCACCCGGGCCGTTCCGGGTGGGGTCCCGAACGCTTCAGAGTGGGGGACAAAATTAGCGCAGGCCCACAAGTGGGCGGATAGGCTACATAAACCCTGCCACTGGGGGGGTCAACAACGCCAGCAGTGAACCACAAGTGGGTGGAGTGGCTACATAACCCCTACCAATCCGGGGGTTCCCCAACATTTTAGAGCTGGGGACAAAATCAGCAGTGGCCCACAAGTGGGTTGGCTACAGAACCCCTGCCCTCTTGGGGGGTCCCAGACACTCCAGAGCGGGGGACAAAACCAGCACTGGCCCACAAGTGGGCGGATTGGCTACGTAAGCCCTGCTGGCTACAAAGCCCCTGCCGTTCCGGGGGGTCCCCAACACCTCAAAGCGTGGGACAAGATCAGCAGTGGCCCACAAGAGGGCGGAATGGCTACATAACCCTTGCCATCTTGGGGGGTCTCCGACCCTCGAGAGTGGGGGACAAAACCAGCAATGGCCCACATGCAGGCGGATTGGCTACATAACCCCTGCAGTCAGGGGGGCTCGATGACGCTCTAGAGCGGGGGACAAAATCACTAGTGGCCCACAAGGGGGTTGATGGGGTACATAACGCCCGCCTGTCCTGGGCTCCCCAACACCTCAAAGCGGGGAACAAAATCAGTCATGGCCCGCACATGGGTGGATTGGCTACATAACCCTTGCCATCCTAGGGGGGTCTCGGATGCTCAAAAGCAGGGGGCAAAACCAGTAGTGGCCCACACGTGGGCGGCTTGGCTACATAACCCCTGCCTTTTACGGGCTCCCCGGCGCCTTAGAGCGGGGAACAAAAT
This sequence comes from Eutreptiella sp. 'Long Island Sound 2002', assembly GCA_964036045.1. NCBI lineage: Eukaryota > Euglenozoa > Euglenophyceae > Eutreptiales > Eutreptiaceae > Eutreptiella > Eutreptiella sp. 'Long Island Sound 2002'. The sequence goes on along the minus strand of OZ038381.1, from coordinate 120,146,065 downwards.
CAGCACTGGCCCATAAAATGGGCGGATTGGCTACGTAGCCCTTGCCATCTCAAGGGGGTCTCCGATGCTCAGCAGGTTCCCACACGTGGGTCCATTGGCTAAATTAACCATGCAGACCGGAGGGCCCTCGGCGCTTTGCAACAGGGTACAAAATCAGCGGTGGCCCACAAATGGGTGGATGGGCTACACAACCCCTACCGTCTTGGGGGCTCCCCTACACTCCAGAGCTGGGGACAAAATCAGCATAGGCCAACAAGCGGGCGGATTGGCTACACAACCCTTGCCGTTGGGGGGGGGGTCGACAATGCTCCAGGGCGGGGTACAAAATTAGCAGTGGCCCACAAAAGGGCCTATTGGCTACATAACCCCTGCCGTCTAGGGGGGTCCCCAACGCTCCAGAGTGGGGGAGATCAGTTGCAGTGGCCCACAAGTGGGTGGTTTGGCTACATCACCAATGCCTTCTCGGAGTTCCCAACGCTTTGAAGCGAGTTCCAAAACTAGCAGTGGCCCACAAGTTCTGAAGTTGGCGCATTGGTTATATACTGCTGCCATCTCGGGCTCCCCAAAGCTTCCGAGCGAGGGGGGGAAGTCACAAGTGGCCAACAATTGGGTGGTTTGGCTCGCGGGGGGGCGTCTCCTCTCTTTTGTGCGCGACTCCCCCCCTAGTAGAAGTGGGCCGAAGGGTCGCGGGGCAGTCGGGAGGGTCGGTTGGGCCGGGGGGTCAAATTGGGGTGAATTGGATGATTTGATTTGATTTGAGGGCCAATTTTGAGGCTCACAGGGCGCCTGGATGGATGGCGCTCAATGGCCATCCCGACGACTCTGCATATCTGCCGGCCATGCATGCAGTGCACTCCCGGCCGCGCCCGCGGGCCGGGGGAGGGGGGGGAAGCCTGTCGCCGTGCCGTGAGAGGGGTGGGGGGGGTTGGGGCAGGGGGGGGATGGGGGGAGGGAGGGTAACAGTAGCCTCGACGGATGGCTGCGCGCTGCCCGCACACCTCGGTTAGGGTGCGTGAAAAGCGACCCGCATTCTTCGGCGCTGCCGCCACTCCGGCACGCGCTCGTGGGCCGCGAGCCACGCCCGTGATGTGGCGTCGTCCGCCGCGCGGGGGTACTGGTGCTGAGGGGGCAGCGGGGTAGACCCCGGGGCGGGCAACACGACATACTACACGGCATATACCCTCGGGATCGAGGCCAACACCGCACCGGTGGCCACATGAAGGTTCGGGGGCGTGGCGAGGAACCTGTCCCGGGAGACGCATATGCTGTCTTCGGGGTCCCCAAGGCTGCATAGCGAGGGACGAAATCAGAAGTGGCCCACAAGTGGGTAGATTGGCTACATGAGCCCTACCGTTTGTGGATCCCCAAAGCTTAAGGGCGGGGGGATAAAAAAAGAGAGGCCCACAAGCGGGCGATAGGCTACATAACCCCTAACATCAGGGGGATCAACAACGCTCTAAAGGGGGGGACAAACCTAGCAATGGGCCACAAGTGGGTCGATTGGCTACATAAAGCGTGTTTGGGAGCCCTACACTAATGCCCCACAACACGCGGCCCACCACCACTTTGTCTCTTGTCCAATTACACCAGCATTCCTCAACCCTACAGAAAATTGTGCAAGGCACATAATGGACACCCCCTTCCCTCTTCATTGTCCAGGCGCACATCCAACTAGCTACAACTTCGTCTGTGGGGTCAAGGAAAGCGCTCTTGACCCATGCTCATTCGATGAGGGTGACATGCAATTCGCCTAGTAGGATCTCTTTAGCACAGAATTCATAATCTTCGGCGACTACGGGGGAGGGGGATGGGGATGTGTGTGGGCTGAAAACATCTTTGGAAATTCTTTTTCCGAAAACATCATGTACCTTTTTCTGGGGGCGGGGTTACAGAAGATCCATATGGTCCTGTGAAACGACAATTCAAGACCAAAAACCTTTTCCCTTCCAAAAAAAGGGCAACAATGAACCCAAAAAGACGAAAAAGCACAACTGCCACCTCCCAAATGAGCTTTACCTATAGCCTGATGGCACTGTGGCTCAACTAAGGTGGTCATCGTAGTTTGGAGTTCAATGGACGAATGGAGGACAACCCAATGCCTACTTTAGATTGCCTAAAAGTTAGAGGAAAAAAAGTAGGATGGCACATGGGTGGTGCGCGCACAAAAAGAGGCCTAGAAACCCTTAAGGGGGGGGCATTACACAACAAATCTTCACCACGAGGAGGGGCCTTTATGCGAAATGTGAAGTCATGGGGTCTTGCCTAAGATTGGCCACATCTAAGGGGGCGGGGTTACCCCTTTTGCGCGCAACTGTATTTTTCCAAAACGTGCCATGCGGGGTCACCTTGGATATGCACAAGTGTGTATTTGTCCATTTTTTGGGCACACAGAAGGAAATTTGGGGGTGTTTTGCTTCAAAAGTGACGGACGTTTGCACGCTTAGTCGATGCTTTTGTTTCACACATCAAGTGGAGCAGAGACGCAGTGGCCTAACGTGGTAGCAACAACGGAGGCCTCCCCTTTACCTCCTCACCAATGTCATGGTGGTTGTAGCCGCCCACACTCCTTGCCCGGGGGGGGGGGGGTTCTCTTCGGCGCGGCACACCACCGAAGAGGGTGCCTCACACGGTGCCCAATTCTTAAGGCGGATGTTTCGTCACGTTTTGTGTTTCGGATCACCGCTTCATGGGGTGCCCAATCCCAGAATGCGGTTGCTGCAAGTCACTTCGTGTTTCACGGGGTGCCCGGTCCTTGAACCTTGTTTCTGTAACAACAAGTGCATCATCACAGCACGGTTGCGTGTTATGGTGTATTTCACGGCAAAGCACGGAACTGCTTGACGCATGCACTTCGCACCCCAGAGAAAAAGTACTTAGGGGTTAGACCCATCAACCACTTTCACTTTCAATATCCATTACCTCAAGGCACCGCTTGCAAAGCTTTGTCGCAAGCCCCCCGCCGTAGCACAACATCTTATGCACTTGCATGTGCACCTCAAGTAATTGTCGACTTCCACTGCCTCTTGCATTCGCTACTCGACTTTTTTTGTGGTGCTTGTGGGTTTTGTGCCATTGATGTCGATGAAACAGCCACCGCTGGTGGCATCGTGCTTGCACATGATCCCATTGCACATGAGGTTACCTAAAGGGATAGGGAAAAGTTCCAAGGCATTTTGCTCAGCCATTGGATCCAACACTATGTTATGAGAGGTAGGGGTGGTGAAACACACATTGGAAAGATTTTTGAGGCCCTATCATGCTCGATATACACCCCATCTCCCACTGAATGTCCACTTCCACTTGCTAAACCCTCCCGTCTAGGGGGTCCCCCACGTGTTATAGCCGGGGAGAAAATCAGAAGTGGGCCACAAGGCGGCACATCAGCTACATAACCCGTGCTGTCTAGGGGTTCCCCAACAAAGGTAATGGCTACAGCAGCCCTGCCTTCTCGAGGGCCGAAGTGCTGCATAACCCCTGCAACCCCTGGGGTCCCCATCAAAGGGGACAAAATCAGAGATGGCAACATCAGCCCTGCCTTCTTGGGGGCCCATATGAGGGTGGAAGTGCTACATAACCCCTGCGTTCTCGGGGGTCCCCATCTGAGGGGACAAAATCACAAGTGCCTACATCACCGCTGCCTTATCGGGTGGCCATGAGTGGGCGGAAGCACAAAATAACACTTGTCTTCTCGGGGGTCCCCATCAAAGGGAATGGGAATGACCCGCGTCGGGCCGGTGGTAAAGGGCCCCGAGGGGCAGTCCTTAAGGGCGGTCCTTGAGATACAAAAATTCGGTTCCTTAAGGCCCGCCCGGATGAGACTTGGCCCACAAATGCCACATCCTCAACGCAACGGGCAGCAATTGTCCAACTGGAGGGGTATTGTAAGGTTGTAAGGTTGGTGAAACAAAACCCTCACCCCCAAAAAGCGGGGGTTTCGCTGATATGACAACATTACTTTTGCATGAAAATTTGGCCAACAAAAAGGGGGGCGGGGGATGCAACCCCCCCCCCCATGCTGTTTCTTTCTTTGGAAGCCCCCCTCTGGGCTTCACGCGTATTTTACACCTTGAAAATGTTCCCACACAACCCCCCCCCGCGCGGCTTGTGCCCTCTCAATCCCATTTTTAATCGTCTCCTGTTTTCGTTTGCCGCACAAGCATGACAATGTGGACAAGTATGAAACCGTCATCCTAGGGATTCGGCTCCAAGGCCCAAAGTCCCATGCACATTGGCATGAACTCCACAATCATCTTCATCATCCTCGGGGCCCAGATGTTTAGATAAGTACAGCCACATACTTAGCTAAAATCGCTCAACCCCGAAGACTTTACTGCTTCACAAGTGGGGGTGGGATTGCCATGAACACTGGATGAGTGTCACAGTGCGCATTCGTTTGTATTGGATGTGCCGGGGGTGGGGGAGTGTTACAAACCCAAGGAGTTGTGCAACAAACCAAGCTTCCTAGTGTTTTCTGTTCGGTCCTCCAAACACATGTGGTCCGGGAGACTGGGGGAGCCGCGTCAAAGGACCCGTCCAAAGGAAAATGTGTTTGAAGGCCGCATGTGAGTATCATTTGTGTGCGACCTCCAACGATACTGGCATTCACAATATTAGACAGGACACGTGAACACTGTAGGAGAAGGAAAAGAGCAGGCAAGGGTGGCAGTTGTCAAGCTTCGGTGGTTTCAAGGGTGGCGAAACTTTGGCCAACAATACTTTCCGGCGTTGATATACTGCGGGGCAAATTTCGGCACCCTTTGTAGTCTTGCATGAGACCTGGATCGGATGCACTGATTTGTACTTCGTTTTGAAATTATCTTGGCACCGTGCACAATGCTTGGGCGCTAGCAAGACTTGGGTCTTTTCTTGTGCGTCTTATGTTAGATCCAAGAGTTATCTAGGGCTATCTCGGTCAGGAATCTGGGGGCCAGGCAATGGAATGTCTTCTAAGGGCATCCATTGCATTCATTCCATAAACAATACACACATGCTTGGATATTTGTGTGCTCTCATGCCTAGAGAACCAGGTTGAAACCTTTGCCCGGCGACCACAACTAGCCACGTACACAATGACAAGCTGCATTACACAGATTACTACATCAGCGGTCTAGTACCCTGATATCGGACGAGGGCAAATTTTTGGCATCAGATTTTATTATCCATGTACCCTCTTGTTTGCATGTCTTGTTTCATGCCGTGCGTGCTTTGAAAAGTAATCCGGGGGGGGGGGGCGGTGAGCGAACTGTCACTTGTGTTATGTTCCCTCAAGGGTGTCATGATACTGTCGCGCGCAGGTGCTTATTGTCCCAGGGGTCGCAAGGGTACGACTGGTGGGGAAACGGAAACTGCCTGTTCCGATGAATGTTCAGCTCTATTAAGCGACACGCTCTGCGTGCCACTTTTTTGGGAGCCATCATTTGACGTTGAAGAGATGCCGATGCTCAACAACGGCCACAAGAATGGGTTATCCGGTTGCAAACGTGCCGAGCCTTTTTTGATTTTCGGGGCCCGAACATTTCTGGTTTCCGGGGGGGGGGGGGGGGAGTGTAACAAGGGTGCTTACAACTGTCAAGCGCGTGTACTCGCGTGACATTGAGAGCACATATTACTACACCCCTCTCCCATTAAATCTAGCTAACAAGCAAGCAAGCAACAAGCAAACAAGCACTTTTGTTGTCCGTTTTGGCTGTGGCTCTATGAAGGGAAGCGGTTGCTACACAGCAGGTGCGCCTTGACTCCCTTATGGCAAACATACCTTTTTTGCCCTCTGGATTTTGGGAGTTTCCATGCCCCAAAACACGTCACTATGGGCCGAAAATGGGCTAAAAACTGTTTTTTAGCATCCCAAGTGGTTTAGGAACACCTTTGGAAATAAAAAACACTTGTTTGACCGTCCTAAATGGTCCGGGATCACTCATGGAAAAACACGTTGTTGAGCAATTTTTGGTCCCACAACGGCGGATTTTCAAGGCATTTTGGGATTTTCCATGGGCCAAGATGCGTCACCACAGGCTCAAAATGGGCTCAAAACCGTTTTTAAGCATCCCAAGTGGTTTAGGAACACCTTTGGAAAAAAATGTTTTGCCACGGGGACCCTAGTGGACCCATTGTTGACCTCCACGGTGCGCGGCCCGGACTACCCTTTTGCCCCACCTAGTGACCACTCATATGGGGGTCTAGGCGTCTCGTTGGGCGATTCTGCGGGTTCGAAACCACAAAAAGCCGGGTGTAGCGGGTTGATTAGGTGCCCTCGGAATCGGGTTTTGAGCCATGTAGCCCAAGATACGGTTGGTTCTTGGTTTTGGGCCTTGTTGACACAAACAACATGCAATCTGGGCCATTTTTGGTCAAAAATGGGTCACAAAGGCGCTTTTACAACAGTGATCATGGACCGTTAGGTGTGCACAAACAAGTGAAGCGAGCCCATTATGAGCCTGTTTTGACCCTGTTTAGCCACTTCCGCCAGATTTATGCACCAAGTTGTAGACTTTGCGGGTACCATTGAGCCCTGTTTTGGAGTGGAGTTGGCAAGAGGGTTGTAGATTAGTGAATACATTACTACAACCCTCTCCCCTTAGGGTTAGCTAACAACAACAACAACAACAACAACAACAACAACAACAACAACGACAACAACAACAAGCGAGCGAGCAAGCAAGCGAGCAAGCAAGCACGTCACCTTTTCTGTTTTGGCCCTCACTCCGTCCCAACTCCTCAGATGCTTCCCTAATCTAGCCATCGTATTCCCTAGGTGGTGGTCTTGCCAAATCCAAGTCTTGAGCCAAAAACTCACTAGTGGCGCCCAGGGTCGGGGGCACCGAGTCGGAGTGCCCTCCCAAAACTGCGCATTTTGTGCCCAAAAGCACAGGCCATGAGTAATTGCCCGCCAAAACCGCCCGCCGGAGGCCAATAAACGCGTTTATGCGTTTATTTTCACGATTTTCACCGTTTTGGCCCCGTTTGGGATGTTTATTGATGTTTATTGATGTTTTTTCTGTGTTTTTTTGTGTTTTTCAGAGGTATTTGAAAGGTTTATGTGGTTTTCATTGCCTATTGCCTTTTTTTGGGGCTTTTTTTTTAATCTAATTTGTCACAGAATTCACTTTTCAGCTGATTTGTCGAGGTGTTTATGAGTGTCGCTACACGGTCCAACGGTTCGATAGACAATATACAAGGTAGAAACTACAAAGCATAAAATAGAAAGTAGGAAGTACAAAGTAGAAAGTAGAAAGTGGAAAGTATGAAAGGAGAGATAACGAAAGGATCCGCGAAGAGCACTAACGTCGCTAAGTGTAGCATTCTCCTCATGTGTACGGAGTCCCTACACGTGCACGCATATGGAGTCAAGCTTGTGGAGTAGACGTTCAAGTCGGGGTTGGGGTTGGGGAAACGAGGTTGCGAGAGCTCCGCAGGCATAACGTTCGGGAAAGGGTCGTGGGCAAGGGTCGGCACACGCTTCATTAGTACAAAATTTCTCGGGTCCAAGCTATACCAAGGGTTCAGGGCCTAGAGGAAAGGGTGGGAATGGATGCTTCATACAATCTTTTCATTTGTCCCTCTCACTAGCATTTTGTAATGCGTCCCGTTTGGGTTCGACGCGCCGACGGTGGTCAATGGGTGCACCTGGCCTCCGTTGCCGATGCGGTAGCTCATGTGAAGAGCAACGGTACGGACATCTTTCACACGCAGGTCACCCGGACGGCAAACAAAGGGGGTACCAGCAAGGGATAGCAGTTCTCTTTTGAAGATGAGATCCCACATCCACCCCTTGTCGCCAATGCCCCTCCGAGCAGTGCACCAGCGGTGGTCTCTTCCTTCTTCCACCCTCCCTCTTCTCTCCCCACATGTGCCTGCTGTGGCGACAAACTACTCGGGAATATAGTCACCTGCACGGATTTTCATCACAAGGTTCATGTCTTGTGCACGCAGCATGGTCATTGCTTTAAATGCACATGCCGTGTGTGCAATCAACCACCTGGGCGTGGCATGCGGGCATGCAAAACATGCAAGCACCTGGTGCATACCACATGTGCAGTGCACGTCTCTTTCCGTGTGGACGTCGTATGCAAAGTATGCACACCCCGGCCACGGGAGCACCCACCGCCTGCCAAGATGGAGAAGCGTCGGTTCCGAACCGAATGGCAAGCCGGTCGCCCATGGTTGCAACATGCCAATGGGGTGATGTGGTGCGCCGCCTGCCGGGAGTACCCCCAGCCCGGTGTGCAACAGTGTTGGGTGACTGGCAACAGACAATTGCGCCGTACGACCGTGCAACAACACGGCAACTCAGGCTTGTACTACAAGTCCTTGGCATTGTGGGAAAGCGGTGGGACCTCCACCACCGTTATAGGAACCTTGCCGGCGCCCATCCGCCGCGCTATCAACGGTCTCTTCCAAGTGGCATATCACATGGCGAAACGCGGTAGCCCACCTGCCCACATACCCGGCGATGCGGAGGCCCTAATGTTAAGTGGCGGCACCAATACCACAGCCTACCACTCTCCCTTCTCGGTGCGCCAGATTGTGCATGCAATCTCCGCACCCATTCGCACTGTGGAAGGTCAGGCGATTGAGACCTCGCTTTTCTTCGCGCTCGCCTCCGACAGCTCCACGGATCGTTCAGCGAACAAGCAGGAGCTAGTCTACACCCGAACGCTTCGCGAAGGCCAGTTCTGTACTGCCCTCTTGGGCTTGTGGGAACTCTGGGATGGCACAGCACCGAGTATTGTTGCTGCCTACAAGCAAACCATGCTGAAGGCAGGATTGCCCATCAAAAAATGGGTGTTCCGGATGTTCTGGTATTGTGCTGATGGTGCAGAGGTCATGCAATCAACCGGCAATGGCGTGGCTGGCCTGCTCATGCAGCTGCAGGCGGAAGTGCTCGGCTACAGTGTGGTCGTTCCGGTGCTCGCCGACTGCCACCGCGCTGATTTGGCCTTCCGGGACGCCATGGATTCCAGCCACGTGTTCCTCGACATCGTCTCCGAGGGCATGACCTCCGTGATCGGCTGGTTCAAAAACGCGCCTCCACGGCTGCGCAACCTACGTACCATGGCCATCAGCATGCCGCTGCGGTACGGGTGCTTGAGATGGACAACCAAGACGGCGCAGTTTCGCAAGGTGTGCTGCTGCAGGGTGTGGGCAACAGTGACCGTCCTAGTCATAGATTGGGTGGCATAGAAAATAAATGAATTAAAAGAAACCCCTTGCCCCACATCCACGACTTTGCACCCCCTCTGTTTGCCACAGATATGTGCAGTCCACCGTCAGCCGTCGACGTGGAGACCCCCGACGGCGACGATAGCGATCAAGATCGGCATCGGCGACCATGGCTCCTCGGTGTTCAACACGCCAACCTCGCCGAACGGGACGCCGACTCAGCCGAATGGCCTCCCGACTTTTAGTGTAGGAAGATAGGAGTACAGGAAGATAGGAGGAGGTTCAGGGCTCGTTTCGGACCCCACCCGCACCCACAAAACAGAAAAACTTCGACGCGAACTAGCCCTCCGAGAAGTGGTTACGACTTTGCATCTTTGCTTTGTGGATGGGTTGTGTTTGCGCGCTCGAGGAAGTAAGTGAATTGGCAGGTGCCAGGGACAACAACAAGCATCAAGTAACCAACAAAAGCCTGGTTAACAATCTTGTGACAAAAAAGCAGAATCAGAGTCTTTGACCCCTAATCGAAATGTTTTTTTGCCAAAAGTAAACCTTTTGGTTGAAAATCGTGTCACACAAAACAAAAGATGTGTACCCAACCCAATGTATTTTTAGTTTCACTTTTACTAAGAGCAAAACCCACAAAAACAAATGTTCTACCAAAATCTTTTTCCCGAAATGAAAACCTTTTTGCCAAAAACAAAACTGTTTTACCAGAACCAAAGCCATTGTACCAAAATGAAACCGTTTTTACCGGAACAACGTCGTGCCTAGTCGCCAATACCCAGCAGCAAAATCCTTTTACCAAAATCAAAACAAATTTACCAAAATCAAACGTTTTCTTTAAAATCAACAAATTTTAACTAAAAGCAAAAGGAAAGTCATGAAGTGTTTACCAAATCTTTTCACCAAATCCTTTTTTTATAAAAAAAACGAAAAAAAAACAACCCTTTCACACCCGAGCCCGCCGGCCCGCCGAGACCCCTGTTGGCGGGCGTTTACACGGGGCCTGCAAAAGCAGCTATTTTTGGCCAAAAACAACCCCGAAACGGGTTCCAAATGCACGTATGTAGGGAAATGGTCCATACACTCCACGTGCGCCTTGATTGCCCCATAACGAAGAGCCCTTTGGTGCCCTTTAGCCACACGATATGTCCGAGAAACAACCCAAAAATGGTCAAAAATGGCCGAGAATGTGCATTGCTTGTGTCAAACAGCCCCAAAACCAAGAAGGGGGCCGTATCTTGGGCTACATGGCTTGGACCCGAATTCCGAGGTCACCGAGTCCAACCGCAACCCCCCCACTTTTTGTGGTTTCCAACCCTCAAAATCGCCCAACGAGACGCCTAGACCCCTATACCAGTGGTCATTTGGTGGAGCCGGAGGACGCCTAGACCCGGACAATGCCGTTGCCCCATGGGTCTGTCTGGTGCCAAGGGTGACATACCGTACCTGGGCCTCAAGCTGGATCCCAGGAAATTGGCATCCATGAAGGAGAAGCACGTGCTCCGCGGAGAGGCTGGTGCATGAACACCCGAGGGCCGGCGTCTGTGCCCCACGCGGTGATGGCAGCGGTCGTTGGTGGCAGCCCGTGGTAAGTGGCGCTGTACCTTTTGGACGCCGCTGCAGCAGCCGTGCGGTGGAATGCTGCCATCAAGGCTGCATCCCCACAGTTTGAAGGCCTACCCAACGACCTGTCCAACGTGGTGGTCCGGACTGGCAAAAAAAAGACTCAGGTGTATGGGCCCTATGTTGTGACTCCGTTGTGGCGATTATGGGCCCTCTCACGCGGCCCGCGAGCTCGTGCCGGCGTGGCGGCAGCGCCGCAGGGTGCGGGCCGCTTTTCACGCGCCCTGACCGAGGTGTGCGGGCACCGGGCGGCCATCCGTCGAGGCTACTGTTACCCTCCCTCCCCCCCTCCCCCCCCCTGCCCCCCCCCCCCCACCCATCCCACGGCACGGCGACAGGCCTGCCCCCCCTCCCCCCGGCCCGCGGGCGCGGCCAGGAGTGCAATGCATGCATGGCCGGCAGATATGCACAGTCGTCGGGACAGCCATTAAGCGCTCCCCAGGCGGCCTGTGAGCCTCAAAATTACCCCTCAAATCAAATCAAATCAACCAAATTACCCCACTTGGACCCCCCCCCCCAAACCGACCCTCCTGACTGCCCAGCCTCCCCTCGTCCCTTCTTGCCCCCCCCCCCCTCCAACCCCCCCCCCCCCCCCCCCAAGGGGCCTTCGGCCCACTTCTACTAGGGGGGGAGTCGCGTACAAATGAGAGGAGACGCCCCTCCGTGAGCCAAACCACCCAATTGTGGGCCACTTGTGATTCCTCCCCCCTCGCTCGGAAGCGTTGGGGACCGCGAGATGGCAGGGGTATATAGCCAATGCGCCAACTTCAGAACTTGTGGGCCACTGCTAGTTTTGGAACTCGTTTCAAAGCGTTGGGGACTCCGAGTGGTGATTGGTGATGTAGCCAAACCACCCACTTGTGGGCCACTGCAACTGATCTCCCCCACTCTGGAGCGTTGGGGACCCCCCTAGACGGCAGGGGTTATGTAGCCAATAGGCCCTTTTGTGGGCCACTGCTATTTTTGTACCCCGCCCTGGAGCATTGTCGACCCCCCCCCCCAACGGCAAGGGTTGTGTAGCCAATCCGCCCGCTTGTTGGCCTATGCTGATTTGGTCCCCCGCTCTGGAGTGTAGGGGAGCCCCCAAGACGGTAGGGGTTGTGTAGCCCATCCACCCATTTGTGGGCCACCGCTGATTTTGTACCCTGTTGCAAAGCGCCGAGGGCCCTCCGGTCTGCAGGGTTAATTTAGCCAATGGACCCACGTGTGGGCACCTGCTGAGCGTCGGAGCCCCCCTCAAGATGGCAAGGGCTATGTAGCCAATCCGCCCATTTTATGGGCCAGTGCTGATTTTGTTCCCCGCTCTAAGGCGCCGGGGAGCCCGTAAAAGGTAGGGGTTATGTAGCCAAGCCGCCCACGTGTGGGCCACTACTGGTTTTGTCTCCTGCTTTTGAGCATCCGAGACCCCCCTAGGATGGCAAGGGTTATGTAGCCAATCCACCCATGTGCAGGCCACGATTGATTTTGTTCCCCGCTTTGAGGTGTTGGGGAGCCCAGGACAGGCGGGCGTTATGTACCCCATCAACCCCCTTGTGGGCCACTAGTGATTTTGTCCCCCGCTCTAGAGCGTCATCGAGCCCCCCTGACTGCAGGGGTTATGTAGCCAATCCGCCTGCATGTGGGCCATTGCTGGTTTTGTCCCCCACTCTCGAGGGTCGGAGACCCCCCAAGATGGCAAGGGTTATGTAGCCATTCCGCCCTCTTGTGGGCCACTGCTGATCTTGTCCCATGCTTTGAAGTGTTGGGGACCCCCCGGAACGGCAGGGGTTTTGTAGCCTGCAGGGCTTACATAGCCAATCCGCCCACTTGTGGGCCAGTGCTGGTTTTGTCCCCCGCCCTGGAGCGTTTGGGAACCCCCAAGAGGGCAGGGGTTTTGTAGCCAACCCACTTGTGGGCCACTGCTGATTTTGTCCCCAGCTCTGAAGTGTTGGGGAACCCCCGGATTGGTAGGGGTTATGTAGCCACTCCACCCACTTGTGGTTCACTGCTGGCGCTGTTGACCCCCCCAGTGGCAGGGTTTATGTAGCCTATCCGCCCACTTGTGGGCCAGTGCTAATTTTGTCCCCCACTGTGAAGCATTGGTGACCCCCCCCGGAACGGCCCGGGTGATGTAGCCAATCCGCCCACTTGTGGGCCATTGTTGTTTTTGTCTCCCGCTCTGGAGTGTCGGAGACCCCCCTAGACAGTAGGGGTTAGGTAGCCGATTGGCGCACTGGTGGGCCACTACTTATTGTGTCCCCCTCTTCGAACCATTGAGGACCCTCTAGGTGGCAGGGTTTATGTAGCCAATCGACCCACTTGTGGGCCACTACTGATTTTGTCTCCCCCCTGGAGCGTTGTCGACCGGGAATCCCCCCCCCCCCGGACGGCCCCCTTACGTGTGTGACCAATGTCACAAGGCCATGTACCGATGGTGCATGCATTGTGAAGGGTGTGGCTTTTGCTTGCCCACTTTGGTGTCGCATGTTTTGGGTAGGGCCCACCCTAACACCCACAAGTAGATGTTTTAAAAAGGTTGTGCATGGCTTGTTAGCTAAATACCAGTCCTGCCACAAAGCCCAAGCCCACTAATACAAATTTTGACCTCATCTGCAAGCGTGCATTCTGCATCAACTTGTAGCGGGTGCATGTTTTGTAGGCTTTTTGCTTCACCCCGTTCTTCTCCGCCTATTTGGTGTACCAATGGTGGAGCTTATTAGCATGCTATTATAAACGCCCCATCCGAGTGCCTTGGTGGCCGATAATGGGGCACTAACGTTTGCCATGGCCTTGTCCGGACTGTTTTCTTGAGCCCGATTTTGTTCCCAGTGCCGGCACACTGATGTTGGCCATGTCCTTGTTAGGACTCTTTTCTTGAGCCTGATTTTGTTTCTCGTGCCATTTACACCATGTGATGCTATGTCATATTGGCCGAGTTCCAACTATTTGGTGGCCACACAGAGCGCTTGGTGCTTTTTGGACTCGGCATCCCATCGCTAAGGTTGCTATGGGGTGCCGTACGGAACCGGCAATGGTACATTTTGCGCACGTATCGCCAAACTTGCATTTTTTTCCCCTCAATTTTACAATTTTTTTTGGTAGTTTACTCGATTTGCTGCAAAAAAAAAATTACACGGCTTTGCCGCAAAAAATTGGATTTTTTGAATAATTTGCACAACTACGGCAAAAAAAATTACACGCATTTTCTGCAAAAAAAAACTACATGAGTTGACAATTTTTTTGTGCATTAGTTACATTTTTCACTTCCCTATCTCCCTACCTTGCTCCCTACATCCCTACCTCCCTACACCCCTCCCTCTCCTCCCACCAGCACCGAGCGAACGTACAACAGCAGCTGGAGGAAATGGAAAATAACCGCGGCACCACCGAGGAATTCTCACGGACACTGCTCGTGTGCTTCCCTATGAACCGCGGCACTCTGGGTAGGGGCCGGCCACTGGAGCCGCCAGAGCCAGAGCCAGAGGCCCCCATCCATGAGCGAGTGCCCCAAGACTTCCCTCAACGTGGCACCGCAGTGCCCGCAGCCACTGACACAGCTTCTGTCAGCAATGCTGGGGTGTCTGCCAGTGGCGAGAAAGTGTCTGTCCAGTACAACGCACCGGCGGAGGCCATGAGGTACGTGCAGGAGCAGTTACAACCTGTGAAAACAAGCATTGACTACAATACGCCCTCCTCAGCAGTGCAGTATCAAACTCCAACAACTCAGTATGCGCCCTCGGCAGTGACCACCAGTGTTGTGCAACATCGGGTGCCGTCCAATCAATACGCGCCCTCAATTCTGCCGACAGGCGTTGTGCACCATCAGGTGCCAGCCCCTACTTATGCGCCTGCAACAGTGCCCCCAGGTACTGTTGTACAGCGCCAAGTGCCTGGGTATGCATACCCTGCAACAGGATCCTACTACTCCTAGGGGACCGCTATGGCTGCCCCTGTGGGCACACCCTGTCGTTTTGGATGAGGGCCGTGCTGTGAGTGAATTGGGTCTGCAGGCATCAAGAGGCACATGCACACTTGTGGCGTGGGTAGGAACACGGCTTCATGCATCAGCACATGTACAGGTAGTGTAGCACCAGCCACAGGTAGATCACAGATAGAGGTGCAGTCATAAGCACAGGTACACATCCACTTCGCAACAGGCACTCGTCCATGTTTGACCATACTTGATATCGTACATAGGAACACAGCCAGTGGTGCACCTCTGTAAACTTGTGCCCTCCTGTAGCACAGACACTCATTTGCAAGGCCTTCCATTACCCCGAGCCAAAGTCATACGATGCAGGAGGAGACTATGAGGGAGGGACGCAGAAGGCTCACCTTGGGGCAAGTGACTGCACGTATTCCTTCAGTGTAGATAACTGGCAGATACAGATGCAGGTAAGATGGCGCAGGGAGATGCAGCACGGTGTGTACCAAGTTAACAGACATATTACTGGGGTGTCGCTCTGCATGGACCCCAAAAATTGCGTGGGTGACAAGGAATCTTCTTAGATTTGTATAGGGCGCTGTGCAGTGCAGTGCGTTGTTATAGGGTATTGTTACGTGTTCAGATTTCAGATCAACCACCTTTCAATTACCCTGGAACGTAGCAGTTCGCCTGGTGAAGATTGGCCGCATGCAAATGGTGCATGCCAGGTCTGCGACGGCAGAAGCCTGCATCTGCAGTCAGCAGCCACACAACGGATGTCGGTCGCCCTCTGACTGCTGTCAGTTGCGTCCACCTCTGTCGGTTGCCCCCCAGCTAACCCCCGGCTATTTTCACCTGCAAGTCAATTTTTTGTTCCTTTGGGTGTGGCTCCTTATTGTACTGAATAAATGCAAGTAGTGCCTTGCTTGCTGGGTTGAGGGACTCCGCCATAGTACACGGCGACAGTGCCATTTCGTCAGTGCATTGGAAGGCGGACGCGAAACGGCAGAGCGCTTCCTTGCCCAGGGCGCATCTCTCGCCCAGCGACTGCTTTTACTTCATCAGATCCTCCTCTTACCTTGTGGCGCACTAGTGCTTCAAGGGAACTTGACCGCAGCTGTTAACCTGACACACAAAGGCCGCTTCCTTTGTCAGGACTGTACCATGATCCTCCATGTGTGAACGAGGTTTGAGGGCAGGGACGGGACAGAAAGCTTATGCTATTTGACGCTAATGTCGCCCCCTTTCCTCCTGGCCAGGGGCTTTCGGGCAGACTGTCTGCTGGCTCATATCCGACCAGGTGACCAAGCCTCACTGGTGGGTCACATTGGCTGGCGTGTCTGTGCGTGGTATGCAGTGGGCCTTTGGCCCAGGTACGGGATGGCTGGGCACTCAGCTTTCCCTTCTAATGCATGCCGGTCCATCCATGACATCCTCACTGCGCAAATGCATTCTAGCCTCCCACATTTGTTCGCCAGCTCGCATCACCACACCACCGTTTGTCCTGCGATTAAGAGTATTAGACACTCGCAGTGCATGCACACACTGTGCAAGTATGGTCACAGACAAAACTTATGCGAAGCTGTCCCAGTGTGGGCAGCTGCAGCCCTCACTTGCCTCAGGACGAGGCACAGTGGCGACAGAACACTGCTGCAAGCTACGCCCCATTGGCCACCACATGCCCGTGGGTTACAGCCCTGCTCTACATTCCGCTGGATGGTCTGGTAACACGAGGAGTGACTGGTATGCGCAGCTGATGCGCGTCTATGGAAGCCTCTCCATGGCTTGCAGTCTTATTGCCTGGGAACTGGGATAGTGCACCGGCACTTGACGCGTCACCGGGCCTCACTTGTCTTGTTGTACTGTTGCATCGGAGCTTTGAGTCATTGATGCAGACTAACGACAGCGTGGGACAGGGTGCGTTTGCCCGGAGTGTCGGCCATACACCGGCACTGAGGGCAAGGGCAGGGGGTGGCTGCAATGTGACCAAATTGGGGAGGACGGCTGCCATAAAGGCTCAGTTAGTGTGCTGGTTGGTACTTGGGGAGGGGGGCACAGCGGTGGGATGACTCTTTCCGGGACTGTTGGGACGTCATGAACCGCGTGCAGAAGGAAGGGTTGTACAATCATGGACAGGCCCAAGAAACTGCACGGGGGTATTTTGGGGAGGTAACTCGTATTGCGTGCCCCAATTAAAATTTCGGATATCTTCTATGTAAAATGAATAATTGTTGGCCCAGAATTGTTTCAAATTGTCAGGCCTGGCCAGTACCCCAGACTCACAGCCCACTTTTGGGGAGCGGGTTGGGCCTGTAAAGTTTTTGAGCCCCCCCCTCCCCCCCCCCCCGCCCCACACACACACACGTGTGTCTGTCTGTGTGTGTGCGCGCCCACTCGGAGGCAAACCTATCAGGCATTAGCCCCCAAAGTCATGAAGCGGGTGAGGCAGTTCCGAAATGGGGACATCGTCATGGTTGCATCATGTGCGGGCACCCCCTTCTCTTTTGAACCCAGCCCCAACCCAATGTGTGGACAACCAACCCATTGATCCACCCGTGGAGGACTTCCTCCTCAACAGGGGAGCAAGTACGTGCCCCCGGAAGTACCAACCGGCATGCTCAGCCTTTATGTCACACACCCCACATGGTATGCTCAAAATCGAAAAGTCCAAAAAGTTGGTTGGTTCTTAGCTGAATTTTTGTGCGGGCCCCAACGCGATGGATTTAGTGGGAAAGGCCCCACCCGGCGCCTGAGCAGTTGAGTCACAGTTTCGTTCGAACAATACAGAACTGCAATTTTGGAGTCCTAGGCGCATTTGAAGCATAAATTTTCAGGGGACCACACAATTAGAGCTCGAAAATGTGCCTCTTATTAGCCAGATCAAAACCAGACAAACCTACCTCTCCACCCTCAGACCCAACCACCCGGCGGTACAGTATTTACCGGCCATTAAGCAATCTCCTGGTCAGGACTCCAACATGCCCATTTCAGGTGCACGGTGCCAGCACACAAAAATGTCATGTCGAGAGCAAATCCCCGCGCCAACCATCTAGGCCATCTACAATTGTGCACGTAGCATCCGAATTCCAATATCCACCACAGTGTGCAAGGGACGAGACATATCACTCACAACGACAAAAGCATCTACAAGAGCAGAGATCCCACATTCAGGCACCGGAGATCATTCTTAACCTAACTACGCTTAGACTACCCCACACAAGTCGCATGGACGCCAGCATAGAATTGCTGGAGTCCCAGCAGCGTCTGATGATCAGCCTATTCTGTCAGGATCCGAAACCGAGGTCCCAAAGCAACCCTGTCCAACCCAAATCATGGTAGGAAAACATGTGCCAAAGGTGACCCGAACCTCCATTATTGTTTCCAATGGTGGGATCGCTCTGGGCCCCAGGTTGTGCCCCAAGAAGTTTGAAAAAATTGGCCCCGGATCATTTCCCAAATGAGCCCCCAATATTTGGGAAGTCCCAGCACGTCAATTGGACGTGTTGGCCGTGGTGTAGTAGTGATGGATGGGGATGTGCATCCAATGAAGATGCCGATCCATTTTTTTTTGCAAACCCAAGAGAGGATTGAAGCCATGTCATGATGAGGAAAAAGAATCCCCAAAACGTGCTCCAATAGTATTGAAGGGGCAAGTGCATACTGCCATCAAGGCTCAATGAATGTGCAGTCAGCAACCCTCAATGCAGGGCGGGGGTGTCAGCTTTTGGGCTCTAGGTCAATTCATGGACGAATTGATTCACACCTGCACACGAATGTACCGGATGTTTGGACGCACCCCCCCACACATTTGGCAGACAAATCACGTAGACATGGGAAGACGCTGTGAGCATGCATTCGAAGCTTCAGCAAGTCGGTGAGCCAGCACGTCCACAATGGACCCTGCATGTTTTTGTGACAGTAGACACAACCCGCGGCACAATTTGTGTGTTGATTTAGACAAATTGGAGTCAATGCAACTTGGATGCCTAGCCGTTTTAGCGAGCCGACCTTCGCCACAGCCCTCATCTAGACCAACATGACAGACTAGTGCCAGTATGGGAATTGAAGAAAAGTGTACAACATCTTGAGGGTAATATTCCGGCCCTGTTACAAAAAAGGGTGCCCTTAGCGTTTTAGCGTTTGAGATTGCTGCGGTTGAAAAAATTGCCCATGCTATGGCACGCATTTTTTGCCCTTTGTACGGGCCTGTTTTTAGCATAGGTTGCAAGCAAGTCTTGCAGCAGAATCTGAATTGATGACCCTAACACCATGTTGATAGATGCAAGCTTTAATATCTTTGGATTGTTGGATGGGCTAACCAATCAGAACGCAATCATTTGCTCCTTTGTAGATTACGGGTTTCTGCATTGTGGCTGATCCAAACTTTGGGTGGAATAGCAGCTAGCTTCCTACGTGGGTTCAATTTTTGTCAACAAGGCGGGCTTCTAAGCGGATGTTAGAAGTATGCCCCACAATCATACTGCCACTTCATATAATGCGCAAATGGTAATACATTTGATCTTTCTCATTCTTGGAAATAGCACAATGGCAAAGTAATACTATTTTGGTTACGCGGTTAGCAAGCCCATACGCAACATATGATTTTGCAAACAAGAACGACTTGGCTGTTTGGTACGAGCAGGAAAGATTACGGCACCTTGCTACCCAATGTACCCCGATCCCTTTTGTCCACCCACCCCACCCCTCTACGCCCTCCTAGACCCTCGAGCCGGTGACCTTGTTGTGGTATGGGAGTCCGGTGGACAACAGGATACCGCGGACAAACCGGAAAGAGGGGAGTCCTGGAGTGCAGCAGGACGCCGGGTGAGGACCCGCTTCCCATCATACACGATTTCATCCCAGGCACTACCAATTCCCCATCCCTTTTGTGGTCTTATTGGGTATTAGAGTAAGAAGCAACAGGGGAGCGGGTGAGGGTCTCCTTTGGCTGGTTTTGTCGGCCAAGTCTCCCGCTTTGGCCTATAAATGACTACAGAGAAAGGAAGAAACAAATGTATCCAGGTATCTCTAACTCGCTAATTACGATGTATACCAATCTTTGGTAGAGGCCTAATTCTTTCCACACAAGATGCTCATTATGACTGGGTTACTTTATGGTAGGTAAATTTCTGTGGTTTTTTTTTCTTGCATTCCATTTTATAGTTTTGGGCACGCACCTCGTGAAGGCTCACTGTTCTTTTCATCTTTTGTTTTCACACAGCGCTACATTGTTTGAACAAATGGAGGAGGTGAGAGGCAGTTCCCGGCATTTCCCAGCGCCGCAGACTTTTGTGCGCGCACACTGATGATTTGTCTTGCTTGGGATTAATTGTAGATAGCTTGTGATTTGTTACAATATCGCGTTATATTGTAGTATAGTATAGTGTTTTGTACAAGAGGGTTTGTTTATGTCATGATCTGAGCAGTTCATTGCGTACTTTGTTGCATGGTACCATCCTGTTTATTACGTTCATGCGATTATCTGCTGTTACAATTTATTGATGATGACCTGTGACTTGTTGTGCCGTCAGAAAACTATCGAGAAGTGTGTCTGGCGTCGATCGCTTGTACTATGACCTGAATGACTTTGGCCGCAGCAGTTCTTTAAGATGTGTACGAGGCGAGTATTTCCGTACTACACGCAGTTAGCCTCGCAACGAGCAGCAAGCTGGAAGGAGTTTGGAAGCGCCGAAGCGACCTGTTGCGGCTGAGCGCGATATTAAATGACGCGATCTGGGCTTGTTTCAAGCAGTGGAGGCTGAGGATCTACCAGCTAAACCTGATGATGACATTGCATGCATAAGGTGTTTGCCTTTTGCTTGAGAAGAGTGTTTCTGGGTTAATAATGTGTTTATTGAGCATGGCTATGTTCGCCGCACTATACTGAAACTTGATGAGAACGACCAAGCTGCCTCTGTGTTGAGTGAGATAAACCGCAGGTTGGGCGAAGTGAAAGTTGTTGACTGCCTTGGTGTTTGTGGTACGAGTATGTCTCAAGTGGCTACTCCCAAGATAGCGCGGTTGTGTTTTGAAGGAGGAAACTATGGTGAAGTTTTTGGAGGTAGTGCTTGGTGCTCATCAATTGTGGCAGCATCTGGCTGCTTGTCTTCCGGCGTAAGTGTACGTTGCGGCATGGAGTGCCACCCGGTCGATTCATAGAGATTTGGTGCCCAATGACGAGCGCCGTGTTTCAAAATGCACAAGGGCGCAACGCAAGGCACGGCAGGGCCTGCAAGCGAAGGCTTCATGACGGCTTCGTCCACTTGCACCTTTTTTGCACTGAACGGCGCCTTTTGTGGCTGGCCAGGCCGTTCGTCCACTTGCACCTACTCGATGAAATGCTCGCAATGTAGCAAACAGATCAGTCAGTGGGGCGCCACAGGCCTCAGTAAATGCTTTTTTGCCTTGTCCAATGGCGCAAGTAGGTGCACCTTCGCGTTGCTCCTGTTGTTTGCATTTTTTCGGAAGCCCTTTGCATTCAAGGCTACTGGTGCCTTTTGGCGGCGAAGTGGTCTCTATTAGTTTTCTGGTGCTGTGCTCAGCAACGGGGCTCTGAGAGTCCGACGCCCTCCGCGCCGATGCATTCAATTTGTCTTGTACCTTAGTTTCCTTTGGCTGCAGTGCCACTCTTCGGGTGGCGCTTCTTCAGTGAATTGTGGACTTGGTTGGGACCATGCATAGTGAAGTGTCAATGTTCTTGGATGCACTGTGTGTGTCTGTCTGTGTCTGTAGATGTCTACCGTTTTCAAGTTTCAGAATTTTTTGGATGCACAGCAGCAGGGTGTTTCCGCCCAAGCAGGAACACAACATTGATGAAAACTGTGGTCTTTAAAAAATTATAAGCAATGATTTTATATATCAAAGTATTGGTTTTGCACATTATTCAGGTTTTTGCTTGAGTAAAACTCCCTAAGTCTACTCCGCCAAGAGTCACCCTACAGTAGCCCTTAAAACCCTTCCCCTGTTCAACACAAGGTAGTATTACCTGGGACAAAAATCAATAGAGGAGACCTTAAGTGGATAACTGTGATTGTAATTGTGAGGCCATTCATTTTCTGGTTTCTTTTTTCCTGTTGCGTTTTTATGGGTGTTAGTACCCCACTCAGAATGTAGTTAAATCCGAAGAAAAGTGCACCAGGGCTTTATAGAGGTGGTCTAGGGGAATACCCCACTGTACATTAGCTGTTTCTAGGATGTGCCTCCGGGTCAAATTTTTCGGCCTCGGTTGGCCTAGGAGGGGAGTGCAGGAGGTCACAAGCAGTTCTCCGCATTTCCCCGGGCCGCAGACTTCTGCGCACGCACATTGATGATCTCTTTTGCTTGAGATTGATTGTAGATAGCTTTTGATTTGTTGCGATATCGCGTTGTAGTGTACTATAGTTTTTTGTTTTTCGCAACAGGGTTGGTTTCTGTCATGATTGGAGCAGTTCATTGCGTTCTCTTTTGCAAGGAACTCATCTTTGAGTTCAACACAACCGTGCAACGATTGGACGAAGTGATCTTTTATTTCGGCACATGCCGGCATTGTTTGAACAAAGTCATCCTTTGTTTCAGCAAAGCCTTCAAGGTCTGCACGAAGTCATTCTTTAGTTCAGCAACGTTGTGTCGTGTTGCAAAGAAGTCATCCTCTTTTTTAGCACAACCATGCATTGTTTGATGCCAGTCATCCTGTATTTTAGCACAGTCCACCTAGGAGTCACACAGGCCACGCGGCACCACCACATCACACTCCCAAGCAAGCTAGAAGAGCGCCTCGCCCGGCTACCCCAAATTGCCAGGGGGGACCTCCTGTCTACGCAGGGCCTGGCGTACTTCATGGAAGCAGTGCTCAACGCGGCCATCGGGTACCAAGCCCTGCACCTCCCGCGCCCCCAAGACGCACTACGCCACGCTCGACAGCAAGTGACGAAGGCATGGGCGCAACACGGAGGCTGGCCCACGTCTTTCCCCAAGGAGGCCATGATGGCCCACTGGCGCTACTACGGAGACAATACAGGCGCCCTGGTCGACATGGCCTATGCCAAACACGCAGCACACCTCCTACACAGGGTAACACACAACCACCAACCAGAAGTTCGCGAGGCGGCAGCCATACGCATAAAAGGAGCGCAAATGGCCCGCAACACCTGCCCCCGGTGGATACTGGCGCAACACGGCGTCTCCACTTCCGCGGGCACTGGCATCTGGGCCCAGCTACAACTCCTCCTACCGCACCACACACACGCCATCCGGACAAACCACCACTGCGATCAACAGGGGCCACTCGTGGCCACACACACCGACATCCACCGACGCCCGGCAGGCGAGGTGGACACCCTGCGCCTCGTGGGGGCCACCATCACCATAGTGTATATCACCCCAACACAGATGAAGATCATGGCCCAATGCGACGCCCACCACGCATGTTCCTTTCCGACCCACAATGGCCAGCACGCCACGTCTTCCAAGCGTACCTCCGCGCATGTGCTACGAAGGCAGGGCGCGAACGGCCGGGGCCCAAGGACATCGACACGGCGTAAACAGCCTTCCAGCGCCAGCACCCCCGGCCCCGCCCGAGCGAGCACTAGACCCCCAACGACGGCGGCACGACGCAGAGGGAGCCCACCCCGTCAGCCGAAGGCTGGACACCACCCACCATCCTGCTACTAGCACCAAACGGCCACAAAAATGCTACCCGCACTGTCCAGCGACATCATGCCCCCTGGTTCATCCCCAAACACAATGCACCGGAGACCGATGTACCACCAGTCAGACACAGTGACCAGGGCATACCACGCACGTGCTGGCACTGCGGCCCGGCAGACCTCGACACTCCGTGGCCCCTGCTGCACCTCATCTCCACCCACTACCGCACCCCCACCGCCGCCGCCACCGCCGACCAGCAGGCATGGCTCTCCCCCTGGTTTCACACGGTACCCCCAGACTACCCGGCGCACATAGCCTGGACCCGAACACCCACGGCGACATGGACGTTCACCAACGAGCGGGCAGACCCGGACAGCGTAGCCATAGAGTACGACCGCTGCGACCCACACCGCGCAGGACCTCAGGAGGCACCCATGCGCCCCCTACAGCACAAATGCCCCACCCTCCGCGGCGACAAAGACGACAAGGAGCGGCGACAGACCATCACGTGCCAGAAGTTCCACCCCAATACGGGATACCTCTTCCACCTGATGTACGCGTATATCACCCAGGGGCGCCCAGACAGGGGCCTCCTCCGCCTCACCCCACGAGCCCAGGCCATCATCACCCAGGGGATAGGCGTCTATGCAGCGCCACTACTGCAACCCGCGCAAATCACCGCCAGAACCGCCCAGGGGAACCCCATCTACGTCTATCACCAAACAGCAATCGCCCGGCTACCCATACCCAGCGACACCGCCATCATCTATTTCACTGACGCATCCGGCACCCAGCAACGCACCCCCACGGTCGGTTGCGCCTCCGTGCGCATCACCCGGCACGCGGACGGCCTCCACGTGGAACACCACACCGGGGCCACCATCTTTGGGGCGTCCTCCCACGGCGAACTGCGCACCATGGCAGACGCCGTCACCGCCACACCACCACCCACGACGATCCGGCCCCACAACATCTGGGTAGTCGTGGACGCCACGGTCGACATCCACCTCACCAGGCGCCTTGCGGACCTGCCCCTCCACAAAGCACTCGAGTCCGGCCTCACCACACAAGCGTTGGGACTATGGATGGCCTTCAAGGGCATGCACCCCCAGGACGCCCTACACATCGTCAAGCAGGAGTCACACCGCTACGCATACGGCAATAGACGCGCAGACACGCAGGCCAAACACCAGAACACCAACCACACCCCAGGGCTCGAACGCGTGCGACTGGACACCCCACACCACAGCCACCTGCAGCACCTGCCCCCGATACCCCCGGCGACACAGCCCCCCCAAATGGATGCCCGAGGACACGCCGTACACGGATCAAGACAAGCAGTACCACTACCCCACACCCATCCAGCAACTGGCCACCACACTGGGCCACCCAGCGAACACCGAACTCCTCCGACGCCTCGAAGACTCCGTCCACAGCCCCGTCTACTACTCCGCCCTGCGCCCGGATAGCCTCCCAGCACACCTACAAAAGCCCCGACTCCAACTCGCCCTCGAACAACTTCCCCTCCTCACCCGATACCACCGATGGTATACGCGCCGCTCGATCCACGTCCCCGCAGGATACACCAAATGCATCTGCAGCCACGCGGAAGAAGAAACATGGGACCACTTCAAGGCGTGCCCCCTGTACAGAGGACTGGACACCCTCACAGACTGGAACCCAACCCACACCATCGCACAGCACGCCGGATGGCTGACGCAGTCCCCGGCGACCCAGCAACTCACCACCGTCCTCAAGCAGACGGAGGTGCTCGAGGCGGTCCGCAGGGGACTCGTCCCCACTGCCGTCTACACCTTGCTACGCACCCACGCGGAGGACCCCCAGGCCACGGCGGCGCACATGCAGCGGACGGTCGTTGCCAAGACGGCGGAGCAGCTCACATACCGCACCCACAAATACCTGCAGCATGCGGCAACCCTGCCCCCAACAGACCAAGCCCACCTCCTCAAACTCCTGTTCTACCAACCATGAGAACCTACCCCGGGACATACCAACACGGAACCCCCACCACGTCTACACACCGTCCACCGAGCACAGCACTGGCACGGCACACACGGACACCACAGGCACCGCACACACTCCCACCAGCATGCGCGCGCCACCAGCCCCCATCCCCCCACGCCGCCGTCCGTCCACAGGTACCACCAACCGCCAGCCACCGCATGTCCCCTCTGCGTCCGCCAGCGGCTACCACAGACAGCCCTGCCCTACAACCCAGACCACTGGGTCTGCCTGGGAGCCGCGCACCGCCTCACCCACTGCCCCCACTGCGGGGACCTCAACCCCCGCCACCGCGAGCGGCCCGCGGCCCCAGCCGCACCCCCCCCCGCCAGCCACCCCAGCTTCTTCGGGTTCCTCACCGACACCCTCCGGGACCAACTGGGAGGGTACTACGTGGCGGACGCGGCGGACCACGCATGGACCATAGCCGTGGCCACGGGCAGCACACCCCTGCCCCCCTACAGCCCACCCCTACGCCACAGCGGAGGCGGCTTGAACGTGGCGGCCCGCCACATCCTCCTGGCCCTATACCTCCACCACCGAGACCTACGGCTCCCAGACCCACAACTCCCGGCCCCCCAAGCAGCAGCCCTGACGCCGGAAGCGTGGGCCGACACGGCACCAGAGGAGATAGCAGCCTACCTCCGAATCACTTGCCGCCGGTTCAACAACGCCCTCGGCCGACGGAAGGGAACACCTTACCCACTCAGCGCACTCCTCTACCCGGCACACCACCCCCATCCCGCACAACAGAAGCCCCCGGAGGGCTGGGCGTCTTTTCGGGACGCCCACCTGGCCGCCCCGACGAGGCCACCGCCACGCGGATGGGCCTTACGGACCAGGAAACCTACGTCAGAGGCCTCAAGACGAGCCTCCAAGAGGCACACCGCTGGCACGCCCGCTCCCTGTCGCCCCCACGGGAACAGGGGGGTTCACCCGCCCCCGACACCCACCAGGCCAAGAAGACCAAGACAGGTCAGGGGGCCCGCCAACGCGCCCGCCAGCAGGGCGCGACGCCCCGACCAAGGCCCGGGTCCAGCCACACTGCACCACCCCACGCCCAGACCCCCGGGGCACACCAACAACACCGCCACCGCCAGCGCCCACCACCACCACCGTACCGCAGCCCCCAAACCCTGCAGCCCAGTCAGCCACCACCGCCCACACACGTCCACACCATGCCAGGACCACCATACGCGCAGAGCCAGGGGACATGGCACCACCAACACCACCACCACGCCCCCGTCCCTCCCAACCCCTACCCCCTAATGCCCCCATGCTACAGCGACCCCCACCAGCTACATCCCCACCACGCCCCAGCAAAACCAGGCCCCGCGAACCACCCAGCCCACATAGCGCACATCACCGCACCACACCATCACGTATTCCACCACCACCAGCCCCTGCCACAACACCCACCAACGCCGGGGTACCACACACAACCAGCACACCCTCCACACCACCACCACGCGGTCCAGCACCACCCGCCGCCCCCGCTACACGGGCCCACGACATACGAGCCACGGTACACCCCCATGGACCCGCGAGGAGCCGCGCACGCACACCAGCAACACCAGGGCCTAGTAGGAGCGCCCCACCACCACCAACAGCCCTCCCACCCACACCCCATACCAGCGAGCACCATCCACCAGCAGCCACCCATTACATACGGACCACAGCCCCACTTGGGGGCTCATGCGGCCGCCTCCCACCCGCACCCCGGCACCACAACCAGTCAAGAACCGCAAGGGCCGCACGGCGCACACACGCAACACCCACACGACCCACAGGGACGCCCGGACCCCCAGCCAGTACGACACCCACCCCCGCCCCCCCGACCCCACCACCACCAGCAGCCCCCCCACCCACACCCCATACCAGCGAGCACCATCCACCAGCAGCCACCCATTACATACGGACCACAGCCCCACCCGGACGCTCATGCGGCCGCCTCCCACCCACACCCCGGCACCACAACCAGTCAAGAACCGCAAGGGCCGCACGGCGCACACAGGCAACACCCACACGACCCACAGGGACGCCCAGACCCCCAGCCAGCACAACACCCATCCCCGCCCCCCCCACCACCAACAGCGCCACCCCCACACCAACCCCCCCCGCCCGCCCCCCAAGACCAGGCCACGGACACAACACGCGGCAGCCAGCACCAGCCAATTGACATCGATACCCCCGCCGACACACGCCACCGCGAATCCCCCCTTCCGCGACCGCCACAAGAGGACCCATCTACGGACCCCACGCGCGACAACGACGACCACCCCCCCCAACCCACACCACCCCCCCCATCACACCCCGCACCACCAGCCGCCGCAGCGGCCGAACCCTACACCCTACACAACCCCGCAGCGGTACGGCAGCACCTCCGGAGATTCGGGGAACAGGACGTCGTGCTGTACCTCCGCACCTCCGGCACCCGCACCCCCATCCGGGCGGCCATCCTGGTCCAGGCGGCCACCCTGGGGGAAGGGGTCAGAGACTTCCTCTTCGACGCCTTCCTCCACGTCGCCCGACACGAGCGCCCCCCACGCGCCACCCCAGACGGCGAGAGCCCGCCCCCCACGGGGAGCCTGATCTTGGTGCCCCCCATCGACTGGGGGCGACACCTGGTCGGACACCCTGTGCCGGGGCTGGTGGACACCAAGGGCCGCACCCGCTACCACGAGCCCGACATGGCCCACCCCCCACCCGGCGCCACCCCCGACAGCACCAAGGACTGGGAGCGGGAAACATGGGTAGCCCGGATGGCCTCCCTGAGCAACTTCCAGCACCACGTCCCGGGGGACATCCCCACCCCCGACGAGCAGTAGCCAGCCCCCTCCACGTACATGACCCTCATGTACAATCTGCACTACAGCCTCTCCACCACCAACTACCACGCACCCACAGACCACTGGGTGGTACACGGCACCGACTCCCTCCTCCCCGCCGACTACACCCCCCCCCCACACAACCCAGGCCCCGACACGTACGCCAGGGGGGACGACCCGGACGACCCCCACATCTGGGGCACGTGGGAACCCAAATCCCTGGACACGCTGCTCTCCATCCGCACCGGCTACCAGGGCCTTGGTAGGGCGATGTATTGCCTCGCCAAGTGGACCCAACGGACCTGGGGGATCCCCACGGACCGATGGGTGTGGGTGGTCACGCTGCGCCCCCAGCAGAGGGAAGCCCCCCCAAACCGCAGGGGACCCACCCCCGCACGCCCCACCACCCTACAACTATGCCCGTACATGGTGGCAGCCCGCCTCATGACGCTGCTGTGGCAGGGCCCAGACACCCCAACCCAAAACTAACCCCACCTCACAGAGGAGGACATGCCCGGCATCCAGCGATGCTTCCTCCAGACCCTCGACTACCTCCAGCAAACACACCCGCACGTCCTGGAACAGATATGGCCAGCCCCCGGCTAACCCACGTTCCCGCGCGGCCGAGACAACGCCGCCACGCCAGCACCAGCACGCACGGATCACCAGTGAAAACGCGCGCACACGCCCGGTGCCCGAACCTGCACCCTCGTTCTCGCTACTTACAGGACCCAGCATCATACGCCCGCCCCCGAAGCCCAGGACCCTCCGCCGTCTCCCACAGCCCTCTCCTCCGCCTCCGACTCCACAACCTCCACCACCACGACCCTCTCATCCACCACCACCACCACGTCCTCATCCAGCACTCCACCCCCCAGGCCGCGGGGGACACCTCCCAAACGGGCCTCCAAACCCGCCCCCACCACGAGCAGCCCCGCCGCCGCCAAGGCCCACGCCCCGACGAAGCCCACACCCACGACCCAGCCGAAACCCAAGACCGCCGCCAAACAGCCACCCAAACCCGTCAGCACGCCACGACCGCAACCCGCAGCCAAGCCCAAACCCAAGCCCAAACCCGGCGCCACGACGGCAGCGCGAGCCCGGCCCCCCGAGGACGTCCTCTCTGACATCCGGCCCCAGCCGTCCTAGGCCCGAAGGCAGCAGCGCCCAGCGCGGCGCCCCCCCACCGTCACCGACGCCACCGCCACCACCTTCATGGCGGAGCGCGCCGCGGCCGAAGCGCGACGCACCTCGTCCCGCCACCTCTCAAAGCCCGCACCCCAGGCCCACGGACCGCTCCCGACCAAGCCAGAACGACGCCAGGGTCCACCAGCAGCGTCCCCGCCCCCCTACCAACCCTCGATGACAGCCCACATACAACGCATGCCCCACTACCGCCGCCGCCGCGAGTCCCCGCCCAACCCCGAGGCGGAGACCGTACGCGCACACCCGCGGGTCCACATCCGCGTGCGCCCCCACTCCCCACGCACCCCCACGGAACAGGACTACGAGGAATCCCCCAGGCCCGCCACCGCCACCGGTCCCCACGACCCCGTCACACCCACCCACGCCCACTCCTCCGCCCAAGACCGCAGGCCCGCCAAGGAACAGTGGTGGCAGCGCTGGACCCACACGCAGCTCTGGGAGCTGTGAAAGTGGGCCCGGGGAGAGCCCTCCCTCGAGGGCCTGGTCCATCGGCCCCGCAAGGGGTCGGTGGTGAACTGCCGCCTCCGGCCGGCGGGGGGGTGGATGCCGCAGGCCGCATGGGAAGCCATGCTGGCCGATGCGCTCCACCCCCTGGGAGTCCACCCCCGCAACCTCCCCGCGCCCCAGGACCACATGTATGTCCTCAGGCGCCTGCGGGAGACCCTCCAGGAAACGCAGCGAGACGGCATCCGCCTGTGGGACATCACACAAAGCCCAGCCCCTCACAAACACACCCCCTCACCACCCCACAAGCGTCGGCGCACCGACACCGGCGACACCCACAGCACCCCAGTAGCCCTGCGCGCCACACAACACCATGCGCCTGACCCCCCGGCCAGCGGCGCCGCCATCTAACCCCGTTACCCAGCAAACCACCACCACGGGGCGCCACGCCAGGCCCCGCCCAGAAGTCACCGAACGAACCGGACGCCGAAGGAAGCCAACACACACGACAACGAGCACCACTACGCCCGAAGGCACCGAACCCAGGCCCGCTAACGTCGCAACCGCCTAACCGAGCCAGAACCCAAGCACAAATTAAACCCGAGCCACACCCCGAAACCGCTAACCCTTGACTCCTACCCAAGCCCGCCGAGGGAACAACGTAAGCACAGCCCACATCCACAGCCCACACAGCCGCCTAACCAGCCAGCTCCAGAAGCAAAGAGACACCTCAACAAACCCACCCTGACCCAAGCCCGTGTACATCAGGACGCGCGAGCCGCACCCCTGGGGCGCGACCGCCGCCACAGCACCGACGACACACGCCAGAGGACACAACGCTATTGCACCGCCGCACCAGCTGCCCATGTCTGTGCCTGCAGTGTACGCGCGCCCCTGTCTTTCTCTTTTTTGTTTTTTCTTTTTTTTTCCCAGAAAAAAAACAAAAAACAAAAAAAAAACAAGTAAAAAAAAAAAAACAAGTAAAAAAAAACAAAAATTAGGGGGGGAGGAAGAGGGACACAACCACCCATGGCACACGCGCACCGCACACAGCACGCACACCGGTGAACAGGAGCCCAGTGGCCCAGGACACCGCACATGTAACACAACACACCGAGCGAGCACACCGCTGAACAGGAGCCAGCCGGCCCAGGACACCGCAGACACACCACAGCAAACCGCGCTGGCGCACCGGTGAACAGGAGCCCAGCGGCCCAGGACACTGAAGCCGGTCCGGCTGCCCCACGACCGTCTTCGGCACAGACCTCGTAATGGTCAGCGCCGTGTTTAATATTTCTATTTTTTTGGTCTACTTTTTATATAGGCTTTTGCATATTTTGTATTTTATTATTGTTTGCGACAGAGCACGCTGGAGCGCTGGAGCGCTGGGAGACGGAGCGCGCTACAAAGCGCGAGACGCGGTCGCCAGATCAGCGATGTGACCGTCAGCATTGACTACAGAGTTTAGGAAAATCACGGATTTACAGTATAAAAAGCCTTTTGAACGCTGTAGTTGTAATTATTGCGAATGCCCGCATTTATAAAGACGATTCTCGAATGTTGTAGAGTAGATCGTCACGAAAAGGGCCAGGTGCATGCCCTGTTCTTTGTATGTTACGTGTCTGCAGGTATGCGCCAGTGGTGAGGCCCGGCAAGGGTCTATGAATTATTCGTACAATGGGTATGGATGAACCTCCGACAGAAGGATGCGAAAGACGACATGAAACGTGTTGAGCGTGCATGCCACTGACGGGGTTCAGGTGTTGCTTGCAGGATTTTTGGACAAAATCAGCAAGGATTTTCCGAAATCAGCAAGGTTTTTCCGAAACAGCAGGCGGAGATCAACGGAAATGGTCCCCAAACACCAAGACCAGGAGAACCCAAGGGGCTAGGGCTCTGGCCCTGTTACAGAATAATTCATAAATGGTTCTACAGGACGGCCCGACTGATAGATGGAGTACGGGCGGATGGACGGACGGACGGACAGACGAACGGACGGTAAGGACGGACGGACAGAGAGACAGACGGACCAATGGACCGACGCCCACGGACCAATGGACCGATGCGCCGATGGACCGACCGACCGACCGATCGACCAAGAGACCGGCCGACCGACCGACCGACCTCGTCAGGGAATGGCAGGTCCTGCACCAACCTTGCCCAGGCCACACCGCATGTCAGAGGACGACGGTGACTTTCATTCTCCACTGCCCAGCTCAGATTCGCGTGCAACGAGTCCGTCATCGCGTACCGAGTGGGAGTCCAGCAGCGCCGCAACCACTGAGGAGGCGCGGAGCGACGGCAATCGAAGCCATGTGGAGTACGATTGCCAGTCCGATGACAGCGCAGCCGAAGGAGATCCCTGGTGGACGGATTTGGATGAAGCAACGCTGCAGGAGCTCTTCGAAACCAGTCCAAGGGAGTCCATGGAGTTTTGCGCGGCGAGTGAAGAAGGATCAACGAGCTCAGAGTCCGCTGACGATGCAGCATGCGCCATGCAGCGACTATCCATGACGGTGCCGCTGTGGGCACCTATTGTTCAAATGCCTGAGATCCCAGAGGACCGGCGGCATACTCGTGATGCAGCGGGTCACTGCAAAATATGTGGTCCGGATCTATACCACATGTGCCTGCCCACGTCCCAGCCAACGAAGTGTCCGTTGAGGAACCGTTGGTAGAAGACAGCCGTCGCCAGCAAAGTCTTCGGAAGCCACACAGACCAAGCACAACGTCCCACGCCACAGGGATTTCGTCAAACCTGGGGAGCGAGTACTCCGACGTGAGGAAGGGGCGTCCACGCGTGCCGGCTGCCGAAGCAACGTAGAAGCGACGTATGGAGGCCTGACCGTGACCATCCGTGCTAGAGTTGCATGCCGCGAGAGCCGAAAGTGGCAGTTGCACTCGAAGGTACGGTGCGGAAAGATGGAGTGGATGTGCGTGAACGGCCGGTTCCAAAACCGTCGGTTCACTTCTCAGAAGGGGGGTGAAGCCGGTCCGGCTGCCCCACGACCGTCTTCCGCACAGACCTCGTAATGGTCAGCGCCGTGTTTAATATTTCTATTTTTTTGGTCTACTTTTTATATAGGCTTTTGCATATTTTGTATTTTATTATTGTTTGCGACAGAGCACGCTGGAGCGCTGGAGCGCTGGGAGACGGAGCGCGCTACAAAGCGCGAGACGCGGTCGCCAGATCAGCGATGTGACCGTCAGCATTGACTACAGAGTTTAGGAAAATCACGGATTTACAGTATAAAAAGCCTTTTGAACGCTGTAGTTATAATTATTGCGAATGCCCGCATTTATAAAGACGATTCTCGAATGTTGTAGAGTAGATCGTCACGAAAAGGGCCAGGTGCATGCCCTGTTCTTTGTATGTTACGTGTCTGCAGGTATGCGCCAGTGGTGAGGCCCGGCAAGGGTCTATGAATTATTCGTACAATGGGTATGGATGAACCTCCGACAGAAGGATGCGAAAGACGACATGAAACGTGTTGAGCGTGCATGCCACTGACGGGGTTCAGGTGTTGCTTGCAGGATTTTTGGACAAAATCAGCAAGGATTTTCCGAAATCAGCAAGGTTTTTCCGAAACAGCAGGCGGAGATCAACGGAAATGGTCCCCAAACACCAAGACCAGGAGAACCCAAGGGGCTGGGGCTCTGGCCCTGTTACAACACTGCACACACATAGGGCGGCCGAGGGACAGGAAAGAACCAATACCCCATGGGTCGGACGCACTGGGGCGACCCAGCCGACCCACCGGGCCAGTGGCAGGAGCGGTACTCCAAGGCCACTGGTCCGAGCCCGGCCAGGCTGCATCGGGGACCATGGCAAACGTCACCCGGAGCCATGGAAGCAACCGGTGACAGGCGAGCCGGTACACAGTCCAAGAGGGGGTCACCTGCCAAACAGAGTGGCCCTGCAACTCAAGCCACAAGGGTGAGGCGGTCGTACCGTAGACAAGCGGGAGCAATACCCCTTGTGGTGAGAGATACTCCACACGGCTCGGCAGCCCCCCAGAGCTGCCGCCCAAAGGAGGGGGCATGTGGCCCTACCCATGGACACATGTGGGGACACCCTCCAACCTGGGACACATGGACCGTGTGGCCGCGACATTGCCTTCCCAAGCACATGCGGGAGCGGCTCAAGAGGCGCCTGACATAGGGCAGTGGGAGGGACAGGACGTCCCCTTGGTAAGACCTTCTTCCTGCAATGTCAAAGGAGGCATCCCGAGCTCCCGAAGATACCTACCTACCTACCTACCTGTATTTTAGCACATGCGTGCATTCATTGAACGAAGTCTTCTTTCATTCAAGCAAAACCATCTTTTGTCCGAAAGAAGTCTCCTATTTCTTCGGCACATTCATGCAATGTTTGAACAAACTCATCTCCTATTTTTGCACAGCCCTATAATCTTAAAAAGAAGTCATGGTTTATTTCGGCTCATCCCCGTATTGTTTGAGCGAAGTCATCCCTTATATCAGTGCAGCGATGCATTTTTTGAGTGAAGTGATTCTTTGTTTTCGCACAGCCGTGCATTGCTTAAGGAAAGTCATTGCTTATTTGAGCATAGCGCTAAATTGTTGGAAAAAATTCATCTCTTGTTTCAGCACAGCCACACATTGTTTGAGTGCAGTGATCCCTGATTTCGGTGCAGCCATGCATTACTTCAGCGAAATGAACCTTTTTTTGAACACACCTCTGTATTATTTGAACGAAGCCACCCATTCTTTCAACACATAGCCACATTCTTTGAGCGAGGTCATTGCTGATTTCAACGCAGCCAGGGTTTATTTCAACGAAGTGATTCCCGATTTTGGCATAGCCTTGCAGTGTTTTGAACAAAGTCGTCCATTATTTGGACAGCCCTGCATTGTCTGAAGAAATTTATCCTCTAATTCAGCACACCCTTGTATTGTGCAAAAGGAGTCACCGCTTGTTTCGGCACAGCCACGCATTGTCCGAGTCCACTGATCTCTTTTTTCACCGCACGTAGGCATGGTTTGAGCGAAGTGATCCCTTAGCAGGCTATGAGACTGGTCACCAATCCACAGCCTTTGAATAAGCGGGTCACCAACATCGGAGTTTGTCAGCGTACAGCTGGGTGCCGAGCACCTCAAAATACACATGGCAGTCCATGCAATGGTACACTACCAGGTAACATAATGTAACGTGCGCATGCCACAATGCAGAATTTTGCCGGGGATTGGGCGAGAGACCTGGATGGAGTGGGTAAGTCTAGCAATGTGAAGAACCCATCTAGACGATGTAAATTCTGAGTCCGGTAAATACTCTTCCTTCACCTCCACACATGACATCCGCAACGGGACGCGAGAATCACATCAACTCAGGTCAGAGGTACTGAAAGCCTAGGGACAGGAGCCATTGTGGCACCTGTAGGCACCAGATGCCCGATAAGCACTGGGAGCAATGGGGGGTTCATCAAGCAGGACCCTTGCTGTTCAACAGAAAATCACAGACGGAGATACACTTTTTTCAATAGTAGACTAATGTGGTGTGCATAAGCAAGATCACTGAGAACAGAACATGGGCTCAAGATTTCTGTCCTTGTGAATAATGAGGGGGCACGTATCACTCTAGCACATACCCTCAAGTATTCACCAAAGACAACTGGGATGAAGCCAAGGAGTTAGACAATTCAGTAAAAGAAGCCGCTTTTTTTGAGACCCGGCTGCTCACAAACAATTATTATGTGGTAGTCATGACACTTGGCCTGCAATCACGCTGTAGAAAGCGGAAATGCAATGGCAGTGGTCTGTATGTGGTCAAGAGCTTGATACTAGTGTCTTGCAAGCAACCATCAACATAGTAAGGCACCACTCTTACTTCCATATCACCCAGTACTAAAACTAGGACTACTGATTCGGCGGCATCTTGCATGCTTGCATGATGTGAGGTTTCAGGTTGGAGGTTGGAGATTTCGGGTACTAGACGCCTTTTGGCGCCCGGGGGCTACCTGGTTGGGCCAGGTAATATGCTCCTCACCGGGGCCTAGTCAGGGGCCCTCTCAAAGCAGACCTGCTACTTGATAGTGGAGTGCCCCGGGTTCACGGGGCTCAAAGCCCTCTCCGTCCCCGGGTTTGCCATTTCGTCACTCCCCGCTGGGCGTGCCTCTTAGGAACTGACTTGGAGGCGCTTACCCAGTACGTTGCCCCCCTAATGCATGGTCGCCCGGGGTGCCGGCACTGCCGTGCCCGTACTGGTAGCTTGTCGTTCAATTTAACGAGGTTGTAGCTGCATTGAATTTAACACACCGCTGGCTATGACAGGGTCCTAGGGATGGTGCCTCAAGCCCGGCCCAAGAAATTACCTTGGGTCAACACTCTGCACGTTTCTCAGTCCTTACTCACCCTCATCCCGATCATATGACATAGCGAAGTGGTGGTTTGCAGATTACAATACATTAGGTTATGTGCTTTGTGTAGCATTTGCTAAAGTTTCCTCGCTGGGGGCCCCGAGGACTTGGATACAACCCATGATTGGTATCGCCCTGTCGTCTGGCATAGGGCAAGGCTGCCGGATGGCAGGATGCCCTGGGGTAGTGCCATAGGGTTAGGGCTAGGGTTTGGGCCACGTTTTTCTTCCCCCGCAACAAAGAATGGTATGCCCACAAATGCACTGGATGGAGGATGAAATGGATGTACGGGGCCATGAATGTTGCGTGATAGGATAGCAGTGAGCCCGGGAGATTTGTGTCTTTGGGCTCATCCAATCCTGCATAGATGCATGCCATCAATGTGTTGGTGTGCATATGTGTCATTTGGGCTGGGTGCGGTTGTGATGGTGATATCTCCCGGGTGTGTGGGCGTGCTGCTGGGAACAGCAGTAAATTTTGTGTTGACATCTAATCATGGTCAGGCATGGCGGTGCTGCGTGCGTGCCACCCAAGCGCTTGACAAAGATGCCGCCACCACGTCCCGTGGCCCTCGTTCTGAAAAATCCCTGTCTTTGAATCTCAGGCACCCCGGTGCATATCCCTCTCCCTCGGATGTGGTCAGAGAGCGTGTGAACAGCCTGAACGCTCTAAAACTCGGAAATCCGTGATAAATTCAAGTGCAATTCAAACTCCTACCCGAACTTTCAAATGCCCCGTTTGAATCCCTCAACTAGTAAGAAGGCACTTCTGGGACCCTTTGAGCTGGCGCGGAGGCTGCCTAGCCGTGGGGCCCGTGCGTAATGCTGTGCACCACTACTGCCTTGGTGGGTGCCGTGCCCTGGTGGTGTTTGCGCGGCGCTTGCGGCAGCTCGGGGGGGGAGGGGCCAGTGCCCCTGCTCGTATCCCCCCCCGCCCTGTTGTCCCCCTCTCACGTCCCTCGCAGTGCGTGTGGCGGTTTGTCCAGTCTTGGTGTCCGTTTCCCTTACTTGCTGCGACGCCATTCCATGTAGTCTGTGTGTTCCGCAAGCTCGGTCCGGTTGCCCTTCAGGTGCAGGCCACGTGCCTGTTGTCTGTTTGTGCGGTCTGGCTCTCGCGGTCTCCGTGTCTCCCTCCCCACCCCCTTGTTCTGTCGTGCGCGCACTTCGCGAGATCCTCTCACAGGGCGCTCGTGGGTCCATTCCATGTGGTTTGTGCCCGTCCGTGTTTCCTGCTCCAGTCCCTTGGTCTGCTTGTCCTGCGTTGTGTGTGTGTGCAGGGGGGGTGACCCGGCTGTTGTGCCTCGCTTCCTGTTTCCCCATGGCGCTCATCCGTCGGGTTACCCCTGAGGCATACGTTCCAGCAAACGCCTCCAATAGGCATGTTCCCCTGTAGAATGCCATTCGGGGGTACACAGTACCATTCTCGCTCCTTGGAGGACGATCTTGATCAACACCTTAAAAGGTTTTGGGAACGGGGAGTTGGCATAGCACAACCTTATTTATCTCCAGCGGAAGCCATAGGCGTTA
The DNA here is from genome assembly GCA_964036045.1 of Eutreptiella sp. 'Long Island Sound 2002'. Taxonomy (NCBI): domain Eukaryota; phylum Euglenozoa; class Euglenophyceae; order Eutreptiales; family Eutreptiaceae; genus Eutreptiella; species Eutreptiella sp. 'Long Island Sound 2002'. Next base: position 120,108,351 of record OZ038381.1, on the reverse strand, counting down.
TTAAGGTAGGTAGGTAGGTGCACTTGGTCGTGGAGAGGCGCCCCATGGTTCCCCCTGGTGTCGCCCCTGTGACGAACAGGAAGAGGTTCCGCGCGTGAAGAGGGGAGGCGGCCTACATCCCGCTAGACCTGACTGGTGGCCCCCAACAAAGCGGCCCCGGGCAACACCGGGAGGGCTGACCGCCGCCAGCGTTACTGCTTGTCATGCCGGGAGGGTGGGCCCCCGTGCTTGCGCACGTCCCCTCCTTTGGGCGGAACCCTAGGGGTTCACCGGACTTCCTGGGGTATCACGTTCCGAGGGCATGCATGCATGTTCTTGGTAATGGGGTTCCGACGTGCTTGGCTGTCGCACGCTCCGCCACGAGTCCCAAAGCAGCGCAGGGCTTATAATGCAGCCTTACCCCCGGTCTCCGGATCTCGTTTGGCCGGGTCACCTGCATGGCACGGGCTGCCTCAGTGTGAGGGCTATGGACACTGGGCTTCCTACTGTTGCGTGGCGCTTGTGTTTGGGTCTGGGTTGTGGTTGGGTTCGGGTTTCGGCTGCGCCCCGCCACTCCTGGCTGGGGTGTTGGGGTGTGTGTGCGCTTTTGTGTGCGCTCTGCTTGTACCCTGCCATTCTTGGCTGGGGTGTGCGGTGTGGGTGTGTGTGGTTGGGTTCGGGTTCCGGCTGCTCCCCGCCACTCCTGGCTGGGGTGTCGGGGTTTGTGTCTGCTTGTGTGCGCGCTCCGGTTGCACCCCGCCACTTCTGGCTGGGGTGTGCGGCGTGGGTGTCTGTGCTTGGGCTCGGGTTTCGGCTGCGCCCCGCCACTCCTGGCTGGGGTGGTTGGCTGTGTGTGTGCTCGTGTGCGCGCTCCGCCTGCACCCAGCCACTCCTCGCACGGGTGCGCGGTGTGGGTGCGTGTGTTTGGGCTCGGGTTTCGGCTGCGCTCCGCCACTCCTGGCTTGGGTGTTGGGCTGTGTGTGTGCTGGTGTGGGCGCTCCGCTTGTACCCCGCCACTCCTGGCTGGGGTGCGCGCCGTTTGTATGTGTGTTTGGGCTCGGGTTTCGGCTGCTACCCGCCACTCCTGGCTGGGGTGTTGGGCTGTGTGTGTGCTGGTGTGGGCGCTCTGCTTGCACCCCGCCACTGCTGGCTGGGGTGCGGGCCGTGGGTGTGTGTGTTTGGGCTCGGGTTTCGGCTGCACCCCGCCACTCCTGGCTGGGGTGTTGGGGTGTGTGTGTGCTGGTGTGGGCGCTCCGCTTGCACCCCGCCACTCCTGGCTGGGGTGCGTGGTGTGTGTGTGTGTGTTGTTTGACTCGGGTTTCGGCTGCGCCCCGCCACTCCTGGCTGGGGTGTTGGGTTGTGTGTGTGCTGGTGTGCGTGCTCCTCCTGTACCCCGCCTCTCCTGGCTGGGGTGTGCGGCTTGGGTGTGTGTGCTGGGGCTCGGGTTTTGGCTGCGCCCCGCCACTCCTGGCTGGGCTGTTGGGCTGTGTGTGTGCTTGTGTGCGCGCTCTGCTTGAACCCTGCCACTCCTGGCTGGGGTGCGCGGTGTGGGTGTGTGTGTTTTGGCTCGGGTTTCGGCTGCGCCCCGACACTCCTGGCTGGGGTGTTGGGCTGTGTGTGTGCTCATGTGCGCGCTCCTCTTGCACCCCGCCACTCCTGGCTGGGTTGCGCGGTGTGGGTGTGTGTGTTTGGGCTCGGGTGTGGGCTGCGCCCCGCCACTCCCGGCAGAGGTGTTGGGCTGTGTGTGTGCTCGTGTGCGCGCTGCGCTTGCACCAAGCCACTCCTGGCACCGGTGCGCGGTGTGGGTGTGTGTGTTTGGGCTCGGTTTTCGGCTGCGCCCCGCCACTCCTGGCTGGGGTGTGCGTTGTGGGTGTGTGTACTCGGGCTCGGGTTTTGGCTGCGCCCCGCCACTCCTGGCTGGGGTGTTGGGCTGTGTGCGTGCTCGTGTGAGCGCTCCGCTTGCACCCCGCCACTCCTGGCTGGGGTGCGCAGTGTGGGTGTGTGTGTCTGGGCCCGGGTTTCGGCTGCGCCCCGCCACTCTCGGCTGGGGTGTTGGGCTGTGTGTGTGTGCGTGTGCGCGCTCCGCTTGCACCCAGCCACTCCTGGCTGGGGTGCGCGGTGTGGGGGTGTGTGGTCAGGCTCGGGCTTGGGCTGCGCTGCGCCACTCCTGGCTGGGGTGTTGGGGTGTGTGTGTGCTGGTGTGGGCGCTCCGCTTGCACCCCGCCACTCGTGGCTGGGGTGCGCGCCGTGGGTGTGTGTGTTTGGGCTCGGGTTTCGGCTGCGCCCCGCCACTCCTGGCTGGGGTGTTGGGGTGTGTGTGTGCTGGTGTGGGCGCTCCGCTTGCACCCCGCCACTCCTGGCTGGGGTGCGCGCCGTGGGTGTGTGTGTTTGGGCTCGGGTTTCGGCTGCGCCCCGCCACTCCTGGCTGGGTTCTTGGGCTGTGTGTGTGCTCGTGTGCGCGCTCCGCTTGCACCCAGCCACTCCCGGCACAGGTGCGCGGTGTGGGTGTGTGTTTTTGGGCTCGGGTTTTGGCTGCGCCCCGCGACTCCTGGCTAGGGTGCTGGGCTGTGTGTGTGCTGGTGTGGGCGCTCTGCTTGCACCGCGCCACTCCTGGCTGGGCTAACCCGGCTGTTGTGCCTCGCTTCCTGTTTCACCATGGCGCTCATCTGTCGGGTTACCCCTGAGGCATATGTTCCAGCAAACGCCTCCAATAGGCGTGTTCCCCTGTAGAACGCCATTCGGGGGTACACAGTACCATTCTCGCTCCTTGGAGGACGATCTTGATCAACACCTTAGAAAGTTTTGGGAATGGGGAGTTAGCATAGCACAACCTTATTTATCTTCAGGAGAAGCGATAGGCGTTGTTGAGGTATCGCGAAGAGTAGAGCTGCATCATAAGCTGCTCCTTACTCACAAGGAGCTCCACCTGAACTTCATTCAGGTCTGGCTGCAGGGCTGCTGTGCAAATTTTATAAGACACGTCGCACCAGCTGATAGTTTTCAGTTCGATCAGACCGTTGCACGTCGCATAAACCGGATCCTTTTTTTCCTGACCGTTCCAGCGGAACAGAGAAAAGGCCACTGCCGAAGTGGCAGTGGGGGGCATAGAGAAGTTTCAAAGACAACAGTCTGACCTTGGGGTTACAGCTCAGGAAATCCGTGCCAATGACAATGTCAAAGGTGTCAGTGTTCAGGACTTTGCAGTGCTGGGTTACTTTTTCAATGCCCAGACAAACAGGCGCATCGAACCTCCGCCAAGGGAATGGATGGTTTGGCCATCCGTCACCCTTATGGCCACGGTTTCAGTTTTCCGGATCTTGCCTTCTTTCAGCAATATGCGGGCCACGAGTGATCGCGTGGCGGCCCCATCCAAGACTGTTTTGTAAACCCGATCGCCAATTTTAACGGTGATTAAAAAAACCAAATCCCCTTCATATCCCTCTTCAGGGAAATTCATCCCCACCGCGGCAGCTTGCAGGCACCTGCCGTGCCGGTTGAGCTTCCTCTTATTGGCGTTCTCGCCCTTCTTGGCACCGCCAGCTGCCGGGCTGGAGGTGGGCACAGCTCGTTTCTCACCCTGCTGCTCGCCTTTGGTGGCAGCGTTGGGCAGTCCCCTTCCAGCAGTGGGAGCATCTAAAGACCTTTGTCCTCCTCTAGGGGTACCCTTACCAGGGGATCTCCCCGGGTTACGGCCTCCCGGATCGGGCTTACCCTTACCGGCTTGCCTCCTATTTTCTTCTTCCACTTTCTTATGCATTTCAAATTTGCGGCGTTTTATGAGGCATTCATCTTAGTAATGCTGACACTTGCCACAATACCCGCACGTGATCTTGCAGCCGGAGTGGTCTTGGTGTTTTGCCCAGTGACCATCTTTAGTCTTCTGCTAATGTTGCAGTTGGAGAAGGCAAGTGCTTGGCGCATCGCAGTCATGGGCGTGGCAAGGTCCACCTTTGTCATCGGTAGGAGGACAAAAGAAAGCATTAGAAGCCCCATTGCCATTCCAGGGCAGCGTCTCCTGCATGTGCTACAACTGCCCACCACGGCCCTTACCAGCGTTAGAGTGGGGTTGAGACGACCTCCCTCCAAGTCTCCTCTCAGCAAGGGTCTCCCTTTGCAGATGCTTGCACAGATACTTGTCCATCTGAGAGTCATTCTCCTCTCCATGGCAAGCTAAATAGACATGGATCAGATCATCATAGGAATGCATCAAAGCGTTTTTCTCTCGGACGTCTCTCTGCAGTTCTCCCAGGTCTTGAAAGGATTTTTATCTACTAGCCAAGGTTAGGCTCAGTAGGCCCATAGGAGGTGGGGTTCATCCGCCCATTGAGTTCCTGCAGCTGCCGGATAAACTCGGAGATACACGCAGCTGTTGGGAAATCGGGGAGTGAAGGCAACTCCTCAACTTCACGTCTCGTAGACTAGGTACATCTGTTCCAGTCCTGTCAGGCAGTCGCCCCAGCTGGAGCTCTTCCTGATTGCGGTCTTGACATGCCGCTGAAGAAATTTCTTTTTGCACTACTGCTTGATAAGTGTCCATTTTGTCCTTCCGTCAGCGTGCTATTGGCAAGTGAAGAGTAAAAAATCAGAGACCTCCTGAGCCCATTCGGGCATGTTTTTTGGATCGAACTCAGGGAGGTCCATCTGAAGGTTGGCTGTAGCGATGGCCCTCTGTTTATGCAAAATCCACACGGGTGTGGGCACAATTCGCCCTCAAGGTGACTTGAACCGAGTGAATCTTCCATTTTTCCCAATTTCCAACAAACCAAATTTCCAACCAATAAAACCAGCAGAGACTTCCAAGCTCACAACCCACTCAAGTCCCTCAGAGCACGGCAATGACACAAACAATTCCAATTGAAAGCCCAATGACGAAATGACCCAAGAATCCAATGAAGTCCAACAATGATCCAACCAAGAGTTTACCAATGGTCCACAAAAACCCACAAATGATCCACAAATGAGCCACGGTCGAACAATGGTCAAACACGGGTCCACAAATGAGGTACGAATGGGCCACTAGTCCACACGGGATGAGCACGGGCAAAAGTCCAAATGGTTTCTGAAAGGTCCACCCTTAAGAAAAAGAAAAGAATTCACAAGCGCGAGTAAGACTCAACCTACTCTTCCGGTCGGACCACATACAATGCAAAGATGAAGAGTTCAAGGGCACGGGCATTATCCTATGGACTTGAGGCGTGCTTGCAAATGTGTAAACCAAAATTCACCCTACTTCTACCCGTGGACATGCATGGTCTCACCGGGGGTGGAGGAGAGGAAAGAAATGATCGACACCACCGTTGGGCCATCCCCAAAGAACAAATGAGTCACACTTGAGTCTCCCGACGCCTTGACTACACCAACATGAGGGAAGGAAGTGCACATGCACATACATGGTCACATGGGGCATGTAAACGCACCAGCAAAGGCACCAAACCATGACCCGGTTAGCTCTTAGAATCAACAACTAATCTAAAGCAAAATTAGCAAATGAGCAATACACCATTGACATGGAGATCCACCTCTTGGCAAAGAAGCACACAATAGGCAAATGGGCTACCGGGCTACTCATGGGACCTAACCTCCACCCAAAGAGAGCACGTGCATGGAGAGATGATCCCACCCAAAGAGAGCACGTGCATGGAGAGATGATCCCAGCCAAAGAGAGCATGTGCATGGAGAGTTGGTCTCATCCCGGAGAGCCGGAGAGAGTACATGCATCGCCTAACCATGCCCGAGAAGAGATATTCCCCAACCAAATCCCTTGAGAGAGATTTACCTATCCACCAAGAGAGAAGGCATGCATGAGGAGAGAGTTTCGCCTAGCCTTGACCCAAGAGAGCATGCATGCACTTGGAGAGAGGGTGGCGAAAGCTCAACCGATGCCTATCCTTGAGTGTAACCACAAGACGGCAAAACCAAGGCATGTCTTAATTGGATAACTCCCAAGCCACGGGCACTTGAAAAAAAGTGAAAGAGCCCAAGAGTCTCAAAGGATCAAAGACAACGGTCACATGGCATTAAATGCTCAATTTACCTCTTGAGGAGTATGATGAATTGGGAGAGAGCGGGAGAGTGAGGGAAAGCACCAAATCCACCTTGGGGAGAGGAGACACTATATGTTCACCTTGACCATGGATACGTGGGCACCACCAAGTTTGAGTCACACCATGAATGAACCATGCATAAATGACAAATGCAATGTCAACTCTTAGAATTAATGCATGAGACCTCAAAACCAAATATGGTGTGGCACCTCAATGGAACTCAATTGCAAGGCAACAACCAATGTATCCCACAGCCAGCGGTGCGCCTAACTATGCCTCCCTGGTCTCACCTGTCGTCCCCTTCGGAAGACACCACTTGTGACTGGTAGGTTTTGCCGTGACTACTAATACCACCAAGCAGAGATAAGGACGGTCTTGGTTTCCCCGGAGGTACTCCCTCAACACTGCCCACAGAAGCGATCAACGTACGTACTTTGGCTGTCACATAGTCTTCCTCCGGTTGGATAAGTGATTCGAATTTCCACATGATAGATCTAACACAATTAGCACCAAACTGAAAAGGTATTCGATTGGCTGGCCTGCATTACGGCGCGACCAAAGACGGCGCGCGCGCACACACAGCAGCAGCCAATCGACGAATCAGAAATCCAACTAATGTTAGAACAAATGCTGGCCAACCGCACAATTGAAAAAAAGCAACATCAAAAATGCAAAGACAGAACTGAAATCTGCAATCGGAATTAATTCTGGGATCGAAATCTGGGATTGGAATCAAATGCTGAGATCGCATAATAATTAACACCTGAAATGGCACACAAGAAGCCACATGATAGTGCAAAGGAGAAGTGGGCAACAAACATGGATTCTTGACATACCTATGCCCTAAGTTTTACACCCCCCTCCCTGACCCAGACATCCCCGATGCTCTGACACGCAAAAGCCAGAAAACGAGGGTCAGAGCCATGGAAACGAGCACAAACAAGCATCATAGGGCGGGTGGGTGGGTGCAAAATCCACACGGGTGTGGGCATTGCATAAACACCCCCCTCCCTAGCCCTGAACACCCTGCATAGCTCAAATGCCGGTGTTTAGGCGATAAACTACCTATGCAAAGCCCCCACACGTGCCATTGACACCCTCCTCCCTAGCTGCATGTTCCCGGCGACAAGCCAAGCCGCAACGAAACAATGCCACCCAATGGCGCGAAGGGGAATCAACGAGCAGAATGAGAGCCATACAATGCCGAAATGCACCTTGAGGTCACCAAAGACAATAAATGGAGGAATTGGGGAGAAAAACTTTTTTTTTGAAAAAAAATTTTTTTTTGTCGAAAAAACTTTTTTTCATCTCCGATTTTTTTTCCACCAAATATTATGTCATTTGGTACCCAGGTGGAAGCAGGAAAGGAACAGATGCCATTTTTGCATCCGGAATGAGTTTTCAAAGTGGGTAAGTACTCACGAAATCATCCAACTCAACGATATGTCAAAAATATGGCAAAAACATGGTTTTTGACCCTAGCTAACCCTACCCTAAAAACTCTTTTTTTTAGGAGGGTCCACCGGGGGCCCCTTGTGCAAATGTAATGCAAATGGACCCCACGGTTGCGTGGGGCATGCCAAAAAATGGTCGAGGATCCGTTCGGAACCTCCCCAGGTGCCACCAGTTCGGAGATATGAAAAATCATATTTTTACTAAAAGTAGTAACATTTGTTACTAAAAATAGCGAAGCGGAAAAATTGGATCTCCAAATGGGGCAACCCTGGAGGCAAACGGACCCCACCAATGCGACAAGCGTTGCAAAAGATGGTCGCGGACGCTGAGGAAACGCAAAACGGGGCCACTGGGGAGGAGTTCCAAAAATAAAAAATTTGTTACTAGAAATAGCACAAAAATTCTAAAAATAGAACGTGGTGACCTAAAAATAGAAACACCCATTTTTGAAAGAATAGGCGCCCCCCAACCACAATTGGCGGCCCCCATCGCGTCCAGCAACCTCAAATTAGGGGCGGGAGCTCAAACAACATAAGAATTCAACGCGTCAAGCTCAAATCTATCCCAAGTGCCCAAAGTGGTGGGCACACCATGGAATAGGCACAGAAACACCCACAACAATACAAAACAATGGCATGGTTGCATCCGGCAACCCAAAATTAGGGGGCAGATACAAAGCAGGTGTGAGGAGGACATCACAATGCAAATGGGAGGAGTAGTTCAAACAAGTGGAAAAGACATGTGGGTAAGAGAGACAACCACCATCAATCAATGGCAACGGATGAGGGCAAGGGGATCATATGGCAAAGGGTTCAAAGCATCAATGCAAAATTGCCTGAATAAAGTGTGAATAGATGGCATTCCACTCCAATGCGGAAGATTCGATGAAAAAACTTGCTGGAGGGCCAACCTGCCAATAGTTGGTAAAAGAATATAAAATCAGCAATAATTCAGCGCAAATCTGACAAAGACACATCAATCCCTTTCCGACGGTTGTACTGAGCCCATGTGTCGTTGATATTATGCAAGAAAGAGCCTGCATAATGCCACTCAGGTTCGGGGAACCCCCGAAATTTGACTCTCCACTGTCGCTTCCCCCTAACGACACGATCCTCCAAAACATCCTCGACCACGTAGTCGTCGGTCTCAATCAACCCTTCCCTATCCGTATAATAGTGCAAAGGCACTTTCTTGCCGTCCTTGTAAGGGACATAGGGCCTCAATCGCCGAGGAGTGAAGATCTCTTCTCTTCCTCGGATATTTACACGGTAAGTGCCCAGTGAGATGCGTCTCAACACTTCACAAGGGCCTTGCCAAACCCTTTCGAGCTTGCCATGCACAGGAGGTTCTACAATACGATTACGTACCCATACCCGGTCCCCCGGCATGAACGATTGCTCCGGATGTTTGGCCAAAAATTTGGCAAACTCCTTGGCATGCAGGTCTTCAAGGCGCTTTCGGACTTCAGCACGTTCGTCCGACATACGACCAAAAAATTGTCCTGCATCCTCAGCCCCATCCTGTAGGGATACGGGCAAACAATCCCCCCAACCTACAGGATCTCTCCAAAAAACAAGTCGATGTGGGGAATACCCACTGACTGCCCCCGGCAAATCGTTCAAAGCCCAAAGGGCCAATGGCAAGCTTTCCACCCAGGAGTGCTTGCTGGAACCCCCACGCTGCTCAAGGTACTGCCTAAGTGAGTTTACAATACTTTGGACAGCTCGTTCAGCACGTCCGTTGCTCTGTGGTCGGTAGGCCACCGAGCTGTGTTGTTCAACTCCACTCATGGCAAACAAATCCTTCAAAAGTTCAGAGTTGATAATGGACGCATTGTCACAAATGAACTCTTTGGGCAACCCAAACATATGGACGCATCGACCCAAAAACAAAGAAGCAGCACTCTTACTGTCCAATCCCTTTTCTTGACAAGGGATTGCCAATACATACCCGGTCTGACGGCAGACGATGACCATGAGATAGTCCACCTTTTCTCCAGTGGACTTCTGCAAACACTCGGGCAATTTACGAAAGTCAATTGCAAGGGATGTGAAGGGATACTTCGGAACAGGAGCAAATTCACATGTGTCGGGTTGCTCGCCACACCTTGCTCTCGTGGTTTGACACTCATGACATCGCCCAAGAATTTTAGCAATGTCGGGTGACAGATTACGCTCACCTCTTGGCAAGTCGTAGGCAAGGCACCAAAATTTTCTTTCAAACAACTCCACAGTCTTCTCCACCCGAGGGTGGCCAGAAGAATGTATTGCCACCACCACGTCTTCAAAAAGAGCTGTGGGGCACAGAATATTTCCCTTGAACCGAATCTTTTTTTCGTCATTGTCCCACCTCATACCGTATTCCCAATAATTCGGGTTTGAGATGACTGGATCAGACTCCAAGTCCCAGTCAGGAAATTCATCCCGATAATGCTCAGTCCAATCCTCATAGAGAATTTCGGACTGAGGTGGTATGTTCACCTTGGACACGGCACAAATGAGTCCTTCCGACTCCGGCCAATACGACAAATGACTCATCCGAGCTTGAAGATGGGCTGCATAGCCAGAAACAGTCTCACTGGACCAATTAGCTGCACCTCCCTTTACAGAAGCAATAGATGCAGCAAGCTCATTTATCTCTTTGTCCTGTGTGTCCTGAATGTCCTGAGAACTGTCGTGGAAACACTGAAGAATGGAGGGGCAAGGTTGTATCCAAGCTTGATGAGCACTTAGAGCCTGCACCGTGGCATATCCAAGCCATTGGAGAGTTAAGACAGCCCCCACGGCAGTGATGGCGTTGAGAAGTCCTGAATCCAACTGGACTTGTGTGTCTCTAGCCCGCTGGGCCAAAAAACTTTCTTCCCATTCCTTGAGTTCACGTTCTTTCTTCCTGACCCCCTTTTGATCGGCATCACTGCCGTGAAAATTGGTGTCATCTGCCAATCCGGCCGGATATGCCCACCGGGACAACCCATCGGCGACGGTGTTGTCCTTGCCGGGTTTGTACACCACTTCAATGTGGTACCGGCTTAAAAATTCGTGCCACCGGCCACGCCTCCCCAAAGGCCCCGAGAGGGTACAAAGATCTTCTTTGTACCAACTCTCCAAGGACTTGTGGTCGGTGTACACGGTGACTTTTCGTCCCCCAATCGGACTTTTAAATTTTAGCAAGCAAGAGACTAATGCATAAGTCTCTTGCTCGCGGGTGCTCCAAGCTCTTTGTCCCTTCCCATCCTTGCCTTCAAGCTTGCGGCTGAAAAAAGCGCAAGGCATCAACTCCCCTTCAGGGTTTTGTTGCACAAGGACAGCACCGACTCCATGGTCGCATGCATCCACGTGGATGCGATATTCACCGTCGGGTGATGGTATGTACAACTCACACTCAGCACTGAGCGCTTCCTTCAACTGAACAAAAGCAGACTCCATCTCGGGCGTCCACTGGATACAATTACGCTCCCTTGGTACCCTACAACGTCCCTTACGACCATCTACCCCGGGGACACGCTCATACTTACCTTGCAGCGACGTCATCAACGGGGCTGCAATATTGGAAAATTTTCTTATGTAAATTGAATACCAATTTACAACCCCCAAGAAGCCCTTCGTCTGCTTTGGGGTTTTGGGCTTGGGCCAATTGCGTACCGCATCCACCTTGGAAGGGGCGGGACTACGCATTCCCCCATGCAAAACATGCCCACAATACTTGATTCTCTCCATAAAAAGATGACATTTCTCAAAGCGGACTTTGAGATGGCATTCCTCTAACTTCTCAAATAATTCAACCACGTTTTGAAAGTGGTCTTCGAGGTATGCCTTTGAATCAAGTATTTTGCCCTTACCACAAAGCTTGGGTCGTGTCCCCGTGAGTGAATCATCGATGTAAATGTGTGTGTGAGGCTGTAGCGACTTCAAACAATCACTCACCATTCTCTGGAAAGCTTGGGGTCCTACCTTCACCCCCATGGGTAGGACCCTCCACTCAAATACCCCAAAAGGAGTACAGAAGGCAGTGTATTGCCTACTGCACTCACTAAGAGGCATTTGGTGGAACCCATCCTCGGGGTCGAGGAGGGTCCAGAGCTGGTTTCCAGCCTGTTTGACAAACAAGTCCTCGATTACCGGCAATGGGAACTCGCAGCCGCGGAGTTGCGTGTTCACGTACCGATAATCAATGACGAGTCGCCATTTATTTGTGCCAGGCTTTGGCACAAGAAACCCCCGGCTGACCCAATGGGATTGGCTGGGCACAATCCAGCCCTTTTCTTGAAACTCTTTTATTTTTTCACGCATGGCCTCTTCCCTAAGGCCAACTGCACGAATGGGCTTGTCAGCCTTCGGCTTAGCACCCGGAATTGGCTCCAAGACAGAAATCCCATTGGGACCCCGTTTGTCCATGTTTTTTTCAATCTCCGACCAATGATTACCTCCTTCCTTGAACACGGTATCTTTGAACCGGTTGTAAATCCAATCCCTATACTCTTGGCAATGTGGATGTTCAGCATCCGCGTCAATCACAGAACGCAAACACCTATCCCTCGTCCTGAAAATGGTAACTGGATCACCTGAGATACCTGAAAAAGGCAAAGGGCGATCATTCGCCTTGAGAGACAAAGTTTGAGACTCCTCTGAAGTCAACTCGCTGGGAGAGGCATGTTGTAAACCTTTACTCCAATCACAGATCCTGTCTTGAGGTGAGACCTTTTTTGTTCTCGGATGCACAAACGAGACCTTTGAAATTCGAGGCTCACACACTTCAGGAAGATCAGAGGAAGGGAGAGGATTACCACAATTTTGTTCAATGCATACTCTTTCAACCAGTCGATCCAGAGATTGCTCTTGTTCCTGAGCTCTTAACTCGGTCATGGAATCATTTTCTTGAGACATGACTGGTGAGCAAGGGAGAATGGAATCAAGAATGGAATCATGTTCTTGAGACATGACTGCTGAGCGAGGGAGAATGGAATTTGGAATCGTATCGGGCGGCAAGGGTAGAAGCCCTCTAGCCGCAGCTGAAACACGCTGGACCTTCCACGCTTTCCGACTCATCCCTACGGGTCTGCGAGGAGAGGTGACACATGGGGGCGCATGAGATTTGGTTTTCGTTGAGGCTTCCCAAAAATCTTTGGACCAAGCTGTCGAGCGACGACCCGGCCGGTTCCGATGATCTTCAGGAGGGGGATCAACATGTGATTTCTTGAAATCCGTTTGTCCCAACCCCTCTTGATCACCTCCCAAGGCATCAAAAATAATAACTCTTGCACCCAATTTCCCAGGAGAACGAGGCGTACCTCCCTCATCACGGAAACAGAATGCATCATGCGGCAAATCCCACCAATCAACCGTCACTTCACCGAGTCCCCAAAACCATTCTTTGTTTTTATGGCGGGGAACAATCATGATCCCTCGACTTCCTTCCCATATCGCTTTCTCTGCACCTTGTTGCAGAAATTTATGCGGGCACATAACAAATATGGTGTCATCATGCCAAGGCTTGTTCAAACCTTGCGTGACTGCAGCTCCACCTTTAGGAGTGTTGACCCATACCCCGGCGCGCTCTCCGGGGCGCTTGACCTTAGTAGTCGAGCGCGGATCTGCAAATGGGTAGCGCTGGGGTTGAAATTCATCTCCAGCCCAATCCAAAATGCGGTGAAACCATTGAGGATCCAAAGAGAATCGTCCTTCCTTATACACTTGTGGGTGTATGGACGTCCTCTTGGTTGGCGGCCTCGACGTTCCCGTGAGGGCTGCCACCTTACGCCAATAAAGCTGACGCCTTTCCTTGCGATCCTTCGGATTCTCCCTTGGGCGCAAATCCATGCATTTCCCAAAATCCTGGGAATCAAAACCTTGTCCTAATAAATTAGAACTCGAAATGGAAGACGATGATTCAACTTGCTTAGCCAGCACCTGCAGGGTTTCCAATGTCTCAAAACCTTCCTCATCCCTAAGAAAGACATACCGACCCATAAAGTCGTCGGGTGGCACGTCAGGGCCGACCGAGCCCTCATCCGATGAGGGGCTCAACTCACATTGTGAGTCCAATTCAGCACAGTCCAGGTTGGGGTCAGCAAGTTGCTGAACCCATCTCTCTATCACAGTCTCCGGGATCTCACGATCTTTGGGACATTCATCGAGAGGCAATATTTCTGGAACTGTCAGTATCCGGTCTATTAGGGACTCAATGCTCGTTCCTTGAGTTGCCCTACAACTATGTGACGCACTTAAAGGAGGCGTATCCTGTTCCGGTAATTTGGGCCACTCACCAGGGCCCAACTTCTGAAAATGCGCATGCAACACAATGGCTGACATTCCAGAAATGGCAAATAAGCAAATGGGAGAGAGCAAAGGACCATCCACATGTCCAATGACCATCGGGAAGGGGCACCTCCACGTGAGTTCTTCACTGGGAGGACAACACTGCTGTTCAATGCCATCAGTGACCCAACCAACATTATTCCTATCAAACCCATAACTTGTGGTATTGAACACTCCACAACGCTTGGGCAAACCTCGGGAGGATTATTGTGTCCTCGCTCAAAAAAATTCATCTCGGCACCTTCACAAGTTGCCAATTCATGAGATGAAACACCCAAAAGTGGGTCATGCAAAGAAGAGGCTTGCTGCAACTCCTGTAGTTGCAACAAACTATCCGAAATATCGATGGTCACCAACTCTTGATGCACCTCAGTGGCGTTCAAGTTCTTGTCATCCACGCAAGACATTGTAGCCGAGCCTTGCATAGGGCGGCACAACTGCTTGTCATGCTCCATCCCATTGACATCCCGCTCAAGCTCCCGGTTGCCCGCCATGTGCAACGATGTCCGTGCCTCCGGAGGAGGACATTTATAATCAAATTCATCCCATGGGCCGCCTTGACAAAGGTCCTCCACCAAAGCAAAGCATCCCGGATCCGGTAGGACAACAAGTCCATACCGTGCAAAAAAAGGCAAACCAAGAATGGCTCGCGGGCCAACCGAGGCCAAATAAACCAAGCAATCGGCGCAGCGCGCAATCACGACCTGGGAACCTCTTTGCACGGGCACAATGATATCGCTCCGCACCACATATTTTCCACCTTCCAACTCCTTCTCACCAACTCCGAGTAGTCGGAATGGTTGGGTGGCCACCTCCCAGAATTGTTCGGGGAATAATTCCCAACCAGCAACCACAATCACCTCATTGCCGGTGTCCCCAAGCGATAGTGCCTCTATTCGTTCCGAGGTCCCTTTGTGAGGGATATATATCCCCGGAACGATGACGCCCTTCGGAAGCTTCTCGGCGTGCCCAGGTTGAGGCACCCTCAAAATTTCCTCCTCGGCCCCACTGATTCGTAGAACCGGACGCGTACAATATCCGTCATCCCATGCCTGGGCTTGGTTTACCCACATAATGGGGCATACAATCGCCGGTGAGGGGCCCATATCCCTACCAGCCTGGTCCATCCTCTTGGAATTCCAGCGTTGCCGGCAACTTTCTCAATTGTGTCGCTTACCGAGCCTCCCCTCGGCCTTGGCTTTCTCCCGCAACTCCGGATGGAGCGTCCAACAATCCTCCGGCGGATGCAGCGTGCTCCCGCAGCCCTTGCAAGGCAGAAAATTTCCCACCTTTGTGTGGTCCTTTTCCTTTGCCACCTCCTTGCGCAGCGGGCTTCCCTTGGCCGCCCTTCCCAATTTTCTTGGACTTGAGTTTGTCCTGGAGCCACTCGGGTGCTTTGTGAGGATGCAAGACGCAACAACCCTCACGGCTATGTCTTCCCTTGCCACATGCCGGGCACTTCGGGATGGAGCTCCCACCTGCGCCTGCTCGTCCTGACATAGCCAGCACCTGGGCTTAACAAATCTCTTGAATCTCCGCAATGCTCCACTCCGGGTCCACTAGTTCTTGATCTTGGTGACCTTCGGGATCCTCGGCTTTGTCCATGTCCTCGACTCCTTCCATGCCTCTCACCCGGCCCGATCCATACTTGTTCCCCGTCCGTTGAGGAGGCACTTGGGGCTTGGGTTGCGGCGCTTCTGGGATGGCTTGCCCAAGCCGCCGCATGATGTGCCCCTTCTCGATCGCCAATTTGTGGCGGGACATGAGGGGGTTCGTCACGTAGACGATGGTCTCGAGGTAGTTGAATTCCAACCCAACTTTGGTCTCCTCCTTGATGATTTCCTTGAGCAAGCCATCCACCTTCATTGTCGCAATAACATCAAGTAGTCGATCTTTTGCTTGCCGTTGGGTAATTCCGTCGCGAACTCGACGGCCCAAGGCTAAGAATTGTTCAACAAAATTGATGAACTCACGTGGCGTTGGAGTTAGTGAAGACGGTTTGACGGTGTGGAAGGCCTCCAAGATCATGTCGTCGTTCGCCTCCGTGAAGACTTCCTCCGTCACTTCCCTCAACAAGTCTTGGTACCGGAATTGGTATCGATTCACCATTTCCTTCAGTGGGTTGGACCGGGAGGCGGGAATAAGAGAAAGCAAAACAGCTCTTCTCATGGCATCCGTCAACCCGTACATCCAATCGCGCTCCCAAGCACGAAAATCCAAAAACCACTTAATGGCCGTGGTCCCACTTCCATCCCAGGGTGGGGCGACGGACATTCCTTGAACGTCCCCCAAAGTTCGCGGGTCCATCACCGGGGTTGCCAGCCTTCCATGGACCCCGGGAGGAATTAACCGCGGATCCGTTCCTTCAAGTTGTGGCTCTTCCCAGTCGAACGGGGCATCCAAAAGTCGTTCAGGGCAAACTTCATCAAACGCCATTGCCCGTAGAATTCCGGAGGGCTGTTGTTTCGGAAGCCCAATCCCATCCTTGAGAGATTCTTGTCGGTTGAACAACTGAAACACCATCCGTGGCATAAACCAACCATCACCGTCCGCCTCGAAGTAGCGGAGGTCCAACCCGGCGCAATGCCGCCAATCACCACCCATGCCCGGCGGGGTGTGTCCCGTGTGGGTGCGGGTCCCACTCCTCGCTCCCCTTGGGGCTCTTCCCCGGAAACCCCGGTCATCCGACCGCATGGACGACAAGTCATCCTCGGCCAGGGGGAATCCAAACCCCGGTAGGCTTCCCGCAACCCGTTCTTCCCGCGCTGGCTCTCCAAAAACTCGGACTCGCGGTTCGGGCTTCGGTGTCGGTGTTGGGATCCCAATTGGATTCACCGATGGTGTACCCGCATGCTTCAACAATTGATATTTGTTCTCCAAAGACTCCAATTTACTTTGTAATTCGCCAATGACATGAGAATCCGGCCGCATCCCTTCGGGTGGACCGCCATGGGGTCGGGTCCGGATCTCCTCCCTGAGCGCATGTACCTCATGCTCACTTTGTTCCAACCGGGTCATGAGCAATCGCACCTGTAACTCCAGGACTTCAACCTTGACCAATTCCGGGTTGGGCATAGTGTGGCTTTCCACCATTGCTTCCACACCATGCACCCGTTTTTTGGCATCCCCAAAGTTGAGACCTATCCGCCGGATTTCCTCGGCCATGTTGGTGGTGACCCGGTCACAATTCAACACCTTGCCTTCCAAACTCTTCAATTCCTCAACCGATTTGTCCAATTGGGCCCGGTGTGAAATCAACCCAGTTACTTCATTCAACACTCCCTCGAGTTGCCGTTTCAACTCATTGGTGGCTTGCTCCCACCCTTGGCGAGAATTGTCCACCTTCGCTTTAAGTGCTTCAGCAACTTGGCGATATTCCAAAGCGGCTGCAGTCGCTTGTTCTAAAGTCGATTGCATTTCCGCTCTCTTCGAGTCCAACCGGGACCTCTGGTCCTGCACCTCGTTGTCTACCTCGTTCAACAATTGTCCCAAAGCCTCTACCCGCGCCGTCAAAGCTGACCCATCTACTTGTACTCCCCGCGCATGGAGTTCAAGCTCGCGAGAGAGGGCTTGGATGACCTGGCGGATTTCGGAAATCGCAAAAACCGCTTCGAAATTAAAGGTTTGGAGATAGTTCAACGCACCCGTTAGCTGCTCAACCTGCGCCGGCAAGGTCGCTAAATCATGCGTCTCCGGTGTCCACTCATGAATCAAAATCCTTTCGGCTGCCTCACCAAATTGATTCACCATCCGAATCCTTTCAAAGGATCGGTATCCCCATGGTGCGGATTCCATGTTGGTGTCTTCCTCAACTGGGTAGGCTGGCTGGCCCTGCCTAAGCCCAACTGCCAAGTCTAAAGGAGACCCAACCGTCGACTCATGTCCTGTCGCATAGTCGGAACCCGATTCCTCTGGCCGTGCTGTGACCATCCCGATCATCGCCGTAACCTCTCCGAGAGTCATCCTGCTGCCCGTGTCAGAGCCGTAGGCTAGACCCCCGCCCGGGTAAGCCTCTGCTACCAACAATTGGCCCTCAAGGTGACTTGAACCGAGTGAATCTTCCATTTTTCCCAATTTCCAACCAACCAAATTTCCAACCAATAAAACCAGCAGAGATTTCCAAGCTCACAACCCACTCAAGTCCCTCAGAGCACGGCAATGACACAAACAATGCCAATTGAAAGCCCAATGACGAAATGACCCAAGAATCCAATGAGGTCCAACAATGATCCAACCAAGAGTTTACCAATGGTCCACAAAAACCCACAAATGATCCACAAATGAGCCACGGTCGAACAATGGTCAAACACGGGTCCACAAATGAGGTACGAATGGGCCACTAGTCCACACGGGATGAGCACGGGCAAAGGTCCAAATGGTTCCTGAAAGGTCCACCCTTAAGAAAAAGAAAAGAATTCACAAGCGCGAGTAAGACTCAACCTACTCTTCCGGTCGGACCACATGCAATGCAAAGACGAAGAGTTCAAGGGCACGGGCATTATCCTATGGACTTGAGTCATGCTTGCAAAAGTGTAAACCAAAATTCACCCTACTTCTACCCGTCGACATGGAGGGTCTCACCGGGGGTGGAGGAGAGGAAAGTAATGATCGACACCACCGTTGGGCCATCCCCAAAGAGCAAATGGGTCACACTTGAGTCTCCAGACGCCTTGACTAAACCAACATGAGGGAAGGAAGTGCACATGCACATACATGGTCACATGGGGCATGTAAACGCACCAGCAAAGGCACCAAACCATGACCCGGTTAGCTCTTAGGATCAACAACTAATCTAAAGCAAAATTAGCAAATGAGCAATACACCATTGACATGGAGATCCACCTCTTGGCAAAGAAGCACACAATAAGCCAATGGGCTCCCGGGCTACTCATGGGACCTAACCTCCACCTAAAGAGAGCACGTGCATGGAGAGATGATCCCAGCCAAACAGAGCACGTGCATGGAGAGTTGGTCTCATCCCGGAGAGCCGGAGAGAGTACATGCATCGCCTAACCATGCCCGAGAAGAGATATTCCCCAACCAAATCCCTTGAGAGAGATTTACCTATCCACCAAGAGAGAAGGCATGCATGAGGAGAGAGTTTCGCCTAGCCTTGACCCAAGAGAGCATGCATGCACTTGGAGAGAGGGTGACGAAAGCTCAATGAATGCCTATCCTTGAGTGTAACCACAAGACGGCAAAACCAAGGCATGTCTTAATTGGATAACTCCCAAGCCACGGGCACTTGAAAAAAAGTGAAAGAGCCCAAGAGTCTCAAAGGATCAAAGACAACAGTCACATGGCATTAAATGCTCAATTTACCTATTGAGGAGTATGATGAATTGGGAGAGAGCAGGAGAGTGAGGGAAAGCACCAAATCCACCTTGGGGAGAGGAGACACTATATGTTCACCTTGACCATGGAATCGTGGGCACCACCAAATTTGAGTCACACCATGAATGAACCATGCATGAATGACAAATGCAATGTCAACTCTTAGAATGAATGCATGAGACCTCAAAACCAAATATGGTGTGGCACCTCAATGGAATCCAATTGCAAGGCAACAACCAATGTATCCCACAACCAGCGGTGCGCCTAACTATGCTTCTCTTGGTCTCACCTGTCGTCCCCTTCGGAAGACACCACATGTGACTGGTAGGTTTTGCCGTGACTACTAATACCACCAAGCAGAGATAAGGACGGTCTTGGTTTCCCCGGAGGTACTCCCTCAACATCGCCAGCAGAAGCGATCAACGTACGTACTATGGCTGTCACATAGTCTTCCTCCGGTTGGATAAGTGATTCCAATTTCCACATGATAGATCTAACACTATTAGCACCAAACTGGAAGGGTATTCGATTGGCTGGCCTGCATTACGGCGCGACCAAAGACGGCGCGCGCGCACACACAGCAGCAGCCAATCGACGAATCAGAAATCCAAATAATGTTAGAACAAATGCTGGCCAACCGCAGAATTGAAAACAATCAATGCAACATCAAAATTGCAAAGACAGAACTGAAATCTGCAATCGGAATTAATTCTGGGATCGAAATCTGGGATTGGAATCAAATGCTGAGATCGCATAATAATTAACACCTGAAATGGCACACAAGAAGCCACATGATAGTGCAAAGGAGAAGTGGGCAACAAACATGGATTCTTGACATACCTATGCCCTAAGTTTTACACCCTCGTTTCCCTGCACGGTCCACGTGTTCCGTCCTGAGGGAGTGAAGGGTGTGTGATGGCAAATGGCGCCAGTTCAGCCAGGTCATAGCTCCTCATCTCAGCCTCAGAGGTCTGGCATACAATACAGACAGGCACCGTCCTCATATGAGGGTGGAAAGGGCCATGACAGCTATCCATAGGCTAGATAGGGGAGCTGCGCATGCCTCTGCACCTCTTCACGTCCCTGGTCAGTAGTTCTGCTCCAGGTGACATGGTATGGGGTGGCTTCTTCAGGTCGGGCTGCCCTAGTTTGGCTTCAAGTGCCGCGGACAAGGCACTCAGCTCTGGGTCTTCTTCACTGGCACCCAAGACTCTAGTGAGGAGCTCGGCGGTCTCATGGATACCCGGTTCAAGAGTTACCTCAAGTTGATTTGGGCCGCCTGTCGTCGGAAGTCATCGGGGCCAGTCCTGACGCTAAATTATCCCGACGCCACCCAGACGCCACCCTGACGCCTTCCTGACGCATCCTGACACATCGTGATGCGCTCCCGTTGCCCCCACCACTACCCTGACAAACCTCTGACGCCTCCGTGACGCCATCGTGACACCATCTTGACGCCATTCTGACGCCATCCTGACGCCATTCTGACGCATCGTGACGTGTTACTGACGCGATTGGACTATTATGAAGTTCCCTGACCCGATCGTGACGATATCCTCACGCTTTCCTGACTTATTACTGACGTCATCCGGACGCCATCCTGACGCCACCCTGACGCTTGATGACGCATTCTTGGACCATTCCTGACGCCATCCTGAAGTCATCGTGACACCATCCTGACGCCATCCCGACGCCGTCCTGACGCCACCCTGACGCATCCTGACAACATCCTGACGTACCCTGGCCCTTATCTAGCCCGTGGCCCAAACCCATCGCTTCGGTGTAACCCTAACCCTAAGGCCAGTCAGATTGTTGCAAAAAAAACTGAATTCGGAGAAAAAATTATCTTTACGCCAACCAAGGCACCTATTCTATTTCTGAATCCTATCAACCATATTGCTTTCTTCAGCCCATGCTTCCACCGATGCGAAATAGGTTTCAATTTACATTCCATGCATCGTCATTTTATCTTTTCTCCTGGCGCCCCGGACTTTACCAATGCCAAAACAGTTTGAACATACAGTCCACATCTGCTCTTGCCCCGCCAAAAAATGTCCTATGTTACGTTCCATACCCATTCGAATTTCGAAAGTTTTCAAACGTGTTGTTTTGCAGCCCATGCTTTTGCCAGTGCAAAATGGGTTTCAATGGGGGGAAGACTGCCTCAACATACACAGGTTCGGGCTCCTCCCTCAGTAAGGGCGTGGTTGCCCTGGACTCCGAGTCGTCCAGCATCTCAGAGGACTTGATGGAGTCCGTGTCAGCAACGTAAGGTGTCTGCCACTCTGGTTCCCACATTTTGATCGTTCCAACCACGTCTCTGCCTCGCCACTCCTTCACCTCCGTCCTTGCCAGTTTTCGGTGTGCAGCATCAGGACGAGTACCAGAGGGAGTAAGAGAAGGGGAGAAACGGGAAACCACGGATGCTAAGGTGGCCACCAAAGGGTCCTTGCTCCCAAGCCTCTCGACGTTCTCCATCGTGAAGGCAGAACCCTCAGGGGCTGTAGGAATGTTAGGTGGTATATAGCTTCTCGCCTCTCTTGCAGCATGTTCTCCTAGAGGGCTTGTATCACGAGGGATCCCACTTGCAGATGATGGTCCTGTCCTCACATCACCAGTAATTGGTCTGGGGGTGATTGGTTCAGTTTTGACACTGAAGGTGACAGAAATTTCAGAATCTCCAATACCAATGTTCTTTTTCGTGTTGTGCTTTAGTGCTCCGGGGAGCTGTCTCTGCTGCCAGAAAATACTTCTGGCTTACCTAATGCCGTGCTTGTTCATTGTTTTTGATAAAGAAAACCTTGATGATTTTCCACAGTGCAAAATAATGATCACAAGAAGGTAGAGCAGGACAACCAAACACGAGATCGAATCAAACTCAGGACATCCTCCTTCCAAACCAAAAAATGAGTAGCAAAGAGGGGCCGTAAATGAAGCATACAGGATTAAACACACAGCTTCAATCCTTTATAAACAAAGCAAATGGTTTAATAGTGAACACTGACATGAGTCTGGCCCAATAGACAGGGATAGATACCTCGGGTGAATAGTTTGCAATGCACTGTAGTTGGTTAGGAACCTGGGGCCAGTAGATTGGGCCAGGCACAGGATATGGCCTGGCCAGCTTGGCCGAAGCAACTGAATTTGCAATCAATTAAAACGTAGAACCACAAAAAGTAGATGAAACCTTCGAGTATCTAGGCCCTGAGGTGGCAGACCACTAGACTTAACCTCCAAGAAAAAAGGCATGAAGTGCCTAGTTTATTACGGTAATACCTCCATGAAGGAAGATACCTCCGCTCACTTGAGTGGTAGGGCTGAACTTCAAGGGGCACTAGGCATATTACCCTAGTTACTTTGAAAAGTCCCCTTTAAAGCTTCAACGAGTGACAAAAGTTATCACATTTCAGTCCTTCATACTTTTCAAAGAACAGGGGGGCTTGTCCTGGATCACGTCCCCCACAAAAGACGTGGAAATGTTACATTCCCTAAAGCCCCCGAACTCGCCCGTTTCTCACCACCTTTCCCCTCAAATGCCTTGCAACAGTTTGTCCACATCTCCCTGAGCATCACTCTTCCACATCCACACCTGCAACAATGTCCCAACACTGAATCTAACAATGTTAAATCCCCTTGAATTGAGACTACAAACCAAGTTGGATTCAACTTAACACACCTGTGCTTATGACGGTGTCCTAGGGATATGCGCAACATGAACGCACACTGCACCTTGACACGGCATTGCACTTCTGTTCACTTTGCAGACATTTGGCTGCTGCAGCGAGGAAGGGTGGGAGGCAAAATTTCAGCCAGATACAAAGCGTTCTGGCGGCACGGCGTCCAGCGATATGCACGTCAATTGAAGTTATTCAAATGCCACACTTGAATCGACTTTTGAATCAAAAAGGTTCCACCGGGTATAAAGAGGGGCACAGTGGGCGGATTCCCTGTGTGTCTCCGCGAACACCAACTAATAAGGAGAGTGCAAAATGAGCATGCGCTCTGGGCAGATACCTACATGCTGCAGCGTTCAAATAGCACTTGAATCGGCGCTCGTGACGACGGCAAACCAAACTTGTTACTTTTTTGTCCGAAGATTTGCAGGTTGTTTTTGAAGGGATTGTTTTCAATGAAACAAAAAAATGGGGAGTCCAATAAGCAACAAAGGCAGCAAACTGGCCCAACCGAAAAACAAAAATGATACCTTTTAA
Source organism: Eutreptiella sp. 'Long Island Sound 2002' (assembly GCA_964036045.1). Lineage (NCBI taxonomy): Eukaryota > Euglenozoa > Euglenophyceae > Eutreptiales > Eutreptiaceae > Eutreptiella > Eutreptiella sp. 'Long Island Sound 2002'. The sequence goes on along the minus strand of OZ038381.1, from coordinate 120,085,014 downwards.
TGCATGGCCAGAACGGCCGCAGTATTGCATACTGCTCCACTGCGACGTTCAACGAAGGACAGCCACCTTTTTAGATCATAATTTCGACCACAGTGGTTGAGCATTGGCTGAGTTATATCATTTCACATGCCACCGAAACGTTCAAGGTGCTTTGCACTGCCATATAGGTACCATAGACTGTGAATATTTCAATAAACCAAAAAACAATGGTTCGGCTGCATATAAATGAGATAGTCCACTACTCCCCTGCATGCAGGTGTTCATGTTGAAATGGAGTGAGTTGTTTTTGGGAACCCAGGTTTTAGGCCCAGTGTTTGCTGAGTTTACGAAAATGTATAAAGGAAATCCTGACACCGGAAGTGCGGTCTAAAGCACAAGTGAAGCAAACAAAAAAACAAATGAGGGATCATAGTGCTAATTCAGTGAAGCGATGACTTGCAAACAGAGAGGTGCGGTTTATGGCACGAGTGGGGTATCAGTGCTGTAAAATGAAGACCACTGTGTGGTGTGCGCTATGCGGTACAGGACGGGGAAGTACATTTCTCACACACAATAGTATAAAAGATAGAAAAGGAGGAAAAGATAGCGTGGCTAAAGACACTATGTACCCATACAAAGCGTACCATAATTACGACAGTTCTCAATGAATTGTAGCTGTGGCAGAAATAACCACGATGGCCATGATTTTCCTCATCGGTTCCTCTGTTACTTCTCCAGAACTTGCTTCGTTGACTCCTCCTTGGTGGTATCGACTGAATTCCATGAATATAGCGCGTAGTTGTTCATTCGTGTGTGCGCTGACGGCATTCCTTTTGTTACAATGGCCGTGGAGGACGTGTTCGTTTTTTCATAATCAAAAGCAGTTTGTTCTGTTGGGCCGCTGGGTAAGTTTTGAAAGGGTGGTCTTTGCCATGGAGCAAATGTCATTGTTTCGGTCGGTACTGGGCATCCGTTTTTCTTCAGGAAATCACGCAGCTCATTGATGGGTGCCTGTCTGGGGGTTTTCGAAATTTGCCTCAAGGCGGCCTAGTCTTGCCATTTCTTCAAGTAGCGGTTTCCTTGCCTTTGAAAATCTTTGACTTGTTCCGCGTAAGCTGCTTGCTGGATGTTGAAGGAGTCGATATTGTGGTTTGTTTCTTGGGAACTCTCTTGTATTCCTGTGCCTCTTGTTTCTCGAAAATCAAAAATCCCAAATCGACAAACCTCACAGGATCTTTAGACGGGGCACCAATGCATAGACACTTCACAAATTCGAAGACAAAAACCGTGTCCAGAGATCGAAGTATCTGACAGCACTTCATTCACACAACTGGCATTCGATGCTTCTTAAGTATTCACGGGCTGCAGTGCGATTGCGACTGCAACTTGCGCGCTCGCTGCGCTGCTGCTGTTCGAAGCCATAACACTACCCCCCCCTTGAGACCTCGAAGAGGTCTCATTCCTCTCTGTGGGCGTCACATAGTCGAATCCGAAGGGCAGGCCAAAAAAAAAAATTTTTGGGACCTCTACATGTGCTGGCTACAGAAGCATTATAGTGGTCGAAACTCACACACTGGGGTGCAGTTCATGATATACCTGTCGTCAGCGCCTCATTCATACGCCGTGTTCGACTCTGCCACGGCGGTGTCTTGGCGGAAGCTGCAGAAGACAACTTCGCCAGGCACACTGCACGGGCGCTGTACCCACAGCAAGGCTGTGGGCACGTCGAACCATAACATACCATAACATTGGGCACAGCTATCGAAGCTGGGTGCCCAACAGACAAACAACAAAGAGGCCTATACATCTGTCAATTCGACAGGACATATTAAGGCAGTCGACACCATTAATGGCATGCAGACTGTCGAATCAGCCATTACTTGGCATCCAGACTGTCGAATCAGCCATTACTTGGCATCCAGACTGTCGAATCAGCAGTCCGTGCCCCACTCGTGGAACGTGGATGAGCGATCCACCTGGAGTCGACATACTTCGTGCACTTCCTTCAGCGTCTCGACGCCAGCAATGAACTTGAAGGTGTCATGACCCGTGTAGCGTCGACGAGTGTCACTTTCGAGGGCACGCTTCTGAATCAGGATACCAGATCCATGGTTGAGCAATCGAAGGTTGCGATCACCAGGCCGGTTGTCGACGGGGCACTTGTACTGGAATACGAAGACATGTTCACGGGGTAGCGCTCGAAATTGTCCCGGTCCCAATGTTTGTGCCTTGGTCGAATGGAAATCCCAAAGGTTCGACGTTTTGCAAACGTCCTCGCTCCACGAATCCATCCCATTGGTGACTTCGAAGGAGAACACGTCATGTCGACCGCTGGAACATCGATAGGTTTCCTTCGAAGCAGTACCAGCGGCCATGCTGTGGTAGAACTGACCAGTTTGTGTATTGACTCGCCACCATGGCGTGTCAGCAATCGAAACTCGTCGAACAACGATGATGGCACTGACGTCATTGACTCCAGGGCCGAGGGCATATCGGTCAATGACCTCAAGCATGTCGGTTCGACAACCCTCTTCTTGGGGTCGACCGAGGTGTTGATGTACATACTGGCCATCAGCGAGAGCACTCTGCAGAGCGAATCGAACCGCTTCTGCAGTCACAAGGCTCGAAGCCGTGTCGACAATGACCATCATTTGCGCCAAGTGTTGGTGCTGGCACGGACATTTCGGCGTAGGACGTCCACCAACTCGCCTAGTTCTTGTAGCATCAAGCGCACTCTAGATCTTTCTTCCAAATATATGATGTCTCTCGTTAGTTCATGTTGCACAGGCCCGGCTTGTTCGGAGCTGTGGATCGAGCGTTTCTCCGGTAGGTCCAGGGATGTTCGAGGAGAGGAGCTACAGGTCGTATGCGTCTGTGCGGCTCCAGCAATAGATCTGGATCCACGCATGAGTCTTCGAGGACTTCACGCTGCAAAGAGGTGAGGTTACTCAGGGTGGAGTCGAAGGAACTCAAGGTACACAGGATCCTCCTCTAGAGCTTTGCTCGACTCCCAAGACCATGTGTCGTCATCCCATTTACAACGGTACAGGAACATGCGGCGCTTTTGAGATCCCACTCCACGTCTAGCTAGAATCTTGACAAGTCGAGGAGATTCCCCGGTTTTGACAGGTGGCATCGGGAACTCCCACACTGGCTGTCGCTCTCGATGGCTGTAGGGCTTTATACTGTCTTGATTGAAAACTCGCAACCCATCGAAGGGGGCAGGGATGTCAAGTTTAACAATCTCGCCCTTGTTCAGTACCTCGAGAACTTTGTAAGGGCCGCACCAGACAACATCGAGTTTCCCTTTATGTCGATATTCCGGTACCAACACCCACCATCGTTCACCTACTTCAGGCACTCGAACGTGTCGGTCCATTTGTAGGACCACATGCATCTGGCGTCTACGTTCCTCGGCAAGCATTGCACGCACAGAATCGAAGGTACGTTCCGCTCGTTGCATGCAATTATTCACGGTCGTTGGCTCATGTGCATGAGAAGTCATTCGAGGAAAATCCAATGGAAAATGGGGTGTTCGTCCCTCATCTATCTCGAACGAGGATAGCCGAAGGCTATTGGACGTCAGGTTGTTAAACTGAATCTCGGCGAACAGAAGGTCGACATCCCACTCGTTGTCCCCAAAGATGCCGTGTGTACGCAGGCGCTGGAGGATCGACTGGTTACTGCGCTCCGCTAAGCCATTACCTGGAGGATGGTTGGCTACTGCTTGGTGCATCTCGATCTTGAAACGCTGAGCCAACTCCTTCCACGCTTGGGACTCGAACAGCCTGTCTCGATCGGAAACAATTTGTCGAGGGCATCCTTTCAGTCGAATTACTTCACGCAGGAACACATAGATAAGGTCGTCGGCTGTCATATCTTTGCGACAAGGTATGAACATTCCACGCGTCGACCACAGTCATGATGGCATCATGGCCCCTTGTGGTCGGCGGCAATCCTGAAACCCAATCGATGGACACACTGTGCCACTTGGTGTCGGGCACCGGTAATGGTCTGGGCACTTGGGCGGTGTCGACTCGCCTTTACTTCGCCGCTTGACACACATCGCAACTTAGGATGTATCGCTCGACGTAATGTCGGAGATGCGAACAAACGTAGTCGCGCGTGATCAGTGCCATGGTTCGAAGTACACCCGAATGGCCATAGAACTCCGACTCGTGATACATAGCCACAATCGAGGTCACGAGTGTTCGAGGGACAAGCACACGTTTGTCCATCGTCGACAAATGGAAAAATTTGCCATCATCGAAGGACAACTTCGCATCGCGGAGTTGGTGTCGTGCCGCAGGGCTTCGAACCGTGACTTCGTAGATGTGCTTCGTACGTGGGTCTTCTCGATAGGCTGCTGCGAACACTTCTGTCAAAGTCTAGTCCTTGCACTAATAGTGTGGATGCACTCGGCGGTGTGTACGTTTAAGACTCGACGGGTACGGCGTGTGCGGCCCAACCTTAGGCAAGGGGACTGATTGTAATGTGCCGTCTCGGTGACGTCGACAGCGAATCAGTTCCGCCATGGTCGGAGCATATGGAAGTTCTTTGCCAAAAGTGACTCGAAGAGGGCGGTCCATGCTTACATCGGGAAGGTTTTCAGTGTTGGCAGGCATGTCCGGCTTGTTGCCAGCATCATTGAGATGTATCTGTGGTTGGTGTGAATCCTCAGCCACCATCTAGTCCGATGGTACTGGCTCCAGGTCCTCCGGCTCGACGGTTGTTGCGTTTGATGGTAGCGGCTCCAGGTCCTCTGCCTCGACGGCAGGCTCGGTGTCGAATTGGAGGGCTGGTTCCGCATGTCCGTCAGCATCAGGTTCCTTCCCCAGGGACCGTTCGCTTCAACGCGAAACGTACAGGTGGTCGTACGGCTGGGGCCATACCTCGTCGTCTGAGAACGAGTCCTGGAGTAAATGTAGGAACTCATAGACAGGTTCCCTTTCCGGTGAAGCCAAATTCTCGACCAAGGGGATTACAAAGGCCCGTGTACGTGTAGCATTCTCGATGTCCATCAACTGTCGTGAAGTCGGGCGGGAACAGGCGTCCGCTGCTGGATTCTCGAGGCCCGGTACATACCATAACGTGAGGTTGTATTCTTCGAGGAACTGGGACCAACGTGCTTGTCGTGGTGTCAGCGGTCGAGGGCATATCTTAAGATAACGAAGGCCTTCGTGGTCAGTGTGCACGTGCACCTGCTGCGGTCCTTGAAGTAGGTGAAACCACTGCTTCAAGGCTAACACGATGGCCAACAGCTCCTGTTCTCGAATCGGGTGTCGAGTTTCGGCAGCTTGCATTCTCCGCGACATAAAGGCAATAGGTCAAAGATGTCCCTTGTACTTCCCACGCGCACATCGCTGCGCTAGCGTAGCACCCACGCAGTCTTTCAAAGCATCTGTGTACAAGTGATACGGTTGTCGGGGGTCGATAGCACTGAGATGTGTCGCATTGATCATTTCCTGCTTCAGCTTGTTGAAAGAAGCTTGATGTACAGCTGTCCACTCCCACTCGAAGTCTGCCTTAAACATTGCGGTCAGAGGGGCTGCGACAGCTTGGAACCGTTCGACAAACTGCTGGTAAAATCCAAACAATCTGATGAATTGTCGAACTTCATGAACCGTAGTTGGCAGAGGCCAACCTCGAATGACCTTGATCTTTTCGGGGTCCAGATGTACTCCATCTTTGTCGATGATGTATCCACCGAAGGGGACTTGACTTTGGAAGAACGTGGATTTATCGATTCAGGGAAAGAGCTGATGTTGACGGAGTAGTTCATGTACCAAATCGAGACGTCGTTGGTGTTCATCTGCATCCTTCGAGAAGACGACGATGTCGTCGATGTACACCCATACAAAGATCCCCAAGTGGTCTCAGAGGACATCATTCACGACGCGTTGGAACGTGGATGGCGCATTACAGAGGCCAAAGGGCATAACAACCCACTCGAAGGCGCCAAATTGCGTGTTGAAGGCGGTTTTCTCGATATCTTCGTCGTGGATTCGGATTTGGTGGAACCCACTAACAAGGTCGATCTTCGAAAAGACGGCGGAACCCCCCAGTGTACTCAAGATGGATTGGATCGATGGTAAGGGATACCGATCTCGAACAGTTCGCGTATTCAACGCTCGGTAATCAACGCACTTACGCCATTTACCATTCGCTTTCTTCACCAGCAGGCAACCCGCTCCGTATGGACTCGAGGATGGCCTGATCCGACCAGATCGATGCAACTTGTCCAATTGTCGTCGAAATTCATCTAGTTGTATCGGGTCCATTTTGTAAGGGTGTACCCACGGTGGATTGTCTTCCGAATCGAGGCGTATTCGGTGATCTCTACCAGGTCGATACGGAGGTAGGTCTCCATACTCCGCCTTCTCCTGGTCGTAGAGGTCCGCCCACTTGTGTAATTGAATCGGCAGTTTGCGTCGAACGGGGTGAAGTCCGTCACTGTCATCACTGGCTTGCATCTTGTACATTTGATCAAGCGGCACTGCGGGTCGAGGCATGCAGCACAGAAATATTTGATCCCCCGTGAGATCAGCTCGACGGATCTCTCTTTTGAGTTTTGGCACCAAAATGTACTCAATCTCCAGATCGCTGCACCACTCATCGGTGATACCATCTTCCGTTTCGGACTCGTAGTACATGTCAGCACCGTGCCGCACGTGTGTCGACGAGTGTAGGTCGGGGCGTTCCTTGGCATGTGGGGTAGGATTTTTAACCGGACTCGCTTCCGAGGCACTGGATGAAAGTATCGAAGGAAGGTCCAGCTTCTTAGCCCACGCAAACTGCACCCCCTTTTGGAAGAGAAGGACCTAAAAAATGACCGCCCGTAAAACTATTTTTTTTGGACATTTGCAGCACACATGACCCAGATATCACCGAAAAAATACAATTTTACCCAAGTTGCTGCTTTTTTCCACTTTTTGTGTATTGAAATAAACTATTATTTTGTCCGATTTGAAGGGTGTGTTTTACCAATCTTGTCGGTTTTGTATTTCAAAACCCAACTGGTGCGTGCCTGTTCGGGAGCTCATTTTCAAAAATGACATTCTGCGGGTCTCCAGTTGCACCTATGTTTGTCCTGCAAAATGAATTGCTTTTTTATGTCCCTGAGTGCGGGAGGCCTCGCGCACTCAAGGTCATTGAAACAATTGTGTACAGAAGGCAACAAAAATAGGACAGGAAGTGCACAACATACAAAAACGGAAATAAAAGATCGGCAAAAATGTACAAGCCCTTAAGGGCATATAGTTGCATTCGTGTCGAAGGCGAGTGCGCGAGGCCTCGCGCACACATGACTGCAAAAAGAGGCGAAACACTTGGGTTAATGGTGACTTATTTCTTCTTCGGTCCAGCAACCTTAGCCAACCTGGAACCCAGGCTTCTTGCCGCCGCACTTGTCCCACTTGGAGAGGCAACGGAACCACGAGACGGCTGGGCACCAGAACGGGAGGGCGGCTTGAACTCTGCAGTAGCGGTGGCGGCAGTCTTCGCTTTCTTCTTCGGCTGTTCCTTACCAGATTCGGGGCTTGCATCGAAGTGAGCGGCGGGTGCCCGCTTGCGCTTCTGCTGGGTCTCCAGTACTTGCTCCGTATCCTCTTCTTCCTTCTCCTCGTCGGCATCGTCGTCGTCTGATTCCGCGGGCTTGTCCGATTCCTTCTCTTTTCCTTTTGCCTGCTTCTTGCTACCCGAGGGGGTTCCCTTTCCGGCTGCAGTACCCTGAGTTGGTATAACTTTGGCAGTCTTCTTCACCTTGGCTTGCATTGGCAAGGTAGGTGCAGGCGCAACAGGCCCAGTGTCGTCAGCGGGGGCCTCAGTCACGACATCTTCCTGGACGGCCCCTGCAGCATGCACCTGCTGGTGCCCTTCATGCCCTCGGTTGCTGTCCAAAACCCACAGTGGAATGCCACGCTGAAGCCACTCTTCTTGAGTATCCCAAGTTGCAGCTGTTGCTCCCCGCTCCGTCTGATCAGCCTTCAACATGTACCGCATGATGATTGCATGCTGCAGAGCACCTCGAACGGCATTCCCAAGGTCTTTTTGCTTGATCGTTGACACAGCCAGAAACGCCACTTTAGGACGGAGGTCGGACATCGCAATCTTTGCAGCCATGGCGGGCGTGTCGTCCACAACAACCACTGCATCAGAATACCCACTGCCCAAAAGATATTTGTCCAGGTACCACAGCACGTGAATCAGAGGCATGAAACCCCCAAGGTTCTTGTTGTGCATCTCTTCGAAATGTCCAGTGGAATACAACACATAGTTCGGCAACTGTAAATGTGATGTATAAAGACGAATAACAGAGGCAGCAGTGCGCGAGGCCTCGCACACACAACGGCATCGTAACAGGCGAAAGAAGCAGATATACCTGCTTATCCCAGCGACTCGTTGTTCCGATCCACATACAGTGCTCGTCGAACTGATACGTGCTGCTGGTCACGGGACGCGATAACCAAGAGTATACCGGCAACCGAACATGGGAGATTGGCACTGTGGTTGGATCTCTGTCCTTCTCCATACGCCAGAGCCTCGGTATGTCGTGGCCAATACGGTGCACAACATCAGCCTCGCCATAGAAAATGACGTCTTTCCCCAACATCATCACATCGAACAGCCACTTCGGAACAAATCCTGCAGTGTCATATTCAACAAAAAGGTCAGCGTTGATGACCCACAACGGGTACTGCAGATCCCGGAAACGGGCTGGCGGTGTCTCTTCAATATCCTCAATACGGCAGGCCGTCAAAGAGAATTGGCTCCCTTGCTCGTCCTGCTTGGAGACATTGATCACATCGCCAGTACTCAGCTGTGTCTGTGACGGTGCCCATGACAGTGCCTCAGTCTTCCTGTGCAGTTGTTTCCGCACCGCCAGCGTCTGTGGTAATTGAGGTGCGCCCTTGTCCCCAGTCCGCCACAGAGGTGCATTGGTCAACGTCTTCCATGTTGGCCACGGCGACCGATACTTCGTACTTGTTGCGCCCGGCCAGTAACCCCAATTTCCTAGCCCAATTTTCAGTTGCGGCGTGCCCAGTGGTGCGACTTATGCTCGGATCTTCGTATCGGCAGCTGTACGGATGCGAAAGCGGTGGTTGAGTGCGCGAGCCCTCGCGCACTGAAACCGCGACACTGACGCATACCTGCGGTCTGGTTGACATACTGCTTATTGTCCGGATGGTCAAGGTAGGGTAGGTAGGTAGGTGCTCTCGGTCGCCGAGAGGCGCCCCATGGTTCCCCCTCGCGTCGCCCCTGTGACGAACAGGAAGAAGCTCCGCGCCTGAAGAGGGGAGGCGGCTTACTACCCGCTAGACCTGACTGTTGGCTCCGGGCGACCACGCATTAGGGGGGCGACACAGTGGGTAAGCGCCCGCAGCCACGGCTGCGAATAGATGCACTGACCGAGGAGTGGCGAAACGGGGACGCCGGGGAAGGACGGGGCTCCGAGCTCTGTGAACCCGGGGGACTCCGCCACCAGGCAGGAGGTGCGTCTTGGAGGGCCCCCCACTAGGACCCGGTGGGGAGGATATCACCTGGCCCGACCAGGTGGCCCCCCGGGGCCGAAAGGCGTCTAGTACCCGCAAAATCAAACCTCAAACCTCAAACCTGACTGTTGGCCCCCAACAAAGCGGCCCCGGGCATCACTGGGAGGGCTGATCGCCGCCAGCGTGACGTGCTTGTCTCGCTGGGAGGGTGTGCCCCCGTGCTTGCGCACGTCCCCTCGTTTGGGCGGAACCCTAGAGGTTCACCGGACTTCCTGGCGTATCCCGTTCCAAAGGCGTGCATGCACGTTCTTGGTACTCGGGTTCCGAGGCGCTTGGGTGTCGCACGCTCCGCCTCGAGTCTCAAAGTAGCGCAGGCCTTAGGATGCAGCCTTACCCCCGGTCTCCGGATCTCGTTTGGCCGGGTCACCTGCATGGCACGGGCTGCCTCAGTGCCCGGGCTGTGGGCACTGGGTCTCCTACTGTTGTGCGGCGTTTGTGTTTGGGTCCGGTTGGCGGTTGGGTGTGGGTTTTGTTAACCCCGCCAGTCCTGGCTGGGGTCTTGGGTGGGTGTGTTTGGGCACGGTTTGTGGTGTTGTCCCTCTAGTGTCGGCTGTTTTTGGTGTTCGTGGTTGGGCTTCGGTTTCGGCCTGCTTATGGGACGTGTGTGGTTTCGTGGGCGCCCCGCTTGCCCCCTGCCGTTTCTGGTTCCGGCGTGCGGTGTGGGCGTGTGTGCTGGGCCCGGGTCTCGGCTGTGCCCAGCCCTTCTTGGCTGGGTTGTCGGCATGTGTTTTTTGCGCTCTTTTTTTTTTTTTTTTTTGTCCCGGGCTTTGTGGTCCCTGTCCCCCCATCCCCTTCCTTTCGGGCTGCGCTGGTGGCTCTCTTTTTTTTTTTTTTCGTTTCGGTGTCCCTTTTCCCGGTGGGCCGCTGTTCCTGGCTTGGTGTTGCCGGTTTGTGGTGGGTGGTCCCCCTGTGCCTCTTTGGGGGTCCTGTCTTCGGTTCCTTCTGGGGGGGGGGGTTTGGCCGCCTCTGGTGGTGTTGGCGGGCGGTTTGGCGGCTGTGGGCTGTTTTCGCGCCTTTTCCCCCTCCCCCCTTCTTTTTTGCGGGGGGGGGGGGGGGGCTTGCCTGTTCCTCCCTTTGCCTTCCCTGGGCTGGCGCACGCACTGGCCTGCATTCAGTGTTGTCTTCCGGGCTGCTGCTTTCAGTTGCGTTCTGTTTGGCCGCGTTCCGGCCCCATGGGTCGGGTGGGCTATGTACACGGTGGACTCGGCGCCCCTTCTTGCTGGGTTAGGTCCTGGCTCTGCCGGCTGGGCGGCTGCGCCAGGCGGCTGCTTGTGGTTTTGGGTTAGGGGGCTGGGGTTGTTCGTGTCCTTTCCCCTCTGCGGTGCCGGCTGTAATCTTCTGGGTGGTCCGCGACCGTTGTCGCCAGGCGCGCTGTGGCCCCGTGTGTGGCCTGCGGTGCTGGTGTGTGGCGTGCTGGCGCGGCGCCTTCCAGGGTGTGCGGTGGCTGGCTTCGGTTAGTCTTTCAGGTTAGGGTCAGTTGTGTCGTGTTGTGCCGCTCTGTGCCGCGTCGCGTCACGTCGTGCTGTGGCGCGTTGCACTGTGGCGCACTGTGGTGCGGTGTGCCGTGGTCTCGCGTGGTGCCGCGGTGGGTCAGTGGAGGTGAGCCTGGCCTGTGTCGTGGTGCGGAGTGCGGGCCGGAGTGTGGCTGACTGGTGGACCGGGGGTGCGGTTAGGTGTGGGTGTCTCGCTGGGTCCGTGCCGTGGGGGCTTGGGCGTGCCGCTTGGGCTGGTGGGTCGGGTAGGTCGATCGCGTGACGGTCCGTGGGGTTGCCCTCCCTGGGGGCCTGTGCCTTGGTCCCGTGTACTCTGGGGGTTTCGGTCCCTAGTCCTGGGTGCCGCGGCCGTGCCTTCGTCCTCTTCTGGTGCCTGTGAGGTGGCCCTTGTGGTGGCCGGGGTCGTCGCCTGGCGGTGAGGGCGTGGTGGTGCGCCGTGTCGCGGCGTTCCCTGCGGCTTCCTCTGTGGGTGTGGCCCGTTCTCCCCGTGTAGGTGTGCCCTCCATTCTCCGTGTGGTTTCCGGTGGCCGGTGGGTGTGCGCTGGTGTGATCCGCATGGCGTCCGATGTTGGCTTCGGTGTTGTGTGTTGGGGGGTGCGCCCCCGGGTGTCGTGGGGTGTTTGGTGAGGGTGGGGCGGCGCTGGCCCCCGTCGTGGTGTGCCTTTCCTGGATGTGGGTCGTGGTGCCTGCCGTGGTGCCCTTTTCCTCCGTGTCTTGGTCCCCGCTCCCGCCCCTTCCTGGTTCTTGGGTGGTTTCCTGCCCCCATGTGGTGTCCCTTCCGGCGTCCTGTCCCTGCGAGTGCCTGCCCTCACTTGGGGCCCCTCCGTGCCCTCTTGCCTGAGTGCTCCTTGGTGCCCCTTGCCCTTCCCTTGCCCTTGTCCTGCTTCTTCCTGGTGTGGTGGTGGCGGGAGGGGCGGGGTGGGGAGGGGGCGCCGGCGGCCCAGGCCTGGGGGTGGGTGGCCTGGAGCCACTGGTGGAGGGCTTGGGGGGTGTAGGGAGGGCGCAGGCCCTGGACCGCATCGCGGAGGAGGGCCTCCCATGCCGCTTGCGGCATGATGGCCTCCGGGGCGGCCTCGTTGGGGTTTGCGGGGGTGCGGGTGCGCACCTCCTCGAAGGTATGCACCATGTGCACCCCTTCGTGCCTTCCCGCTCCTCCGGCCCACTTCACCCAGCGGCGGAGCTCCTGCAGAGCGGGGGGAGACCACCAGGCGAGGTGGGCGGGGGCCCGGTGGGGGGAGGGGTCCGTGCCCGGGGTCCTGGAGCGGCGGGGGGAGGACGTGGACCTGCTGTGGTGGTGGGGCTGGCGGTGCCTCGGGGAGCGGGAGCGGCGGTGGCGGGGGCTGGGGGTGGAGGACGGGTACGGGCGGAGGGGGGAGCGGGAGGGGGAGGTGGACATGGGGCGGCGGTGGCGCGCTCGGCGGCGTCCGGGGGAGCGGGAGTTGTGGTGGCGGGGGCTGGGAGTGGTGGATGGGTACGGGCGGCGGGGGGAACGGGGAGCCCGGCGGGGCGTGTGGGGGGAGGGGGAGGTGGACGTGGGGCGGCGGTGGCGTGCCTGGCTGCGTCGGGGAGAGCGGCAGTGGTGGTGGCGGGGGCTGCAGGTGGGGGTCTTGCATGGCCGGTGGGGGGAGGGGGAGGCGGACATGGGGCGGCGGTGGCGCTCGTGGTGGTGCCCGGGGGAGCGGGAGCGACGGGAGCGGGGTCCCGGGGGGTTGTGGTGGCACCTGGGGGAGCGGGAGCGGTGCGAGTGGGTGGTTGAGGCGCGGTGGGAGTGTGGGCGCCGTGGGCGAGTGTGTCGTGCGGGGGCGGAGCGGGAGCGCCGCCGTTTGCGGGACCGGGCCTCATCGCTCGAGTCGGGCCAGTCTGGAGGCCTCGGCGGCCCCTGGGGGGCCTCGCGCGGTGCTGCCTGGTACTGGGGGGGGGGGGGGGTCCCCCGTCGTCCATGGATCCGCCACGTAGGGGTGTGGTGGCGGCAGCGGCTGGTGGTATGGGTCGAGTTGCTGTCCTTGGCGGGGTTGGGCCCGGGGGGCCCCTTCGGCGTGGACGTGGTGGCCGGGGGGGTACGGATACGGTTCCTGGTACGGGGGGGTGGCTGGTACGGGGGGGGTGGCCCGTGGCGGTAGGTGGGGTATGCGGGTGGAGCGCTCCGTGGCTGCCATCCCATCCACTGGTGCTGTTCGTGCACGGGGGGTTGTGGCCCGCTGGGGTAGGGCGGTGGGCAGTGGTAGTGGTGGGGGTGGTGTTGGTAGTGGTGGTGGTGGGGCCGCTGGTGGTGGGGGTGTGGGTAGTGGTGGGGTTGGTGTTGCGGGTATTGCCCCTGGACCCCTTGTGGGTTTTCCGGTCCCCCTTGTGGGGGTGGGGGGTTGGGCATCGTGGGCAGTCCCCGGGGCTGCACTATGTGGTGGGCAGGGGGGGCGGGTCGGGGCCGGGCTTGACGGTGACGGTGGTCGAGGGGTCCCACGTCCCTGGGTCGGTTTGGCCGGCGGTGGTGGTGGTTTGTGGGGGATGGATGACGGGGCGCTTGGTGACGGGGATGCGGACGAGGGCTTGGACGGGGTCGTGGTGGGTGGCCGCCTCTGCGGTGGTGGTGGGTGCCGGCGGGAGGGGGGTGCGGGTTGCGGTGGGTGGGGGGTCCTGGCTTGGGCGAGGGTCCGGGCGGGGGTGATGTCGGGTTGGTTCCTGTCGTTGCGTTTGTGGTGTTGTGTGTGCTCGCGTGGGCGCCGGCTTGGGTTTGGGGTCGGGTTTGGGGTTGGGGTCCGGTTCCAGGTTCAGGAGTACCTCTGTCAGGAGGTGTGAGGGCGCCGATGCCGGGTCGGGGGTCGTCCCGGTGCGTTGCCGGGGTGCCCGAGTCGCCTGTGTGGGGGTTGGGGGGTCGGTGTGTGCGGCCCCGGCCTCGGCTTTGCCCGTGGCCTTGAGGATGAGGGCGGCGGGGAGGGGGGGGTCGGAGGATGAGGTGGAGGAGGTGGACGAGGCTGAGGATGAGGAGGAGGTGGTGGACGCGGGTTGGGCTGTGATGCGGCCGGGCTTGTGGGCGGCGGCTTCTGCTGCGGCCACAACGGGGAGGATGGAGGGCATGTCCTCGGGCTGTAGGGTGGGGGCGGGGGGCTGGGGGGGCCCGGTCTTGACCTGGCGGCCCGGTAGGCCGATCTGGTCAGCAGCGGCGGGGGAGGGAGGCGCGGGGCTGTGGCCTTCTCCTTCTGGGCTTGGCTGGGCCCGGGTCCTGCAATGTGCGAGGTCGTGTGGGTTGGCGTCCGCGGGGGGGAACAGTTCGCGTGGGCTGCATTCAGGGGCCGGGGGGGGTGGGCCTGGGTCCTCTGGGGTGTGTTCGGGGGGCGTGGGCGGGCCACTGGGTGGGGTCGGCTGCCGCGGGGCGCGGGGCTCCTCTCGGCGGGTGTGTGTGGGTTGTCGAGTGTGGGGGGCGGTGAAGGGTGTCCGGCGGGTGGGTGTGTGGCGGGCGTGTGCTGGTGTTCGGGCGGGTGGGGGAGGCCCGTGTCGCGGGGCCCGGGGGTGCGCGTGATGGTGGGCGTGTGTGGGTCTCTGGTTGAGCAGCGAGAGGGGAGGGGTATGGGCGGGGTATGTGCGGTGGGGTGTGCTGTGTCGGTGTATGTGTCCGCTTGCCGCGGCGCGCTTGCGTGGGCAGTTGTAGGCCGGGCGGTTTGGAGGAGAAGCTTGCCGTCTTCTGCTGCCGCGGCAAGGATTTCGCAGACGAGCTTGCGTATCTGGTGGACCTCTTGGTCAGTGGTGGGAAGGGGGCAGAGCACCTCGAACGGCATTCCCAAGGTCTTTTTGCTTGATCGTTGACACAGCCAGAAACGCCACTTTAGGACGTTGGTCGGACATCGCAATCTTTGCAGCCATGGCAGGCGTGTCGTCCACAACAACCACTGCATCAGAATACCCACTGCCCAATAGATATTCGTCCAGGTACCACAGCACGTGAATCAGAGGCATGAAACCACCAAGGTTCTTGTTGTGCATCTCTTCGAAATGTCCAGTGGAATACAACACATAGTTCGGCAACTGTAAATGTGATGTATAAAGACGAATAACGGAGGCAGCAGTGCGCGAGGCCTCGCACACACAACGGCATCGTAACAGGCGAAAGAAGCAGATATACCTGCTTATCCCAGCGACTCGTTGTTCCGATCCACATACAGTGCTCGTCGAACTGATACGTACTGCTGGTCACGGGAGGCGATAACCAAGAGTATACCGGCAATGTGGTTGGATCCTTGTCCTTCTCCATACACCAGAGCCTCGGTATGTCGCGGCCAATACGGTGCACAACATCAGCCTCGCCATAGAAAATGACG
Source organism: Eutreptiella sp. 'Long Island Sound 2002' (assembly GCA_964036045.1). NCBI lineage: Eukaryota > Euglenozoa > Euglenophyceae > Eutreptiales > Eutreptiaceae > Eutreptiella > Eutreptiella sp. 'Long Island Sound 2002'. The sequence goes on along the minus strand of OZ038381.1, from coordinate 120,069,681 downwards.
TCTTTCCCCAACATCATCACATCGAACAGCCACTTCGGAACAAATCCTGCAGTGTCATATTCAACAAAAAGGTCAGCGTTGATGACCCACAACGGGTACTGCAGATCCCGGAAACGGGCTGGCGGTGTCTCTTCAATATCCTCAATACGGCAGGCCGTCAAAGAGAATTTGCTCCCTTGCTCGTCCTGCTTGGAGACATTGATCACATCGCCAGTACTCAGCTGTGTCTGTGACGGTGCCCATGACGGTGCCTCAGTCTTCCTTTGCAGTTGTTTCCGCACCGCCAGCGTCTGTGGTAATGGAGGTGGGCCCTTGTCCCCAGTCCGCCACAGAGGTGCATTGGTCAACGTCTTCCATGTTGGCCACGGCGACAGATACTTCGTACTTGTTGCGTCCGGCCAGTAACCCCAATTTCCCAGCCCAATTTTCAGTTGCGGCGTGCCCAGTGGTGCGACTTATGCTCGGATCTACGTATCGGCAGCTGTACCGATGCAAAAGCGGTGGTTGAGTGCGCGAGCTCTCCCGCACTGAAACCGCGACACTGACGCATACCTGCGGTCTGGTTGACATACTGCTTATTGTCCGGATGGTCAAGATGGAAAAAGACCCATTGATCCGTAATCTGCGCGTCAATGTAGTTCTGGGTGGTGCGTAAGGTCGAGTTCTTCAGGTTCATATGCGCACAGACGTTCTGCAATGAGCCCGGTAGATGCAGCCCCTCCAGCTTCTTGAAGGCATTCCTTGTAACTTCCTCTTTCCTGCTCTTAGTCTCGAGGTTCTTCATGCCAGTAACCGCCTCGCGACCGCAGTAATACGCCAGGGAGAAGATGTCCCTCCAGTTCTTCAATGTCGAGTCCTGCGAGGGAAAACAGTGTCATGGAGTGCGCGAGGCCTCGCGCACTGTAACCGTGCGATACACGAATACATACTGTGTGTCCTGCTTCCTCCAAAGCCTCGGGTGCAAGAAACGCAGAGTTGTCGGCAGCCTGGACAACAGCAATCTTAAACCGCTCGAAATCCTGTGGCTCTTTTTCCCGCTTCTGGTCCTCAATGTACAACAACATGTTGTCCAGCGCCTCGGACAGCGGAATCCACGTCACAGACTGGCTGTCAGCTTGTTGCAATCCTGCAACCTTGGCCCGGATCCTCCAAGGCATTTCGTACTTCAGAATGTCAACGTAGCAAAACTCCGGCCAGTCCTCCAATTCTTTGCCATCTGCGAGACGCAGTTCCTGAATCTTTCTGCATGTTTCTGTGCCATGTTGACCATTCAGAACGTAAAGTGAGCCATCTGCAAAGCAAATCACGTACCGAAGCGAAGAGAAGAAACTGACGCGTTCCCGTGGGAGGCCTGGCCACAGGACGCTGCGGTGGACACGCACAGGCAAGCAGACAGGCAAAGCACTGCGCTCACAGGGGCGTCATCACGCTCGTGTCATGTGACAAAGCGTTTCAGGATCCTTGCCACTCTGAAACAAGGGAACAAAAGTATGTACAGCAACACATCAGGATATGTACACATGGGGTTCAGACTGGACTGGGCTAAGGACATCACAGGACAATAGACACTCAGTCCCAACTCATATCCCAATCCCAGGTCCGACCCTCTCAGTGGCTGGCAGGGGCGGGGGCTCAAACACAACCCATGCCCTGCTCAGTCCGGACCCTGAAACCCTGCCAATAGGGGGGGTGTCCCGCCCAGCCACAGGCGAGTTCCTGGGAACCAAGGGGCTCCAAGGCTGACCAACAGTGGCTTCCTATGCTCCCTTAACAGCAGGTCCCAAATCCCCTCTGAGCCGGAGAGAAGGCCCCGCCATTATCCCCTGGGAGTTGGTAGCTGAAAATGGGCTGTTTCAGCCCAAACTGATATTGGCCCCAAAAAACCAAAAATGATCCCTCGTTCGGACCAGCCAGAGGTAGGGACGAGGCAACTGACCCTATGCCCTTGGAGTAGGATCTCCCTGAAGCCCCCACCCAACCTGGTTTCCTCTGAGGTGCCGGCATCAGGGCACCACGGGTTCGTCAAGTGGGGTCATGATACCAAAATTACCAAAATTGGCGTGATTTCCTCGGGTGGCTCGCCCGGCCAGTGCAAGGCCAATGACCCACAGGATAGGAGGCAGGACCTAGGACCTATATCTGAGTGTACAACTTGAAGTTGGGTCCGGGTTCTCTAAGGGTATAGAGATATGGGGCCGCCAATTGACCACACGGGGGGGTGAAATTGGGGTCCCAAAAGGGGGTCATTTTGGCTGCTCAAAATGAGCCAAAATCGGGGGTGCTCCCAATAGTATATCTCCACGCCGGCTTGGAGATCCGATTTGCCATTCCACACGCGATCGACCCGGAGTCCGACAAAGACTACAATGCCCTTGGCTCTCAAAGATCTCCATGCCACTCGGCGTGGTGACAATCCGAAATGGGTCCACAAATGCTAAAATGGCAAAATTGTCCACACTCACTTTGGGCTAGCACCTTATCGAAGGTTGCTCCGATTCGCCCACGTGGTGTGCAAGCCATGAGGACCAATATCCATAACACCCATGTCATATGTGGTCCATTGGTCCATGCGTCCCGCGTGCACGAGGGGGCTGAACATGGTGCATGGCGGGCAGAAGATGTGGAAAATTGCTCACAATGGCCAAAAATGCGCACACTCATGGTTGGGGCAAATGAGGCACATGTCCGACTTGGACCGGAGTGTGCCATAGGATTGGTATCAAGTCATATGCGTCCAACATATCTTTTGGGCGTCGCCGAAATCCCTCTGGTTTTGGGAATGGCAGGGTCGCCAAGTGAGCCCATGATTTGGAATGGTCCCAAATCGCCAACATGGCGGCCACGGTATGCCAAGCCCAAGGGGAGTTGCTCGCCAGGTCCAAGATATGTTGGGCACCGAAAGATGTACCCTCAAAACATACTTGGGTCATGATGTCAATTGAGCGCAACGTTGAGATACGCGGTCGCCACTTGACATCATGACGGACAGAAAACAGCAATATTGGCGAAAAAACACGCAAAAGTGCCTTGAAAGCTCCACAAATATATTATAATATCTTCGGCTTGGATTGAGTAATCCACCAATCCTTCTAAACACAATGACTCGACACCAATGACCTTCGATTCCACCTATGTGCTCCACTTGGGGCGCTTTGGAAGGTCGCGCGCGCTGCCTCCCAAGTGGGCACATGCAAATATGGAATATTGCAAAAAACACACCTTGCTCGCAACGCATCGCTTCGGGAGCGCTCCACAAGCGTCCCTTCGCGAAGGTTAGGCTTGCGAGTGTTGGTTGGGAGTACAATCAAGGGCCTCGTGCGATATGGGGTCCATTGGCGGGTTAGTCTTGGAATGGTGCACCCGCCAAATGGGCACGTGATATGACACCAAATATGGCATACAACCCTACCCTCGCCTTCTACACCCAACCTAGTGGCCTAGAATCAAAGTATGCCTATATTCTAGAGTAACTTTGGTCCCTTAACACGCATGCAAGTGCTTTGGTCGAAAATCGACCTCCTTTCGGAAAGCCGAATTTTAGCATGCACGCAAAATATATTGCCAATATATGTATGGAGATCATATATGTACTATCCGGGGAAGACAAGTGATATGCCCCGGATGTAGAGGCAAGCATGGGTGGGGCAAATGCCAACTCAACATACTTCTACACGTACTTGGACGCCAAGTACGTGAAAAAGCGCACTTCTTGGAGAACACTCAAAAAAAATAACCCTTTGGGCTCATCCTATGACTATGGGGGGCAAAACCTCATACACAGTGCCTATGAGGCACGTTAATTCGTCCTTGGGCGCTTGAACGCTCGTAGCCCTTGTTATTCCACTTGGGGGTTGAAAGAGCCTTCGGCCGCCCAGATTTTCTGGGAAAAATCTGGGACGCGATGCGTTCTATCAAGGAAAAAATTGCGGATCACTCGAAGACTGTTTCAGTCTTAACTTCAAGAAAAATCGTTCTGCAGAATTATCTAATGCAGTGCACGGGACGGGCGACGTCTGGCGGCGATTTCACGACAATTAGAAATCGCGGTAGAAATCGGGTATTTCATCGATTTCCGACAGAAAATCGCCTAAGACAATAAAGTTACGGTAATTCTACATCGATTTAATGGTTAGTAATCGGATTCCAGATTTCGCGGGTTAGAGAACAGGGATATCCCGCTGACAGCCGGTGTCAACGGCTTCCGCACGGGTGTAACGGCTCACAGGCCTCCGGGCCATGGGCCATAACGGGTGTGACGGCTCACAGGCCTCCGGGCCATGGGCCATAGGTTCTGGGTACCACTTCACCCCCCTCCTTAGAGCAAACCCTGGGGGGGGCTCGATAACACCCAAGCATGGCAGCGGGTACCCAGGACCATCCCCTGAAGGGGGGGGTGTCACATCCTCACTTCAGGCTAATTTGCGGGTTAGGCTGCCCAGTACAATCCCACAGTAAGACAGGTACGGTGCTGTAGCTGTTGGTAACTGCAAGTATAGTATCAAGTATCAAGTTCCGGGTCCTGGCGGCGATTGTTCGGCATCCAAATGACCCGTTAACCCATTCCAGGCGCACCGGGTGCCGGCTGCGACGGTCACTACCACAGTGGCAGTGGCATACACGGCCAACATAGGCGTCACCCGACGACCAAGGTGGTCCCACAGGTCGAAAGCGACCACAAAGATCCATCAGGCTACCCCAGGCTTCCCAAGGCCGCAGTCTGGGGGAGAGTCCCCACGGGTCCTTCCTTGGGCGCACCATGTCCATATCCACGACGCGAGTCCAGAGTGCTAAAGCCGAACGAGCTCCTCCATAAGGGATCGGGCATCAAGGCCGTCTTTTCCCTCGCCCCGTTACCACGAAGGCCATGCATGGGGGAGTCCCCATGCAGTCTGGGCAGAGGTGTCGACTCCTCAAACCACCAGTTTCCCAGGCAGAATGACCAAGGTCAGGACACCGGAGGTCGCCACCCAACTGCAAGTGCGTCTGCGAGTCGGTAGGCTCACACTGGGACTGACAGTGGCGGACCGCTGGGAGTGTAGTCAGGCAACTGGGCTTCCCGCCTGGCGCTTTCAGGACCTCAGCACATCACAGCCACCAGGGCACACGGTATCACGGGCACTCAAACAGAAAAATCTGTACTTAGGTACTGGTCCAGGCTGGACCTTATGTAAGAGCATGTACACGGCGACTCAAGGCGCCTGCGTATTCCGATTCGCATCCCCTCGGGGGGGGGGAAACAGTCCATAGGCGCTGATGGGCTGATAATACGCAACATACAGATGCACATATCCTGGGGGGCAGAAAAGTAAGCAATAAACCGGGTAAATAGGCGTGTAAACACACTCTGGACAGAGTGCCAAACCACGCCCCGGTTAGGATAAGGCATATGCAGGAGGGTGGACAGGAAAACGCCTGAGTTCAGGCCATATATAGTCTGCAGACACACGTAGACTGGTCTGGATCCCGCAAGTGCCATGGGACTAGACCACACACCAAAAAATTGCAATGCCGATGACAGCGGCATCCGTTGCGCAACGTCGTATGGGCTTCAAGGCCCTAAGAGCTCAGGAAATGGTAAGGTCAGTCGCCCTGCCTGGTTTCCCAAGGAATCAGCAGGCGGGGAGTGACTAATAGGAGTGGAAGAGAGGGGCCATCCTCCCCTGGATTCAGCAGGGGGGGGTATATGGCGACTCTGATGGCAGGTCACCGGAAGATGGAAGAGAGCAAGCAGGTCAGGGACGATCCGTCGACCTAACAAGCGCTCAAAATGCATCAGGGGAGAGCTCAGGGCGGTGATCAGGCGCCCCTGGCTGCAATTGCCAGGGTGAGTGCTGCCAAGTCCGCGACATGGATCCTCGTCTTGTCCTTGCGGATGTAGTCCATGAAGGGGGTATTAATCCGCGGCACGAACGAGGAGACGGGTTCCGAGGTGTCGTGGGACGGCCCATAGCCTCGCCAACGAACCTTGAACTCCAGGCCTCCGGGTGCCGAGGCGTTCGGACGCTGGGCCAGGATCCTCTCGACGGTATGGTCGTCCTGCTCAGCGTAGTCGTCGTCCGAATCAGCCTCATGTGCGGCATAGTCCAGGGACACATGTTGGCCACAGAGGTTGGGTTCCCGCACACGGAGTTGACTCTCTTGGCGCTCCCGGAACTGTCCGTGACCCACCCTGATGCGGTAGGTGTCCTCACCAATCCTGCGGACCACCTCTTCAGGTGTGAACCAGGTTTTGGTGCGGTGGGTGCCCATAGGGCGGGGTCTGATCACCCACACTGGGTCTCCCACCCTGAACGTTTGCGCTGACGAGCTCGGGGCGGACTTCTGACGCTCAGCATGCTCCTTCTCGAGCTGCTGGCGGATGTCCCGCGCCGTTGCCTCTTGCCGCGCAAAGAATTCCTTGGCGTCCATGGCCATACCATCACCAGACAAGGGAAGTCCCCGACCCAGGGGGTCCCTGCCGAACAGAATCTGGTGAGGGGACAAACCAACCGGAGTGGGCGTGTCATGATGGGTCTTCAGAGCGGGCCACATCTCCTCAGACCAGTTCCGACGTGGATTGGTGATGTGAATCTTAGGCAGCTTCTCGAACAGCTGCCGTCCAGCCACTTCAGCTCCGCCGTTAGACCGGCTGAGATAGGCGACACTCTTGGCATGACGTATTCCCATGAGGGAACACATGGCCTTGAACCAGCCACCAGTAAACTGGGGCCCTCGGTCACTGCAAATGGTGCGGGGGATGTCAAAGACGGTCAGCCAATGACGAATCATCATGACTGCCACTTCCTTGGCAAGCAACCCCTTTTTGCGTGCCGGAACGGCTACTACGTAGCCGCTGTGGCGGTCCACACAAAGGACCACACAGTCAAAGGTCTCCTTGCCAATGTGCACTTCGGGCATGGAGAAGACGTCCATGGCCACGCTCCCCATGGGCTGGTCAAGCACCGGAGTCCATTGGGCTTCCCCCTTGACGTTCCGGTTATCGGGATTGCAGGCCTGACAGACCGAGCAACCCTTCCTGACATTCTTGATGGCGGTGTAGAGACCGATCTGGTCGATCTCAAACCGGCGCTGCATGTCCAGGGCTTGCTTCTTGACCCCTGGGTGCATCATGTGGTGGTGCCAAGCCTCACATAGCTCGAGCACTTGGGACTCTGAGACCAGCAGCTTACCATTCCGGTAGAGCTTGCCATCTTCCTCAGTCAGCCCCTTTGGTCACTTCTGCCCGTCATCAGGGTCGGTCACAGCCCTATATTCGGCCTGAAAGGCCTCGGACTTAGCGTAGTCGTCGGTCCAGTCGTCCTGGAGGCAAGATTCAGGGAAGAGGTGCTTGTCGGACTCAGGTCCATCAGGGGCGAGTACTCTGACCGCTCTGCCCATCCTCGTTCCGAGGGGGGCATCCGCAGCCATGACGACGAAGCATTTAACACCCTCCTCCTCCATCAGGCGCTCCATTTCTATGATTCTCTTGGCCTCAGCGGTCTCAGCCTCATCGCCACGGGCAGACACGTCTGTCATGCCTTTGCTGGCGGGATAGGCCCACCTACTGAGACAGTCCGCCACGCTGTTGTCCTTACCAGGAACATACACAACCGTGAGGTCGAACTTGGCCAACGTCTCATGCCATCTTGCCCGTCGGGAGGCGGGACCAGAAGGGGTTGTCCACGTGCTCCTTGTGCCACGACTGCAGACTCTGATGGTCGGTGCAGACGGTGACGGGATGGAGGGCTATGTCCCCAGCCCATTTCCTGAGAGCCATGACGGTGGCATACGCCTCCTCTTCTCGGGGCGTCCACGTCCGTCTCTGGTCTTCCGCCAGGACTCGGCTCCAGAAGGCCACTGGCACGTGCCTCCCATCGTCAAGCACTTGTTCCAACACAGCGCCAACGGCGTAGTGGGAAGCGTCGGTGCGCAGGACGAACCCTCGGTCAGGATCCACGAGGTGCAGACCCACTGCGGATAGCAGCGCCTGCTTCATCCCCTCAAAGGCACGGTCGGACTCAGCATTCCAGACCAGAGCCTTCTTGGACCCCTTCTTGGTCTCCTCTCGGTTGCCCTTGAGCATGGTCGTCATGGGGGCTGCATACTCGGCATACATCTTTATATACCCCGAGTAGTAGTTGCAGAACCCCAAGTACGCCTGTAGCTCTGAGACCGTTTTGGGCTTTTCCAAAGGCTCAATCGCAGCCACCCTGCCAGGTATGGGCTTCCGCTGCCCGTTCCCGACTACGTGGCAAGCGAAGACCACCTCGCTTACCGCAATGGTGGCCTTGTCACTGCTGCCCGTGAGTTTGTGCGGAACCAGAAGGTCCAGCACTCGGGTGACGTCCCTCTCATGTGCCTCCAGGACCTCCTCATAGCTCATACTGGGGTCCCCAGACGCGATGATCACGTCATCCACGAAGGGGTCCGCACAGTCACGCACCGGCTCAAGCAGGTTCTCCAGCATCCGCTGAAAAGCCGCATTGCCGTTGGTAACGCCCATGGGCATCACACTCCACTGGAGAGGTCCGAGTGGGGTGCTCATGGCTGTGCAGGCAGGGGACTCCTCAGCGAGAGGCATCGGATGATAACCATGTTTTAGGTCAATCACCGTGAAGATCCTCCGTCGGTGTTGTTTTTGCAGCATGTCCTCAATGAGGGGCAGCGTACAGCTGTCATGCTGCGTTTCGGCGTTCAGGCCGCGGTAGTCGACCACGAGCCGCCACTCACCGGCCACCTTCTTGGGGACGACGAAGCACGGGGAGGCCCACTCGGAGTGGCACGGCTCAAGCCAGCCTCTCTCGATGAAATCACGGAGGATCTTCTCCATGGCCTCCTTCCTCTCGCCCCTCAGGGCAAACTCCCGGTGTCGATACACACGGGGGTCCTGCTTCAGTCGTATCTTGGACTCGCCATACGGTCCACGCACCGGTGGGGGAAACACAGGTTTTTTTGCTGAAGAAGGTATCGCCATACTTCTGCTGCAGCCTGGCCCTCAATGCCTGGATCTTGGGGAAATATTCGGACGCCGCCTTGGCTTTTCCGGGCACCTGGACCACTGAGCTTACTTGAGGGGTAGCGACCCCACTCGGTTTTGGCTCAGGTGGTCTTCCCAGGTGGCCCAAAGGGCCATCTCTGGTCTTGCCTCGGAATAGGTCGCTGTAGGTGGGTGGGTTACCCCCGATTGGCTCGTCCTGGCTGGACATGTGGTCCAGTACCCTCCTTACGAAGGTATCCCCATCAAAGGAACCAGAGACGATAGAGTCCACTTCCCACCAGGCTTTGTCCTGGCCCTTGCCCTCACGCTGGCTTCCCCAGTCGTGAAAGGGCTGATCCATATACCCCTGAACCAGATCCAACTCCTCTTCAGTGAGGGGGTCCTCCGATTCTCCGATGTCAACAGGGGAAACCGCAAAGCATTGCCGCCAGGGCTCCGCTACAATGCGGTTGACGCACACGAAGTCCGTTGTGTCGGCCTGTTCAAGGCCCCCATCCACATAGTGGAATTCCGTTGGCCTTCTCTGGGGTGGCATGGGCTGTCCCTTAGCGTCCTGATAGACACTCTCTCCAGCCAGTAGGACGACCTTGTTTAAGGTCATGTTGGTCAATGAGACCACCCAATGTCGGGTGCCTTTCTCCTGGGTGCATATGGGAGAAAGCCGGAGTCCGTCTCCATCATGAAGTCGTAACCAACGATCATGTCCCAATCCATCTCGGCCTCGTAGAAGCGACCTTGCAGGAGGATTTCCTTGCCGAGGTCCGGGCGGCTCAGCTCACGATGGTTCACGAACTGCAGCCCAATGGCCGCTTCCTTCGTGCCTCCCACCATGTACTGGCCGTTCGCCACCTTCAGCCTGACAGGTTTCCGACTGTCGGTCAAACACTCCGGCGGAAGTAGGCCAGCCTTGACCAAGCTGACCTGAGCTCCCGTGTCGACCAATACGTCGAAGACCTTCTCCACTTCGCCGCATAAGGCACGGACCTTAAGGTGCAACTGCCGCTCACGCCCCACTCGGCGCACGGCGTGCAAGCTCAGGATCTCCGGTTGTTTCCAGAAGCTCAACAAGCGTCTGGTGCAGGTCGTGGACAATGGGCTCAGGCTGCCCATGTGCACCATCCAGCTGCGGTCCGGGTGATCCTCCGATACTCTCGGATAGATCTTGAAGCACATCAAATACATTCTTGGTCGGGAAGGATGGACGGGTGCAAGGGTTCGTGCCTTCACTTGCCCTCACCCCGCCACCGCGACTGTCGGGTGCCGGACCGGGCCTTCCGCCCGCGGCAATCCCTTTGTGCTTATCGACTCCCGACTGGGATCGTGTGGCGCTTCCCACGACACCATCCTGAGACTGCCCTAGCTGGGGCCCTTGGCTGCAGGGGCTCCGCTAAGGGGCGTCTGTAGTGGTAGTAGGGGTACTCTCCTCCGCATCAACCTCGTTGACACCCTTCTTCTTTCCCCTTTTCCTACCCTTCTTGTCCTTGTCCTCGTTCTTGTCGTTCTCTTTGTTCTCCTTGTTCTTGTTGTCCGACCTGGGGACCCAGTTCCTCTTGATCTCCTGGATCTCCTTGGCCAGCTCGGTCCCCATCGACATCAGCTTGGACAGCTCGTCCTTGTCGACCTCCACCTTGGTCTTTCAGGTACCCGCGGGTCCAAGCTTCTTCGACCCGTGCGCCTTCTTGTAGGCCTCCGTGTCGGCCTGGTGGATGGGGCATGTCCGGTGGTCATGGTTGAAGCCTTGCTTCCTCCCATAACACACGAAACAACCCTGAGGGTGAGCTCGTATGAACTCCCCAAAGGACAGCGGAGGGTTGCCAATGCGGCGGGGGTCCTTCTTCTCCTTCTTCTTCCAACCCTGCTGCAGGGGCTTCCAGCTTGCCCGGTGGCTCCCCGTGTTCAGGTTGTTGGCCAGGAAGGCACAAACGGCCATTTCGGCGGGCTCATCGTCGTCGTCATCGTCCACGAGAGCTTCATCGCCATCGGCTCCCGCTGGGTCCATGGCAGCTTCCCCGCCAGGCCCCTCGCCAACGTAGTTGACGTCACGGTTGCCGGGCCTCAACCCGCGGGTGTGGTGGAGGTTCCGGTACTCCTTAAGTACCTCCTCTCCAGGTAGGTAGGTAGGTGCACTCGGTCGTGGAGAGGCGCCCCATGGTTCCCCCTGGCGTCGACCCTGTGACGAACAGGAAGAGGCTCTGCGCGTGAAGAGGGGAGGCGGCTTACATCCCGCTAGACCTGACTGTTGGCCCCCAACAAAGCAGCCCCGGGCTACACCGGGAGGGCTGATCGCCGCCAGCGTGACATGCTTGTCTTGCCGGGAGGGTGGGCCCCCGTGCTTGCGCACGTCCCCTCCTTTGGGCGGAACCCTAGGGGTTCACCGGACTTCCTGGCGTATCCCGTTCCCAAGGCATGCATGCATGTTCTTGGTACTAGGGTTCCGAGGCGCTTGGGTGTCGCACGCTCCGCCTCGAGTCCCAAAGCAGCGCAGGCCTTAGGATGCAGCCTTACCCCCGGGCTCCGGATCTCGTTTGGCCGGGTCACCTGCATGGCACGGGCTGCCTCAGTGCCCGGGCTGTGGGCACTGGGTTTCCTACTGTTGGCTTGCGTTTGTGGTTGGGTCCGGGTTGCGGTTGGTCGTGGGTTTTGTTTACCCCTGCCTGTTGTGGCTGGGGTCTTGGGTGGGTGTGTTTGGGCTCGGTTTGTGGTGTTGTCCCTCTTTTGCAGGCTGTTTGTGGTGTTCGTGGTTGGGCTTTGGTGTGGGCCTGCTTTCGGGACCTGTGTGGTTTCCTGCGCGTTTCCCTTGTCCCCCGCCGTTTCCGGTTCCGGTGTGCGGTGTGGGCGTGCGTGCTGGGCCCGGGTCTCGGCTGTGCCCCGCCCTTCTTGGCTGGGTTGTCGGGTTGTGTTTTTTGCGCTCTTTTTTTTTTCTTTTTTTTTCCGGTTGCTGGGTGTCCCTGTCCCGGGCCTTTTGGTCTCTCCCCCCGTCTCCTTTCTTTCGGGCTGGGCTGCGGGCCTTTTTGTTTTTTTTTTTTCTGCTTGTTTCGGTGCCCCTTTTCCCGGTGGGCCGCTGTTCCTGGCTTGGTGTTGCCGGTCTTGGCTTGGTGGTCCCCCTGTGCCTGTTTGGGGGTCCTGTCTTCGGTGCCCTCTGGGTGGGGGGTTTCGCCCTCTTCTGTGTTGTTGGTGGGCGGTTTGGTGGCTGTGGGCTGTTTTCGCGCGCCCGCCCCCCCCCCCCTTTTTTTTTTTCGGGGGGGGGGCCTGCCGGGCTGTTCCTCCCTTTGCCTTCCCTCGGCTGGCGGTTGCTCTGTGGCTGGTGTGTGGTGTGGTTGGTCCCTCGCCACTCCTGGCGGAGGTTCCTGTGTGCTACTCCCCGCGACTCCTGGCTGGGTTTCGCTGCCGGTGGTTGTGGGCGGTCCCCGCCACTCCTGGCTGGGGTTTGCCGGCGGCGGTGGTGTCTGGTGTGTGGCGGTGGTGTGTTGGTGGGGTTGTGGCTGGTGTGTGGTGTGGTTGGTCCCTCGCCACTCCTGGCGGAGGTTCCTGTGTGCTACTCCCCGCCACTCCTGGCTGGGTTTTGCTGCCGGTGGTTGTGGGCGGTCCCCGCCACTCCTGGCTGGGGTCCGTTGGCGCCGTTGCTGTGTGGTGTGTGGTGTGTGGCGGTAGGGTGTTGGTGGGGTTGTGGCTGGTGTGTGGTGTGGTTGGTCCCTCGCCACTCCTGGCGGAGGTTCCTGTGTGCTACTCCCCGCCACTCCTGGCTGGGTTTCGCTGCCGGTGGTGGTGGGCGGTCCCCGCCACTCCTGGCTGGGGTCCGCTTGCGGCGGTGGTGTGTGGTGTGTAGTGTGTGGTGTGTGGCGGTGGTGTGTTGGTGGGGTTGTGGCTGGTGTGTGGTGTGGTTGGTCCCTCGCCACTCCTGGCGGAGGTTCCCGTGTGCTACTCCCCGCCACTCCTGGCTGGGTTTCGCTGCCGGTGGTGGTGGGCGGTCCCCGCCACTCCTGGCTGGGGTCCGTTGGCGGCGTTGCTGTGTGGTGTGTGGTGTGTGGCGGTGGTGTGTTGGTGGGGTTGTGGCTGGCGTGTGGTGTGGTTGGTCCCTCGCCACTCCTGGCAGAGGTTCCTGTGTGCTACTCCCCGCCACTCCTGGCTGGGTTTCGCTGCCGGTGGTGGTGGGCGGTCCCCGCCACTCCTGGCTGGGGTCAGTTGGCGCCGTTGCTGTGTGGTGTGTGGTGTGTGGCGGTGGTGTGTTTGTGGGGTTGTGGCTGGTGTGTGGTGTGGTTGGTCCCTCGCCACTCCTGGCGGAGGTTCCTGTGTGCTACTGCCCGCCACTCCTGGCTGGGTTTCGCTGCCGGTGGTGGTGGGCGGTCCCCGCCACTCCTGGCTGGGGTCCGCTTGCGGCGGTGGTGTGTGGTGTGTGGCGGTGGTGTGTTGGTGGGGTTGTGGCTGGTGTGTGGTGTGGCTGGTCCCTCGCCACTCCTGGCGGAGGTTCCTGTGTGCTACTCCCCGCCACTCCTGGCTGGGTTTCGCTGCCGCTGGTGGTGGGCGGTCCCCGCCACTCCTGGCTGGGGTCTTTTGGCGGCGGTGGTGTGTGGTGTGTTGTTGGGGTCCCTCGCCACTCCTGGCGGAGGTTCCTGTGTGCTACTCCCCGCCACTCCTGGCTGGGTTTCGCTGCCGCTGGTGGTGGGCGGTCCCCGCCACTCCTGGCTGGGGTCCGCTGGCGGCGGTGGTGTGCGTGCTGTGCTTGGCCGGGTCGGCGGGCCGGCCTCCCGGGCCCGTTGTGGTGCGCCTCACCTTTTCCTTTGGCCGCTTTGTCTTTCTGCTTTGCTTGCCCCCCTCCGGGCTGGGGTTGCCCCTCTCTCTTTCGCTGCTGTTGCCGTTCCTCGTTGGCTGGGGTTTGTGGTGTGTGGGTTGGCTGTTGCTTGGCACCTGTTCGTGTGCCGTGGTTCTTTGCGTGTTGTGCGCGCTCTCCGGGTTTGTGGCACCCGGCGGCCGTCGCTGCTTGGGTGCAAGGGTTCGTGCCTTCACTTGCCCTCACCCCGCCACCGCGACTGTCGGGTGCCGGACCGGGCCTTCCGCCCGCGGCAATCCCTTTGTGCTTATCGACCTCCGACTGGGATGGTGTGGTGCTTCCCACGACACCATCCTGAGACTGCCCTAGCTGGGGCCCCTGGCTGCAGGGGCTCCGCTAAGGGGCGTCTGTAGTGGTAGTAGGGGTACTCTCCTCCGCATCAACCTCGTTGACACCCTTCTTCTTTCCCCTTTTCCTACCCTTCTTGTCCTTGTCCTCGTTCTTGTCGTTCTCTTTGTTCTCCTGTTTCTTGTTGTCCGACCTGGGGACCCAGTTCCTCTTGATCTCCTGGATCTCCTTGGCCAACTCGGTCCCCATCGACATCAGCTTGGACAGCTCGTCCTTGTCGACCTCCACCTTGGTCTTTCAGGTACCCGCGGGTGCAAGCTTCTTCGACCCGTGCGCCTTTTTGTAGGCCTCCGTGTCGGCCTGGTGGATGGGGCATGTCCGGTGGTCATGGTTGAAGCCTTGTTTCCTCCCATAACACACGAAACAGCCCTGAGGGTGAGCTCGTATGAACTCCCCAAAGGACAGCGGAGGGTTGCCAATGCGGCGGGGGTCCTTCTTCTCCTTCTTCTTCCAACCCTGCTGCAGGGGCTTCCAGCTTGCCCGGTGGCTCCCCGTGTTCAGGTTGTTGGCCAGGGAGGCACAAACGGCCATTTCGGCGGGCTCATCGTCGTCGTCATCGTCCACGAGAGCTTCATCGCCATCGGCTCCCGCTGGGTCCATGGCAGCTTCCCCTGCCAGGCCCCTCGCCAACGTAGTTGACGTCACGGTTGCCGGGCCTCAACCCGCGGGTGTGGTGGAGGTTCCGGTACTCCTTAAGTACCTCCTCTCCAACCCACTCCAGGATCTCGTCTCAGCTCATCCGCGCCGGGATGGCCTGCAGATGGATGGTCTGGCCGCTCACGTCACACTCATCAAGGCGCCACATCGCGGTCTATTCGCGATCGCCCGAGACGGTGATGAGGAGAGCGTTCCGCAGGGAGTGCCGTTTGACGTCCCGGGCCACGTTCTTCCTTGTCCAAGCCACCACGTTCGTATGATACTCCTTGGGGAGCATCATCTTGACCGTGTGGTTGGACTTGGCCCTCTTGGCTTCCTCCTTGGTGACCCTCTTGATCCATGCTTCCGGCAGCATGGAGAGCAGGCGAGCCTGCTCGTCACCCTCATTCCAGTCCTCCACATTGCGGCGGAAGAGGGTGTATTGCCCCCGGAAGTCTCGCCAATCCCGTAGGCGGATCTCCCGACCATCATGCTGAAGCTTGATGGACTTCCACCGCTTGGCAGCCACCTGCGGAGCGTCCACCCGCTCCTGCTCGTTGAGCCACTTCTTGGCTTCCTTGAGGGTCTTGATTTTCCCCTCCTTGGTCGCCACGAAGTATAGCTCTTGGAGCACTTCCGGCAGGCGGTACCTGAACCGTTTGAAGACATATCTCTCCGCATCTGCGGGATCCATGTCTTCAGTGACGGTCACTCCCCAATCGTCCAGCTTCTCCAAGAAGCGGTCGAGGTTGAGGGGGTTGCCATCGTACATGGGGGGCTTGATGTCCTTCAGGTCTTCCCACACGGCGGGGTCCGCGGCCTTAGAGACCATGAACGCCGGCCGCGAGGTCGACCGAGGTTCCCATCGGCGTCCCCCACGGACTCCCACGGCCGCCACTTCCATCTCTTCCCGGTATCGGTGTGGCTACGCCGTGGTTCCTCCATGTACGCTGAACCTAGATGTTCACGCCGTACTCCTTCCATGTATGCCTCCTTATCACGGCGCCGGCGGCTGCGTTCAGCGGCCTCCCATCGTACACCACGTGGCGGGGAAATGCCGAATTCCTCCAGATCTTCCTCGCCTCCGCCGATATCCCACTCCACGTCTCCTCCGGGGACCTCATCCCTGAGTCCACCATAACGTCCGCCAACCCTTGGGATTGGCTCCGGGGCTGATGCGGGGCGTCGGGGGCGTACTGGTGTCCGCGGTGGAGCACGGCGGTTCTGGTACTCCGCCCTGAGCCACTCATCACGCCACTCCTCACTGCCACTGCCGGGGGGCACGCGCTTGTTACGGCGGCCCGCGCTGTGGTGAGAGGGGGCGCTGAGAGAGGGGGCACTGGCGCAGGGGCGACTCCTGGGGGCTCCGCCGGGGGCGTGGGGTCTGCCTGGACCTGGTCCAGGTCCCCAGCCGTCGTCTGACGAGCCAGACTCCAGGGGTGGGTGGTCGCTGCCAACGCTCCCACGGCCTTCCAGCGCGTCCAACCTCTG
The DNA here is from genome assembly GCA_964036045.1 of Eutreptiella sp. 'Long Island Sound 2002'. Classification (NCBI taxonomy): domain Eukaryota; phylum Euglenozoa; class Euglenophyceae; order Eutreptiales; family Eutreptiaceae; genus Eutreptiella; species Eutreptiella sp. 'Long Island Sound 2002'. Next base: position 120,053,401 of record OZ038381.1, on the reverse strand, counting down.
CTGCAGGCCGTTGATGACCTTGTTCAGCAGCCTGGTCTCGCCCCTGGCGATGTTCAGCTCCTTCTGGGCGGCGGTCGCGACCTTGGCGATATTGACCATCTCCGTCTTGGCGATGTCCAGCTCCTTCTGCGCGCCCGTGGCGACCCTGGCGATGCGGGTCATCTCGCCCTTGCCCTTGTCTACCTCGCGCTCGAGGAAGTGGACCCTCCTGCAGAGGTGGACAATCCACCGCCAGGTGGCATCCGGGTCATCGTTCCCTGGTGGGTCGTCGGGGTCCCCAGGGGGTCCTCCAGGAGGGCCTCCGCTGGCTCCGCTCGGTCCAGGGGGTCCTCCCCCGCCCGGAGGTCCGCCTCCAGGGCGTCCACCTGGTGGGCGTCCTCCGGGGGGTCCTGATGGTCCTCCGCCAGGGGGTCCCGCTGGGTCTCCGCCGGGTCGCCTTGGTGGGTCCGAGGATGGGGGACTCTTCGTGTAGTCGAAGTCCATGTCATCATCCTCGTCCATGTCGCCCCACCTGGGTGTCTTGGTCTCGGAAGACTCCGAGCTCCGGTAGGGAGGAGGGAGATCGTCACCCTCACCCTCCGACTCCATGGGAACGTCTCCGCCTCCTCCGCCAGCCACTCCTCGGCGATGTCGGCGGTTTTGTCCATCCCCGTCGCTGGCGGTGAAGAAGGGGTCGGACTCGTGGGGGTGTCCGCCCGCTGGCCTCCGTGACCTCTCGGGGGTCTTCCCCTTACCCTTCCTCTGTCGGTAGGCGGTGGGGCCACTGCTCCCACTGCTGCCCGTGTCGACCTCCTCCGGATCCAGCGCCATCTTGGAGGAGGCGTTGCCTTCGAAGAGCCTTCGAAGGGTCTCCACTCAGGATCCTCCCGGGGGAGTCTCGCGGCGGAGCTTGGCGTCCGCCTCCTCCATTGCGGCGGCCGTCGCTGCGGCAGCTCGCCTTTGGGCCTCCTCCCGGGCACGAGCCGCCTCGGCTTCCCCGGCCTGCTGCAGCCGGGCCTTCTCCGCTTCCAGCGCTGCCAGCTCCGCCTCCCTCTTGGCCCTCTCCTCAGCGACCTTCCGTCGCGCGGCCTCGATGGCGTCCTTCCTGGCGGCATCCGCCTGGGCCTTGGCCGGCGCTTCGGCGTGGGCCCTTTCCTCCGCCTCCTTCTTTGCCCACTCTTGAGCAAGCGCCTCCTCCAGCGCCTTAACCTCGGCCTCCTTGCAGGCAATGGCCTCCTGGGTCAGGCGAGCTTCCTCGGCGGCTGCCGCCACCTCACCCTTGACCCGGGCAGTCGCTGCCTCATGGGCGGCTGCAGCCGTGAGACCGGCCGCGATGGCTGCGACGGTCGAGACGTGGAAGGCCATGCCTCTGCCCCAATCGGTGGCCTCCTCCTGCGCGATGCCGGCGGCGTCCTCCACGGCAGCGTTCTGCTGCGTGGCCCGTTGCTGGGCAACCCGAAGGTTCCAGGGCATCCCACAGGCGCGCTCGCAGGCGTGCGCCACGTCCCTTTGGCCGGGAGCGACGCTGCTGCTGGAGCTGGCCTGGTCGGCCGGCATCCTCCCCCGGTGGGCCGACTCCACGTCGCTGCTGGGGCCTGACTTCCTCAGGTGCAGCTGACGGGGCTTGGCCTTGGCCTGCTTGGCGACTTGGAGGAAGTCGCCAAGGGTGGTATGGCCGGGGTGGTGACCGCCACTGGCCTGTTGGGGGCTGGGGGCTGGGGTTCCGCCCTTGGCAGCTTGGGCGGCTTCGGCGGCCAGGGACTCCTGGTACTCCCGCCACTTCCTGTCCTGCTTCCTGTCCCCGGCGGACCGCTTCTCCTTCCCAGGAGACGCGCTGCCGCTGCTGCTGCCCTGCAGCGTGCGCTCGGTCCCCGGCTCCGGGAACTTCCTTTTGATCATGTCCCACATGGAGACGTTGATCGTGGCGCCCGACGGGTACTCGTTGGGTCTCGTCCTCCTCAATCCCGTCGGGGCGCAGCCCTTCGCCGGGCCTGTCTGGCTGGGTCCAGACCCTCCAGCGCTTCGTGCGGAAACGGTAGGCATACCCTTCCACCCGCAGCCAGTCTTCCACTGCCTGCAGGCGGTCGGCGCCCATATCCTCGCGGAGCTCGAAGTTACCGGGCATGCCGCCTTCGCACTCGGGGTGGCTGTGGCGGTAGTGCTGGTCCCACAACAACCCACGCAGTAGGCGCACCGCATGGGGGTGGTGCCGCCTCTACGTCTTGCCCGCTTCTTGCCAGTTTACCATGGCAGCGGGGGGCGTACTTGGTTTTGAGGTCCTTGGTGGTGGTTGTTGAAGCGGTTGCTCCGGTGTGGTTGTGAAGGTGGGTGACGCAGCTGGGAGTGCGGCCGGTACTGGTCGGCCGATGGGACTCGCTGATGTGGGAGTCCTGGTCTTTCCACCTCCTTCACGGTCGCGGCGCTTCCGTGGTCGCTCAGGGCGATGCTCTGGGCGCCGCTGCGGGCTCCGTGATGGTCTTGGAGTCCTCGGGGTTGGCGGCTGCTCGTACCCCTCGAAGGCCCCGAGTGGCACGCGGGGGCTGGGTATCCCCGCGGCGGTGAAACGCTTTTGACGCGTTCCCGTGGGGGGCCTGGCCACGGGATGCTGCGGTGGACACGCACAGGCAAGCAGGCAGGCAAAGCACTGCGCTCACAGGGGCGTCATCACGCTCGTGTCATGTGACAAAGCGTTTCAGGATCCTTGCCACTCTGAAACAAGGGAACAAAAGTATGTACAGCAACACATCAGGATATGTACACATGGGGTTGAGACTGGACTGGAAGAAGGGCATCACAGGACAATAGACACTCAGTCCCAACTCATATCCCAATCCCAGGTCCGACCCTCTCAGTGGCTCGCAGGGGCGGGGACTCAAACACAACCCATGCCCTGCTCAGTCCGGACCCTGAAACCCTGCCAATAGGGGGGGTGTCCCGCCCGGCCACAGGCGAGTTCCTGGGAACCAAGGAGCTCCAAGGCCAACCGACAGTGTCTCCCCATGCTCCCTTAACAGCAGGTCCCAAATCTCATCTGAGCCGGAGATGGGGCCCCGCCATTATCCCCTGGGAGTTGGTAGCTGAAAATGGGCTGTTTCAGCCCAAACTTATATTGGCTCCAAAAACTCCAAAATTGATCCCTCGTCCGGACCTGCCAGAGGTAGGGACGAGGCAACTGACCCTATGCCCTTCGAGTACTATCTTGTTGGAGCCCTCACCCAACCTGGCTCCCTCTGAGGTCCCGGCATCAGGGCACCAATGGTTCGTCAAGTGGGGTCATGATGCCAAAATTACCAAAATTGGTGTCATTCCCACGCCTAGCTCGCCCGGCCAGGGCAAGGCCAATGGCTCAGAGGATAGGAGACAGCACCTGGGACCCATATCTAAGTGTACAACTTGAAGTTGGGTCCGGGTTCTCTGTGGGCATAGAGATATGGGGCCGCCAATTGACCACACGGGGGGGGTGAAATTCGGGTCCCAAAAGGTGGTCATTTTGGCTGCTCAAAATGAGCCAAAATCGGGGGTGCTCCTAATAGTATATGTCCACGCCGGCTTGGAGATCTGATCCACCATTCCACACGCGATCCACCCGGAGTCCAACCGAGACTCCCATGCCTTTGGTACTCAAAGATCTCCATGCGACTCGGCGTGGTGACAATCCCAATTGGGTCCACAAATGCTAAAATGGCAAAATTGTCCACACTCACTTTGGGCTAGCACCTTATCGAAGGTTGCTCCGCTTCGCCCACGTGGTGTGCGAGCCATGGGGACCAATATCCATAACACCCATGTCATATGTGGTCCATTGGTCCATGCGTCCGGCGTGCACGAGGGGGCTGAACATGGTGCACGGCGGGCAGAAGATGTGGAAAATTGCTCAAAATGGCCAAAAATGCGCACACTCATGGTTGGGGCGAATGAGGCACAAGCCCGACTTGGACCGGAGTGTGCCATAGGATTGGTATCAAGTCATATGCGTCCAACATATCTTTTGGGCATCGCCCAAACCCCTCTGGTTTTGGGAATGGCAGGGTCGCCAAGTGAGCCCATGATTTGGGATGGTCCCAAATCGCCAACATGGCGGCCACGGTATGCCAAGCGCAAGGGGAGTTGTTCGCCGAGTCCAAGATATGGTGGGCACCAACGAATGTACCCTCATAACATACTTGGGTCATGAGGTCAATTGAGCGCAACGTTGAGATACGCGGTCGCCACTTGACATCATGACGGGCAAAAAAAAGCAATATTGGCGAAAAAACACGCAAAAGTGCCTTGAAAGCTCCACAAATATATTATAATATCTTCGGCTTGGTTTGAGTAATCGACCAATCCTTCTAAACACAATGACTCGACACCAATGACCTCTGATTCCAGATATGTGCTCCACTTGGGGCGCTTCGGAAGGTCGCGCGCGCTGCCTCCCAAGTGGGCACATGCAAATATGGAATATTGCAAAAAACACACCTTGCTCGCAACGCATCGCTTCGGGAGCGCTCCACAAGCGTCCCTTCACGAAGGTTAGGCTTGCGAGTGCTGGTTGGGAGTACAATGAAGGGCCTCGTGCGATATGGGGTCCATTGGCGGTTAGTCTTGGAATGGTGCACCCGCCAAATGGGCACGTGATATGACACAAAATATGGCATACAACCCTACCCTCGCCTTCTACACCCAATCTAGTGGCCTAGAATCAAAGTATGCCTATATTCTAGAGTAACGTTGGTCCCTTAACACGCATGCAAGTGCTTTGGTCGAAAATCGACCTCCTTTCGGAAAGCCGAATTTTAGCTAGCACGCAAAATATATTGCCAATATATATATGGAGATCATATATGTACTATCCGGGGAAGACAAGTGATATGCCCCGGATGTAGAGGCAAGCATGGGTGGGGCAAATGCCAACTCAACATACTTCTACACGTACTTGGACGCCAAGTACGTGAAAAAGCGCACTTCTTGGAGAACACTCAAAATAAATAACCCTTTGGGCCTATGGAGTTGGGATCCTTTGGCCTCATCCTATGACTATGGGGGGCAAAACCTCATACACAGTGCCTATGAGGCACGTTAATTCGTCCTTGGGCGCTTGAACGCTCGTAGCCCTTGTTATTCCACTTGGGGGTTGAAAGCGCCTTCGGCCGTCCAGATTTTCTGGGAAAAATCTGGGACGCGATGCGTCCTATCAAGGAAAAAATTGCGGATCACTCAAAGACTGTTTCAGTCTTAACTTCAAGAAATTTCGTTCCACAGAATTATCTAATGCAGTGCACGGAACGGGCGACGTCTGGCGGCAATTTCACGACAATTAGAAATCGCGGTAGAAATCCGGTATTTCACCGATTTCCGACAGAAAATCGCCTAAGACAATAAAGTTACGGTAATTCTACATCGATTTAATGGTTAGTAATCGGATTTGAGATTTCGCGGGTTAGAGAACAGGGATATCCCGCTGACAGCCGGTGTCAACGGCTTCCGCACGGGTGTGACGGCTCACAGGCCTCCGGGCCATGGGCCATAACGGGTGTGACGGCTCACAGGCCTCCGGGCCATGGGCCATTGGTTCTGGGTACCGCTTGAAAACGTCTTCGATCGAACGCGAAGCGAGTCATACCACTATCCTCCCACGCCGTTATGCGCAACGGTCCAGCTGGTGGCAGTGCTTGGTATCCCGTCACTTTCCTGGCAAGGTCGTCATAGTTGATGGATCGGATCTGTCCGCGCTCCTTGGTCTTGTCAATTCTCAAATCAGCAATGTTTACCTTCACGGCTTTACCATTCTCCTGCCGCAGCCACTGTTGCACGCCGACTGTGAGCTTCGTCTCCGGTATTGGCTTCTTCTCACCCTTCTTTTTTCGTCCTTTCTTCGGCGTGTCCCCTTGGTCGGTCCCTGTTGACGACTCCATGGCCTCTGCGTCTGGTGCTGGACGTTGTTGCGACCCTCGTTCACTCATGATGCCAAAAAATACCTAAAAACGACAAATGGATGACATGAAACACGGTCATTTGAACTCTGAAATCAGTCGAAACGGTATTTTGCCCGTCGTTCTGGCAAATCTGTTCCACAACTGTCTTTGTTGTGACTTAATCCACGGCACTTAGCGAAATACTCAGTGCCCGAGGCCTCGCGCACTCACATCACATTACACACCTGTTTTTCGTAACGTTTAGTGCGCGAGGCCTCGCGCACTGCGGGCGTCAGTTACCGCAAGCGTTGCCGCACGTTGCGTGTTGCTGCTTCCTGTCTGTCGGCATCCATATCTGTTCTCCGCCCCACAACAGCATCCAGTTTCTGTTTTAGTTGGTTGCTGGGATTTGTTTTCTGGTCGATGAGGGCATCTAGTACGCTGTGACCAAGGTAGCCGGTAGTGGTCGTAACCAAGGGGTTGTGTAGGTGAGGGTGGAAATCTCGGTAACCTCCGCGGCCAAGAAGTTGCAACTGTGCTGACTCTGTCGGACTCCCATTCCACATAGGCCATTCAAATCCGGTCCGTCGCCAAAAGTCTTGTCAGTCGTTGTCGATCCTGTGTACCAGGTTCTTGGGAACGTTTTGTACCCCCACGTGTTTGCCACCAGGACCAACCTTTAGTAACAAGTAATGGTTTTCCACCTCCTCAACAGTAACAGAACCCGTGTTTCTCGCCTTGTCCCGCACAAACTTGCTCAGCATCCCTTCTCCAAACTCCTCTGAGTGTGCCTGACTGGGCAGGTCCTGGTGCCACTTGCTGTTGTACAACAATGTGCACATGATTGTGCGATCGTACTTCAGTACGGTGTCACACGGTCCTCAACGCAGCCTCCTCAACAGACACAAACCCAACTGCAACACCTCCTGAGCTCGTGACCCTGTACTCTTGTTTTCCCCTGACCAGTTGCATTCCTGTACCACGTGGCCCAAGTACAACAACAACGGGCACCATTCCGACAACAAATGCAAGACTGCGTTTGCCACTGCTGCCCTGTTGGCATGCGCAGTGTCATAACCACTGATCGCGGTTGTAGCTTGTGCCTTGCGCCAATACGGGCGTAGTATTCGGGGTGTGGCAAGCATCAGCGCAGCAATAGATTTTTCCATAACTATCAGTTTGAGGTATGATAGTATGGTGGAACCAGGTCGTAGCAGACCTTTCCGTAGGTAGGTTAGAATCGGCCAGAACACCGGAAACGTATGACTGACAACGAACTTGTAGGCATGCCAGACACCGTAAACTACAGGCTGGTAACGCAGGTACGCACGCATGTTCCATCGTTGGTTCTTGGCAGCGTACAACAACTTTAGTATCCTGTAGTGTATGTTTTCGTCAACCAACAGCGGTAAAACTCTGTTTGTCTGTTGTGCTGTGTTCTTTGCAAAGTGTAAGAAGTTTAACAGACCAACACAACCAGTTACCTTTTCCTTTGACAGGGCAAACAGGCGCCACACCGGTGCCTGCACAGTCCTTGCATCTCTCCTCACGTCCAACGGTGCACTCACGTTTCCGGTGTCTGGTGCACACCCATCTGCATACCCCATGTCGCGCAAAGTCTGGGGGATTCTTAGTTCCCGCTGTTGCAAAGCCCTTGCGACTGTCGTTATCCGTGCTGCCAGGTCCTCAATGGCTGGATGTCCTGCCCAATACGTGGGCCTCTGTTTCCGTTGAAGTACTGCCATTGCAGTACAGTTTTGCGACCGGTCACTTTCTTCTGGGTGTGTCGTGTGGTGTGCCGGTTACCAGTTGTCTATCCACAGCATGCAACACGACGAAAGCACCAGTGACCACGTTGCTTTAAGTGCTGCTGCTGCCTGTTCGTCCACTGTATCTGCGGCAGCGTCTGCTTGCCCAAGTCGTACTTTTGTTCTTATTTCTGTTTGCGTTAGGTACCCTGTTTTGTTTCCCGGTTTTTTCCTGTTTGGTCCTCCTCGTTGACGCATCAACAGGTACAGGTTCCAGCCCCCCTGTCGCAAAATGCGCACCCAGCGCTTGTCCTCCTGCCTTTCAGCTGCTGGTAAACTGTGGCGCGTTCTTTTGTTGAACCTGAGTCGCTGTGCAAATGTTAACACCAGTTCCGCCGCCTGGTCGTTTCGTTTGAGTCCTTTCCACAGGTCGTCTGCTGTTTGGTAAGCTGGTTCTGCCGCGCATGCCTCTCGTAGTGCCGCTGCTCCTTTGCTTACTTCTGCTATCATCTGATGCGTTCCGGATTTTCTGCCTCGAAGTGGCAATTTGCGTCTTCCTCTGTGGAATTAGATTTGCGCACATATTTTGGTTATCGTTTCGCACAGCGATCTTTAACAAAAGTGTGTTTGAAAACATCTGGCCTTTTCCTGTCGTCATTTGTGGTGCGCGTGCTGCCGCCGCAAATTGTATTTGGTGTCTGCGTGCGCTCCGTTCCCAGTAACCGAAAACCGTTTTCGCAAGCACAATCTCCTGTTCTGTTTCCGTCTTTAAACCCAGCTGGAAAAAAAAACCATATCTGTCGGGCAGCGAAGGCTACGGCCGCTTTTAGAACTGGACACGTCTGCCATTGAGTGGCTGTTGGAAAAAAGCAAATCACTCCTGATCCCCTGAAAAATATGACGAAGGTTACCGATGTAGAATCGACTGTCACAGGTGGTAGCCGTGAAAGAAAATGTAACTTCTGGCGTAGCCTGACCTGCCTACTTTTTCATTTTCTTCCGTCGTTTAAGTGCGCGAGGCCTCGCGCACTGATTGTTTCCTTGGGACAATGTTCTATACCTCGTTATATCTGACCAACATGGTGTCCACACACACATACACCGGAAAAATCAAATGTGTTTGTCCGTCTGGTACTGTACCTGCGATTCTACGCGTTATTTACATTCTGCAAATTCAATGCATAATGTGACCTGAGTGCGCGAGGCCTCATGCACTCCGGATGCCTAAATTTGTATTTTATTTTCACTTTACAGTACATGGGAAGTCCGACAGTCATACACTTTCAATGCTTCTTGGGCAACACTATCCTACTTTTAATACCATGTGGGAGCTGCGTATTTCCGCAAACGCCAGTCCTTACGGGTTTTTAGGTTTCGTGATAAACTCCACTTTGAATATCTTGAGTGCGCGAGGCCTCACGCACTCACAACGCCCGAGAAATGTAAGAAACGTCACATTGAGGAACACAGAGTTGCATAACACTAAAAAAGCAATTTATTTCACTACGTCTAAAATCACGTTCATCAAACATCCAAAAAAATATTTTCTTTGCCCTGTTGCGAACCGGTCCTTTTCTGCGCGTTTGGCGCGCAAAACAGGGTGCATTTTGCGTGGGCTAAGAGCTTCGAAGCTGCTTGAGACTGTAGCTGCGTGGAATGTCTTGATTCACCAAAAGACAAACGGTACAAATTCGAACCATGGTGGATGTCTGCGTACCGCTCCTTCCAGTTGACAGTCGGATTGTAGCCTCGAAGCCATGGTAGTTCAAGTACCACATCCGGCAGAATCTCCAAGACCTTGAAGTAATGTCGAAATACAAGTTCTCCAACTCGAACATAGGCTCTCGTGTAGTACCGTACTTCCACTTGGACACCTCAGGCTGTCAAGACGTGTCCAGGGTTTCCCAGTTTATAGAGGGGAAGTGGCGCCCTCTTTGCAGTCTGCATTGACATGAAGTCACTGGTTGCCCCACAGTCAACCAACAATTCTACGCTGGAGTCAAAGGAGTCTTCACGACATGCGCAAATGCGCCCTCGAACAGTGAAAAGAGACGCATCCTCAGGTTCGGTTCCTTCGACGTTGACACCTCCAAATGTCGAATTCTTTTCGGGTTTATTTGTGCTGATGGTGGTGTTCAGCTCTTCTCGAGGACGTCCACCACCAGGTCTTCAGAAATGTCTTCTAGGCCGTTGTAGGCCTTTCTCTGCTTTTGGAGCGGGATCGAAACCGTCCCTTGCTGTCTCGACTTTCATGTCGTTCGGGCTTGTTCGACCTTGATTCACGACGCTCTCGTCCTCGGGATGGCGGTCGATGCTTTGGACAGGTCCGGGCCAAGTGGCCTTGTTCGCCACAATTGTAGCAGCGCCCACTTTCTCGACCATCTTGGCGTCCACCATCTTGGTGTCCGAACCGTTCATTACGACGTTCCCCAGTGTAGGCATGTAGTTCTTCTCGGACCTTGGCAATTGCATCGAGGTTCATCGGCTCTGGCACGGTCGAAGCCATGGTCGCTGCAGCTGGAGTCGGCATGGGGTTGACGTGCGGTGTTGGCATAGGGTCGGACGGGAACGTGGGAGTCGAAGTTGGTGGAACCATCATAGGCAGGGGTCTTGAGACCGCAGGACCCATGGTATCTGATGTCCTTCTTGATGCGTTCTGTACCTTCTCGAGCTGATATCCGGCCGCAATGTAGGCTTCTGCGATGGTCTCTACCATAGCATCGAACCCAAATGGTCTACCAGAACGCCATCTGGAACGGACCTCAACGATGTACTGCCGACAGACAGCGTCATTCCACAAACCTTCAATAAATCGAGAGTTGACAAGGTAACCCATCTGGAGGTCGCTGGTGTTAACCTTCGACTTGATAACGCAATTTCGGAACTCCCTGACGTAGTCCGCATGTCGAGGAAACTCACTTTTTTTCAAGCTCAACATTCTCGACAGGTACACTGGCTCATGGGATATGCAATCGAAGCGTTGGCCCAACACACGCATGAGCTCGAACCAGTCATCCTGTACAGCTTTCGTCAAACTATGATAATACTCGGCAGCTTCACCTTCAAGGAGCAACGATATGGTTGTCACCTGATCGACCGGTGAAGTGATATCCGAAAGCGTGAAACCTCGTAACAAGTCCTCCTTCCATGTGCGAAACTCTCCAGATCATTGTCTCCCAGAGAATCTTTTAACCAGCTTATTCAAGCGTTAGACACGACGTCCTAGAATCTCCTGTGTTGGAGCACGCTGGACTGCGAATTGGTGCGCTGGGTGCCGGTCGAAGACAGGTGGTTGTGGAGGTGGTTGTTGTGGAGGGTGAGGTGAACTGCTCGGCGGTGCATACGGCGGATGGCTCGAAGAAGACGGCTGTGGTTGTGGTTGTGGTTGTAGCTCTGGTTGTGGTTGTGGAAACTGGAAGTAATTCGAAGGTTGTTGGCTCGAAACTCGTACAAATTCGTTGAGAAGGGCATAACATTGCGACAATTGATGCTCTACGCGTCGAAGTTCGCTTACAGCAGCTTGAGTTGCATTCTCCGTCGAGGACTGCAAAGTGTCGACTCGGTGATCAGTTGCCGCAGTAGCACTTGCTGCTGTTGTCTGCAACGCATAGATGCGCTGTTCCAATGCGATGACCTTGGCTTGAGTATTTGCAAGCTTCTGCGAACAGCCGTGAAGATCACGAGAGATGCATGGAAACCACTCGCTTTCTCGACTTGCGATGCGCTCTGCGATGAACTCTTCCAACGAAATCGATAATTCGTGATGCAAGGGTGAATCGGTTCGAAACAGACTGTCTCTGATAAAGGGCAGCATAGCTGCATCGTCGAAGGGCCGCTCCATTGTAAATCGAAATCCAAATTAAGTTTACGGCGTCGAAGACTGATCTCGAATATTGATCTCCCCGCCACCTAGCTGGCTACCACTTGTTGTGGTCCGTTTCTTGTGAACTCTCTTGTACTCCTGTGCCTCTTTTTCTTCGAAAATCCCAAATCCCAAATGAACAAACCTCGCAGGATCTTTAGACGGGGCACCAATACATAGACACATCACAAATTCGAAGACAAAAGCCCTGTCCAGAGATCGAAGTGTCTTACGGCACTTCATTCACACAACTGGCATTCGATGCTTCTCAAGTATTCACGGGCTGCAGTGCAATTGCGACTGCGACTTGCGCGCTCGCTGCGCTGCTGCTGTTCGAAGCCATAACATAGATGCCTTTGAACCTGCTTGCCAGAGGCGGTTTCAAGTTGACGAATCTTTTCTGTTCGTTCTTCATGATCCTTTTTAGGGAATTTAAAAAATGGGTGGAACAATTCATCTGTTATGACACAGCGCTGTTGGTAATAGCTGTGGTTGAGGGTCTCCCATACTGTAGCATGGTGGAGCTCGTCTATAGGAGGGTCGTAGATGCTGTTGTCAGAGTGCAAGCTGGTGTCCGCCTTTTTATCTGGTGAAAGGAGATCATTGAAAATTGCTTCAGTTGAAGTTGAGGAGCCCGGATTCTGGAATCGAATTGATGAAGCCGGCTCTTGATATGGTATGTGTTGGTGGTATTCCGGTTGCGGGCCTGGAACTGGGTCCATGTGTGCGGAGGATGAGGTGATGAAAGCTCGTTGCACGCAATAATCAGGCGCGAGACTGTGTTGAGTAGTTCCGCAACAATGACATGCTGTTTTGGTACATGATGCGGTTCTCCAAGTTGCCCTGTTGGCACTACAAACGGTCTCAGAAAACGATGCTGTAGCTGCTGTTGATCTAGGTGGCGTTGATAATTCTGGTATTTGCCACACTTGTGACACACGGTGATCCGTTGCCTTTGGGAGCTTCGGATTCACGCTGCGATGATCGTTGCACTGTAAAATCTGAGCATTTTCCCCGTCTGCGATTGCTTCTTCTGGTCTGCAATTGCGAATTGGAGAAATCATTGAGACGCTTAGCTTGCTTTTTAAAAACAAGGAAAGGCCCACCTGCGATTGCGGTTGCATTTTTTTTCTTTTGTTGGTATCTTCAGCATTGTTGTGTGCGCGCGAGACCCGCTTTTTGACAAGAATTATGCCTTTGTCCCTACAACCACGCCCCTGATTCAGACATTTTTCAAACTTGGTTCAAGTCTATTCAAACACTCCCCTGCATCAAGCTTGAATCAGTTTGAATCAGGAGGCTATTCCAGGTGCGGTCACTTCTATCACCATGAGTCGCCTTTGCCTTTTTGGTTGCAGCTTGTAACTTGTGGGTAGTAGGGAAATTACTTCTCATCGTGCTTTGTAATTTTCCGGATACTTCCTCGTTGAGGGGCTTTTACTTTTTATGGGATCTTGAAAAGATCTGACCTATGTTTGAAGATTCCCACATCAAAGGCAAGCAGAATTCAGCATGGCAATCAAGAGCACAAAATAACAAAACCACACCAAAGTCAAGTGGTTTGCATGCCTGCTGCGCAGAGTGAGCCAACACTTACCAAAGGGCTGAAAATGCAGATGTAAAGGTGCAAAAGTTCACCGCTCTCACAAAAAACTGCCATCGTTGCAGCTATGTATGTATCACCACCAATACCAGCGGGTACACCAGTTCGTGCCTTCAGCAAAGCACCACGAGGAGAGGCTAGTAGTCTAGCTTTCAGTGGGTTACACAGGCAGGAAATGTATCAAGCAGTCGGTTGGGCAGGCAAGGTACACCTTTGATTTTACCGGGCACAAAGTGGCCAAAACCCGGATTCTATCCAAATGGTTGACAAAATTCACACATCTATGTTGTGTATTAGGCTTGTTTTGAAAATGTTGTGGTTTTTGCCTATCATTCATAATAAGAGTTGACGCATGGCTCATTTTGAGTGCCAAGATGTCATGCACATCCAATATTTCGGGCAAAACAAAAACTCAATTTGTGTGGAGAAATGAATTACTTACTTGTCCAACACAATACAAAATGGAAACCATTGCAATGTATGTAGACAACATAGATTGACCCTGATCTACACACGATTCACATTGTCCTTGTGCTTTTTGTCTTGCACCATGCAGTTATAATGTGATATGCTCGTCAATACCCCAACGTTTCATAACAAACATTTCACTAAAAAAATCATACAGCTGCACGATGCTCATTCGAGGTTCAAATTATTGCTGTGTGCTGTACCTTCAGTTCAGGGTTCAAGAACTGTAATCAGTTTACTGACATATGCAGAGCAGACAACTGGCTGCAGCGTACCACCTACACAGCTGCAGAGCTGCACAGCAATCTGCACAGCTGCACGATGCACATTCGAACTTCAAAGCATTGCTGTGTGCTGTACCTTCAGTTGAGGGTTCAAAAAAAGCAGCAATCAGTTTACTGACATATGCACAGCAGACAACTGGCTGCACCGTACCGCCTAACTACCATCAACGAATCGTAATATGCAAAATGAGTCTTGCACATGCAAAACCACTGCATGTCAGCATAACAGCAACAACTAATGGATGCAGGAAATGCCTCTGCTGCCATCAATTCTTGCCAAGCACGCAGTGGGTTGTTGCACTTCAGCGGGTTGCTGATAAATATTAACTGGTGAAGCAACAGAAAAATTGTCATCGCTGTGTGTTGTACTTTCAGCAGATGGTTCAAAAACAGCTGTAATCAATTAACTTACAAATTCAGAAGAGGCCACTGGCTGAACTGTAACTCTGACTACCATCAACGAATCGTAATATGCAAAATGGGTCTTGCAGCTGCAAAGTCGCTGCATATCAGCAACAGCTAATGGATGGAGGAACACAAAAAAACATGCAGTGCGCTCCATGCCTCTGGTGTCAGCAAAGTTGTCACAATGTGCAGTGGGTTGTTGTGCAGCAATGGTTGGCTGAGAAATAATCACTGATCAAGAAACAGAGAAGTAGCTCAAGTTAAGCAATCAAACATTGTGACTGTCCCTGCTGGCCTTGCAGAAGCTGCTGCTGCTGCTGCCCCTGCAGAAGTTGCTGCAACAGCTGCCCCTGCTGCCCCTGCAGAAAATGCTGCTGCTGCCCCTGCAGAAAATGCTGCTGCCCCTGGAGATGCTGCCCTTGCAGAAATTGCCACCGGCTTTTTCGCTTCGTCGGCTGCCTCCTTCTCTGCTGCGCGCTTCCTCTCCGTCGCTGTTGCTGCTGCATCCTTCTTCGGCACCACCATGCTCCCGTCATCGCCCCCATCTCCGCTGTCGCTGCTCACATGGATGTCCGCAGCACTATCGAGCCTCCGATTGCCTTTGGGCTGAAGACGACACAAAGCGAACAATGACGGGCAGGGCGCAATTTGTGTATCGTGTATGAAATAAAGACAAACAAGTAAAAGAACCCAGTTGGGCTAGTTTTCAGTCACTGGCTACATCTACAAGCACAAGGGAACCCCTATTCTACTACAACAATCTGCGGTGGGGCGGTTGAAAACTGGTTTGAACGTTGGGAGTCGCGGTCAATCGCCGGCTCGGGTTGATTAACCCTGTGCCCATTTTCACCAGATGCCAGTTCAATCCTTCTAAGCACAAACAGTTGACCACCAGCCCACCCCAAGCCAACCCTCCGAAAAGTGACCTTGGGTTTCGGGTGGAACGTGGCCTGAAAAATAAAAACATCCCTGGGAGGATACTTTTGTCAGGCACACGAATGATGTTACAAAAGGTTAGGCACCCAACATCATGTATGCTACACGAGCAACCGCAAAAAAAGGGGGTCTACAGTTCAGTGCGTCCGCTTCATCTAGCAGCCGCTTATTCTGTGAACCCCTCTTTGGGGTAAATTGGCAGGAAAATGGGCACAACAGAAAACTGTGGCTACACATTACAAGACATATCCTGCACCAGCGTGACCCCTGGTGGGCGAGCAAAACCCTCCAAACTGAGTGTGTAGGCTTTTGGTACATGCGCACCATTGGCATCGTGCTTGCGGTCCCCCCCTTTGCAACCACCTACCAACTCTTGTTTTCCGACAGGCAACTGTAGTACAACGAAATTGAATAGATTGCAGCTTTCGCAAACTACAGCACATCATGGTTGCAAATTGCAATTGAAATGGCCGATCCTTTGCAAACATTAATCCATGCAACTCCCTGCATCACTCCCTACCCGTCCATCCATTCACCTCTCGTTTGGTGAACTGTTCTGAGCACACATGCGACCAGGCCCAGCCCTGTGTCTCCATGAGCCTGCATTATGATCCCCAATTCTGGTGCGCAGCGCAAGCCCATCAACCTATCTTATGTTAACGCATCCAGAGATGACCGCTATCTGTTTTCAAAAAGGTTGAGGGTGGCATGAAGGATACCTGCTTCAAGCAAACATTATTCATGACCTGCGGGTCAACCTGGTGATGCATGATATTTCAAACTTAATGCCCAAAGGGCCTGCATTCTCAAATATGCATGAAAAGCAGTGAGAAGCAACAAATGCATCCTCAGTCAAACAAGCATCCTGGTGCCCAGAAGGAAAAAGACGTTTGCAGTCATATGTACATTCTATACAAAACAGAGGGCATAGACCTGGATGTAACATGCAGGGAACACCAAATGTTATTGAATCAAGTCTAATGGTACGCATCCCTCAGGACGATTATGAACCTCAGCCCAGGACTCGAGACTGGTCTCTACAGCCACCCTACATTTGCAAACATCTGCAACAGATCAGTCAACAAGCCCAATACACTTGGCTGCAGAAATGCTATGCGGGCAGATGAAGCTTTATGATCTCGTACAAAACTGTGTTTGCTGACATTCGTCCTAATATGCCATTGCAACGCAGAATGCAAAGCGCGCTGCATGGAGTTATTGTTGGTTGTTGAAAGAAAAAATGCTACGCACAATTCTGTTGGCCAAAGGGAAGGTTAGATAATTGAATCCTACCCTAGGGGCCCGTTTCGACATAAACGTCAAAGTTGAGTACCCAAAGCGCAAAAGAATTGTATTTTTGCTAAGCGCAATTTTGGTGCAATTTTGGTTTTTATTGGTGTTTGGGAATCTACATTTTTTTACCCTTTCCACCGGTGATAGGTTGAGGACACTATGAAGACACATTTTTCTACCTCCCGTCATTGCCGTCTTAAATGTTCCACACCACCCAGCACCATGGCAATCCCATCCCAACAGCATCCCAGCAGCACTGGGCCTCAATATCGGGACAAGTGAGTGCAACTTTGGTGTAAATAACCTCAACTTTGGTGCAACATTGGCAACCTTGAGTGCAACTTTGGCTCAGCAATGCTCAGCATTGAAACGTTGATGCAACATTGCCTCAACTTTGGTTTTCTGCAAAGGAGCACACGATAGGTTTATAACTGGAAAATAACAACCTTAACTCCAACGGAGCCCGGTTATGGAGATTCAAAGGCAACGGACCTCTCTCTGCGGAGTGGGGAGGGGTGTGAGTCTTCCTGGGGTGGTGTTGAGTCACACCATTGGCAATCCCACCCAAGCCAGTCCTCCCTCACCGCTGTAAGGGAAGTGTAGAGTGCACACACAGTGGGATCCATTTCTAGCTTACAAGCCTGCCAAGATTCCTCCCATTTGGAGGGTGTGTAAATGCATACTTTTTTCCCCTTCTCTCCGGTCACACCGCCAACCACCGGTTGTACACACCCAGGCCCCTCGTGTCCCCATTTGTCGCTCCCGTTCGCACCGCACTCCAAGCTTGTCTTCGACAAGACCCATCGGACGTTGCTTTTGGGTGGCCATCCGTGAGCCTCTCTTGCGAGCCCTCTTTTGATGTCGCCGATTTCACGCCGTTCTGGCACCGTCGTCTCCCGGCGACGGGGTACCTAAGGACATGTGGCAATGTGTTCAAACAACAAAAAAAAAGACCGTTCCCAAGGGCAAACCACAAATCGCATGGAAATATTCACATGTGCGAGTCGTTCGGTGTCCCACAACCACTCACACGTGGTGTACCTCCTGACCATGCTCTATTTCAACTATCACATCCAACGGCTCTTCGTTACGATCGTCCGCCGGTGCCTGTTGCGTGGGTACTTCTTGTTGGGTGGGGTTGCTCTATGGTGAGGAGAGTGAGGTGATGAGAGTGCGGGCCATGTTGCATCGATGTTGAGTCGAAGTTGAGGCATGTGGATGTGCCATGCATCATAAACATTGCAAATTCATCAAAATTGAAAGAAAGTTGCACTACGTCGTATCGTTGCCCATACCCTCTTGCTCTTCTCCTTGTGTGCGGTGCGTTCCTCCGTGCAAGGCACATCTTTTTTTGGAATTTGAAGGTCCAAATCCAGTTCCACCCCGCACGTTGAGGAGAAATTTGGAAGGGGGGCCGCCTACGCGGAGCATGGAGCAGTGTAGCAGCTGGGAGAACTCGGTTCACCACACGTTTAAGTAGGTTTTTGGCCCGGGGACTACTTCCCAAAAAAACCACAAGTTGCTTGGTAAGAGCCCGGTCTTCCAATCTGGAATAGTAGATTTTGAGGCATTTTGGGCCCCGGCTAGGCATTACAATCCTGGAAAGCACAAAAATGCAACAAGTGGGTTCCATTTGAAAACAACTCTTTTCCACCTCATACAATTTTCAATGGTTAGCTAAATTGAGGATGCTTTTCACTAAGTTGAGCTCAACATTGGTTTTTGCACTTTATGTCAAAATGGGCCCCTGGGGTAGCAGGAAGATATGACCCAGACTATCCACAGTAGCAGCATGTCTGGGGTCGCACGGTACCTAATGGAGTCATTTTTTTTTTTGGGCATGGCGGTCCCCCGCCGAAGACAATGCACTGAAGCGGCCTGACCACGGGCATAGCAAGCGTTCATGGCGAGCCGAAGTTCACCGACGGACAGCTGCAGGTATTTACAGACTTACTTAGGGTGAAAACACTGCAAAATTATGCACCAGAGGCCTGAAGTGAGTCGTGGGGCCTGCAGATGCTATGGCAGTGATGTAGGCAGGTGCAAAGAGATAGATGACCCCTAGGGGACGGGAGAAAACATTCAGAACAAGAGATATATGATTCCTAGGGGAAAAGGAAAAGGGAACAAATAGCAAACACAAACAGGGCGTGCAGAAAAAAATCAGAGCAGTGTAGCTTGAGCAGATTGGGCTGCAGTAAGACTGGTGCAGTCTTAACCTGTATCTGGCCTGAAGAATTAACTAAAATACAATGCCCATGTGGAAAATTCTGCTCTGCTTTGCTCGATTGCTTCCGCTGCCGATGCCTGAACGAAAAGGAAAGAAGCAAAAGAAGGCTAAGAAACAGGAGCAAAAGATCGAAGGTCACTCGTAAAATACAGATCCTCCAGTGCATTGTGCAGAGTGTGAAGGTGAGTGGTGAAGTGCCGTGAAGTGCAGTGATGTGTGTGTCAGTGCAGTGATGGTACAGTGATGTGGGGCGAGTGACTGGCGAGGGTCGGTGGTTGCTTAGGCTGTAATGTTTGCAGAATGGTGGTGGTGATGGTTGAGGATGAAAGTGGTGAGGGGGGGGGGGGGTTGATGCTGCGGAAGGTGGCTGGAGTCTGTGGTAGCAGTTGGTGCAGTTGGAGTGTGTCTGGATGTGGGGAGAGTGGGTTCATGGTGGGGGGGGGGGTTGTCTCTGGATTTGAGTGCGGTTATTGTGTGTTGCTTGACGGATGTTGTTGTGGAGGAGGGATATAGTTTGTTATTTGAGGATGAAGCTCAGAGTTGTAAACATGAAGTTGAAGTGCAGCGGGTTTGCTGGGCTTTGTGGAGAGGGCTCCGGGTCGTCTTTTATGTGGATGCTTGTTGTGTGACTGGTTGTTAGTGGGTTTGGGGAATGTGAGAGGACATGGATGAGTGGAAGATGTGCTGTAGATAGAGAGATGTTCGTTCCAAGGGTTGTGGGGGGATGAGGCTGGAATGGACTGGATGTTGGGAATGGGGTTGTCATGAAGCCATTGTTTGATGTCGTAGATAGCTTTTTGTAATGGTTTTTGTCTTTGCTTGAAAGCGAGGTCCAAGTTTTTGGCGTGTTGGTGGTAAGAGGAGTTCTGAGGAGGGGTGCGAAGAAGGTTGCTAAGTGAGTTGGGGATTAGGGTGCGGATAAAATTTCGTTTGTCACCTGAGGTCGCGGTGGTCCACCAGGAGAGAATCGTGGTTTTAAAGGGTTGGGTCCAGGTGTTGAAGAGTAATTGGCGTAGGTGGGTGGTTGAGGAGCATGTGGTGATGAATGTGATGGGATCGAGGGGGTGATGGGTGTTGCATTTGGGACATAAGTGTTTGTTGAGGATGAAGTGAGGCTTGTAACCTTTGCAACAGTAAAGTCAGTTGACCCATTTAAAAATGAAAGTGGAAAACCATGAGGCTTTGAGGAAGAATTTGTTGCTGAGGGAGAGGTGGATGTTGTTGTGTTCGTGAGTGGGGAGTTTGTGTTTGGTGTGTTTAGTTGTAATTTTTCCGGGCAGAGGCGTTTGGTGGAGAGCAAGAGTGGTGGATGAGGAGGGGGTAATGTGGAGAGAAAGATGAAGGGTTATCCATTTAGCGATGGAGTCGGCCGTGTCGTTTCCTGGAAAACCTGCATGGCCTTTAATCCAGGTGAAGAGAATGTTTAAATGTCTAAGACGTTGGAGAAGGTGCCAAATGAGATTATACCAAAGGGCAAAGGAATTAGTGTGGGAAGAAAATGGTGGGTGATTAAGTGGTTGAAGGAAGTTGAGTGTGGTGCAGACCGAGAGGTTGTCAATGGCGAAGATGATGGGTTGTTGAAGGGAGGGGAGATTGGGAAAGAAGGGTGTAGTGATAATGGAATAGATTTCTGCCGGATAGGATCCTTTGATGGGGGAGAGATTGGTGAGGATGGTGTGGTGGTTAGGTTGATGCGTGATGACCGCTGCTGAACCTGAAGGGAGGGAGGATGAGGGGATCGATCAGTGTAAATGAGTGTGTATTTCTGGTTTTGCTGGAGGTGCTGTAGGAGGTCGTGGCAGCCCCAGAAATCCAGATGGGAGTTATTTGGGGGACGAATTGTTTGGTTGGAGTGGATGCAGAGGTAGGAGTTTGTGGATGTGTATGTTGAGTAAGAAAGAGGGAAGGATTGAAGAGATGTTGGCTGCAGTGGGGCTTGAGGCAGAGAAAGAAAGGGGGATATTATGGTGGCTGGCTGGATGGGAAAACGAAAAGTGTGGGAGTTGCTGACAGAGCAGGTCATGTCAGAAAATTGAACTGTGGTTGTTTTTGGGTTGTGCTGAAGTATCTTGCCAGGGTGCCATGTAGGAGGGAGGTTGGGGGATGTGTGGAAGGAGGCTTCGATGGTGGTATTGACGGGGAGGTCACGTAGATGACAGGGGTTGGAGTGGGGAATGTTATGTGTTTGAATGGAGAAGTGGTGAGCTGAGGTGGTGAACATGGTTTGAATCAGGTTTGATTCAGCGGAGGGATGAAAGAGGGTATGTTGGACGGTTTTGTTGGCGGTTGGGGGGCCTTCATTGAGAGTGTACCTCAAACAGTGGTTGACTGTTTGTGTGTGTGTGACTTGTGAGAGTTTTGTAATGCCGAGGCCAAATGTGTGTCGGGGAGAGTATTTGGTTTTGTTGGGTGTGCGTTTAGAGAGTTTGCCTTGGTAAGCGATGTGTTTCCATATGGAGTGGTCTAGGGTGTCAAGGGATTCATTTGGAAGGGAGTTGTAGTTAAGGCGATAGGCGAGTGTAGGGATGAGCTGGCAGTTTGCAAGTTTGATGAGTTCAGTGTGTGAGAGGTGGAGAGAGAGCAGATTGGTGAAGAAGGAAGTAATGGTGTTGTTGAGGACGAGAAGCATATGTTTGTTTTGTTGGTTGTTGAAGAAGTAGACGCCGAGGTACTTGTAGTGTGAGCGGGGCTGGTTGGTGTCAGGGTTGCATGTGCTGAAGGATAGGGTAGATGAAATGCGGATGGTGACGTGGGCTGAATTATTGAGGGCGTGGAGTTCGGATTCCGATGCATTGAAGGAGAGCCCATATTTGGGACCAATGGTGAAGAGGAAGGATAGTGCGGTGTGAATGGTAGAGATTGAGGTAGTTTGGAGAGCAATGTCGTCGATGAAGGAGAAGAGGGCGCGGAAGGGTTGTTTGGGTAGGATGGAGTCATTGGTAGGATGGAGTACCTGATGGAGTCATTGCTAAGAAGAGTTGGCTGTGGATTCTGCATCGCTTCAGGAGCACCAACACAAATCAGTGCCACAGTACAAATAGAGTGATAGTTCTGTGAGGCAAATTGATGATTTTGCAAAAGGGTAGACACCAATTATCCTGCCTTTGAGTATCTTATGCGAGCAACCATAAAACAGGGGGGGGTATACAGTTCAGGACCTGTGCTAGATCTATTAACCTCTGGATTTAACAACCCCACTTCGAAGTGGTTTGGCAGAAAAAGGGGCATAACAACACATAGTGGCTACACATTAACCGACATACCAGTTGGTGCCGCAATCTGATGCCGCACCGCAAATTGACGCAATCGTACAGAGCAGGCCCTGGCGCCCGCATCGCGGATGCACAGAAGCGCTGCCGCAAGGGTCGTAAAGGAAAATGTGTCCTCTTCCTGTTCCGAAAGCAAAATCAATATTTCAATCATCTAAATCAATGAAAATACCCAAAACATCACTGCTGTTATAGTTAGTGCGCTTCCAGCTGGTCGTACAAAATTGGCGCTAAGTGACGGTTTCTCCTGCTGCCAAGTAGTCTTACCATGTGTCTCAGTTTGCCGAAGGTATGTTTTCGTCAGCTAAACAAGGAATCATGACGCACAGCACATGACACGGTGAAATTGCAGTGTCCTCCAATCAGACGCCGCCCATGACTATTTGTTGAACGCCTTGCCTCTTGCGTGCTTTCAAGGATAGTGGTGTGTGGAGAGGCCGCCGGAGCGGTGCTGAAGCGTGGCGACAAGCTTATGAAGCTGTGATCAGAAGAACGCGAACGCTTCCACTCGCCTGTGACCAAGTAATCACTTTTATTTGTGTGTTGCACAGCAAACAGGAGGCGACGCCACGATGGAGGAAGCGCCGAAGTCAGGCAACGACATGAATGAGGAGGTGCCAAAGTCACGTGACGACAGGAGTGAGGAAGCGCCAAAGGCACATGAGCACCGGAGTGAGGAAGCGACGGGTCACGCAACGACAGGAGTGAGAGAGCGCCAAAGGCACGCGACGAACTGTTTTTTCCAGCCAAGATAGTGGACAGCTGCAGACGCGGTAAAAGCTTCTGCTACCGTGTGCGTTGGGACGGCTATGGGCCCGCACATGATACGTGGGAGCCACACAGCTCCCTGGGAAAATCTGGCAATCGACCATTGATCATGCAATACCAGCAGGAATGCAAGCAGTGGCCCCCACTGAAGAAATGGTCTGATGTGCAACAGCCTGTTACAGTTTGAATGCAGTTTGAATGTCCTTGTCCTCCCTGTTTGGGTTGATATACTTTCTTTTGCAGCCCGTCACAGTTTCTGCCACGGGCATTTCAACGAGTGGAACAGTTCATGCACTATGCACTGCCGCTTCGCACATCAACTGTGGATGTATTCCGCTTTTTTGCAGTGCTCAAACCTTTGTGCATGTGTTTCGGAAATCTATGGCAAAAAACATTTTTGGAATCACAATGATGCACAGCTGCAGGGATATGATTTCAGTGAGTGAAAACTGCATCCAAAACACATGACATTGCAGTGACCGTTGCCGGAGTAGTCAAATAGTCCCGAAATCTGTCAAAATACAAATTTCTGTACAATGTGTTCTATTTGCAGGAAAGGGGTTATTTTTAGGACCAAAAACGAGATTGCGTTCTTGGCAAACTCTGCTATGTACGTGTTGAGGTAGATAGCAAAGAATGTTGCAGGGGCCCCGCAGGAGCACAAGGTTCAAAAAAAGCCCCCATGGGTGAGGTTCATTTTGTTTTCATGCATAACGCGTAGTGCAATTTCGTACAAATGTGCACCTATTTGAGGGACCAACTGGTATCCTGCACCAATGCGCCCGCTCCTGGGCCGATGCCCCCAAACCGAGCTGGATGTGTAGGCTTTTGGTACATATGCACTACTGGCATCGTGCCTGGAACCCACCCCTTTGCAACCCTCCACCCACGTTAGCTTGCGTACAAGCAACTGCATTACAATTAAATAAAATGGATTGCAGCATTCACGTAATACGGCGCATCATGGTTGCAAATTGCCATTGAAATGCCCCATTCTTGTGCAACATTAATCCATCCAGTTCCTTGTATCCCTCCCTAGCTATCAATTCATTCATCACTTTTTTGGTGATCTTCACAAAGCACACATGCGCCCTGGCCCAACCCTGCGTCTCCATGAGCCTGCATTATGGTCACCATTTGAGGTGCACAATGCACAGCCATCAACCTATCTAATGCCTATGCATCCAGAGATGACCGCTATCTCTTTTCAAAAAACTGAACGATGGCATGAAAAATACCTACTTCAAGCAAAGATTTCTCATGACCAGCATGTGAACTTGGAGATACATGACATTTCAGCCCCCATGCCCACAGGGTCTGCATTCTCAAATATGCATTAAAAACAGTGATGAGCAGCAAATGAGGCCTCAGTAAGACAAGCAACCTTGCCCTGAGAAGGAAAAAAGACATCTGCAGTCATCTGTACAATCTATATAACACAGCAGGCATAGACGTGGATGTGACACGCAAAGAACACCAAAATTTGCTGACCTAAGTCTAATCGTACCCATCCCTCAGGAGGATTATGAACCTCTTTCCAAGACTCAGAACTGGTCTCTACAACTGCTGTAATGATTGATGCCTTTACTCATTCACAGGCCTGATCATTATCTACAGCGGATGCGGCGCGCGCAGTGACAGCAAACTTTTGCCGGGATTCTATAATAATTTGTGTTTGAAGCTTGCTTTTAATCGTGTTGATCATGTCGCATTATTCATGCAGTGATTAGAGAATGTTCATCTGGGGTTCAGCAGTCTGCAGTACTGCCCAAACTATCATTTCAGCTTTTGTCTTGCCATGTTTTAGACCTTGCACCATTGGGTCATGTCTATGAACTAAGATTCCATTGAACGAACAGTGTCGGGGACTGTTTGTAACTGTGGACCATCACAGGTCATTTCTGTTGTCTTGTTGGTGCTAGTGTCTTTGTGGTTGTATTCTGGATTTCAATATTGATTTTCAGGTGAGCCCATAAATCTTCAACAAGATAAAATCCATGGAAGACCAACGGCAATCAGAAGACCAAGTATATGGTAGCGGTTATGATGATATGATCCAGCACAAGAGGAATAAAGTGAAGCTCGGTTTCATTAACCACATGGTCGCCCAATTACAGGGGTATATGAAGGTGACCAATGTGAGAGTATGCACGATGATTGGGATGATGATTCCGTGGATCCACTCGCCTTTCAAAAGTGGGAAAGAATTAGTTACGGATCCGCCATGGAGGATGACTCACTACATCCCTTTGATAGTAACCCCAACAACATGATGGATGATCCTCAAACCAAGGTGAAAGGGTTGGAGGCCTTGATTCAACAATTGATTCAACATGGGCCACAAGCACAAGATGATCACACAATAGGGCAGAGAGGACTAAATGTTGAACTATGAGTGAATAAACTTCGTAAGCAGATTTTCCTTCTCAAAACGTTGCACGAGGAGATCTGTAAGGATGTGGGGTTGCTCATGAAGTTCATTTGAGATTTCATTGGACATGAAGGGATCCGACCTCACATCACTCAAAGACACCATGGACATGATTCGACAAGTCGACGTTCGCCTTTGTGAAATTGATTGAAACGTTGCGCAAGTACAAGACAATGCCACACAAATTCCGCGTGCGGCCACGGTAGTGGAAGAGATGGTCCAAGGAAGCTGATATGTTGGCTCCGTCGTAGAGCGCAAGGCAAGTGTTTTGAATCTCTTTCAAGGATTGGTTTCAAAGGGCGAATTTCAATTTTTTCGCAACAAAGTGTGTGAATTGGAACAATTTAATACTCAACAATCTGAAGTGTTGTATGATTCATACAGGCAAGATCTTCACCCTCGTTTACAGTCTATTGAAGATAATTTCATTGGTAGAGGTGGGTATTTGCAAGCTTCGAGATTTGTTCAGGAGAAAACTGATCGGTTACAACTCAAGAACAATCATTATGATGGTGTGAACGATCATAATCAAGGCATTTTAGCCAGAAGTCTTGAGGAGTTGCGTGGAAATTTGCGAGAAATTACTCCCGTACATCATTCAAATGCTTCAACGTTCAGAACGCAGCTTGGTCAATGCCAGCATGCTATTGGCGAGATGCATCGTGCCATGATATGTGTCACACGTGTCGTTTCAAAAATTGGGTAATAAAGTTGACACCATCGAATATCAACTTTGTGAACGTTTCGTGACGGTTAAAGCATTTCAGAAGTTCACAACAGTTTTTGTATCCATGCAGGGCTAGATCTGTGTGTTTGAAGAATCAATGAAGCAAAATCAAATGACGGCCAATGGCAATCCGCCACCGAATCCTTCCTTGGTTGCTTTTGAAGGTAACATTTCTGATTTCACATTACGTTTGGACGGCTTTGCGTCCAAAATTTCCAGTTTGCATCAGTCTTTGAGTGCTTTTCATTCTCGGTTGTCATCGTTTTTTTCTCGGTTCGATGGGGTGGAGTCACTTATTGCTCCTCTTCCCCAGGCCGTTGAAGCAATTCGACGACAATCGAAGGAGTTTCAAAGCTGTGCTTGCTACTTTGTCACCAAAGACGGACTCACAAGTTAAGGCCGTGTTGGATGAGCTTTGCACGGCACTTGCAAAGTGCCAAAAATATTTTTCTATTTCTTTTGAGGAGTGTCACACGCGCTTTGTGCTTCAGCTACAAGGAAAACAAACACGTGTTGAGGCTGTTATTGTAGGCTTGAAGACACCAATTGTTACTTCCATACGTGACATGCATGCTAACCTCAGACGTGAATATAATCAAAGTGTCTCGAAGGCTTGTGAACAAGTTAGTTCTCATTGTGAAGCGTTGATCAAACGCAACGAGAATCTGGAGCGCAAGATCGCATTGCTTGAGGCTTCTCTTTCTCGTTAAATAGAGGAAAGGGTGAGCGCACAAGTTTCCACATTCAGTGCCTCTCTCAAAGCGATGCAAAAGAAAATTGCAAATGTAGGGGGGACGATGTTGCAACAGGTAGCACGAGCTGTGGATGCTCTGCCGTCGATTCCTCCCCAGCCAGATCATTTTGGCTTCCCATTTGTTGGTTGTGCAACAAATGCAACAGGTTGAGTCACATGTAAACATGCTTGAGTCACTTGAGCCAGTGACTACGGCGTTAAGACGAATAGACGCCATTGAGGAGCGTGTTGGGTCCACCACCGTTGATCCCACATTTTCCAAGCGTGTGCATGACAGGGAGACACGTGCAGTGGAACAGGCCTCATTTGTAGAACTCGTGTTGCAAAGAATTGATACAATGGAACAATGTCCCCGAACCCATTCCACCTCTCACACAAAGGTTGAGGTCAAAGCCATTTGTCAAGGCTTTGAAGGACGCAACTTGAATTGTTTCCAACGGGTGGAACATGACATGGATAAGAGCCGGGAGGAACTCGCAGTTGGAGTTAAAGGCTGTTCTGAGCGTATCTCGTACTTCGAGGGTCTTGCAAAGTCTCCTAGCATGGTGCAATGTATAGGCTTGAAGGATTTTTCTGAGGACCTTGAGGCGGTAGAGCACCGCGCGGGATGCTCTGTGGCTGCGGTTGTGGATTCCGTGGACAACCGAAGGGATCACCTACGGGAGGATTTCAGGGAACTTCATGCCCAGGTGAATGCCATGCATTCTCTAAGTCATTCCGGGTAAGCGCCAATGGGGCACGGACAATCTATTGCGTTGGAAGCGCCGGTTAATCCCAAGGCTGGTTCAAAGTCTTATTATGTGCTACCTACCAAGGATCATATACCTTCCAATGGTGAAGTGATGGAAATAGGCACTGCGTCCCAAACTGCCAAAACACCCACACCCACCGCTAATGTGTGTAAAACCACCTCATTAGCTACCCCCCCCACACACACTAAATTGGTTTCTACTTCTAGTGGCTTGCAAATCACTTTTGATCAGCGAGCCACGCCTACGCTGCCGACGACAATGCACACTGAATTGTTGCATTGGATTCTCCATCCTTCCGGTTGGCTTAAGCCTTTGCGGGCATTGACACCCCCCTCTTTTTTTCATTTTTATCAATTTTTAATGAAGGAAAGGGTGAGGGCACAATTTTCAACATTCAATGCCTCTCTCAAAGCGATGCAAAGAAAAATTGCAAATGTAGGGGGGACGATGTCCCGAGAGGTAGCACCAGTCGTGGATGCTATGCCGTCGCCTCCTTCCATTTGTTGGTTGTGCCACAAATGCAAAAGGTTGAGTCACATGTAAACACGCTTGGATCACTTGAGCCAGTGCCTACGGCGTTAAGATGAACAGACGCCATTGAGGAGCGTGTTGGGTCCACCACCGTTCATCCCACATTTTCCAAGCGTGTGCATGACATGGAAACACCTGAAGCGGAACAGGCCTCATTTGCCGAACTTGTGTTCCAAAGAATTCATACAATGAAACAATGTCCCCGAACCTATTCCACCTCTCACAGAAAGGTTGAGGTCAAAGCCATGTGTCAAGGCTTTGAAACCGACAACTTGAATTGGTTCCAACGTGTGGAACATGACATGGATAAGAGCCGGGAGGAACTCGCAGTCGGAGTTATAGGGTGTTCTGAGCGTATCTTGTTCTTCGAGGGTCTTGCGAAGTCTCCTAGCATGGTGCAATGTATAGGCTTGGAGGATTATCGTTAGGACCGTGAGGCGGTAGAGCACTGCGCGGGATGATCTGTGGCTATGGTTGCGGATTCTATGCACAACCGAATGGATCACCTTCGGGAGGATTTCAGGGAGCTTCATGCCCAGGTGAATACCATGCATTCCCGAAGTCATTCTGGCCAAGCGCCAATGGGGCACGGACGTTCGATTGCGTCGGAAGCGCCGGTTAATCCCAAGGCTGGTTCAAAGTCTGATTATGTGCTACCTACCAAGGATCATATACCTTCCAATGGTGAAGCCATGGAATTAGGCACTGAGTCCCAAACTGCCAAAAACACCCACACCCACCGCTAATGTGTGTAAGACAACCTAATTAGCTACCGCCCCCACACGCACTACATTGGTTTCTACTTCTAGTGGCTTGCAAATCACTTTTGATCAGCGAGCCACGCCTACGCTGCCGACGACAGTGCACACTGAATTGTTGCATTGGGTTTTTCATCCTTCTGGTTGGCTTAAGCCTTTGCGGGCATTGACAACCCCCTCTTTTTTCATTTTAATCAATTGGTGCCAAGTGGCATTGCTGACGGAATGGCATTTCATGAGGTTCAACCACCTCAAGATGAATTTGAGGTCAGGGTGCCAGAACCCGGGAAAGCCCAGTCGGGGACATGTGTGTTTGGTAAATCCCCTGAGTCGTGGTTAGAGCCAGCTGTGTCCGAAACCCTTCAACATCATTATACGGTACCAGTATGGAGACCAGACCTAGCGCAGTGTTATTCGGATTGGGAGACCTTTTTGTTTGTTTCGTACTACCGGCAGGGATGCCATTTCGATTTGGAACCTCAGTTTGGGTTGTTGCTTTCTAGTCAGCCAACAAAGAGACAGTCCACGCTGGCTCGCCAGTCACGTGATGAACGGCTTTCCTTGATGGATCTTTTTCTGCTTTTTTGCTCCTATGGCATCCAAGTCTCCAACCCTTATAGCCCCTGTACGTGTTTCACCAGTCTCCGCCAAAAGGGCAGTCTGACAGGAGACCTCGGTCCAGATGAATGGTACAATTTTCTTTGCGCTGTTTTTGCACCAGGGTCGGAGGGTTACAGGCGGAGTTCCCATATGGAAAGCCCATTCTGTCGTTCTCTCTGCCGTGGTTGCATACGCTACGGGAAAATCGGCAGACAACCCATGGTACTCCTTTGCACGGGGCAAACCTCCATAGGGAATGTTCCTTACATGTACTTGGTGATCTATGTATTTGTAATTCCCAGATTGCTTGCGGCCGGCCAGGGCAAATGGGGCAAGAGTGGGTTACAGGCCTTGCAATCCCCAGAGGGACGGACAGTACAAGCCGTCTCTGATTCTGGTAGACGTAGAGAACGAGGATGTCAGGGTGATTGTTCTCGCTCACGATCCTGTGACTGTGACCGACACGGGGATAAACATTTGCGTAAGCGAGGTCATGGGGGTTCGCGTTACCGTGGCTGTTATGGAGTTTCGCGTGACCGTGACCGTTATGGGGATAAGCGTTCACGCAGTAGTAGTGGTAGTTGTAGAGGGGACCGAGATAAATGTGCTCGTGAGCCTGTTTGTAGGGATGAGCGTCGACACAATAGGTCTAATTCGCGTTAGTATTGGCGAGGATCAGATCGGGAGCGTAGTAAAAGCTCCCGGAGTAGCTGGGGTAGTCAGAGTGGCCGTACTAGTAGGATTGAATCTGATTGTTGGAGAATGCATGGACATGATTTTTCTTGTCAGGGAAAACAGAAAGATTACCGTAGTGATTCTTGCGACAGAGATGGAGTAGACAAGTCAAGATACTGAGACTGCGATTCACTAAGAGGACACAACCGCCATCGCAGACTGGACCGTGAGCGGGGCGTACAGGACTTTTAGGGTCCAGTGGTCATTACCACGAAACGCGACAGGACTGCTGGGTAGAGAGCAAGCACACGCCGAAGGAGGGGGTCGTTTGTTTTCGATGTTGTGGAGTGAGTGACAGCCCATGAGACCCACCGCTGGGGGTATTTTCTTCGAACGAAACCTTCGAACGAAGATTATTTCTTCGAACGAAGAAAAGTTTTGAACTGTTCGAACGGCTTTGTTGTGGCCGTTTTGCTGCAAACATTGCGATAAAATGCTCAACACAGGTATTTTTGAGGGTTTGGTTCTTTGGATTCAGCCTGCAACCACCTAAATGCCCTGAAAATGTGTTTTCGAAGTGTGGTGGACTTTTCTTCGAACGAACCTTCGAATGTTCGAACGAAGATATTTTTCGAAGAAAAAGACGCGGCGTTTACAAATGCACACACAGGCAACAACAGAACCGCAGAACCACCAATGTCCCTGTCCAATGTAGCTCTCTGAGTCCTGGCTCACGACTCACTGCCTGACACTAGTACTGCAACCTCGTCTTTCTTTTCCGTATCCTCTTTGTCTCCCTCTCCGGCATCTTCTTCTTCTTGCTTTCCACCACTCTTCGTTGGCGTCTTCTTCTTCTTCTTTGGCCTCTTTGCCTTCACTTTCTTCTTCCTGGCACTTGGAGCTGGCACGCCACCGGTTGCCGACGCCACTGCCGCCGCGTTTTTGCACTCCTCCTCAGTTGCGTAGCTTCGGGCCGCAACACAATACTCCCCCACAGAATGCCACGTGGCAGAGTTGTAGTCTGCAGGGACCCAATAGATTGTACCGGCACGGCCCAGTTTGGTCTTCTGCTGCAGGATGTCTCTGGGTATCCCCGTTCGCCAGGGGCGCCACTTCGAAATCGGCACTACTCTCCACGCTCCCCACTGGTCCTCTTGTTGGAGGGGAAGCCATGCCCACGGCAGTGCCCCTTGGTCTGGAATCTGTGTCTCCTGGGTTTCGTCTTCATCGTCATCATCTCGGGCAGGCGGCTCCTCCTCCTCATCTCCGGAAGGCGGCTCCTCCTCCTCATCTTCTTCAGTCTCTTCGAACTCCTCACTCTCCGAACTCTCACCCGGCAGCAGCCTTGCCTTTTTCTTCGGAGGTTCCCTAGCCGCTGGCTTCGCTCGTGGTCTCTTCTTCGGCTTCTTTGTCTTCTTGTAAGACGAGAGAATCTCGGCAAGGTTCTTTGCCCGTCGTCCGGATACAACGGGTTGTGGATCTTTGCCCCGCACACCAGCACTGGTCGTGGACGCTTTTTTTTCGGTTGCCTCAGGGGAATGCAACAGGGAACCACCCTGGCTCAGGTTGACCCACGTTGGCATCGACTTCACCTTTCTGCGACCTT
This sequence comes from Eutreptiella sp. 'Long Island Sound 2002', assembly GCA_964036045.1. Lineage (NCBI taxonomy): Eukaryota > Euglenozoa > Euglenophyceae > Eutreptiales > Eutreptiaceae > Eutreptiella > Eutreptiella sp. 'Long Island Sound 2002'. The sequence continues at coordinate 120,021,825 of OZ038381.1, read as the reverse complement.
CTTCATGGTTTTGGAGTGCTCCGAGGACCGTCAGTGCTCTCGCAGGCCTCGTTAGGAGGTCGTTGAGCAGGCTGCCCGCAGTCACGGTCGTCTCAATTCCACGACTTGGTAGCTGAAGCTTCCACCTGACGCCAACGGCGCTGGTTTGCGTTGCTGCAACCTGTGGGCAGTGGAGCGGTAAAAGACTTCGAATACAATCTTCGGTCGAAGATTCGAATGTTCGAACGAACGTTTTTTTCTTCGAACGAAGAATGTTTTTCGAAGAATAACGTACACAACGCATGCATGGTCAAAAGCGCTCAGCTACAAGGTAAATGCGGTACCTCCCATTCAGGAATGTCCCCTCCCATGTAGCCATGCTGCACTCCTGCTGCGACTGCTGCCTGGAGCACCGTCTGCCACTTCGCCGGTGTTGTGCTTTGCAATTGTTGTACTCCCCCGGCTGGCTGCGCTCCTTCGTCCGTCTGGGCTGCCTCACTACCACCCCGCGCCTGAGCGGTGACCTTGACGCCTTTCAAGCGGCCCGTTGATGTACATTTGCCCCACCCTGGGGGCTCTGAGGAAGGGAATCTGAGCATCACGGTACGGTCTTCACGCCAGCTCTCCACTGCGCCGTAGGCGTGCCAAACAAGCGCAAGCATACGTATTATCGGGGTTGGGGTGCCTTTTTTGTTCGGGACTGCGAAGGGGAAGGCGCGGGCGACCAGTGCACAAGGCAAGTCCCTCTCCACAGCCACATCTTTGCAATCGGCTGATAAACACTTTCCGAAACAGCGCCCATAGGGTGACAGTGGCGTAAGCCAAGCGTACTTCGGGTCCCCGAAAATGGGCGTATGCGGATTGGGTACGGATTTCCCTAGAATGAGGTCAAGGTAGGGGCGGGTGACTCCGGATTCAACGATTACCTGGCGGCAAGTGTCGAACTCGGCGCTGACATCGAACACTTCGTTCACCACCACGTAATCCGGATCATATTCTTCTGAATGCTGGGATCCAAAATCTAGCGGGACATCCAAACGGCGAGAAGGGGATGGTGACGGCTCCAAATCCGCTGAACGCTGCGGCGCTGGGTGCTGAGCCAGTTGTGTACTACTCTCGGAAGGTGTTCCTGGCAATGATCGTGATGCTGGGGCAGAAGTTGGGTGCGCCTGAAGCAACTCCTGAGCACAGCGCGAAAGATTCGAAAAATATCTTCGAACGAAGATTCGAATATTCGAACGAAGAAAAATCTTCGAACGAGAGTTCGTTCGAGGATTCGAAGATTCGAACGAAGACTAAATTCGAAGGACTACAACGCATGCCTGCAGGGCTTGGAGAATAACACATATTGCCACCAGTCTTGCGACATCGGCCTTGTCTTCCTTTGTCAGCACCATTGAGCGGCATCGTCTATTAAGGATTCGAACAATGCAGCGTTTGGGCAAGAGATCGGGCGCGTTGTACCGTGAGCTACAATATGGGAGTGCGTGTACAAGAAGGCATGCTCCATGGTTTGTAGTAGAGCAGAGAGCTGGTGGTCATCTGTGGTGCTGCCCCCTCTGTTTGTGAACCGCAAGTAGAAATCCTTTAGCTTGGCATTTGTGGTTTCAGCCAAGTCCTGGCAGTACATCCCAAGCCCGTAAGGTGCTATCCCCTCTAGGATTCTGGGCACATCGAACTCCAAGATTATCAGAAAATGAGAACGGGTATCAGGCAAACAGTGTGCGCGAAATTCCCAGGCCGCCTGCCGACAGTCCGCTGGGAGGTCAATGTCGATGCGCTGATAGGTGCGATAGAGCCGTTGCATCACGTCCCGCAACCGCATGACAGCATGGTTACCCAAGTGCTCGTCGGCCAACCCCAAAACATGAGCAATACCATCCCATATAAAAAACAAACGCTTCGTTTCTTGTCCATCAGGTCTACAAGTTCCACCTAGCTGCCAACCACACAGAGCAATCTTCAGCATGTTATTGATAGCATTGCATGCTTCCCTGCTGGCGGACAAGCATAGCCTTTCCAAGTATTCCCCAAGCAAAGCACCAATTTGCATAAGCATATGAAGAACACAAATAATGGCATGGTGTCGTGGCACTTGAAGCAAAGGTTTTGAAGCGCAGCCACGAGCTCCCTTGCAGACAGGGGTCTTGCCAAGTCGGGACGCATCACCGGTGCGCGTTCTAGGACTGTCCCACTCCCAGAGACCATGAAAATTTGGCGTGCTATTCTATTTGGACATTTGCAGCACACATGACCCAGATACCACCCAAAAAATACAATTTTACCTAATTTGCTGCTTTTTTCCAGTTTTTTTTTATTGAAACAAACTATTATTTTGTCTGATTTGAAGGGTGTCTTTTGCCAATCTGGTCGTTTTTGTATTTCGCAAACCAACTAGTGCGTGCCGTTTCATGAGCTCATTTTCAAAAATGACATTCTGCGGGTCTCCAGTTGCACCTATGTTTGTCCTGCAAAATGAATTGCTTTGTTATGTCCCTGAGTGCGCGAGGCCTCGCGCACTCAAGGTCACGGAAACAATTGTGTACGGAAGGCAACAAAAACAGGACACGAAGTGCACAACGTACGAACACTGAAATAAAGGCTCGGCAAAAATGTACAAGCCCTTAAGGGCATATAAATGCATTCGCGTTGAAGGCGAGTGCGCGAGGCCTCGCGCACACATGACTGCAAAAAGAGGCAAAACACTTGGGTTGATGGTGACTTACTTCTTCTTCGGTCCAGCAACCTTAGCCAACCTGGAACCAAGGTTTCTTGCCACCGCACTGGTCCCACTTGGGGAGGCGACGGTACCACTAGATGGCTGGGCACCAGAACGCGAGGGCAGCTTGAACTCTGCACTAGCACTCGCAGCAGTCTTCGCCTTCTTCTTTGGCTAGTCCTTACCAGATTCGGCACTTGCATCGAAGTGAGCGGCGGGTGCCCGCTTGCGCCTCGGCTGGGTCTCCAGTACTTGCTCCGGATCCTCCTCTTGCTCCTTCTCGTCGGCAGCATCGTCGTCTGATTCTCCGGGCTCGTCCCATTCCTTCTCTTTTCCTTTCGCCTGCTTCTTGCTACTCGAGGGGGTTCCTTTTCCGGCTGCAGTACCCTGAGTCGGTGTAACTTTGGCAGTCTTTCTCTCCATGGCCTGCATTGGCAAGGTAGGTGCAGGCGCAACAGGCTCAGTGTTGTCAGCGGGGGCCTCAGTCAGGACATCTTCCTGGACAGCTTCTGCAGCATGCACCTTCAGGTGCCCTTCATATCCTCGGTTGCTGTCGAAAAACCCACAGTGGAATGCCACGCAGAAGCCACTGTTCTTGAGTATCCCAAGTTGCAGCTGTTGCTCCTTGCTCCGTCTGATCAGCCTCCAACATGTCCCTCATGATGATCGCATGCTGCAGAGCACTTCCAACGGCATTCGCAAGGTCCTTTTGCTTGATCGCTGACACAGCCAGAAACCCCACTTTAGTCCTCCCCGACTCGTCCGACATCGCAATCTTTGCGGCCATGGCAGGCGTGTCGTCCACAACAACCACTGCGTCAGCATGCCCACTGTCCAAGAGATGTTTCTCCAGGTACCACAGCAGTTGAATCACAGGCATGAAACCACCGAGGTTCTTGTTCTGCATCTCTTCGAAATGTCCAGCAGAATACGTCACATAGTTCGGCAACTTTAAATGTGATGAATAAAGACGAATAACAGAGGCAGCAGTGCGCGAGGCCTCGCGCACACAACGGCATGGAAACCGGCGAAAGAAGCAGATATACCTGCTTACCCCAGCGACACGTTGTTCCGATCCACATACAGTGCTCGTCAAACTGATACACATTGAGTAAGAAAAAGTGCTTTTCCATTGCTTTGAGGCATACTCTAGTTGTATTAGAGATGCACTGAGCATCCATGCATTTTAATCTTAGTATTGGTCCAACCATAACTGGTGATAACACATTTTGACCTATGGAACCAAACACCCAATGAGGATATGGAGTGGACCCCTTAATCCCCTTTCAATCAGAAGTAAAACATCTTTTCCTGAGTTGACTGAGCACTGACATACCTAAAGTAGAGCCTATGAATTTATCTATGTTTTTCCATGAATTCTTAGCTGTCCTAGTGGTATGCACCCTAGGGGGCTGGGCACCTCTTTTTGAGAGGTCCTGGGTTCAATTCCTGGTCAGCCTAGCTAAGAAGGAAGATCCCATGTGACATGGCAGTGACCTCATCGCCACATACCATGCCACCTCAGCACATATGGGACCCAAAACAAAGAGTGCACATCTCCTAAGATGGCACTATGGAGAGAGAGTGATCCTGAGGCAGTTTTCTAACTCTTTTCCCAAAACATTTCAGCTATCTCTGTGAATATGCATTCATTTGTAACCTGAGTTGCAGTTTCTGTGAATATCCAATCATCTTTCACTGTTTACACTGCAGCCCTTCATGCTTTGATCCTGAATTACCTTCTCCTTGCATACTATTGGCTTGGGCTATCCTGGATTGACTTGGCTTTACTGTATTTCAAAAAACAAAAGCTTTTCACCATCCAAAACAAGCAGCAGGACACCCTACAGCAACAACAAGCAGCAGGAGAAGCAAAAACACAGTGCTGAAAACACTATAAACTTTTCTGGTAGCAAGAGGCAGCCTGTCTCTGTGCACCGGCAGCGACCCCGCGCCGTACAACCAGTGCTCCGAGCAGGCAAATATAAGCAGAAGGGCAGATTAAGATGGATCCAGGAAGAGTGGACGCCGACGTGAAGACAGCGCCAGCGCCTGAGTCACCGGCAAGGCCGGCGCCTGGCGCTGTACCTTCAGCGGAGCCCTTACATGGGCCAGTGGACACGGCGGAGGACTCCCTGGACGGCCTCCAGACAGCCTTCGGGGCCCTGTCCGTCGAGGAGGTGGTGGCGCAGCCTGCAAAAAGGAAGAGAGAGAGCGAGAAGGATGCTGGAGACGGAGCAGACGAAGGAGAGGAGCAAGGGCAAGACCTGACGGATGTCCCTACCTTCGAAGGCGCACCAAGCGCTTCTGGCCTCCATGCATCACCCTCTCCCATAACCACCACACTCCCAGCCGCCGCAACATCCACTTCCACAACCAACCCGCCTATGGCAGAGGGCACAGGCTTTACTGGCATGCCTCACTACCCCGCCTATGGCATGGGCCCACCTACCACTGCGCTCCTTGAGGCAACTACTGCCAGTGAGCCGGTGGCTTCCAGCTCTGCGCCGCGATGGTATGCGGCTGACCATCCCCATCCACTCCACGCCACTGGAACCTACATGGAAGTTCCTGGGTATGCTCCTGGGTATGCACCTGGGTATGCACCCTTGAGTGGGTTGAGGAGAGGACCAGAGTCTCTGGGAGGCAGGAGTAGAGGATCCGGAAGATCCTCCAACAGGTCCCTGACGCGGTCGGAGATCAACGAGGTGCTCCGAGGAGCCACTTCGCAAATCGTGAGCGACCTCACGCAAGAGATCAGGGAGAAACTGGAGCCCCTGATGATCCCGTCCCATGCGTCACCTACGACGGTGGGAATGTCACCCCACCGAGTACAGGCTAACCACCTGGCGGCAGGGTTGACAAATACTTTGGGGAGCCTGAGGAGCCGACCGATGCCGACTCCTGCAGCAGTACCGAGAAGTCCATTCGTCCCGAGAACGGCCCAGCAGCCCTACAGCCACGTGACGAACTCGAGGAGGGCCGAGCTGGACCAGCTGGGGCTGACAGCCCTAAGGGCTATGGTGGACGTGGAGCCTTATGGCTCCAGTGATCCAGGCGGAGACCCCTCAGACGACGAGCCGCCGTCGATGGATTCTTCTTCGCCATCGGATGACGAAGACCCTGAGGACCCCGAGGACCCCAAGGGTAAGAAGAAGAAGAAGAAGAAGAAGAAGACCCGACGCCCTGAAGGACGCCGAGCTCAGGAGGCGAAGGCTATTGCCACCACCAAGATAGTGGTGAACCTGCCTGAGTTCACAGGCAAGGACCTCAGCGAGTTCGCTGAGAACTTTGGCCGGTTCCTACGACTGACCGGCCAAACCCACGCGAGTGGGCGAGTGAAGTGCGACCTGCTCCTGCAGTGCTGCAAGACCAAATACCTGGAGAAGCAGGTCAGGCAGATCGTCACTAACTCCGCCACCTTTGCTGATGTGTTGGTTGCCCTGGAGAGGCAGTACCCAACCTACGAGACCGACCTCTCCATCAGGGCCGAGATCCAGAACCTGCCCGTGCTGCCCAACAACCCCAAACCTGGCAGGGTCTCCGAGCTGTTGGCGGACCTGGATCACTGGGCTGGACGACTGACGCCCGGTTCCTACAGCAGCGACGACCTGCTGTTCTGGTTGTGCGCCAAGCTCCCCCGAGAGCTATGGGACGAGTGCCGTCTGACGGCTGAGCGCAAGGCTAGATCCCTCCGCTACGAGGATCTATGCGTGCTGCTCCTGGAGATGGCGCTGGAGAAGGAGAGCGACGAGCACCTGAACAACTACCGTCCTGGTGGTGGAGGTTCTGGAGGCAAAGGGTACCAAGGGTCCCGACCTGGGCAGGGGACTACCCCCAAACACGCCCACGCCCGCCTAATGGAGAACGTGAAGAAGCTATTCTGGTGTGATGCCAGAGATGAGCAGGGCCACCTGCAGCACGCCTCTGACTACGAGCAGCGAGACTCCTTCGTCGTCCAGGGGAAGCAGCAGGAGAAGATCACCGGCGCCAAAGTGAAGCTGCCGGATCATTACCGCTGCAGCATCACGTGTGCATTTTGCGGTAAGCGGAAGCACTACGAGGATGAGTGCTACCATAAGCAACGCCTATCGGCGAAGCTTAAGGGGGAAGATCCTGGCAAAGGCTCAGGGAAAGGTGGAGGCAAGGCCAAAGGCAACGACCCCGGCAAGGGCAAGTCGAAAGGACGTGGTCAAGGTGGTCAAGACAAGGGTCAAGGTGGACGAGGGGGAGGCGCTAACCGCCAGAACGACAACAAGAACAAGGACAAGAACGGAAGTAACCCCAACCCTAATCCAGGGGGGAACTCCGAGCCCTCTGGAGGGCAGTCTGGACCTACCACACGCTCACAGACGCAGGCCCAGCAAGAACAAGGAGCCAAGCGTGAGCATGAAGGTGGTGATGACGGCAACGCCAAGAAGAGAAGCCGTTTCATGAGAATGGCCCGCAAATTGCGGAACAAGCGGTTCGAGGTGACCTGTCCCGCGGAATTCTGACGGGGACGCTCTGGTGGCACCCAAGACCTGGTGTTTTGGGTACGTAGCCGACTAGGGGGACGTGAATACCTGGGGGTACTGGATACTGGCGCCACAATATCTATAGTCGCCAAGAACATTTTACCTTGTGGGAGCCTGAAGAACACCCTGACCACCGCCGCTATACGCATGGGGGATGGACATGTGGTGCACAGCTGCGGGGACTGTGAAGTGGAGGTACCTATGGGCTCTCGAACTATCGCCCATCGGTTCTATGTGATGGACACTGAGGCCTTCGACTTTGTACCGGGTACTGACTTCTTCGTGCAGCACTCCCAGATACAATCCCTGACGCTGCAAGCGCCCTACCTCCTGTACGTGGACCACGGCAGTGGCAGAGAGTCTGTGCCACTGGAGCAGTCGGAACATACCTCGAGTTACCTGAGACTATCGAAGGAGGAGCCCTCGAACATGATGGCGGCCTCCAAAACTGAGGACTATCAACTATTGGGGGAAGTCCTAGACCAAGGTCTGAAGGAGTTGGGTTACTCTCAAGAAGACCTAAGTGTGGAGCTGTTCGCCAGCGACAAGCAGCATGTACTGGACCTATACTGCAGCAAGGGGAAGAACTGCAGCTACAAATTTTACTGGCCCTCTTTCGGGATGGCCTACGGGAACCCCAGATTCAGTGAACTGGGGAAGGTGCTGACCAAGGTGGCCTTGGAACGTTCCCGTATGGTCCTGTGTTCCCCCGATTGGGGAGCCCATGGGGGCAACGAGTACTGGCGAACCCTCCTTGACAAGCTGACTATCAGCTCGGTGCGATTACCTGATGAGGCCATCTACGTGCCTCTGGGACGCAAGACGCCCATTGGGAAGCCTGGATGGGGGAGTATGCTCAGCGTGGTGGACGGAAGTCTTACCACCATTCTCTGGGAAGACCTGCACCCTACCCTGGTCCAGGCTATACAACGAGAAAGCGATGGACTCGCCTTGGGTGACTCGAAGGATCGCCTACGACCTCAAGATGCTGTTGAAACTACAACCGGAGGAGATGAGTACGTCGTGACTGACACCAACGCCCCCAAATCTCCCTGTCATGTACCTGTTCCTGATGGAGTCTCTGAGTGTGGACTATCTGAGCTACCTAGCTCTATCGACTCAGACGACGAAACTGAGCACGACGCCTTCTTCGTGCAGACCGCGGTGGAGGAAGTGGAGAACGCCGAGTACGTCACCCCACTAAAACCCCTACTCTCCATGAGGGTGGAAGACCCCGTGGATGAAGAGCTGGACCCTCGATCCAGGCTCAGGGAGTATGTGGATTCCAAGAGGAAGTTGGTGGCGAAAAAGCTATGCTACGCGAAGCCTACCCGCAGCTCGTGGCCACTGAAGCAAGGACGTATGGGAGACCTATCCCAATTGAAGGAGGACCTCGAACAGAAGATCACCACCTGGCAAGCGGAGGTGGATCTCAAGCTCATGAAGAGCGTGTGGGGCGCCCATGTGAGGACCCCAGAGGAGGACGACCTCTCGGAGGAATGTGTATGTGAACCCCCTCGAGCGTGCCTATGTTGCCATCGTCCACCGGAGATGGTCGAGCAAGACCTTCTTTATGCCTACCAAGGGCTGAAGGATGCTACCGCGGGCGAAGAGTCGGTGGAGGACCACCTCCCGACGTCTATTCAAGGGGCAAGCAACTTACACTCCGACGAGGACATGGAGGACAAGATCAAGGTATTGGACCCGCGGGTACAGAAGCTGATAAGGACCTATCTGGAGGTGTTCGGAGAACTACCCCCTCCAGCCTCATGCGACAAGCTGGTACAGATGGACCTCAAGCTGAAACCCGAGTTCGTGGGTCATAAGATTCGGAGGAGACCCTATCCAGCTCCTAAAGAGCAGGCCGACGAGATCGAGCGACAGATACAAGAATGTATCGACGCTGGCCTAGTCCTGGAGTACAAGGACGGGGACTACCCCCTACACTGCAGCCCCTGTCTCCTGGTGGCTAAACCTGGGTCTACAGCCAAACGGCTGGTAGTGGACTATGGAGAGCTGAACAAGAAGACGCTGAACCACTCAGGGTCCATTCCCAATATGGAGTCTACCCTGGAGAAGATAGCCTCCTGTCGCTACAAGACCAAGATGGACAAGCGAAGTGGATTCTGGCAAGTGCACCTGACGCCCAACGCGCAGGAACTACTGGCCTTCATCACCCCTCAGGGGAGGGTATTCAAGTGGAAGGTCATGCCATTCGGCGTGGCTAACGCACCCGCTCTGTTCCAAGAGCTGATGAACAAGATCTTGTCCATCCTACGAAGGAGACCTAAGGTGCAGGAGCTCATATCCCGTGGGGCCCAAATGAAGGCTCACATCGACGATGTATGCCTCGGGACCAATACCCAGGAGGATCACCTAATCCTCTTGGGTGAGTTCTTTGCGGTCTGCCAGGAGAACCACACACGACTCAAGCTGGAGAAGTGTGAGTTCTTGCAGGAGACCATGCAGTACTTGGGGTTTGACGTAGGCTATGGGTGGTGGACCCCAGCGGCCTCTAAGGCCAAACCCCTGATGGATGCCAAAGTACGACACGAAGACCCCAAGAAAGGACTTCATGATGTACGCAGTTTCATTGGGGAGTGCAACTTCTATCGCCGCCACATCAAAAACTTCACCTACACCAGCGCTGTACTGACTAACTTGATCAAGAAGAGTACTACTTGGCGCTAGGGCCCACAAGAGCAACAAGCGTTTGACGAGCTCAAAGATAAGGTAGCCAACGCTAAGTGCTTGGGCGTGCCTAGAGCACAAGGGGAGATTATCCTGGTGACCGACGCCAGCAATGTGGGCGGTGGTGGAACGTTGTTCCAATGGCAAGCACTAGAGAAGGAGGAGTTCGACTCTGCCATTTCCCAATGGGGGACGGAAGGTCTCAACCGAGATGGAACCCTCAAGCACAGCTACCCTGACAACAAGTGGGTCCTAGTACCTCTGGGCCACTGGAACTGGAAGTGGAACCGGGCCAGGGGGAACTACTCCACCTATGAGCAGGAATTGCTCGCGGGTATGCTGGTGCTATCCTCACAAGCACGACTGTTGGGGAGTAACCCTGTGGTCTGGCTATGCGACCAAGAACCGGTCCGCAGTTTCCAGAAGGGTCCCCCACCTGAGAAGGCCAAGCTACGTCGCTGGTGGACCTACCTCAGTCAACTACGGCTGACAGTACACCATATCCAGGGAGTGAAGAACGAGTGCGCCGACTACATCAGCCGCAACAACTTAGACGCCCTGATTGGTGCCCGGTCTGAAGCGCTGGCTAAGGAGGCGTTCAGCCGTATGGACGTACATCTGGACCTCAACATGACCATGATACGCCCCCTGGATGGACTCCAACAATCGGAGTACCTACAGGAGTTTGGGGATATCTACCGGCGCCTGGAGAAACGCCTTGAACCCCTCCTGGTCAACCAAGACCAGTGGAAGCGGGACAAGAGCTACCTCTGGCACGAGGACCGCATCGTGGTGCCTAGTGACCGAGTCCCAGCGCTGCTAAAGTGGACCCATGAGTCCAGTGGTCATGTGGGTGCCGACCGTACCCTGAGGCTGTTCAAGCAGTGGTTCCACACTACGTGGACTGACGACCAACTGCGGTAGACGCTCCAGCCTATCGTGGACAAGTGCCCGTGCAGGTCCTGTAAACCAGGGGATATCAGGGACAGAGGTCTCTACTCGACCCTGCCCATCCCTCACTGTGCTAACAGTGTTCTATACGTGGACTACACGGAGATGCCGAAGTTCGGGGGCTATGACTTCGCCCTCCTGGTAACCTGTGGGTTGACCAGGTTTACCAGGGTGTTCCCATGTACTAAGCACATTACCGGGGAGGAGACTATCAAGATACTCCTGGAGGAGTGGTTTTGTGTCTATGGGGCGCCCAAGGAGATCAACTCCGATGAGGACGTACGAGTACGCTCAGATACTGGCTGGTACAAGAGGGTCCTGAGATCCCTCAATGTCCAGGTGTCTACGGGGATTCCCTACTCTCACACGAGCAACCCCCTATGTGAGCGACAGATTCGTGTCCTGAAGGAGAACGTCAGGATATGGTGCAAAACTGAACGCACCAGAGACTGGGTGAGACTACTCCCCGTCATATCCTTGATGATGAACTCCCAAGAGAGTTCAGCTACTGGCTACTCGCCACATGAGCTATTCATGGGGCGCCCGGTGTGGTTCCTACATGCCCCCTATCCAGAGGACACCCATTCTTCTGTGGGTGAATGGGTCCAAGAGCAACAAGCGAAGGTGGACAAGGCCAAAGCTATGCTCCAGAGAGTGAGGGAGCGTCAGTGGAACAAGAAGAACAAGCACCGAGTACCGGCCACCTACCAAGAGGGGGACTGGGTGCTGGTGCACCACAGTCGACTACCCGCCTGGCCACGCTCTACCAGCGATGACCCATACTTCGGGCCGTACAAGATTCTATCTGTGGACGGTCACCGTATCACGGTGCGGTGTTCTCCCCGTCTAGGGGGGACCCTGGTGTGCGCCGCTCAACACCTGAAGCGCTACCATGATCCTGAAGACCTCTGTGGGGAGGAGTGGGAGCTGAACGACGAGGAAATCGCCGCTCTGGACCTACAAGGGGCTGCCAGCCCTATGGAAGTTGAAGGTGAACTCCCCGACATGAACGCCGAGGAGATGGCTGAGGAGGGCTTCTACCTGGTGAAGTCTGTCCTACGCCACCGCTATCGCCAGGGTTGGCGCTTCCTCACCCTCTGAGAAGGGCTTGGAGTCGAAGAGGCCACCTGGGAGCCCTTCTCTGCATTTGTTCTACCGGAGGGACGCCTAAACTCAGTTCTGGTTGACTACTTGTCCCAGAACAACCTTGGTGAGTTGTTGAGGCTCGCTGAGACGCTTGCCTCCAAGACTAAAGCTAGGGACTGAACCTTACCCTTACCTGCCAAAGCGTATGTGTGAGTGTGCTAGTCCTAAGGTCCTGAGAGCAAGCCGCAGAAGTGGTGTCCTAATTATACCCAAGTCTGCGCCCTTGCTGAACCTGGAGGGTTGGCTTATTGATGCCACGGGGTACGCCCCGGGTCTCCCCTCCCCTATGCGCCCAATTTCTGTGCTGGCGCAAAACCTTGGGGGAATACCCAGCGTGCTAATCCAGGTATTGTTTTCCCTACCTATCTGTCTACTACAGGGAGGGGTGGCCAAAAGCTATGAAGGCATGCAAAACGCCGTTTTGCTATGTGGCCAAAAGGCTGACCTAACCACTGTCACAGCCCACCAACCCTGCTAAAATTGCAGGAAAAGGGTGGGACAGTGACACACCCCCTACAGGTCCTACACACCCTACAGTGGCACCATCCTGGTGGGCGAGCACTGGGCAACTGGCTCTAGCCCCCACTCAGGACTACCACTCCTACACGCACACTCTAATGGGCGTTGGGAAGGTGAAGGTCTCATGGGTCCTAGCGACCCTCCTGTGAAATGACAAGAGAACACAGCGCTGCTAAGCAACTCTGCTCTAACAGGGGACGCCATAACGCGTTTCCCCTGCTAGGGCTTGGAGGGAAGGAGTGCTCTCGCGTGCAAGGCGCAGATGTGGATGAAGTCGGACTCCCTGCTCTGCCACAGGCGGAGCGGAGTTACTTATTTGTGTGATCTGCGCCCTTGTTTAGCAGGGCATAAAAAAATGCTGCTGCACCACTCACCCTACCTGCCCACCTGTAAAACAAAGGCAAATGAAAGGGCGTTTGCGGCGGAGGAACCAAGGCACACTCCAGGTATTATACCCTTCTCAGTGTGCCCTATAATACACTGTCCGCAAACACGCTGCAGGAGCAGCTACCCTTATCAAGCAAGCAAGCGTTAAGGGACTCCTCAGGTTCTCTTAAAGAACGTACCGAGGAGCCCCTGGGTAGCCTAAACAAGGTTTACCGTGCGCACTTCGCGTGGCCTACCCTTTAATGCGTGTGTGCATGCACGAGTATGCGACAAGATCTTGGGCAAACCTGCCCATCTGCGCGCCAATCTTGACTCCACCAGGGGGTGGCCCCGCCTGGGCGTACCTACCTTACCTACCGCTGGGAAGTGAAGCAAGGTGAGAGGACAAAAGGGGCGCACGCGAAGAACGTTGCTATGCACTTGTGTGTATGTCTAATCACCCTGATCTGACCGCTAATCATCTGCAATCTTTCTAATCAATCCCTCTACCGCGTCCTATCGTGGTTATGGTTGTTAACGCTGCTACACGACTCGTTCACGGAGACACGAGACGAGCAATGTGTATGCGGCATGCAAGACAAGCATACCCGTAGTTTATACCTGATTCATTGAAGTCCTTTCGATTGATTCTCGAATTCTTGAATTTTTGAAGCTTCTATTAGTGTGGGTGGAATCTGTATGTTTATTTATTAATGTGTGTCTCGTCATTTTCAAGACTACGTGAGACATACGTTTATAATTCCATTATTTCTCCATTTTCCGGCGCTTCGCTAGGAGCCGCTCCTGCGCGCCGCCATATTATGCGTATGAATTTCTGGAATTAAAAAATCCAGAGATGACTATAATTTCTATAAAAATGTGCTACTGATGCACAATTGGATTCTGCTCAGGTGTGTCGTTTCAGAAAAATTCTACGCCGTCATTTGACGGATTTTGGTGTCGTCGCTTCGTTTTTGCGTGGATTCGTCCATAATTCCCCCATTCCTGCCTCTGCAGATACCCACGTGCAGCCTCGCTGAGTAGGCCGTGTTCGGGCCGAAAGGCAGGTGCCTGGAGAGACTGAGCAGAACCAAGACCCCACCAAGGGGCAATTTTAATTTTCTTTCGACTCCCTTCGCCCTAAGACAGGTCACAGGTCGCCAGCAGGTTTACGAGAACCCATGCGAGTGTGTATAATGTGTCTTGCGTTTGGGTTGTGTCGACGCTGCGTCTTGGAGGGAGGGATGCATATGCACATGTTTGGCATGCTCCCATACTAACCCAACCAAGCCACAGGAGCCCCGGCAGCGCCATGAGCGCTGAGTCTTCTGTAGGAAACTGTACAATCAGAGCAGCAAAAGGACGCCAGCCATGGTGAACGCCCATTTTTCAGTGTGAGGGAGACTGTAGGTATTTTAAAGTAGATGTGGAAACCAAGGAAAGGCCAAGAAAAATTCCCTTTTTCCTAAAATGCGACAGTGGTGGCCACCACAGCACAAGGGGGGAGTAAGAAAAAGTGCTTTTCCATTGCTTTGAGGCATACTCTAGTTGTATGAGAGATGCACTGAGCATCCATGCATTTTAATCTTAGTATTGGTCCAACCAAAACTGGTGATAACACATTTTGACCTATGGAACCAAACACCCAATCAGGATATGGAGTGGACCCCTTAATCCCCTTTCATTCAGAAGTAAAACATCTTTTCCTGAGTTGACTGAGCACTGACATACCTAAAGTAGAGCCTATGAGGTTATCTATGTTTTTCCATGAATTCTTAGCTGTCCTAGTGGTATGCACTCTAGGGGGCTGGGCACCTCTTTTTGAGAGGTCCTGGGTTCAATTCCTGGTCAGCCTAGCTAAGTAGGAAGATCCCATGTGACATGGCAGTGACCTCATCGCCACATACCATGCCACCTCAGCACATATGGGACCCAAAACAAAGAGTGCACATCTCCTAAGATGGCACTATGGAGAGAGAGTGATCCTGAGGCAGTTTTCTAACTCTTTTCCCAAAACATTTCAGCTATCTCTGTGAATATGCATTCATTTGTAACCTGAGTTGCAGTTTCTGTGAATATCCAATCATCTTTCACTGGTTACACTGCAGCCCTTCATGCTTTGATCCTGAATTACCTTCTCCTTGCATACTATTGGCTTGGGCTATCCTGGATTGACTTGGTTTTACTGTATTTCAACAAACAAAAGCTTTTCACCATCCAAAACAAGCAGCAGGACACCCTACAGCAACAACAAGCAGCAGGAGAAGCAAAAACACAGTGCTGAAAACACTATAAACTTTTCTTATTGCAGGTCACGGGACCCGAAAACCAAGAGTATACCGGCAACCAGGCATGGTAGAATGGCACTGTCATTGGATCCTTGTCCTTCTCCATACGCCACAGCCTCTGCATGTCGCGGCCAATACGGTGCACAACATCAGCCCCTCCATAGAAAATGACGTCCTTCCCCAGCATCATCACATCGAACAGCCACTTCGGAACAAATCCTGCAGAGTCATATTCAATGATAAGGTCAGCGTTGATGACCCGCAACAGGTAGTGCAAATTCCGGAAACGGTCTGGTGGTGTCTCCTCAATATCCTCGATGTCGCATGCCGTCAAAGCAAATTTGCTCTCGTGCTCGTCCTGCTTGGAGACATTGATCACGTCGCCAGTACTCAGCTGTGTCTGTGGCGGTGCCGATGATGGTGCCTCAGTCTTCCTTTGCAGTTGTTTCCGCACGGCCAGCGTCTGCAGTAATGGAGGTGCGCCCTTGTCCCCAGTCCGCCACAGAGGTGCACTGGTCAAAGTCTTCCACTTTGGCCAAGGCGACCGGAACGTCATATTTTTTGCTCCTCCCAATAACCCCGATTTCCCAGCCCAATCTTCAGTTGCGTCGTGCCCAGTGCTGCGACTTCTGCTCGGATCTTCGCATCGGCAGCTGTACAGATGTGAAAAAGGTGGTTGAGTGCGCGAGCCCTCGCGCACTGAAGCTGCGACACTGACGCATACCTGTGTTCTGGTTGACATACCGCTTATTGTCCGGATTGTCAAGATGGAAAAAAACCCATTGTTCCGTAATCATCGCGTCAATATAGTTCTGGGTGGTGTGTAAGGTCGAGTCCTTCAGGTTCATGTGCGCACAGACTTTCTGCAATAAGCTTGCTAGATGCAGCCAATCCAGCTTCTTCAAGGCTTCCTTGTAACGTCCTCCTTCTTGCTCTTCCTCTCGAGGTTCTTCATGCCAGTAACTGACTCACGGCCGCAGTAATACGCCAGGAAGAAGATGTCCCTCCAGTTCTTGAATGTCGAGTCCTGCGAGGGAAAACAGTGTCATGGAGTGCGCGAGGCCTTGCGCACTATAACTGTGCGATACACGAATACATGCTGTGTGTCCTGCTTCCTCCAAAGCCTCAGGTGCAAGAAACGCAGAGTTGACGGCAGCCTGGACAACATCAATCTTGAACCACTCGAAATCTTGTGGCTCTTTTTCCCGCTTCGGGTCCTCAATGTACAACAACATGTTGTCGAGCGCCTCGGACAGCGGAACCCACGTCACAGACTGACTGCCAGCTTGTTGCCATCCTGCAACCTTGGACTGCATCCTCCAAGGCGTTTCGTACTTCAGAATGTCAACGTAGCAAAACTCCTGCCAGTCCTCCAATTCTTTGCTTTCTGCGAGCCGCAGTTCCTGAATCTTTCTACATGTTTCTGTGCCATGTTGACCATTCAGAACGTAAGGTGAGCCATCTGCAAAGCAAATCATGTACCGCAGCAAAGAGAAGAAACGTCTTCGATCGAACGCGAAGCGAGTCAAACCACTATCCTCCAATGCTGTTACGCGCAACGGTCCAGGTGGTGGCAGTGCTCGGTATCCCGTCACTCTCTTGGCAACATCGTCATAGTTGATGGATCGGATCTGTTCGCGCTCCTTGGTCTTGTCAATTTGCAAATCAGTAATCTTTACCTTCACGGCTCTACCATCCTCCTGCCGCAGCGACTGTTGCACGTCGACTGTGAGCTTCATCTCCGGTATTGGCTTCTTCTCACCCTTCTTCTCGCGTCCTTTCTTCGGCGTGTCCCCTTGGTTGGTTGCTTGTGACGACTCCATGGCCTCTGCGTCTGGTGCTGGACGTTCCAGCGACCCTGGTTGACTCATGATGCAAAAAAAACCTGAAAAGGGCGAATGGCATGACATGAAACACGGTCATTTGAACTCCGAAATCAGTCAAAACGGTATTTTGCAGGTCTTTTTCGCAAATCTGTTCCACAACAGTCTTTGTTGTGACTAATTCCACGGGACTTAGCCACCTACTCAGTGCGTGAGGCCTCGCGCACTCACATCGCACCACAGACCTGTTTTTCGTAACGTTTATTGCGCGAGGCCTCGCGCACTGCGGGTGTCAGTTACCGCAAGCGTTGCCGCACGTTGCGTGGTGCTGCTTCCTGTCTGTCGGCATCCATATGTTTTCTCCGCCCCACAATAGCATCCAGTTTCCGTTTCAGTTGGTTTGTGGGATTTGTTTTCTGGTCAATGAGGGCATCCAGTAGGCTGTGACCAAGTAGCCTGTAGTGGTCGTAACCAAGGGGTTGTGTAGGTGAGGGTAGACATCTCGGTAAGCTCCACGGCCCCGAAGTTGCAACGGTGCTGACTCTGTCAGACTCCCATTCCACATAGGCCATGCAAATCCGGTCTGTCGCCAAAACTCTTGTCAGTCGTTGATGCATCCGGTGTACCAGGTGCTGGGGAACGTTTTGCACACCCACGCGTTTGCCACCAGGACCAACCTTTAGTAACACCTAATGGTTTTTCATCTCCTCAACAGTAACAGAACGCGTGTTTCTCGCCTTGTCCTGCACCAGCTTGCTCAACATCCCTTCTCCAAACTCCTCTGAGTGTGCCTGACCGGGCAGGTCCTGGTGCCACTTGCTGTTGTACAACAATGTGCACATGATTGTGCGTTCGTACTTCAGTACGGTGTCACACGGTCCTCAACGCAGCATCCGCAACAGACACAACCTCAGCTGCAACACCTCGTGACCCGGTGACCCTGTACCGTTGTTTTCCCCCGACCAGTTGCATTCCTGTACCAGGTGACCCAAGTACAACAACAATGGGCACCATTCCGACAACAAATGCAAGACTGCGTTTGCCACTGCTGCCCTGTTGGCATGCGCAGTGTCACGACCACTGATCGCGGTTGCAGCTTGTGCCTTGCGACGATACAGGCGTAGTATTCTGGGTGTGGCAAGCATCAGCGCAGCAATAACTTTTTCCATAACTATCAGTTTTGGGTATGATAGTATGGTTGAACCATGGCGTAGCAGACCTTTCCGTAGGTAGGTTAGAATCGGCCAGAACACCCGAAAAGTATGAGTAACAACGAACTTGTAGGCATGCCAGACACCGTAAACTACAGGCACGTAACGTAGGTACGCACGCATGTTCCACCGTTTGTTCTTGGCACCGTACAACAACTTCAGTATCCTATAGTGTATGTTTTCGTCAACCAACAGCGGTAGAACTCTGTTTGTCTGTTGTGCTGCGTACTTTGCAAAGTGTAAAAAGTTTAACAGACCAACACCACCAGTTACCTTTTCTTTTGACAGGGCAAACAGGCGCCACACCGGTGCCTGCACAGTCCTTGCATCCCTCCTCACATCCAACGGTGCTGTTACATTTCCGGTGTCTGGTACACACTCATCCACATACCTCATGTCACGCAAAGTCTGGGGCATTCTTCGTTCACGCTGTTGCAGAGCCCTTGCGACTGTCGTGATCCGTGCTGCCAGGTCTTCAATGGCTGGATGTCCCGCCCAATGCGTGGGCCTCTGTATCAGTTGAAGTACTGCCATTGCAGTACAATTTTGCGACCGGTCACTTTTGTCTGGGTGTGTCGTGTATTGTGCCTGGTACCAGTTGTCTATCCACAGCAAGCAACACGATGAAAGCACCAGTGACCACGTTGCTTTAAGTGCTGCTGCTGCCTGTTCGTCCATTGTATCTGCGGCGGCCTCTGCTTGCCCAAGTCGTACTTTTGTCCGTCCTTCTGTTTGCGCTAGGTACCCTGTTGTGTGTCCCGGTTTTTTCCTGTTTGGTACTGCCCGTTGACGCATCAACAGGTACAGGTTCCAGCCCACCCGTTGCAAAATGCACACCCAGCGCTTGTCCTCCTGCCTTTTAGCTGTTGGTAGATTGTGGCGCGTTGTTTTGTTGAACATGAGTCGCTGTGCAAATGTTAACACCAGTTTCGCCGCCAGGTCGTTTCCTTTCAGTCCTTTCCACAGGTCGTCTGCTGTTTGGTATGCTGGTTCTGCCGCGCATGCCTCTCGTAGTGCTGCTGCTCCTCTGCTTACTTCTGCAATCATTGGATGCGTTACGGATTTTCTCGCTCGAAGTGGCATTTTGCGTCTTTCTCTGTTGAATCAGATTTGCGCACATATTTTGATTATCATTTCGCACAGCGATCTTCAAAAAAAGTGTATTTGAAAACATCTTGCCCTTTCCTGTCGTCATTTCTGGTGCGCGTGCTGCCGCCGCAAGTCGTATTTGGTGTCTGCGTGCGCTCTGTTCCCAGTAACCGAAAACCGTTTTCGCAACCACAATTTCCTGTTCTGTTTCCGTCTTTAAACCCAGTTGGAAAAAAAAACCATATCTATCGGGCAGCGAAGGCTACGGCCGCTATTAGTACTGGACATGTCTGCCATTGGGTGGCTGTTGGAAAAAAGCAAATCATTTCTCTGATCCCCTGAAAAATCCAAAGAAGGCTACGGATGTATCATTGACTGTCATAGCATTGTGATTTACTGACGAATGATGTGCGTTGTGTGTCTTGTGTGTCTGTTACTGATCATCTGTTGGTTTGTCCTTTGCCTCTTGAAATGCTGTGGATTTGTTGCGCTGTGGCCTCATGCTTTGTCCCTGTTTGATGTCTGATCCTTTGTCGCTGACTTGTTTTTATCTTGTGGCTTTTGTTGCTTGTTTTGTGAAGTGTTTGTTGGGATGGTGTTCTTTATGGGTGGTTGGTGTGTTGTGTGTTGTGTTGATGTGTGCTAGGCCGTGACATGCGTTCGTCGCAGATGTTTGGATATGTGCCTCTGTTTTAGTTGTGCTGCTTGGTCGTGATTGCTGTGCCATAAAGTGGTGTGATCATGTTTTTGATGCCGGGACAGGCTGTGTGCAGATGCTCTCTTTTGTGTTATGCTGTTGTTGCTGAAGCAGCCAAACACATGGAGCCCGGATGTGAACAACCAGGGGAGGCAACGCAACCAGTCAGGACCAACCGGGAGCGGGGCGGCACAGGACATCGTCAAGCGAGAGCGGCCGAGGCTCCGTGAGGAAGGAGCAGCGGCGGGGGCAAGAACCGAAAAGGAGTGCATGAACAGGAGTCAGGAAAGGTGGAGAGAGAGGACGAGAAAGATGAGAGACGGGAAGGGGGAGGAGAAGGGGAGGCAGGCGCACGGAACCCGGACTGGATGATCCGGGGAAGCAATGCGCCCGGACTGGAACATCCGGGGGGCGGAAGCCCTGGACTGGAACGTCCGGGGAGGCAACGGCCCGGGAGTGGAATGTCCGGGACCTCAGAAGGAGGAGGAAATCGCCGCGGAGAGAAGCGACGAGGAGCATGTGAACAGCATGGACCAGCATGGACCAGGTGGGGAAGGACAAGACGGACGAGAGAAGGGAATTGGGGGGAGAGGGAGCAAAAGGAAAAGCGGCCAACCACGTGGAACCCGGACGAGGACAACCGAGGGAGCAGCGCACCAGGGCAGGTACATCCAGGGGTGAGGCTGCCATGGAAAGGAGCGTCCGGAGCTCCGGGAGGAAGAAGAGGCGGCGGCCGCAAGAATCGACAAGGGGTAAGGGGTGCATGCACGAGAGTCAGGGTCGATGTAGAGAGAGGACGAGAAGAGCAAGGAAGGGGAAGAGGGAGGAGAAGGAGGAGCAAACACGTGGAACCCGGACTGGAACATCCGGGGAAGCAAAACACCCGGACTGGAACATACCGGGGGCGGAGGCCCGGGACTGGAGCGTCCGGGGAAGCAGCTGTCTGGGATTGGAACGTCCCGGGCTGCGAAAGGAGGGGGATACGGTAGCGGAGAACAACGACGAGGAGCACATGAACAAGGGCAAGGACCAGATGAGGAGGGATACGACGAAAGGGAGTCAGGAAGCAGGAGGGGAAGGAACAGATGGAAAAGCGGCCAAACACGTGGAACCCGGACGGGAACAACCAGGGAAGCAGCGCACCAGGACTGGAACATCCGGGGGCGAGGCGGCTCTGGATAGGAGCGTCCGGGGCTCCAGGAGGAAGATGAAGCGACGGCGGCAAGAAACGGCAAGGAGAGCAAGTACAAGAACCGGGGAAGGGGGAGAATGAGGACAAGAAGAGCAAGAGGCGGGAAGCGAGATGAGAGGGAGAAGAATGAGAGGTGGATGGGCACATGGAACCCGGACCCGCGTGACTAGGGCCACGCGACAGCCCCAGGGGAATAGGACAGCATGGGAGCCGGCACAGGAGGGAGGGGCGGGGGCGGGAGGGAAGCGACCCGTGCTAGGCGCACAAAACGGGCCCCGGATGGATGAGGATCCAGTGGGCCCGTGCCACAGGGTTGCTGGCGGCCCGGTGGAGTATAAACACGGGATGAGGATTGCGATGGGGCCGCACAACAGCCCAGGGGATTAGGCCGGGGCCGCGGCACAGGAGAAAAGGGCGGAAAGGGAGCGACCCATGCTAGGCGCACAAAACGGTCCCTGGATTGATGAGGATCCAGTGGGCCCGCGCCACAGGGTTGCTGGCGGCCCGGTGGGGTACAAACACGGGATGAGGGATGCGATGGGGCTGCACAACAGCCCAGGGGATTAGGCCGGGGCCGCGGCACAGGGGAAAGGGATGGGGGCGGGAAGGGAGCGACCCGTGCTAGGCGCACGAAGCGGTCTCCGGATGGATGAGGATCCAGTGGGCCCGCGCCACAGGGTTGCTGGCGGCCCGGTGGGGTATAAACACGGGACGAGGGATGGGATGGGGCCGCACAACAGCCCAGGGGATTAGGCCGGGGCCGCGGTACAGGGGAAAGGGATGGGGGCGGGAAGGGAGCGACCCGTGCTAGGCGCACGAAGCGGTCCCAGGATGGAAGAGGATCTGGTGGGCCCGCACCACAGGGTTGCTGGCGACCCAGTGGGGTATAAACACGGGATGATGGGACAAGGGGACGGGGCGGGGAAGGGCGTGTGGCTAGGGCCGTACAACGGCCCGACGGGGTAGGGAGTCCATGGGATGCTGGGAACGGGCCGGTGCCGGGATGAGGCAAAGGGGAATGGGACATGGGATGGGCAGGGAGACCGAAAGCGCCAAGCAACAGCCCCGTGGGATTGGGAAACCAGTCGCCATGGAGTGGTGAACCATGGGCCAACCATGGGGAACCTGACCACGGGAAGTCAGGAAAATGCCCTGAACTCCGGGACGGCCGTGAGGTGTCCGCAGGGGTGAGGGTTGACCTTGAGATCCCCGGGTCGATGGCCTGAGTACACGTAGGTTCACGCGTGAGCGGGACCAGGGGGAACGTGGAAAGGGTCGCCCCCTGGCCTCCAGCCGTGGATGGACGACACCCAAGTGCATCCGGGAGCCGATTGGGTACTCCAACCTGTGAGGGATGGGGAGTGGTACAATGTGGTTGACAGAGAGAAATGCTCCGCTGTCGGCCAGGGCTATCCACAGGAAACCCGTCTGCAGGCGCCCAATAGGCTGTGCTAGGGGGGAAAGGCCGGGGAATCCTTCAAAGGGTGACCGGAAGGAGCTGAAACCGTGAGGGCAGCGACTGAAGGGAGCCTACCGCCTGTCATGCCCGAAGGGAACCTGGTTGAAGTTCTCTGCCGTGAGGTGAGACAGGGGTCGCCAGGGGAACTGATGGTGGAGAGCTCTCCTTCCCGCCAGAGGCGGCCAACATGTAAAACAAACAAGGAGATGTCAGATGAGGCTGCGGACGCGGCCGCCCTTACTTACTTACTTACTTACTTACTCGACTGTCACAGGTGGTAGCCGTGAAAGGGAATGTAAATACCGGCGTAGCCTGACCTGCCTGCTTTTTCATTTTCTTGCGTGGTGTGAGTGCGCGAGGCCTCGCGCACTGGCAGTTTCAGTGGGAAATGTTCTATACCGTGTTATATCTGACCAACACGGTATCTACACACACGAACACCGGAAAAAATCAACTCTGTTCGTTTGTCTGGTATGGTACGTGCAATTGTACGCGTCATAACTATTCCGTAAATTAATACATAACCTGACGTGAGTGCGCGAGACCTCGCGCACTCCGGATGCCAAAATTTGTATTTCATTTTCACTTTACAGTATATGTTTTCCCCCTAACATGGGAAGTCCGACAGTCATACACTTCCGATGCACCTTGGGCAACACAATCCTAGTTTTAATACCGTGTGGGAGCTGAGTATTTCCGCAAACGACAGTCCTTACGGGTTTTTATGTTTCGTAATAAACTCTACTTTGAATATCTTGAGTGCGTGAGGCCTCGCCCACTCAGAACGCCACAGAAATGTAAAAAAAGTCACATTGAGGAACACGGAGTTGCAAAACCCTAAGAGAGCAATTGATTTCACTACGCCCAAAATCATGCTCATCAAACATTCAAAAAAATATTTTTTTTGCCCTGTTGCGAACCGGTCCTTTTCTGCGCGTTCGGCGCGCAAAACAGCGTGCAGTTTGCGTGGGCTAAGATAAATGCGTGCATGTAACGCTGCATGTGCCTCTAATGGGCAGACAGGGTATTGTTATTCCGAAGTGTTTGAACGTGTTCGTGCATATTGCTGAGGTGGGGCCTAGAATCCTGATTGGCCTTTCATTTTTGTTACAATACAGACTGGCTTTTGTGCCCACTAAGCAATTTTTAATCCCAATGGAGGATATGAAGTTTTTGAGAGCCCCCAGATCATAGCAGGGTTCCAGATCACAAAATGCACGTGGTATTGTTAGCGAAAGTTCGAAAAGGCTTCCACTCTTGATGCTCTTGATGATATTGTCTTGTTTTGTGCTCCTGCTTCATCGTGCTCCTTCTTGATGTAGCTCAGGTTTTTCCGAACGTCAATGTTTTGGTAAAATACAATGATAGATCAAAGCAACCAAGTGCCCACAGTGCAAAAAGAGGAATTTCAGGACAAAATCAACAACATGTAGGGCTGCAGTCAATGGGTATAAGATGGACAATGTATCTGCACAAAGAAAATCACAATAACTACAGATTTGGAAAAGATTGTTGGAAAAATCCTACAATTATGGGAAAATTGCCCACATCGGAACTCTCTGTTTTAGAGTGCCATCTTGAGATGTGCACTCTTTATTTTGGGTCCCATACGTGCTGAGGAGCCATGGCCTGGGGAACTGAGGTTAGTGCCATGTAACATGCAAACTTCCTACTTAGCTAGGCTGACGCGGCACTGAACCCAGGACCTCCCAAAAAGAGGTGCCCCAGCCCCCAAGGGTGCAAACCACTAGGATACCTAAGCATTCATGACCAAATATACAGAAATGTATGCGCTCTGAACCAATGTCAGCCCCTCAGTCAGTCCAGGGAATGGTGTTTACTTCCAATCAGTTGGGTGGTCAGGGGTTCACACAACATCCTAAGTTTAGTGCTTGCTTTCATAGGTCAAAATGCTTGGTGACCCCTCTTTGGTCAGGCCAATAGTAAGACGAAAACGTGGTATGCCTCTAGGCATCTCTAAAACAACTAAAGCTTACCTCGAGTAATGGAAATGCACTTTTTCCTCCGCCCGCCTTGTGCTGTGGTGGCCTCCACTGTCGCATGTCAAGGAAAAAGGGTATTTTTCTTGGCCTCCCAAACGTTTCAGCATGTTTTTAAAATTACCTACAACCTCCCTCACACTATAAATGCGCGCTGCATCAGGGCAGTCGCCAGGTATTTCCTGGTCAAAACAATCTTCTACAGTCCTCACTGGGCTTAGTACTGTGGCTGGGGCCACTGCGGCTTGGTAGGGGCTTAGAATGGGCATGCAAAGTCATGTGCCCATACATCCCTCCTCCCAAGTGGCAAAACACACGGGAGGCCCCACCCGGATAGCTTGGAGCCAGAGAGCAAAACAGTGGCAAAACACAAAACCCAACGCAAGATATGGTCAGGGCACGCTGTCTGGCTGTCTGTGGTACCTGCAGGCTGTACCTGTCCTGTCCTTACGGCGAGGGGGTGGCGTTAGAAATCGTTTGCCCTTTAACCGGGTCTTGGGATTCCGGACAGTTCTTTTTGAGGCGGTGGTTCGGCCAGAACACGGCCTGCTTCGCTTTAGCCACTCAGGTACACCTGAATCGAAGAGATGCACTTGATGAGGGCCTGAATGCTGATCAACGATCACCGACACGGCAAAATCCGTCAAATGACGACCTAGAATTTTTCTGAGGGTACATTCTTATTCAGAATCCTCATGTGCCTTAAATGCACTTCGTTACGTCTTTTTTGTTCATCTCACAAATCTTTCAATTTCTTGATTCATACGCAGAGAAAGGTGGCGTGCATGTGCGCGTCTTAATCCACGGCAGGAAAACTAAGAAAAAATAAGATTATAACAGTAGGTTACGTAATTATCAAGAAATAACGAAACACACACAAAAAAATAAAGGTAGAAATTCCATCCATGCTTATAGGAATATTCAAGACGCAAAAAACCAAGAATTTGAAAGTCCAATAAGAGTTCAATGCAAAAGGTATAAATATTCAGGTTGTTATTGCTTCGCATGCTGCATACACACTGCGTGTCTCGTGCCTTCGTAGTCAAGCCATGTAGCAGCAAAAACATAGTGCAGAGGGATTGATTAGCAGCTTGCACAGTGATTAGAGGTGAGATTAGGGCGAAACAGATGGCCTTCGGCCAGGGAGTGGTTGTCACGGGGGGCTACCGGTCCTGCCATGCGGTGCAATGCGGGGCAACTGTTACAACTGCTCTTACAACACAACCACTTTTTTCTGTTGCTCTGCTTAGAACATACACACGAGTACATACTTGCTTCATGTGGCTTGTGTTTCATTTTCTTCTCTCACCTGCTCTCGGCCTCCAGCGGTGGGTAAGGTGAGTAAGCCCAGGAGGGGCCACCCCCTGGTTGAGTCAGTTATTGTGACCACAGACTGGTATGGATTGATTGTAAGAGGAACGCAAAAAAAAAGGCTGGTTACGAACTCGTGCATACTCGTGCATGCATATGAAGCATTGAAGGGTAGGCCACGCGAAATGCGCTCGGTATGACCCTTGTTTAGGTTACCCTGGGGCTCCGCCCTATGTTCTATAAGAGAACGGGCGAAGTTCCTTAAGCTTGCTACCTTGATAGGGCAGCTTTTCGACAGTGTACTATTTTCCTGTCGGAGACCGGTGTAATACGGCGAGGCAGGTTAGGTTCTTCCGCTAAAAGCTGTTGTGCATTTGCCTCTGTTTCTCAGGTAGGCAAGGGAAAAGGGTGATTCCCCGCACGCCCACTTGGTCCCTAGTTTCATCTTAAGAAATTTATCTTCTTAAGATGAAAAATTCATCTTAAGATGAAAGGTAAGAAGAAAAATAAGAAGAATAATCTGCTGAACTTTCTCTTTTGGGTTCCACCTTTTTGCCTACACTTTTTTGTAGTTTTACGGTTCTGGGGACTCTTTGCACCTTTGCAGTTATAAACATTTACATTTATCATTTCAGCTATGAAGTTGATGGATTGCGTAATTAATCATTACGATTTGCCAAAATCAAAAATCCACCCCCTATTGTTGTGCACATCCGCCGTTTGTTTGCCCGTTTTTTTCAGAGCGATGGAAACCGCAATTCAACAACTACAAACAGCAATCAAGAAGATAACACATCAATACTCAGCTTATGGTGACGATGCTGCCCCGTTACTAGCGGCCTTTATTGATGGTTCTACTCTTGGTCGCTCCCTATTCCACCAAATCAACAAGAAAATGCAACTCACCGCAAAAAAATTGAGCTGCACGATTTCACAAAAATCACGTGTAGTCCTATACAAGCTGTGTGCTTGATTGTGGCACTTGGCCTCTCCCGGGCAAAATACAGGCACCTCCTGTCATTTGCAAGTGCCAAGCAGCAGGCCTACTTGAATGCCACCGCCGCTCGTGTTCCCGATTTGTTCCCGGGTCGATGGACTGTTGAGGACACATGGAAAAGTCTCACAAGCATTTGTACATTGGAGTCGCCTACATGGTACAACAACACCGTCTCAATTTCCTGGCCACTCGAAGAATGGTTGGAATATGTGCAGTCCCAGGATGCTATCTGGGACACTGTTGCACACCCGCAGGAGGGTATCACATTGATTATCCGAGGCGATGGTTATCCGGTTGCGGGATGTAGTTGGACGCAGTTAAATGTGTCCATCATGGCCCATGGTCGCCATGCAAGGACGACCAGCCACATGTGGGTGATTTCACTGGCCCATGCAAGCGACAAGGACAAGGAGGCCCTGAAGATTCTTTCAGATAACCAATGTGGAGGTGTGCTGCGCTGCATTCTTTGTGCTGTCTCATCGTAAGATGAATTTTTCATCGTAAGATGTTTTTTTTCATCGGAAGAAGAAGATTTAAGCAGAAAAAATTCTCTCTTCCCTGCAGGCCATTCAGCAAACCTTGACGACTGGTTGCATTTCTCTGCGGTATGGCATGGTGCCGGGTACCTGCAAATTTGGTGGCGACCTACCGTTTCTCTGTGGTATCCATGGCGTGCCACGACCCTGCACATCACGTCTGGCATCACTGGATCGCTCAATACAGAAGCCAAAATGGACCAAGATTTCAAAGAATTTCTGGAGTTCAAGAAGTGGAAAGATGTATGCTGTGAAAATAATGATGATACTAACAATAATAATAATAACAATAATTTTTTTAAAAAAAAATTCGAAATTTTTGTCGTCGGGAAAATTAATCTTAAAATTTCTTCTTAAGACGAAAATATTCATCGTAAGAAGAAAAAGTCGTCGTACGAAGAAAAAATTATGAAAAAAACAGAGAAAATTGCAAAACCAGAAAAAAAATGTATTTTTTGCAGACAACGCCATTCCTGCCACCTCAGGCACAGAAACAAGCCTCGGCAGCCACGGTGACTCCAAGCAAGGAGCTGCCAGCTGCAGATAAATTGGTTCACACACCAACACAATTGGCTTAGGACCCTGTGCGACAACTTGACCTCAGTGCCACGGACGGCCCACGCAGTGCACTTGGCAGCCCCCTTTCTGAAATGTCTGGCTACAAGCTATCTAGCCATGAGAAGGTGGTCCTGGAGGAACGCCACGTGAACCGAATGTTATTGAAGTGCCCGGAGGATAATGTTGATACTCCTGGGCCGTCGACACACATTTACACTGACCCTACCATGGTGCACGTGACACTCAATCATGCTTTTGGTCGTTGTCGGAACAAGCTTACGAAGCAGCACCAGAGCATGAGCCTGGATGCCTGGGTTACAGCAAATCAGCTGGCTGGCCAACGACCTTTTGGTGTCCCATTGACTGAAAAGCAGACAAATAATCCACCCCGTCAGCCTCCGGTGCCTCCAACCGCCCTGCCAAAATTTTTGGGAGTCATCTGGAAATTGTATGGAGTTGTTGAGCTTCATGCTGAAGCGGCGGAATGGATGCTATGGTTTTCCAGCACCCCCGCACCTGACATTTGGAATATTCCTATCCCTGAGAGCAAGCAGAAAGGGAGACCTCCAGTAACATCTGCGCCACCACCTGCTATGAGATTGACATCTGCACCATTACAAGAACCAAGTGAGCCTCCATCACCAGTAGCAGCAGCACCAAATTGGAGCGCGACGTTGATTGCAGCCGTGACCGCTGGACTCCAGGAGAATGCGACAAAGCAGCGCCAAAATGAGGTAGGCAACCTGTGAAGAGGTGCGCGCGTAACGTGCGACAATTCATCTTAAAATTTCATCGTAAGACGAAAAATTCATCGTACGAAGAAAGCAATTCGTCGTACGATGAAACGGTACGAAAAATGTCGTTCGTTCATTGCTCTTTCCTCAGGTTGAAGCTGTTGAGCGCTCAGCTGTAGGAGTTTGATTTGTTGTGGGCAATATTGGTACTGACCTTGGGGTTCAGCATGTTCTCACTGCAGGAGGCATCCTAAATTCACTGAGACGTGCACCCGCTGGAACATCCGGGATGCTACAAGCATTGGAGACCGATGAGAACCCGGCAAGAGCAATGCAGCATGAGCAGAAAAAGGCTGTTCACTAGGAGCCCTGGCAGAGCCCAGTGAAAACGGCAACAACAACCGTGAAAATTGCAAAGCCCATTAACCCAAATGCCATGCGGACACTGCTTGCCCTCCAGGAACAAGCCACAAGGACGGGCACACCAAAGAGTAATGCAAAAAGTAATGAAAAAAGCGAACTGACAAAAGCAGCACCACCAGCCACCAGAAAACGCAAGTGGGAATCTGAGTCTGAAAACGAGGAGTCGAGAGAACCTGAGGAGGATGAAGGTGAAGACGAGGAAGAGGAAGATGACAGTGATGCCAGCGATGAAGGCGTCACCCAAACAACTCCAGCCAAAGGAATGAAGTGGTCGTATGTCCCATACCAGGCGGAGGCCACTGACGAATGGAAGGTAGCACCAGTGATCGCTCGTCGATTTTATGAGCCTGGAGGAACGAAAGTATCTGACGAACTAGTGGCTGAAGCGGAGCGGACTAAGAGCACTATCCCTTGGCTTCCTGACTATGCGACCGACAAGACCTCGAACGTGGAAGGTCAATACCTTGCTGCTCGCATCGCATTTCGCACTCCGAAGGAGCCGAGCTTTACAGCAAAGGCATGACGCTGGCACTGAAGAAGCGCAAGATGAAGGAACAGCAGCAGAAGGAGCGCGAAGCCCACAAGGCACGCAAGGCAGAAGCTGCTGCAGAACCAGCTGCACCACCAGCACCAGCTGCAGATCAAGAAAAGCCCGAGGAACAAACAGAGAAGGTGTCAGAAGGTGCAGGTGCGAGTGGTGCAGCGCCTGACGGTGCGAAGGGCAACTGAACGTATCTTTTTTGATTGCCATTGAGTGTTGGAAGCGACTGTTACGACTTTCACTGTTACCTCGTCAGATTTTGGTGCGGATTTTTCCATGTCGCTTCTGTCGCGCTAAATTCATCGTAAACTTTCATGGTACGACGAAATTTATCTTCCTACGACGAATTTTCTCTGAAAAAACGTTCCGTGCAAAAAGTTGCGGCGACAGGCAGAAACAGCGGCACACACGCGGACAGCATCTGCAGCAGGCGACCAACCACAGATTTGGAACCAATATGACCGAAAAAATGAAGGCAGTATGAATAAGATTTAATTTCAAGATTTTCATCTTGAACATTTTAAGATGAATATTGAGTTCTGGTAAGATGAAACTAGGGACCAAGTGGGCGCGCGGGGTGCTGCAGTTGGCAGCCCTGCTAAACTACAGAACGCTGATCACACAAACAAAAACGGGCCTCAGCCAGGAACAGCGAGGAAAGATCGTCTTCTCCAAGAACAACCCGTACTCAAGCCGTGCACGCAGAAAGAGGACTCCTTTCCTCCAAGTCCGAGCAGAGAAAGGTGTTGTGACGTCCCTGTTAGGCCCCAGCAGCTTAGTAGCGCTGTGTTCCCTTGCAATCTCACACGTGGACCACTAGGGCCTGAGTCTCCTTCTTCCACGCCACCAAGTAGAGCGTGTGTGTAGGTGTGGCAGGCCTGGGTGAGGGCTTGAGTACGGCTGTGCTCGCTCATCCTTCGGAGGGCGGTGCCACAGTAGGGTGTGTAAGACCTGTAGTGAGTCTGTCACTGTCCCGCCTGTTTCCTGAAATTTTATCAGGCTTTTTGGTTGGCAGTGGCCGTGGTACTCCACGTTTTGACCTCTTAGCAAACAGGCGTTTTCATGCCTCACAGCTTTTGGCCACCGTTCCCCTGTAGTAAGCAGGTGTATACACAAAAGCAATACCTTGGCGTTAGCGCTGGGTATTCTCCCAGGATGTTTGGTGCCATCACAGAAGCTGGGCACCTAGGGGCGGAGAGACGTGGGGCGTACTGCATGGCACCCTGTAAAGACATCCGCCGGGTTTTAGCAAGGGTGCAGCCTTGGGGGTAGTTAGGACACCACTTCTGCAGCTTGCTCATAGGTGCTCAGGCTGAGCACACTCACACATACATAAGCAGCTATAGGAAGGGTTCAGTACCTAGGCTCCTTCTGCGAGGCTAGGGTTTCAGCGGGCTTCAGCAACTCTCCTAGGTTGTTCTTGGACAGGTAGTGTACCAGAACAGAGTTTAGGCGTCCCTCTGGAAGCACAAAGGCAGCAAAAGGGTTCCCAGGTACCCTCCTCCACTCGAGCCCCTTCCCAGAGGGTGAGGAAACGCCACCCCTGGCGATAGCACTGTGGGATGACAGAATTGACCACGTAGAAGCCTTCCTTAGCCATCTCCTGGGCATTGATGTCAGGCAGTTCTCCGTGAATTTCCATAGGGCTGGCAGCGCCCTGTAGGTCCAGAGCGGCGATCTACTCGTCGTTCAGTTCCCATTCTTCCCAACAGAGGTCCTCGGGGTGGTAGTAGCGCTTCAGCTGTTGAGCTGCGCACACCAGGGTCCATCCTAGTCGGGGAGAACACCGCACAGTGATGCGGTGACCATCCACAGACAGGATCTTGTAGGGCCCAAAGTAGGGGTCATCGCTGGTGGAGCGTGGCCAGGCGGGTAGCCGGCTGTGGTGCACAAGCACCCAGTCTCCCTCTTGATAGGAGGTAGGCAAACGGTGCTTGTTCTTCTTGTTCCACTGTCGCCTACGGACTCTCTGGAGCATAGCCTTTGCCTCGTCCACCTTCTCTTCTTGCTCTCTCACCCGCTTTCCCACCGTAGAGTAGGAATCCTCAGGATAGGGAGCGTGTAGGAACCACACCGGGCATCCCATGAACAGCTCATGGGGCGAGTAGTCATTTGCCGAACTCTCTCCGGCGTTCATCATAGGGGATATAACGGGGAGTAGTCTCACCCAGTCTTTGGCGTGCTCAGTCTTGCACCATATCCTGACGTTCTCTTTGAGAACTCCCATCTGTCGCTCACATAGAGGGTTACTCGTATGACTATAGGCAACCCCCTGTTGACACCTCGACATTGAGGGAACTCAGGACTCTCTTCTACCAGCCAGTGTCCGAGCGTACTCTGACATCCTCGTCAGAATTCATTTCTTTAGGTGCCCCATAGACACAGAACCACTCTTCGAGGAGCATCTTGATGGTCTCCTCCCCAGTGATGTGTTTTGTGCATGGGAACACTCGGGTAAACCCGGTCAACTCACAGGTTACCACTAGAACAAAGTCATAGCCCCGATACTTCGGCATGTCCGTGTAGTCCGCATAAAGAACACTGTTGGCACAGTGTGGGATAGGAAGGGTCGAATAGAGACCTCTGTCCGTGATATCCCCAGGCTTACAGGACCGACACGGGCACTTCTCCACGATAGGCTGGAGGGCTTTAGGCAGTTGGTCATCACTCCACGTAGAGTGGAACCACTTCTTGACACCGTTGTCCTTAAGCTGACCCTTCGTCACAAAACTGATTTCACTTCTTTTCAGAACCTTTTTCACTGATTTCACTTTCTTCTAACTTGCCACCTTTGACATAAATTATTATTGTATAAGTGTTCCCGACAGCCAAATTGCGCATTAGTACAGCCGGGAAAACACCTCTTGGGACCCCATCTTTTTCCACTGCTTTCACTGATTCCACTTCTTGTTCAGAACCTTTTTCACTGATTTCACTTCCTTCGAACTTGCCACCTTGGACATAAATCATTATCGTATAAGTGTTCCCCACAGCCAAAATGCGCATTAGCACAACCGGGACGGCACCTCTGGGCACCCCATCCTTTTTAACTGCTTGCACTGATTCCACTTCTTTTTCACAACTCTTTCACTGATTTCACTTAATGCCTTTCTCCTTCTAACTTGCAATCATTATTTACCCATACCATTCTCAATGCGTTTTTGACCTTTCGGGGAGCACCCCAGTACCGGAACCTCTAGACAGAAGCTGATTTCACTTACTAAAACCAGGCATAAGTGATTTTTGCGCAAAAATCCACGTAGTTTGGTTGAATGCACGACACCAAGGCACATCTAAGCAAGGAAACGAAGTTGAATTGCAATCATTATTTACCCATACCATTCTCAATGCGTTTTTGACCTTTCAGGGAGCACCCTAGTACCCAAACCTCTAGACGGAAGCTGATTTCACTTACCAAAACCAAGCATAAGTGATTTTTGCGCAAAAAGGTGTTGCAACGTTTTTTTGACCTTTCGTACAATGTTCCAACTGGTGTAGTAGGTGCAACTCACTTCCAAAAGGCTCCAAACTACCTTCTTGGTTGGTGGAATTGAGTTTTCATCTACTTTCATGCTCTTGAAGTGCTGAATGGTACTTCCACATAAGGCTCGCAAGCACAATGTATCGATTGGTTCCCAAGGCGGATCCTGGCTTTGTGACTCAGTGATTTTCATTCGGACCTTGGTTATTTACATCGGTCCACACTGGCGATTGCTCGGGCACACTGCTGGCTGCTCAGGCACACTGGTGATTGCCCAGGCACACTGGTGATTGCTCAGGCACACTGGCGATTGCTCAGGCACACTGATGGTAGACGGAAGCTGATTTCACTTACGAAAACCCAAGCACAATGTATCGATTGGTTCCCAACGCGGATCCTGGCTTTGTGACTAAGTGATTTTCATTCGGACCTTGGTTTTTTTCATCGGTCTACACTGGTGCAATACAACTGGAAACACGTTTCAGTCCAAGGAACCACCAATGGTAATGAAAACAAAGGACAATCGCAACAAGCCGCACCACTCTGAGCATCTGAGCATCTGGTTCTCTCAATCAGTTCAACATCGCACAAAGTGCAGAATGAACACAGAGCGCAGCCATCTGCACTTCCAGAAATCAAACCCAGGCGTAAAAAATAGCATGCAAATACATGATAGCAGGCTGAATATGCCCTGAAGGAAAAAAAATAGAAATTGGCTGCGCGCCTTGATCAGCCGCGCCGTGCAACACACGCACCCCGCGCAACACACGCCTACGCCGTGACACCCCCCCTCGCAGTCGCAGTGCGTCAATTATAGCACTCTTGCCGCTGTAACCGGACGCCGTAACTTCTCATGGCCCCGACAGCCCCCTCACCCGGTTCGGCCAAAGGCTGACCGTTGTGTTTGGTTGCTGCACCGGGTGAGGGCACGTCAGTAGGCAGGGGCACAACGCTCAGGGACACTCAGCCACTCTCGGCCCGCAGCACGCTTGTCGCGTCAGCTACAAAATTCCGGCGCATCACGCATCATACGCACGGGCACCTGCCGCGCGTACCAGTCCTCCGCAATGGCTACTTCAGCGCGGTACAGCCTCTTCCGACCCACAGCACCCTCCCAACACCGCACCCCTGCACCTGGTCTCGCAACCACAGGCGGTGCCTGCAACAACTCAGGCTGCGGCTTGCAGAAGTACCAAGCCTCCCACACGACCGGCAGCTACTGCCGGATGAGTTCTAAGGCCGCATCCGGGTCCTGACCCACATAAACTGTCCCATGCTGATTATACGCCAGCCAACCCGTGTACGACAGCCCCAACGCGTGTCCTGCACTACCCGCCAACGGACCCGGACACCAGCCAGTCAACACCACCAGCCTGCACCGTGGCAAATACCACCACTGGTCCGGGACCCATTGCCGCACGCCCCGCAGGACGAACAGCCCTGCGTCCCAGAGGGGCAATATTATATTATACACCGCCTGGCGCATCGCACCCGCCAGGAAGTGCTGCCGCAGCGCTCTCCACGAGTGGGTCGTTTCCGCCCCGTATCTCCATCGCAGCGCCGGACGCACCGCTCCCAGGGCCACCGCCAGCCCAACTCCCGTGAAGCTGACGGAGGCCGCGGGCCGCGAGGCTCCCACGCTGATGAAGTACTCAAACGCCCCCACCAGGAGCGCTGTCAGGTCCGGTGCGCCGGGGAAGAGCATGCAAACCGCGTACAAGACGCACGCGGCGTCCACGATCTTTCCCCAGCGCCGTGCATCGCTCACCGCTGCCGTGAGCTCCCGCGCCCATCCCCGCAGAACCGGCACCGCCTGGGCGCGTGCGATGCCTCGCTGCCGGTCCTCCTCCCAACGCCCCCAATCACGCTGGCGCCTGCACCGGCCCATATGCGCTGGCGCCGGCGGCGGCAGGGGGTGGAAGCACGGCAGCACCACAGGCCTTGGCATGAGATAAAAAAAAAACTAAGGCACCGCAAACGCAACACATGTGAGGTTACCTCAGGGCCATTCGCACTGTCTCCCTACCACGCAGACACTCGCATGCTCAGAGCTATCG
This sequence comes from Eutreptiella sp. 'Long Island Sound 2002', assembly GCA_964036045.1. Classification (NCBI taxonomy): domain Eukaryota; phylum Euglenozoa; class Euglenophyceae; order Eutreptiales; family Eutreptiaceae; genus Eutreptiella; species Eutreptiella sp. 'Long Island Sound 2002'. The sequence continues at coordinate 119,986,540 of OZ038381.1, read as the reverse complement.
GGCGCCGTGCTCCCCGCTGGTCCCCGTCTGCACCCTCACCCGGCTCGGCCAAGGGTTGACCGATGTGTTTGTTTGTAGCACCGGGCAAGGGTGTGTCGGAGGACACCGGCACGACGCCCAGCTACTTGCAGCCAACGGCCCAAGGTGATTGCTCAGGCACACTGGCAATTGCCCAGGCACACTGGTGGTAGACGGAAGCTGATTTCACTTACAAAAACCCAAGCACAATGTATCGATTGGTTCCCAACGCGGATCCTGGCTTTGTGACTCAGTGATTTTCATTCAGACCTTGGTTATTTTCATCGGTCCACACTGGTGCAATACAAACGGAGACACGTTTCAGTCCAAGGAACCACCAATTGTAATGAAAACAAAGGACAATCGCAACAAGCCGCACCACTCTGAGCATCTGAGCATCTGGTTCTCTCAATCAGCTCAACATCGCACAAAGTGCAGAATGAACACAGAGCTCAGGCATCTGCACTTCCAGAAATCAAACACAGGCGTAAAAAACAGCATGCAAATACAGTGCATGCAAATACATACAAAATATAAGAAGGGCACCTGCCTGGAGAGGAATGTCAGAGTTACCAAGGAAAATTGAACTGCTGACATCCGACTCTACATCAAAGGGGGCCCAGAGTTCCCAGGCTGCAATTTTTGGCGCAGCAGCCTTTCCTCTTAACCCCTTCCATCTGCCAAGGCGAAAGAAGTCCAGGGCAGCGTGGGTATAGCCGTCCACTTACTGCACCTGGACAAGCACACATAGACCTCTTAGGAGGACAAAAAGAAAACCCAACAGCGGGCTGGGCAGCACACAGGGCGGCTCCGACTGGTACAAAGGAGGCATTGCCCCAGGGTGCTCCTACCTCCATGGTAAAAAAAAATGCAACTTGGCAGAGATCAGGGGACTGCCGGGCAGTCACATGGGGGGGGGGGATCAGAGGGTGGGGGAAGCCACACACACAAAAATTCACATGTGACCCCCACGGGTTCTCCAAAACTGAAGCTGACTATCTATCAACAATACCACCGCTCAATGAAATCATTAAATTAATCAACATTCAGAACTCCTGACGCTGGACTTCATTGCGTCTGCATCTGCATCTACTCACAGACTACTGCAGATATTCTGAGATGCATACTCATGTCCAGCGAGAAGATCCTGCCTGCCGCCGCCGCCATCTTGTACACGTCCCTCTCTGATGACCGAACCGCTTGCACTTGCACTGCCACCTTTGGGGCCACTTGTTCTTGGTACACCCAGGCCATATCCTTCACGTTGGATCCCGGTCCCAGCGCCGCGCTCCACATCTCCACCGCGCCGTCTACGAGGCTACTTTCCTGCAATGGCGTTCTCGTAAGACCTGCGAACTCGCTTTCCCCCGGGCATCCCACCGGATGCTCAAGTACTCTTCCTTCTCTGGTACATGGTGCACTCGGTATCGCGGAGCCACCTCGTCCTGCCGGCGTAGCTGCCGCACCACGAACTCTTCCGTCACTCCCGTCGTGGTTGGCATTGGCAAGGTTGTCCCAGTCCGAAGATGGTGATCGTTGTCATCGACTGCTTGGTGCTTCTGACGAGTCCCTCCCGCTCCGAGGGATAGGGCCTAAGGACAAAGCAGTTGACAACTACTCGCAGATTACAGCAGAGTTCTTGAGATGCATATTCATGTCCGGCGAGAAGAGGCATCAGCAAGCAACCATTTTGGATGGTTCAGGCCTACGGCTCGGCCACCCCTATCCCCTGTCGGCGACCAGACGGGTTGGCATTGGCAAGGTTGTGAAAGTCCGAAGCTCATTACTGTGTGCCAACCCACCCAGATTTTTTGCAAGCCCCAAACCCATAAATGCTATTGCACATTCACCCACCCAACTACCACAGGCAAAATGCCTCACCAAAGGCAAAATGCCTTGACCAGGCGCCGACCCAAAATCCTCCACAATGGCCTACCTTACGTGGAGGCCACCCAGCCTAAAATTCTCACAGACCCAGCCTAGGGTAGGACACACACTAAAAAAGCTCTGGCCCGTGGCAGCACACATACTGGGCACTCTCATCCTTTTACCAGGGTCTGGTTGGTGGCTGCATGAGGGCGATCTGGAGCGGCGTCGCTTCCCTGCTCCCTTTGGTGGCGCCTCCTCCACCTTCAGCTTTTCCTTCTTCCGTTTATGCTGCTTCCCCTGGACATGCCACCTCCACGACGTGGGGTTCTCGGAGACCTCCACGTCGCAGAGGCAGCAGTGGGGATAGTTTGGGTTTTTTTTAAAATATTTGTAGTCTGGACACGATGCGGTGATCGGGCTTGCCATTATTGAGAGAAAATAGAAACCTCTAACCAGACAAACACCAAGACGAGGGCAGAAACATTCCAAAGGGCATGATATGATGGGGCAGAATAGATGAACCGATTTTGAACACTCTCTCCACACCGCAACTCAGCAGCACATCTACCTCATGGGGCTTGCTTGTGGGGCTCATGTGCAACCATTGGTAATATTCCCAGACAGGCGAGCCGGTACACAGTCGAGGAGGGGGTCGCCTGCCAAGCGGAGCGGCCCCGCAACTCAAGCCACAAGGGTGAGGCGGTCGTACCGTAGACAAGCGGGAGCAAGACCCCTTGTGGTGAGAGATACTCCACACGGCTGGGCAGCCCCCAGAGCTGCCGCCCGAAGGAGGGGGCATGTGGCCCTACCCATGGACACATGTGGGGACACCCTCCCACCTGGGACACATGGACCGGGTGGCCGCGACAATGCCTTCCCAAGCACATGCGGGAGCGGCTCAAGAGGCACCTAAGATAGGGCAGTGGGAGGGACAGGACGTCCCCTTGGTAAGACCTTCTTCCTGCACCGTCAAAGGAGGCATCCCGAGCTCCCGAAGATACCTACCTACCTACCTACCTAATATTCCCAGAAGTACTTCGTCTTTTAAAGCGTGAATATGACATAGGTTGGGATGCACGGCGACCTATGTCGACCGAGGGGGGGGGGGCGCATGCACCAGCCTCATAAAAGAATTACAGAGCACACACCAATATATTGGTTCAGTAGGTGCATGATCTCCTTTGTGGCCAGATAGGGGAACTGTGAGCCCTCCTCAGGGCCACCAGTACCGGCCTTCTTCAGTTTCTTGGCATTGCGGGAAAGGGGGCATCCAAATTGAGCCACGAAATCGAGGCTGACGCGGTGGAAGTGCAGACCGTCTTAAAAGCCCGTCTTTGCCAACTGGATGGAGTTGCTGGCAGTCAAGGGCATCCAGTCCAGGAAGATCGCCACCGTGAAGGATCCGGCAGAAGTCTAAAAGTCTGCCGTAGGATTGGAAGGGGGCGGCAGTGCATCACCCATCGCAGGGGAGAAAGACTAGGCAGATGAAATGACGCCACGGGGTCATACTATCTGCTGCAAAGGGTCTGTGTTCCTCGGACCAAGGCGTCAGTTCTGCCCATTAAGCGCAGTCTTTGTGCTGCAAACTCTGGAGACTTGGTGCCCGAGGCTTTAACGAATTCACCACAATCAAACAGGTTGCAGCTGCTGCTCAGGCCTGTGCATCGGCGCCTGGTGTAAATAGCCCCCCCCCCCCCCTGCGCAAGCATGCTGAAAGTCGGCAAAACGACGGTAACACGGGCTTATATGCTTAGACAAGGCAGTGCTTGCGCGCGACGCGCGGTACCAAAAGAACGTATGTCATCTGAAACTGCCCATACCTCACCCTAATCACAATTGTCGCAACAGGGCACTACAACACAATGTGCAGGCAAATTTCAGCGAGTTCTGGAGGTCCTCACTGCCCATCAGGGCCATCAGGAGCTGTCGAATAGAAGCCCTTTCCCACCTTGCGCGTCATCTTGAACAATTGCAAATGCTTCTCCTTTTGGGGCAGCATTTGGGGCAGGCTTGGCTTCGGGTTTTGGAATGGGTTCAGGCTTCCCATTCCTTGGAACAAAACTGTCATCAACAATATCTTTGGTGAAGTAAAGCTTGGTATGGAACTACCACAAGCATGATCAAGCCGACCTTTCCCTCTACAAGCAAACCACAATCGCATAATGTTACCTTTCTGACCATAAAAACCGTGGTCAGAAAATTCAATCAAAATGATCGTAACACGGGCTCAGTTGCTTAGACAAGGGGGGGGGGGGATCCGCGTATGCTACAGAGTGGACAGCAAAATGTCAGATGAAAACGAATTCTGCCACTCCGCATTTTCAACGGACACGGAAAGTGGACGTTGAGGGTTGGAGCCAATTTGTGAGATCCTTCTAGGAAGGTTCGCTGCTGGGCCGAAACTGATAGTTCTAACGTTGATCCAAAAAAATATCATTTCAATGTGACTGTTTTTTCCCTGCTAATTGTAGGTACCTGGAACATGGCGCGCAGTTTCGTGTTGGGCCGATCATGGGGCGGGTATAATGGCCATTCAAATGAAGATGGCCGCAAACCGGCCAAAAATGTATGACAAAAATGAGTGAATGTGGTAAAACAATTGAACCGCGGAAAAGGCTCAATTGGTTTTGTGGCCGGGTTATGTTCGCCCTCCCAGAGTCCGACCAAGCCGGGCGGGGGGGGGACGAAATCACAACATGTCATGTGGTGATGACGGGAGGCTGCGCCCTGTGCATTGCATGCTTTCTGGGGTTACCTGCGCCACCGCACACTCCCCCCGGCCCTTAGATGCAGCTCCTGGTAGGTCTCCTTCAGAAAGGGATGCCAAAAGAAACGGGCATTGGTACTTCCCAGTGCCATATGTTTATTCTGGACAAGAAATATTTGTATAGCCCGAGTCAGGCTCATGAGTAACTGTTCCATGATCATTCAAAACAGACCAGAAATTTATTCGATGTGTCGGCATCTACAGTGCACCAGCTGCATTGCTGCCATTGCTTTCATTTTGGGTAGTGTTGAATTTACGCTTTAAATGCCAAATGTGTTTGCATCCATTTGCAATTGTTGTCAGCAGGGGGCACAGGGTCAAGCAAAACTGGTGAGTCCCTGCAAATTCATGCATGCTATGCAATACCAATGAGGTGATTTGGGAATCTTTACCCACACACAACCTACCAAGGCAGCAGTGCAGTGCAGCGCAGCGCAGCGCAGTGCAGTTTCCGGTCACATTCTGCTTCGTGTTCCAGCTATGCTTGACAAAAATTGATGGTCCCCCATTGACGCTCCCCCAACTCCCCATCTGACAAATATTGGCGAACGTTGTCCCCGTATTCCGTCATACTGGGGCTCAGTTAGCCACAGAGGATCACACGGAGCCCGTGCGCAGGATCCGCGCCTTCTCCACCTATGCCCTGACGAAACTTGATTACATCACACATGGCGCCGTCCTTCAAGCACCCTCTCTGACGAACCTGCAGGTGATCACCAATCGACATTTCCGATGTGTGTATCGGCTCCCCAAATGGGCTCCCTCGGACTCCCAAATGGACTCCCCACAAGTGCAACCAAACTGCAATTCAAAAGAACAACCCAGCATGCAAACACAACAAGCATTAGGGGGCGTTTTTGCACAGCGTGCGCACAGCGTTTGCACAGCGCCAACTATTACGGTGATTATCCGGGTAACAGCCCCGAAAACAACCTACCCGCGGAATCATGCACAACCATCTCAAATCCCGAAAATTCAAACATCTGATGCTTGCCATGGGTCCCAGGGACCTAAATTCTGCCCCCTATAGCCCCGTCCACTGCAGCAGTCATTCAATGATGTCCTTTCAATCTACTGAACTTACCGAACTCCCGGTGATGGAGAAGAGCCAACTTTTCGCACAGCGCGTGCACAGCGCGCGCACAGCGCACGGTACGCCCCCTTAGCCACGCACAAAAACTTGCAAACCACGTGGGCTCTGACTGAAAGTCACCGGGATGGGACCGGGTTTCATATTCTCCACAGGGGAGGGCACCCACCAGAAGTCCGGGCGGCACGTGGCCAGTCCTGGGGATAGTGCGTATCACCGCTAGCGCGAGATACGCACTTTTCTTTTGGGGGGGATACACACACGATACACACTTCAGATGCCTGGCATACACATGTGATACATGAAATCCATGAAGAGACAAACGAGATCTTGGCCATCCCCCACAGGAAACGAAATGGGAAAAGGGTTGGACACACATGTCGAACATAGCACAATTGACATGTGTGCGTGCCAGGAATTGAAGTAACGCTCAACCGTCTCAGCAGAGCAGTGCCTCACCAACTGAGCCACAACTACCAGCTTGTAAATCTGTGCAGCAAAGCGTTCTTAGCTTAAAATGATGTCTAGAAAAAAGCGCAAAAACCACACGCCAGAATGAGAAAATGGTGGGACACACATATGATACACACTCTTGAAAGTTGGGATGCACACATGATACACACACCCAAGAGTTACAGATACACAAATTTCAGTTTTTGGGATACATTTATCTCCAGGACTGCACGGGGCTTCATGGCTGCCTGAGCTGGATAAGACGATGCAATGGCAAAAGGAGGGCTGCAGGGGAACTTCAGGCAGGGCACGTTTTGAGGAAAACACGCCCTGCAGAAGAAGCCCTGCAGAAAAAACACAGACAATTTGCCTCGAGAACATCGCGAGTAAAGTACAATGTCGCATGTGGTGGTCCGGTAGTTGGCACCACGCTCTGAGGGGCCAGAATCCTGGTAGACACAACACTGCCGTTTGAACATTGGAAATGGACAACAGCACCAACTGGGCACGTGTCAATATCATCGACATACATCGCTGAAATTGAGAAAAACTAAGTTAGTTACGGTAAGCTTATTCTGAGACCATAAGATGCAGCAGGAACTGCCTAGCCCGGAGGCATCCCAGTGTGCTACTGGAGCACAGAAAAAACTGAGGGTTGAAAAGGATTAGCAGATTCCATTTCAAGCGCAATCACAAAGTGCTGCAGGGTCTAGTTTATGTCTTTTGGTTGCAAAGGACACCTCCTCAATGGACACCTCAAAGGGCATCTCCTCGCGTCCATCGGCGTCAGAAACCAGACACCAAGAGTCAACGTGGAGTACACATGTGCCTGCAGTAGGGCCCCCTTCCAAAGGCCGGCTGGGCCGCCGTTCCCTGGCGCTCCTCTTGTCCTGCACCTGGCCGCCTGACACCTCCCCAATCAGGGGCGTAGATGGTGATGGCAACTTGGCGAGCTGAGCATCGAACCTACGTTGGAGGGGGAAGAGGGTACGGGCTAGCGAGCCTACATGGGAGGACGAAGAGGGTAAGGGCCAACACAGGCAGACTCTCTTCAGAATGAAGGTAGAGTAAGAGGATCAAAGTGCTTGTACGTCCTCTCTTCACGTAAGAACCACAGGCCCAGCACCCGTGCTCCCCACGTTATACAATCCAGTATTCCAGGTGGGCACCTACTGAACCAATTTGTTGGTGTGCGCTCTGTAATTCTTTTATGAGGCTGGTGCATGCGTTCCCCCCCCTCGGTGGACACCCCAACCAGATTTCCTGAGTGCAGAATGCGTGGGGTTTGATGAAATAGGAAAATGTTCAGTCCTGGTCCATATCGACGGGCGCTGAGACCCACCAAGCCATATAATCGATGAGCCTCTAGAGCATAGGAGTCCCTCATTGACACTGCTTCGGGCTTCCAGTACAACATTTGTTGTCCCAGGAGGTGCATCAGTTTGATATATCTCTGAATCGGATCAGGCAGAGGACATCCATTGTTCAACAGTGGGTGTGCAATGCACATCCTGTCAGGGTCCTTACCAAACTTGGGGAAAATATTTGCCAGTTTTTCCCAGAAGCCATTAAGGAACAGTACCCTTTTCGCCTCTTTACAGTCGAACTTGAAATCCCCACAGCATCCTCGTTTGGGTTGTTGAATTGCCTCAGCCTCGGGTTCAGAATATTTTTGAGACTTGTCCGACACGTTGAAGACTGAACCGTAGAGTGAGACCAGATTCTGCACATAGTGGTTTGGGAGGTTCTTCTTTGCGTATAGATAAAGGGCATGTATAATTGGGTGGGTCAAAACGTTTGCCCATAGGTGCCGTGCATCCCAACCTATGTCATTTTCATGCTTGAAAAGACGAAGTACTTCTGGGACGGGGCTCATTGCAATTCAGTCGGCTAAAGTGCGCAATTCCGTGCCGGCGAAGGTTGGTAGCACGAATTCCTCCTTTGCTGCTGGACAAAAAAGGGAAGCAGTCATTGCATTGTGGACCGTGAGTCCCCAGAAATGTGTTCAACTGGGACAAATCTGGGTATGTCTTTAATCGAAGCGGTTTCCCATTTACACCGCGTGTCAGGGCTTTCACTATGGCAGGCACCATTGTGTGCGTATTGAGAAGATCCTTGAGTTGATGGCCATCATCTGGCCCCACATAGCGTGCAATTGCAAGTTGCATTATTGTCTGATGCGGACTTTTGGCCTCAGGTAAACTAAAGACCAAGACGGGGGACTTCAAGTCACGGTCTCCGTAAAGGTTGCAGGCATCCACGAAAAGTAATAGTGAGGGTGAGTAATCACCCTCATGCATGCATTCATCTCTTTCAGCAAGGTACAAATACATGTCCAGTGCCTGAAACGGGCTCATTGCTGCCCCCTGTGGCGTTGTCCTGATGTCACAGCCCTCGAGCAATTCTTTATCCAAGTCACTAACTTTGTTCCGCCAGCAATTCATGCGCTCCCGGGCCTTAATATGTGCGTTTTCTGTGGCTTTTGTGTGAACGCGTGACTTGAGAGTGTTGATAACCTGCTGCCGACTCGCCGGTCTTGTACGCTTCCGATTTTGCACAGGATGATACCTGCATCGCATCTTTGGAGGCTGCTTGGTTGGTGGCGTGGGACGCGGAACCCCACATTTATCGGCAAGACCTTGCTTTAATTGTTTGTGTGCCTGCTCAAAACGCAGTTTCCGCATGCGTTTGCCAGAGGGTGTTAATGCATCATAGCTCTTTCTGGGCCGGCCAGGTGTCATCATAAAAAAAATCATAAGAAGAATTGAGAAAAACCCTCTGATAGGGGCCTTCATGAAAGCTAGAAGGAATGTAACAGCAGTTTTGCATAAACACGTTGAAAATTGAAAGGGTGTAATACCAGCGAGTCATCAGCACAAACAGACACCCTTTTGTCGGTCATTCGAACAAGAGCCGAGGAGATTGCACCGGTAGAGCATGTACATCCACAATCGGATGAACTCGTTGCGGGGATGCAGCAATCAACGCGTTTGAGGCACTGGACATGTATTTGTACCTTGCTCAAAGAGATGAATGCATGCATGAGGGTGATTACTCACCCTCACTAATAGCAGCCTGATAAAAGAATTACAGGGCGCACACCAATATATTGGTTCAGTAGGTGCCCACCTGGAATACTAGATTGTATAACGTGGGGAGCACAGGAGTGCACAAAAATTGTAAGTTTGTGCAATTTTGTCTTGCGGCAAATGCTTGTAGAAAAAAAATTGTCTTTTTTTTGCAATAAACGCGATTACAAAAAAATCGTAAGTTGTGAGGATGGTACGGGTGGCTTGAGGGGGGGGGAATCCACACAGCATTACTATTTCAGTGAACCCGTCATCGCAAGCAGCGTGTTGCACTTCATGGAGTACATCATAGGGCTCATCATAGGATCTGCTGTCCGCTGCCTCTTTGAAGGCGGGCTCTCATGCCACCTGCTTGTTGCGAAAGCCCTTGGTGAAGAATTGCTGAAGTGGGATCTCGGATTGTTTTGGCGAGCCTGTGCCAAGGTAAATGCAAGCAGAGCTGCTGGTCCATCCGCCAAGCTGACAGACGAGGTAAAATGTCACGGCCATTGCTGAGTTATTGCACAAGCGACTCAGGAAGCATACCATAGTCCACAGGTAAGGTTGGCCTAGTGCCATCCCTGTTGCACGCCTGGCTCCTGAAGCAGCACGGTTGTGGAATCCCTCTTGAACGGCTGCAGTCTGAGGACAGTAAAGGGCGCTAATGGTGCATGCAAGCTGTTGGTCGAAAGGAATATCCATCCGAAAAGCTAACCAACATGTACAAGTGTGAGGACCCTCGACTCAAGGATCATACCATAGTCCACAGGTAATGGTGGCTCTCTGTTATCCCCGATGCAGGCTTGGCTCCCGGAGCAGCACGACTGTGCAATCCCTCTTGAACGGCTGCATTCTGAGGACAGTAGAAGGCGCTAATGGTGCATGCAAGCTATTGGTCGAAAGGGATATCCATCCGAAAAGCTGACCAACATGTAGCCCCCCCCCCCCTTGTTCAGTATACACCTTTGCGCAATGGTTCCCTCACACCCCCAAGTGACGGTTCCCTCGCCCCCCCCCCGATTACTATGCAATGGACACGTAACACAGAACAAGTCATGCAGCAAACATACCATAGTCCATAGGCAACGGTGGCCTCCTGTCATCCCCATTGCGGGTCTGGCTCATTGAGCAGCACGGCTGTGGAATCCTTCTTGAAAAACTGCAGTCTGAGGCCAGTAAAGGGTGCCGAGAGTGCACGCAAGCTGTTGGTTGAGAGGGATATGCATCGGCGAAGCTGAGCGGTGTGTACAAATGTCATAGCCCTAGCGGAGCTAATTCACCAGCATGGGAAACACACCAGCTGACGCTCCTTGTCTATCAGGCCTTGAAGAGTTGCGTGAGATAGATGGATCCCTCCGCTCCGTACCATCTGGTTGCCGGCCTAGCAGAGAGGCAATCATGGAAGGGGGGGTTGGGGGGGGGGGACCCACCTTGCCCTCCTCTCCAAACCAAACCACCCTGAGAAGCCCACATATGTGCAAAGCTGACAAATCTATTCAAATGTCAGGGCAACAAAGGTACCACGGTCCCCAGGTAGGTTTGGCGTTCTGCCATAGATTGACTGTGAAGAGGAGCATCGTGAGGGTGACCGTGATGAATGCCTACTTCTTGTGTCTGACCATTCTGTCCTCCGGCGTGACAAAGAGTGCCGTGATGGCGATCGTTGTGATTGCCCTGATTCTGACGAGTCCCTCCCCCGCCGAGGGGTAGGGCCTAAGGACAAAGCAGTTAACAACTGCTCACAGACTACTGCAGAGATCTTCAGATGCATACTCATGTCCGGCGAGAAGAGGCATCAGCAAGCTACAATTTTGGATGGTTCAGGCCTACGGCTTGGCCACCCCTCTCCCCTGTCGGCGACCAGACGGATGGGCATTGGCAAGGTTGTCCAAGTCCGAAGCCCATTAATGTGTACCAATGTCACCACTCATACCACGATCCGCAGGCAGGGTCGGTCTTCTGTCATGGCGGCTGCTTGACGGGTATCTGTCTGTCATTGACCGCGACAAAGAGTGCCGTGATGGTGATCGTTGTGATCGACTGCTTCGTGCTTCTGACGAGTCCGTCCCGCTCCGAGAAATAGGGCCTAAGGACAAAGCAGTTAACAACTACTCACAGACTACAGCAGAGTTCTTGAGATGCATACTCATGTCCAGCGAGAAGAGGCATCAGCAAGCTACAATTTTGGATGGTTCAGGCCTACGGCTTGGCCACCCCTCTTCCCTGTCGGCGACCAGACAGGTGGGCATTGGCAAGGTTGTCCAAGTCCGAAGCTCATTAATGTGTACCAATGTCACCACTCATACCACGATCCGCAGGCAGGGTCGGTCTTCTGTCATGGCGGCTGCTTGACGGGTATCTGTCTGTCATTGACCGCGACGAAGAGTGCCGTGATGGTGATCGTTGTGATCGACTGCTTCGTGCTTCTGACGAGTCCGTCCCGCTCCGAGAAATAGGGCCTAAGGACAAAGCAGTTAACAACTACTCACAGACTACAGCAGAGTTCTTGAGATGCATACTCATGTCCAGCGAGAAGAGGCATCAGCAAGCTACATTTTTGGATGGTTCAAGCCTACGGCTTGGCCACCCCTCTCCCCTGTCGGCGACCAGACGGGTGGGCATTGGCAAGGTTGTCCAAGTCCGAAGCTCATTAATGTGTACCAATGTCACCACTCATACCACGATCCGCAGGCAGGGTCGGTCTTCTGTCATGACGGCTGCTTGACGGGTATCTGTCTGTCATTGACCGCGACGAAGAGTGCCGTGATGGTGATCGTTGTGATCGACTGCTTCGTGCTTCTGACGAGTCCCTCCCGCTCCGGGAAACAAGGCCTAAGGACAAAGCAGTTAACAACTACTCACAGACTACAGCAGAGTTCTTGAGATGCATACTCATGTCCAGCGAGAAGAGGCATCAGCAAGCTACAATTTTGGATGGTTCAGGCCTACGGCTTGGCCACCCCTCTTCCCTGTCGGCGACCAGACAGGTGGGCATTGGCAAGGTTGTCCAAGTCCGAAGCTCATTACTGTGTACCAATGTCAGCACACATACCACGGTCCCCAGGCAGGGCCGGTCTTCTGTCATGGCGGCTGCTTGACGGGTATCTGTCTGTCATTGACCACGACGAAGAGTGCCATGATGCTGATCGTTTTGATCGACTGCTTCCTGCTTCTGAGGAGCCCCTTTCCCTGCCGAGCAATAGGGCCTGAGGACAAAGTGTTTAACAACTACTCACAGACCACTGCGGAGACATTTAGGTTCAAACTGATGTCACATTGTTCCCCCTTTGGTACTTGTCGCTTCTCCGGGCCCCAAGGGACAGGCGGGACGGGGCATGGGAGCCCAGGGGGGAGGGCGGGACGAAGGGAGGGGGGCGGAGGGCGGGGCGCCCCCGCAGCCGGACGTGCAGCCGGTGAGGTGCATCCCCCCTGGCATCCAACAGATGCCGGCGCACCACACCCACCGACACCACCACCACCACCGCCACCACCTCTACAACATCGACCCCTGACGCCGGCGAGCTCGTCCCCCCCCAACCCCCACGACCCCGGCACCAGCCAGCCCCCCCCGCGCCGGGGGCGGAGCCGGCGCGGATGGCCTCGGCGGAGGGGGGGCGGGGCGCGGCATCGGCGCCGCAGGCACAGGGGCAGCGAGGGGGGCCGGCGTGGGGGGCAGAGGGGGGCCGGCCATGGGACCGGGACTGGGGCGCGGTCCCGGACCCTCTGGGGGAGGAGACCCTCCCCCTGGTGGGGGAGGTGTACGGGTGGTTGTGCTGGGCGAACCAGGGGACCACCAGGAGGTCGGAGAACCGGCCCTTCAATGCCGTGCTCCTCCGGAGAGACGGAGGATACCGAGAGGTACCCCCGGGGGGGTGGGTAGCCCCAGAGGACCATGAGAGGGTCCTCAGGTCAGTGATCCGGGCGGCGTGGCCCGACAGGGAGCCGACGTGGCCGGCCTTCCTGGAAGGGGGAGCGGTGCTCCGCATCAGGGATGCGGACGCCAACAACTGGCTCCCCCGGGCTTTGCGCAGCGCCCTCGCCCACTGGCGCTACCGCCGGCGCAACCAGCCGCCGCCACAGCCCCAGCCCCCACACAAGCAGCGGCGCAGGTGATGGCCCAGACGGCGGATGCGCGAGAGTGGGGGGGGGAGCTGGGCCCCCCGACCCACGCCCCCCCCACGGTACGGCACGACGCATGAGAGCGTGCCACCTCCCGCGGGAGGGAGGGCGGAGACAACGAGCGCGGGGGGGAACCTGCTGCCCCGCAGCCCGCTAACCACTGACCGCTAACCCTCACGGCCGCCCCCGGCCGGCCAGCGCCGCGCGACAACGGCCGGGGGGATCAGGGGCCCCAGCGAGCGCCTGCACGAGGGTCCGGCTCTAGGTAGAGGGGGGCGGGGGAAGGGCGCGACCCCCCAGCCGATGGCTGGCCCCCGGGGCCGGGACTGCCATGCCCCCCCCCCCCCCCCGGCTGTCAGGAGGCGTCGCCAGGGGACCAGAGGGCCCCCCCCACCCCCCCCCCCCCCCCGCACCCCCCCCAGCTGGGGAGCCACGGGCGCGGCCCTCCGCCCCCCCAGAGCCGGGGGGGCGACGCGGTGGAGGGAGCGGCGGCTGGACCTGCTCCCGCGAGCCCACACTGGCGTGCCGGAGCAACGCGCACAACGGAACAGTATGGAGGCCGCGCCCCACATGACCCTCCCGTGACCACAGCCCACTCAGGGAGGGCAGAGGGGGGGTTCAGGTCTGCAAGGGCCCCCGGGGCAGCGGTCCACGGGCCGCCCCTCACCCCTATCCACCCCGGGGCGGCACTTTGGCCCCGACTGCACGCGCACGCCGGAAGGGAGCGCGCCGGCGGCACGAAGGTGGCCAGGATTGAGTACCGCAGGCCGCCGCCCAGAAGGGGAGCATGGAGGCCGCGGCGCGACACCCCCCCCCCGCCCCCCCACTGGCCCGCGGGCCGCGGGGGCCCCGGCCCCCAACCCCCGAGGCAGGGGGGATGGCCCCCCCCCCGCCCGAGAGAGGAGCCGGAGCGCAACCCGCCCCCCCGCCCCAGCCGCCGGCTCCCATGGGGGCCGCGAAGAACAAGCGAGCCCGCGCCTGCGCGCCGGGACGCCGCACAGATGGTACCCAGAGAAGCCTGCTGAGCACGAACCGGAGTGGTATGGGGGGCCACGCCCCCCATGGACAGCACAACGGCAGTGACGCCCGCTTTGTTGCCTGCCCAGGGAAGGCAGAGGGACGGAATGAGGCAGAGCGACCCCCCGCCCTACAGGCCCCCCCCCGGGCCGCACAACCGGGGGGTACGGCGCACGCCCCCCCCCCCCCAGCCCGCCCCCCAGCACATGAACGCCACGGACCCGCCCCGCGGCGCGCAGCCGCCACAGGGCGTGCCGGCCGAGGGGACAGAGCAGGGCCCCCACACCCGCACGCCCGCGCCCACAACACGTGGACCGCGGACCCCGACAGCCCGCCCAGTGGGCGGGCAGTCGGGGGAGGGGGAGCGCATGACCCCAGACGCCCCTCGCAATGGTAGAAGGCACCCCCCCCGGGGACGCCCTGCTACCACCCCCACAACCCCAAGCCAAGTAGGGGGGAACCAGGACCGGACCGCCCCCCCTCCAAGCACGCCAGACGGAGCAAGGGACCGGGGCAGGACACGCAGAGGGGCACGGACCACTCCAAACGGCCCTACCAGCGCCCAGTGCGGGGACCACGCGGGGTGCGCACGCCACACCACCCAGGGGGAGGGGAGCGGACACTGCGAGAGCGCGAGCGCGCACACACGAAAGGGACACTCGGGGACTACCTGAAGGGCAACCGGACTGAGCGCGCGGAACGCACAGACCGCGTGGAATGGCGTACCAGCGAGCGAGGGTAAGGGACACCCGGACGGGACGGCCCGCCACACGCAGCGCGGAACACGCGGGGCGGGGACGGGGAAACGAGAGAGACACAACACCAGGTACCGGCCCGAACCCCCCGAACCGCGCACACGATGACAGGGCACTGTACCTGCCAAGGCAGTAGTGGCGCACAGCGCCACGCCCCAACCCGTAGGCTAGGCAGCCTCCGCGCCAGCCCAAGGGGGTCCCACTGGCGACAAGCCAGTAGCACGGGCCCGGCGGCGCCGGCGCCCCGGGCGACCACGCATTAGGGGGGCAACGCAGTGGGTAAGCGCCCGCAGCCAAGGCTGCGAATTGATGCACAGACCGGGGAGTGGAGAAACGGGGAAGCCGGGGAAGGACGGGGCTCCGAGCTCTGTGAACCCCGGGGACTCCGCCACCAGGCAGGAGGTGCGTCTTGGAGGGCCCCCCACTAGGACCCCCTGGGGAGGATATCACCTGGCCCGACCGGGTGGCCCCCCGGGGACGAAAGGCGTCTAGTACCCGCAAAATCAAACCTCAAACCTCAGACTCAAGGATCTTACCATAGTCCACAGGTAATGGTGGCTCTCTGTTATCCCCGATGCAGGCTTGGCTCCTGGAGCGGCACGGCTGTGCAATCCCTCTTGAACGGCTGCATTCTGAGGACAGTAGAAGGCGCTAATGGTGCATGCAAGCTATTGGTCGAAAGGGATATCCATCCGAAAAGCTGACCAACATGTAGCCCCCCCCCCCTTGTTCAGTATACACCTTTGCGCAATGGTTCCCTCACACCCCCAAGTGACGGTTCCCTCGCCCCCCCCCGATTACTATGCAATGGACACATAACACAGAACAAGTCATGCAGCAAACATACCATAGTCCATAGGCAACGGTGGCCTCCTGTCATCCCCATTGCGGGTCTGGCTCCTTGAGCAGCACGGCTGTGGAATCCTTCTTGAAAAACTGCAGTCTGAGGCCAGTAAAGGGTGCCGAGAGTGCACGCAAGCTGTTGGTTGAGAGGGATATGCATCAGCGAAGCTGAGCGGTGTGTACAAATGTCATAGCCCTAGCGGAGCTAATTCACCAGCATGGGAAACACACCAGCTGACGCTCCTTGTCTATCAGGCCTTGAAGAGTTGCGTGAGATACATGGATCCCTCCGCTCCGTACCATCTGGTTGCCGGCCTAGCAGAGAGGCAATCATGGAAGGGGGGGTTGGGGGGGGGGGACCCACCTTGCCCTCCTCTCCAAACCAAAACACCCTGAGAAGCCCATATATGTGCAAAGCTGACAAATCTATCCAAATGTCAGGGCAACAAAGATACCACGGTCCCCAGGTAGGTTTGGCGTTCTGCCATAGATTGATTGTGAAGAGGAGCGTCGTGAGGGCGACCGTGATGAATGCCTACTTCTTGTCTCTGACCATTCTGTCCTCCGGCGTGACGAAGAGTGCTCTAATGGCGATCGTTGTGATTGCCTTGATTCCGATGAGTCCCTCCCCCGCCGAGGGATAGGGCCTAAGGACAAAGCAGTTAACAACTGCTCACAGACTACTGCAGAGATCTTCAGATGCATACTCATGTCCGGCCAGAAGAGGCATCAGCAAGCTATCATTTTGGATGGTTCAGGCCTACGGCTTGGCCACCCCTCTCCCCTGTCGGCGACCAGACGGGTGGGCATTGGCAAGGTTGTCCAAGTCCGAAGCTCATTAATGTGTACCAATGTCACCACTCATACCACGATCCGCAGGCAGGGTCGGTCTTCTGTCATGGCGGCTGCTTGACGGGTATCTGTCTGTCATTGACCGCGACGAAGAGTGCCGTGATGGTGATCGTTGTGATCGACTGCTTCGTGCTTCTGAAGAGTCTGTCCCGCTCCGAGAAATAGGGCCTAAGGACAAAGCAGTTAACAACTACTCACAGACTACAGCAGAGTTCTTGAGATGCATACTCATGTCCAGCGAGAAGAGGCATCAGCAAGCTACAATTTTGGATGGTTCAGGCCTACGGCTTGGCGACCCCTCTTCCCTGTTGGCGACCAGACGGTTGGGCATGGGCAAGGTTGTCCAAGTCCGAAGCTCATTAATGTGTACCAATGTCAGCACGCATACCACGATCCGCAGGCAGGGTTGGTCTTCTGTCATGGCGGCTGCTTGACGGGTATCTGTCTGTCATTGACCGCGACGAAGAGTGCCGTGATGGTGATCGTTGTGATCGACTGCTTCGTGCTTCTGATCAGTCCCTTCCGCTGCGAGAAACAGGGCCTAAGGACAAAGCAGTTAACAACTACTCACAGACTACAGCAGAGTTCTTGAGGTGCATACTCATGTCCAGCGAGAAGAGGCATCAGAAAGCACAGTTTTGGATGGTTCAGGCCTACGGCTTGGCCACCCCTCTTCCCTGTCGGCGACCAGACGGGTGGGCATTGGCAAGGTTGTCCAAGTCCGAAGCTCATTACTGTGTACCAATGTCAGCACACATACCACGGTCCCCAGGCAGGGCCGGTCTTCTGTCATGGCGGCTGCTTGACGGGTATCTGTCTGTCATTGACCACGACGAAGAGTGCCATGATGCTGATCGTTTTGATCGACTGCTTCCTGCTTCTGAGGAGCCCCTTCCCCGCCGAGCAATAGGGCCTGAGGACAAAGCGTTTAACAACTACTCACAGACCACTGCGGAGACATTCAGGTTCAAACTGATGTCACATTGTTCCCCCCTTGGTACTTGTCGCTTCTCCAGGCCCCAAGGGACAGGCGGGACGGGGCATGGGAGCCCAGGGGGGAGGGCGGGACGAAGGGAGGGGGGCGGAGGGCGGGGCGCCCCCGCAGGCGGACGTGCAGCCGGTGAGGTGCATCCCCCCCGGCATCCAACAGATGCCGGCGCACCACACCCACCACCACCACCACCACCACCACCACCACCTCTACAACATCGACTCCACAACGGCCTACCCTACCCGGAAGCCCACCCTGCCTAAAATTCTCACAGACGCACCCTAGGGTAGGACACACACTACAAAAGCTCTACCCTCGTGGCAGCAGACATACGTGGCACGCTCATCCTTTTGCCATGGTCTGGTTGGTGGCTGCATGAGGGCGATCTGGAGCGGCGTTGAGATTTCCTGCTTCTTGTCTCTGATGAGTCTGTTCTCTGGCGTCCTGCGTGATAGACAAAGCACTTGACCGCTACTCACAGATTACCACGATGCACATAGATGCACATGAATGAGTCCATTCTCCAACGATGCACAAAAATTTGTCCCTCTCTGCTCCAAAGAGCGGGGGGGGGGGGGGGGATGCGGTTGCCGGGATTGGCAAAGAAATGCAGAAAAATGCGGACAAAATGCGGAAAATGCGGCAAAAAATGCGATAGAAAATGCGGTTTGGTTAGAATGGTGTTTGCCCCTCAAAACCCCTATGTTTCGTCTCGTCTTGCACAATTGGGCGCTCAAAGCATGGAAGGTTTGATGGAACAACTTAGTGCAGTAGTTCATCTCAGGAATATCACGGACTAGGCTCAAAACAGCTAGGGGCAGAAGCTACAGCTGCTTGGTCAGGCGGGACCGCTGAATATCCGCGCCGCATCAGGTGCTCCCCCACTGACCAAAAACCGCCGGGCTCCTTGGGGGGGAGGGGGGGATACCCCAACATACATACCTGAAAATGATCCCCATGACACGCTGTTCATTTGGAATATACACAACTAGGGGAAAAAAGATTCAAACAAATTTGCCCATCAACTCAGGCTCCCATCAGCGAAGGTCCGACCCGGAGGTCGGGTCGGGGTCAATGTCCTTTTCTGTGGTTTTCATCCATTTATGAATTCTCCACAAATTCCAAATATTTTGAGGATAGACACATAGGGTCAAACAAAAAAATGTTCCCCTGCCATCTGCCAAAAAAAAAACCTCCGGCAACAACTGACTACAAGACAATGCCACTAGAAAGTTTCCTCTTGAACATTACACTACCTGCCGAAAAAATTTGAAAAAAAATGCGGAAAATGCGGAAAAATGCGAATCGCATATCCCCCCCCCCCCCTGAAAGAGCCTCACCATGCAAACCCTGTGTTGTTGCTCGCCTAGCTCCGAAGCTGAACAAAACTTACAAATATCAGAGCCTTGCAACCAAACATACCATTGTCCGAAGGAGATGATGGCCTTCTATCACGTTCCGGTTGACGGCTGCCGCTTTGTGCTGCTGCCGCAGGGGATAGTGATCTGCTCCCCATACACCAACTCTCGATAGATGGTGACCTGTGCCTACTGTTGCGCCGTTTGTCTTCTGGTCGAAGCTTCCGGGGAGGGCTCCTATCTTGGCTGGTTTCGCTGCTTTCAACGCTGTGGTGTCTTGTTAGATTCAGCCTTGGGCTTTCCTCGCTGCTTGTTCTGCTGCTGACACTTGGACTACGCTGTCTTCGCTTCCGTGCTCCCTGTGGTGGCGCCTTCTTTTGTTTTGGTTTTCGTGCCAGCTTTGCTGGTGGCTTGGCCTTCTTTGGTTGTGGTGTAGGTGCCCCCTTTCGAACCACACTGGATGGCGCTGACGTTGTGGATGCCGTGAAGGGTTCTGAGGTCGTGGATTTTGTGGATGGGGTAGATGGCGGTGGTACTTTGACAGGCGGACATGCCTCGACGCTCTGGTCACACGAGGTGTGGCTGAACAGCATTGCGACTGCAAATAGGCCCTTGGATTTAGAGTATTGGCAAATGTACGGCACTGACAACTGACTCAAGAGGATATCTCCAAACGAAAATGAAGTCTGCACGTGGTCCCCGCCGGCGAACCAGAAGCTGCGGCTGATTGGCATCACAGCAATCACTTTTTCATCCTCAATGACATCAACGGTGAAATTAAAACTGTCTTCTTCACGGAAGTTGACGTCTTTGCGCTGGCAATGTGGGAATTGCAGTGGGAGAAGCATACGGTGCTGAAAACAGCCCAGTTGGGGACACTGGGCAAGAATGCAGGCTTCCACAGCCTGTGATACGGAGAGAGGGCACAGGGCAACGCCCACCACTTCCAAAATCCAAATGTGCCAGCAACAATGCCATAAGAATGCACAAACCTGGAATGTCTCTGGGTCACACCCCTCCTTGGCGATGAACACCAAAGATCTCACCCTGTTGTGTGCTGCTGCGTGCCATGGGGAATCGCCTGGAAGGGTGGTGAAAATTTGCGGTAACATGTTGCCAAGCTCCCGAGGGGTAGCACCAGTACACTTTTTGAAGCCCCCTCGCCAGGACGTATGGAAGGATCGAAGTTCCTTGGGACTTGGGACTTCTTCACCGTCTGAGGAAGCAATCTGCACACAGATGATGGGTACTAGTACACTTGAGCATAACAGACAACAGACGCACGGGGGGGGGCGTAGCAACAGGCCATACGCCGACTCTCTCCCACTTTCCAGCCAATTTCAGGGTGGGGGGAGGAGGGGGGGGGGGGGCTGGGTTGGGGGGGGTCTGGAGCCGGCTGAAGGGGAGGGGGGCACCCGGACCCCAACATATACGGTTTAAAATGACCGCCTCATTGCGGTAGACATTTTTGCAGTATGTATGTTGGCAAAAAAAAATTGCAACAGGGGCGGGAGGCATGGTAGGTAAATTCCCGGCCGGAGTCAAAATCAGAATTAGCTGCCTCAAACTTGCCTTATTGGGGGCCCAAAAGTGGGCGGAGATGCTACATCACCCCAGCATCCATTATTGGGTTCTCCCAAAAAAAATTGAGTATTTTGAGTATAGATACATGGGGTGAAAACTCATTTTTTCACCCTCTACTTATTCAAGAAAAATTTACTTCGGGCGCCTTCGGCGCCCATTGTCCGGCACCTTCCAGCCAATTTCCAGGGAGGGGGGGGGGGGAGGGGGGGAGTGGGCGTAAAGGGTCCCCTGCCGGCGAGCCCCCCGTGAACAGACAGCTCTTGCGTGCATAAGCTGGGGCAATCTCCACCTAAGAGTTTGTATCCCAACTGCACCCCAAAGCAAGAGGCACAAATTACCTGTGCCAAGTGCATGGTTGTCTCATCCCAAACGGACCCATGAGCGTTCGGATCATCTTGGGGGTCCCGTACATATGGATGTTTACGTTGGTACCCTGGTCCATAATTTACCAGGAGCTCCGACCCTTTTATGATTGCCTTTGTAGTTACCAAACCAGAAAGGTGCACAAGACCCCCGAGCAACTGGATGCGCTGGAGACTAGCGTTTGCAAATTTTCCACCATGGTTTGCAAAGCTGGCGCCTCCATAGCCTGGAATAGGCTTACGAATTCCTTCCAGGACAAGAGCCCGCGGGACAAGGGTATAGTGGAACGTAGCATCAGACTCCTTCGATGCCTCCGCAAAAGTCTTCAACGTTCCATACATAAGGGTCAAAATATGCTTCTCAGGATAATCAGAGGTTGAAAACAGCCCATAGCCCGCTCCTGGTATGTTGGATTAATGACTACAATCCCATCGCAAAGTGTACTCAGAGCATGCTCAGTTTGGAAATCTTTCAGCCACTTTGCGTAAAGACGCAGCAATGGATGCCTCCCCTATGAGAAAGCATGGGTACATGAATTCCATGTGCGGGCATTGCTGTGGACGGGTACGAGCAGATTTTTCCTTCACTGCTGACAACCGCTGGCCGTGGGGTGGAGAGGCAGTCTATTATCCCTCATCAAGGAAGCAGGAACAGTGGCGAGGCCGGAAACACCAGAGACGTCAAGAGCGTGCTTGGATGGTTAGCTAACCCCTAGATGGGTGAAGCAAAGCAGCATAACTTCGCATCGCAGCACTCAACACACACCTCTTCCAAAGGTCTCACCCATTGACTGTCCTCTGCTGCTTCGGCGTTCTCGCTGAGACTTTCCTTCTCACGGCCGTGTGCTTCCGACTCCACATCCTTAGGATCCACATCCTTAGGATCACGTGCTCTTCTCTGTGCTTGAGCCTTTTCATCTGCCCGTAAGCAGATGTTCGGATCAAGTAAATGCAGGAAACTGACTTTAACGACAGTGGTGCCATCATTCTATCATTGCATCATGGTGGTTCCATCAATGCACAAGAATGATGCAAACAGACAAACGAACCTGCTTCTCGGGATTGGTTGTTTCGGCTTCCTCAGCCGCTCTCTTCTGCTTGTCGAGCTCTTCTGCTATCCTCTGTGCTCGGACCTGTTCCTCTCTCTGCAAGCAAATTTTGGGCTGAAGCACATGCAAGAAAACCACTTCCACCACGCCAGAAAACAATGGGTCCATCATTCCATCATCGCTGGTTCAATCGGTGCACAAGAGCGTATCCCGACGCTCAGCGCACACCTGTTCCAACGGTCTCACCCACTGACCAGTTCTCGCGTCCCTTAGGGCGGAACCACTGAGACTTTTCTTCTCCGGGCCGTTTGCTTCCGACTCCACATCCTTAGGATCCACATCCTTAGGATCATCTGCTCTTCTCTGTGCTTGGACCTTTTCATCTGCCTGTAAGCAGATGTTCGGATGAAGTGAAATCAGGAAAATGACTTTAACGACAGTGGTGCCATCATTCTATCATTGCATCATGGTGGTTCCATCAATGCACAAGAATGATCCAAACAGACTAACGAACCTGCTTCTCGGCATTGGTTGTTTCGGCCTCCTCAGCCGCTCTCTTCTGCTTGTCGAGCTCCTCTGTTCTCCTTTGTGCTCGGACCGGTTCCTATCTCTGCAAGCAAATTTTGGGCTGAAGCACATGCAAGAAAACCACTTTCACCCAGTACCCAAGAAGACCACCAGGAGACAATGGGGCCATCATTCCATCATCGCTGGTTCAATCGGTGCACTCAGCGCACACCTGTTCCAACGGTCCCACCCACTGACCAGTTCTCGCGTCCATTAGGGCGGAACCGCTGAGACTTTCCTTCTCCGGGCCGTGTGCTTCCGACTCCACTTCCTTAGGATCCACATCCTTAGGATCCACATCCTTAGGATCATCTGCTCTTCTCTGTGCTTGGACCTTTTCATCTGCCTGTAAGCAGATGTTCGGATGAAGTAAATGCAGGAAAATGACTCTAACGACAGTGGTGCCATCATTCTATCATTGCATCATGGTGGTTCCATCAATGCACAACAATGCCCCAAACAGACAGGCGAACCTGCTTCTCAGCGTTGGCTGTTTCGGCTTCCTCAGCCGGTCTCTTCTGCTCTTTTCTTTGTGCTAGGGCCGTTTCATCCGTCTGCAAATGGATGTTGGGATGAGGAACATGCTAGAAAATGATTTTCACGACACCAATGCAATGGTGCCTCGCTGCACAATCATTGTAGGTCCCATTGATGCACAAGAATTTTTCATACGCAAAAAGGATCTTGCCTCCTGGCGCTGGCTGCTTCCTCGGCCGCTCTGTTTTGCTCGTCGAGCTCATCCGCTTTTCTTCGTGCTTTGGCTTGTTCCTCTGCCTACAAGCACATGTTGGGATGAGGCACATGCAAGAAAATGACTTTATCAAGGCCTGGTGCCACCATCCTATCATTGCTGGTTCCATCGATGCACAACACGTTGTCAAAGAGACAAAAGAACCTGCTTCCCAGCGTTGCCTGTTTCGGCTTCCTCAGCCGCTCTTGTCTGCTCTTTCTTCTGTGCTTGGACCTTTTCCTCTGCCTTTAAGCAGATGTTGGGATGAATCACATGCAGGAAAATGAATTTAACGACAGTGGTGCCATCATTCTATCATTGCATCATGGTGGTTCCATCAATGCACAAGAATGTTCCAAACAGACAAACGAACCTGCATCCTGGTATTGGCTGTTTCGGCTTCCTCGGCCGCTCTCTTCTGCTCCTCGCGCTCATCGACTTTCCCTTGTGGTTGGGCATTTTCATCTGCCTGCAAACAGATGTTGGGATGAAGCACATGCAAGAGAATGACTTTCACGGCACCAAAATACAATGGTGCCATCGTTCTATCATCGTTGGTTCCATCGATACACAAGAATTTTCCCTCCGAAAAGTAGAACCTGCTTCCTACCATCAGCTGCTTCAGCTTTCTCGGCTGCGTCGGCCTTCTTGGCGGCTTTGGCTTTCTCGGCTGCATCGGCGTTCTTGCTGAGAGTTTCCTTCTCCGGGCCGTGTGCTGCCGACTCCGTATCCTTAGGATCCACATCCTTAGGATCATCTGCTCTTCTCTGTGCTTGGGCCTTTTCATCTGCCTGTAAGCAGATGTTCGGATGAAGTAAATGCAGGAAAGTGACTTTAACGACAGTGGTGCCATCCTTCTATCATTCCATCATGGTGGTTCCATCAATGCACAACAATGATCCAAACAGACAAACGAACCTGCTTCTCGGCGTTAGCTGTTTTGGCTTCCTCAGCCGCTCCCTTCTGCTCTTTCCTTTGTGCTAGGGCCGTTTTATCCGTCTGCAAATAGATGTTGGGATGAAGACCATGCTGGAAAATGATTTTCACGACACCAATGCAATCCTGCCTCGCTGCACAATCATTGTAGGTTCCATTGATGCACAGGAATTTTTCATACGCAAAAAGGATCTTGCCTCCTGGCGCTGGCTGCTTCCTCGGCCGCTCTGTTTTGCTCGTCGAGCTCATCCGCTTTTCTTCGTGCTTGGGCTTGTTCCTCTGCCTACAAGCACATGTTGGGATGAGGCACATGCAAGAAAATGACTTTATCAAGGCCTGGTGCCACCATCCTATCATTGCTGGTTCCATCGATGCACAACACGTTGTCAAAGAGACAAAAGAACCTGCTTCCCAGCGTTGCCTGTTTCGGCTTCCTCAGCCGCTCTTGTCTGCTCTTTCCTCTGTGCTTGGACCTTTTCCTCTGCCTGTAAGCAGATGTTCGGATGAAGTAAAAGCAGGAAAATGAATTTAACGACAGTGGTGCCCTCATTCTATCATTGCATCATGGTGGTTCGATCAATGCACAAAAATGTTCCAAACAGACAAACGAACCTGCATCCTGGTATTTGCTGTTTCGGCTTCCTCGGCCGCTCTCTTCTGCCCCTCGCGCTCATCGACTTTCCTTTGTGGTTGGGCGTTTTCCTCTGCCTGCAAAGAGATGTTGGGATGAAGCACATGCAAGGAAATGACTTTCACGGCACCAAAATACAATGGTGCCATCGTTCTATCATCGTTGGTTCCATCGATACACAAGAATGTTCCCTCCGAAAAATAGAACCTGCTTCCTACCATCGGCTGCTTCAGCTTTCTCGGCTGCGTCGGCCTTCTTGGCGGCTTTGGCTTTCTCGGCTGTATCGGTGTTCTTGCTGAGAGTTTCCTTCTCCGGGCCGTGTGCTTCCGACTCCGTATCCTTAGGATCCACATCCTTAGGATCGTCTGCTCTTCTCTGTGCTTGGGCCTTTTCATCTGCCTGTAAGCAGATGTTCGGATGAAGTAAATACAGGAAAATGACTTTAACGACAGTGGTGCCATCCTTCTATCATTGCATCATGGTGGTTCCATCAATGCACAACAACGATCCAAACAGACAAACGAACCTGCTTCTCGACGTTGGCTGTTTTGGCTTCCTCAGCCGCTCTCTTCTGCTCTTTCCTTTGTGCTAGGGCTGTTTTATCCGTCTGCAAATAGATGTTGGGATGAAGACCATGCTGGAAAATGATTTTCACGACACCAATGCAATGGTGCCTCGCTGCACAATCATTGCAGGTTCCATTGATGCACAAGAATTTTTCATACGCAAAAAGGATCTTGCCTCCTGGCGCTGGCTGCTTCCTCGCTGCTCTGTTTTGCTCGTCGACCTCATCCGCTTTCCTCTGTGCTTGGGCTTGTTCCTCTGCCTACAAGCACATGTTCGGATGAAGCACATGCAAGAAAATGACTTTATCACGGCCTGGTGCCACCATTCTATCATTGCTTGTTTCATCGATGCACAACAAGTTTTGAAGTAGACAAAAGAACCTGCTTCCCAGCGTTGGCTGTTTCGGCTTCCTCAGCTGCTCTCGTCTGCTCTTTCCTCTGTGCTTGGGCCTTTTCTTCTGCCTGCAAACAGATGTTGGGATCAATCACATGCAGGAAAATGACTTTCACGATGCCAAAGTACAATGGTGCCATCATTCCATCATCCTTGATTCCATCGCTGCAAAAGAATTGACCATACGAAAAATAGAACCTGCTTCCTAGCGGTGGCTCCTTCGGCTTCCTGTGAATGGGCGGCGCTCTTCTGCTCATCCACCTCTTCCGCTTTCCTCTATGCTTCGGTCTGTTCCTCTGCCTGCAAATACATGTTCGGATGTAGCACATGCAAGAAAATCACTTTATCTAGGCCACAATACAATGGTGCCACCATTCTATCACTGCTTGTTCTGTTCTTGCTTGTTCTTGTTATGGGGCACCTTCATGTCGTCCCCGAGGGCACGCCCCTCGCACAACATCCAAAAATCGTCGTCGCCACAGCCCCACAGCCTGACAACTGCACAGCACAGCTGGCGTGCTCTTTCGCAGGGAACCTGCACCCAACCCCGCGGGCCTTGTAACCAAACGTGGGGGGGGGCCGGGGCGCGTGGCCCATCCGCTCGTGGGAGAAACATCACCCCGTCCCCCTGAGCTAACCCCCCTGGTTCGGCCACAGATTGACCGTTGTGTTTGTTTTGGACACCAGGGGGGGTCGCCCAAGGTTCAAGGGATCCGGCGTCCAGATGCTGCGTCCCGGCAATCCCCGTCCCCCTCTTGCCTCGGCGTAGGGCTTCACTCAGCGCAATCGATTGCCCGGTCGCTGCACAAGAATTGACCATACGAACAATAGAACCTGCTTCCTAGCGGTGGCTCCTTCGGCTTCCTGTGAATGGGCGGTACTCTTCTGCTCATCCACCTCTTCCGCTCTCCTCTCTGCTCTGGTCTGTTCCTCTGCCTGCAAATACATGTTCGGATGTTGCACATGCGAGGAAATCACTTTATCTAGGCCACAATACAATGGTGCCACCATTCTATCACTGCTTGTTCTGTTCTTGCTTGTTCTTGTTCTGGGGCACCTTCATGTCGTCCCCGAGGGCACGCCCCTCGCAGAACATCTAAAAATCGTCGTCGCCACAGCCCCACAGCCTGACAACTGCACAGCGCAGCTGGCGTGCTCCTTCGCAGGGAACCTGCACCCAACCCCGCGGGCCTTGTAACCAAACGTGGGGGGGGGCCGAGCGCGTGGCCGATCCGCTCCTGGCAGAACCATCACCCCGTCCCCCTGAGCTAACCCCCCTGGTTCGGCCAAAGATTGACCGTTGTGTTTGTTTTGGACACCAGGGGGGGTCGCCCAAGGTTCAAGGGATCCCGCGTCCAGATGCCGCGTCCCGGCAATCCCCGTCCCCCTCTTGCCTCGGCATAGGGCTTCACTCAGCGCAATCGATTGCCCGGCTTTTGCCCCGCTGGCCGGTTTTTCCCCAACACGCGCTCATCCGGGCTGGCCCTGTCGAGGTACCAGCCCACGGACAATTGGAAAACATTCCCCATCGACATACAAAATATAAAAGACAACTGAGCGGACAATCAGGGCAGACACATATACACTCAATCTTGCACAGACCAAACTTGGGTTTGCTTATGGCAAACCTCATTTTATCTAGGCCACAATACAATGGTGCCACCATTCTATCACTGCTTGTCCTGTCGATGCACAACAAGTTTTCAAACAGACAAGCAAACTTGCTTCCCGGCGTTGGCTGTTTCGGCCTTCTCGGAGGCTCTCTTCTGCTCGCCGAACCCTTCCGCTTTGCTGTGTGCTTGGGCCTTTTCTTTTGCCTACAAGCACATATTGGGATGATGCTTCGTCTGCAAACTGGTTCAAGTCATACATCGCCCTCTCTGAAACCTCGGCTTGGGCTCGTGCACAAAACCAACTAACATTAGCGGTGGAGACTATCCTTCACACGAAGTCGGCATGACAAACCTGCTGACTCTTGGACATTGTCCATATTCCCCCATCATGTGTGGATCCGTTCTTGTTGACATCCTGCAACAACACACAGCAGTACAGACTACCTCCAAATAGCTGACGGTGCGTGTTGCAAGCCGAGACGTGGGCAAGCCCGCCTTCAGTATTGTAGCAGGTCGTACGGATTACGTCTTCGGACATGCCTTTGAGTTACCTAACTTGGTTCCAAGTTCAACACATCAAACCTTGGTGTAAAGGAACGTCGGGCGTTCAAATCTCAGTGAACACAGTTGCCCACGTTGCAGTTTCTTCTTCAATAGGTCAAGAAGTTGCTCTCGACCTTTATATGAGAAGGAGATGCAAAGTCGCTTCTTGATGTCGAGTAGTGTCGTGGAGTTTGCGGACTCCAGCTCCTCGCAGAATTTTCTCACGTCTGCAACCGGCTCTTCGGCTTCTTGTGAGTAGCGAATCAGCCATGACTCCAGCTGGCTGGATGGCCATGA
Source organism: Eutreptiella sp. 'Long Island Sound 2002' (assembly GCA_964036045.1). Lineage (NCBI taxonomy): Eukaryota > Euglenozoa > Euglenophyceae > Eutreptiales > Eutreptiaceae > Eutreptiella > Eutreptiella sp. 'Long Island Sound 2002'. Next base: position 119,958,068 of record OZ038381.1, on the reverse strand, counting down.
AGGAATTCGGGTGGCACCCATAATGAGTCACGGACTGGTCACTGAAACTTCAGCATCCGCCAATCTACACATCGTCGCCCCGTCTCACAGACATGCCGAGCCGTGCGTGCCCCCCCCCCCCCCTGCGGCATAGCACAGACACCTATGATTTTAAATTGTTAAAGAAGGCGCGCGGAAAACAAAGCAAAACAAGAGCTGATTAATGGATCATAGCGGCAGTACAAGGTGCAAGCGAATGGGCGTCCAAACACCAACATATTGTGCATCTACCTATCGCTATTGCTCAAGTTTACGCACCTTGCATGTAATCAAAACATTCTGCACTAACACTATGCACATGCACTACATGGTACCACACCAAACCTCCCAAAAATCAAAACATAACGGCACGGCACAGACCAGACGGCACAGACCAGAGAAAAAATTTACCTTTTGCTCTCTCCTTTTCCTTGTCCTTCTCGTTGTCCTTTTCTTCATCGGATCTAATTGGCGCATCATATCCCACAAGCACCACGCCGCCCCACGGGGCTGGCAATACCCACGTCTTCGGATACCAACCCTCATGTTCTTCATGGACAAACCCAGCGGAAAATATGACTATCGCACCGTAGCGGTTGCAGCTCTTTAGTGTGCGTTAATATGCACATGGTACGAGCTGACCTTGTAGGTTGGTTCCTCCCTGCACAACGCCAACCCCTTGTCCTTCTTTCGAAGGGGATGTGCATTTTGCTAGAGTTGCAGTGTCTGGTGGCGCGTTTTTGACCACGTCACTGATGATTATTTGGGAGTTTTCAAGGTCTGTAGTTAAAAATTGCCGTGCCCCAGACCAGGCAGCATCGGGTTGGTACATGGCATGGGGACACCTGTATACATGCAAAGAGACATCCAACATGCATCACACTATGCAATCATTATTTACCCATAACTACCGCTCTAGTAGGCGATCTGGGGCGGTTGGGCTCTGGGGTTTTAGGAGGGCAGAGTGTCTACGCCTTCAACCATAACATGTTTATTCCTAGTCTTCGTTTACTCATTTCTCAACCCAAGAAGAAGTAGGGAGTGGCATGGGTCCTGACAAACTCGAGGGCCAAACCATCGGGCAGTGGAGCGGCACGCAACAGCTGGTTAACCCTGGTTAGGGGCTGCTCCACATATGCAACACGGAAAGGCACTACGGACCCCTGACCTTGATTTTTGCTTGAATGCACGACACCAAGCCACATCTAAGCAAGGAAACAAAGTTCAATTGCAATCATTATTCATGCATACGATTGTCAATGCGTTTTTAACCTTTCGGGGAGCACTCTAGTACGCCAACCTTTAGACGGAAGCTGATTTCACTTATGAAAACCAAACACAAGTGATTTTTGCGCAAAAATCACTTGTGTTTGGTTGAATGCACGACACCAAGGCACATCTAAGCAAGCAAACGAAGTTCAATTGCAATCATTGTTGGCCCATACCATTCTCAATGCACTTTTGACCTTTCGGGGAGCACTCTAGTACCCAAGAAGACCACCAGAAGACAATGGGGCCATCATTCCATCATCGCTGGTTCAATCGGTGCACCAGAGCGCATCCCGACACTCAGCGCACACCTGTTCCCACGGTCCCACCCACTGACCAGTTCTCGCGTCCATGAGGGCGGAACCGCTGAGACTTTCCTTCTCCGGGCCGTGTGCTTCCGACTCCACATCCTTAGGATCCACATCCTTAGGATCCACATCCTTAGGATCATCTGCTCTTCTCTGTGCTTGGACCTTTTCATCTGCCTGTAAGCAGATGTTCGGATGAAGTAAATGCAGGAAAATGACTCCAACGACAGTGGTGCCATCATTCTATCATTGCATCATGGTGGTTCCATCAATGCACAACAATGATCCAAACAGACAAGCGAACCTGCTTCTCAGCGTTGGCTGTTTCGGCTGTTTCGTCCAAGGTTCAAGGGATCCCGCGTCCAGATGCCGCGTCCCGGCAATCCCCGTCCCCCTCTTGCCTCGGCATAGGGCTTCACTCAGCGCAATCGATTGCCCGGCTTTTGCCCCGCTGGCCGGTTTCCCCCCAACACGCGCTCATCCGGGCTCGCCCTGTCGAGGCACCAGCCCACGGGGCAATTGGAAAGCATTCCCCATCGACATACAAAATATAAAAGACAACTGAGCGGACAATCAGGGCAGACACATATACACTCAATCTTGCACAGACCAAACTTGGGTTTGCTTATGGCAAACCTCATTTTATCTAGGCCACAATACAATGGTGCCACCATTCTATCACTGCTTGTCCTGTCGATGCACAACAAGTTTTCAAACAGACAAGCAAACTTGCTTCCAGGCGTTGGCTGTTTCGGCCTTCTCGGAGGCTCTCTTCTGCTCGCCGAACCCTTCCGCTTTGCTGTGTGCTTGGGCCTTTTCTTTTGCCTACAAGCACATATTGGGATGATGCTTCGTCTGCAAACTGGTTCAAGTCATACATCGCCCTCTCTGAAACCTCGGCTTGGGCTCGTGCACAAAACCAACTAACATTAGCGGTGGAGACTATCCTTCACACGAAGTTGGCATGACAAACCTGCTGACTCTTGGACATTGTCCATATTCCCCCATCATGTGTGGATCCGTTCTTGTTGACATCCTGCAACAACACACAGCAGTACAGACTACCTCCAAATAGCTGACGGTTCGTGTTGCAAGCCGAGACGTGGGCAAGCCCGCCTTCAGTATTGTAGCAGGTCGTACGGTTTACGTCTTCGGACATGCCTTTGAGTTACCTAACTTGGTTTCAAGTTCAACACATCAAACCTTGGTGTAAAGGAACGTCGGGCGTTCAAATCTCGGTGAACACAGTTGCCCACGTTGCAGTCTCTTCTTCAAAAGGTCAAGAAGTTGCTCTCGACCTTTATATGAGAAGGAGATGCAAAGTCGCTTTCTGATGTCGAGTAGTGTCGTGGAGTTTGCGGACTCCAGCTCCTCGCAGAATTATCTCACGTCTGCACCCGGCTGTTCGGCTTCTTGTGAGTAGCGAATCAGCCATGACTCCAGCTGGCTGGATGGCCATGAAGGAATTCGGGTGGCACCTATAATGAGTCACGGACTGGTCACTGAAACTTCAGCATCCGCCAATCTACACACCGTCGCCCCGTCTCACAGACATGCCGAGCCGTGCGTGCCCCCCCCCCCCCCTGCGGCATAGCACAGACACCTATGATTTTAAATTGTTAAAGAAGGCGCGCGGAAAACAAAGCAAAACAAGAGCTGATTAATGGATCATAGCAGCAGTACAAAGGCGCAAGCGAATGGGCGTCCAAACACCAACATATTGTGCATCTACCTATCGCTTTTGCTCAAGTTTACGCACCTTGCATGTAATCAAAACATTCTGCACTAACACTATGCACATGCACTACATGGTACCACACCAAACCTCCCAAAAATCAAAACATAACGGCACGGCACAGACCAGACGGCACAGACAAGAGAAAATATTTACCTTTTGCTTTCTCCTTTTCCTTGTCCTTCTCGTTGTCCTTTTCTTCATCGGATCTAATGGGCGCATCATATCCCACAAGCACCACGCCGCCCCACGGGGCTGGCAATACCCACGTCTTCGGATACCAACCCTCATGTTCTTCATGGACAAACCCAGCGGAAAATATGACTATCGCACCGTAGCGGTTGCAGCTCTTTAGTGTGCCGTAATATGCACATGGTACGAGCTGACCTTCTATGTTGGTTCCTCCCTGCACAACGCCAACCCCTTGTCCTTCTTTCCAAGGTGATGTGCATTTTGCTAGAGTTGCAGTGTCTGGTGGCGCGTTTTTGACCACGTCACTGATGATTATTTGGGAGTTTTCAAGGTCTGTAGTTAAAAATTGCCGTGCCCCAGACCAGGCAGCATCGGGTTGGTACATGGCATGGGGACACCTGTATACATGCAAAGAGACATCCAACATGCATCACACTATGCAATCATTCTTTACCCATAACTACCACTCTAGTAGGCGATTTGGGGCGGTTGGGGTCTGGGGTTTTAGGAGGGCAGAGTGTCTACGCCTTCAAACATAACATGTTTATTCCTAGTTTTTGTTTACTCATTTCTCAACCCAAGAGGAAGTAGGGAGTGGCATGGGTCCTGACATACTCGAGGGCCAAACCATCGGGCAGTGGAGCGGCACGCAACAGCTGGTTAACCCTGGTTAGGGGCTGCTCCACATATGCAACACGGAAAGGAACTACGGACCCCTGACCTTGATTTTTGCTCGAATGCACGACACCAAGCCACATCTAAGCAAGGAAACAAAGTTCAATTGCAATCATTATTCATGCATACAATTGTCAATGCGTTTTTAACTTTTCGGGGAGCACTCTAGTACGCCAACCTTTAGACGGAAGCTGATTTCACTTATGAAAACCAAACACAAGTGATTTTTGCACAAAAATCACTTGGGTTTGGTTGAATGCACGACACCAAGGCACATCTAAGCAAGGAAATGAAGTTCAATTGCAATCATTGTTGGCCCATACCATTCTCAATGCATTTTTGACCTTTCGGGGAGCACTGTAGTACCCAAACCTCTAGACGGAAGCTGATTTGACTTACAAAAACCAAGCATAAGTGATTTTTGCGCAAAAATCCACGTAGTTTGGTTGAATGCACGACACCAAGGTGCATCTAAGCAAGGAAACGAAGTTGAATTGCAATCATTATTTACCCATACCATTCTCAATGCGTTTTTGACCTTTCAGGGAGCACCCTAGTACTCAAATCTCTAGACGGAAGCTGATTTCACTTACAAAAACGGAGCATAAGTGATTTTTGCGCAAAAATTCACGTAGTTTGGTAGAATGCACAACACCAAGGCACATCTAAGCAAGGAAACGAAGTTGAATTGCAATTATTATTAGCCCATACCATTCTCAATGCGTTTTTGACCTTTCGGGGAGCACTCTATTACCCAAACCTCTAGACGGAAGCTGATTTCACTTACAAAAACCAAGCATAAGTGATTTTTGTGCAAAGATCCACGTAGTTTGGTTGAATGCACAACACCAAGGCACATCTAAGCAAGGAAACGAAGTTGAATTGCAATGATTATTTACCCATACCATTCTCAATGTATTTTTGACCTTTCGGGGAGCACTCTAGTACCCAAACCTCTAGACGGAAGCTGATTTCACTTACAAAAACCAAGCACAAGTGATTTTTGCGCAAAAATCCACGTAGTTTGGTTGAATGCACAACACCGGGGCACATCTAAGCAAGGAAACGAAGTTGAATTGCAATGGTTATTTACCCATACCATTCTGAATGCATTTTCTGACCTTTTGGGGAGCACTCTAGTACCCAAACCTCTAGACGGAAGCTGATTTCACTTACAAAAACCAAACACAAGTGATTTTTTCGCAAAAATCCACGTAGTTTGGTTGAATGCACAACACCAAGGCACATCTAAGCAAGGAAACGAAGTTGAATTGCAATCATTATTTACCCATACCATTCTCAATGCGTTTTTGACCTTTCAGGGAGCACCCTAGTACTCAAATCTCTAGACGGAAGCTGATTTCACTTACAAAAACGGAGCATAAGTGATTTTTGCGCAAAAATTCACGTAGTTTGGTAGAATGCACAACACCAAGGCACATCTAAGCAAGGAAACGAAGTTGAATTGCAATTATTATTAGCCCATACCATTCTCAATGCGTTTTTGACCTTTCGGGGAGCACTCTATTACCCAAACCTCTAGACGGAAGCTGATTTCACTTACAAAAACCAAGCATAAGTGATTTTTGTGCAAAGATCCACGTAGTTTGGTTGAATGCACAACTCCAAGGCACATCTAAGCAAGGAAACGAAGTTGAATTGCAATGATTTTTTACCCATACCATTCTCAATGCATTTTTGACCTTTCGGGGGGCACTGTAGTACCCAAACCTCTAGAGGGAAGCTGATTTCACTTACGAAAACCAAACACAAGTTAAAACCAAGTGATGAGCACGGAGACGAAACTGAAAACATAGTATCACTGCAAACAGTAATAAATGTGTACCACAAATACGACAAATCACTGCAGATCAAGCAATATCAAATAATACAATGTATGTACATGCGACCCATTGGCTGGGGCCCTGGTTACACCCCCCCACTTAAATAAAAGCCGGGGTGTGCAACACCAGGCTTTGGTAGAGTGCTCCAGCAGAGATGTCTGGGCAGCCCATGTACAAACTGATCTGCTACCACCATACCTGTGGCTACCCGCAGGCACCACCCCATAACACTGTGCGCCCCGGCACCACACACGCTCGCACCACACACCTTGCCCCGGCACCACGCACCCGCGCACAACCTGCTCCCCTAGGCCGGCACCAGATGGCGCGCACAACAGCACGATGGCCGGCAACACGCGGCGCGCACAGACACGCACAGCAAGGCGCGCACACACCAGCTCCACTCACGCGCGGCACAGAGCGCGGACACCAACTGAAGACCCCTGACCTAAATTCTTTCGTGACACGCACATGGGAAGATGGCCGCCCCAGATGGTGGGGCTCTATCAGCTGCACCACCCTCCAGCAGCAACACTGCTGCTTGTAACAATCCAGGCAAGCAAAAAAAAAAAAACTGATCTGTTGTCTCTGGGATGCTGGACAGTGGATGCACAGCACTGGTTAAAAACAGAAAAAACTGTACAAAACTGCCTGAAAGTGCCAAATAGGAAATGTGGGTTAAGAGCAACCCCAAGGGGGAAGAGAATGGGGTTACGCCACTACGGCATATTCCGGCCCAACCTACGAGGGAGATAGGGGGACTCCAGCAACCTAGGCCGTGTAGACTTAACTACTTCCCCAAAGCAAGAGGTACCAAGGGGTGAAGGCCGCCTCGGAGCTTCACATGGCTTCTCTCCCCACCAGAACACAAGAACATGGGAAGAGAAGCCTAGAGCTAGTAGTGGCTCTACTACCCACGCAAAGGCACAACACTCAGCAACCCCCCCACTAAGCTGAAACTCAGGGGGTTGGCTGAAAATCAGAACTCTTTCTCTCTGCCTCTCTCTCTCTCTCTCTCTCTCTCTCTCTCTCTCTCTCTCTCTCTCTCTCTCTCTGTCTCTCACCTTATGGCAACCGAGCAAGGCCAGTGCCCAGGACTCGGTGTTCTGCAGCAGGGAAAGTGGCTTTCAGCTCACTGTTCCCAAAAAACAATACCATCAGAGGATTAAAGTTAGGTACCAGTTTTTAGGAACTAAGTTAGTTTCTACCCACAAGCTCGGAGGGTTCCTGTCATACCCACAAGCTGGGAGGGCTCCTACTAAACATCTGGCTAGGCTAGGGTGTTGATTACCCACAAGCTGGGAGGGTTCCTGTTACACCCAGAGACTGGTCCCAACAAAACAGGGCAGCAAGAAGTGCAGCCCCTGTGACCTAGCAGGCAAGCAAAAGCGTAAAACATAACTTTATGTTACCAAGGGCTTGCGCCCTCTCCGAGTGCCCCTGTGGGTCTTCTTCCGGGCAGACCCCAGAGGCGCCGCTGACGATGGAGACGCAGATGGTGTCGGCGGCGAAGCTGGAGGCACGAATGTTGCCGCTGGCGGCGCCGGAGGCACAGTTGTCGTTGCTGGCGACGCCCGGGGCACTGCCGTTGTTGCCCGCGGCGCTGGAGGCACGGATGTTGTTGCCAGTGCCGTTGGAGGCACCGATGGTGCTGCCGGCGACGCCTGAGGCACAGACGTCGCTGCCAGCGTCGTTGGAGGCACTGATGGCGCCGCCATCGGCGTTGGAGGCCCTGATATTGCTGCCGGCGGCGTTTGAAGGCACGGATGGCGCTGCCGTCGGCGTTGGAGGCACGGATGTCGCTGCCAGTGACACTCCACGTCCTCAGCAGGCTGGCGGCGCCAATGCAGAACGCGACATACCAGCCCTAGCCTGCTGATGAGGCTTGATGAATCGAAATTTTCGATCTTGAACCCACCGCTCATAGATGCGACGTCGCTCGTTGACCTCGCAGTGAAAGAAGCCACCGTACTCGTGCTGGTCCAACCCAGGGACTGAAGGACCACCGGAACTTGAACTTGCTGACTCCTGAATCAGGCCCACGACCGTTGGATAGCAGGGCATTCTGTAGTTCACCTGCCCATTGAATTTGTACTCTTCGTACATCATGAACTCGACACTCGGCAAAGCAGAGCAGCGCAGCAGGATCGGTCAGCCAAAAATATTTTGCTGTACCCTCTGCACCATAAAACCAAGTGATGAGCACGGAGACGAAACTGAAAACATAGTATCACTGCAAACAGTAATAAATGTGTACCACAAATACGACAAATCACTGCAGATCAAGCAATATCAAATAATACAATGTATGTACATGCGACCCATGGGCTGGGGCCCCGGTTACAAAGTGATTTTTGCGCAAAAATCCACGTAGTTTGGTTGAATGCACCACACCAAGGCGCATCTAAGCATGGAAACGAAGTTGAATTGCAATCATTTTTTACCCATACCATTCTCAATGCGTTTTTGACCTTTCAGGGAGCACCCTAGTACCCAAACCTCTAGATGGAAGCTGATTTCACTTACAAAAACGGAGCAGAAGTGATTTTTGCGCAAAAGTCCACGTAGTTTGGTAGAATGCACGACACCAAGGCACATCTAAGCAAGGAAACGAAGTTGAATTGCAATGATTATTTACCCATACCATTCTCAATGCGTTTCTGACCTTTCGGGGAGCACTCTAGTACCCAAACCTCCAGACGGAAGCTGCTTCCACTTACAAAAACAAAAAACAAGTGATTTTTGAGCAAAAATCACGTAGTTTGGTTGAATGCACGACACCAAGGCACATCTAAGCAAGGAAACGAAGTTGAATTGCAATCATTATTTACCCATACCATTGTCAATTCGTTTTTGACCTTTCGAGGAGCACCCTAGTACCCAAACCTCTAGACGGAAGCTGATTTCACTTACAAAAACCAAGCACAAGTGATTTTTGCACAAAAATCCACGTAGTTTGGTTGAATGCACGACACCAAGGCACATCTAAGCAAGGAAACGAAGTTGAATTGCAATCATTATTTACCCATACCATTCTCAATGCGTTTCTGACCTTTCGGGGAGCACTCTAGTACCCAAACCTCTATACGGAAGCTGCTTTCACTTACAAAAACGAAACACAAGTGATTTTTGCACAAAAATCCACGTAGTTTGGTTGAATGCACGACACCAAGGCACATCTAAGCAAGGAAAAGAAGTTGAATTGCAATTTTCTTCTTACCCATACCATTCTCAATGCGTTTTTGACCTTTCGGGGAGCACTCTAGTACCCAAACCTCTAGAGGGAAGCTGCTTTCACTTACAAAAACAAAAAACAAGTGATTTTTGCGCAAAAATCACGTAGTTTGGTTGAATGCACGACACCAAGGCACATCTAAGCAAGGAAACAAACTTGAATTGCAATCATTATTTACCCATACCATTCTCAATGCGTTTTTGACCTTTCGGGGAGCACTCTAGTACCCAAACCTCTAGACGGAAGCTGATTTCACTTACCAAAACCAAGCATAAGTGATTTTTGCGCAAAAATCCACGTAGTTTGGTTGAATGCACGACACCAAGGCAGATCTAAGCAAGGAAACGAAGTTGAATTGCAATCATTATTTACCCATACCATTCTCAATGCGTTTTTGACCTTTCGGGGAGCACTCTAGTACCCAAACCTCTAGACGGAAGCTGATTTCACTTACCAAAACCAAGCATAAGTGATTGTTGCACAAAAATCACGTAGTTTGGTTGAATGCACGACACCAAGGCACATCTAAGCAAGGAAACGAAGTTGAATTGCAATCATTATTTACCCATACCATTCTCAATGCGTTTTTGACCTTTCGGGGAGCACTCTAGTACCCAAACCTCTAGACGGAAGCTGATTTTACTTACCAAAACCAAGCATAAGTGATTTGTGCGCAAAAGTCCACGTAGTTTGGTTGAATGCACAACACCAAGGCACATCTAAGCAAGGAAACGAAGTTGAATTGCAATCATTATTTACCCATACGATTCTCAATGCGTTTTTGACCTTTCGAGGAGCACCCTAGTACCCAAACCTCTAGACGGAAGCTGATTTCACTTACCAAAACCAAGCATAAGTGATTTTTGCGCAAAAATCCACGTAGTTTGGTTGAATGCACAACACCAAGGCACATCTAAGCAAGGAAACGAAGTTGAATTGCAATCATTATTTACCCATACCATTCTCAATGTATTTTTGACGTTTCAGGGAGCACTCTAGTACCCAAACCTCTAGACGGAAGCTGATTTCACTTACCAAAACCAAGCATAAGTGATTGTTGCGCAAAAATCACGTAGTTTGGTTGGATGCACGACACCAAGGCACATGTATGCAAGAAAACGAAGTTCAACTGCAATCATTATTTACCCATACCATTCTCAATGCGCTTTTGACCTTTCGGGGAGCACTCTAGTACCCAAACCTCTAGACGGAAGCTGATTTCACTTACCAAAACCAAGCATAAGTGATTTTTGCGCAAAAATCCACGTAGTTTGGTTGAATGCACAACACCAAGGCACATCTAAGCAAGGAAACGAAGTTGAATTGCAATCATTATTTACCCATACCATTCTCAATGTATTTTTGACGTTTCGGGGAGCACTCTAGTACCCAAACCTCTAGACGGAAGCTGATTTCACTTACCAAAACCAAGCATAAGTGATTGTTGCGCAAAAATCACGTAGTTTGGTTGGATGCACGACACCAAGGCACATGTATGCAAGAAAACGAAGTTCAATTGCAATCATTATTTACCCATACCATTCTCAATGCGTTTTTGACCTTTCGGGGAGCACTCTAGTACCCAAACCTCTAGACGGAAGCTGATTTCACTTCCCAAAACCAAGCATAAGTGATTTTTGCGCAAAAATCCACGTAGTTTGGTTGAATGCACGACACCAAGGCAGATCTAAGCAAGGAAACGAAGTTGAATTGCAATCATTATTTACCCATACCATTCTCAATGCGTTTTTGACCTTTCGGGGGGCACTCTAGTACCCAAACCTCTAGACGGAAGCTGATTTCACTTACCAAAACCAAGCATAAGTGATTGTTGCACAAAAATCACGTAGTTTGGTTGAATGCACGACACCAAGGCACATCTAAGCAAGGAAACGAACTTGAATTGCAATCATTATTTACCCATACCATTCTCAATGCGTTTTTGACCTTTCGGGGAGCACTCTAGTACCCAAACCTCTAGACGGAAGCTGATTTTACTTACCAAAACCAAGCATAAGTGATTTGTGCGCAAAAGTCCACGTAGTTTGGTTGAATGCACAGCACCAAGGCACATCTAAGCAAGGAAACGAAGTTGAATTGCAATCATTATTTACCCATACCATTCTCAATGCGTTTTTGACCTTTCGAGGAGCACCCTAGTACCCAAACCTCTAGACGGAAGCTGATTTCACTTACCAAAACCAAGCATAAGTGATTTTTGCGCAAAAATCCACGTAGTTTGGTTGAATGCACAACACCAAGGCACATCTAAGCAAGGAAACGAAGTTGAATTGCAATCATTATTTACCCATACCATTCTCAATGTATTTTTGACGTTTCGGGGAGCACTCTAGTACCCAAACCTCTAGACGGAAGCTGATTTCACTTACCAAAACAAAGCATAAGTGATTGTTGCGCAAAAATCACGTAGTTTGGTTGGATGCACGACACCAAGGCACATGTATGCAAGAAAACGAAGTTCAATTGCAATCATTATTTACCCATACCATTCTCAATGCGCTTTTGACCTTTCGGGGAGCACTCTAGTACCCAAACCTCTAGACGGAAGCTGATTTCACTTACCAAAACCAAGCATAAGTGATTTTTGCGCAAAAATCCACGTAGTTTGGTTGAGTGCACGACAACAACGCACATCTAAGCAAGGAAACGAAGTTGAATTGCAATCATTATTTACCCATACCATTCTCAATGCGTTTTTGACCTTTCGAGGAGCACCCTAGTACCCAAACCTCTAGACAGAAGCTGATTTCACTTACCAAAACCAAGCATAAGTGATTTTTGCGCAAAAGTCCACGTAGGTTGGTTGAATGCACGACACCAAGGCACATCTAATCAAGGAAACGAGGTTGAATTGCAATCATTATTTACCCATACCATTCTCAATGCATTTTTGACCTTTCGAGGAGCACCCTAGTACCCAAACCTCTAGACAGAAGCTGATTTCACTTACCAAAACCAAGCATAAGTGATTTTTGCGCAAAAGTCCACGTAGTTTGGTTGAATGCACGACACCAAGGCACATCTAAGCAAGGAAATGAAGTTGGATTGCAATCATTATTTACCCATACCATTCTCAATGCGTTTTTGACCTTTCAGGGAGCACTCTAGTACCCAAACCTCTAGACGGGAGCTGATTTCACTTACCAAAACCATGCATTAATTGATTGTTGCGCAAAAATCACGTAGTTTGGTTGGGTGCACGACACCAAGGCACATGTATGCAAGGAAACGAAGTTCAATTGCAATCATTATTTACCCATACCATTCTCAATGCGTTTTTGACCTTTCGGGGAGCACTCTAGTACCCAAACCTCTAGACGGAAGCTGATTTCACTTACCAAAACCAAGCATAAGTGATTTTTGCGCAAAAATCCACGTAGTTTGGTTGAGTGCACGACAACAACGCACATCTAAGCAAGGAAACGAAGTTGAATTGCAATCATTATTTACCCATACCATTCTCAATGCGCTTTTGACCTTTCAAGGAGCACCCTAGTACCCAAACCTCTAGACGGAAGCTGATTTCACTTACCAAAACCAAGCATAAGTGATTTTTGCGCAAAGTAGTTTGGTTGAATGCACGACACCAAGGCACATCTAAGCAAGGAAACGAAGTTGAATTGCAATCATTATTTACCCATACCATTCTCAATGCATTTTTGACCTTTCGAGGAGCACCCTAGTACCCAAACCTCTAGACGGAAGCTGATTTCACTTACAAAAACCAAGCATAAGTGATTTTTGCGCAAAAATCCACGTAGTTTGGTTCAATGCACGACACCAAGGCACATCTAAGCAAGGAAACGAAGTTGAATTGCAATCATTATTTACCCATACCATTCTCAATGCATTTTTGACCTTTCGAGGAGCACCCTAGTACCCAAACCTCTAGACGGAAGCTGATTTCACTTACAAAAACCAAGCATTAGTGATTTTTGCACAATAATCCACGTAGTTTGGTTGAATGCACGACACCAAGGCACATCTAAGCAAGGAAACGAAGTTGAATTGCAATCATTATTTACCCATACCATTCTCAATGCATTTTTGACCTTTCGAGGAGCACCCTAGTACCCAAACCTCTAGACGGAAGCTGATTTCACTTACCAAAACCAAGCATAAGTGATTGTTGCGCAAAAATCACGTAGTTTGGTTGAATGCACAACACCAAGGCACATGTATGCAAGGAAACAAAGTTCAATTGTTTACCCATAGCATTCTCAATGCGGTTTTGCACTAGTACCCAAACCTCTAGACGGAAGCTGATTTCACTGCTGATTGCACCTTATTATTTTACATTTGGACGGCTTTACTAATTAGTGATCTAACAGTATTAGCTATTAAACTAAGTAACTTATTAAACTTATTAAAAAGCTGACGTAAAATCTGCGGAAGCTGCGGAAGCTGCGGGCAGAAGCGGCAGAAGCTGCGGAAGCGGCAGCGCGATCAGTAAAATCAGTTTTGTGACGAAGAGTCAGCTTAAGGACAACGGTGGAATAGATGCAAGGTATGGTCAGCCCGAACGTGACCACTAGACTCATGGGTCCACTTGAGGAGTGCCGGTATATGGTCGCTAGGCACAACTACCTGGTCGTCATGCCAGAGGTAGGTCTTGTCCCGCTTTCATTGCTCCCGGTTGACCAGGACGGGTTCCAGACGCTTCTCCAGGCGTTTGTATATATTCTCAGACTCCTTCAGGTACTCAACTTGTTAGAGTCCATCTAGAGGTCTGATCATGGTCATGCTGAGGTCCAGGTGTACACGCATACTGCTGAACGCCTCCTTGGCAAGCTCCTCAGACCTGGCATCAATCATGTCGTCAGATTTGTTGCAACTGATATAATCTGCACACTCGTTTTTGACGCCCTGGATGCGATGCACTGAGAGCCGTAGCTGGCTCAGGTAAGTGCAGCAGCGTGTGAGCTTAGCCTTCTCAGGTGGGGGCCCCTTTTGAAAGGTACGGACCGGTTCTTGGTCACATAGCCAAACCACAGGGTTGCTCCCCAACAGTCATGACTGAGAGGATAGCACCAGCATACCTGTGAGCAGTTCCTGCTCATAGGTAGAGTAGTTACCCCTGGCCTGGTTCAATTTCCAGTTCCAATGGCGGAGGACCCCTTTGTCATCAGGCCAGCTGTGCTTGAGGTTGCCTTCCTAATTCAGTCCATCAGTCCCCCATTGGAAAATGGCCGAGTCAAACTCCACCTTCTCTAGTGCTTGCCACTGGAACAGCGTTCCATCTCCTTCTACATTGCTGGCGTCAGTCACCAGAAACATTTGTCCTTGTGCTCTGGGCACGCCCAAGCACTTAGCGTTAACCACTTTGTCCTTGCGCTCGTCAAACGCTTGTTGCTCTTGAGGAGGCCAGCGCCAGGTAGTACTCCTCTTGATGAGGTCCATCAGGATGGCGCCAGTGTAGGTGAAATTCTTGATGTGGCGGCGGTAGAAGTTGCAATCCCCAATGAAGTTGCATACATCATGGTGTCCCCTCTTTGGGTCTTCATGTCGTACCTTCGCATCCATCAGGAGTTTGGCCTTGGAGGCCGCCGGGGTCCACAACGCATAGCCAATGTTGCACCCGAGGGACTGCATGGTCTCCTGCATCAACTCACACTTCTCCAGCTCGAGTCTGGGGTGGTTCTGCTTGCAGACCGCAAAGAACTCGCCCCACAGGATTAGGTGGTCCTCCTGAGTATTCTTTCCTAGGCATGCATCGTCGATGTGTGCTTCCATCTAGGCGCCTCGGGATATGAGTTGTTGCACCACACAACTCCTACGTAGGATTTACAGGATCTTGGTCATCAGCTCATGAAGAAGAGCGGGTGCTTTCGCCACGCCAAAGGGCATGCCCTTCCACTTGAACACCCTCCCCTGAGGGATGATGAACGCTAGGAATTCTTGAGCATTGGGCGTCAGGTTCATTTACCAGAAAGCACTCCGCTTGTCCATCTTTGTCTTGTAGCGGCAGGAAGCTATCTTCTCTAGGGTTGACTCCATGTTAGGAATAGACCGCAAGTGGTTCAGCGCTTTCTTGTTCAACTGTCCATAGTCCACCACCAGCCGTTTGGTTGTACACCGAGGTTTAGCCAGCAGGAAACAGGAACTGCAGTGTTCGGGGTAGTTCCCATCCTTGTAGTACAGAACGAGGCCAGCTTCGCTACACTCTTTTATCTGTCGCTCAATCGCGATGGCCTCCCCTTTAGCAGCCGGGTAGGGCCTCTGACGTATCTTGTGACGCACGATCTGGGGCTTCAGCCTGAGGTCCATACGTAGCACAAGAGGCTGCAGGGGTTAGGTCACCAAACACCGCCAGGTAGGTCCTGATCAGCTTCTGTACTCTAGGGTCCAAGAGGCTGATTTTGTCCTCCAGGTCCTGGTCAGAGTGCCGATTGCTTACCCCTTGGTGAATTGCAGCAGGGAGGTAGTCCTTAACCGGCTCAGCGGCCTTGGTTGAGTTGGAAAAAGTTGATTTCTTTCAAGGTCGCTACAGTTCAGGTGATTGTGTTGCAGATTTAGACTGTACAGTGCCAGACAGATCGCAGATTACAGTAAGACAGATCGCGTCGCTGGGGGGCCGCAATCAGTACTCTGAGGTGCATCATTCAATTCTTTGCTGTCACGCAATGATATTGTTGCTGCTTAAAGATCGTGATTGGTTAGTTTCCACCGTGTTGCAGCATGCGCTGCGATCGCCCGAATATGCGAATATAAGGATTCATTGGGTCTGGTTCTGACTGAACGTTTATCCTCTTAAATTCATTAGCTCGCTTTCGAGTCGGGAATTGTAGTTTCCCATTGGTGCACCACTATTTTGCTTTGTCGCATTCCATGTGTTGCATTCACATGCTTTCATTGCACTCATTGCATTGCTATGCATTCATTCCATCCAAGCATATATTGTTTGTTTATTGTTACTTGGATTTTGGTTGTTGCTCGTAGTGATGTCCATTGCTTGGTTTGTTATTGTTTAGTTACGAGCAAGGATGAAGGTAATGCATGTATGAGAGTTGGATTGGTGTCAGGCGTCTCCTATGCTTTGTTTAGCATGTAACCGTGGAGAGCCCTGCCCCATTCTTGGGTGCCTAAGTGGGGATAGAGCCGTATGGATCCTTAATGCCTTGGCAACCACGACCCGCCGCCGTGGAGAAACAGGAATGGTGGGGCCTTGGCAACGGCACGGCGGCCCCACACCGTCAACAATGACTCGGATGCAGACATGGTGATTTTCTTCGTACCTTCCTTGCTTTGCCCTTGCTCTTGTTTGATGTTGTTATGTTGGTTGGGGATTGGATGAGGAATATTTTGTTTTGAAGGTGTTTTATCAAACAACCAATTGAGATATAGATTTGGATAAATTTTTGCTCGTGTGCAACCCTCCCAAAAAATCTATAGTTTTATCAGCCCATTTTCCAAACTTCGTTTTAAGTTATCTTAGTGATAGTTTTCATTTAGTTGTAGGTTTCTTTGCCTAGTTGAAACATAATCATCTTGGGGATTTTAGAATGAATGGAAGGATATTTCTAAAGCAGTCGAACCCCATTTTATCTTTCATGTAGCAGAGGCTTGCCTAATTTTAGGGCACGCCCTTAAAATTTAAGACTTTCTTGTGCCGACTGCTGAAATGCTAAATTTTCGAGTAAGGGACCTTTTTGTTACCTTGTAGGTTGGTGTTTCTTGTTTTACATCCTCACTCCCGGCGCTTCCGTTTGGGCGCTTCCGAAGTACCAATGCCGCGCTTCCTCTCGGGCGCTTTCCAAGTTCCAAGATGTGCCTCCTCTTGGGCACAAGAAATATCCAAGATGTGCCTCCTCTTGGGCACAAGAAATATCCAAGATGTGCTTTCTCTTGGGCACAAAAAATAACCAAGGATACTTTCCATCTCCGTCGCCTTCTCCATCAACAAGTGGGGTCCTCATGCCCCAAGTGTTTTGTTTGTTTGCGTTTTGGTTGTTCCTAGGGAGTGAAAAAACTTTTGGAAAATTTATCCCATAAATTTTGTTCCGTTATTTTCTTGCTTGTCTTGTTTTCCTTTGCGTGGTCTTGTTTTCAATTATCTCGTGAACATGTTTCCACTTGCCATGTGGGCGTCGTCGACTTGGTTGCAAAGACGTTCACGAAGACTGACGGGCACGCCGATATGAACGATGACTCATTACTGCGCCATCGCCCTTGCCTTGCTGCTGGGCATGACGCCTGTGGCCAAGGGGAGAAATTATGAGAATGACAGTTTTTCAATTAGGAAGAATTTATGGTCTTTGTAAAGATATTCTCGGTGGGCCCAAGCATCTTGCTTGGTGGGAAACTCCAGTACCACCCTGGTGTCCGTTTGTTAATCTTGTCAAGTCGTTGTAGTTGATTGTTGTGTCTTTGTTTGCATCCGTCATTCTGTTTCTCATTTTTGTGTGTGGCATCCCTGCGTTAGGGCTTAGCCTTTGCAGCAGTAGGGCTTGCGCTTTGTTGTGCGTGTGAAGATTATTCTTGGGTGTGTGCATGGTTCGGCTCAGCATGTTGCTTACTCAGAGAGTAGGAGGCACGGATGAGCACCAAAATGTTGCCCCGTGCTTGGGTTCATGAATTTACCCCTTCTCTTGCTTCATCTTCTCTTGTGAGCCGTGGCCATCGCCGATGTATGGCTAAGCTACCGCCGTGTTCAAGCCGCGAAAAGGGTAGGTTTGATGATGCATTTGCCGGTTGTGAGTGCTTGCCTTCATGCGTACGTGTAGGCGTATTTGCGCTATGAGCGATTGACGCATGGTGTCCTTCCTGTGTGTATGAGCACGAGAGTCAACATGCGAGAGAGCATTCCAGCACGAGAGCAAATATGCGAGAGAGCATGCGAGAGCGAGAGCAAGCATGCGAGAGAGCATGAGAGAATGAGAGCAAGTGTGACACTTATTGGTGTGTGTGTGAGTATGTGTAAGCGCATGTAGAGCACGCTCGTGTGTGCGTGTATGCAAGTAGTTGTACTTACTAGCGTATACCTAGAGCTGTAGGTCATATACAGCCAGATAACCCGAGATGGCACTACACGGCCGTGTCCACTTGTTTGGGACTGTACGACCGTTCTTTGGTTGTTCATTCATTCATTCGTTCTGTTCTTTGGTTGTAGGATGTCTTTGGAGTACAGCAGAGCCACTCGGGTTACGTGTCCAGTGGAAGGACAGTCGTTGATGACGTTGTCTTTGTGGGCAAGCTCCGTACCAAGTTCCAGCTTTTGGCTTGTTTATGTCCACATTGTAAAGCAGAGGTTCCGTTGCTTCTTTGTCTGTGTGTGATAACCGTCGTTATGTATGCAGTCACGGTCTTTGTGCTTTACGGGGAAACTTTAGGACCTAAGTGTTGAGAGCAGGGTCTTTAAGGCACCTGCATATTTCCTTGCTGGGATACGCCCCCAGAGGACAAGATCAACTCCGCCGAGAACCCCAGAAGATCGGGCGTCACCCGAGCAATCCTGCAGGTTGTCCCGGGCTTCCCAGCCAATACCTTGTCATTCTTCTGGGTAGAAACATTTTGGGGACACTTTATTCCACATTTCAAGGCGGCCAAGGTGTGCCTGTGAAAGGGAGTTTTCTTTCCGGTAGGGTACAAAACACCAAGCAAAGGGGTGGGGGAGATAAGAAATTTTACCTTGCACGTGCATTCATTTTCTCTGCATGGTGGCAAGACCCCCCCCCCCCTACACACAACACTTGCGTGGGCGCTTCACTTGGGCGCCGATGAAATAGCAAGAGTGTGTTTGCTACCCTTAGTCTGGTTGATCGGATCACTGTCTGTCTCTGTCGTCTGTTTATTGTTCATTGTTCCGTGTCAGACAGTCTGCGGTGAATGCGCTTTTTTTGTCTGTGGCACAAATGTTACGTTTGTCTTGGTCTGGGTCGTTGACTGTTTCCTTTGTTTGTCAGACCGGTATAGAGTCGTTAAATTGCAGTCTGCGCTAGCTGGCGCTATCCAAAAATCCAGCATGCTCCTAACCCTACCTGTCTCTTCTTCCTGTGCCTTTCTCAGTGCCCCATTTCGCTTGTCTCTCAGAGAGGCACCGACTTAAGGACCGGCGGACAGGAGGGTGATTGGTGCATAAGTTCCCAGTCCAAAATGGGGCGCTGATCACAACCCTGAGTCTGAAAGCTTCGGGCAGTCAGTGACAGTCACATCTCTGCCGGCCGGTTTTAACCTGTGTGTTTGCTTAGATAGATTCCTGTAGGCACCGTCCTTACAACCGGCCAGCTCTGTGCCTGCTTAGTAAGGGTCCTGAAGGCACCGTCCTTAGAACCGGTCAGCCCTGCTTCATGTTTGTAAGCCTAAGGTATAGGAGAGGGTGCCCTCCCACGTACCGGCTGTGCCTATTTGTGTCTGTATGTTAGGTATGTACCCACCACCTCGTGCGTGCTCTTCAGCACCCCAGTGACCAGGACACATCCACAGAGAAAGAGAGAAGGGCCCATGCACGCGCTGTGGCACCCGATTGACCCCAAAGGGCACACCGGAAAACACGCCGAGAACCCCGAGAACACCAGCCTCTGCCTCACCACCAACAGGCGTCTTGGTCCGAGCCCTGTGGAGAGAATGGACCGCGTTACCCGCCTGAACAACCACCAACGGGCGTCTTGGTCCCAGCCCTGTAGAGAGAGTGGACCGCGTCACCCGCCTCAACAACCACCATCAGGCGTCTTGCACGGCAACATCCTCACCAATAGTGCTTCCATGTCCACAGCCACCAGCACCACCAGTGCCATGCTCAGGTCGACGAACATACCAGATCGCACTCAGCGCGCGACACCCCGCGAAACCGAAGAGCCGTTGTTGTTTAGGTACAGTACCGTCCCATGCTGCACTGTAAGTAAGAAAAAGTCCTTTTCCTATGCTTTAGGGTATACTCTAGTTGTATTAGAGGTGCTCTAGTCACTCTTGCATTTTTATCTTAGTATTGGCCTAACCAAAATGGGTGAGAACACATTGTGATCGGTAGAACGGAACACTAAATCAGGATGTTGTGTGGACCCCTTAATCCCCAAGCAATGTGCACTAAAACATCTTTTCCGGAGTTGACTGAGGCACTGATATACTGAGGCAGAGCATATGAATTTATCTATGTTTTGTCATGAATTCTTAGCTATCCTAGTGGTATGCACCCTAGGGGCTGGGGTACCTCTTTTTGAGAGGTCCTGGGTTCAATACCCAGTAAGCCTAGCTAAGTAGGAAGTACCCATGTGACATGGCAGTGACCTCAGCGCCACAAGCCATGCCACCTCAGCACCTATGGGGACTCAAAAACAAAGAGTGCACATCTCAAGATGGCACTATGGAAGGGTGTGAGCCCTTGATGCAGTTTTCCAATCAGTTTTTTTCAATCGTGTAAAATGTTTCAACCTGAGTTGCATTGAATGTCTATTGCTGTGGTCTATTGTTGATATCTTTCTTTATCTAACTCATTGTGACTGCAGCCCTTCATGCTTGGATCCTGCTTGTCTTCTACTTGCTCATCTCTGGCTTGGGTTATCCTCAGTTGGTTGTATTTCAACAGCAAAACATTTTCATCATCAAAAACAAGCAGCAGGAACCCTACACCAGCAGCAAGCAGCAGGAGAGGCACAATAAAGAGTTGAAAGAACTCTTTTAAAACTTTCTGGTAGCAGAGGCAGACAGTCTCTGCGTGCGGGCAGCAACCCCGTGCCATACACCCAGCGCGCCGAGGACTGTCCTGAGCAAAAAAGGGGGAGTATGGACACAAAGAAGGAGGACACCGACGCGAAGATGGCGCCTGAGGCACCAGCAATGCCAGCGCCTGGAGTGCCTGGACCTGGACGTGATGCTGTACCTTCGGTGCCCTTACATGGGCTAGTGGACGTGGCCGATGACTCGCGGGAGGGACTGCGATCGGCCTTCAGGGCCCTCTCAGTCGAGGAGCTGGACACCAACCCTGTGAAGAGAAAAAGGGAGAGAGAGAAGGACGCAGGAGAAATGATGGCAGATGAAGGAGTTGACCATGGGCATGACTCCACGAGCGAGTCCACCTTAGAGGGCGCACCAAGCGCCCCTGGCCTCAACGCATCACCCTCTCCTACAACCACCACACTCCCAACTCCAGACTCAGCTGCTGCAACATGCACACCCATAACCACCCCGCCTATGGCTGAGGGCACAGGCTTTACTGGCATGCCTACCTACCCTGCCTATGGTGTGGACCCATCCACCACTGCTTATCCAGAGGCTACCACTGCCACTGAGCCAGTGGCCTTCAGTTCTGCGCCGCGCTGGTATGCGGCGGATTATCACCATCCTCTACCCGCTACGGGAGCATATGTGGTTGATGTTCCTGGGTATGCAACCCTGAGTGGGCTGGAGAAAGGCCCTGAGTCTTGCGGGAGCAGGAGTGGAGGATCGGGGAGATCCTCCAACAGGTCCCTGACGCGGTCGGAGATTAAAGAGGCCCTCCAAGGACCCACTGTGAACTTGTTGGTGATCTCACTCAAGAGATTCGGGCTAAACTGGAGCCCCTGATTCCTCCCCAAGAGTCACCTACCATCGTGGGAGTTTCACCTCACCGAGTACAAGCCAATCACCTGGTGGCGGGGTTGACAAACACCCTAGGAAGCCTGAGGAGCCGACCAATGGCGACCCCTGCTGTGATACCGAGAAGCCCTTTCATACCAAGAACGGCCCAGCCTGCCTACAGCCACGTGGAGAATTCCACGAGAGCGAGCTGGACCGGCTCAGGCTGACAGCTGAGGGCAATGGTTGACGTGGAACCCTACGGCTGTAATGACCTAGGCGGAGACCCCTCTGACGATGAGACACCGTCCATGACTTCTGCTTCGCCCTCGGAGGACGAAGACCCTGAGGACCCCGAGAACCCGAGCAGGCGGAAGAAGAAGGAGAAGAGAGAGACCAAGCGCCCTGAGAGACGCAGGTCTCAGGAGGCTAAGGCAATCGCCACCTCCAAAATTGTGGTGAACTTGCCTGAGTTCACAGGCAAGGATCTCAGCGAGTTCGCTGAGAACTTTGGCCGGTTTCTCCGAATGACCGGCCAAACCAATGCTAGTGGGCGAGTCAAGTGCGATCTGCTCCTGCAGTGCTGCAAGACCAAGTACCTGGAGAAGCAGGTCAAGGAGATCGTGACGAAGTCCGCCACCTTCGCCGACGCGTTGGTTACCTTGGAGAGGCAGTACCCTACCTACAAAACCGACCTCTCCATCAGGGCCCAGATCCAGAACCTGGCCATGCTACCCAACAACCCCAAACCAGCCCGGATCTCCGAGCTACCGGCTGACCTGGACCACTGGGTGGGACGACTGACGCCCGGTTCCTACGGCAGCGACGAGCTGCTCCTCTGGTTGGTGTCTAAGCTCCCTCGGGAGCTGTGGGACAAGTGCCGGTCAACGGCAGAGCGCAAGGCGAGAGCCCTCAACTATGAGGATTTGTCTGTGCTACTCTTGCAGCTGGCGCTGGAGAAAGAAAGCGACAAGCACCTGAACGCCTACCGTCCTCGAGGAGGGGGCTCTGGGAGCCATTGCAAATGGTACCAGGGACCCAGACCTGGACAGGGGACTACCCCCAAGCACGCCCGTATCATGGGCAATGTCCAGGAGCTCTTCTGGTGTGACGCCAGAGACGAGCATGGTCACCTGCAGCACGCCCCCCATTGCGATCAGCGCAGTTGCTTCCTGGTCCAGGGGAAGAAGCAGGAGACCAACACCGGCACCAAGCCTAAGATGCCGGATCATTACAGGTGCACTATCACCTGTGCGTTCTGTGGGAAGAGGAAGCACTACGTGGATGAGTGCTACCACAAGCAGCGCCTGTCGGCGAAGCTGAAGGGCGAAGATCCTGGCAAAGCCTCTGACAAGGGTGGTGGAAAGGGCAACGGCACCGACTCCGGCAAGGGCAAGTCGAAAGACCGTGGGAAAGGCCAAGACAAGAGCCAAGGTGGACGAGGAGGAGGCGCTAATCGCCAGCCAGACAAGGACAACAAGAACCAGGACAAGAACAGAGGCAACCCGAACCATAATCCACGGGGGAACTCCGAGCCCTCTGGAGGGCAGTCTGGTCCTACCACACGCTCGCAGACACAAGCCCAGTGGGAGCAAGGGGCCAAGCGTGAGCATGAAGGGGGAGATGACGGCCTCGCCAAGAAGAGAAGCTGTTTCATGAGGATGGCCCGCAAATTGCGGAACAAGGGGTTCGAGGTGACATGTCCCGCGAGGTTCTGACGGGGACGCTCCGGTGGGGCCCTGGACCTGCTGTTCTGGGTACTAGTAAGAAGAGGTCACTGCCATGTCTTTATTGGAGGGCTTGATCCAGGCCAAGCCCCCCTTAAAACCCTTTTGTTGATGCTAAGACTAACTTAAGTATTTTTATCTCTCTTTTGAAGCCTAAAGTACAATTTCTCAAGGTGACTAGGGTTGTGACCCTAGCCCCCCATGAAGTTCACCCCTACCACTCAACTGAGTGGAGGTACCTTCCTTCATGGAGGATAGACCGAAATAAAATAGGCATTTCATGCTTTAGGCCTTGAAGGTTAAGCCTAATGGTCTCCCACCCCAAGACCCCTATACTCAATTGTTTCTACCACTTATTGTGGTTCTACCTTTTAACTGTTTCTGAATTCAGTTGCTTGGCCAAGTCATTTTCTGTGTTGGCCTGACATCTATGCCCCACATTCCTAACCAGCACCACTTCACCCAAAGGAGTGCACATGAAGTGGTTGATGCTATCTTGGAGGCTAGAGTCAGTCCTGTTTTCATATAAAATCTTTTGTATTATCCTTTTGTGATTGAATCTTTGTGTTTATACCTGCTCTGTCTATCTGCAGCCCTTCTGTGATACTCTGGATTTCACAAACTAATCATTGACACGATCCTATTGTTCTCTTGCTCTACTACGTGTTGTGAACCTGTTTTCATCCGAGGAAAACCTTGCAGGAGTTTCAATCAAATCTATAGGGCATAATGGGGGGACATCTTTCTGGTTGCAGAGACAGTCCCTTGTGACCTTTGGAACCGATCCTGAGAAGAAGTGCACACAAAGCTCAACAACAAGTTCATCATGCCCACTCCAAGCGTACAACTGTCCGCCAGGACCTGGCCCATAAGAACTGTCCAAGTACAAATGGGCAGCATGGCCCACCCTATGAGTGAACCACCTTACCGAGCTCCATATCTCAGTGTTGCATCTGGGTCTCAAGGAGATCCAGATCGCAGAAGCGCGGAAGAAAATACAATCCTTACCACGGAGGCCTTAGCGGCCCACGGTGGAGACAGCCTGCATCATCTCCGCAGGCGCGTAGCAGCCTCAGTCTCCCGATCCACCTGTCCGGCATCATCCTCAACAGCGATTGGAGGCCCTGAGGAATACGTGGAACTGATGAAAGAAAATGGATGAATACATCCTCCATGAGGAGTACTACAAATCCATTCGCGGAGAAGACGGGGAGGAGCCATTGGCAGTACACGGATCCAGACCATGTACAGACCTAGGGTCCTACACGCACTCTGGCCCGTCGTCCGACAGAGCCGAGACAGCATCCCTGCCAAGATGACCGAGACCCGAGTATCCAAGAGCATGTTGTCCAACCCCAAGGGCTCCGGAAGTAGGCCCGACTCGAGTTGAGGGACAACATCATCCAAGGCCAACCTACGGTGCCCTGGATCATACGGCCAAACTGCTGGCCAAACTTCTGTCTCGATCAGAAGATCCAGATGTGACGGCCCTATCGGAGGCCGTTAAGGCGAAACTGGGTATTGCAGAACCCTTACCCAAGCCAGAGTTGTCCTCCCCCTCCCCCGGACTGAGTACCCTGGCCGATGATCTTAAGAGATCAAGGGTCTCAAGGGTGTTGCCTAAGGTCACCTGCCCCAGCCCCTTTCACCCCCGTGCCAGGACAGTGCCCATGGCAGAACTACTCAACGTTCCAGTCACAGAAACTGAGAAAAGAGGGAGCTTTCAGCCCTGGCACCTCTTGCCGGCGTATCACCTTCTGGCCTAACTCCGGGGGGTGGCGAGACGGGCAGACCTATTGCCCAAGCGAACCTCCCGCTGGAACTGCCGGAGTTCGACCCCAAAAATCTGCCGGAATGGGCAGAAGAATTTGCTGCGTATCTTTTGCTGACTGGCCAATCCCATGTGGATGTGGCCACCAAATGCTCAGTGCTGAAATGCTCGTGCAAAAAGAAATTTTTGCAAAAACAGTTGAAGCAGATTGTGAAAACCGGTTCCACCTGGGCAGAGGTACTCCAGAGGTTGGAGAAAACGTTCCCAGTCTATGAGACTGACCTCAGTGTGCGCACACAGATAGAGGAGCTACCTATGCTCCCTGAGTTTCCTTCCGCTGCGCGAATCTCTGAATACGTGTGCGACCTGGAGTATCTGTTTTCACGGATGAACGTGGGCTCCTACGGAGCCACTGAGCCCCACCTGTGGCTCATGAGCAGGATCCCCCAACGTACGTGGGATGATTGCCGCTCTACCTCTCAGAGGAAGAGTCGGATCCACTCGTACGATGAACTGGTGGACCTTCTGATTGAGCTAGCTCTTGAGAGGGAGAGAGAGACCCTAATGGAAAAATTCCTCAAGAAGCACTTGGGTCGAGGGGGTAACCCTACCCCCGAACGTGGCGAAGGGAAAGGGCCTAAAAATCCCACTAACGCCAAACAAGGAGGTGGTAAAGGAAGGGGTAACCTACGTGCCATGAATGAGGTTAAACCTGATGCAGGTACACCCCCTTTGTTC
Organism: Eutreptiella sp. 'Long Island Sound 2002'; assembly: GCA_964036045.1. NCBI lineage: Eukaryota > Euglenozoa > Euglenophyceae > Eutreptiales > Eutreptiaceae > Eutreptiella > Eutreptiella sp. 'Long Island Sound 2002'. The sequence continues at coordinate 119,932,046 of OZ038381.1, read as the reverse complement.
TACTGCAAACCTGTCAATGACAAGGGGGGGCCTTGTCATGCCCCTGACTGCGATCAACGCAGTAGCTGTATGCTGCAGATGAAGCGACAGCGGCATACCAAGGATGGGAAACCTGTGACCCATCAGGATCATTTCAGGTGTACCATCACCTGTGGCTATTGTGGCAAACGTCGTCACTATGAAGACGAATGTCACATAAAGAAACGCGAGAGTGATAAACTCAAGCGGCAGGAGGCTGAACGCCAGAAGACCCAAACACCCACCAAAAACCCACAGAATGGGGACAAAGGTGGTAAAGGAGGTCGCAAGGGGGCTGGCAAAGGTGGACCCCTTAACCCCAGGAGGCGCTCATCAGCATCCGTTGCTACACCCCCTCCTGCTGCTACACCCCCTCCTGCCGCAGGTGATCCTAAGAAGCACCCCCAGGGGGATAACGCTACCCCTGAGGGGAATAACTCCAAGAAGAGGCGATTGGCCTGGATCGCCAGGTCCATCATAGCTGCAGGGGGAGATGTCAAGTTCCCTGATGAAGAGTAGGGGGGCGGTTCTAAGAGGAGGACTTGGTTTTCTGGATCCTCGTGAAAATCGGGGATCAAGCTTTTCGAGCAGTGCTTGACACCGGTGCAACACTTTCCATAGTGGCCCGGCGCCTGCTAAAGACTTTAAAGAAAACTAAGACCGTGGCCATAAGAGTAGGGGATGGGCGTACCATCCATTCCTTGGGGGGGGTCGATGTGACTATATGCCTGGGCGACAAAATCGTGACCCAACACTGCAGAGTGCCCGACACCGACGTCTTTGACATCGTCATTGGTACAGACTTCCTGTGAAGAAACGCCCAGGTAAAAATGCTGTCTCTCCAGCGCCCCTATTCTTTGCACTGCGACTTTGGCAGTGGGCTGTTCTCCGTACCTTTGGAGCTGTCAGGACAAAAAGAGTCTGGGCTGCGCTACGCATCCAAGACTAACTATCGTACTGAAAACTACCAATTGGCCCATCAAGTTCTTGAAAATGGACTGGCGGCCCTTCAGGTAAACCTGGATGAGATCCAGGTGGAATTGTTTGCGAGCCAACAACAGCACATCATGCAGTTGTACTGCTTGAAATAATTGAACAATGCTTTCCGTTTCTTCTGGAAAGCAATGGGCCTAGCGTATGCTAACCCTCCCTTCTCACTGCTCGCAAAGGTTCTAACCAAAATCGCTTATGAGGGAGGAAGGGTTGTCATGTGCACCCCTGACTGGGGCTGCTCTGGTGAACATGCTTACTGGCGCCGTATGCTAGATAGAATGACCCTGGGAAGAGTGCAACCCCCCGACGGCTCCATCTATGTGCCTGGGGACTCAGACACAGCTATGCAGGCCCCTGAGTGGGCCAGTTTCCTGTCCATCGTCGATGGATCTCTCAATCCTGTACCCCTGTGTGACCTAGACCAGATGCTACTGAAAGAGGTCATGGCCAAAAATCGTGGCCTGACCCTTTCTGATCTCAAAAATCGATCTCTTGAGCACCTATCTGCCACACTTACAGGGTGTGAGTCTCCCGATGGCTATCTGGAACCTGCAGCTGTAAAGGAGGATGCTGACGACCAGCTGTCTGAGATCGCCAGCACTATCACTCCTGTTAATCCCAGCTGTGTTGACCCAAAACACAGTGCCTTCCTAGCCCAGCTGTTGCTAGAGGAGGTAGATCTAGAGTCAACTCCTGAGTCCGCTTCCCCTGTTGGGAAGCCAGTGCTACACATGCAGCCTATCCACACAGGTGAACCCGTGGCCCGGAGTGCTGATGCTCTGGCGCGGCCTGCTTTTAAAAGCATGCCATTGTCTGAGCATGACACTCAGGAACTCCGGCGGCTGTTGTACCTGAAAGCCCGAGGTATCGAGCGCCAAGAGCGGCTGCAATACCTCAGACAGACCTGGAAATCCTCCATCTGGTCTGAGGAGGACGATGATTCCTATACGCTGCCTGATCCTGAGATACCGCTAGTGTATTCTCTGCACTATGGGCAGCAATGTTCCCCTGCGTGGGACGATGGCTCTGTGCCTGCCGAAACTGCTGATCGGCAGAAAAAGAAAGAACATGGAAAGAACAACCTCCATGCTGAGGAGGATTTCCTGCAGAAACTTGAGAGTTTTAACCTTGACCCCCCACTGAAGGGACTGCTGATAACCTATGAGGAGGTATTCGGCGCCTTGCCGCCCCCCCCTCTCTTGTAAAAAACTCCTCCAGATGGACCTGAAACTGAAACCTGAATTTGAGAAGACGCGAGTGAGGCGTCGTCCCTATCCCGCTCCACAGGAATAGGTTGAAGAAATCGAGCGCCAGATCCAGGAATGTATTGATGCTGGCCTCGTTGAACAATATAAGAAGGGGGACTACCCCCATCACTGCAGTCCCTGTTTTCTGGTTGACAAACCAGGGTCGACTGCCCTACGACTGGTTGTTGACTATGGTGAGGTCAACAAGAAAACCTAGAACCACTCACGGAGTATTCCTAACATGAAAAATACCCTGGAGCGTATTGCCAAATGCAGGTACAAGACCAAAATGGACAAACGCTCTGGTTTCTGGCAGGTGGACATACCCGCCGCAGCGCAGGAGCTGCTGGCTTTTATAACCCCTAAGGGTCGTGTCTTTAAGTGGAAGGTTATGCCTTTCGGGGTGGCTAATGCACCAGCACTTTTCCAAGAGCTAATGAACAAAATTTTGTACATACTGAGGCGCAGGCCTCTAGTACAGGAGTTGATTTCTCGAGGTGCAGAAATGGAGGCCCACATCAACGACGTGAGTTTCGGTACTAATAGGCAAGCGGACCATGTCCTTTTCCTCCGTGAATGTTTCATTGTTTGTCAAGAAGACCATCTCCAAATCAAACTCGAAAATTTTGAGTTTATGAAAGAGGAGATGGAATATTTGGGTTTCGACGTAGGGTATGGTTGGTGGAAACCAGCCGCGTCTAAGATGCAGCCCCTACAGGACATGCAGATTCGCGATGACCCTTAGAAGGGTCTACACGAGGTGAGAAGTTTGTGGGCGCCTGTAATTTCTATCTGCGTCACATCCACAATTTTACTTACTCCTCTGCCCCCCTCACTGACCAAATCACGAAAGCTACTCCCCCGAGGAGGACGGCCAGAGAGGAAGAGTGTTTCCAGGAGTTGAAGAAGAAAATTGCCTCCTCCAACTGCCCCGGGGTACCCCGCCCTAAGGGCGAGATAGTCCTGATCACTGATGCCAGTGATGTGGGGGGGGGCTGGTACGATCTACCAATGGCAGGAGCTTAACCCCGCTGAACTAACCCACTGCCATTATCGTACTAGTGGACTGAAGCGTGATGGTTCGTTGAAACATGACTATCCTACCAGTGAGTGGCGACTGGTGCCACTGGGACACTTGAATTGGAAATGGAACCAGGCGCGTTCCAATTACAGCACCTATGACCAGGAACTCCTGGCCCGTATGTTGGTGCTTTTGTGACGATCCCGACATTTGGGATCTAACCCTTTTGTCCGGCTGTGTGCACAGGAACCTGTAAAGTCTTTTCAGAAGGGACCACCACCAGAGAAAGCAAAGCTAAAGCGGTGGTGGACTTACCTGAGTCAGTTCAGGCTGACAGTTCATCATATCCCCGGAATAAAGAATGAACTGTCTGACTATATATCGCGCAACAACTTCGATGCGCTTATAGGTGAGAGCTCTGAGGAGCTCGCCAGAGAGGCTTCTCAGCGTATGGATGTCCAGCTTGACCTGTCCATGCGCACTGCTGGAATCCTGGAGGGTTGGGGTCTAACCAACTATCAGTCAGAGTATAAAGAAATACTCTAAACCCTCAGCACTGGTCTGGAATCCCGTGTCATTGACGGGCACCAGTGGTATAAAAACAATCAGTACCTCTTATACGAGGACTGAATTGTGGTGCCTGAGGCACCACTGGATGAGTGCCTACATTGGTCGCATCTCAGTTCTGGTCACACTGGCGCTAATCGCTCAGTGGACTTCTTCCGTGAGTGTTTCTACTCTAGTCCAACCCTGACTGAACTGAGGTCGCGTATGCAGACCATTGTGGATGCTTGTGGCTGTCATGCCAGCAAGCAGAGCGACAGTAGGGATAGGGGCCTGATCTCCAGCTTACCCATACCCTATTGTGCTAACTCTCTTCTCTATGTGGATTTCATCCACTGTCTACCACGCTTCGGCGGCTATGATAGTTGCCTAGTGGTCACCTGTGGCCTATCTCGCTTCACCCGTGTGTTCCCTTGCAATAAGAAAATCACAGGTGAGCAGACTGTGAAAATGTTGGTCGAACAATGGTTCGAACCCTATGGAGCACCTAAGCAGGTGCACTCTGATGAGGATGTACGCATCCGCAGTGACACTGGGTGGTACAAACGAGTGCTAAATGCCCTCAACGTGGAGGTAACCACAGGTGTGCCCTATACCCACACGTCTAACCCTCTCTGTGAGAGACAGAACCGTGTGGTGGAGCAAAACCTAAGATTCCTGATGAAACAAGTGCGTACCAAGGACTGGGTACGCCTAGTGCCCTGGGCAGTGCTCACCATGAACTCACAGCGGAGCTCCTCTACGGGTTTCACCCCCCACGAACTCTTCCATGGAGGACGACCTGCATGGTTCTTCAAAACACCTTTCATGAGGACTTCAAGAGCCCTGTGGGAGATTGGCTGGAACACAAGCAGTCTTTGGCTAACCAGGCTGGGACTAACCTGAGACACATTCGTGACCGTGAACTGAGCCGACGGAACCGCCTACGGCGACCTGCCAGCTTCAAGGGTGGTGACCCTGTCTTGGTTCACCAATCACGCCCACCCTCCTGGCCACATAACTAGCTACAGGAGCCTTTTTTTGAACCCTATCGTATCATCAGGATAGATGGATCCAGGATCCATGTCAGGTGCAGTCCACGCCTAGGTGGTGAACTGCTGTGTGCACCTAAACAGTTGAGGTACTATCACTCCCCTGACGATTTGTCCTGGGATGAGTGGCCCCTCAGCGACAGTGAGGTCAAGCGTATAGACCTAGAGAACGCTGCCAGTCCAGAGGAGGCAGATGAACTCGAAGAGATGACTGCCGAAGAGAGTGCAGTCGATGCTTACTACGTGGTTGCAGGTATTGCTCGCCACGAGTATAAACAGGGCTGGAAATTCCTAACCCTGTGGGATGGCTATGGGTTATCTGAGGCGACCTGGGAACCTATGTCAGCCTTCATACAACCAGATGGGAGTATCAACCCTATCTTCCGCTCCTACCTTGTTGAGAACAAGGAGGGGCAGCTACTGACCCGTGCTGAGACTATGTCCCAACGTAAAAAGCGAAAATGATTCCCCTGTGTTGGTCTACTGACTGTGTTCTAACCTCACAGGTGCAGTGAGCACTCTTGTGCAGACGTGCCTGTGTATGGGTGTAAGAGCAGTTGTCACAGTTGCCCCGCATTGCATCTCAGGACAGGACCGTTAGCCCCCCCTGACAACCACTTCCTGGCCGAAGGCCATTGGTTCTTCACAGACTACTGCTTACTGAGCACTGCACTGACCCTGTCTGTGCCCTGCCGACCCATGCCTATGGTTTCCAGCGTGGACCAGGTGGCCGCTTGTCAGGTTTGCAGCCACCTAGCGGGTGTATGCTTTGTTGACCATGTGTTGCATGGGGACTGCCCTGATGTAATGACCTTGGGGAGCCAACGAAGAACGGTGGCCTACTACACCAGGGGGGAATGACAAGCAAGGTGTTATGAGGCAAGGTGTGTCTTCCCTCCTTGGGGACAAGCGAGCCCACAGTTAGGACCCCTGACTGGTGCAGACCCATGGGGTTCTACCCTTCCTTACAGGGTTTACCATACCCCTATGTGTGCTACGTATGTCTGTGTGTGTCTCAGCTCTCTCCCCGGCGTGGCTCCCGGAGACTGGGCTTCGCTGACGTCGGACCGAAGGTCCTAATCAGGTACTATTACCACTCCTATGGCGCCAAATTTCTGTGCTGGCGCCTATCCTTGGGAAAAGACGGCAAAAGCCCTACCTACTAGAGGGGAGGGGTGGCCAAGTGTGCTAAGGGCATACAAAACGCCCATTTTTGCTAAGGACCAAAAGCTCACGCACTCCCCTGCCAACGTGGAAAAGCACGCGGGACAGGGGACACCACTACACTACACTCACTAATGCCAGCACCGGCCTTCGAAGGCAGGGTGAGCACTCATCACCTGCACTCAACTCCTGCCGGGCCTGCTGACCCTAACCCCTACACACGCTACTTGGTGTTGCTGTCAATGAGGTCTCGGGTCCTAATGACTCTCCTGTGAGGAAGACAAGGGAACACAGCACTGCTAAGCAACTGTGGCCTAACAGGGACGTCACAACACGTTTCCCTGCTAGGGCTTGGAGGGAAGGGGTGCTCTTGTTGCGTGCACAGCGCGGATGTCGATGGAGTTGAACTGCCCTCGTCACTCCTGGCTGAGACGCAGTCATTTGATTGTGTGATCAGCGCCGTATATTTTAGCACGGGTCAGGGGACTGCACCAATCACCCTGTACCTCTCCCACCTGTACAACAGAGGCCAATGGACTGGGTTCAAGACGGAGGAACCAAGACACACTCCACGTATTATACGCTTCTTAGTGTGCCCTATAATACACCGTTCCTGAACCCAGTTGCAAGCAAGCAAGCTTAGGGACTTCGCCCGTTCCTTTATGGAACGTAGGGCGAAGCCCTGGGTAACCTGCCAAGGGGTCATACCGCCTGCACAGCGCGTGGCCTACTGTCAAATCCCTTTAATGCATCGTGTGCACGCCTGCAGGGAAGGGAGGCGAGACCATAACCACACTGACTCAACCAAGAGGTGAGCTCCCCCTGGGCTAACCTACCTTACTCACCATGAATTGTGTGAATGCCGAAGTGAAGCGAACGAAAAACAACCCTATTGCGAGTTACAAACAAGCCTGAATGTTTTAAGCAACCCTACTTTAACGCTACGGCCACACACGAGCAAGCACTTTTTTTTCTTACCTGTGAAGGGAGAACAAGGATGAGTTGGGGTACAGGAAAAGCACCACAGCGTGTGAATGCCTCAATTAGGCACATGCATCGCGAGCACAGCGCATATTCTAACCCTACGTGCGCGCTGCGCGCTCGATTCGCATCGCATAACTTTCATTCCTGTTCTGACCTGTTCAGAGCAAGAGAGAGGAGCACCCGAACCCCCAACGAACACAGCGTTGACAACCCTAACGTTTTAACGAAGCAACGTACACGAACGCAATGCATGCGTGTGAGATGACACTGGCATACCTGAGAGGTGGGTTGTCCACTTGCTCTGTTGTGTGGGTTGAGTTTGAATACGTTTCCCTAAAGTTTATAAAAATTTTGATGCAACTGTGCAAGAGGTTCCTTTGGAACTTGAAAAACCACGGCTCATACCTTCTTTTTCAAAAGCCGTTTACGCTTGCGCAACCTTGTTCTTGAAGTCTGCTTCCGTTGCGCTTGTTCGCGACTTTGAGTTTTGGTGTAAAAATGACGATTTCTCGCGTGATTTCGTCAATTTTTAGCGATTTGACTTGTTAAATCGCTACATCTTTCGCTAAACCGCAGGAATCACTGCGTGTTGGTTACATTTTCTATTTTTTTCAGCTCCTGGAGATTTGTGTCCTCCATTGGGAGTATTGCTCCGCCCCGGCCTTTGGTCAGGACGTTTACCAAAACGCTGTTTATGCAGCGATGGCCGTCCGCATTAGAGCGTTCGACTGTACCCTAGTGGGCAAGCATACGTGCTCTAGGGAGGGAGTCCTGGGTTCAAATCCCACTACCCCCAAAGTTGTACCAAACGTTTTCGTCGCATGCTGGCGACTTGCATTTTCTGAGGTAATTTTGGGAATTGAGCCTTTTTCCTTGGTCCTACTAGCTTAGCTAACTAGTACTCCGGGGGGGAGTAAGAAAAAGTCACTGCCATGTCTTTCTTGGAGGGCTTGATCCAGGCCAAGCCCCCCTTAAAACCCTTTTGTTGATGCTAAGACTAACTTAAGTATTTTTATCTCTCTTTTGAAGCCTAAAGTACACTTTCTCAAAGTAACTAGGGTTGTAACCCTAGCCCCCCATGAAGTTTACCCCTACCACTCAACTGAGCGGAGGTACCTTCCTTCATGGAGGATATACCGAAATAAAATAGGCATTTCATGCTTTAGGCCTTGGAGGTTAAGCCTAATGGTCTCCCACCCCACGACCCCTATACTCAATTGTTTCTACCACTTATTGTGGTTCTACTTTTTAACTGTTTCTGAATTCAGTTGCTTGGCCAAGTCATTTTCTGTGTTGGCCTGACACCTATGCCCCACATTACTAACCAGCACCACTTCACCCAAAAGAGTGCACATGAAGTGCTTGATGCTATCTTGGAGGCTAGAGTCAGTCCAGTTTTCATATAAAATCTTTTGTATTATCCTTTTGTGATTGATTCTTTGTGTTTATACCTGCTTTGCCTATCTGCAGCCCTTCTTTGATACTCTGGATTTGGAAAACTAATCATTGACACGATCCTATTGTTCTCTTGCTCTACTACGTGTTGTGAACCTGTTTTTCTCTGAGGAAAACCTTGCAGGATTTTCAATCAAATCTATAGGGCATAATTGGAGGACATCTTATCCTAATAGGGGGACGTGAATACCTGGGGGTACTGGATACTGGAGCTACCATAGCAATAGTGGCCAGGAAAATTTTACCTTGTGGGAGCCTGACGAACACCATGCCCACCGCGGCTATACGAATGGGGGATGAACATGTGGTGCACAGCTGCAGGGACTGTGAAGTGGAGGTACCAATAGGCTCCCGAACTATCGCCCATCGGTTCTATGTGATGGACACGGAGGCTCTCGATTTTGTATTGGGGACTGACTTCTTCATGCAGCACTCCCAGATACAATCCCTGACGCTGCAAGCGCCCTACCTCCTCTGCGTGGACCACGGCAATGGCAGAGAGTCCGTGCCACTGGAGCAGTCGGAGCACACCTCGAGCTATCTGAGGGTATCGAAGGAGGAGCCCTCGAACATGATGGCGGTCTCCAAAACTGAGGACTATCAACTATTGGGGGAAGTGGTAGACCAAGGTCTGAAGGAGTTGGGTTACCAGGTACTCCAGAGAACACCTGAGTGTGGAGTTGTTCGCCAGCGACAAGCAACATGTCTTGGACCTCTACTGCAGCAGGGTGAAACACTGCTGCTGCAAAAATTTACTGGCCCTCTTTCGGGATTGCCTACGGGAACCCCAGGTTCAGTGAACTTGGGAAGGTCTTGACCAAGTTGGCCCTGGAATGTTCCCGTATGGTCCTGTGTTCCCCCAATTCGGGAGCCCATGGGGGCAACGAGTACTGGCGAACCCTCCTGGACAGGTTGACTATCAGCTCTGTCCGGCTACCTGATGAGGCCATCTACGTGCCTCCTGGACGCAAGACGCCCATCGAGGAAACCCAGATGGGGAAGTATGCTCAGCGTGGTGGACGGCGGTCTTACCTCTATCCCCTGGTAGGACCTGGACTCAATTCTGGTCCACATCCTTGGAACCCGTTTTCCCCATGTAGATGGCGGCACTAGTGTGCAACCCCTGTGATGAAGTGTGACATAGGCCACTTGCACACCCCTTACACACGCAACCACAACTGTCATTCCACCCTCTTTTTTGGTGGTTTTTGGGTCCCACCGAATATCCCATGGGATATTCCATTACTGTACTATGTCCCAAACCTCTCACATGTCCCAAACGTGTGTCTCATACCCATGTAACACCCCCCGAAAAAATTCCCAAATGCGGGGGTTGTGCAACCGCCCCCTTGCACAACCAACCCCTTGGACATGCCATCCTAACCAAAGGGACTGTGCTTCCACGGTTTGCTTGTAATGAATAGGTTGTAGAGAGAGGCGAACCATGTTTTCTACCATCACACACCACAATATTGCGCATTCAAACCGCTTCTTGTCTACCCCCATTTGTGTTTGCAACCCCCCAATTTCACCTGTTGCACTTGTGCAACCGTGTGCAACCGTGTGCCACCACCATGCTCCGCGCGGTGCGCGCCGTAGTACAAAAAAAGAAGAATCCATTCAATGCGAGCACATGTGGACAATGCACTACAAATCACAAATAATATAAGCAAAGACGCATCCTCCATCATTGGAATCACATGTCATCACCACAATGGAACCCCATTTCAAGGAGTCCTTGTCGCACCACGGGCGTCACGCGTGCCCACGATGCACTCGTGTAGCATACAATAGCATAGCGTTCCCGACGCCAACGCGTAGGTCCATGCAAATGATATGCATTGAAGAGGACGCCGGCTCTTGCATCGACCAAGCATCCCCATACGAGTCGCTCCCCCCAATGTGCCCATGCACGGGCCTTGACTTCCCCCCCACCCAAAAAACCGGTCGTGAAGAGGTAACCCCCATCGAAATCACCAATGGTGATTTCGCCGGTGAGAGCACAATCGTCGTGACCATGAGTATGAAGGTTTATGGGGGCACTCCATCCGCCATGCACAAGAGCAATGCTTGTGTAGGACAAATGGGGGAGGTGTCGTCGCACAGAATTATTAATACATCGCACCAACGGCTTTATTTTTAAGGGCCGTGCGGAAATTACAATCTCCTTGCGAAAGCTTGGTAATGCCTTAACGGCCCCAAGGAGGAGCCTCCGATAGTGAGTGCCATGTCTCTCAATGGTCTCCCCACGCCTTGCATGACGTAGCTTTCGAACGAGGGTGTTGGCTAGTCATTGCGGAGGTGGCGAGCTCCATAGCTTTTGCGTTGCGTCCAGACCCTCCTTGTTTGGCGTGTTCGTCTTGGGTGCCTCATCGCTCTTCCCCTCTTCCGCCACGGCCACACTTGTGTCACTTGGGTGGCGGGCCTGTCATTTACATCCTCCGTGGGCTTTGCCTCTCCTTGCTCTCCCTCTTGCATGGGTTCATCCTCTTCCTTCATGCCTTCCTCTGCGTCGGTACACAGCATTTCTTCATCAGCCTTGGTTGGGGAGTCCCCTTCGTCCATTGTTTGCAGGTCACAGTCACCGTCACCATTGGGCTCCATCACGCCTACGCCGGCCCCACACGACACGGCAATGCCATCCCCATCGGGTTCGTCGCCACCACCCTTGGCCTCGGCATCCAGCACCGTCTCTTCTTCTTTGTCCTCGGTGGCTTCCGCCACTTTGTCATTGTCCTCATTGGCTACCGCCACTTCAGCATTGTCCTTCTTGTCAACGCCCTTGTCCTCGTGCCCCTTGTTCATCTTTTTGAGTGCTTGCACCGCGTCGTCTTCGTTTGTAAATGAGGTCTTTCCCGGGACAACGCATACGGACCACATGACGTCCGCCGCCACCTCCTCATCATCTTCCCATTGCGGTGGGATTCGGACCAACTCTTGTCCCTTCTTCGGTTTTCTTGTCGCCTTTTTGAGGTTGGCTTTTGCCGCCGACGGCGAGTCGGTAGCCACCATTTGGTCCTTCCAACAAGCACCATCGTACACAACAACCGGGCGGAAGGCCGAACTTCTTGCACGCCTCTGCACGCTTGTCCGCGACCTCGTTCCGCCGTTGCCTCGCAAGGTCCTACGAAGATAAGATATGCAACCGGTGTGCAGATGTGTGCAACTGCGCGAAAGTGAGTGCTTGCACAAGTTGCACAAGGGTTGCACACCAGTTGCACAAGCTATGTAACATGTAATGCGAGTAAACACGACGGTGTCACACCTCCGCGGCGGATGTGGCCTTTTCGGGTGCGGGCTGCTCATTTGCATGCGGTGTGCCATGGTCACCTGCTTCATTTGGGGTCTCCTCTTCTTTTGGATCTTGTTTCGGGCCCTCTTGCGGTTGTGGTATGCTCACTCTTGCGCTTTTCTTCTTCTTCGGCGCGTTCGGTTGTACGCTCTCACCTCCATCTCCCTTCTTTTTCTTCGTGGCGGGCTTCTCCTCGTATGCCTCACTTCCGCCCGTCGTATCGCTTTCCGATTCCATCGCAAGTCTCCTTCGTTTGCTCGAGTTTGCCCCACACCCGTTTTTCTTCTTCTTGGTCTTCTTCGTGTCGTTGGCCACACGCTCCTTCAATGCGTGTTGGGCCTTGAGCAACATCATCTACGGTGAGACGTGGGACGCTTTTTGGCTTCCTCCTTGCGGAACGGGCGGTGGCCGGGGGGGTGCGGGCTTCTCTTGCTTCTCCATCTTCATTGGCTTGTGTTCCGTAGGGGGTGCCCAATCACTCTCATCCACAATGGGGTTGCCCAACTCACTATTGTTCTCAAACTTTTCCTCGAGCTTCATTGCCAAATCCAATGGAAACTCCATTGCGGAAGGGAGGTGAGGCGCGGCCTTGTCCACCCGGACCCGCTGTTGCAGCGTTGCAAAATCGAATGGAAACTCACTTGGGGAAGGGAGGTGAGGCGCGGCCTTCTCCGACCGGATCCGTGGTTGCGATTTCGTCCCTTGATCCGGGCTTCCCACGCTCCCGTCCAACTCCCGTAGAGCGGCCTTCATATCTTTTTTCCACTTCTTCCTAAATTCCTCCACTTTTCTTGGATCCATGGTGAGCTGCCATTCGTCAATGGGGATCAGCAGCCACACTCCACTCAGGATCACACCGGGGCCACACTTGTCGCAAACGAACATGGCGGTCGGCACGTTTCCCGGTGAGCTGTGAAGGGCGGTTGCACAGGTGCAAAGTGTGCAAGGGTGTGGTTGCACAACACCTCCGCGTTGACAAACACCATAGCCAAAATGAACGGATTCATGTGTGGGCATCCGATGCATGTCCAATAAGGGAATCAATGCTAAACATCACCCTAGTTGCACCATGGGCCGCTTACCCACCTGTCCTACAATCATTGACACATGGAGTGTGTGCACGATGGCACTTGCACACCCTTGCACAGCGGTTGCACACCTTCTCAACGGGGCTGTACGTTGGCGCCATCACATTGAGAGGACTCGGTGTTTTTGGCGGTGCATTGGAGTGTGCCACGGCGCCAACGGCTTTCGCAGTGCACCGATTGCCTCCCAAAATTGTTGCCCCCGCCTCCAATTATGATCGGGGTGACGCACCATATGCCCCATCGTTGTACTTCTTCTGAAATGCCTCCGACTTCGTGGAAAAAAAACTGAGGGCCATGCCCATATCCGTGGCCGCCCGCACGGGCTCTTGGGTTGCCGCCGCTGACCCACTTGGCTGCCATGGCCTCTCCCAACCCAGCCTTTTGCCACACCATGAATAAGGCATACAAGGCGGCCTCACTGAGCACCATGCATGCTTCTGCATAGCCTTGGAGGCCAAATCTCAGGATTTTCCAATCACTCCACCGCGTGGCTGTGAGGGCAGAGCCTTTCCACGGATACGTGATAATTCCCGAGGGGTCGACTTGCCGGCACTTCTTTAGCCAATGACAGAATGCGCGCCTATAAAAATATTTTGGCGTTACATCGCGAAGCCAACGCCATTCCAAACTGTCATCGGCAAGCGGGGCGTCCATGTGACAACTATGGTGCACGAACAACAACTCGCTTTTAGATGGGAAGTGGGATTGCAATCGAGGCGGGGTGGTTTGCTCGGTCGGTGAGTTGCTCGCTTGGTCATCAATTTGCGGCTTCTTCGGTGTTGCCAAACCACTACTAGTTGACGCTTGACTCCCGCTGCCTTGACTCCCGCTCCCACTTGCTTGTACGGGTCTACTTGGCGCTCCACTTGACGCTCCACTACCACTCCCGCTCCCACTTGCTTGTGGGAGTTGTAATAATTGTTGGAGTTGTTGGAGTTGTGGATCCATGGTCGCCCATGCGCAACCGCTACGAAAAGAAATATGGGAAGAGAGTGTGCAACGTGGGGTTGCACAATGCATCAACCCACTTGCACACGTTGCACACCACTTGCAAAAGACTTGCACACGCTCCGCGTCCGGGGTACGACACACATGCACATGTCCAAACACATTGCGGTCCAATCGGTTACTAGATGACGTGCAACATGAAGAGACACACCTAATCAGTTTTTGCACGTTGCCATCGAGGCATCTCCTTGGCGAGGAAGAGAGTTCTAGCGCTTGCGTGACGAGGCGCGTGTCGCGTTCCGTTGGAGTGCCTTTCTGTCCTTTCCTAGCCGAAGAGCACAAAAAATGGTCCTTGAAGACGTAGTTTAGCGACTCGACAATGTCGCCGCTAAGCATACCGCAACCCCACGAATGCAAATTTTTCAGAACCTCGGAAGCATCAAATTGTAGCCATAACAAATATGGCGATCGAATGGTAGGACAAATTGTTCATTTGAACTTCTTCGCGATGGATTTACAATTGAGGGCGTTCGAATTGAACTCGTAACTTTGTAGTGCCGTAAGTAAAGAACCATTCGTACAACAACATCACTGACATGGTTTGGAAGCTTCATAGCCTTGCCAATATGAGGCCAGTTTGCCAACAAGAGCCATGTTTCTTCCCAATCCGGAGAGGCATGGCCCTTGAGATTAATTTTGGTCTTGGCACAATTGAGGCAATCTTGAACACGATCCCTAGTGGCCGGCGGAAGGTGCTTGCACTTCTTCCTAATGAATTTGGTGAGGTAGTCACCAACCCGAATAACAAGATGCAATATGCACATAACCACAAATTTGAACCGTTCCTCTATATGCAACAAGGGTTCACTCACACATCCTTTGGCGGTGGTACAATCCAACCCCTTCTTATGAAGTTTATATAATTTTTCGTCAGTCTTGGGTGAACGCCGCCACTTTCGGTCCTCCTACTTTCCCTTGACCGCGCACCACGTCGCAGAAGTATAAATACTCCCAATGCGAAAAAAGCTTGAAATTCCTAGCACTTTACGGAGCCATGGTGAGTCACCACCCAACATGACTCGGGCACGACACCATTTTTCACAAATGAGGATCCATCAGGTATTTATAATACTTTCGATTGACTTCAAAGTCTTTGAAAAAATTGCACGTAGAGCATCAATGTCGTGCTCACTTGTGAGGGCGACATTTATGGTCCAATTATAAGCTAGGGTGCGTGCCTTATGACCATGGTTGGCAAACCCAATGGCCAATTGCACCCAGGGGCGAGATCAACAAGGGAATCCGTCACCCCGAACGATCAAAACATATGGTCGTTCCTCATCCAAAAGCGGGAATGACATTGTATCAAGTAGATCGTCTTGAGTTGAGATATCCTTAAAAAACTCATCAAGATCCCAACGGACACCTACCTTCCCATTGTAATCGCTTAGGACTAGGATTTGCTTGCTCCCAAGCTCGGACCAAGCAATCTTGAAAGCCTCAAACGATGGAAAGGGGTGCTCCCAATTTGCGGGGAGGCGCCCCTTCCCATCATTGCGAAGCTTGGATACCCAACAGATAAGGTTCTTGTACCTAGAAAGGGAGAGGCATATATTGGTAGTTGCACAAGTGCAACCGTGTGCAAACGGTGCAATAAACTACTTGCACACATGTTTGCACAAAGCGTAATGTTGCCATCATTGCACTATTGTTATGAATGTGGTGTTATACGATGTCCTAGTGTGCAAGTTAGAGTATGTAGGTATCCCGAATCGAGTGAATGACCACATTAGACGATGTATGGGAATGATATGGCTTCGAAGATGTGCAAGTGGTCACTTGCACACCACAAGGAGCGTTGCACAATGCATCAATAACGCAAAAAAGCAACATAGCAAGAAACATCACCTTTTTCTTTTGGCATTTCAAGCTCCAAAACGAGGCAGACAGCCTCGGTGGGTGTGTAAACCTGCCGAATGGTGTCCTTTGCGTGTTTCTTGTATCGTTTTTGCTTATTGATGCGTGCATTGAGGCGATCCAATAGGGC
The DNA here is from genome assembly GCA_964036045.1 of Eutreptiella sp. 'Long Island Sound 2002'. Classification (NCBI taxonomy): domain Eukaryota; phylum Euglenozoa; class Euglenophyceae; order Eutreptiales; family Eutreptiaceae; genus Eutreptiella; species Eutreptiella sp. 'Long Island Sound 2002'. Next base: position 119,916,194 of record OZ038381.1, on the reverse strand, counting down.
GGTACCCGGTGCCGTTGAGGTAAATAGTCCCACAAGGTCATCCATCAAGTCCTCGCTGCTAAAACTACCGTAGGTAGTTCTAATAAACTGGGAAATAGCATTTCCTTGCAAAACCATTGCAAATCTGGCAAATGGCTAGTAAATTCCTCGTGGAATTTAAGATCCGGCAACGATGGCGGCAGTCGCGACGGCGGCGCCAGCGCGGTTGCACAGGGATTGCACTGTGCAACTGCAGTGCAATTCTGTGCAACTGGCAGAAATTTAGTGCAACTGCGTGCAAACATCAATCTTTCTGTGCAACTCTACCTGGGCAAAACAGGTTTCTAGGGGACTATACAACGAGAGAGCGATGGACCCACCCTGGATGACTTGAAGAATCGACTACGACCTCAAGATGCTATTGAGGCTATACCAGGGGGAGATGAATACGTCGTGACTAACACCAATGCCCCCAGCTCTCCCTGCCATGTACCTGTTCCTGATGCAGTCTCTGAGTGTGGACTATCCGAGCTCCCCAGCTCTATCCACTCTGACGACAAAACTGAGCATGACGCCTTCTTCGTGCAGACATGCGTGCAGGAAGTGAAGAACGCCGAGTACGTCGCCCCACTGAAACCCCTACTCTCCATGAGGTTGGATGACCCCTTGGACAAGGAGCTGGACCCCCGATCCAGGCTCAGGGAGTACGTGGACTCCAAGAGGAGGTTGGTGGCGAAGAAGCTATGCTACGCTAAGCCTACCCGCCGCTCATGGCCACTGAAGCAAGGATGTATGGGAGATCTATTCCGATTGAAGGAGGACCTCGAACAGAAGATCACCACCTGGCAAAGGAAGGTAGATCTTAAGCTCATTAAAGGCGTGTGGGGTGCCCATGTGAGGACCCCCGAGGAAGATGAACGCTCGGAGGAATGTGTATGTGAACCCCCACGAGCGTGCCTATGTTGCCATCGTCCATTTGAGATGGTTGAACAAGACCTTCTATACGCCTACCAAGGGTTGAAGGATACTACTAAGGGCGAAGAGCCGATGGAGGACCACCTCCCGGCTTCTATTACCCAGGGGACAAGCAACCTACAATCCAACGAGGACATGGATGACAAGATTAAACTTTTGGACCCGCGGGTGCAGAAGCTTATAAGGACCTACCTGGAGGTGTTCGGGGAACTACCAGCCCCGGCCTCATGCGACGAACTGGTACAGATGGCCCTCAAGCTTAAACCCGAGTTCGTGGGTCACAAGATCCGGAGAAGACCCTCTCCTGCTCCTAAAGAACAGGCCGATGAGATAGAGCGACAGATACAAGAGTGTATCGACGCTGGCCTGGTCCTGGAGTACAGGGATGGGGACTACCCCCAACACTGGGGTCCCTGTTTCCTGGTGGCTAGACCTGGGTCTACAGCCAAACGGCTGGTAGTGGACTACGGAGAGCTGAACAAGAAAACGTTGAACCACTCATGGTCCATTCCTAATATGGAGTCTAACCTTTAGAAGATAGCCTCCTGTCGCTACAAGACCAAGATGGACAAGAGGAGCGGATTCTGGCAGGTCGACCTGACGCCCAACGCCCAGGAGCTACTAGCCTTCATCACCCCTCAGGGGAGGGTGTTCAAGTGGAAGGTCATGGCCCTTGGCGTGGCCAACGCACCCGCTCTATTTCAAGAGCTGATGAACAAGATCCTGTCCATCCTACGACGAAGACCCAAGGTGCAAGAACTCATATCCCGTGGGGCCCAGATGGAAGCGCACATCGACGATGTATGCCTCGGGACCAATACCCAGGAGGATCACCTAATCCTCTTGGGGAGTTCTTTGCGGTCTGCCAAGAGAACCACACACAATTCAAGCTGGAGAAGTGTGAATTCATGCAAGAGACCATGCAGTACCTGGGGTTTGACATCCGCTATGGGTGGTGGACCCCAGCGGACTCTAAAGCAAAACCCCTGATGGATGCTAAGGTACGACATGAAGACCCCAAGAAAGGACTCCATGATGTACGCAGTTTCATTGGGGCGTGCAACTTCTACCGCCGCAATATCAAGAACTTCACCTACACCAGCGCCATTCTGACGGACTTGATCAAGGACAGTACTACTTGTCGCTGGGGCCCACAAGAGCAACAAGTGTTTGACGAGCTCAAAGATAAGGTGGCCAACGCTAAGTGCTTGGGCGTGCCTAGAGCACAAGGTGAGATTATCCTGGTGACCGACGCCAGCAATGTGGGCGGTGGTGGAACGTTGCTCCAATGGCAAGCACTAGAGAAGGCGGAGGTCAACTCGGCTATTTCCCAATGGGGGACGGAAGGTCTCAACCGAGATGGAACTCGCAAGCACAGCTACCCTGACAACAAGTGGGTCCTAGTACCCCTGGGCCACTGGAACTGGAAACTGAACCAGGTCAGGGGGAACTACTCCAACTATGAGCAGGAGTTGCTCGCGGGTATGCTGGTGCTATCCTCTCAGGCACGACTGTTGGGGAGTAACCCTGTGGACTGGCTGTGCGACCAGGAGCCAGTCCGCACTTTCCAGAAGGGTCCCCCACCTGAGAAGGCCAAGCTACGGCGCTGGTGGACCTACCTCAGCCAACTACGGCTGACGGTCCACCATATCCAGGGAGTGAAGAACGAGTGTGCATACTACATTAGCCGCAACAACTTCGACGCCCTGATTGGTGCCTGGTCTGAAGCGCTGGCTAAGGAGGCGTTCAGCCGTATGGACGTACACTTGGACCTCAATATGACTATGATACGACCCCTAGATGGACTACAACAAGCGGAATACCTGAAGGAGTTTAGGGATATCTATAAGCGCCTGGAGAAGCGCCTTGAACCCCTCCTGGTGAATGAAGCACAGTGGAAGAGGAAAAAGAGCTACCTCTGGCACGAGGACCGCATCGTGGTACCCACTGACGGAGTCCCAGTGCTACTAAAGTGGACCCATCCCCGCGCGCCCACTTGGTACCTAGTTTCATCTTACCAGAACTCAATATTCATCTTAAAGTGTTTAAGACAAAAATCTTGAAATTAAATCTTATTCATCATGCCTTCATTTTTTCGGTCATATTGGTTCCAAATCTGTGTTTGGGTGCCTGCTGGAGATGCCGTTAGCGTGTGTGCCGCTGTTTCTGCCTGTCGCCGCAACTTTTTGCACGGAACGTTTTTTCACAGAAAACTCGTCGTACGAAGAATAGTTTCGTCGTACGATGAAAGTTTACGATGAATTTAGCGCAACAGAAGCGACATGCAAAAATCCGCACCAAAATCTGACGAGGTAACAGTGGAAGTCGTAACAGTCGCTTCCAACACTCAATGGCAATCAAAAAAGATACGTTCAGTTGCCCTCTGCACCGTCACGCGCTGCAACACTCGCACCTGCACCTTCTGACATCTTATATGTTTGTTACTTGGGCTTTTCTTGATCTGCAGCTGGTGCTGGTGGTGCAGCTGGTTCTGCAGCAGCTTCTGCCTTGCGTGCCTTGCGGGCTTCGCGCTCCTTCTGCTGCTGTTCCTTCATCTTGCGCTTCTTCAGTGCCAGCGTCATGCCTTTGCAGTAAAGCTCGGCTTCTTTGGGAGTGCGAAACGCGATGCGAGCAGCAAGGTATTGACCTTCCACGTTCCAGCTCTTGTCGGTCGCATCGTCAGGAAGCCAATAGATAGTGCTCTTAGTCCGCTCCGCTTCAGCCACTAGTTCGTCAGATACTTTCGTTCCTTCAGGCTCAGAAAATGGACGAGCAATCCCTGGTGCCACCTTCCATTCGTCAGTGGCCCCCGCCTGGTATGGGACATACGACCACTTGATTCCTTTGGCTGGAGTTGTTTGGCTGCCGCCTTCATCGCTGGCATCACTGTCATCTTCCTCTTCCTCGTCTTCACCTTCATCCTCCTCAGCTTCTTCCGACTCCTTGTTTTCAGACTCAGATTCCCACTTGCGTTTTCTGGTGGCACGTGGTGCTGCTTTTGTCGGTTCGCTTTTTTCATTACTTTTTGCATTACTCTTTGGTGTACCCGTCCTTGTGGCTTGTTCCTGGAGGGCAAGCAGTGTCCGCATGGCATTTGGGTTAATGGGCTTTTCAATTTTCACGGTTGTTGTTGCCGTTTTCACTGGGCTCTTCCAGGGCTCCCAGTGAACAGCCTTTTTCTGCTCGTGCTGCATTGCTCTTGCTGCGTTCTCATCGGTCTCCAATGCTTGTAGCATCCCCAATGTTCGAGCGGGTGGACGTCTTAGTGGATTCAGGATGCCTCCTGCAGTGAGAACATGCTGAACCCCAAGGTCAGTACCAATATTGCCCACAACAAATCGAACTCCTACAGCTGAGCGCTCAACAGCTTCAACCTGAGGAAAGAGCAATGAACGAACGACACTTTTCGTATCGTTTCATCGTACGACGAATTGCTTTCTTCTTACGATGAATTTTTCGACTTACGATGAATTTTGAAGAGAAATCGTCGCACTTTACGCGCGCAACTCTTCACAGGTTGCCTACCTCATATTTGCGCTGCTTTTTCGCATTCTCCTGGAGTCCAGCAGTCACGGCTGCCATCAACGTCGCGCTCCAATTGGGTGCTGCTGCTACTGGTGATGGAGGCTCACCTGGTTCTTGTAGTGGTGCAGATGTCAATCTCATAGCAGGTGGTGGCGCAGATGTCACTGGAGGTCTCCCTTTCTGCTTGCCCTCAGGGATAGGAATATTCCAAACGTCAGGTGCGGGGGTCTCTGAAAACCATAGCATCCATTCCCCCGCTTCAGCATGAAGCTCAACAACTCCATGTAATTTCCAGATGACTCCCAATAATTTTAGCACGGCGGTTGGAGGCGCTGGCAGCTGACAGGGTGGATTTTTTCTCTGCCTTTCAGTCAATGGGACACCAAAAGGTCGTTGGCCAGCCAGCTGATTTGCTGTAACCCAGGCATCCAGGCTCATGCTCTGGTGCTGCTTCATAAGCTTGTTCCGACAACGACCAAAAGCATGATTGAGTGTCACGTGCACCATGGTAGGATCAGTGTAAATGGGTGTCGACGGCCCAGGAATATCGACATCATCGTCCAGGCACTTCAATAACATTGGGTTCACGTGGCGTTCTGCCAGGACCACCTTCTCATGGCTAGATAGCTTGTAGCCAGACATTTCAGAAAGGGGGTTGCCAAGCGCACTGTGTGGGCTGTCCGTGGCACTGAGGTCAAGTTGTCGCACAGGGTCCTGAGCCAATTGTGTTGGTGTGTGAACCAATTGATCTGCAGCTGACAGCTCCTTGCTTGGAGTCACCGTGGCTGCCGGAGCTTGTTTCTGGACCTGACGTGGCAGAAATGGCGTTGTCTGCAAAAAAAATTTTTTTTTCCGGTTTTGCACTTTTTTCGGTTATTTACGAATTTTTCCTTCGTACGACGAATTTTTCTTCTTACGATGAATATTTTCTTCTTAAGATGAAATTTTGAGATGAATTTTCCCGACGAAAACAATTTCGAAAATTTTTTTTGAAAAAATTATTGTTATTATTATTATTGTTAATATCATCATTATTTTCACAGCATACCTCTTTGAACTTCTTGAACTCCAGAAATTCTTTGAAATCTTGGTCCATTTGGGCTTCTGTATTGAGCCATCCAGTGATGCCAGACGTGATGTGCAGGGTCGTGGCACGCCATGGGCTTCCGGATGTGCATGATTCAGTAGAAAAAGATGCAGAATGGTCTGCCTTAGTGCAAAGGCTTCGGCCAATCCATATTCTCTTGCAGAACCACCCCCTTTGCTGCTGTCCTGGAGGTATATTCCCTTCATAATTGCATTGATGGTTTCTGTCAGGTCGTTTGAAAACATCGCCACACCGACTCCCAAGTTGCGACATTCGCTGATGATGGTTTTCATGTCATGGATGAGGATGTACAGATGCAACGATTTGGAATGGGGGACACAATGCAACTGGAAGTTGCGTGACGCTAGCTCCACCCGATCTTCCAAGCCGTCAACGGGGGGCCCAGAGTGATACAGTTCGCGCAGTACTTCACCCAGCTGCCGCACAGCCTCATCTGCTGCAGATCTGTGAATGCTCAACACGTGTGCCACTGTATCCCAAGCGCAAAGCAGACGCTGTACTTCCTGGCCATCTGGTGCAGACTCCTTGTGCAACCCTCTCCATCGGATGTTGGCTGCCTTGAACGTCGCTTTCAGCAGCCGCACCCTGTCGTTCGGCAAGTCCAGCGCAACCTTGCGTGTAAAGGATAAGATCAGCTTACCACAGATCATCATGATGTGTAGAATACAAGGGAAAAATGATGATCTATCAGTGTCAAACATGGGTTCATATTTGACTCCCTTTCCAGCCTGTACAACAGGCAGTTTGCCTCTGCATTGTGCGTCCTCCTCAGGTGTTCTCTGCCTTTCCCACCCAATGAATTCTTGTAGGTCGCCACCATACTTGCAGGTACCCGGTACCATGCCACACCGCAGGGAAATGCAAGCAGTCGTCAAGATTTGCTGAATGGCCTGCAGGGAAGAGAGAATCTTTTCTTCTTCAATTTTCTTCTTACGATGAAAATTTCATCTTACGACGAAAAATTCATCTTACAATGAAACATTAAGAAGAATGCAGCGCAGCAAACTTCCACATTGGTTTTCCAGAGAATCTTCAGGTCCTCCATGTCCTTGTCGCTTGCGTAGGCCAGTAAAATCACCCACATGTGGCTGGTTGTCCTTGCATGGCGACCATGGCCCATGATGGACACATTTAACTGCGTCCAACTACATCTTGCAACCGGATAACCATCGCCTCGGATAATCAATGTGATACCATCCTGCGGGTCTGCAACAGTGTCCCAGATAGCATCCTGGGACTGCGCGTATTCCAACCATTCTTGGAGTGGCCAGGAAATTGAGACGGTGTTGTTGTACCATGTAGTTGGCTCCAATGCACAAAGGCTTGTGAGACTTTTCCATGTGTCCTCCACAGTCTGTCGACCCGGGAACAAATTGGGAACACGAACCCCGGTGGCATTGAAGCAGGCCTGCTGCTTGGCACTTGCAAAGGACAGGAGGTGCCTGTATTTTGCCCGGGAGAGGCCAAGTGCCACAATCAAGCACACAGCTTGTATACGACTACACCACCTTTTTGTGAAATCGTGCAGCTCAACATTTTTTGCGGTGAGTTGCATTTTCTTGTTGATTTGGTGGAAAAAGGAGGGACCAAGAGAAGAACCATCAAGGAAGGCCGCTAGTAACGTGGCAGCATCGTCACCATAAGCTGAGTATTGATGTGTTATCTTCTGGATTGCTGTTTGTAGTTGTTGAATTGCGGTTTCCATCGCTCTGAAAAAAACGGGCAAACAATAGGCGGATGTGCCCAACAATAGGGGGTGGATTTTTGATTTGGACAAATCCTAATGATCAATCAAGCAATCCATCAACTTCATAGCTGCAATGATAAATGTAAATGCTTACAACTGCAAAGGTGCAAAGAGTCCCCAGAACTGTAAAACTACAAAAAAGTGTAGGCAAAAAGTTGGAACCCGGAAAAAAAAGTTCAGCAGATTATTCTTCTCATTTTACTTCTTACTTTGCATCTTAAGATGAATGTTTCATCTTAAGAAGATAAACTTCTTCAGATGAAACTAGGGACCATGTGGGCATGCGGGGATGAGTCCAGCAGTTCTGTGGGTGCTGACCGTACCCTGAGGCTGTTCAAGCAGTGGTTCCACACTACGTGGACTGATGACCAACTGCGGAAGACCCTCCAGCCTATCGTGGACAAGTGCCCGTGTAGGTCCTGCAAACCTGGGGATATCAGAGACAGGGGTCTCTACTTGACCCTGCCCATTCCCCACTGTGCTAACAGTGTTCTCTACGTGGACTACACGGAGATGCCGAAGTTTTGGGGCTACGACGTTGCCCTTGTGGTGACCTGTGGGCTGACCAGGTTTACCAGGGTGTTCCCATGTACCAAGCACATTACCGGAGAGGAGACTATCGAGATACTCCTGGAAGAGTGGTTTTGTGTCTATGGGGCGCCCAAGGAGATCAACTCTGATGAGGACGTACAAGTACGCTCAGATACCGGCTGGTACAAGAGGGTGCTGAGATCCCACAATGTCGAGGTGTCTACGGGGATCCCCTACTCTCACATGAGCAACCCCCTATGTGAGCGACAGATTCGTGTCCTCAAAGAGAATGTGAGGATATGGTGCAAAACTGAAAGCACCAGAGACTGGGTGAGACTACTCCCCATCATATCCTTGATGTTGAACTCCCAAGAGAGTTCGGCGACTGGCTACTCTCCCCATGAGCTATTCCTAGGAAGCCCGGCGTGGTTCCTACATGCTCCCTATCCAGAGAATACCCATTCTTCTGTGGGTAACTTGGTCCAGGAGCAACAAGCGAAGGTGGACGAGGCAAAGGCTATGCTCTAGAGACTGAGGGAGCGTCAGTGGAACAAGAAGAACAAGCACCGGGTGCCTGCTTCCCACCAAGAGGGGGACTGGGTGCTAGTGCACCACAGCCGACTACCTGCCTGGCCACGCTGTATCAGCGATGACCCCTACTTCGGGCCCTACAACATTCTATCCGTGGATGGACACCATATCACAGTGCAGTGTTCTCCCCGACTAGGGGGACCCTGGTGTGCGCTGCTCAGCACCTGAAGCGCTACTATGATCCTGAAGACCTATGTGGGGAGGAGTGGGAGCTGAACGACGAGGACATCACCGCTCTAGACCTACAGGGGGCTGCCAGCCCTATGAAAGTTGAAGAAGACCTCCCCGACATGAACGCCGAGGAGATGGCTAACAAAGGCTTCTACCTGGTGAACTCTGTACTACGCCACCGCTATCGCCAGGGTTTGCGCTTCCTCACCCTCTGGGAAGGGTTTGGAGTCGAAGAGGCCACCTCGGAGCCGTTCTCAGCGTTCGTTCTACCTGAGGGACACCTAAACTCAGTTCTGGTAGACTACTTGTCCCAGAACAACATTGGTGAGTTGCTGAGGCTCGCTGAGACGCTTACCTCCAAGAGTAAAGCTAGGGACTGAACCTTACCCTTACCTGCGTAAGCGTATGTGTGAGTCTGCTATTCCTAAGGTCCTGAGAGCAAGCCGCAGAAATGGTGTCCTAATGATACCCAAGTCTGCACGCTTGCTAAACCCAGCGGATGTCCTACCGGTACCACGGAGTACACCCCGGGTCTCTCCGCCCCTAAGCGCCCAGTTTTGGTGCTAGCGCAAAACCTTGGGGGAATACCCAGTCTACGAGACCAGGTATTGTTTTTCCCACCTACGTGCCTACTACAGGGGGGGTTGGCCAAGAGCTATGAAGGCATGAAAATGCCTGTTTGCTAAGAAGGCCAAAACCTAGACTAACCACTGCCACTGCCCACCAACCCCGCTAAAATTGCAGGAAACGGGTGGGACAGTGACACACGCATTACAGGTCCTACACACTCTACAGTGGCACCATCCTTGGTGGGTGAGCACTTGCTCAACTTGCTCAAGCCCCCACTCAGGGCTACCACTCCTACACGCACGCTGTACTTGGTGGTGTTGATGAAGAGGTCACGAGCCCTACTGGCTCACCTGTGAGATGGCAAGAGAACACAGAGCTACTAGGCGTCTGTGGCCTAACAGGGACGCCACAACGCGTTTCCCTGCTAGGGCTTGGAGGGAAGGAGTGCTCTTTTGGCGTGCACGGCGCATATGTCGATGGAGTCGCACTCCCTGCTCTGCCAGAGGCAGAGGCGGAGTATTTTATTTGGTGTGCTCGGCGCCCTTGTTTAGCAGGGCAGAAAGAAAATCGCTGCTGCACGAATCGCCCTGACCTTCTGACCTATAAAACAGAGGCAAATGAAGGACAGTTTGAGACTGGGGAACCACGACTACCTCCACGTGTTATACCCTTCTCAGGGAGCCCTATAATACGCTGTTCCCAAACTGCCCTGTCAAGCAAGCAAGCTTAAGGAACTTCACCCGTTCTCTTAAAGAACGTAGGGTGGAGCCCCTGGGTAACCTAAACAAGGGTTGTACCGTGCGCACCTGGCGTGGCCTACCCTTTAATGGGCCATCTGAATGCACGAGCATGCATGATGGTTCCAAACTCCTATTTTTAACCAATCTCACTTCCGTACCCAGATCACGAACTCTACCAGGGGGTGGCCGCTCCTGGGCTTACCTGGCTTACTCACCGCTGGAAAGAGAGAGCAAGGTGGAAGTGCAGATCAAAACACAAGCGAGCAAACTGTTTATGCACTCGTGTGTATGTTCTAATCACCCAATCTCACCTCTAATCATCTGCAATCTTACGAATCTAGCCCTCTATCGTTTGTTAGCGCTGCTACAAGGCTCGTCCACGCAGACACGAGACGAGCAATGTGCATGCTGCATACGAGACAAGCCCACCTGTGGTTTATACCTGATTCATTGAACTCTTTTTGTTGATTCCTGAATTCGTTGATTTTTGATTCTTCCTGTCAGTGTGGGTGGAATCTCGATGTTTATTTATTTATGTGTGTCTCGTCATTTTCTTCATTATACGTGACATACGTTTATAATCTTATTACTTCTTTGTTTTCCGGCGCTTCGTTACGACCCGCTCCGGCGCGCCGTCTTTTTCTGCGTGGGAATTTCCTGATTTCAAAAATCAGGAGATGACCGCAAATTTTATAAAAATGTGCCTCTGATGCACAATGGGATTCTGGTCAGGTATGTGCTTTCAGAAAGATTCTAGGCCGTCATTTGACGGATTTAGGTGTCGTTGCTTCGCGTTTGCGTGGATTCGTCCCTCATCCTTCCATTCCTCTGTTGTACAGATATCCTCGCAAAGCATCGCTGAGTAGGCCGCTGTCCGGGCCGAAAAGCAGCAGCAGGAGACTGAACGACAACCCAAGACCCCACCAAGGGGCAATTTTAATTAAATCGTCGCCCCCTCGCCCCAGGATCAGGACAGGTCTCTCCATCAGGTTCCAGGAGACTCAGATCGAGCATCCTATGAGAGTCTGGCGTTGGGTTTAGTCATGCTGCAGCTTGGAGGGAGAGATGCATATGCATATGGTCTTTGCATGCCCTATTCTAACCCAACCAAGCCACAGGAACCCCTGCAGCGCCATGAGCGCTGAGCTTTCTGTTGAAAATTGTCGTGAACAATGCAGCAAGAGTCGCTGGCCATGGTAAAGCGCTCTTTTCTAGTGTTAAGGAAGCTATAGGCATTTTAAGGTAGGTGCCGAAACCAAGGAAAGGCCAAGAAAAAATCCCTTTTTCCCGAATGGGCGACAGTGGTGGCCACCACAGCACAACGGGGGAGTAAGAAAAAGTGCTTTTCCTATGCTTTAGGGTATATTCTAGTTGTATTAGCGGTGCTCTAAGCACTCTTGCATCTTCATCTTAGTATTGGGGTGATAACACATTTTGACCTACAGAACCAAACACTAAATCAGGATGTTGTGTGGACCCCTTGATCCCTAGGCAATGTGCACCAAAACATATTTTCCTGAGTTGACTGAGGCACTGATATACTGAGGCAGAGCCTATGAACTTTTCTATCTTTTCTCATGAATTCTTAGCTATCGTAGTGGTATGCACCCTAAGGGCTGGGGTACCTCTTTTTGAGAGGCCCTGGGTTCAATACCCAGTCAGCCTAGCTAAGTAGGAAGTACCCATGTGACATGGCAGTGACCTCAGCGCCACAAGCCAAGCCACCTCAGCACCTTTGGGGACTCATAAACAAGGAGTGCACATCTCAAGATGGCACTATGGAGTTGTGTGAGCCCGTGGGGCAGTTTTCCAATCATTGTCTCTCAATCATGTAAAATATTTCAACCTGAGTTGCATTGAATGTCTATTGCTGGGGTCTATTGTTGATATCTTTCTTTATCTAACTCATTCTGACTGCAACCCTTCATGCTTTGATCCTGTTTGTCTTCTACTTGCTCATTCCTGCCTTGGGTTATCCTGAATTGGCTGCATTTCAACGACAAAACATTTTCATAATCAAAGACAAGCAGCAGGAACGCTACACCAGCAGCAAGCAGCAGGAGAGGCAGAACTCTTTTAAAACTTTCTCTGTACGGTATTGCGTTGCTGAGTTTTTCACTGACTGTATTGTACTGCAGTGGGCTGGCTTGGTACTGTTGTTTCTGTGGTGAAAGTGCACATAGGAGCACTGTAACTGTAACCACACTGAGATGCACTGGAGTGTTGGTTTCCGGATGGGCATGCACAGGTAGGTAGGTAGATAACTTCAGGAGCTCGGAATGCCTCGTTTGACAATGCAGGAAGAAGGTGTTACCAAGGGGACACCCTGTCCCTCCCACTGCCCTAGGTCAGGTGCCTCTTAAGCTGCTCCCGCAGGTGCTTGGGAAAGCACTGTCGCGGCCACCCGGTCCAGGTGTCCCGGGTGGGAGGGTGTCCCGACATGTGTCCGTGGGTAGGGTCACATGCCCCCTCCTGTCGGCGGCAGCTCTGGGGGCTGCCCAGCCGTATGGAGTATCTCTCACCACAGGGGGTATTGCTCCCGCGAGTCTACGGTACGACCGCCTCACTCCTGTGGCTCGGGTTGCGCGGCCCCGCTGCTTGGCAGGCAACCCCCTCCTGGGCTGTGTGCCGGCACGCCTGTCATCAGTTGCTTCCATGGCTCCGGGCGACGTTTGCCATGGTCCCCGATGCAGCCTGGCCGGGCTCGGACCAGAGGCCTTGGAGTACCGCTCCTGCCACTGGCTCGGTGGGCCGGCTGGGTCGGCCCGGTGCGTCCGTCTCTGGGGGTGTAGGCCGTGCTGTCCTGTCCCTTTGCTGCCCTCGGTGCATGTACGTGCGCGGTGTCCTGGCCCAGGTGGCGCCTGATTACCGGTGTGCGCGCTCTGTGCGGTGCGCGTGTGCCGTTGGTGTGTGTGTTCCTCTCCCTCCCACCCCTAATTTTCTTTTCCCTTTTTTTCTTCCCTTTGCTCTGTGTTTGTTTTGTTTTGTCGTGCCTTTTTTTTTCTAAATGGAAAAGGGGGCGCGCGCACACTGCAGGCACAGGCATGGGCAATCAGTGCAGCGGTGCAATAGTGTTGTGTTCTCTGGTGTGTGTCATCAATGCTTTGGTGGCGGCCGCGCCCCAGGGGTGCGGCTTGCGCCTCTTGATGTACAAGGGTGTGGATGTGGGTTGTGGCTACGTTGCTCCCTCGGCGGGGTTGGTTAGGAGTCAAGGTTCAGAGGTTATGGGCTGCGGCTGGGGTTTGACTCGTGTTGGGGCTTCGGCTGGGTTAGGCGGTTTTGACGGCTGCGGGCTTGGGTTTGGCGCTGTTGGGCGTAGCGGTGCCTGTTGGCGTGCGCGTTGGCGTCCTTCGGCTTCCGGTTTCCTTGGTGTCTTCCGGACGGGGCTCGTCGTGGCGTCCCGCGGCGGTGGCTGGCTGGCTTTTGGGGTTAGGTGGTGGCGTCCCTGGCTGCGGGGTCAGGCGCGTCGTGCTGTGTGGCGCGCAGGGCTCCTTAGGTGCTGCGGGTGCTGCCGGTGTGGGTGTGTCGACGCTTGTGTGGTGGCGAGGGGGTGTGTGTGCCGGGGGTTGGGCTTGGGGTGATTTTCCACAGGCGTCTGCCTTCTCCTCGCATCTCCTGGAGGGCCTCCCGCAGGCGCCTGAGGATATACGGGTGGTCCTGGTGCGCGGGGAGGTTGCGGGGCCTGACTCCCTTGGGGTGGAGTGCATTGGCCAGCATAGCTTCCCATCTGGCCTGTGGCATCCACCCCCCCGCCGGCCGGAGGCGGCGGTTCTCCGCCGACCCCTTGCGGGGCTGTTTGACCAGGTTTTCGAGGGAGGGCTCTGCCCGGCGCACTTTCGCAGCTCCCAGAGCTGCGTGTGGGTTGAGCGCTGTCACCACTGTCCCTGGGCGGGGCCGTGGGCTTGGGCAGAGGAGTGGGCGTTGGTGGGTGTGATGGGGTCGTGGGGACTGGTGGCGGTGGCGGGCCTGGGGGGTTACTCGTAGTCCTGTGCCGTCGGGGTGCGTGGGGAGTGGGGGCGCGGGCAGATGTGGACTCGCGGATACGCGCGCACGGTCTCCGCCTCGGGATTAGCCGACTCACCCACTCACCCACTCACCCACTCACCCACTCACCCACTCACCCACTCACCCACTCACCCACTCATCCACTCACCCACTCACCCACTCACCCACTCACCCACTAAACCACACACCCACTCACCCACTCACCCCCTCACCCCCTCACCCACTCACCCACTCACCCACTCACCCACTCACCCACTCACCCACTCACCCACTCACCCACTCACCCACTCACCCACTCACCCACTCACCCACTCACCCACTCACCCACTCACCCACTCAACCACTCATCCACTCACCCACTCACCCACTCACCCACTCACCCACTCACCCACTCACCCACTCACCCCCTCACCCACTCACCCACTCACCCACTCACCCACTCACCCACTCACCCACTCACCCACTCATCCACTCACCCACTCACCCATGGGTTGGGTCTCGCGGTGCCGGTGGTAGCGGGGCATTTGCTGTATGTGGGCTGACATCGAGGGTTGGTAGGGGGGCGGGGACGCTGCTGGTGAACCCTGGCGCTGTTCTGGTCTGGTCAGGGGTGGTCCGTGGGCCTGGGGTGCGGGCGTTGAGGGGTGGCGGGACGAAGTGCGTCGCGCCTCGGCCGCGGCGCGCTCCGCCATGAAGGTGGTGGCGGCGGCGTCGGTGACATTGGGAGGGCGCCATGCTGGGCGCTGCTGCTGCCGGGCCTGGGATGGCTGGGGCCGGATGTCGTAGAGGACGTCCTCGGGGGGTCGGGCTCGTGCTGCCGTCCTGGCACCGCCGCTTGGGCTTGGGCTTGGGTTTGGCTGCGGGTTGAGGTCGTGGCGCGCCGATGGGCTTGGGTGGTTGCTTGGCGTGGGTTCGTTGGTTTCGGCCAGTAAAGAAGGTCTCTACCAGGACCGGCCCCTGCTGTACCCGTTCCACCATTTCCTGTCACTCCTATGGTCTTGCTTCTCACCAGGTTCTGCATGATCTTGCCCTATCCTGCACAATTTCCCACAAAAAATAGTAAAATATGGCTCCTTCACACAAATCCTGACCCTTGCAATAACCAACTTCCAAGTACAATGGCTCCAATCCAATAATCCACACTGTCGGCTTCCAAGGCTGTTTGAGGTCCCGCGTTGACACTCAACAACTCCTTTCAACACGCCGGTCGTCTCACGGTGCACACGAGGACACGGGCGTTGGGCATGTACATAGAATCGCACCAATGGAAAAAGGAAGAAGAAGCCCTGCAATTGGCATATGAACACAAATCAAGCAACATTGGGGAAAGATGGAAACATACACAATCACAGCCATAGACCCCTCATTCCCTGGACTCAGGACCTTCCCTTGACTTGCCAACATGATGCCCTGAACCCAGTCAAATAGGATGGCTAAATGCCATGTGTCAAAAGTCACTACACAAACCCGAAAAATGTGTTCCCTCCCAAGCCTTCATATCCTAGCCCAATAGGGGAGGTGGCGTGTCCCGGCCTAGAGTGGCACTCAGGACCCCGCCCTACACTGACATAGATTTGGTTTGACTTTGAGTCAATTGGGCTTGGAGAATTGCCCCATGCTGATGACCTCACAACATAGCAAAATTAGGCAAATCACACCATTGTGCCCAAAAATCAATTATATACCCCAAAATGCATACGGCAAGTATTAAAATGCTTCATGCATATGCCAAACCGGAGGGTAAGATACAAGGGTGATATAGACTAAAGGTCAATGCCCAAGAATATCCCAACATTGCCTACCAAACCCCTCTGGATATACAGATGCCATGCTTCACAAGTCAACTCATGAATTTGAGACCTCATTTTTCGAGGCCTTGAGTGCCACGCCAAAGTGACCACGTGATCCGGCATATGGTGAGGTGCAACACGGAAGCATATGCCAACATATAAGCAACATACCATAGTTCACCGATCTCTAGGCACTTTACTGTTACACGACCAGTTGAGCACATAAAATACAAAAATGAGCATAAAATGAGGTCAAAAACATGCAAATATTGCCAAATTCAAAGTAACCACAATAGTATACAACTTCGCTCACCCATGGTATCAACATCTGGTTCAAAACACGATTGCTTGGGACCATTTGCGAACAATCCCCCCACTTGGATCCCCACATGGACGCATGGGGACACCTTCGAACCTCCTCCCAACACGCACCATAAAAATGAGAAAATTGATAGTGGCGCTTGTGGGTCCCTTCGTAAGCCTTCCCACATGCACTATATGTGCGGTAGACTTAGTCCAGCGCTATGGAGCTCACCATTGGGACATGGGCGGAGCCCTTGCCACGTATGACTCCACATATCTTCCTACAAATGGAGATATATAACATGGGTGTGAGCATAGCGAAGCACATACCATGCATATAACGCATACCCTCAAAAAGTGGCTCCCACCATGGTATGCCATGCCCCTCCATGGAGCTAACTTCATGTTAAAAATACGTAGGAACCCAAGGAAAGTTTCTGTGCAACACCAACACTCATGCGGTACACTCGAAAGTCGCATTAAAATATTCTGTTGCATGGTCCAAGAGTTATATATCACTTTCTACCTACTTGACCATCATCCCTTGCTACACCGGGCATGTGTACACATCAAAGGCGTTGGACGCTCCTCAAATTAAGTTGAGACCAAGGCCATTCTAGCCCATATCTCAAAATTGATATTCCTCGCCGTGAGCCGGAGATATGATTGTTCAAAGTGGCCTCACGAATTAATTTTGTTTCGCCTATATCTCCAAGAAAAATGAAGGAGGCAACAAAAGGAAGGTTGATTCCTGATCGGGGAAAAATGTAGGACCACTCGAAATGCATCATATCAAGTGCGGCGACCTCGAAGTCGAAGATCCGATTCTGAATGTCTGAAAAAATCGGATTAACTTTGCGAGTGTATAACATGAAAATTGCGGAAGCAACGAACCCCTTTCTGATGAAATCTGACCCTTCATCAGGGCTTCTGCCAAAATATCTGGAAATAACAGATAACCAATCGGTTACCGCAAAATCGCGAGCCAACTGACATTCGCCGATACATTGACAATCAGAACGGATAGCTGAAAAATTACGGAAACAATATGATAAAGAAACCTTGTTGATTCCTGATATTTTGATATATAAATCTCAGCCGGCGGCGCCTCGGTATTGAATATGGCCGCTCATAGCTGGAATGGCCAAACCTATCACACTATCACATCAGGTTAGGTCGGGTGAATGGGAGAGTATGATATCAGCCAATGGCGGCTTGCTGGCACATAGATTCACACCCCAAGTGACCGGAAAAAGCCACGGGGGTCCGAACCGGCTTCACCGGACTGCGGGCGCGGGCTTCGTTGGGGCGTGGGCCTTGGCGGCGGCGGGGTTGCTCGCGGTGGGGACGGGTTTTGGGGACCCGTTTGGGAGGTTTTCCCCGCAGCTTGGGGGGTGGAATGCTGGACGAGGACGTGGTTGTGGTGGCGAGCGAGGTGGTTGTGGTGCCTGAGGTTGTGGTGTCGGAGGCGGAGGAGAGGGTTGTGGGGGACCGCGGGGGGCCCTGAGCAGCGGGGGCGGGCGTCGGATGATTGGTCTTGTGAGTAATGAGGACGAGGGTGCGGGGTCGGGCACGGGGCTAGTGCGCGCCCTTTTCCTGGTGACGTGTGCGTTCCGGTGCCGGTGTAGGTGTATGTGGTGGTGTGGTGGCGTTGTCTGGGCTGTGCGGGAAAGGGGGGGTATCCGGGGGGTATCCACCTCAGCTCCAGGATGTGTGGGTGCATTTGCTGGAGGTAGTCGAGGGTGCTGAGGAAGCATCGCTGGATGCCCGGGCTTGTCCTCCTCCGTGTGGTGGGGGTAGTTTTGGGTGGGCGTGTCTGGGCCCGGCCAGAGCAGCGCCATGAGGCGGGGTGCCACCATGTACGGGTAGAGCTGTAGGGCGGTGGGACGCGGGAGGGTGGGTCCCTTGCGGTTCGGGGGGGCCTCCAACTGCAGGGGGCGCAGCGTGACCTTCCACAGCCACCTGTCCGTGGGGATCCCCCAGGTCCGTTGGGTCCACTTGGCAAGGCAATACATCGCCCTACCAAGGCCCTCGTTGCCGCTGCTGATGGAGAGCAGCGTGTCCAGGGACTTGTTTTCCCACGTGCCCCAGATGTGGGGGTCGTCAGGCTTATCCTCCCTTGTACGTGTCGGGGCCTGGGTTTTGGGGGGGGGGGGGGGGCATAGTCGGCAGGGACGAGGGAGTCGGTGCCCTGTACGACCCAGTGGCCAGTTGGTGCGTGGTACTGGGTGGTGGAGAGGGTGTACCGTATGTTCTACATGAGGGTCATGTACGTGGAGGGGGCTGGCTGCTGGTTGTCGGGGATGGGGACTTCTCCCGGGACTTTGTGCCTGAAGTTGCTCAGGGAGGCCATCTGGTCGACCCATGTCTCCCTTTCCCACTCCTTGGTGTCGCTGCGGGTGGCGCTTGGTGGGGGGTGGGCCATGTTGGGCTCGTGGTAGCAGGTGCGGCACTTGGTGTCCATCCAGCCCGGCATGGGCTGTCCAACTAGGTGTCGTCCCCAGTCGATGGGGGGCACCCAGATCCGGCTCCCCGTGGGGGGCGGGCTCTCGCCGTCGGGGGTGGCGAGTTGGGGGCGGTCGTGTCGGGCGAAGTGGAGGAAGGCGTCAAAGAGGAAGTCTCGGACGCCCTCCCCCAGGGTGGCCGCCTGGACCAGGGTGGTCGCCCGGATGCGCTGGGTGGTGCCGGAGGTGTGGAGGCGTAGCACCTCCAAGCCCCCGGAGGTGCTGCCGTACCGCTGCGGGGTTGTGTAGGGCGTAGGGTTCGGCCGGTGCGGCGGCTGGTGGTGCAGGGTGTGATTTGGGGGGGCTGTGGGTTTGGGGGGGGTGGCCGTCGTTGTTGCGTGTGGGGTCTGGTGATGGGGTTCCTCTTGGTGGCCGCGGGAGGGGGGACTCGCGGTGGTGTGTGTCGTCGGGGGCATCGCAATCAGTCAGTTGGTGGGGGGCTCCGAATGGTGCGTCTGTGGCCTGGTCTCGGAGGGGGGGCGCGGGGGGAATGGTGTGGGGGTGGCACTGCTGGTGGTGGGGGCCTTGGGGTGGGTGTTGTGCTGGTTGGGAGTGAGGGGGTGCCGCCGAGTCGTGTGGGTGTTGTGTGTGCGTGCCGTGCGGTCCTTGTGGTCCCTGACTGGCTGCGGTGTTCAGGTACGGGTGGGAGGCGGCCGCCTGGGCATCCAGGCTGGGCTGTGGTCCGTAGGTAGTGGGTGGCTGCCGGTGGATGGTGCTTGCTGTCATGGGGTGTGGCTAGGGGGGCTGCTGGTGGTGGTGGGGTGCTCCTTCTAGGCCCTTGTGCTGCTGATGCGGGTGCGCGGCCCCCTGTGGGTCCATGGGGGTGGACGGTGGTCCGTATATTGTGAGCCCGTGTAGTGGGGGCGGTAGGTGGTGCTGGATCGTGTGGTGGTGGTGTTGAGGGTGTGTTGGTTGTGTGTGGTACCACGGCGCTGGTGGGTGCGCTGGTAGGGGTTGGTGGTGGTGGTACACGTGATGGTGTGGCGCGGTGTGGTGTGCCGTGTCGGGTGGGTGGCCCCTGGGGGCCGGCTGCGCTGGGGCGTGGTGGTGATGCACTTGGTGGGGGTCGCTGAGGTATTGGGGCACGGGGGGTAGGGGTCGGGGGGGACGGGGGCGTGGTGCTGGTGTTGGTGGTGCCGTGTCCCCTGGCTCTGCGTGAATGGTGGTCCTGGCATGGCGTGGACGTGTGTGGGCGCTGGTCGCTGGCTGGGCTGCCGGGTTAGGGTGCTGTTGTACGGTGGTGGTGGTGGGTGCTGGTGGGGGCGGTGCTGTTGGTGTGCCCAGGGGGTCTGGGCGTGGGGTGGTGCAGCGTGGCTGGACCCGGGTCCTGGCCGGGGCGCTGCGCCCTGCTGGCGGGCGCGCTGGCGGGCCCCCTGACCTGTTTTGGTCTTCTTGGCCTGGCGGGTGTCGGGGGCGTGTGAATCCCTCTGTCCCCGTGGGGGCGACAGGGAGCAGGCGTGCCAGCGATGCGCCTCTCTGAGGCGCGCCTCGAGGCCTCTGACTAAGGCGCGCTGGTCCGCGGGGTCCATCCATGCGGCGGTGGTTTCGTCGGGGGCGGCCAGGTGGGCATGCCGAAAGGACACCCAGCCCTCCGGGGCCTTCAGCTGCGTGGTGTATGGTATCTCTTGTCTGCTGTGCCCGGAACCGATTCCACCGGACGCACCGGATACGGCTGCCCCGGCCGGGCCGGGCTGAATGGCGCCACACCGCCGTGGGCGCAACGTCGATCGCGTCGCTCTCGTCTCCCCCTCCCCCGCCCCCGCCCCCAGCACTGCTCCACCCCCTCGGCTTCCCCTGCCACCGAGGTCGGGAGCCACACGGCCCCCACCCCGTGGGGGGCGTTGTTCTGGGCTGGTCAGGCCGACCCCGGGTCCTGGGTCTGAGCATTGCATGCACGACAGGCACTGCACATGCGGCCGGGACAGCTTCAGATAATGGCCCCCTTCACGGGTGCTGGGTTCACTGAGCGGTTCAACCTCGAGGCAGTGCGGGCTGTCAGACAAGCCTGTCCGCTGCTGCACACGCAGAGCGTTGGGAGGGCGGGACGGATGAGCAATACTGGTTGAAGTCGCGGCTGCAGCGCACGACATAGAAGCAACTGCCGCCTGCCCGGGCTGAGGAGGCAGGTTCGTAGGCCTGCTTGCCGCTGCGCACGAGGGGCTGGTGCAGGCAGGATGCATGCGCATACAGGCCGAAGTCGCAGCTGCAGCACACGCCACAGAAGCAACTGCCGTCGGCTTGGGCTGAGCTGGCGGGAACGTAGGCCCGCTTGCCTCTGCGCACGCAGGGTGGTGCAGGGCAGGATGCATGCGCAACACAGGCTAAGTCGCAGCTGCAGCGCGCGCCACAAACTGCTACAACCTCCAGTACTCGACAGAGGTGCCCGGTTCCCAGAGCAGCACTGCATCCGGGCCGAGCTGGTGGGCATATAGGTCCGCCTGCCACTGCGCACGCAGGCCTGGCGCCAGGGCAGGATGCAATAGCCACACAGGCGGTAGGCGGTGCTGCAGCGCACGCCACAGAAAGGTAGTGTCGTCGGCCGACAGGGCGACCACCACCAGGCAGCCTCCATCGGGGCCTGGACACTGCGGAGGGGGCAGGGGCAGGGCTGATTGGGTCCCGGGTGCCAGCACCCAACGGGGAAGCACACGGACAACAACCCCAAGCATAGCTGACTGCCTGCATGTCAGGACATCGGGGCAGGCCAATCTCCCCGTGCTGACAGCGTTGTCGACGGCCGCCGCTCGCCACAGCAAGTGACTTAGCTGCATGGCTTGGCGGCTTAGTGCGCCCAGTAGCTCGGCAATCAAAAGAGCGCCGTCGTCTGCGGCGCCGTAAACTTCTGCAGTCATGGACACCAGGGTGTGCTGCCCCGGGGGGGTGTCTACACCTGGGTTCAGGGGTCCCACAGGCCGAGGACACCACAAGGCACCGCTGCCGAGTACGCAGGCGGTCGGGCTGGCCCAAGCACGCGCTGCCGGAAGCGACTATGCCAGCACAGGGCCCCCAAAACTGACACCAGATAGCCGAGATAGTGCCAGCACACGGCGCGGAGGTGCCGCACCAGATCGTTGACCACGGTGTCGCAGAAAGGGCAGCTCTGCGCCACAAAGGCCGCAGGTGGGTGACGGTGGTCCAAAAGGCGCAGCAGGTAGATGCGTCGCAGGGCAAGGCGGGGTACCGACCGTGCCTGGAAAGCCGCCACAAACACGGCGTAGGTGGGCAGTGATGGCAGCGTTCGGAGCGGCGGTAAGCCTACTGCGCGGACGTAGTCGTTCTCCATGGACTCGAACACGGAGAGGCCGAGAACGATCTGCCTGGTCCGGTAAGCAGCCACCCGGCCGTGCAGCAGCGGTAGCCACCACGCTGTGTAGACCTGAGCTTCTTGACGGCCGTGACAAGCGAGGTGGTGTGCCCACCGGTTGAGCTGTGTCAAGATTGCCTGGTTGTAGGTGTTATGCCCGGCGCGTAACCAGATCTCCTTCAAGGGGCGCAAGCCCCAACCAGTCACTGCTCGGCGGTACAGCACATTGAGGATCAAGAAGGGAGAAGGACCACGCGTCAGGTTGAGTTGCGGGGCCGCGCTCGCCTCGGGGACCATGTACACCAGCGGCATCGTTGGCGGCAGCAGGAGCATCGCAGTGATCTTGGCCAGCCATTCGGCGTCCGTCGGAGACGCCGGATACGCGCGCAGGCCCCACCAGGCCTCGAAAAACACTCCTTGGCGGGGGTGCCAAATGGCAAAGCCCCCACTGAGAAGGCTCCCCTGGAGGCCGCTGTCGACGGCGACGACAACAAAGTCTAGGGACTCAAGCCCGCTCAAGCTGCCCGTATTGCGGATAGTCATCCGGGCGACCTCGGGCGCGGGCAGAGGGACGAACGCGACACCTATCTGCTGCCACACACCGCGCATCACGGCTACTTCTGGTGCTCAGCCAGCCACGTCGCCGACCTCCAGAAGGTATCTGGCGGCCGACGCTGCCAGTGCGTTGCCCCTCCAGGAGGCTGGGAAATAGGTGCTGGCCAGCAGGAGGGCTGCCCGTACTTACAGGTCTGGCGATTGGGGAGCACCGGCTAAAATTGGCTGGCAGAGGAAACGCCGGGGGGCCCAGCAGGATTGGGCGTAGACCCGCCGGTAGTGCTTGTCAACGGACGCCTGAATGGCCGCCAGCTGGAGACGAGGAAAGTGGACCCCTCGCCACACATAGTCGCACGCCGTCAACACATGGACATGCAGGGCCCGGAGCTGCAGAATGGCGTGGTGGTTGGGGCGGAGGGCGGCCGCAGAGACTGACCGGACCAGTTTCAGGAGCATGGAGATCTTGGCGGTCATGGGCAAGTCATGCAGGAGCGGGATCTTCAGCGGGGCAGGGGGCTGGACCGAAGAAGGCTGGTCGGAGAACGGCACTTGGGTGCGGACTGGGTGCAAGCTGCCGGCCATGAGGCGGACCCCGTGGAACTGGAGCTTGGACGGGTTGACGATGCGGCCGACCCTCGTGGACAAGAAGGCGCACGCCGCTGCAGCCGATCTGACTGCCGGCAAGGAGCTCCCGAGGAAGTGCCGGTCGTCCACGAACATGACGCGGTCACACGGCAAGGGGAGGGCGCACAGGTCGAAGGCATTGGGCACTGTCAAGCCATGGGGCTGGCGAGTGAGGCAGGAATTGATGACGCACTGCGTCGCCTGAAATCCTTCCCCTGCAAAGGAGTCCCCTGGGTTGCGCCCCTCTCCTGTAAGGAACGGGGGCGCCAGGCCTTCGCTGGTGACCGGGTGTATACGTAAGCGGCTATAGACCCGGTCTGCCCACCCTCCGAAGTCCCACACATCGGGCAGCGTCTGCATGAGCGGGGAGCAGGCACTCCGCGGCTCCATCAGAAAGGTGTCACTTTCATCCCAGTCTCCGTCCCAGAATTCACCCCTGCTCTGGAACGCTGCCACAGCTCCCGCACGACAAATCAGCAACAAAAATTGCGGTAGGACGGCTGTACGATAGCTGTAGACGTCTGGGGAGTAGGCTGCAGTGACCTCCAGGGACTCGGTGAGGCCTCCACGGCCAATTCCAGTCCAATCGCGGACTATGGCGGACTCCATGGTGACTGGGCGGTACGAGCCGTACAGGTGCCGCGGGCCCTTGTGCTGAAATATTCCGAGCTGCACTGCATCGAGGACCAGGCTGTCGACTCCCGCATCGGTCTGCACGAGCACGCTGTATTCTCCCAGGAGGATGCCCCCATTGCCTCGCCTCGTGGTCCGCGCCGGTAGGTTCTCTAGGGAGGCCGACGAAGAGCCCCCTCGGTCAGTATACGCTGCCAGCTCGGGGATGGAGAGCAGGGGGGCTGGCGCTCGTGCGGGAGAATACGCCCGGCGGTCGGCCTCGGAAGCCGGATCATACCCTGCTTTGAGAAGGCTGAGCAGCACTGGGAGGGGCAGGTTCAAGGCAAAGCCGACATCTCCCCAAGGTGAGGGTTGCTGGGCCACCTGGTATAGCTCAGGGTCCACAGATATAAAGCGGTATTGGGTCTCGTAGTGGGCCTGGGCAGTGATCTCCTCCAATCGCTGCTGGCGCTCGGTAAGCCGCATTTCCGGCCGGGGACGGATGTCTTTATAAGGCTCCAGTCTAGCGCAGGGGAGGCGCATGGAGGCTCTGGTGAATCCATTGACGGTGGTGGATCCGAGTTCCGCCGCCCGTTGTCGAGCCATGCGCTCATCAGCCACAGCCTGGGCCTCATCCAAGAAGGCGGAGAGGTCGGCGGCTGTCCAAGGGGGGGGGCTGCGGCGAAGGCGAAGGGTGGCCGAGAGCTGATGGGGCCGCGGGATGTACTGCTCGGCCACGGCGTGCAGGGCTCGCAGGTACGAGGGGGCTGGAGTCGGAGACAGGGCCAGCCACCCCTCAAACGACGGAAAGGGCGGACCGGAATTGACAGAACTCGGCTGTCGTCGCGTAGCGCCGTCGGAACAGATCCCAGGCGTAGGGGTCGATGCGACTCTTTGAGAGGGTGAAGGTCACCTGTAGACCCACATGGGAACTTTGGGTGAGCAGCACTTCATGTTTGGTGTCGAGGACGGGTCGACGGAGGAAGATGTGGTCGATTGACTTCTGGCGGGGCTGGCCGGCGACTGTGGTGAAATTCGTAGGCGTACTTGGGGGCAGAACACGACGCCCCAGGTGGAGGGCTCCGCGAGGGCCCAGGGGCGGCCGCCAGAGGCATCCCAGGTGTCCCAGTGGAGTTAAAATCTCCGAACATCAGCGATAGGGCGGCCCGAACACGGTGAACACAGGCATCCATCTGGCGGACTTCGTGGAGCCAATCCCGGTACCGCAGGTGGGGGCGCAGGTGCAGATTGATGACCAGCACGCGGCCAGCTGAAAAGAGGTCGTAGAGCACCGCCAGCCAGTGGTGGCCATCGTGACACAGAGCACCTGGGTTGTCAAATGCCGGAAGAGAGCTACGCACTGCGACGAGCAGGCCCGCACCGGGCCCCCTGGGACGTGCCGCACAGATCGGCGTAATGACGTGGAAGGAGGGCTGCCGCTCGAGTCGTGTCCCAGCACTCTTGCAGTCCAACAAAGTCTGTGTCGAGGGCTTCCAAAGTCGCCGGGAGGGCGGTCGCATGGTGCTGTGCACCGCCGAGGTTGATGAAGTACAACGTGTACGCTCCACCGCTGGAGGGCTGCCTGGGGGCAGTGGGGTCCGCAGGAGTTGCTCGGGCTATTGAGGGGGGATTCGTAACCTCGGCACGGGGCAGCGGTAGACAGGGGTGCTCCCACGACAGGCCCGTCAGACCGAGCGCCCCAGACCAGGGTAGGCCAGGTAGGCCTGAGACGCACCTATCCGCGATGTCGGCTGTCATGATGGGAGGCGCACGCTTGAAGTTGACGCAGAATGCGTGCGGTAGGACAAGCTGAGGCACCAACGCGGCTATGGCGGCAACGTGGGGGTACGGACGCGAACAGCTCCCGCAGATCGGGGCGGCCACGAGCACAGCAGCCGGGGCAGGTGGGCTGAGGACCCACGTTACTGATGTCGAGCGTGTATACAACACGAGCAGTCCGTAGAGGGGCGGGCTGGCTGGAAGGGCCTGAGGCTCGGGGCCGTCCCAGCAGAAAATCCACTCGTCCCCAACCCACAGGGGAGGGGTTGCGCAGCCTCCGGGCGGCACCACGCGCAACACTTCCTGGAGCCACAGGCGCAGGGAGCCTACAGCCGCCGCCCAAAAGGAAGCTGGGGGTCCTGGCAAGTACGAATTGTAGGTCAGGATGGGGAGGGCTGAGCGCAACACCGGGCGGGGAGGGTAGGTGGTAAGGCTGCAGGAGTGTCGAGTGTCCACACACTCCGCACCGCCACCCGAGCACGCACGGGGCAAATGGTATGCGTAGGGTGCCGCATGTCAGGCAGATGACGCGATCCCCAACTTCGGGGGCGATGTCGGGTGTTCTGGCCGGCGACCGGCGAAGTGCCCGGAGAGCCTGGGGGAGCTTAGACCAGGGCTGGGGCGCCAGGGCAACAGCGAGGGCCCAGACTACGTCGTCGGGCGCGCTCCCAATCGGGAGGACGTGTGGGAGATGTAGTCAGTTGGTGCGCTTCCCCCCCCACAAGGAGGAGGTGCGCGCGTTGGTCGGGGGTGAGGGCTCCTGTGAGCGGCGGGTTACCCCCGCGGCTGCAGCCGAGCGGGTGGTCGACTGATGCGGGGACTTGACCTTCACACGTTTGGAAGCGCGGGTGTCGGGCGAGTCACCTGGTCGTAGGGAGGGACGCACGGACAGGTCGTTGGAGTCCGCGCGGAGGGGTTCCCCCGTCGAGTCTCGGCGGCCTTGTATGATGGCCTCCCAGCTGGTGGGGTGGATGTAAGTTTGTGTCCACGTAGTTGCGAAAAGGGCTTGGAAGACCGGGCTGGGGATTGCGGCGAAGCCAAACCCTGCCTTGACTTCGGCTGGGGTCACATAGACAGGCACCTTGAGGAGCTGGGAGAGAGCTGCGGAGGCTTCTGTGCCGTTTAGTTTCCCAAGGCCTTGCAAGCGGACGGCCGACACGGCTGGTGGCTCTGTCGCGGGTTGCAGCCCAGAGAGAGGCTTGGTTATGACGGGCGGCTGGACTGGCAGAGCTGCGGGCGGTCCAGGGAGCGGCGGGGGGGGGACGGAGGAGCAAGGCTGGCGCAGAGGTTGCTGCTGCGGGCTCTGGGGGCGGGGCTCTGTCTTGAAGGAACCATGCCTGGCCGTCTGCCGCTGTTGGCTTGAGAGCCCGCTGTACCGCAGCAATCAGGGCTTCATGCTGCGACGTGCGGCTGAGGGCCAGCGTGGTGGCCAGGATGCCCTTCCGGAACTTGATGGGATCTCTGGCGGTACTCATGTCGGTGAAGGTCGACATGGGCAGGGCTTCGTCGGACGCGACGGCGATGGCCGCCCGTGCCCAATTGCAAAAGCTGCGCTGGGTGGCATGCACAATCACGTCGCCCAGGGTTGCGAGTGTTGCCCGCTGCTTAGCCTCCAGGTCGGGTCCACCGCATTTGTCTGTGACTTTCTGGACGAACTGCTCGAGCTCTTTCGCCATACGCGGGCGGGACCCTGTGGGGCACGCTTCCCGAACCGACTTGGCCCCCAATACCAGTGCCGCTGTCGAGGAGATGGCCCCCAAGTTGGTGATGATTCGGGCAGGCAAGCTGTAGGGGCGTGCCAGGAGCGTCAGTGCCTGAGGACAGCGTGGCGGCCTGGTAATTGGCCACAACGGACAGGCTGTCCA
Organism: Eutreptiella sp. 'Long Island Sound 2002'; assembly: GCA_964036045.1. Lineage (NCBI taxonomy): Eukaryota > Euglenozoa > Euglenophyceae > Eutreptiales > Eutreptiaceae > Eutreptiella > Eutreptiella sp. 'Long Island Sound 2002'. Next base: position 119,888,916 of record OZ038381.1, on the reverse strand, counting down.
GCAGAGACCGGATACTCGCGGGGTCGTGCGCCGGGGGGGCGTCCAGGAATTCTTCCCACGCCGCTGCCACAGGGGGGGCGTTGGGGCCTGCCTGCAGCATGGTGTTGCGCGCCTGCAATCGGGCTCGGATGGACAGGTAGGTGAGTGTGCCGTCCTTCTCACGCTCGCTTAGCTCGAACTGCCACCCGGCGAGCGAAAGGGGCCCTGGGCCCGGGTACTTGGCCCCTTTGTCGTTCTGCTAGACGAGGATGGAGGGGTACGCCAGTTGCAGACATCGGTGTGTGGCGGCCCAAAAAGTCAGCCAGTGAACCAACCGGATGCGCAGCACCACGGGGCGGACCGTTGCTACCCAGCCCAGGACGTCAAGCAAGTCTTCGAATGCCAAATTGCGTAGGGAGTCGTCACCAAACCCACAGCAGTCGGAGATGGCCGCGCGGAGAAGAACATCTCTGTCTGTAGCCGGTTTCCCCGCAGCGTAGTCAAGCAGCAAGCGCACGCACTCCTGGTACGACAGCCACGAGTAGGCCGGAAAGTGGGTGCGCAACGTCTTCACGTCCAGGTCCTTCAACACCTAGGATTATACCGGCCAAAACGTCAGTTTACTCAAAAAGTACCCAAAAAGCAATATTTTGGACTGCGTAGGCATTTCTTTTAGATTCAGTGCCCCCAAAGAAGGTGGGGTCCTCATGGAAACATTTTCAAAAGGCTCATTCACCCGTTGTTCCAAAAAAACGGCCCCCACGGCCCAGTACAGCGCCAGCGAGGCCAGGATGCTGGATTGCGGCGTCATGGGAACGTTGTTCACATTGACATTGGAGTCGTAATTGCGGGCTGTCACATATACTCGTGCGGACGCGGCATTCCCAGAGACAGACAGAACGGGCCACGTGTCTGCTGCACGAAGAGAGGCTTGCCGCTCTGCCGGAGACAGGGCTGCGAACGCGTGGCGAGAAGCTGGGGGCATGGCTCCTGAGGACAGACAGAGAAGGACCCGGGGTACAAGGCACAGTAACACACTGAGGGGGGGGGTACACTCTCCGTTTGTTGCCCTCCTGCCTTCCCACACCCCCCGCAGGCTCCTGTCAGTTACTGCTACTGCTGTTCACTGCTGGCACCACACCCAGGTCTCGCTCAGGGTCCTATCTTTCCGTCAGTTACTGCCACTGCTGTTCACTGCTGGCACCACACCCAGGTCTCCCTCAGGCCCGATCTCACCGTCACTGGCACTCTGTTCAATTAGCGGTCCCTGCTGGCTAGCTGGCATCGGCACTCGCGGCCATTTCACACAGCGCGTGACGCGGCCGTGGGTGGTGGGTCCAGGATGTCGGCACAGGTAGAGGCTGGGGTTCGGGCGCGAGGAGGGGTGGAGGAGGCATATGAAGACGCTGGGCATCTGCCGTACGGGCGCTGAAGGCGGATGTCGTGAAGGCCAGCAGGGACTGCGAGTCACGGCGTGCCAACGAGCGCCTCTATTTGCAGCCCAGCAGCACTTCCAGCAGGCCACGGGGCCACCGCGCTGTCGGCGGTCCCCTGCGCGGTCTGGAGAATCAAGGCCGCTGCATCTGGTAACGGCTCCCACAGCAGCTGCCGGCCCGAGTAGAGGTTGTCAGGTGGACCCATTGGCCGCTGAAACTAGCTCCAGGCTTCATTACCACAGAAACCCAGCGCAGCCGTCCCCAGGTTCCCCACACGGAGCACACCTGAGTGTTTGCTACTTCCACACGGCAGGACCCGGGCCCCAGAGCCGTCCATAGCGCCTCACAGCGTCACGGGTGGGGGTATCCTGGCTTGGGTAGGTGCACTCTTGGTGCTTGGTTGCTGCCACAGGGGGCGTCACGGATGAGGGTGACCAGGCAGGGGATCACACGATCCGCAAAAAAATGGCTCAGAATCACGCGCGTGACTCAGGGGACGAAAGGGGTCATGTCAGTTCATGGCCGAGAGGCAAGAGATGGGCTCCACTATCCTCCTCGGAAGTTCCTGTTCGCACTGGTGTTTACCCCCCCCCCCATTGGATGACACCGCACGGTGCCTCTCCAAAACAGTAGGCCCCGCACGGGGTATCACGGCGCCGCTGAGCCTCGCGACGATTTTGTCTCCCTTGCGCCCCGGTCACACGACCACCAGGGGAACTCCCGCGCCTCAGCTGCGTGGGGTGGGGGGGGGTGGCCCGCCCGGGCTGGCTGCGCTGGGACGTGGTTGTGATGCACTTGATGGGGGTCGCTGAGGTATTGGGGCATCGGGGGGTAGGGGTCGGGGGGGGCGGGGGCGTGGTGGTGGTGTTGGTGGTGCTGTGCCCCCTGGCTCTGCGTGAATGGTGGTCCTGGCATGGCGTGGACGTGTGTGGGCGGTGGTCGCTGGCTGGGCTGCCGGGCTAGGGTGCTGTTGTACAGTGGCGGTGGTGGGTGCTGCTGGGTGCGGTGCTTTTGGTGTGCCCAGGGGGTCTGGGCGTGGGGTTGTGCAGCGTGGCTGGACCCGGGACCTGGCCGGGGCGCTGCGCCCTGCTGGCGGGCGTGCTGGCGGGCCGCCTGACCTGTCTTGGTCTTCTTGGCCTGGTGGGTGTCGGGGGCGGGTGAACCCGCCTGTCCCCGTGGGGGCGACTGGGCGCGGAGTGCGCTGAGTGGGTAAGGTGTTGCTTGCAGTCAGCCGAGGGCGGTGTTGAACCGGCAGCAAGTGATTCAGAGGTAGGCTGCTATCTCCTTTGGTGCCGTGTCCGCCCACGCTTCCGGCGTCCGGGCTGCTGCTTGGGGGACCGGGAGCAGTGGGTCTGGGAGGTGGAAGTCACGGTGGTGGAGGTATAAGGCGAGAAGGACGTGGCGGGCCGCCACGTTCAAGCCGCCCCTGCTCTGGCGCAGGGGGGGGCTGTGGGGGGGGCAGGGACGTGCTGCCCGTGGCCATGGCTATGGTCCACGTGTGGTCTGTTGCGTCCGCCACGTAGTATCCTCCCAGGTGGTCCCGGAGGGCTTGAGTGAGTGGCCTGAAGCAGCCGGGGTGACTGGCGGGGGAGGGGGGGTGCGGCTGGGGCCGCGGGCCGCGTGCGGTGGTGGGGGTTAATGTCCCCGCAGTGGGTGCAGTGGGTGAGGCGGTGTGCGGCTCCTAGGCAGACCCAGTGGTCTGGGTTGCAGGGTAGGGCCGTCTGTGTTAGCCGCTGGCGCACGCAGAGGGGGCATGCGCTGGCTGGCGGTTGGCGGTACCTGTGGACGGACGGTGGCGTGGAAGAATGAGAGCTTGTGGCGCGCGCATGCTGGTGGGTGTGTGTGCGGTACCTGTGGTGGTCGTGTGTGCCGTGCTGTTGTTGTCCCTGGTGGATGGTGTGTAGGCGTGGTGGGGGTGCCGTCTTGGGTGGTATGTCGTGGGGCAGGTTCTCACGGTTGGTGGAACAAAATTTTGAGGAGGTGGGCTTGGTCGGTTTGGGGCAGGGTGGCTGCATGCTGCAGGTATTTGTGGCTGCGGTATGTGAGTTGCTCCGGTGTCTTGGCAACGGCCGTCCGTTGCATGTGCGCTGCCCTGGCCTGGGGATCTTCTGATCGGGTGCACAGCAAGGTGTAGAGGGCACGGGGACAAGTCCCCTGCGGACCGCCTCGAGTCGGATTTACCCGAATAGGTGAGGAGGAAAGAAGAGATGGCGAAGCAATAGCACTACACAAGACACATATATGGGCCAACTCCTTAAAACCGGTTTGTTTTCTCTGTTTTCTGCTCCTTTGGTGCCCTTTGCTACCTTTCATTGAAACGGGCACCCTCAAAATATACACAAAAATGGTATTATACATGAAAAATGAACTTTTGACCTCAAATACCCCCCATGGGGTTTGAACCCACACTCTACCAACCTTAGAGTTGTGTTTTTCCTCTAAGCTACGACCTGTCGTCGACGATCTCAGAGAAAACCGTAGTATAATAAAAAATTTGGAAAATCAGTACTCCTTACATGCTCCAACCACTATTAACCTCCCATGCTCTTAAAACCGTGGCAACCGACGACCCAAGTGTCAACTGCTTTTCACGGTGAGCGAAGAACTTAAGGGAGGGACAGGGTGGGCATATATGTGTCTTGTGTAGTGCTATTGCTTCGCCATCTCTTCTTTCCTCCTCACCTATTCGGGTAAATCCGAGCTGGCTCAGCTAGCACTACACAATCCCCATATATGGGCAACAGAACGGAAGAACTGAGCTCCCGTGAACTGAACCCTTATATAAGAATTAATTAATCGCCAGGCGCGAAGCGCGCGCCGCTTCCCCAGTCGCCAGATCAGGAGGGACCAGAACTTGCGTGATGCGCAACAGAGCTCTGGTCCTGTCGTAAAACTTCCTGAATGTATCGTAACAGGACCAATCACCCAATGCCGCTACCACATGCGGATCCACGCCAAGATAGATTAGTGCAGTTGCTGCTGCTCCTCGTGTAGAATGCGCGGAAAATGAATCCGTCTCCAGTTCCCCCAATTCCAGTAGGTGTTTCCTTAACCAGCGAGTAGTGAGACCGTTGATGGTATCAGACGATAAAGGCTTCCGTGGCTTTCGTAGGGACACAAAAATCTCAGAACCCTCGTAATCACCAGTAGCTTCCAAATAACGCGCTAAGCAGCGCTGCGGATCAATTGACGGTGGCGTAACATTGTGAATAGGATAACGTGCATAGTATCTCCTCCCTTTGCGCTTAGCAGAAATGAACCAAGGCTGAGCAGCGCGTTGGATATCCCTACGTGATCGCGCCAGATCAACGCCTCGGAACAAGGCAAAGAATCTCAAGGACAAAATGGCTTGCAAGCGCAGCTGAGCTTCCGTCTCCACAGGTTGCTGATGCATGACTTGTATAAGACGCCGTACATCATAGAAACGATGATAATGAGGAACACTGACGAACCAGTCACGTTTCAAGTTGCGTAGCATACCCTCGAAACGTAGTTGCGAAAAGCACGGGAATAAACACACTGCTGAATACGCCATACGCCCAGCACTTAAAGAATGCGTGCGTGAAAACTTTAAAAGTTGCACCGCCACCGTCATCAGTGGGATTTGACCAAAGCGCTCCACCTTTAACAGTGGAGCAAGCGCCGCGTCTTGTAACAAGAACGTACCAAACATGTGCCACGCAGAATTGTAACGTTTCAAGGTGTCCTTCCCGATTTCATTGATGATGAGCGTCGCCTCTTCGTTGGTAGCTCCTCGCAATTGATAGTATTCACGCAAACATACGCCAAGGTCAACACGAAACGTGGTTGTGTCTCTGTGCCGTCTGGCATTTGCAACCGGAACTCCGACGTGTTCACTGCGAACTTCACGTGTTTCATCAATAGGTTCCACCAAACTTCGCGCGGCCTGTACGGCAGAGCCATGAGAACCTCCACCCCTGGTGACTCCAACACTTGGTTGACCAACTGAGGTATGTGCTTGAACGGCGGGAAGACCCACCCCGGTGAAAGTAAAGTTAGATTCTGGGAGAAGACATCGATGGCGTAAGCCCCCGGCTGAGGACACGGACTGACGAACTTGCTGCACACCGCATTGGAACTCCTTGACATCCAATCGATTTCCGGCTGAATCCAACTTTTGAACTCCTCCAGGATCCAAGTCAACACGTCCGACGGGAAGGTAGCCTCCGACGGTGTCCAACGAAGCCGAGACCAAATGTCCGCCGGATTTACCGAGGTGTGCACGTAAAACGGTTGAATCTCGATGCGATTGGCTTGTGTAAAATTCCACAGTTGGAGAATCAATGCGTTGAACCGCGGCTTGCGACCTCCCCACTTGCGGAGATACCAGTAAAGGACCATTGAGTCGGTGAAAAATCGCAGCGTGGTGTCCCTCAGCGCATACGCTTGAATCGTCAGTAGGGCTCCCCTGAACTCTTTGACGTTTATGTGTTCCTCTCGATTCAGGAACCAACCGAACGCTGCTTGGGCATTCCCTTGAAGGACTCCGCCCCACGCCAGATCCGACGCGTCCGAGTACATGTCCCTGACGTGACCCATGGAAACTACGAAGGTGCGTCCCTTCCACTGGTGTAACTCGTCCGCCAGATCCATCAACTGACGTGACACGCGCTCCGGGAGCGCCACGTCTGCCTCCCAGCCAGCCTGGACTGCCACCGCCACGTGCACCGCCAGGGCGTCGCTGAGGAGTCGGATATGGGGCATGGCGAACAACAAGGAACGGATTCTTCCAAGAACGGAGGCGCATCGCCTCACTGATGGTGTGTGACTGTGTACCAGTCTGTTCACGTCCCGAAAAATTGCTTGTAGGCGCTTTGGAGGTACCGCGACGAATCCTTCCCTGAAGTTCAGCATAAAACCAAGCATTATAATTTCTTGCGACGGCTCCAAACATGATTTTGGGACATTGACCAATATACCCAACCGATGCAAAAGTTGTACCAAAAAATGTGTGTGTTCCAGACATTCACGGTAAGTATTGCCAATGATGAGCCAATCGTCCAAGTAGACCCAAACGAGTGCTCCGCGTTCACGCACGGTATTTAAAATTGGTTGCATGAGGCGTTGCCATTCCCGTGGTGCAACGTTTAATCCAAACGGCAAAACGCACCACCTGTAAAATTCACCGTCGACGTAGACCCCCAAATAAGGTCGATCCCGCGGATGGATACCCATGTGAAAATAAGCACTTTTCAGGTCAATTTTGCAAGCATACTGACCGGGTCTCAAGAACGGTAAAATGCCCCACAGAGTGACCAAACAAAAATAGGTGGTCTGTACAAACTGGTTCACGTTCTTCAAATTGGTGATAGGTCGACGGCCTCCCTCAGGATGTGCCTCGTCTGACGCTTTGTCCACTGCGAACATACTTGCACAACACTTAATGTCTTTGCGCTCGACGCATTCCATGCAACCCTGTTGCACTGCATCCAAAACGTGTTTTACCAATTCAGGGTCGGTTACCTCTGCGTGGGAAGAACGAGGACGGAAGTCGTCGGTTGGTCGATCCGGATCAAAACCGTCAACCCAATCAAGCTGCAGCCCATTGCGAATCACTGACGCCGCGTATGTGTCCTTCAACGTTTCCCATTCATGCAATTGTGCACGACAGCGCAAATAGAGTGGCAGGTGGGGATGGATCGGCGGTGGCACGCACACGGCTGGTGCCAATAAATCCTCTACAGTCAAGCTACTGCTGTGGTCGTTCATCTAACTTGTCGTTACGTGGCACAAATCTTTGGGTGAAACCCTTACCTTTGCCTTTGCCTCCTTTGCCAGATCTCCGTGGATCAAAACGACCTCGTGTTGAAAACGAACGGAAAGAACTACGATGCGAGTAAGGGGAGAAACGCGTGCCTCTCAGGTCTTTTTGTAATTTGTTGCGCGACTGAAGTAGTGACATGTCATCCTTCGAGAGTAACTCTGGTGCAATCGCAGGTTGTTCAAACCGTTTATCTACTGCCACTCGCCGGGAGCTTTGGATGCTGTAGTCCAACGCACCCAACATTGCAAACAAATGTTCACATAGTACCAATGAAACAGGTGCTTCCGGAGCTACCGTTGTGTCATCTTCGCGTGTTAAGACTACTCCCAGGACTCGCATGGCGTCTTTTACCTGTTGTTCCCAACGACGCTTCTCTGCGTCCGCTGGATGTTTGTGCGTTGGCGCGTTATTAACAGCTGCCCTATGGAACTCGTCGAACACTGGCAAGTGCTTCAACATCTTTTTTCTGCGAAACTCGTCTTGCAAAACCTTTCGCTCTTCCAGGAGTGCAGACAAGCGTGAAGGAAGCGACAGAACCTCATCGCGCCACACGAACGTGGACTCCTTGTCCGACGCGGGGCCAGCGTGGTCTTTGGGACCGCTCAAAGTTTCGCATGCCAAGAAGACGTCCTCGCGATGCGACGACGTTCCTGTTCTGCCAATGTCGTCGCCCTTTAAGGTGAGTAAGGCATCACGAACCAAGGCCATCGTGTCTTTGACAGTGGCCAGTGTTTTCTTTCCTGTAAGTTTGGAATACAGTGACGCTGCCTGCCAAGGACTGAGACCACTCATTGCGCCTTCCTTTGCCAACTGTGCTGCATGTTCCAACGACTCAGAACTCAGGTTCCACGCCGAATCCGGCAATTTCAGCACGAACTCGTGAAAATCCAGTGTCTCATTTTCTTCTGTCATTTTGTTAAAATTTATATCCTTAAAACATTTTGGATTGCATCAGAAATCAAAGCTCTGGGTACAGCAAATCACTAGTTGAACAACTCAGTGAGCGCGTGACCGGTTTTAAGAGCATGGGAGGTTAATAGTGGTTGGAGCATGTAAGGAGTACTGATTTTCCAAATTTTTTATTATACTACGGTTTTCTCTGAGATCGTCGACGACAGGTCGTAGCTTAGAGGAAAAACACAACTCTAAGGTTGGTAGAGTGTGGGTTCAAACCCCATGGGGGGTATTTGAGGTCAAAAGTTCATTTTTCATGTATAATACCATTTTTGTGTATATTTTGAGGGTGCCCGTTTCAATGAAAGGTAGCAAAGGGCACCAAAGGAGCAGAAAACAGAGAAAACAAACCGGTTTTAAGGAGTTGGCCCATATATGGGGATTGTGTAGTGCTAGCTGAGCCAGCTACCTCTGTCTGCTTGAGGATGGTGGCGAGTTGTTGGGTTGCCGGGGACAGTGTCGGCCATCTGGCGTGCTGTGCGATGGTGTTGGTCGGGTTCCAGTCTATAAGGGGGTCCATTCCTCGGTACAAGGGGCACATCTTGAAATGGTCCCAGCTTTGTTTTTCCGCGTGGCCACAGATGCATTTGGTGTATCCTGCAAGGACGTGGATCGAGCGGCGTGCGTACCATAGGTGGTATCGGCTGAGGAGGGGAAACTGTTCGAGGGCGAGTTGGAGTCGAGGTTATTGTAGGTGTGCTGGGAAGCTATTCGGGCTTAGGGCTGAGTAGTAGAGGGGGGTACGGATGGAGTCTTCGAGGCGTCGTAGGAGCTCGGTGTTCGCTCGGTGGCCCAGCGTGGTGGCCAGCTGTTGGATGGGTGTGGGGTAGTGGTACTGCTTGTCTCGATCCGTGTACGGCGTGTCCTCGGGTATCCATTGGGGGGGCTGTGTGGCCGAGGGTATCGGGGGTAGGTGCTGCAGGTGGCTGTGGTGTGGGGTGTCTAGTCACACGTGTTCGAGCCCTGGGGTGTGGTTGGTGCTCTGGTGTTTGGCATGCGTGTCTGCGCGTCCATTGCCGTAAGTGTAGCGGTGGGACTCCTGTTTACCGATGTGTAGGGCGTCCTGGGGGTGCATGCCCCTGAAGGCCATCCATAGCGCCAACGCTTGTGTGGTGAGGCCGGATTCGAGTGCCCTGTGGAGGGGAGGCGGCTGGTGAGGTGGATGTCGACCGTGGCGTCAACGACTACCCAGACGTTGCGGGGCCGAATCGCTGCGGGTGGTGGTGTGGCGGTGGCGGCGTCCGCCAGTGTGCGTAGTTCGCCGTGGGAGGACGCCCCAAAGATGGTGGCCCCGGTGTGATGTTCCACGTGAAGGCCGTTTGGGCGCCAGGTGATGCGCACAGAGGCACAACCGACCGTGGGGGTGCGTTGCTTGGTGCCGGATGCGTCAAAGAAGTAGATGATGTCGCAGGAAAGGGGGCACGGCAGGCACACGGCAAGCACAACAGCACAACAAAGCACCGGAGAGGGGGGCACCAGAGGGACAGGCGAGAGGGAACACCAGGCACCACGGCACACACCGCACAGGCACCACGCACACCGCACACACCCATACCCGCGCCCACAGCACGTGGCCAGCGGGCCCCGGCAGCCCGCCCACAGGGCGGCCAGCAGGGAAGGGGGGGCGCCTGAACCCAGACGCCCCCCGCCACCCCCGTGGCGCGCAGCCCCCCACAAGGCACGTGAGCCACGGGGCCAGTGCAGGGCCACCACACCCGCACACCCGCGCCCACAGCACGTGGGTAGCGGACCCCGACAGCCCGCCTGGCGGGCGGGCAGCCGGGGAAGGGGGAGTGCCTGACCCCAGACGCCCCTGACAACAGCGAAAGGCATCCCCCCCGGGGCCGCCCTTCCGCCACCCCCACAGCGAGCATCGCGGGCCCGCAAGGGCGCACGCTGTGGGGCCGTCGCTGGGTCCCCACGCCCGCACCGACCGCACCCGGGACACACGGGGTCGCGGAACCCCGGCTGCCCGCCCCTGAGGACGGGCGGCCGCGGGAGGGACAGCGCCTGACACCAGACGCCCCTCACAACGGTGGCAGGCCACCGCCCCCGGGGACGGCCCCCCACCAACCCCGCGGCACGCAGCCCCCACAGGGCATGCAAGCCAAGGGGACAGTGCTGGGCCCCCACACCCACAAACCTGCGCCCACAGCACGTGGGTGCCGGACCCCGACAGCCCGCCCGGAGGGCGGGCAGTCCGGGGAGGGGGAGCGCCTGACCTCAGACGCCCCTCACAATGGTGAAAGGCAGCCCCCCCGGGGATGACCTTCCGCCACCCCCACGGGGAGCAACGCCGGCCCGCAAGGGCGCACGCTGCGGGGCCGTCGCTGGGTCCCCACGCCCGCACCGACCGCATTCGGGACACACGGCTCGCAGAACCCCGGTTGCCCGCCCCAGAGGACGGGCGGCCGGGGGGGGACAGCGCCTGACACCAGACGCCCCTCACAACGGTGGCAGGCCACCCCCCCGGGGGACGGTCCCCCGCTACACCAGCGGCACGCAGCCCCCACAGGGCATGCAAGCCAAGGGGACAGTGCTGGGCCCCCACACCCGCACACCCGTGCCCACAGCACGTGGGTGGCGGACACCAACAGCCCGCCTGAAGGGAGGGCAGTCAGGGGAGGGGGAGCGCCTGACCTCGGACGCCCCTCACATTGGCGAAAGGCACCCCCCCCCCCGGGGACGCCTTTCCGCCACCCCCACAGCACGCAACGCCGGCCCGCAAGGGCGCACGCTGTGGGGCTGGTGCTGGGTCCCCACGCCCGCACCGACCGCAGCCGGGAAACATAGGTCGCGGAACCCCGGCTGCCCGCCCCAGAGGACGGGCGGCCGGGGGAGGGACAGCGCCTGACGCCAGACGCCCATCACAAAGGTGGCAGGCCACCCCCCCCGGGGACGGCCCCCCACCATCCCCGCGGCACACAGGCCCCGCAGGCCATGCAAGCCAAGGGGACAGTACTGGGCCCTCACACCCGCACACCCGCACCCACAGCACGTGGGTGGCGGACCCTGACAGCCCGCCCGGAGGGCAGGCAGTCGGGGAGGGGGAGCGCCTGACCTCAGACGCCCCTCAAGACAGAGGAAGGCACCCCCCCCGGGGTCGCCCTCCAGCCACCCCGACAGCGCGCAACGCCGGCCCACAAGGGCGCTGTGGAGCTGGTGCTGGGTCCCAACACCCGCGCCAACCGCACCCGGGACACACGGGTCGCGGAACCCCGGCTGCCCGCCCCGGGGGACGGGCGGCCGGGGGAGGGACAGCGCCTGACACCAGACGCCCCTCACAACGGTGGCAGGCCACCCCCCCGGGGAGGCCCCCTGCCACCCCCGCGGCACACAACCCCCACAGGGTAAGCAAGCCAAGGGGACAGTGCTGGGCCCACACACCCGCACACCCGCGCCGACGGCACATGGATAGCGGGCCCCGGGAGGAGGGCAGCCGGAGGAGATAGAGCGCCCGACCTCGGACGCCCCTTGCAACGAGGTCACCCATGCTACACAGACAGCAGGAGGAACACCTAATGCCCACACGCACATGCAAAAGCCAGCCTGCGAAGCCAGCGTTCGAGCTCCCCAACCCTAGCCCCGCCGCGCCCACAGCACGTACATTAGCCACGGGAAATCCGGGTCCCACCCCCTGCTCTTAGGCACTGCGACACAACAATGGCGGAACCCGCGGCCCCACGCAAACACGCCCCCGATCTCTGACGCTGGACGCGGCACAAGAGGTCATCAGGGCGCTGGGACTCAGAGGCGGCGAAGGAGACCCCCCGCAGGAAGACGCGGGCGCAGATTCCGACCTGGAGATAATCCCGGAGCCCCCCGCGAGCAGCACGCCCGCGGAACCTGCGCCGCCGGCGGGCAGCGTGCCCGCCCTCTGCCCCGCGTGGAAACTAGGCCACTGCACCCAAGAAGGCTGGTGTCCCAAATGACAACCCCGACCCGGCCCTGATGACGGAGCGCTGCCAGCGGTGGGGCACGCGGCCGCTCGCGCCGCCCTCTCCTACGGGGTGGGGCAGGGCTGGATTCTGGATGAGATAGCGAGACGGGACGCAGGGGGGGCGCAACCGCTACCGGACCCCTTGGTCCTCCCGCTGTGGTATTGGCCGATGGGCACCCTGGCCCATGCCGCCCAAGCCGTCAAGGGGGCCTTTTACTCAGCCGCTCCTCCCCGGCGTGGCCCTGCTCCGCAGCCTGCAGGCGGGAGCGGCCTTGGTACGGTAGAGGGAGGAGGGCGGGCGCCCGAGCCCGTATTTCCCCCTGGTTCAGGACCAGGCGCTAGTCCGCGCCAAGGGCATGGGGACCGTGGAAGGGGGAGCGTTTGTGCCCAACACGGCGTGCAGGTGGATCACTGTGGCCGCCCCGCAACCCAAGCGATCGCCACCGGCGTGCCACAGCCTCCTACGGGCAGTCCCTTCCTTGGACCCCCACCACGCCCTCACAAGAGAAGTTTGGAGGGCCATACTGAGCCACCCCAGGGAGTGGATGACGAACCCAGATGCACGGTACCCGTCGGGGCCGCTGTTCGAACAGCTCACGGCCCCCACACCTGGGGTCCGCCACCCCTTGCACAGAGCCTCCGCCTTACAGAACAGCTCATCGACGAGGTGCTGGACCTGGCGCTGGAGCTGCTGCGGGTGATCTACCCGCAGACCCACATGCCGCCTGCGGGCACATCAAACCGCCTGGGCCGCGCACCCGGGGGGCGTGGTGGAGCAGTGGCTAACACTCCGCAACCCGTCTACCGCACAGGGCCAGTGGTACCTGCACGGACTCTTCCTCCTACCCCGGGCGGCCCCGGAGCACCGCCGGCAGAACCCGTACCACACGCACCCGGAGCGCTGAGGCGCGCAGAGCTTCCTGATGCCAGTCCCGCCCGCCCTCCCGCCCGGACAGGGCCCAGAGGTGCTGCAACAGGGCCCCCCGCTCGACATGACCACCACAGTACAGCAAAGGGGAAGCAACAGCGTGGAGGGGGCTGAATCGGACTGCGGGAACTGCGGAGCGGTGGCCTGGACGGCGGCCTACAGGCACCTCGCCTGAGATACCACGGGGCTCAGGCAATACAGGTTTGAGGTTTGAGGTTTTTTTTTGCGGGTACTAGATGCCTTTCGGCCCCGGGGGGCCACCTGGTCGTGCCAGGTGATATCCTCCCCACCGGGTCCTAGTGGGGGGCCCTCCAAGACGCACCTCCTGCCTGGTGGCCGAGTCCCCCGGGTTCACAGGGCTCGGAGCCCCGTCCCTCCCCGGCTTCCCCGTTTTGCCACTCCCCGGTCAGTGCATCAATTCGCAGCCGTAGCTGCGGGCGCTTACCCACCGCGTCGCCCCCCTAATGCCTGGTCGCCCGAGACGCCGGTGCCGCCGGGCCCGTGCTACTGGCTTGTCGCCAGTGGGACCCCCTTTGGCTGGCGCGGAGGCTGCCTAGCCTAGGGGTTGGGGCGTGGCGCAGTGCGCCACTACTGCCTTGGCAGAGGCAGTGCCGCATCAGTGTGTGCGCAGCGCTCGCGGCCGGTTCGGGGGGTTCGGGCGGGTACCTGGTGTTGTGTCTCCCCCGTTTCCCCCTTCCCGCCCCGCGTGTCCCGCGCTGCGTGTGGCGGGCCGTCCCGTCCGGGTGTTCCTTACCCTCGCTCGCTGGTACGCCATTCCACGCGGTCTGTGCGTTCCGCGAGCTTGGTCAGGTTGCCCCTCTGGTAGTCCCCGCGTGCCCTTTGCGTGTGTGTGCTCTCGCCCTCCCGCGGCGTCCGCTCCCCCCCCCCCCTGGGTGGTGTGGCGTGCGCACCTCGCGCGGTCCCGGCACTGGGCGCTGGTAGGGCCGTTCCACGTGGTCCGTGCCCCTCCGCGTGTCCTGCCCCGGTCCCCTGCTCCGTCGGGCGTGCTTGGGGGGGGGCGGTCCGGTCCCGGTTCCCCCCTACTTGGCTTGGTGCTGTGGGGGTGGCGGAAGGGCGTCCCCGGGGGGGGGTGCCTTCCACTGTTGCCAGGGGCGTTCGGGGTCAGGCGCTCCCCCTCCCCCGACTGCCTGCCCACTGGGCGGGCTGTTGGGGTCCGCTACCCACGTGCTGTGGGCGCGGGCGTGGGGGTGTGGGGGCCCTACACTGTCCCCTTGGCCTGCACGCCCTGTGGGGGCTGCGTGCCGCGGAGGTGGTGGGGGGCCGTCCCCCTACCTGGCTTGGGGCTGCGCGCCCCCGCTGGGGCGGGTCCGTGGCGTTCGTGTGCCGGGGGGCGGGCTGGGGGGGGGGAAGGGCGCCCTGTGCGCCGTACCCCCCGTTTGTGCGGCCGAGGGGGGCCTGTAGGGCGGGAGTTCGCTCTGCCTCGTTCCCTCCCTCTGCCTTCCTTGGGCAGGCAACAAAGCGGGTGTCACTGGCGTCGTTCTGTCCATGGGGGGCGTGGCCCCCCATACCACTCCAGTTCGTGCTCGCCTGCCTTCAGTGGGCGCGATCTGTGCGGCGTCCTGGCGCGTTGGCGCGGGCTCGCTTGTTCCCCGCGGTTCCTGTGGGAGCCAGCGGCTGGGGCGGGGGGGGGGGGGGGGGGGCGCTCCGGCTCCTCCCTCGGGCGGGGGGAGGGCAGACCATCCCACCTGCCTCGGGGGGACCGGGGCCGGGGCCCCCGCGGCCTGCGGGCCGGTGGGGGGGGAGGGGGGGGGGGTAGCGCCGCGGCCTCCCTGCTCCCCCTCTGGGTGGCGGCCCGCGGTTCCCCACCCTGGCCCCCCTCTTGTCGTCGGCGCACTCCCCACCGGCGTGCGCGTGCGGTTGGGGTCGCGGAGCCGCCCCGGGGTAGGGGGGGGTGAGGGGCGGCCCTTGGACCGCTCCCCTCGGGGCCCCTTCAGACCTGAACCCCCCCTCTGCCCTCCCTTAGTGGGCTCTGGTCATGAAAGGGTCATGGGGGGCGCGGCCTCCATACTGTTCTGGTGCGCTGCTGTGCGCCGCCCCCAGGGCTTGGTCCGCGCGCTGCTCCGGCGCGCTGGTGTGGGCTCGCCTGTCGGCCGCGACCCCCGCGTGAGCAGGCGGCCGGGGGCGCTGGGGTGCGCGGTGTGCAGGTCCAGCAGCATCCCCAGTCCCCGCGGCGCGGTCCCTTCTGGGGGAGGGGGGGCGTCCCCTCGGCTCCGGGGGGGCCGAGGGTCGCTCCTGTGGCCCTCAAGCTGGGGTAGGGGGAACGGGCCACGTCCCCGCCCCCCCGCCCCGTCGGGCGTCGGCCTGCCATCTGTTGTCTCCGGCGTGCCCCCCCGGGGTATGCTCGTGCCGTGGGGGTTGCCGGGCGGCCGCGGTCGTCGGGCGCGGTCTGGTCGGCCGTCAATGGGTCAGTGCGGGGGGGGGGGGGGGGGGAGGGGGGGGGAACCTCCCCGCCCTGGTTCGCCCCCGTCTTCCCCGGGCCAGCCTCTGAAGGGGCTGCTCCGACTGCGCCGTCCTGGGTGCCGCCGGTCCGCCGTTGGCCGGCAGCGCGCAGGGCGTGCGGGCGCTTGCCTCGGCCATGGTGCCCGGGTGCAGCGGCCTCTTCGGGGGGGGTGCGGGGCCGCCCATTCTTCGGTCTGCTCTTGGGCCTGAGGGGGAGGGGGGGGGGAGTGGGGGGGGCGCTCTCGTCCCCTGGCGCCGCCCCCTGACGGCCGAGGGGGGGCGGCCTGGCGGTCCCGGCCGAGGAGGCCAGCCGTCGGCTTGGGGGTCGCACTCTTCCCCAGCCCCCCTCTACCTAGAGTCGGACCCTCGTGCAGGCCCTCGCTGGGGCCCCTCGTGCCCCCCGCCGTCGTCGCGCGGCGCTGGCCGGCCGGGGGCGGCCGTGAGGGTTAGCGGTCAGCGGTTAGCGGGCTGCAGGGCAGTAGGTTCCCCCTCGCGCTTGTTGTCTCCGCCCTTCCTCCCGCGGGAGGTGGCGCGCGCTCCTCCGTCACGCCGTATCGTGGGGGGGGCGTGGGTCGGGGGGCCCAGCTCCCCCCTCAACCTTCTTGCGTCCGCCGTCTGGGCCGTCACCTGCGCCGCCACTTGTGCAGGGGCTGGGGCTTTGGCGGCGGCGGGTTGCGCCGGCGGTAGCGCCAGTGGGCGAGGGCGCTGCGCAAGGCCCGGGGGAGCCAGTCGTTGGCGTCCGCGTCCGTGATGAGGAGTACCGCTCCCCCTTCCAGGAAGGCCGGCCACGTCAGCCCCCTGTCGGGCCACGCCGCCCAGATCACTGACCTGAGGACCCTCTCGTGGTCCTCCCGGTTTTCATCTGTCCCTCCAGAGCAGCACGGCATCGAAGGGCCGGTTCCTCAACCCCCTGGTGGTCCCCTGGTTGGCCCAGCTCAACCATCCGTACACCTCCCCCACCAGGGGCAGGGCCTCATCCCCCAGAGGGTCCGGGACTGTGCCCCAGTCCCGGTCCCAGGGCCGGGCCCCCTCTGCCCCTCGCGCCGCCCGCCCCTGCTGCCCCTGTGCCTGCCGCGCCGGTGCCGCGCCCCGCCCCCCCCCCTGCCAAGGCCATCCGCGCCGGCTCCGCTCTCGGCGCGGGGGGGGCTGGCTGGTGCCGGGGTCGTGGGGGTTGGGGGGGGATGAGCTCGCCGGCGTCGGGGTCGATGTTGTGCAGGTGCCCCCGGTGGTGCTGGTGGTGGTGGGTGTGGTGCGCCGGCATCTGTTGGATGCCGGGGGGGGATGCACCTCACCGGCTGCACGTCCGGCTGCGGGGGCGCCCCGCCCCTCGCCCCCCTCCCTTTGACCCGCCCTCCCCCCTGGGCTCCCATGCCCCGTCCCGCCTGTCCCTTGGGGCCCGTGGCGCCCTTGCCCTTGCCCTTGGGCCCCCTTCCGGCCCCCTGCCCGTGCCGTGGGTCCCGCCCCACTGTGACCCGAGCCCTGGCCTGCCCGCCCGCCCACCGTCCCTCGCTCCGCTCCCTGCACCTGGGCGCCCTGCCCGCGCCCCTGCGCGCCCTACCCGTGCCCTGGCCCCTTCCCGGCCCCCTGCTCTGAGTCGCGCCGTCCGCTGCCCGCGCTCTGTCCCCCTCTGCTGCTGCGCCCCTGCTCCCTGCCGCGCGTGCCCTGGCCCGCTCCTTGCGCATGCTCCTGGGCACTTCCCCTGTCGCCTCCTGTCCCCTGCTCCGCGCTTCTGTGGCTGGCACGCAGCTCTGCCTGCGCGCCGTCCCCTCCTTCCTGGATCACGCGCCGGGCGTCCTGCTGCCTTTGCAGCTGCGGTTTGGGCTGCGGCGTGGCTCGCTGGGGCTGTGGTCTCCGCTTCCCGCGCATCCGGGGCCCCCTCACGGGGCGGGGCGGCAGGGCTGGCTGCTTGGGCGGCAGGGGAGGTTACCTCGGCTGGCTCAGGCTCCTGGGTCAACGGCCCGGTGTCGGCGGAGGCGGCCCGGGGCTGCCCAGCTGGCGGCCCGACCAGCACGGCCGCCTCCGCCAGCCTCCGCACCTCGCGCTCCGCCGGGGTCTCCCCCGTCCACTCCGGGGGGACGGGGGAGCGGGAGCGGGACCGGCGGTGGTGGCGGTCGTCCTGCTGGGGGGAGCCATCAGAGTCTGCCATCACTGTTATCCTGGTAGGCATGCATGGTGGCAGGTGCGCCCTTCCCACTACCTCCCGGTGCATCAGTGTGGTGCCGTGGGCAGTGCCGTGCGGTGCTCTGCGGGGGGGGAGGGGGGGAGGGGCTTGGGGTCGGCTGTGGCGTCAGCCCCGTACGGGCGGGGGCCGGCGGCCATCCATCGGCATTGGGAGGTTAGGCGGGGGAGCCACGCGGCCCACGCGTCGCGCCACAGCTCCCATTCTGGGGCGGGGCACAGGGCCCTGGGCCCCCGGGGGTCGTCGGCTGGTGCCGGGGGGAGCCGCACTAGGTGGACCCCCGTAACGGCGTTGACCTCCTGTGTTCGTAGGAAGGTGTGTACCCCGTCCCGCTCCGCGGGCGCCGTGAGGGGGGGGCGGGGTACGGGTGCTGCCCCAGAGAGGTAGGTGGGGGTGATCCCCAGGACCCGTTCCGGGTCCCCGCGGGTCGCGACGACGGGGAAGGGCAGGGGGGTGCCAGGGCACTCTTGCCAGAGGACCTGCCCCTCGTGGTCGGCAGCCCTGGTTCTCGAGAGGGGGGGGGGGCAGGTCTTGGTTGGCCCAGCCGCGGGGCGCGTGTGTCGCCGGCGGGAGGGCGGGGCACCAGGTGGGCTCCCTGGGGAACGCCTCGCATATGATGGCGTATGGGGGGGTCGGCCTGTACCGTCGTACACCGGGTTGGTCGGCCGGGGGCGGGCGGGCGCCTTGTCCGCACCTTCCACGAACACCGTGATTTCGCCCACCTCCAGGTCCTCGTCCCCTGGGTGTAGAAGGTGGAGCGCCGCATCCAGCTCGGACACTCCCCCCGGGTATGTGGCCCGCGCCTGGTTCAGGTTTGGGGCCGTGTCCCCGGGGTAGCGCGTCCTGAGAACGTGCGGCAGGGCTGGGGCGCTGCTGCGGAGGCACATGGCAGACCCCGCTCCCGTCAGCCGCAGGGTGTCCCCCATGGACAGTGGGCGAGGGCGCTGCGCAAGGCCCGGGGGAGCCAGTTGTTGGCGTCCGCGTCCGTGATGAGGAGTACCGCTCCCCCTTCCAGGAAGGCCGGCCACGTCAGCCCCCTGTCGGGCCACGCCGCCCAGATCACTGACCTGAGGACCCTCTCGTGGTCCTCTGGGGCTGCCAACCTCCCTGGGGGTACCTCCTGGTTTCCTCTGTCCCTCCGGAGCAGCACGGCATCGAAGGGCCGGTTCCTCAACCCCCTGGTGGTCCCCTGGTTGGCCCAGCTCAACCATCCGTACACCTCCCCGACCAGGGGCAGGGCCTCATCCCCCAGAGGGTCCGGGGCTGTGCCCCAGTCCCGGTCCGAGGGCCGGGCCCCCTCTGCCCCTCGCGCCGCCCGCCCCTGCTGCCCCTGTGCCTGCCGCGCCGGTGCCGCGCCCCGCCCCCCCCCCTGCCAAGGCCATCCGCGCCGGCTCCGCTCTCGGCGCGGGGGGGGCTGGCTGGTGCCGGGGTCGTGGGGGTTGGGGGGGGATGAGCTCGCCGGCGTCGGGGTCGATGTTGTGGAGGTGCCCCCGGTGGTGGTGGTGGTGGTGGGTGTGGTGCGCCGGCATCTGTTGGATGCCGGGGGGGGATGCACCTCACTGGCTGCACGTCCGGCTGCGGGGGCACCCCGCCCCTCGCCCCCCTCCCTTTGACCCGCCCTCCCCCCCTGGGCTCCCATGCCCCGTCCCGCCTGTCCCTCCGGGCCCGTGGTGCCCTTGCCCTTGCCCTTGGGCCCCCTTCCGGCCCCCTGCCTGTGCCGTGGGTCCCGCCCCCTGTGACCCAGGCCCTGGCCTGCCCGCCCGCCCACCGTCCCTCGCTCCGCTCCCTGCACCTGGGCGCCCTGCCCGCGCCCCTGCGCGCCCTTCCCGTGCCCTGGCCCCTTCCCGGCCCCCTGCCCTGAGTCGCGCCGTCCGCTGCCCGCGCTCTGTCCCCCTCTGCTGCTGCGCCCCTGCTCCCTGCCGCGCGTGCCCTGGCCTGCTCCTTGCGCGTGCTCCTGGGCACTTCCCCTGTCGCCTCCTGTCCCCCGCTCCGCGCTTCTGTGGCTGGCACGCAGCTCTGCCTGCGCGCCGTCCCCTCCTTCCTGGATCACGCGCCGGGCGTCCTGCTGCCTTTGCAGCTGCGGCAGCGTGACGCCTGGCGGCGAGCGCTGGGGCGTCGGGGGGCGGATGTGCCGCGTCCGCCCCGGGGGGAAGGGCTTGGAGAGGAAGGCCTGGGGGGGGCTGGTGTGGATGTGGGTGGGGTTGGCGTGGGCGCGGTACTTTGCGCCCTCCTTGCCCACTGCTGCTGCTGCGGCGGCCGCCGGCGAGGCGCCCGTGGCCCGTGCGGGGTCCTTCCCCCGCTTTCGTGGCATGCTCGGGGCCGCGGCGTGGCCGGCCGAGGCAGTGGCGCGGCTCGCCGGGGCCACAGTTGCAACCCCTCGCGCGCCCTCCCCGCTCCCCTCTGCGGCTGCGGCAGCCCTCGGCGATGCGCCCGGTTCCTGCGCCGGGGCTACCACCCGTGTCGGCGGCGTGCCGGGGGCCGCGGTTTGGGCGGCGGCGTGGCTCGCTGGGGCTGCGGTCTCCGCTTCCCGCGCATCTGGGGCCCCCTCACGGGGCGGGGCGGCAGAACTTGCTGCTTGGGCGGCAGGGGAGGTTACCTCGGCTGGCTCAGGCTCCTGGGTCAACGGCCCGGTGTCGGCGGAGGCCGCCCGGGGCTGCCCAGCTGGCGGCCCGACCAGCACCGCTGCCTCCGCCAGCCTCCGCACCTCGCGCTCCGCCGGCGGTGGTGGCGGTCGTCCCGCTGGAGGGGGCGCAATCAGAGTCTGCCATCACTGTTATCCTGGTAGGCATGCATGGTGGCAGGTGCGCCCTTCCCACTACCTCCCGGTGCATCAGTGTGGTGCCGTGGGCAGTGCCGTGCGGTGCTCTGCGGGGGGGGAGGGGGGGAGGGGCTGGGGGTCGGCTGTGGCGTCAGCCCCGTACGGGCGGGGGCCGGCGGCCATCCATCGGCATTGGGAGGGGAGGCGGGGGAGCCACGCGGCCCACGCGTCGCGCCACAGCTCCCATTCTGGGGCGGGGCTCAGGGCCCTGGGCCCCCGGGGGTCGTCAGCTGGTGCCGGGGGGAGCCGCACTAGGTGGACCCCCGTAACGGCGTTGACCTCCTGTGTTCGTAGGAAGGTGTGTACCCCGTCCCGCGCCGCGGGCGCCGTGAGGGGGGGGCGGGGTACGGGTGCTGCCCCAGAGAGGTAGGTGGGGGTGATCCCCAGGACCCGTTCTGGGTCCCCGCGGGTCGCGACGACGAGGAGGAGCAGGGGGGTGCCAGGGCACTCTTGCCAGAGGACCTGCCCCTCGTGGTCGGCACCCCTGGTTCTGGAGAGGGGGGGGGGCAGGTCTGGGTTGGCCCAGCCGCGGGGCGCGTGCGTCGCCGGCGGGAGGGCGGGGCACCAGGTGGGCTCCCTGGGGAACGCCTCGCATATGATGGCGTATGGGGGGGTCGGCCTGGTGCCGTCGTACACCGGGTCCGTCGGCCGGGGGCGGGCGGGCGCCTCGTCCGCACCTTCCACGAACACCGTGATTTCGCCCACCTCCAGGTCCTCGTCCGGTGGGTGTAGAAGGTGGAGCACCGCATCCAGCTCGGACACTCCCCCCGGGTATGTGGCCCGCGCCTGGTCATGGTTTGGGGCCGTGTCCCCGGGGTAGCGCGTCCTGAGAACGTGCGGCAGGGCTGGGGCGCTGCTGCGGAGGCACATGGCAGACCCTGCTCCCGTCAGCCGCAGGGTGTCCCCCATGGACAGGGGCCAGCCCGACCGGTTGGACTCGTGCCACTCCATCCAGTGCCCGTAGAGGGCCGCCTCCGGGCTGATGACCCCTGGCTGGATTGCGTTCACGATCCGGTGCATTGCCGGGAGCAGCGTAGGGGCCCCTGCTCCGTTCAGGGCGCGGACGACCGATAGGGCGGTCTCGTTGAGGAAAGCCCCCGCACTGCCCGGCACCGCGGCAGCGTGCGCCTCGTGCGCCTCAGCCACCGCGTCCGCCACTAGGCCCCGGACGGTTTGCTGCAGGCCCTGGCGTGTCCTGGCCCATCCCCCTGTCGGCGTGGCATGGTACTGCGGGCTCTGCAAAGGGCGGCGACGGGTGGGGGTCAGGGCGCGAACACGTGCGACAGGTGCACAACGGATGTGGGGTCCCGCAGGTGCACGTGGATCCACAGAAGGGCAGCGCCCGCGGGGCCCGCGCGTTCGTGTGAGGGGGCGTGTGCCCCCTCGATGCGCCGGTGCAGGGCCTCCTCCTCCGTGCGCCTGCGCGGGCCTGTGGGAGGTTCGGGCCAGGGGCACGCGGCCACTTGGGCGCACCGCGCGCACCTGTTGGCGCCTGTCGACGCTGCGGAGGACACCGTGTCACATTCCGGCAGGTGTGTGGAAGGTGGGAGGGCGGCAACCAAGGGTCGAGATGGCGGAGCCAGAGGTCGTCCCACCTCTGTCGGAGGGGGTCCCGGATATCCAGCAGGCGGGCGCGGACGCGGCGCCAGTAGTCCCTGCCGAGCGTCTTCTGCTGGACCTCCCGCCACGTGTCGTCGGGGAGAATCCCGTTGTCGTGGAAGGCGGTGATGAGGTCGTCCCACGCCGGGCGGGGGTGCCCCTGAGGGGGGGTTGCCATGTAAACGTGGCGCCCGGTGAGGTGGGGCGCCAGCTCATCCCATTGGCACCCGTTTGCGGCGTCCCGGTGGAGGAGGGCCAGTGGGGTGCCGTCCGCGACTGCCTCCCATACCTCTCGCAGCCCTTCGTAGCCGTCCAGCTCCTGGCGCAGCGCGGCTGCAATGTCCGTGGGGAGCATGAGGAGCAAGGGCCCCTGGGTGTCGCCCAGCCGGGACAGGGCGTCGTCGTATACCGGCCCCCCAGCTTTGAAGTGCGCCACGGCGAGCTGGGCGGCCCCGTCCTCTGGGGGGTGCCATCAGACGGTGGCCGTCGCGTGTCCCCATTCGCGTATCTCCGTAGCCCGGAGTACGTTTTTTTTTGAATGTTCTTAACCGCATCAACTTGTTCTGGGGCTGACGTCCCCCAATGAAAGTATTTACAACAACATATAAAGATATGTACACGGCTGCTCTGATGGTTTGGTAAGATGAACGCTGATTTACCCTGTGGCGGAGGGGGGGGGTTCGGGAAGGGGCGGAGGGCTGAAGGGGTCGAGAGGAGGAGACAGAAGATCGCTGGATGGGCAGAAAAAATTTCAGATGTCCTGGGAGGCATTGGAGTGGGGGGGGGCAGGGGCAGACGGGCCTGGGCACCTAGTAGCGGTGGGCCTAGAGGGGAGAGGTAGGCGTGTTTGACGGTAGCGTGTCTTGGAGCGTGGGGGTGGGGGGGGGAGAGCGGTCGGTGTACAGCGGGACGGGCGGTACGAGTGGTTGGTTGTGCTTTGGCTGACGCTGGCTTGGACGGTTTTTTTAGGGCGTGTTTGGGGAGAGGTGGGGGGTGCTGGTATACGGGGCGGGTGCGAGGGGGCATGCGGGCGGAGGTACTGAATGCACCGTGCGAAACCGAGAAGGGGTTGAGAGGGTCGGAGGGGTGCGCCCAAAGTATTGGGTCCCAAGGTAGAGGATTCGAACATAGCCAATCATGTGCTTGGTGGACAGCCTTGTCCAGGTGTTTTACGCGTTCCTCCAGGGCTAGGCCAAGCATGGCTCTGTGCTTGGCGCGAGTGGAGCCCGGGATCGGCTTGGAGAGGCAGGACCATAGGGACTTGGGTACCAGAGTTCTCATGAAATTCCTGCGGTCAGCCTTTGAGGGTCCAGAGAGCCACCAGTGCAGGACAATGGGGCTGAAAAGGGGTCCCCAGGAAGAGAAGTATGCCTGGACGTGCTAGTCCAAAGCATGGCCGGACTCACCGGAGGAGCCATCGGAATATAGCCATACTCGCTGTAGGCCGGGGGTCGGCGGCCTGGTTAGTGCCTCCGCGGCATCGTGGCATCCCCACTCGTCGAGAGACTTCTTCTCTAGGTAGTGTTGTGCCTGCAGAGCGAAGAGGTGGCCGTGTTGGCTGATTCCCAGTGCGTGTGCGTTGTGCGGTGGCGCTGGGGGTTCGGGAATGGTCTCTTGAGGGCGCAAAAATTCAGGGACTAGCTGGGAGTGAGAGGGACGGGAGTAATCCATGACGGCGTGGCATGGCATGTGCATGGTGTAGGACGTGTGGGTATCCAACGAGTAGACCCCGTCGTGGAACAAGACGTTGGCCCATTTGGAGGTGGCCTCGGTCACTCTTCCTGTGGCCTGTCCTGACTTGAACCTAACGGTTAACTGGGTACCAGGCGTTAGATCTCGAATAGCAGTGGGTCTCCACGGGCCTCTGCTGTGGAAAGATATGCCAAGGGCATGGATGGAGTCCATAAAAGAGTTTTGCACTGGGTCCGAGGCCCTCTGGTTCGAGCTAAGTAGAGACTGGACGTACAGACGGCCAACTGACTTTGGGGCAAGGCCGCAGAGGGCCCGTAGCCCATAGTTCACGGTGGCAACGTGGACGCTGTGCTGTAGGAACTTCATTCCCAACCCTCCCTTTGGGCGAGCCGCGAAACGGTCTTTGGGGGAGACTAGACGTGTGACGCTGCGAGACGCAACCCCCGCCCAGATGAGTGCCTGAAGCTTTTCGAGCTGGTTGAGGGAAAGAGAGTGGGTGATTAAGCGGTAGGCGAGTGCTGGGACCAGCTGAGAGTTTGTCAGGCGGACCTTCTCACTAAGTGTAAGAGGCAAGGGAGAGAGCCGGGCAAAATAACTCTGGATCTCCGCCTTGAGTGCCTTCTTCATGTGACCGGGAAAGGTCGAGTGAAGGGTGAAATGGGTCCGGGCTCCGGGCGGGTCCTAGCGGACTGTTGCACGGAGCTGCGCCTCCGCATCCTCGGGCACCAGTCCGGAGCAGAAGACTTCCGTCCATGTGGCGCCTGCGGAGCGCCACGAGGCCACCCACAGGGCTTTGTCCCCGGGTGGGAGGTGGCGGGCTGCTTCGTGTACCGCCTGGCGGTAGTGGGGCCAGAGGAGCCGTGAGTGGGCGCACCCCACGTGCACGTGCACCGGGGTCTTCTCCGGGCCGCCTCATAGGAGGCACGGTTGTGGGAGGACGGCGACGCCGGAGAGCCGCTCCTTACGGACGCGGAGCCTGCGCTGCACCGGCGTCTGGCCGTCTCTGGCCTGCAGCGCCCAGCGGTTGGTGGCTGTCGCGGTGAGGTCCCGGGCGTGGATAGAGGCTGTGGCGCGGGCCGCGCCCAAAGGTGTGTGTCCTCGGTGCGTCAGCGCATGGTCCGTCTGCGCCCGCTGCGCGACCTTGCCAAGCGCCCGCATCGTGGGAGGCCGTAGATCGAGGTGGCTGTCACGGCCGGCGACAATGAGTTGGGCGTGGCCAGGGTCCCGGGGCGTGTTCTGCAGGACGGTGTCCTGGGACGCCGCCCAGTCCTCCTTGTGCAGTAGAGCGTCACTGTGGTGCGCGGTGGCTCGGACGTACCAGAACGGGTGCCCGGCGTGTCGCCCTCGCGCGCACAGGCCGTGCCGGAGCCACCGTAGGGGCATCTGGTTGACCACCTTCGCCGCGCCCGCGGGGACCCCTGTGGTCCGCTCGCGATCTGCGTGTCGCAGGAGGTGGAGGATGACTTCGGCGTCCACTGTGTGGTCCCATGGTCGGTGGGCGCCGTATTGTAGGGGGAGGGAGGCGGCCACCCCCTCCCCGTCGGGCACCGTGCCCGAGATGGCCACCGCCCACGGGCTGGTGAGGTCGGCGGCAAGAGCGACGCTTGTGGCATGTTTGCAGGGTCCCCGCCTGACGCGTCGGAAGAGGTGTGGCCCCAGGCCCGCGTTGAGGTCGGCAGCCGGATTTCTGCCCCGGCGATCGTGCTCGCCCAGGACCGAAGTGCCGTCACGTGTTCCTTGAGCCACGCCGGGCCTCGGCGCTGGTGCACCACCAGGTGTCCCGTGTCCTCCGGCTGGTCCTCCAGCGCGTGCACTGCCATGTATGGGTCGTGCGGCAGCCCCGTAGCTACCAGGTGGGCTCCTGCTTGCGGCGGCAATAGTGGAGGTGTTCTGCGGCGCACTGGTTGAGGCATTCCCGCACTGTTGTCGGCCACGGGTCGTCGTTGTCGGGGAAGGGGTGGCGTGGCCCGTGGTGCCCATGCCACGGCGTTGTGTGCGGCACCGTCAGGCGGCACGTGTCGGGGTGTCGTAGCTTGACGGTGCGCAGCGTGACGATGTTGCCCGGTGGGGACTGTAGTTGGACGTGGGCCGCCCTGGGGCACGCGATGGGGTTGTACAGCCCCACCCCCAGGGCAGCCAGGGCCCGGGGTATGCTGTGGACCCAGTCAGCCCCCGCTAGAGTTGCGAACTCTGGGACGGGGTAGTGCACCTCGGGGCATATTCTGTGCGCACCTGCTATTTCCCAGAACATCTTGGTGACCTCGGCGCGCACGGAGGTTGAGCGGTGGTGGACGAGTGTACCCATGAGGGCCCATGCTGCCTGCTGGCACCGCGTTGGCACCCGTGTGAGCCCCAGGGTCCGATCATCCTGCAGGCTGTCCCGCGAGGCGTCGAAGGCGTACCGCGCCCTGTCTTTCGCAATTTGGACCGTAATTTGGTCCGGGTGGCGCGCAGTGTCGGAGTCGTTGGCGATGAAAGGGGCGACGTACTGTGTCACCCCCCCCAGGATCGCCAGGATGACGTCCTGCACCACTTTTGGTGGTGCGAGGGTGTTGAGGCACCAGTGGTGCACCGCCGCCAGGCGTAGCCGGTGCTTGCGCTGCAGGGAGAACTCCCCGTCCGGCTGCAGCCGGAGTCCCAGGTAGGGAACAGAGTCCGCTGCTGGAACCCAGTGCCATGGGTTTTGCGGGAGGGGACAGGGGCGCAGCTGCAGGCCCGGGACCCCCTCTGTGGTGGCCATGGCGCACTTGCGGGGGTCGGGCTCCATGCCCATCATCCCCAGGTACGCAGCCACCGCCTCCACACCCTCGACGAAGTGCTGCAGCGTGTGGGCCACTACCAGCAGGTCGTCGATGTAGGCCTGGACGAGGCCTTGCTCGGCCCCTCCCGGCAGGCGCTGGCGGTGCCCCTGCGCCCCGAGCAGGGGCTCCAGGAGGAGCGCGTACAGCAGGGGGCTCTCGGGGTTGCCCTGCCGGACGCCGCGCAGCATTTGGACGGGCTGTTTTAGCCCGTGTGCGGTGACGATGCGCAGCCTGGTGCACGTGTGGAGGAAGAGCAGGAGATTGATGACCTCCGGCGGCACGAAGAGGTGGCGCAGGATGAGGTGGAGGGCGCCGGGTGGGGCGGTGTCGAAGGCCTTGCGGGTGTCGAAGGAGAAAACGTAGTTGGGCCTTCCCCGCTGGAGCTGCCGCTGCGCCATGAACAGTGGGGGGCCTGTGTTGGAGCCAGGGAGGGCCCCTTGCTGCCAGTCGCTGACCACTCCGTGCCGTGTGAGCACTTCTGTGATGCGCTGGGTGAGGGGGCCGGTGAGCAGCTTCATGTCCAGCTGGCCCAGGGCTTTGGGCCTGTAGTCGTCCAGTCCAGCGGAGCCCGGTACCTTGGGGCTGAGCCAGATGTGCGCGTCCCTCCAGTGCATCGGCAGCAGGGCGCCGCGGAGGATGGCCCGGTAGGAGTGGACCAGGAGCCACTGGACGGATGCCGGGAGGGCCTTGATGAAACAGGCCTCCACGTGGTTGGGACCTGGGGCCTTGCCATCGGCCTTCTCCAGGGCGGACTGCAGGTCCTGCATGGAGTACTGCTGGACCTGTGTCCAGGCCCCGTCAGGGACCCGGGGGACATGGCGGCCGAGGACTGCCTGGAAGCCTGGGAGGTCCGGCGGGTGTTTGTCATACAGTTCCCGCCAGAAGGCGTGAACTGCGAACATCACGTCGTGGGCCTCCCCGAGGAGCGTTTGGGTGTTGGGGACCCGCACGTTCCCGGGGCCTCTACCTCTATGGCTCCCCGCACGGCTTTCCATCGCTGGGCGATGTCGGGGGCGTGGCGGCGCTAGAAGTCCTTGATGGCGCGCTTGCGGTCTGCCGCCAGGACTGCGCGGAGTTGGCGAATGTCCTCCTCGAGGGCGGCTGCTTGCCTCTGCAGCTCCTCCTGTAGCTGGCCCTGGTCTGGCGGGACCCGGGCGACGCACCCCGCAGCTCCTCTGCGACCCGGAGCGCCGCCTCAGACCGGATGCCATGCCGTGCCGCGTCCGCCTGGTACGCCGCCGGCACGCACGCTGCCAGGGTGTCACAGCGGAGGACCGCCGCCTGGAGCTGCTCTCCGCTCTCCGGGGGGTCCCCCTCCGCCGGGTCCGTCCCCGCCGGGGACGGCTGCCGGTGTCCCACCACAGGCGCTAGGGCGTCATGCGCCACGTGGAGGTGTTCGTACACCTTGTCCACCGCGGCCGCGGGCATGGACCCGTAGGAGTGCTGCTCTGCAGGACCCAGCCAGGGCGCCAGGGAGGGTTCATCCTGCGCGGCGGGGACCGCTGCCCACAGGCAGTGTTGGATGGGCGCGGCCTGGGCGTCGTACGGGAGGAGGCGGCCCTCCGTGTGGCTGTAGGGGGTGGGCACTGCCGCGTGCCCCGCTGCGCTGAGGAGGCCTGGCAAGGCCAGGCGGACCGGGAGGTCGTCCGAGCAGATCACCTGGGGGTGTGCCATGCCGCGAGCCCAGACGCTTTCCCGCAGGGACCACGGCAGGAGGGGCTCGTTGACCAGGAAGGTGTCCACCCTGTGCCGCGACGGTCAGAGTGTGGGGGTCATGCAGAGGCCCTCCGGAAACCGCAGGCCTCCCAGCCCGCGCGGAAGTGCTCCGTGGCAGGGTTGGTGGTGGCATCCATGTGGATGTTGGTATCGCTGGCGATGACCACCGGGTGTCTCCCACCGAGGCTGCGTGCCGTGGCATACATTTTTCTGTCGGCCCAGAACGCCGCCCGTCCCGCCCACGGGGAGCAGCCTGCTTGCGGCCCGTGGACGATGATGAGGGTGAGGCCCCCCCCGTCCGTGCGCATCTCCAGGGCCGCGGCCCTGCCGCGGACGATTTCCGTGAAACTGAGCACCTGGTGCTTCGCCACGTACTTGCCGCTGACCGCGGTGAGGAGGCCCCCCCCTCTCGAGGTGGAAGTGGCTCCCGTCTCCGCCCTTGTCCCGGAGCGCCGCGGCCACGTGCATCTCCTGCGCTCGGGTGGCGATCCCTGTTTCCTGGAGCATGATAGCAAAGCCCCCCTCCTCGGGTAGTATGCCGGTGATGAGGTGCTCCTTGTCGGTACAGGCTGCCGGCCCCAGGCGCCGCCGGAGCGTGTCCCGGAGGGACCGGTCTGGCGGTACGAGGCCGTTGCGCAGGTTCCACGACAGGAGCCATAGGGCGTCGTCCGCCGTGTCCTCCTGGAGTCAGCTATCCCGCATCGGCATCGCCGCTGGGTCCGCCGGTGCAGCCAGGGCATCCGGGTGCGCCGGGGCCATGGGGTGCGAGCCTGTTCCCAGCGGGGCCCGGGGGGGGGCCAGGGGGGCCAGCCCCGCGGGGATGGACCCTCGTTGGCCCGCACTACCGGTCCCCAGGGCCGCTCCGGTTGCTTCCGCACGGCCGTCTGCGTGGTCGGCCGCCTGGGGCGGGGGGCGCGGGGCGTACGGGGCGTGCCATGGGGACCTCCGTGCCCTCCCTTGCAGGATGTTGGAGGCCGCCTCCTTGTCGTCCACCGGGGCTGCAGGGTGCACCGCGTGCCACGCCAGGTGTTGCAGCATTGCCCCGCTTGTGTAGTACTTGTCTGCACACAGGGGGCATTTCGTTGGTTCTGTGGCCGCTCGCGCCGGGGGGAGCGGCACCGACTTCCAGATGGCGCCCTCTGTCGCTGGTTCGAAGGGCAGGTTGGCCAGTGCAACCATGTGTGGCGCCAGCGCGCGGCCCGGGGCCGCCGCATGGAGGGCTCGTGTTGCGGGCGCGGGCCGGAGAATCCGGATGGCATCGCGCTGCGCGTCTGCTTGCAGCCACGTTTGCCAGTGCGTGGAGCCGAATTGGCGGTCGGGTTTGCCCCTCGGTCGCAGGTCGTGGAAGCCTTGTAGCCAGTGGTACACTCCGGTCGGGACCGCCAGCTGGAGCTCTAGGTCGGCGGGGTGCACCGCTGCCGGCCACACCCACGGCCTCGCCGCCCGGGCGTTGTCCTTCAGCCTGACCTGGAGCAGGAGGGCATGGTGTTCGCCCTCCCGTAGCGCCTTGACGATCATGCGGGTGCAGTCTGCCACGCGGACCACGGCTTCGGGCCCCGGCAGGCGCTCGGGGTCGCAGACGACGATGTGCGCGTCCGCCGGGCCGAACATGCAGACCACCCACCGTGGGTTCTGCTGTCCCCGTTGGGCCACCGCCACGGTAGCCGCCGGGCGGGCGTGCGTGATTGGCTCCGCGTGGAGGTCTCGGACGTCCGTGGCCCTGATGGCGTCTCCCTGCCACGCGGCCAGTAGATGCTCCTCCTGGTCGGGGCTCCACACCAGTGCGGGGGGGTTGACCCATCCCGGTTCCTGCCTCTTGTTGGGGGCGCTGACGGTGTGTAGCAGGACTGCCAGCGGCCAGGGGTCCGCCACCATATAGTAGGCCTGGGTGGGCCCCTGCTGCCAGTCGACGTGGGGCAGGGGCGGGAATGCCCCCTGCCTGGCGATGCTGTGACAGACAGTCCAGCGGCCCCCGGCCAGGACGTGCGACCGGTACCCTCCGGCGTGGCCCTGCAGGATGGTCTGGTAGCCTGCTGTTTGCAGCACCAGTGTCTCCCCCTGCTGAGGCCCGGGAGGGGGTGTGCCATCGCCCACATCACAGACGCGGGTCTGCCCGCGGCGTGTGGCGTGCCATGGCCGGGATGCATTGCGCTGCGGCCCTTGTATGCCTCCCGCAATCTGCGCCGGGCCGTGGTGGTGGACGAAGCTCTCCCCGCCGTCCGCCAGCAGCGCCGCCGCGACGACGTATAGCTGCTCCGCCGTGAGGAGTGCTGTCGGCGCGTGTGTTGCAGCCGGCTGGCGGGGCTCCGTGTCGCGGCAGGGGAAGTGGGGCAGCAGTCGCGCCGGCCACGCTGCCACGGGACCCATGGTGACGGCCGCGACCGGGGCCGCCAGCACCGTGCGGTCCGTTGGTCTGTACTGCCGGAGCCCCGTGGTATCTCGGGCGAGGTGCCTGCAGGCCGCCGTCCAGGGAAGCGCTCAGCAGTTCGTGACGTCCGGTTCGGCACCATCCACGCCGTCGCTTACCCTTTGTTGTACCGTGGTGGCGGTGTCGAGCGGGGGGCCCTGCTGCAGCGCCTCTGGGCCCTGCCCCGGCGAGAGGGCGGGAGGGACTGACTGCGGGAAGCTCTGCGCGCCTCGGCGCTCCGGGTGCGTGTGGTACGGGTTTTGCCGGCGCCGCTCCAGGGCCGCCCGTGGTAGGAAGAGGAGTTCGTGTAGGTACCAGTGGCCTTGCGCGGCAGACGGGTTGCGGAGCGTTAGCCACTGTTCCACCACGCCTCCTGGGTGCGCGGCCTTGACGCGGCGCTGCAAACCCAGGCGGCCCAGGCAAGTGGACGTGCCCACGGGTGGGATGTGGGTCTGCGGGTAAAGCACCAGCAGCGGCTCTAGCGCCAGGTCTAGCACCTCGTCGTTGAGCAGCTCCGTGAGAGCCGACGCCCTGTGCAGGGCGTGGCGGACCCCGGGTGTGGGGGTCGTGAGCTGTTCGAGCACCGGCCCCGGCAGGTACCGTGCACCCGGGTTCGTTAGCCACTCCCTTGTGTGGCTCAGTATGGCCCTCCATACGTCCCTCGTAAAGGCGTGTTGGGGGGCCAAAGAGGGGACCATCCGTAAGAGGCGGTGGCACCCCTGCGGCGATCGCATGGGCTGTGGGGCAGCCGCGGTGATCCACCTGCACGCCCTGCCGGGCAGGATCGCCCCCCATTCCACGGTCCCCATGCCTTCGGGGTGGAGTAGCGCCTGGCCCTGGACCAGAGGGAAATAGATGCTCGAGCGCCCGCCTTCTTCCCTCCACCGTACCCAGGCCGCCCCCGCCTGCAGGCTGCGGAGCAGGGCCACGCCGGGGAGAAGTGGCTGCGGGAAAGCCCCCTTGACGGCTTGAGTGGCCTGGGCCAGAGTGCTCGTGGGCAAATACCACAACGGTAGGGCCCAGGGGCCCGGCAGCGGTTGCGCCTCCCCTGCGTCCCATAGCCACTCGGAGTATGGCGGGGCGGCCGGGACCGTGCCCGTCTGCAGGAAGTGGCGTGCCTACTTGTCGGGGTGCCGTTGGAGGGTTGCCGCGGGGCTGAGCCCCTCTGCCGCGGGTGCCACTGGGAGGCCGCCCCGGGGCCTGCGCCAGGGGTAATCCTGGTCGGCCGGCCAGGTGTGGAGGTCCCGGGCGATTTCCTCCGCGGTCCCTGTGGGGGCGTCCTCTGGTGCCAGGTGCCACATGACGGCGAGCACCGCCCACGTGGAGAAGGGCCACACCCGTGGGGGGGTGTACACCTGGATGGTCCACTGTGGGCGCGCCCGCCGCACACGGGATGCGTGGAGCACTGCTCGGACCATGTCTGCAGCCAGGACCAGCACCATTCCCGAGGGCTCCACAACGATCCCCTCTGCGGGTCCGCCGTTGCGGCCCCGGATGTGCAAGGCCACTGCCGCCTGTCCCGCGTGGGTGACTCTTCCTGGATGTTCATGCTGCCGCGTGCGGTCTCATCCAGGATCCAGCCCTGCGCCACCCCGTAGCGTAGGGCGGCGCATGCGGCCGCGGGTCCCACCTCGGGCAGCGCTCCGTCAGCGGGGCCGGGCTGAGGGTGCTGTTTGGGGCACAAGCCTTCGCCGGTGCAGTGGCTCATTTCCACGCGGGGCAGAGGGTGGGCACGCTGCCCACCGGCGGCGCAGGTTCCGCGGGCGCGCTTCCCGTGGAGGGCTCCGGTATTGCCTCCAGGTCGGAGTCCGTGCCCGCGTCCCCTTGTGGGGGGTCTCCTTCGCCGTCTCTGAGTCCCAGCGCCCTGATGACCTCGTGTGCTGTGTCCAGCGTCGGAGATGGGGGGCGTGTTTTGCGTGGGGCCGCAGGTTCCGCCATTGTTGTGTCGCTGTGCCTAAAAGCAGGGAGTGGGGTGCGGATGTCGCGTGGCTGGTGCGTTGGTGCGTTGGTGCGTTGCTCGTTGTGGGGTTGGCGGATGGGCGTCCCCGGGGGGGATGCCTTCCGCCATTGCGAGGGGCGTCTGGTGTCAGGCGCTGTCCCTCCCCCGGCCGCCGGTGTGGGCGTGGGGACCCAGCACCGGCCCCACAGCGTGCGCCCTTGCAGGCCGGCGTTGCTCGCTGTGGGGTAGGCGGAAGAAGGGCGTGCCCCGGGGGGGTGCCTTCAACCATTGTGTGAGGGGCGTCTGAGGTCAGGCGCTGTCCCTCCCCCGACTGCCCGCCCATTGGGCGGGCTGTTGGGGTCCACTACTCACGTGCTGTGGGCGCGGGTGTGTGGGTGTGGGGGCCCAACACTGTCCCCCTGGCCTGCATGCCCTGCGGGCGCTGCGTGCCGCGGGGGTGGTGGGGGGCCGTCCCCGAGGAGGGTGGCCGGCGACCGTTGTGAGGGGAGTCTGGTGTCAGGCGCTGTCCCTCCCCCGGCTGCCCGTCCTCTCGAGCGGGCAGCCAGGTTTCCGCGACCCGTGTGTCCCGAGTGCGGTCGATGCGGGCGTGGGGACCCAGCACCCGCCCCACAGCGTGCGCCCTTGCGGGCCGGCGTCGCTTTCGGGGTGGCGGAAGAAGAACATCCCCGGGGGGGGTGTCTTACACCATTGTGTCAGGGGCGTCTGAGGTCGGGCGCTGTCCCTCCCCCGACTGCCCGCCCATTGGGCGGGCTGTTGGGGTCCACTACCCACGTGCTGTGGGCGCGGTCGTGTGGGTGTGGGGGCCCAACACTGTCCCCCTGGCCTGCATGCCCTGCGGGGGCTGCGTGCCGCGGGGGTGGTGGGGGGCCGTCCCCGAGGAGGGTGGCCGGCCACCGTTGTGAGGGGCGTCTGGTGTCAGGCGCTGTCCCTCCCCCTGCTGCCCGTCCTCTCGAGCGGCCAGCCAGGGTTCCGCGACCCGTGTGTCCCGGGTGTGGTCTATGCGGGCGTGGGGACCCAGCAACGGCCCCACAGCGTGCGCCCTTGCGGGCCGGCGTTGCTCGCTGTGGGGGTGGCGGAAGGACGTGCTGTGGGCGCGGGTGTGTGGGTGTGGGGGCCCAACACTGTCCCCCTGGCCTGCATGCCCTGCGGGGGCTGCGTGCCGCGGGGGTGGTGGGGGGCCGTCCTCGAGGAGGGTGGCCGGCCACCGTTGTGAGGGGCGTCTGGTGTCAGGCGCTGTCCCTCCCCCGGCCGCCCGTCCTCTCAGACTGGCAGCCAGGGTTCCGCGACCCGTGTGTCCCGGGTGCGGTCGATGCGGGCGTGGGGACCCAGCACCGGCCCCACAGCGTGCGCCCTTGCGGGCCGGCGTTGCTTTCGGGGTGGCGGAAGAAGAACGTCCCCGGGGGGGGTGTGATCCACCATTGTGTCAGGGGCGTCTGAGGTCAGGCGCTGTCCCTCCCCCGACTGCCCGCCCATTGGGCGGGCTGTTGGGGTCCACTACCCACGTGCTGTGGGCGCGGATGTGTGGGTGTGGGGGCCCAACACTGTCCCCCTGGCCTGCATGCCCTGCGGGGGCTGCGTGCTGCGGGGGTGGTGGGGGGTCGTCCTCGGGGGGGGGTGGCCGGCCACCGTTGTGAGGGGCGTCTGGTGTCAGGCGCTGTCCCTCCCCCGACCGCCCGTCCTCTCGAGCGGGCAGCCGAGGTTCCGCGACCCGTGTGTCCCGGGTGTGGTCGATGCGGGCGTGGGGACCCAGCACCGGCCCCACAGCGTGCGCCCTTGCGGGCCGGCGTTGCTCGCTGTGGGGGTGGCGGAAGGACGTCCCCGAGGGGGGGTGCCTTCCACCATTGTGAGGGGCGTCTGCGGTCAGGCGCTGTCCCTCCCCTGACTGCCCGCCCACTGGGCGGGCTGTTGGGGTCCTCCACCCACGTGCTGTGGGCGCGGCTGTGTGGGTGTGGGGGCCCAACATTGTCCCTTTGGCCTGCATGCCCTGTGGGGGCTGCGTGCCGCGGGGGTGGTCAGTGGCCGTCCCCGGGTTGGTGGCCTGCCACTGTTGTGAGGGGCGTCTGGTGTCAGGCGCTGTCCCTCTCCCAGCCGCCCGTCCTCAGGAGCGGGCAGCCAGGGTTCAGCGACTCGTGTGTCCCAGGTGCGGTCGGTGCGGGCGTGGGGACCCAGCAGCCGCCCCACAGGGTGTGCCCTTGCAAGCCGGCGTTGCTCGCTGTGGGGGTGGCGGAAAGGCGTCCCCGGGGGGGGTGCCTTCCACCATTGTGAGGGGCGTCTGAGGTCAGGCACCGTCCCTTCCCAGACTGCCCGCACACTGGGCGGGCTATTGGGGCCCGCAACCCATGTGCTGTGGGCGCGGGTGTGTGGGTGTGGGGGCCCAACACTGTCCCTCTGGCCTGCATGCCCTGTGGGGGCTGCGTGCCGCGGGGGTTGCGGGGGGCCGTCCCTGGGGGGGGTGGCGTGCCACCGTTGTGAGGGGCGTCTGGTGTCAGGCGCTGTCCCTCTCCCGGCCGCCCGTCCTCTCAAGCGGGCAGCCGGGGTTCCGCGACCCGTCTGTCCCGGGTGCGGTCGGTGCGGGTGTGGGGACCGAGCATCGGCCCCACAGCGTGCGCCCTTGCCGGCCGGCGTTGCTCGCTGTGGGGTTGGCGGAAGGGCGTCCCCAGGAGGGGTGCCTTCGGCCATTGTGAGGGGCGTCTGAGGTCAGGCGCTGTCCCTCCCCCGACTGCCCGCCCACTGGGGGGGCTGTTGGGGTCCGCCACAAACGTGCTGTGGGCGCGGGTGTGTGGGTGTGGGGGCCCAACACTGTCCCCTTGGCCTGCATGCGCTGTGGGGGCTGCGTGCCACGGGTGTGGTGGGGGGCCGTCCCCGGGGGGGGTGGCCTGCCACCGTTGTGAGGGGCGCCTGGTGTCAGGCGCTGTCCCTCCCCCGGCCGCCCGTCCTCTGGAGCGGGCAGCCAGGGTTCCGCGACCCGTGTGTCCCGGGTGCGGTCGGTGCGGGCGTGGGGACCCAGCACCGGCCCCACAGCGTGCGCCCTTGCGGGCCGGCGTTGCTCGCTGTGGGGTTGGCGGAAGGGCGTCCCCAGGAGGGGTGCCTTCGGCCATTGTGAGGGGCGTCTGAGGTCAGGCGCTGTTCCTCCCCCGACTGCCCGCCCACTGGGCGGGCTGTTGGGGTCCGCCACAAACGTGCTGTGGGCGCGGGTGTGTGGGTGTGGGGGCCCAACACTGTCCCCTTGGCCTGCATGCGCTGTGGGGGCTGCGTGCCACGGGTGTGGTGGGGGGCCGTCCCCGGGGGGGGTGGCCTGCCACCGTTGTGAGGGGCGCCTGGTGTCAGGCGCTGTCCCTCCCCCGGCCGCCCGTCCTCTGGAGCGGGCAGCCAGGGTTCCGCGACCCGTGTGTCCCGGGTGCGGTCGGTGCGGGCGTGGGGACCCAGCACCGGCCCCACAGCGTGCGCCCTTGCGGGCCGGCGTTGCTCGCTGTGGGGTTGGCGGAAGGGCGTCCCCAGAAGGGGTGCCTTCGGCCATTGTGAGGGGCGTCTGAGGTCAGGCGCTGTCCCTCCCCCGACTGCCCGCCCACTGGGCGGGCTCATGGGGTCCGCCACAAACGTGCTGTGGGCGCGGGTGTGTGGGTGTGGGGGCCCAACACTGTCCCCTTGGCCTGCATGCGCTGTGGGGGCTGCGTGCCACGGGGGTGGTGGGGGGCCGTCCCCGGGGCTGGCGGCCTGCCACCGTGGTGTAGGGGCGCCTAGTGTCAGGGGCTGTCCCTCCCCCGGCCGCCCGTCCTCTGGAGCGGGCAGCCAGGGTTCCGCGACATAAAACCCGCGGGCGGATCGCGCGCGCAGCGCCTGCAACATCGCAAACAATACTCCACATCGTCCTTCACTGGGGTTTTCCGGGTTTTACCCACGTGAAATCGCCCTGAACGACTAATTATCTCTGGTTCAATTATGGCGCGCCTACGCGCGGCTGCAACGACACAGGGACAATTTCTGG
Source organism: Eutreptiella sp. 'Long Island Sound 2002' (assembly GCA_964036045.1). Taxonomy (NCBI): domain Eukaryota; phylum Euglenozoa; class Euglenophyceae; order Eutreptiales; family Eutreptiaceae; genus Eutreptiella; species Eutreptiella sp. 'Long Island Sound 2002'. The sequence goes on along the minus strand of OZ038381.1, from coordinate 119,852,277 downwards.
AGTTATTAATGCACACTGTGGCGCTGCAGTCTGCACAAATCAACGCGCTGCTTACTTGGGAGCTGTCCTCTATTTACACGTCGGCGCTAGCTCGGCGTGTTTCCCTTTTTCCTCGTCCTCCACAGGAGTATTGGGCATCTGGGATGCTACAGCGCCTAGCGGACACTGGTTCATCCCGCGATGGGACGAAGACATTCAACTCGCAACGTACGGGGACGAAGGCCTGTGCCAGACTGCCTACGTGAGCCAAGGGTTCGAATACTTCCCACATGTGTATATGCCCGCTACCAACGATCGGACTACGGACGGGACGGACCAATCACATGCCTATGCTCCTGCAGCAAGTTCTGATGAGGCTATAGGGCATGAGCTACCACTACAAGGACCAGTAAACGAGCAGGAGAGCCCTACCGGTGAGTCTGCCTTGACATTACCATGGTGCCACAATCCCTACGCGCCGGGCTCTGCGGTGGCCCACGGGGACTCCGCGGAGCAACATTTTGACTACGATAACTCTCCCATAAAGATTCGGGTGCACCCAGCTTCTATTGCCGAGACCCACAATACGCCGGCCGTCTCCACCTGTGAGCCCCCGCCGGGCTCATCTGTGTGCGGCGGTGTCACAATTGCCCCGGACGCTGGCCATCAGCAACTCAGTGCCAGTGCCGCCGCTGCCACCCAATTACCCAAGTGCTGTTCCCAGGACAAGGAGTCTGAGACCGAATCTATCTTTGGATCAGCCTTTGCGTCTGCAAATTACTGGTCGTCGCTGGACGCTACAAACGCCCTTGCTACAGCTCGACAAGATACCACCGTCTCTGAAGCTGGTGAATCTGAGCACGAGATTGACCGTGAGTCCCTTCCTGCACCCGTAACCTGTGGGGCGACGTTCGACGGCGATACAACCGCCCAGGGACATTGGTACCCAGCGAGGACGAAGCGTTGCAGACGGTTCACGCCCACGTGTACGAGGGAACACTTCGGCACTCAAATTCCTAGAGATGTTCTTACACACGCCCGGTCTCATCGGCGGCACTATTGCGCTGCGAAGAAAGTGCGAGCTCAACGTGTACGCGTAACGGTGTATGGCACGGTCCCTCCGCCGAATCGAGACGTATGGGGACAAGCCCCCACGCTTCTCCCTGACGACAGTACGCTTGAACCTACGCGGTGCCCTCATTCTGCAGAATCCGGCGATACCCGACCTCTTTCCGACAACAATTCTGAAACGAGCTCAGGAGTACATGGCCGTTTCTGGGATACCGATTCTTTGGCCTCATCCATGAGCAGCGCTCACTCCCTCGCTAAGGGGGGGTCGGCTAATGGCTATTCATTTTTTGAGCAATCGTGTGCAACATCAGTGTTGGAGGACTTGGACTGGCTTGACGATGCCTGTTTTTCTGCCCACCGCCACTTATGTAACGACACCATTGTGAAGGGGCACGGCTATCAAACTACCTGCAGCTATCCAAAGTGCGACTGCAACTTTCTTTGGCGTCGTGTGCAAGGCATTGAGCGCAGCGCTATCTGCTGCCCTCGTTCGCATGACCGGCAGGGAGACAAACGTTCTACCATGCTCTCCTCTTCGTGATTCATCTTTTTTGCCAGCGCAAGGTTTCGGAAACCACTCGACTTTCTGCTACTTGGTGCTACTCTGCTTGTATTTCTCAGCTTCTCTGCACATTGATGTGCCTTGATGTCTTATCTTGCTCTAGTCTACCGTGCTGCAATCTGCCTGTGTCCTTTTCCCCTAGGGGTGAAAGCAAGGCTTTTTGCAAACTGCAGAGTGGGCAGGAAAACCAACCCACCTTTGGTGCAGAGACTCTGTGCCTACATCTATCTATTTTTGTAAAGTCCTTTTAATTTTCCACAGGTCCTCACTCCTTTCACTTCATCGACAGACCACATGCTACACCACCAACACAACAGACAACACACACCAGCACACTTCTTCACTGAATTCCCACGTACAGAGCAAGTAGACACATAACCAACACCACACACACACCAGTGCACACGGCAGACCACACGACATCTAGGCGAGTTTCACTTTGGGTCTCTGACCCTGAATTCTGCTCCGGGGTCCTCAACCCTTTACTTATCTGACCTGTGTCCATTTCACAGCTACAACTATCGTCTGTAAATTTCTGGACGGCTTCCGTAGGGGGACGTCAGCCCCAGAACAAGTTGATGCTGTTAAGAACATTAAAAAATGGCAGGGTTCCGCGACCCGTGTGTCCCGGCTGCGGTCGGTGCGGGCGTGGGGACCCAGCACCGGCCCCACAGCGTGCGCCCTTGCTGGCCGGCGTTGCTCGCTGTGGGGGTGGCGGAAGGGCGTTCCCAGGGGGGATGCCTTCCACCATTGTGAGGGGCGTCTGAGGTCAGGCGCTGTCCCTCCCCCGACTGCCCGCCAACTGGGTGGGCTATTTGGTTCCGCCACCCACGTGGTGTGGGCGCGGGTGTGTGGGTGTGGGGGCGCAACACTCTCCACTTGGCCTGCGGGCCCTGCAGGGGCTGCGTGCCGCGGGGGTGGTGGGGGGCCGTCCCCGGGGGGGGTGGCCTGCCACCGTTCTGAAGGTGTCAGGCGCTGTCCCTCCCCCGGCCACCCGTCCTCTGGAGCAGGCAGCCGGGGTTCCGCGGCCCGTGTGTCCCGGGTGCGGTCGGTGCGGGTGTGGGGACCCAGCACCGGCCCCACAGCGTGCGCCCTTGCGGGCTGAAGCCCAGGCCGGCCACTCCAGAGGACGGGCGGCCGGGGGGGGGACAGCGCCTGACACCAGGCGCCCCACACAACGGTGGCCGGCCACCCACCCAGGAGACGGCCCCCCACCACCCCCGCGGCACGCAGCCCCCACAGGGCATGCAGGCCGAGGGGACAGTGTTGGGCCCCCACACCCACGCACCTGCGCCCACGGCACGTGGGTGGCGGACCCCAACAGCCCGCTCAATGGGCGGGCAGTTGGGGAAGGGACAGCGCCTGACCCCAGACGCCCCTCCCAATGTTGGAAGGCACCCCCCCAGGGGACGCTCTTGGGCCACCCCAACAGCAAGCAACGCAAGCCCGCAAGGGCACACGCTGTGGGGCCGCTGCTGGGTCCCCACGCCCGCACCGACCGCATCCGGGACACACGGGACGTGGAACCCTGGCTGCCCGCTCCAGAGGACGGGCGGCCGGGGGAGGGACAGCGCCTGACACCAGGCGCCCCACACAACGGTGGCAGGCCACCCCCCCCGGGGACGGCCCCCCACCACCCCCGCGGCATGCAGCCCTCACAGGGCATGCAGGCCAAGGGGACAGTGTTGGGCCCCCACACCCACACACCCGCGCCCACAGCACGTGGGTGGCGGACCCCAACAGCCCGCCCAGAGGGCGGGCAGTCGGGGGAGAGACAGCGCCTGACCTCAGACGCCCCTCACAATGGCGGAAGGCGCCCCCCCCGTGGACGCCCTTCCGCCACCCCCACAGCGAGCAACGCCGGCCCGCAGAGGTGCACGCTGTGGGGCCGGTGCTGGGTCCCCACGCCCGCACCGACCGCACCCGGGACACACGGGTCGCGGAACCCTGGCTGCCCGCTCTAGAGGACAGGCAGTCGGGGGAGGGACAGTGCCTGACCTCAGACGCCCCTCACCATGGTGAAAGGCGCCACCCCCGGGGACGCTCTTCCGCCACTCCCACAGCGAGCAACGCACCAACGCACCAACGCACCAGCCACGGGACATCCGCAGGCCACCCCCTGCTCTTAGGCACAGCGACACAGCAATGGCGGAACCCGCGGCACCGTGCCAGACACGCCCCCGATCTCCGACGCTGGACATAACACACGAGGTCATCAGGGCGCTGGGACCCACAGACGGCGAAGGAGACCCCCCACAAGGGGACGCGGGCACGGACTCCGACCTGGAGGCATTACCAGAGCCCCCCGCGAGAGGCGCGCCTGCGGAACCTGCGCCGCCGGCGGGCAGCGTACCCGCGATCTGCCCCGCGTGGAAACGGGGCCACTGCACCGGCGAAGGCTGGTGCCCCAAACAGCACCCCCAGCCCGGCCCCGATGACGGAGCGCTGCCCGAGGTGAAACCCGCGGCCGCACCCGCCGCCCTACGCTACGGGGTGGCGCAGGGCTGGATCCTGGATGAGACCGCGCGCGGCAGCGTGAACATCCAGGAGGCCGTCGACCGAGTCACCCACGCGGGACAGGCGGCAGTGGCCTTGCACACCCGGGGCCGCCACGGCGGGCCCGCAGAGGGGATCATTGTGGAACTCTCGGGAATGGTGCTGGTCCTGGCGGCGGACATGGTCCGAGGGGTGCTCCACGCGTCCCGCGTGCGGCGGGCGTGCCCACAGTGGACCATCCAGGTGTACACCCCCCCGCAGGCGTGGCCCTTCTCCACGTGGGCGGTGCTCGCCGTCATGTGGCACCTGGCACCAGAGGATGCCCCCACAGGGACTGCGGAGGGCATCGCCCGGGACCTCCACACCTGGCCGGCCGACCAGGACTACCCCTGGCGCAGGCCCCGGGGCGGCCTCCCGGTGGCAGCCGCAGCAGAGGGGCTCAGCCTCGCGGCAACCCTCCAACGGCACCCCGACAAGCAGGCACGCCACTTCCTGCAGATGGGCACGGTCCCGGCAACCCCGCCAGACTCCGAGTGGCGATGGGACGCAGGGGTGGCGCAACCGCTGCCGGGCCCCTGGACCCTCCCGTTGTGGTACTTGCCCATGGGCACCTTGGCCCACGCCACCCAGGCTGTCAAGGGGGCTTTCCCGCAGCCGCTCCTCCCCGGCGTGGCCCTGCTCCGCAGCCTGCAGGCGGGGGCCGCCTGGGTACGGTGGAAGGAAGGAAAGGGGCGCTCGAGCCCCTATTTCCCCATGGTCCAGGGCCAGGCGCTGATCCACGCCGAGGGCATGGGGACCGTGGAATGGGGGGCGATCGTGCCCGGCACGGCAAGCAGGTGGATCACAGCGGCCGCCCCACAGCCCATGCGATCGCCGCCGGCGTGCCACCGCCTCCTACGGATGGTCCCCTCTTTGGCCCCCCAGCACGCCTTTACGAGGGACGTGTGGAAGGCCGTACTGAGCCACACCAGGGAGTGGCTAACGAACCCGGGTGCACGGTACCCGCCGGGACCAGTGCTCGAACAGCTCACGGCCCCCACACCCGGGGTCCTCCACGCCCTGCACAGGGCGTCGGCTCTCACGAAGCAGCTCAACGACGAAGTGCTGGACCTGGCGCTGGAGCCGCTGCGGGTGCTCTACCTGCAAACCCACATCCCATCCGCGGGCACGTCCAACCGCCTAGGCCGCCTGGGGTTGCAGCGCCGCGTCCAGGCCGTGCACCCAGGAGGCGTGGTGGAACAGTGGCTAACGCTCCGCAACCCGTCCACCGGGGAGGGCCACTGGTACCTGCACCAACTTCTCTTCCAACCACGGGCAGCCCCGAAACACCGCCGGCAAAACCCGTACCAAACGCACCCGGAGCGCCGAGGCGCGCAAAACTTCCCGCAGCCAGTCCCGCCCGCCCTCCCGCCGGGGCAGGACCCGGAGGCGCTACAGCAGGGCCCCCCGCTCGACACCGCCACCACGGTACAGCAAAGGGGAAGCGACGGCGCGGATGGTGCTGAGCCGGACTGCACGAACTGCGGAGCGGTGGCCTGGATGGCAGCCTGCAGGCACCTCGCCCGAGATACCACGGGGCTCCGGCAGTACAGACCGACGGACCGCACGGCGCTGGCGTCCGCCGTCCCAGCCGTCACCATGGGTCCCATGGCGGCGTGGCCGGCGCAGCTGCTGCACCACGTCCCCTGCCGCGTCACGCAGCCCCGCCGGCCGGCTGCGACGCACGCGCCGACGGCACCCCTCACCGGAGCAGCTATACGTCGTCGCGGCGGCGTTGCTAGCGGACGGCGGGGAGAGCTTCGTCCACCACCACGGCCCGGCGCAGATTGCAGGATGCATAGAAGGGCCTCAGCGCGATGCACCAGACATGTGGCATACCACACTCCGCGGGCGCAGCCGCGTCTGGGGTGCGGGCGATGGCACACACCCACCCGGGCCTAGGCAGGGGGAGACACTGGTGCTGCAGACGGCAGGCTACCAGGCCATCATACACGGCCACGCCAGAGGGTACCGGTCGCACGTCCTGGCCGGAGGCTGATGGACTGTCTGGCACAGCACCGCCAGGCAAGGGGCTTTCCCGCCCCTGCCCCACATCGACTGGCGACAGGGGCCCACCCAGGCCTACTATATGTCGGCGGACCCCTGGCCGCTGGCGGTCCTGCTACACACCGTCAGCGCCCCCAACAAGAGGCAGGAACCGGGATAGGTCAACCCCCCCGCACTGGTGTGGAGCCCCGACCAGGAGGATCATCTACGGGCCGTGTGGCAGGGAGACGCCATCAGGGCCACGGACGTCCCGGACCTCCACGCGGGGCCAATCACGCACGCCCGCCCAGCGGCTACCCTGGCGGTGGCCCAACGGGGACAGCAGAACCCGCAGTGGGTGGTCTGCATGTTCAGCCCGGCGTACGCGCACATCGTCGTCTGCGACCCCGAGCGCCGGCCGGGGCCCGAAGCCGTGATCCGCGTGGCAGACTGTACCCGCATGATCATCAAGGCGCTGCGGGAGGGCGAACACCACGCCCTCCTGCTCATGGTCATCCTGAAGGACAGCGCCCGGGCGGCGAGGCCGGGGGTGTGGCCGGCAGCAGCGCACCCCGCCGACCTAGAGCTCCAGCTGGCGGTCCCGACCGCAGTGTACCACTGGCTACAGGCCTTCCACGACCTGCGATGGAGGGGCAAGCCCGACCGCCAAATCGGCTCCATGCACTGGCAAACGTGGCTGCAAGCAGACGCGCAGCGCGATGTCATCCGGGGTCTCGGGCCCGCGCTCGCGACACGAGCCCTCGATGCGGCGGCCCCGGGCCGCACACTGGCGCCACACACGGTGCCACTGGCCAACCTGCCCTTCGAACCAGCGGCGGAGGGCGCCGTTTGGAAGTCGGTGCTGCTCCCCCCGGCGCGATGGGCCACGGAGCCGACGAAATGCCCCCTGTGTGCGGACAAGTACTACACAAGCGGGGCAATGCTGGAACACCTGGCGTGGCACGCGGTGCACGCTGCGGCCCCGGCGGACGACAAGGAGGCGGCCACCAACATCCTGCAAGGGAGGGCACGGAGGTCCCCATGGCACGCAGCCGACCACGCAGACGGAGATGAGGAGGCACCCGGAGCGGCCCCGGGGGCCGGCGGTGCGGCCCCACCAGGGTCCATGTCCATCCCCGCGGGGCTCGCCCCCCTGGCCCCCCTGGCTCCCCCGGTCCCCCGGGCCCCCCTGTGGGCCCCGCAGGGAACAGGCTCAGCGGATGCAGCGCACCCAGATGCCCTGGCTGCGCCGGCGAACCCGGCGGCGATGCCGATGCGGGATAGCTGACTCCAAGAGGACATGGCGGGCGACGCCTTGTGGCTCCTCTCGTGGAACCTGCGCAACGGCCTCGTGCCGCCAGACCGGTCCCTCCAGGCCACACTCCGGCGGCGCCGGGGGCCGGCGGCCTGCACCGACAAGGAGCACCTCATCACCGGCATGCTGCCCCAGGAGGGGGGCTTTGCCATCATGCTCCAGGAGACGGGGATCGCCACCCGGGTGCAGGAGATGCACGTGGCCGCGGAGCTCCGGGACAAGGGGTACACCGCCTTCTTCAGCAGCCGGCTGGCGGAGACGGGAGCCACCTCCACCTCGAGAGGGGGGGGCCTCCTCACCGCTGTCAGCAGCAAGTACGTGGCGGAGCACGAGGTGCTCAGTTTCACAGAAATTGTCCCCGGGAAGGCCGCGGCCCTGGAGATCTGCACGGACGGAGGAGGCCTCACCCTCATCAACGTCCACGGGCCGCAAGCAGGCAGCTCCCCGTGGGCGGGACGGGCGGCGTTCTGGGCCGACATACAAATGTATGCCACGGCACGCAGCCTCGGCGGGAGGCACCCGGTGGTCATCGCTGGCGACACCAACATCTACATGGTTGTCCCCGCCAACCCGGCCACGGAGCATTTCCGAGCAGGCTGGGAGGCCTGCGGTTTCCGAAGGGCCGTGGCAGGCGGCGAGGAGGACATGACCCCCACACTCCACCCGTCCCGGCACAGGGTGGACACCTTCCTGGTCAATGAGCCCCTCCTGCCATGGTCCCTGCGGGAAAGCGTCTGGGCTCGCGGTATGGCACACCCCCAGGTGGTCGGCTCGGACCACCTCCCGGTCCGCCCGGCCCTGCTGGGTCTCCTCAGCGCAGCGGGGCGTGCGGCGATGCCCACCCCCTACAGCCACACGGAGGGCCGCCTCCTCCCGTACGATGCCGAGGCCGCACCCGTCCAACACTGCCCATGGGCGGCGGTCACCGCCGCGCAGGATGAACCCTCCCTGGCGCCCTGACTGGGTCCCGCAGAGCAGCACGACTACGGGTCCATGCCCGCGGCCGCGGTGGACAAGGTGTTCGAACACCTCCACGCGACGCATGACGCCCTGGCGCGTGTGGTGGGACGCCGGCAGCCGTCCCCGGCGGGGACGGACCCGGCGGAGGGGGACCTCCCGGAGAGCGGAAAGCAGCTCCAGGCAGCGGTCCTCCGCTATGACACCCTGGCGGCGCGCGCGCCGGCAGCGTACCAGGCGGACGCGGCCAGGCATGGCATCCGGTCCGAGGCGGCGCTCCGGCTCACAGAGGAGCTGCAGGGTGTGTCGCCCGATTTCCGCCCGACCACACAGGGCCAGCTACAGGAGGAGCTGGAGAGGCAAGCAGCCGCCCTCGAGGAGGACATTCGCCAGCTCCGCGCCCTCCTGGCGGCAGACCGCAAGCGCGCCATCAAGGACTTCTGCAGCCGCCACGCCCCCGACATCGCCCAGCGATGGAAAGCCGTGCGGGGAGCCATAGAGGTAGAGGCCCCGGGCTCGTCAGGCCTCTGGAACGTGCGGGTCCCCAACACCCAAACGCTCCTCACGGAGGCCCACGACGTGATGTTCGCAGTTCGCGCCTTCTGGCGAGAACTGTATGACAAACGCCCGGTGGACCTCCCAGGCTTCCAGGCAGTCCTCGGCCGCCACGTCCCCCGGATCCCTGAGGGGGCCTGGACACAGGTCCAGCAGTACTCCATGCAGGACCTGAAGTCCGCCCTGGACAAGGCCGACGGCAAGGCCCCCGGTCCCAACCACGTGGAGGCCCGTTTCATCAAGGCCCTCCCAGCACCCGTACAGTGGCTCCTGGTCCATTCCTACCGGGCCATCCTCCGCGGCGCCCCGCCGCCGATGCACTGGAGGTAAGGTAAGGTAAGGTAAGTTGCTCGGGCGATCTCCAAACTCCAGCGTATCAGTGATCCCTACCTGTCCCTCGCAGCATCCCTTCCGGCTCGCGGGGTCACCGACACCCTAGCGCCTAGGACACTGCGTTCCGCCCCCACTGGGATTCGAACCGAGCACCTTTAGTTCAGGCGTCATGTGCATGACCGCTGAACTACGAGACCTTATCGATGCACTGGAGGGACGCGCACATCTGGCTCAGCCCCAAGGTACCGGGTCCTGCCAGACTGGACGACTACAGGGCCATAGCCCTGGGCCAGCTGAACATGAAGCTGCTCACGGGCCCCCTCACCCAGCGCATCACGGAAGTGCTCACACGGCACGGAGTGGTCAGCGACTGGCAGCAGGGGGCCCTCCCTGGCTCCAACACAGGCCCCCCGCTGTTCATGGCGCAGCGGCAGCTCCAGCGGGGAAGGCCCAACTACGTCTTCTCCTTTGACGCCCGCAAGGCCTTCGACACCGCCCCACACGGCGCCCTCCACCTCATCCTGCGCCACCTCTCCGTGCCGCCGGACGTCATCGACCTCCTGCTCTTCCTCCACACGTGCGCCAGGCTGCGCATCGTCACAGCACACGGGCTAACGCAGCCGATCTACATGCTACGCGGCGTCTGGCAGGGCAACCCCGAGAGCCCCCTGCTGTACGCGCTCCTCCTGGAGCCCCTGCTCAGGGCACAGGGGCACCGCCTGCGCCCGCCTGGAGGGGCCGAGCACGGCCTCATCCAGGCCTATATCGACGACCTGCTGGTGGTGGCCCACACGCTGCAGCATTTTGTCGAGGGCGTGGAGGCGGTGGCCGCGTACCTGGGGATGATGGGCATGGAGCTCAACCCCCGCAAGTGCGCCATGGCCACCACAGAGGGGGTCCCAGGCCTGCAGCTCCGCCTCTGCCCCCACCTGGAAAACCCGTTGCACTGGGTACCAGCGGCGGACTCCGTCCCCTACCTGGGACTCCAGCTGCAGCCGGACGGGGAGTTCTCCCTGCAGCGCAAGCACCAGCTACGCCTGGCAGCGGTGTACCACTGGTGCCTTAACACCCTCGCGCCACCGAAAGTGGTGCAGGACGTCATCCTGGCGATCCTCGGGGGGGTGACGCAGTACGTCGCCCCTTTCATCGCCGACGACTCCGACACTGCACGCCACCTGGACCACATCACGGTCCAGGTCGCGAAGGACAGGGCGCGGTACGCATTCGACGCCTCGCGGGACAGCCTGCAGGATGACCGGACCCTGGGGCTCACGCGGGTGCCCACACGGTGCCAGCAGGCAGCGGTGGCCCTCGTGGGTACACTCGTCCACCACCGCTCAACCCCCCTGCGCGCCGAGGTCACCAAGATGTTCTGGGAGATAGCCGGCGCGCACGGAATATGTCCCGAGGTGCACTACCCCGTCCCGGAGTTCGCAACTCTGGCGGGAGGCGACTGGGTCCACCGCACACCCCGGGCCCTGGCCGCCCTGGGAGTGAGGCTGTACAACCCCATCGCGTGCCCCAGGGCGGCCCATGTCCAACCACAGTCCCCGCCGGGCAACCTCGTCACGCTGCGCACCGCCAAGCTGCGACACCGCGACACGTGCCGCCTGACGGTGCCACACACCACGCCGTGGCATGGGCACCACGGGCCACGCCACCCCTTCCCCGACAACGACGATCCGTGGCAGACGGCGGTGCGGGAGTGCCTCAACCAATGCGCCTATGAACACCTCCACTATTGCTGCTGTGAGCAGGAGCCCACCTACCACCCCTGGGTGGCACGACGCCCTGGCCCACCTCTTCCACACCACCGGCACACGGGACCCCTGCCTGGGACTCGTCCACCCTACGAGGGCTAAGCAGGACGCCCACACCGGCCCACGGGTGACCCTGGACGGCCTGCACCTCCACGTCGGGGGCTACCGCCGCCGGGACGGCCTATCCCCCCCCACGCGGGGGGCGGCGTACCACCCGCCAGCAGCCCTCATGTACATCCTCCGCGACGTACTCGCGGAAAGCGAGCACCAAGAGCCTAACGCGGACGTGCAATGGCCAGAGCCCCTGCGCCCCCGGCCGCACGCGCCGACGCCGTTGTGGTTGGTGACCACGGACGACCAATGCACCCAAGCGACGGGGCAAGCGCAGCTCCGGGCCGAGTGGGTAATAGTGCAGGAGGGGGCAGGCCAGCCCGAACCCCGTGGGCTCCCCCTTGGCACCGCCCTGCTGGTGGCCACGGGGGTGCCGCACGACCCACACATGGCGGTACACGCGTCGGAGGACCAGCTTGAGGACGAGGGACACCTGGTGGTGCACCAGCGCGGGGGCCCGGCGTGGCTCAATGAACATGTGACGGCACTTCAGTCTTGGGCAAGCACGATCACCGGGGCGGAGATCCGGCTGCACGACCACCGGGCGATCAGCCCAGGCGACACCAGGGCGCTGAGCGTGGACCAACTGACCCCCAGCCACCCCGACGTCCGGTGGCACTCCGCCGACCTCAACGCGGGGTGGCTCAGCCCCACCGGATACTACTGGATCCCGGAGGCCTGGGGACACACCTCCTCTGACGCGTCCGGGGGCGGACCCTGCAGACACGCCACCAGCGTCGCTCTCGCCGCCGACCTCACCCGCACGTGGGCGGTGGCCATCTCGGACACGGTGCCCGACGGGGAGGGGCCTGCCGCCTCCCTCCCCCTACAATACGGTGCCCACCCACCATGGGTCCACACGGTGGACGCCGAAGTCATCCTCCACCTCCTGCGGCACGCAGATCGCGAGCGGACCACGGGGGTCCCCGCGGGCGCAGCAAAGGTGGTCAACCAGATGCCCCTGAGGTGGCTCCGGGACAGCCTGTACGCGCAAGGGCAACACGCCGGGCACCCGTTCTTGTACGTCCGAGCCACCTCGCACCACAGTGATGCCCTACTGCACAAGGCGGACTGGGCGGCATCCCAGGACACCGTCCTGCAGAACACGCCCCCGGACCCTGGCCACGCCCAGCTCATCGTCGCCGGCCGTGACGGCCATCTCGATCTACGGCCCCCCACGATGCGGGTGCTCGGCGAGGTCGCGCAAAGGGCGCAGACAGACCATGCGCTGACGCACCGGGGACACACACCTTTGGGCGCGGCCCATGCCACGGCCTATGTCCACGCCCGGGACATCACCGCGACGGCCACCAACCGCCGGGCGCTGCGGGCCCGAGACGGCCACACGCCGGTGCAGCGCAGGCTCCGCGTCCGGAAGGAGCGGCTCTCCGGCGTCGCCATCGTCCCACAACCGTGCCTTTTATGCGGCGGCCCGGAGGAGACCCCGGTGCACATGCACGTGGGATGCGCCCACTCACGGCTCCTCTGGCCCCACTACCGCCAGGCGGTACACGAGGCGGCCCGCCAAATTCCACCTGGGGACAAAGCCCTGTGGGTGGCCTCGTGGCGCTCCGCAGGCGCCACATGGACGGAGGTGTTCTGCTCCGGACTGGTGCCCGAGGACGCAGAGGCGCAGCTCCGCGCCATAGCCCGATACAACCCGCCAGGAGGGACCCTGTGGACGATTTCCTCCACCACATGCTCTGGCTGGGGGACTTCGCATGGGAGCTTCGCAACCACCGGCTGAACTCCTCCGCGAGCCCCAGAGCGCGGCGGCCCGGGCACACCGGTGGCTCACTGCGGCGGAGGGCGACCACCCTCTCCCTCCCCCGCGCCCCGACAAGGACTTCGTAGCCTCCCTCCGTGTCGTGAATGGCACTCTGGAGTGCCCGCCCCAAGAGAGCCCCCACCCGTACCAGGACCTCGGACAGGACTCGGGGCACCTACAAGACGCCCTCTTCCCGCCGTGGATCATCGGGCGCGGCTCCATGACCGCATGGGAGGCACGCATCGTGGGTGAGGAGTGGGCGCGCGAGTGGAGCCGGTGGTGCGCCGCCACGCGCGCCCCGGAGACCCCTGCGCAACGATACGCCGCCATCCCGCTCCATGGATGGGGGCCGGACACCCGGCCGAGACCCACCATGATCCGCGGGGTGGGGCCTGACCACCCGTGGGACGCGGCGACGGGGGAATGGCTGCAGGCGGCCCCGGGGCCGTAAACGGGATGGACTGGGGACGTATCCTCACTCGTCAGGACACCTGTCCCGCCCCGCATCGTCCAACGTACTCCGGGCTACGGAGATACGCACGTGGGGACACGCTGCGGCCACTGTCCGGTGGCACCCCCCAGAGGACGGGGCCGCCCAACTCGCCGTGGCGCACTTCAAAGCTGGGGGGCGGGTATACGACGACGCCCTGTCCTGGCTGGGCGACACCCAGGGGCCCTTGCTCCTCATGATCCCCACCGGCATTGCAGCCGCGCTGCGCCAGGAGCTAGACGGCTGCGAAGGGCTGCGAGTGGGGTGGGAGGCGGTCGCGGATGGCACCCTGCTGGCCCTCCTCCACAGAGACACCGCGAACGGCTGCTGATGGGATGCGCTGACGCCCCATCTCACCGGGCGCCACGTGTACATGGCGAGCCCCCCCCCGGGGGCACCCCCGCCCGGCGTGGGACAACCTCATCGCCGCCTTCCACGACCACGGGATCCTCCCCGACGACACGTGGCAGGAGGTCCAGCGGAAGACGCTTGGCAAGGACTACCGGCGCCGCGTCCGCGCCCGCCTGCTGGAGATCCGGGACCCCCTCCGACAGAGGTGGGACGACCTCTGGCTCCGCCATCTCGACCCTTGGTCGCCGCCCTCCCACCTCCCACACACCTGCCTACTCTGCGGGGAATGTGACACGGTGTCCTCCGCAGCGTCGACAGGCGCCAACAGGTGCGCACGGTGCGCCCAGGTAGCCGCGTGCCCCTGGCCCGAACCTCCCGCAGGCCCGCGCAGGCGCACAGAGGAGGAGGCCCTGCGCCGGCGCATCGAGGGGGCACACACCCCCTCGCACGAACGAGCGGGCCCCGCGGGAGCTGCCCTTCTGTGGATCCACATGCACCTGCGGGACCCCACATCCGTTGCGCACCTGTGGCACGTGTTCGCACCCTAACCCCCACCCGCCGCCGCCCTTTGCAGAGCCTGCAGCACCATGCCCGGCCGACGGGGAGATGGGCCGGGACACACCAGGGCCCGCCGCAGAGCGCAGGAGGCGGCCGTCCGGGGCCTGGTGGCGGACGCGGTGGCAGAGGCACACGAAGCGCTCGTTGCCGCACGGTGTGACCCGGCGGGCAGTGCGAGGGCCTTCTTCAACGAGACCGCCCTCCCGGCCGTCCGCGGCCTGAACGGAGCGGGGGCTTCTACGCTGCTCCCGGCAATGCACCGGATCGTGAACGCCGTCCAGCCAGGGCTCATCAGCCCAGAGGCGGCCCTCTACGGGCACTGGATGGACTGGCGCGAGTCCGATCGGTCGGGCCGGCCCCTGTCCATGGGGGACACCCTGCGTCTGACGGGAGCAGGGTCTGCCATGTCCCTCCGCAGCAGCGCCCCAGCCCTGCTGCACGCCCTCAGGACGCGCTACCCCGGGGACGCGGCCCCGTCCCTTAACCAGGCGCGGGCCACGTACCCGGGAGGAGTGTCCGAGCTGGATGCGGCGCTCCACCTTCTACACCCGCCGGACGAGGACCTGGAGGTGGGCGAGGTCACGGTGCTCGTGGAAGGCGCGGACGAGGCGTCCGCCCCCCCCCGGCCGACCAACCCGGTGTACGACGGCACCAGGCCTACCCCCCCGTACGCCACTGTCTGCGAGGCGTTCCCGGGGGAGCCCACGTGGTGCCCCGCCCTCCCGCCGGCGACGCACGCGCCCCGCGGCTGGGCTAACCCAGACCTGTCCCCCCCCCTCTCCAGAACAAGGGGTGCCCACCACAGGGGGCAGGTCCTCTGGCAAGAGTGCCCTGGCACCCCCCTGCTCCTCCTCGTCGTCGCGACCCGCGGGGACCCGGAACGGGTCCTGGGGATCACCCCCACCCACCTCTATGGGGCAACACCCGTACTCCGCCCCCCCCTCCCGGCGCCCGCGGCGCGGGACGGAGTACACACCTTCCTGCGAACACAGGAGGTCACCGCCGTTACGGGGGTCCACCTGGTGCGGCTCCCCCCGACACCGCCCGACGACCCCCGGGGGCCCAGGGCCCAGGGCCCCGCCCCAGACTGGGAGCTATGGCGCGACGCGTGGGCCGCGTGGCTCCCCCGCGTCCCCTCCCAGTGCCGGTGGATGGCCGCAGGCCGCTGGCCGTGCGGGGCTGACGCCACAGCCGGCCCCCCACCCCCTCCCCCCCTCCCCCCCGCAGAGCACCACACGGCACTGCCCACGGCACGGCACTGATGGACCAGGAGGTAGTGGGAAGGGCGCGCCTGCCACCACGCATGCCTACCAGGGTAACAGTGATGGCAGACTCCGATGGCTCCCCCCAGCGGGACGACCGCCACCACCGCCGGTCCCGCTCCCGCTCCCCCGTCCCCCCGGAGTGGACGGGAACGACCCTCGCGGAGCGCGAGGAGCGGAGGCTGGCGGAGGCGGCGGTGCTGGTCGGGCCGCTGCCGCCGGCCCGAGGGGCCTGAGCCAGCCGAGATGACCGCCTCCGCCGCCCAAGCAGCCAGCCCCGCCGCCCCGCCCCGGGAAGGGGCCCCGGACGCGCAGGAAGCTGGGACCGCAGCCCCAGCGAGCCACCCCGCGGCCCCGACCACGGCCCCCGGCACGCCGCCAACACGGGTGGCAACCCCAGCGCAGGAACCGGACGCATCGCCGAGGGCTGCCGCAGCCGCAGAAGAGAGCAAGAAGGGCGCGCGAGGGATTGCGACCGCGGCCCCGGCAGGCCGCACCACCGCCTCGGCCGACCACGCCGCGACCCCCAGCACGCCGCGAAAGCGGGGGGCGGACCCCGCACGGGCCACGGGCGCCTCGTCGGTGTCCGCCACAGCAGCGAAGAAGAGCGAGGACGGCGCGCGAGGGGCTGCAGCCGCGACCCTGGCGGGCCGCGACACCGCCTCGGCCGACCAAGCCGCGATCCCCAGCACGCCGCGAAAGCGGGGGCGGACCCCGCACGGGCCACGGGCGCCTCGTCGGCGGCCGCCACAGCAGCGAAAGAGAGCGAGGAGGGCGCGCGAGGGGCTGCGGCCGCGACCCCGGCGGGCCGCGACACCGCCTCGGCCGACCACGCCGCGATCCCCAGCACGCCGCGAAAGCGGGGGGCAGACCCCGCACGGGCCACGGGCGCCTCGTCGGCGGCCGCCACAGCAGCGAAGGAGAGCGAGGAGGGCGCGCGAGGGGCTGCGGCCGCGACCCCGGCGGGCCGCGACACCGCCTCCGCCGGCCACGCCGCGACCCCCAGCACGCCGCGCAAGCGAGGGAAGAACCCCGCACGAGCCACGGACGCCTCGCCGGCGGCCGCCGCAGCAGCAGCAGTGGGCAGGAAGAGCGCGAAGTACCGCGCCGACGCCAACCCCACCCACACCCAGACCAGCCCCCCCAAGCTGTTCCTCCCCAAGCCCTTCCCCCCGGGGCGGGAGCGGCACGTCTGCCCCCCGGCGCGCGAGCGCTCGCCGCCAGGCGTCACGCTGCCGCAGCTGCAAAGGCAGCGGGACGGCCGGGGAGTGGTCCAGGAAGGGCGCAGCAGCGGGGGGGAGCAGAGCGCAGGCAGCGGACGACGCGACTCGGGGCAGGGGGCCGGGAAGGGGCCAGGGCACGGGAAGGGCGCGCAGGGGCACGGGCAGGGAGCCCCGGTGCAGGGGGCAGGGAGAGGGGAGGTGGGAGAGCGGGCGGGCCAGGGCGTGGGGGACGTGAGGCGGGACCCGCGACACGGGCAGGGGGCTGGGAAGGGGCCCAAGGGCAAGGGCAAGGGCGCCGCGGGCCCCAATGGACAGGCGGGACGGGGCATGGGAGCCCAAGGGGGAGGACGGGACGGAGGGAGGGGGGCAGAGGGCGGGGCGCCCCCGCAGCCGGACGTGCAGCCGGTGAGGTGCATCCCCCCGGCATCCAACAGATGCCGGCGCACCACACCCACCACCACCACCACCACCACCACCACCACCTCTACAACATCGACCCTGACGCCGGCGAGCTCGTCCCCCCCCAACCCCCACGACCCAAGCACCAGCCAGCCCCCCCCCGCGCCGAGGGCGGAGCCGGCGCGGATGGCCTCGGCGGAGGGGGGGCGGGGCGCGGCATCGGCGCCGCAGGCGCAGGGGCAGCGAGGGGGGCCGGCAGGGGGGGCAGAGGAGGGCCGGCCATGGGACCGGGACTGGGGCGCGGTCCCGGACCCTCTTGGGGAAGAGGCCCTCCCCCTGGTGGGGGAGGTGTACAGGTGGTTGTGCTGGGCCAACCAGGGGACCTCCAGGAGATCCAGGAACCGGCCCTTCGATGCCGTGCTCCTCCGGAGAGACGGAGGAAACGGAGAGGTACCACCGGGGGGTTGGGCAGCCCCAGAGGACCATGAGGGGGTCCTCAGGTCAGTGATCCGGGCGGCTTGGCCCGACAGGGAGCCGACGTGGCCGGCCTTCCTGGAAGGGGGAGCGGTGCTCCGCATCACGAATACAGACGCCGACAACTGGCTCCCCCGGGCTTTGAGCAGCGCCCTCGCCCACTGGCGCTACCGCCGGCACAACCCGCCGCCGCCACGGCCCCAGCCCCCACACAAGCGGCGGCGCAGGTGATGGCCCAGACGGCGGATACGAGAGAGTGGGGGGGGGGGGCTGGGCCCCCCGACCCCCGCCCCCCCCACGATACGGCACGGCGCAAGAGAGCGTGCCAACTCCCGCGGGAGGGAGTGCGGAGACAACGAGCGCGGGGGGGAACGTGCTGCCCCGCAGCCCGCTAACCACTGACCGCTAACCCTCACGGCCACCCCCGGCCGGCCAGCGCCGCGCGACAACGGCCGGGGGGACGAGGGGCCCCAGCGAAGGCCTGCACGGGGATCCGGCTCTAGGTAGAGGGGGGCAGGGGAAGAGCGCGACCCCGCAGCCGATGGCTGGCCCCCGGGGCCAGGACTGCCATGCCGCCCCCCCCCCCCCGGCCGTCAGGAGGCGTCGCCAGGAGACCGAAGGGCCCCCCCCACTCCCCCCCCCCCCACTCCCTCCCACACAGGCCCGAGAGCGGGCAGGAGGGCGGCCCCCCCACCCCACCCACACCCCCGCACCCACCCCAGCCTGGGAGCCACAGGCGCGGCCCTCCGCCCCCCCAGGTCCGGGGGGGCGCCCCCCCCCCCAGAAGGGACGGCGGCTGGACCTGCTCCAGCGAACGCACACCGGCGTGCCGGAGCAACGCGCACAACAGAACAGGAAGGAGGCCGCGCCCCACATGACCCTCCCGTAACCACAGCCCACACAGGGATGACAGAGGGGGGGTTCAGGTCTGCTGGGGCCCCCGGGGGAGCAGTCCACGGGCCGCCCCTCACCCCCCCCCCCCACCCCGGGGCGGCACTTCAGCCCCGACCGCACGCGCACGCCGGGAGGGAACGCGCCGGCGACACGGAGGGGGCCAGGATGGAGTACCGCAGGCCGCCGCCCGGAAGGAGAGCAGGGAGGCCGCGGCGCGACACCCCCCCCCCCCGCCCCCCCACTGGCCCGCAAGCCGCGGGGGCCCCGGCCCCCACCCCCCGAGGCAGGGGGGATGGTCCCCCCCCGCCCGAGAGAGGAGCCGGAGCGCGACCCGCCCCCCCGCCCCAGCCGCCGGCTCCCATGGGGGCCACGAAGAACAAGCGAGCCCACGCCTGCGCACCAGGACGCCGCACAGATCGTACCCAGAGAAGCCGGGTGAGCACGAACCGGAGTGGTATGGGGGGCCACGCCCCCTATGGACAGCACAACGCCAGTGACGCCCGCTTTGTTGCCTGCCCAGGGAAGGCAGAGGGACGGAATGAGGCAGAGCGACCCCCCGCCCTACAGGCCCCGCCCTGGCCGCACAACCGGGGGGTACGGGGCACGCCCCCCCCCCCCCCCCAGCCCGCCCCCCAGCATATGAAAGCCACGGAGTCGCCCCGCGGCGCGCATCCCCCACAGGAACGGAGCAGGGCCCCCACACCCGCACGCCCGCGCCCACAACACGTGGGTCGCGGACCCCGACAGCCCGCCCAGTGGACGGACAGTCGGAGGAGGGGGGGCGCATGACCCCAGACGCCCCACGCAACGGTAGAAGGCACCCCCCCCGGGGACGCCCTGCCGCCACCCCCACAACCCCAAGCCAGGTAGGGGGGATCCAGGACCGGACCGCCCCCCCCCAAGCACGCCAGACGGAGCAAGGGGCCGGGGCAGGACACGCGGAGGGGCACGGACCACGTGGAACGGCCCTACCAGCGCCCAGTGCCGGGACCACGCGAGATGCGCACGCCAAACCACCCAGCGGGGGGGGGAGCGGACACCGCGAGCGCACACACACGAAAGGGACACGCCGGGACTACCGGAAGGGCAACTGGACCGAGCGCGCGAAACGCACAGACCGTGTGGAATGGCGTACCAGCGAGCGAGGGTAAGAAACACCCGGACAGGACGGCCCGCCACACGCAGCGCGGAACACGCGGAGCGGGGAGGGGGAAACGAAAGAGACACGACGCCAGGTACCGGCCCGAACCACCCGAACCGGCCGCGAGCGCCGCGCACACACAGACGGGGCACTGCACCCTCCAAGGCAGTAGTGGCGCACAGCGCCACGCCCCAACCCCTAGGCTCGGCAGCCTCCGCGCCAGCCCAAGGGGGTCCCACTGGCGACAAGCCAGTAGCACGGGCCCCGCAGCGCCGGCGCTCCGGGCGACCACGCATTAGGGGGGCGACACAGTGGGTAAGCGCCCGCAGCCACGGCTGCGAATAGATGCACTGACCGGGGAGTGGCGAAACGGAGAAGCCGGGGAAGGACGGGGCTCCGAGCTCTGTGAACCCGGGGGACTCCGCCACCAGGCAGGAGGTGCGTCTTGGAGGGCCCCCCACTAGGACCCGGTGGGGACGATATCACCTGGCCCGACCAGGTGGCCCCCCGGGGCCGAAAGGCGTCTAGTACCCGCAAAATCAAACCTCAAACCTCAAACCTTGCGGGCCGGCGTTGCTCGCTGTGGGGGTGGCGGAAGGGCATCCCCGGGGGGGGTACCTGCCACCGTTGTGAGGGGCGTCTGGTGTCAGGCGCTGTCCCTCCCCCGGCCGCCCGTCCTCTGGAGCGGGCAGCCAGGGTTCTGCGACCCGTGTGTCCCGGATGCGGTCGGTGCGGGCGTGGGGACCCAGCACCGGCCCCACAGCGTGCGCCCTTGCGGGCCGGCGTTGCTCGCTGTGGGGGTGGCGGAAGGGCGTCCCCGGGGGGGGTGCCTTCCACCATTGTGAGCAGCGTCTGAGGTCAGGCGCTGTCCCTCCCCCAACTGCCCGCCCACTGGGCGGGCTGTTGGGGTCCGCCACCCATGTGCTGTGGGCGCGGGTGTGTGGATGTGGGGGCCGGACACTGTCCCCTTGGCCTGCTTGCCCTGTGGGGGCTGCGTGCCGGGGGGGTGGTCGGGGGCCGTCCCCTGGGGGGGGTGGCCTGCCACCGTTGTGAGGGGCGCCTGGTGTCAGGCGCTGCCCCTCCCCCGGCCGCCCGTCCTCTGGAGCGGGCAGCCAGGGTTCCGCGGCCCGTGTGTCCCGGGTGCGGTCGGTGCGGGCGTGGGGACCCAGCACCGGCCCCACAGCGTGCGCCTTTGCGGGCCGGCGTTGCTCGCTGTGGGGGTGGAAGAAAGGCCTCCCCGAGGGGAGTGCCTGCCACCGTTGTGAGGGGCGTCTGGTGTCAGGCACTGTCCCTCCCCAGGCCGCCTGTCCTCTGGAGCGGGCTGTTGGGGTCCGCCACCCACGTGGTGTGGGCGCGGGTGTGTGGGTGTGGGTGCCCAACAGTGTCCCGTTGGCCTGCATGCCCTGTTGGGGCTGCGTGCCGCGGGGGTGGTGGGGGGCCGTCCCCGGGGGGGGTGGCCTGCCACCGTTGTGAGGGGCGCCTGGTGTCAGGCGCTGTCCCTCCCCCGGCCGCCCGTCCTCTGGAGCGGGCAGCCGGGGTTCCGCGGCCCGTGTGTCCCGGGTGCGGTCGGTGCGGGCGTGGGGACCCAGCACCGGCCCCACAGCGTACGCCCCTGCGGGCCGGCGTTGCTCGCTGTGGGGGACGCGGAAGGGCGTCCCCGGGGGGGGTGCCTGCCACCGTTGTGAGGGGCGTCTGGTGTCAGGCACTATCCCTCCCCCGGCCGCCCGTCCTCTGGAGCGGGCAGCCAGGGTTCCGCGGCCCGTGTGTCCCGGGTGCGGTCGGTGCGGGCGTGGGGACCCAGCACCGGCCCCACAGCGTGCGCCTTTGCGGGCCGGCATTGCTCGCTGTGGGGGTGGCGGAAGGGGGTCCCCGAGGGGGGTGCCTGCCACCGTTGTGAGGGGCGTCTGGTGTCGGGCACTGTCCCTCCCAAGGCCACCCGTCCTCTGGAGCGGGCTGTTGGGGTCCGCCACTGACGTGGTTTGGGCGCGGGTGTGTGGGTGTGGGGGCGCAACAGTGTCCCGTTGGCCTGCATGCCCTGTTGGGGCTGCGTGCCGCGGGGCTGGTGGGGGGCCGTCCCCGGGGGGGGTGGCCTGCCACCGTTGTGAGGGGGGCCTGGTGTCAGGCGCTGTCCCCCCCCCGGCCGCCCGTCCTCTGGAGCGGGCAGCCGGGGTTCCGCGGCCCGTGTGTCCCGGGTACGGTCGGTGCGGGCGTGGGGACCCAGCAGCGGCCCCACAGCGTGCGCCCCTGCGGTCCGGCGTTGCTCGCTGTGGGGGTGGCGGAAGGGCAACCCCGGGGGCGGTGGCCTGCCACCGTTGTGAGCGGCGCCTGGTTTCAGGCGCTGTCCCTCCGCCGGCCACCCGTCCTCTGGAGCGGGCAGCCGGGGTTCCGCTGCCCGTGTGTCCCGGGTGCGGTCGGTGCGGGCGTGGGGACCCAGCAACGGCCCTACAGCGTGCGCCCTTGCGGGCCGGCGTTGCTCGCTGTGGGGGTGGCGGAAAAGCGTCCCCGGGGGGGGTGCCTGCCGTCGTTGTGAGGGGCGTCTGGTGTCAGGCACTGTCCCTCCCCCGGCCGCCCGTCCTCTGGAGCGGGCAGCCAGGGTTCCGCGGCCCGTGTGTCCCGGGTGCGGTCGGTGCGGGCGTGGGGACCCAGCACCGGCCCCACAGCGTGCACCCTTGCGGGCTGGCATTGCTCGCTGTGGGGGTGGCGGAAGGGCGTCCCCGGGGGGATGCCTTCCACCATTGTGAGTGGCGTCTGAGGTCAGGCGCTGTCCCTCCCCTGACTGCCCGCCCACTGGGCGGGCTGTTGGGGTCCGCCACCCACGTGCTGTGGGCGCGGGTGTGTGGATGTGGGGGCCGGACACTGTCCCCTTGGCCTGCTTGCCCTGTGGGGGCTGCGTGCCGGGGGGATGGTCGGGGGGGGGAGGCCTGCCACCGTTGTGAGGAGCGCCTGGTGTCAGGCGCTGTCCCTCCCCCGGCCGCCCGTCCTCTGGAGCGGGCAGCCAGGGTTCCGCGGCCCCTGTGTGTCCCGGGTGCGGTCGGTGCGGGCGTGGGGACCCAGGACCGGCCCCACAGCGTGCGCCCTTGCGGGCCGGCGTTGCTCGCTGTGGGGACGGCGGAAGGCCGTCCCCGAGGCGGGTGCCTGCCACTGTTGTGAGGGGCGTCTGGTGTCAGGCACTGTCCCTCCCCCGGCCGCCCGTCTCCTGGAGCGGGCTGTTGGGGTCCGCCACCCACGTGGTGTGGCCGCGGGTGTGTGGGTGTGGAGGCCCAACACTGTCCCGTTGGCCTGCATGCCCTGTTGGGGCTGCGTGCCGTGGGGTTGGTGGGGGGCCGTCCCCGGGGGGGGTGGCCTGCCACTGTTGTGAGGCGCGCCTGGTGTCAGGCGCTGTCCCACCCCCGGCCGCCCGTCCTCTGGAGCGGGCAGCCAGGGTTCCGCGGCCCGTGTGTCCCGGCCGCGGTCGGTGCGGGCGTCGGGACCCAGCACCGGCCCCACAGCGTGCGCCCTTGCGGGCCGGCGTTGCTCGCTGGGGGGGTAGCGGAAGGGCGTCCCCGGGGGGGGTGCCTTCCACCATTGTCAGGGGCGTCTGAGGTCAGGCGCTGTCCCTCCCCCGACTGCCCGCCCACTGGGCGCGCTGTTGGGGTCCGCCACCCACGTGCTGTGGGCGCGGGTGTGTGGTTGTTGGGGCCCAACACTGTCCCCTTGGCCTGCATGCCCTGTGGGGGCTGCGTGCCGCGGGGGTGGTGGCAGGCCGTCCCCCGGGGGGAGTGGCCTGCCACCGTTGTGAGGAGCACCTGGTGTCAGGCGCTGTCCCCCCCCCCGACCGCCCGTCCTCTCGAGCGGGCAGCCAGGGGTCTGCGACCCGTGTGTCCCGGGTGCGGTCGGTGCGGGCGTGGGGACCCAGCACCGTTCCCACAGCGTGCGCCCTTGCGGGCCGGCGTTGCTCGCTGTGGGGGTGGCGGAAGGGCGTCCCCGGGGGGGGGTGCCTTCCACCATTGTGAGGGGCGTCTGAGGTCAGGCGCTGTCCCTCCCCCGACTGCCCGCCCACTGGGCGGGCTGTTGGGGTCCGCCACCCATGTGCTGTGGGCGCGGGTGTGTTCGTGTGGGGGCCCAACAATGTCCCCTTGGCCTGCATGCCCTGTGGGGGCCGTGCACCGCGGGGGTGGTGGGGGGCCGTCCCCGGGGGGGTTGGCCTGCCAGCGTTGTGAGCGGCGCCTGGTGTCAGGCGCTGTCCCTCCCCCGGCCACCTGTCCTCTGGAGCGGGCAGCCAGGGTTCTGCGACCCGTGTGTCCCGGGTGCGGTCGGTGCGGGCGTGGGGACCCAGCACCGGCCCCACAGCGTGCGCCCTTGCGGGCCGGCGTTGCTCGCTGTGGGGGTGGCGGAAGGGCGTCCCCGGGGGGGTCCGCCTTCAACCATTGTGAGGGGCGTTTGAGGTCAGGCGCTGTCCCTCCCCCGACTGCCCGCCCACTGAACGGGCTGTTGGGGTCCGCCACCCACGTGCTGTCGGTGCTGGTGTGTGGGTGTGGGGGCCCAACACTGTCCCCTTGGCCTGCATGCCCTGTGGGGGGTGCATGCCGCGGGGGTGGTGGGGGTGGAGGGCTGTTCCCGGGGGGGTGGCCTGCCACCGTTGTGAGGGGCGTGTGGTGTCAGGCGCTGTCCCTCCCCCGACCGCCCGTCCTCTGGAGCGGGCGGCCAGGGTTCTGCGACCGGTGTGTCCCGGGCGCGGTCGGTGCAGGCGTGGGGACCCTGCACGGGCCCCACGGCGCGCGCCCTTGCGGGCCGGCGTTGTGCGTCCTGGGAGTGGCAATAGGGCGTCCCCGGGGGGGTTGCCGTCCGCCGTTGTGAGGGGCCTCTGGGGTCAGGCTCTCCCCCTCCCCCGGCTGCCCGCCCTCTCGGCGGGCTGCCGGAGCTCGCTGACCACGTGCTGTGGGCGCAGGTGTGGGTGTGTGCGGTGTGTGTGGTGTCTGTGCGGTGCGTGTCGTGGTGCGCGGTGCCGCTTTTCTCTTGTTCCTCTTGTGCTCCCCTCTCCGGTGCTTCGGTGCGGTGTTGTGCTCGCCGTGTGCCTGCCGTGCCCCCTTCCCTGCGCGCGTCCCTTGCTCGGCTGCTGGCTACCCCCTGTTTCTTTCGTGCCTTCGTTGCTCTTTACCCTTTCCTCCACCCTTCTCCCTGGCATACACTTTTTCCCTGCCTCCGCTCTGGTGCGTGTCTCGGTCTTTTTCCTTGCCGGCTCGTCGTTCTCTCTCCTTGGGCCTTCTCCTCTGGACCTGTGAAGGGAAAGGGTGCAAACGGGCGTGCGGCGGCGGGGGTTTTGTCGTGCCATGGCACCTTGTCATTGCCATCCTCGGTTGGTCTCTTACTCTTACGGTGGTGTGGTATGTTACCTACTTATGCCTCGTATGCGTTCTCCCCTCTCCTATTTCTTACCGTGTTGTGCTTGTTACGGCGTATTTTAGCGTGCGTTGTTTGGCTTAGGTTTATATCCTACTTGCACTTGACACGGCTCCACACACCTCTTTGGCCACCTTTGTTCGTTGTCCGTCCCGCGCGGCGTGACATGCAACATACTTGCGAGGGAGACAAACTTTGATCAATCTTGCTTTTTCCTCCTAATCTTAGAGTCCTAATCCTCTTCATCTTAGAGTGAAGCAAGGTGTGGGAAGAAGCGAAGCACAAGCGAGACACGACGCTTTGCATAAGTGTGTGTGTTCTAATCAGTGCAACACAAAGGGTGGTTGTGCTGTAAGAGAGTGTTGTCACGGTTGCCCCGCATTGCACTGCAGGGCAGGACCGTTAGCCCCCCGTGACAACCACTCCCTGGCCGATGGCCATCTGTTTCTTCTGGTCTCGGTTGGTGGCGCGGGCCGGGCGCTCGTTGCTTCTCTCGTGTGCGCGGCGTGGCACCACATGGTAACATACTTGCTCCTTGCTCCTTGCTCCTTTCCCTCCTTATTTTTTCGTGTGATGTGTGTTTTTGTCGCCGTTATGCTCCTTGCGTGGGTGTAACATACTTATCTCACCGGCATCTTTGTGTGTTCCGTGTGTCGCGGCGGCGTTGTGCTCCCTATGCAAACGGGCATGCGGCGGCGGGGGTTTTGTCGTGCCATGGCGGCTTGCCATTGCCATCCTCGGTTGGTCTCTTACTCTTGCGGTGGTGTGGTATGTTACCTACGTATGCCTCGTACGTGTGCTCCCCTCTCCTATTTCTCACCATGTTCTGCTTGCTACGGCATATTTTAGCGTGCGTTGTTTGGCGTAGGCTTATATGCTACTTGCACTCGACACGGCGCCACACACCTCTTTGGCCACCTTTGTTCGTTGTCCTTCCCGCGTGCGCGGAGTGACATGTAACATACTTGCGTGGCTCCCTCTTTACCCACCTCTTTTCATGTTTGGCGTGTTCCGGCCCCGTTGTACCCCCTATGCAAGTGGGCGTGTTGGGGCGGGCCTTTCGCACGCATGTGTGCACACTTGCGGTATGCCTCCACCATGGCGCGGTTTATACCGTACACTTGCCTCCTTGCCATCGTTTTGTGTATTGTGTTTGGTACGGCGTTATGTATGGCGATATGCGCTATGGCGATATGCATGGCGTGGCACATAACATACTTGTTTTTCAGCAGCCGGGGGCATTGTTGTTGCTTGTGTGTGTTATTCTTGCACCCAGCACCTCTTTGGTCACATTTGTTCGTTGTCCTTCCCGCGTGCGCGGCATGACATGCAACATACGTGTGCGGCTTCCCTCTTACCCACATCTTTTCGTGTTTCGCGTGTTACATCGCCGTCGTACTCCCTTTGCAGGTGGGCTTGCAATGCATGGTCTCATACTTGCGGTACATCTCCACCGTGGCGCGGTTTGTTACATACTTGTTCTCTCCTTGTCTACATCTTACCGTGTTGTGCTTGTTACGTCGTTTTTTAGCGTTAAGCGGCATATAACATACTTGTTTTTCGGCGGCCGGTGGCGTTGTTGTTGTTTGTGTGTGTCTTGTTTCAGCGCGCACACAAGTCCCTAGCGCCTAGGGCACGCACTTTGCTAGGTGGTATGGTGCAAGCAACGCTCAGCTTCTTCGCCGTCGCGACTCTATTGTTCTTCTTTTTTTGTAAGTGTCCTAAAGTTTGCGACCTCGCCAAACAGCGGCGTAAAATGTTTGGGGGGGTGCCTGAGGTCGGAAAAGAAGATTTTTCGCTTTATTTCATCTGCCTGTGCGTCTTTTTCTTGGTTTTTGTTTTCTTCTGCTGCGCTGTGGGCGCGCGTCCCCGGGGTTTCAGGCAATACAGGCCAACAGACCGCGAGGTGGTGGCGTCCACGGTTGCGGCTGTCACCATTGGACCCGTGGCGGCGTGGCCGGCACAGCTGCTGCCCCACGTCCCCTGCTGAGACACGCAGCCCCACCAGCCAGCCGCAACGCACACGCCGACAGCACCCCTCACGGCAGGGCAGCTGTACGTCGTCACGGCGGCGCTGCTGGCAGACGGCGGGGAGAGTTTTGTCCACCACCATGGCACGGCGCAGATCGCGGGAAGCATACAAGGGCTGCAGCGCGACGCCCCACCCGTGGCACGCCACACTCCGCGGGCGCATCCGAGTCAGGGTCGCGGGCGGCGGCGCACCCCCTCCCGGACCTCAGCAGGGGGAGGCACTGGTGCTGCAGGCGGCAGGCTACCAGGCCATCCTGCTTGGTCCTGCCGGGGGGTACCGGTCGCACATCCTGGCCGGGAGCCGCTGTACCGTGGCAAGGGGCATTCCTGCCCCAGCCCCATGTCGACTGGCAGCAGGGGCCCACCCAGGCCTACTATATGTCGGCGGACCCCTGGCCGCTAGCAGTCCTGCTACACACCGTCAGCGCCCCTAACAAGAGGCAGGAACCGGGGTGGGCGAACCCGCCCGCACTGGTCTGGGGCCCCGACGAGGAGGAGCATCTACGGGCCGCATGGCAGGGAGACGCCATCAGGGCCACGGACGTCCTGAACCTCCACGCGGGGCCAATCACGCACGCCCGCCCGGCAGCTACCCTCGTGGTGGCTCAGCGGGGACAGCAGAACCCGCAGGGGGTGGTCTGCACATTCAGCCTGGCGGACACACACATCGTCGTCTGCGACCCCGAGCGCCTGCAGGGGCCCGAAGCTGTAATCCGCGTGGCAGACTGCACTCGCATGGTCGTCAAGGCGCTGCGGGAGGGCGAACACCACGCCCTCCTGCTCCAGGTCAGGCTGAAGGACAACGCCAAGTCAGCGAGGCCGGGGGTGTAGCCGGCAGCGGCGCACCCCGCCAACCTGGAGCTCCAGCTGGCGGTCCCGACCACAGTGTTCCACTGGATACAAGCCTTCCACGACCACGGCAAGCCTGACCGCCAAATCGGCGCCACGCACTGGCAAGCGTGGCTGCGGGCATACGCGCAGCGCGTCGCCGTCCGGAGTCTCGGACCCGCGCCCGCAACACGAGCCCTCGATGCGGCAGCCCCGGGCCACACACGGTTCCACTGGCCAACCTGCCCTTCGAACCAGCGCCGGAGGGCGCCATCCGAAAGTCGGTGCCGCTCCCCCCGGCGCGAGGGGCCACAGAACCAAGGAAATGCCCCCTGTGTGCAGACAAGTACTAAACGAGCGGGGCGATGCTGGAACACTTGGCGTGGCACGCGGTGCACACTGCAGCCCCGGTGGACGACAAGGAGGCGGCCTCCGACATCCTCCAAGGGAGGGCACGGAGATCTCTGTGGCATGCCCCGTACGCCCGGCGCCCCCCGCCCCAGGCAGCCAGCCACGCAGAAGGCGAGGAGGAGGCACCCAGAGCGGCCCCGGGAGCCGGCGGTGCAGCCCAACAAGGATCCATCCCCGCGGGACTCGCCCCCCTGGCCCCCCTGTGGGCCCCCACACTCCATGGCCCCGGCACACCCGGGAGACCTGGCTGCTCCAGCCGACCCAGAGGCGATGCCGGTGCGAGACAGCTGACTCCAGGAGAACGCCGCGGACAACGCCCTATGGCTCATCTCATGGAACCTGCGCAACGGCCTCGTCCTGCCAAACCGGTCCCTCCGGGACACGCTACGGGGGCGCCGGGGGCCGGCGGCCTGTCCCGACAAGGAGCCCCTCATCACCGGCATGCTACCCCGGGAGGGGAGCTTTGCCATCATGCTCCAGGAAACAGGGATTGCCACCCGGGCGCAGGAGATGCACGTGGCCGCGGCGCTCCGGGACAAGGGGTACACCCCCTTCTTCAGCAGCCGGCGCGCGGAGACGGGAGCCACCTCCACCTCGAGAGGGAGAGGCCTCCTCACCCCGGTCAGCAGCAAGTACGCGGCAGAGCACGAGGTGCTCAGTTTCACAGAAATCGTCCCCGGGAAGGCCGCGGCCCTGGAAATCCGCACCGACGGGGGAGGCCTCACCCTCATCAACGTCCACGGACCGCAGGCAGGCTGCTCCTCATGGGCGGGAAGGGCGGCGTTCTGGGCCGACATACAAATGTATGCCACGGCGCGCAGCCTCGGAGGGAGACACCCGGTGGTCATCGCAGGCGACACCAACGTCTACATGGATGCCACCTCCAAATCGACCACGGAGCACTTCCGCGCGGGCTCGGAGGCCTGCGGTTTTCCGGAGGGCGACGGCAGGCGGCGCGGAGGACATGACCCCCACGCTCCACCTGTCCCAGCACAGGACGGACACCTTCCTGGTCTACGAACCCCTCCTGCCGTGATCCCTGCGCGAAAGCGTCTGGGCCCGCGGCAGGGCACACCCCCAGGTGCTCAAGTCGGACCACCTGCCGGTTTGCCTGGCCGTGCCGGGCCTCCTCAATGCGGCACGGCACGCGACGATGCCCACCCCCTACAGCCACACGGAGGGCCGCCTCCTCCCGTACGACACCGAGGCCGCGCCCGTCCAGCACTGCCTGTGGGCAGCGGTCACCGCTGCACAGGATGAGCCCTCCCTGGCGCCCTGGCTGGGCCCCGCAGAGCAACACCCCTACGGGTCCATGCCCGCAGCCGCAGTGGACAAGGTGTTCGAACACCTCCACACAGCGCATGACGCCCTGGCGCGTGTGGTGGGACGCCGGCAGCCGTCCCCGGCGGCGACGGACCTGGCGGGGGGGGACCCCCTGAGAGCGGCAAACGGCTCCAGGCGGCGATCCTCCGCCACGACACCCTGGCAGTGTGCGCGCCGGCGGCGTACCAGGCAGACGCGGCACAGCATGGCATCCGGTCCGAGGCGGCGCTCCGGCTCACAGAGGAGCTGCGAGGTGCGTCGCCCGGGTTTCGCCCGGCCAGGCAGGGCAAGCTACAGGAGGAGCTGGAGAGGCAAGCAGCCGCCCTCGTAGAGGAGCTCCGGCAACTGCACACTCTCCTGGCGCCTGACCGCAAGCGTGCCGTCAAAGATTTCTGGCGCCACCACGCCCCTGACATCGCCGAGCGGTTGAAAGCCGTGCTGGGAGCCATAGAGGTAGAGGCCCCGGGCCCGTCAGGCCTCTGGAACGTGCGGGTCCCCAACACCCAAACACTCCTCACAGAGGCCAACGACGTGATGTTCGCGATTCGCGCCTTCTGGCGGGAACTGTATGACAAACGCCCGGTGGACTTCCCCGGCTTCCAGGCAGTCCTCAGCCGCCACATGCAACGGGTCCCTGAAGGGGCCCGGGCCCAGGTCCAGCAGTACTCCATGCGAGACCTGCAGTGCGCCCTGGACAAGGCCGATGTCAAGGTCCCGGGTCCCAACCACGTGGAGGCCTGTTTCATCAAGGCCCTCCCGGCACCCGTCCAGTGGCTCTCAGTCCACTCCTACCGGGCCATCCTCCGCGGCGCCCCACCGCCGATGCACTGGAGGGACGCGCACATCTGGCTCAGCTCCAAGGTACCGGGCTCCGCCAGACTGGACGACTACAGGCCCATAGCCCTAGGTCAGCCGGACATGAAGCTGCTCACGGGCCCCCTCACCCAGCGCATCACGGAAGTGCTCACACGGCACGGAGTGGTCAGCGACTGGCAACATGGGGCCCTCCCCGGCTCCAACACCAGCGCCCCTCTGTTCATGGCGCAGCAGCAGCTCGAGCGGGGGAGGCCCAACTACGTCTTGTCCTTTGACGCCCGCACGGCCTTCGACACCGCCCCGCACAGCGCCCTCCACCTCATCCTACGCCACCTCTCCGTGCCGCCGGAGGTCATCGACCTCCTGCTCTTCCTCCACACGTGCGCCAGGCTGCGCATCGTCACCGCGCAAGGGCTGACGCAACCCGTCCACATGCTGCGCGGTGTCCGCTGCCCCCTGCTGTACGCGCTCCTCCTGGAGCCCCTGCTCATGGCCCGGGGGCACCGTCTGCGTCCGCCCGGAGAGGCCAAACAGGGCCTCATCCAGGCCTACATAGACGACCTGCTGGTAGTGGCCCACACGCTGCAGCACTTCGTCGCGGGTGTACAGGCGGTGGCCGCGTACCCTGGGATGATGGGCATGGAGCTCAACCCCTGCAAGTGTGCCATGGCCACCAAGGAGGGCGTCCCGGGCCTGCAGCTGCGCCTCTGCCCCCACCTGGAAGACCCATGGCACTGGGTGCCGGCGGCGGACTCCGTCCCCTACCTGGGACTCCAGCTGCAGCCGGACGGGGAGTTCTCCCTGCAGCGCAAACACTGCCTGCGCCTGGCGGCGGTGCACCACTGGTTCCTCAACACCCTGTCGCCACTCAAAGTGGTACAGGACGTCATCCTGGCGATCCTAGGGGGAGCGACGCAATACGTCGCCCCCTTTATCGCCGACAACTCCGACACCGCGCGCCACCTGGACCAGATCACGATCCAGGTCACGAGGGACAGGGCGCGGTACGACTTTGACCCCTCGCCGGACAGGTTGCAGGAGAAACCGGACCCTGGGGCTCACACGGGTGCCAACGCAGTGCCAGCAGGCGGCGATGGCCCTCCTTAGTACGCCTGTCCACCACCGCTCAACCTCGGTGCGCGCTGAGGTCACCAAGATGTTCTGGGAAATTGCTGGCGCGCACAGAATATGCCCCGAGGTGCACTACCCTGTCCCAGAGGTTGCAACTCTGGCGGGAGGCGACTGGGTCGACCGCATACCCCGGGCCCTGGCCGCCCTGGGATTTGGGCTCTACAACCCCATCGCGTGCCTCAGGGCGGCCCACGTCCAACTACAGTCCCAACCAGGCAACATCGTCACAGCGTGCACCGCAAAGCTACCACACCGCGACACGTGATGCCTGATGGTGCCGCACACGACGCCGTGGCATGGGCACGGCGGGCCGCACCAGCCCTTCCCCGACAACGACGACCCGTGGCCGACAGCGGTGCAGAAATGCCTCAACCAGTGCGCCGATGAACATCTTCACTATTGCCGGAGCGAGCAGGAGCCCACCAACCACCCCGGATGGCGCAACGCTTAGGTCCACCTCTTCCACACCACCGGCACGCGGGACCACCGCCTGAGGCTCGTCCACCCCACGAGGGCTAAGCAGGACGCCCACACTGGCCCACGGGTGACCCCAGACGGCTTGCACCTTCACGTCGGGGGATACCGCCGTTGGGCCAGCCCATCCCTCCCCACGCAGCGGGCGGCGTACCACCCACCGGCAGCCCTCTTGTACATCCTCCGCAACGTACTCGCGGAAGGCGAGCACCAGGAGCCTAACGCGGATGTGGCGTGGCCCGAGCCCCTGTGCTCACGGCCCCACGCGCCGACGCCGGTGTGGTTGGTGACTACGGACGACCAGTGCACCCGAGCGACGGAGCAAGCGCAGCTCCAGACCGAGTGGGTGATCATGCAGGTGGGGGCAGGCCAGCCCAGGCCCCGTGGACTCCCCCACGGCACCGCCTTGCTGGTAGCTACGGAGGTACCGCACGACCCACACATGGCAGTGCACACGCTGGAGGACCAACCGGAGGACACGGGACACCTGGTGGTGCACCAGCGCGGAGGCCCGGCGTGGCTCAGGGAACGTGTGAGGTCCTGGGCAAGCACGATCGTTGGAGCAGAGGTCCGGGGCGGGGTCCCCCGGGTTCACAGGGCTCGGAGCCCCGTCCCTCCCCGGCTTCCCCGTTTCGCCAATCCCCGGTCAGTGCATCAATTCGCAGCCGTGGCTGCGGGCGCCTACCCACCGCGTTGCCCGCCTAATGCGTGGTCGCCCGGGGCGCCGGCACCGCCGGGCCCCTGCTACTGGCTTGTCGCCAGTGGGACCCCCTTGGGCTAGCGCGGAGGCTGCCTAGCCTAGGGGTTGGGGCGTGGCGCAGTGCGCCACTACTGCCTTGGCGGGTGCAGTGCCCTGTCCGTGTGTGCGCGGCGCCCCCGGCTGGTTCAGGGGGTTCGGGCCGGTACCTGGTGTTGTGTCTCTCCCGTTTCCCCCTTCCCGCCCCGCGTGTCCCGCGCTGCGTATCGCGGGCCGTCCTGTCTGGTTGTCCCTTACCCCCGCTCGCTGGTACGCCACTCCACGCGGTGTGTGCGTTCCGCGAGCTCGGTCCGGTTGCCCTTCTGGTAGTCCCCGTGTGCCCTTTGCGTGTGTGCGCACTCGCGCTCCCGCGGCGTCCGCTCCCCCCCCCCCCCCGGGTGGTGTGGCGTGCGAACCTCGCGCGGTCCGGGCACTGGGCGCTGGTAAGGCCGTTCCACGTGGTCCGTGCCCCTCCGTGTGTCCTGCCCCGGTCCCTTGTTCAATCTGGCGTGGTTTGGGGGGGGGCGGTCTGGTCCAGGTTCCCCCCTACTTGGCTTGTGGTTGGGGGGGTGGCGGAAGGGCGTCCCCGGGGGGGGGTGCCTTCCACTGTTGCGAGGGGCGTCTGGGGTCAGGCCCTCCCCCTCTCCCGACTGCCCGCCCACTGGGCGGGCTGTTGGGATCCGCTACCCACGTGCTGTGGGCGCGGGCGTGTTGGTGTGGGGGCCCTACACAGTCCCGTTGGCCTGCACGCCCTGTGAGGGCTGCGTGCCGCAGGGCCGGTGGGGGGCCGTCCCCCTACCCGACTTCGGGCTGTGCGCCCCCCGTGGGGCGGGTCCGTGGCGTTCGTGTGCCACGGGGGCGGGCTTGGGGGGGGGGGGGGGCGTGCGCCGGGCCCCTGTTTGCGCGGCCGGGGGGGGGCTGTAGGGCGGGGGGTCGCTCTGCCTCGTTCCGTCCCTCTGCCTTCCCTGGGCAGGCAATAAAGCGGGTGTCACTGGCGTCCTTCTGTCCATGGGGGGCGTGGCCCCCCATACCACTCCGGTTCGTGCTCGCCCGCCTTCACTGGGCGCGATCTGTGCGGCGTCCTGGCGCGTTGGCGCGGGCTCGCTTGTACCCCGCGGTTCCTGTGGGAGCTGGCGGCTGGGGCGGGGGGGGGGGGGCGCTCCTGCTCCTCTCTCGGGCGGGGGGAGGGGGGACCATCCCTCCTGCCTCGGGGGGTAGGGGCCGGGACCCCCGCGGCTTGCAGGTCGGTGGGGGGGGTTGCAGGGGGGGATCGCGTCGCGGCCTCCCTGCTCCGCCTCTGGGTGGCGGCCCGCGGTTCCCGGGACCGTGTCCCAGGGCCGGGCCCCCTCTGCCCCTCGCGCCGGCTCCCCCTGCTGCCCCAGTGCCTGCGACGCCGATGCCGCGCTCTGCCCCCTCCCCCGCCGAGGCCATCCGCGCCGGCTCTGCTCTCGGCGCGGGGGGGGCTAGCTGGTGCCGGGGTCGTGGGGGTTTTGGGGGGATGAGCTCGCTGGCGTCGGCGTCGATGTTGTAGAGGTGGTGGTGGTGGTGGTGGTGGTGGTGGGTGTGGTGCGCCGGCATCTGTTGGATGCCGGGGGGGGTGCACCTCACCGGCTGCACGTCCGGCTGTGGGGGCTCCCCGCCCCCAGCCCCCCTCTCTTAGACCCGCGCTCCCCCCCGGGCTCCCATGCCCAGTCCCGCCTGTCCCTTGGGGCCCGTTGCGCCCTTGCCCTTGCCCTTGGGCCCCCTTCCGTCCCCCTGCCCGTGCCGTGGGTCCCGCCCCCTGTCACCCACGCTCTGGCCTGCCCGCTCGCCCACCGTCCCTCGCCCCGCTCCCTGCACCTGGGCGCCCTGCCCGCGCCCCTGCGCGCCCTTCCCGTGCCCTGGCCCCTTCCCGGCCCCCTGTCCTGAGTCGTGCCGTCCGCTGCCCGCGCTCTGTCCCCCTCCGCTGCTGCGCCCTTGCTCCCTGCCGCGCGTGCCCTGGCCCGCTCCTTGCGCGTGCTCCTGGGCCCTCCCCCCGTCGCCTCCTGTCCCCTGCTCCGCGCTCCCGTGGCTGGCAAGCAGCTCTGCCTGCGCGCCGACTCTCCTTCCTGGATCATGCGCCGGGCGTCCTGCTGCCTTTGCAGCTGCGGCAGCGTGACGCCCGGCGGCGAGCGCTCAGGCGCCGGGGGGCGGACGTGCCGCATCCGCCCCGGGGGGAAGGGCTTGGGGGAGAAAGGCTTGGGGGGGCTGGTGTGGGTGTGGGTGGGGTTGGCCTGGGCGCGGTACTTCGCGCTCTCCCTGCCCACTGCTGCTGCTGCGGCAGTCGTCGGCGAGGCGCCTGTGGCCCGTGCGGGGTCCTTCCCCTGCTTTTGTGGCGTGCTGGGGGCCGCGGCGTAGCCGGCCGAGGCGGTGGCGCGGCTCGCCGGGGCCGCGGTCGCAACCCCTCGCGCGCACTCCCCGCTCCCCTCTGCGGCTGCAGCAGCCCTCAGCGATGCGCCCGGTCCCTGCGCCGGGGCTACCCCCCTGTGTCGGCGGCGTGCCGGGGGCCGCGGTCGGGGCCGCGGCTTGGCTTGCTGGGGCTGCGTTCTCCGCTTCCAGCGCCTCTGGGGCCCCCTCCCGGGGCGGGGCGGGAGGGTTTGCTGCTTGGGCGGCGGGGGCGGTCACCTCGGCTGGCTCAGGCTCCTGGGTCGACGGCCCGGTGTCGGCTGAGGCCACCCAGGGCTGCCCAGCTGGCGGCCCAACCAGCACCGCCACCTCAGCCAGCCTCCGCTCCTCGCGCTCCGCGGGGGTCTCCCCCGTCCACTCCGGGGAGACAGGGGAGCGGGAGCGGGACCGGCGGTGGTGGCGGTCGTCCCGCTGGGGGGAGCCATCGGAGTCTGCCATCACTGTTATCCTGGTAGGCACGCGTGGTGGCAGGTGCGCCCTTCCCACTACCTCCCGCCGCATCAGTGTCGTGCCGTGGGCAGTACCGTGCGGTGCTCTGCAGAGGGGAGGGGGGGAGGGGGTGGGGGGCCGGCTATGGCATCAGCCCCGTACGGGCAGGGGCTGGTGGCCATCCATCGGCATTGGGAGGGGAGGCGGCAGAGCCACGCGGCCCACACGTCGCGCCACATGGGGCGGGGCTCAGGGCCCTGGGCCCCCGGAGGTCATCAGGTGGTGCCCGGGGGAGCCGCACTAGGTGGACCCCGGTAACGGCGGTGACCTCCTGTGTTCGCAGGAAGGTGTGTACCCCGTCCCGCGCCGCGGGCGCCGGGAGGGGGGGGCGGGGTACGGGTGCTGCCCCATAGAGGTAGATGGGGGTGATCCCCAGGACCCGTTCTGGGTCCCCGCGGGTCGCGACGACGAGAAGGAGCAGGGGGGTGCCAGGGCACTCTTGCCAGAGGACCTGCCCCCTGTGGTGGGCACCCCTGGTTCTGGAGAGGGGGGGGGGCAGGTCTGGGTTGGCCCAGCCGCGGGGCGCGTGCGTCGCCGGCGGGAGGGCGGGGCACCAGGTGGGCTCCCTAGGGAACGCCTCGCATACGATGGCGTACAGGGGGGTCGGCCTGGTGCCGTCGTACACCGGGTTGGTCGGCCGGGGGGGGGGCGGGCGCCTCGTCCGCGCCCTCCACGAACACCGTGATCTCGCTCACCTCCAGGTCCTCATCCGGTGGGTGTAGAAGGTGGAGCGCCGCATCCAGCTCGGAGACTCCCCCCGGGTATGTGGCCCGCGCCTGGTTCAGGTACGGGGCCGTGTCCCCGGGGTAGCGCGTCCTGGTGGCGTGCAGCAGGGCTGGGGCGCCGCTGCGGAGGGACATGGCAGACCCCGCTCCCGTCAGCCGCAGGGTGTCCCCCATGGACAGGGGCCGGCCCGACCGGTTGGACTCGTGCCACTCCATCCAGTGCCCGTAGAGGGCGGCCTCCGGGCTGATGAGCCCCGGCTGGATGGCGTTCACAATCCGGTGCATTGCCGGGAGCAGCGTAGGGGCCCCTGCTCCGTTCAGGGCGCGGACGGCCGGGAGGGCGGTCTCGTTGAGGAAAGCCCTCGCACTGCCCGTCGGGTCACGCCGTGCGGCAGCGTGCGCCTCATGCGCCTCCGCCACCGCGTCCGCCACTAGGCCCCGGATGGTAGCCTCCTGCGCTTTGTGGCGGGCCCTGGCGTGTCCCTGCCCATCCCCCTGTCGGCGTGGCATGGTACTGCGGGCTCTGCAAAGGGCGGCGGCGGGTGGGGGTCAGAGCGCGAACACGTGTGACAGGTGCGCAACTGATGTGGGGTCACGCAGGTGCACGTGGATCCACAAAAGGACAGCGCCCGCGGGGCCCGCGCGTTCGTGGGAGGGGGGGTGTGCCCCCTCGATGCGCCGGTGCAGGGCCTCCTCCTCCGTGCGCCTGCGCGGGCCTGCTGGAGGTTCGGGCCAGGGGCACACGGCCACTTGGGCGCACGGCGCGCACCTGTTGGCGCCTGTCGACGCTGCGGAGGACACCGTGTCACATTCCCCGCAGAGCCGGCAGGTGTGTGGGAGGTGGGAGGGCGGCGACCAAGGGTCGAGATGGCAGACCCAGAGGTCATCCCACCTCTGTCGGAGGGGGTCCCGGATCTCTAGCAGGCGGGCGCAGACGCGGTGCCGGTAGTCCCTGCCGAGCGTCTTCCGCTGGACCTCCCGCCATGTGTCGTCGGGGAGAATCCCGTGGTCGTGGAAGGCGGCAATGAGGTTGTTCCGCGCAGGGCGCGGGTGTCCCTGGGGGGGGTTTGCCATGTACACGTGGCGCCCGGTGAGGTCGGGCGCCACCGCATCCCATTGGCACCCGTTTGCGGCGTCCCGGTGGAGGAGGGCCAGTAGGGTGCCGTCCGCGACTGCCTCCCATCCCACTGGCAGCCCTTCGCAGCTGTCCAGCTCCTGGCGCAGCGCGGCTGCAATGTCGGTGGGGAGCATGAGGAGCAAGGGCCCCTGGGTGTCGCCCAGCCGGGACAGGACGTCGTCGTATACCAGCCCCCCAGCTTTGAAGTGCGCCACGGCGAGCTTGGCGGCCCCGTCCTCTGGGAGGTGCCATCAGAAGGTGGCCGCGGCGTGTCCCCATTTGCGTATCTCCGTAGCCCAGAGTACGCTGGCGGCGTGGAGGACGACGCGGGGGGGGACAGGCGCCCTGACGAGTGAGGACACGTCCCCAGTCCATCCTGTTTGCGGCCCCAGGGCCGCTTGCAGCTATTCCCCTGTCGCCGCGTCCCACTGGTGGTCAGGTCCCGCCCCGCGGATCACGGTGAGTCTCGGCTGGGTGTCCAGCCCACATCCCTCGAGCGGGATGGCGGCGTATCTTTCCGCAGGGGTCTCCGGGGCGCGCGTGGCGGCGCACCACCGGCTCCACTCGCGCGCCCACTCCTCACCCACTATGCGTGCCTCCCACGCGGTCATGGAGCCGCGCCGAATGATCCACGGTGGGAAGAGGGCGTCTTGTAGGTGCTTCGAGAACCCCCCCGGCAGGTCCTGGTACGGGTGGGGGCCCTCTTTGGCAGGCACTCCAGAGTGCCATTCACGACACGGAGGGAGGCTACGAAGTCCTTGTCAGGGCGCGGGGAAGGGGGGGGGCGGTCGCCCTCCGCCGCGGTGAGCCATCGGTGCGCCCGGGCTGCCGCGCTTAGGGGCCCGCGGAGGAGTTGCTCCAGCCGCTGGTTGCGAGGCTCCCATGCGGAGTCCCCCAGCCGGAGCATGTGGTTGAGGGAATCGTCCACAGAGGTCCCTCCCGGCGGGTCGTAGCGGGCTATGGCGCGGAGCTGCGCCTCCGCGTCCTCGGGCACCAGTCCGGAGCAGAAGACTTCCGTCCATGTGGCGCCTGCGGAGCGCCACGAGGCCACCCACAGGGCTTTGTCCCCGGGTGGGAGGTGGCGGGCCGCCTCGTGTACCGCCTGGCGGTAGTGGGGCCAGAGGAACCATGAGTGGGCGCACCTCACGTGCACGTGCACCGAGGTCTCCTCCGGGCTGCCGCATAGGAGGCACGGTTGTTGGAGGACGGCAACGCTGGAGAGCCACTCTTTACGGACGCGGAGCCTGCGCTGCACCGGCGTGTGGCCGTCTCTGGCCCGCAGTGCCCGGCGGCTGGTGGCCGTCGCGGTGAGGTCCCGGGTGTGGAGATAGGCTGTGGCGTGGGCCGCGCCCAAAGGTGTGTGTCCTCGGTGCGTCAGCGCATTGTCCGTCTGCGCCCGCTGCGCGACCTCGCGGAGCGCCCGCATCGTGGGGGGCCGTAGATCAAGGTGGCCGTCACGGCCTGCGACAATGAGTTGGGCGTGGCCAGGGTCCGGGGGCGTGTTCTGCAGGACGGTGTCCTGAGACGCCACCCAGTCCGCCTTGTGCAGCAGGGCGTCACTGTGGTGCGAGGTGGCTCGGACGTACCAGAACAGGTGCGCGGCATGTCGCCCTCGCGCGCACAGGCCGTCCCGGAGCCACCTCAGGGGCATCTGGTTGACCACCTTCGCCGCGCCCGCGGGGACCCCCGTGGTCCGCTCGCGATCTGCGTGTCGCAGGAGGTGGAGGATGACTTTGGCGTCCACCGTGTGGACCCATGGTTGGTGGGCGCCATATTGTAGGGGAAGAAAGGCGGCCACCCCGTCCCCGTCGGGCACCGTGCCCGAGATGGCCACCGCCCACGTGCGGGTGAGGTTGGCAGCGAGAGCAACGCTGGTGGCGTGCTTGCAGGGCCCGCCCCCTGACGCGTCGGAAGAGGTGTGGCCCCAGGGCTTCCGGGATCCAGCAGTACCCGGTGGGGCTGAGCCACCCCACGTTGAGGTCGGCGGAGTGCCACCGGACGTCGGGGTGGCTGGGGGCAAGTTGGTCCACGCTCAGCGCCCTGGTGTCGCCAGGGCTAATCGCCGGGTGGTCTCGCAGCCGGATTTCTGCTCCGGCGATCGTGCTTGCCCAGGACCGAAGTGCCGTCACATGTTCCTTGCGCCACGCCGGGCCTCGGCGCTGGTGCACCACCAGGTGTCCCGGGTCCTCAGGCGGGGGTCCTGTGTGCCGGTGGTGTGGAAGAGGTGGACCAAGGCGTCGCGCCACCCAGGGTGGTTGGTGGGCTCCTGCTTGCGGCGGCAATAGTGGAGGTGTTCATCGGCGCATTCGTTGAGGCATTCCCGCACCGCTGTCGGCCACGGGTCATCATTGTAGGGGAAGGGGTGGCGTGGCCCGCCGTGTCCATGCCACGGCGTTGTGTGCGGCACCGTCAGGCGGCACGTGTGGCAGTGTCGCAGCTTGGCGGTGCGCAGCGTGACGATGTTGCCCGGTGGGGACTGTAGTTGGACGTGGGCCGCCCTGGGGCACGCAATGGGGTTGTACAGCCCCACTCCCAGGGCGGCCAGGGCCCGGGGTATCGCGGGACCTAGTCAGCCCCCGCTAGAGTTGCGAACTCCGGGACAGGGTGGTGCACCTCGGGACATATTCGGTGCGCGCCGGCTTTTTCCCAGAACATCTTGGTGACGTCGGCGCGCACAGAGGTTGAGCAGTGGTGGACCAGTGTACCCACGAGGGCCACCGCTGCCTGCTGGCACCGCGTTCGCAGCCGTGTGAGCCCCAGGGTCCGGTCATCCTGCAGGCTGTCCCGCGAGGCGTCGAAGGCGTACCGCGCCCTGTCCCTCGCGACCTGGACCGTGATGTGGTCCAGGTGGCGCGCAGTGTTGGAGTCGTCGGCGATGAAAGGGGCGACGTACTGTGTCAGCCCCCCGAGGATCGCAAGGGTGACGTCCTGCATCACTTTCGGTGGCGCGAGGGTGTTGAGGCACCAGTGGTGCACCGCCGCCAGGCGTAGCTGGTGCTTGCGCTGCAGGGAGAACTCCCCGTCTGGCTGCGGCTGGAGTCCCAGGTAGGGGACGGAGTCCGCCCCTGGTACCAAGTGCCATGGGTTTTCCAGGTCGGGACAGATGCGCAGCTGCAGGCCTGGGACCCCCTGCGTGGTGGCCCTGGCGCACGGGGGTTGAGCTCCATGCCCATCATCCCCAGGTACGCAGCCCCCGCCTCCACGCCCTCGACGAAGTGCTGCAGCGTGTGGGCCACTACCAGCAGGTCGTCGATGTAGGCCTGGATGAGGCCTTGCTCGGCCCCTCCTGGCGGGCGCAGGCGGTGCCCCTGCGCCCTGAGCAGGGGCTCCAGGAGGAGCGCGTACAGCAGGGGGCTCTCAGGGTTGCCCTGCCGGTCGCCGCGCAGAATTTGGACGGGCTGTGTCAGCCCGTGTAGGGTGACGATGCGCAGCCTGGCGCACGTGTGGAGGAAGAGCAGGAGGTCAATGACCTCCTGCGGCACGGAGAGGTGGCGCAGGATGAGGTGGAGGGCGCCGTGCGGGGCGGTGTCGGAGGCCTTGCGGGCGTCGAAGGAGAAAACGTAGTTGGGCCTTCCCCGCTGGAGCTGCTGCTGCGCCATGAACAGTGGGGGGCCTGTGTTGGAGCCACGGAGGGCCCCTTGCTGCCAGTCGCTGACCATTCCTTGCCGTGTGAGCACTTCCGTGATGCGCTGGGTGAGGGGGCCGGTGAGCAGCTTCATGTCCAGCTGGCCCAGGGCTATGGGCCTGTAGTCGTCCAGTCTGCCGGAGCCCGGTACCTTGGGGCTGAGCTAGATTACGCATCCCTCCA
This sequence comes from Eutreptiella sp. 'Long Island Sound 2002', assembly GCA_964036045.1. Taxonomy (NCBI): domain Eukaryota; phylum Euglenozoa; class Euglenophyceae; order Eutreptiales; family Eutreptiaceae; genus Eutreptiella; species Eutreptiella sp. 'Long Island Sound 2002'. The sequence continues at coordinate 119,810,861 of OZ038381.1, read as the reverse complement.
GTGCATGGGCGGCAGAGCGCCGTGGAGGATGGCCCGGTAGGAGTGGACCAGGAGCCACTCGACAGGTGCGGGGAGGGCCTTGATGAATTGAGCCTCCACGTGGTTGGGACCTGGGGCCTTGCCATCGGCCTTGTCCAGGGCGGACTGCAGGTCCTGCATAGAGTACTGCTGGACCTGTGTCCAGGCCCCGTCAGGTACCCGGGGGACATGGCGGCCGAGGACTGGCTGGAAGCCGGGAAGGTCCACCGGGCGTTTGTCATACAGTTTCCGCCAGAAGGCGCGAACTGCGAACATCACGTCGTGGGCCTCCGTGAGGAGCGTTTGGATGTTGGGGACCCGCACCTTCCAGACGCCTGACGGGCCCGGGGCCCCTACCTCCATGGCTCCCGGCACAGCTTTCCATCGCTGGGCGATGTCGGGGGTGTGGCGGCGCCAGAAGTCCTTGATGGCGCGCTTGCGATCTGCCGCCACGAGTGCGCGGAGTTGGCGAATGTCCTCCTCGAGGGCGGCTGCTTGCCTCTCCAGCTCCTCCTGTAGCTGGCCCTGTGTGGTCCGGCGGAACCCGGGCGACGCACCCCGCAGCTCCTCCGCGAGCCGGAGCGCCGCCTCGGACCGGATGCCATGCCGTGCCGCGTCCGCCTGGTACGCCGCCGGCGCGCACGCTGCCAGGGTGTCATAGCGGAGGACAGCTGCCTGGAGCCGCTTTCCGCTCTCCGGGGGGTCCGCCTCCGCCGGGTCCGTCCCCGCCCGGGGACAGCTGCCGGCGTCCCAAGACACGCGCTAGGGCGTCATGCGCCGCCTGGAGGTGTTCAAACACCTTGTCCACCGCAGCCGCGGGCATGGACCCGGAGGCGTGCTGCTCCGCGGGACCCAGCCAGGGCACCAGAGAGGATTCATCCTGCGCGGCGGTGACTGCCGCCCACAGGCAGTGTTGGACGGGCGCGGCCTCGGCGTCGTACGGGAGGAGGCGGCCCTCTGTGTGGCTATAGGGGGGGGGCACTGCCGCGAGCCCCGCTGCGCTGAGGAGGCCCGGCAGGGCCAGGCTGACCGGGAGGTGGTCCGAGCCGATCACCTGGGGTTGTGCCATGCCGCGAGCCCAGACGCTTTCCCGCAGGGACCACGGCAGGAGGGGCTCGTTGACCAGGAAGCAGTCCACCCTGTGCCGGGACGGGTGGAGCGTGGGGGTCATGTCCTCCTCGCCGCCTGCCGTGGCCCTCCGGAAACCGCAGGCCTCCCAGCCGGCGCGGAACTGCTCCGTGGCTGGGTTGGTGGTGGCATCCATGTAGATGTTGGTGTCGCCGGGGATGACCACCGGGTGTCCTCCACCAAGGCTGCGTGCCGTGGCGTACATTTGTATGTCGGCCCAGAACGCCGCCCGTCCCGCCCACGGGGAGCAGCCTGCCTGCGGCCCGTGGACGTTGATGAGGGTGAGGCCTCCCCCGTCCGTGCGGATCTCCATGGCCGCGGCCTTCCTGGGGAGGATTTCCGTGAAACTGAGCACCTCGTGCTCCGCCACGTACTTGCTGCTGACCGCGGTGAGCAGGCCCCCCCCTCTCGAGGTTGAAGTGGCTCCTGTCTCCGCCAGCCGGCTGCTGAGGAAGGGGGTGTACCCCTTGTCCCGGAGCGCCGCGGCCACGTGCATCTCCTGCGCCCGCATGATGGCAAAGCCCCCCTCCTGGGGTAGCATGCCGGTGATGAGGTGCTCCTTGTTCGTACAGGCCTCCGGCCCCCGGCGCCGCCGGAGCGTTTCCCACGAGCAGGTTCTACGAGAGGAGCCACAGGGCGTCGTCCGCCGTGTCCTTTTGGAGTCAGCTATCCCGCATCGGCATCGCCGCTGGGTCCGCCCGCGCAGCCAGGGCATCCGGGTGCGCCGGGGCCATGGGGTGCGAGCCCGTTCCCAGCGGGGCCCACAGGGGGGCGATGGCGGCCAGCCCCGCGGGGATTGACCCTGGTCGGGCCGCACCGCCGGTCCCCGGGGCTGCTCCGGGTGCCTCCTCATCGCCGTACGCGTGGTCGGCTGCCTGGGGCGGGGGGGCGCCGGGCGTACGGGGCGTGCCATGGGGACCTCCGTGCCCTCCGTTGCAGGATGTTGGAGGCCGCCTCCTTGTCGTCCACCGGGGCTGCAGGGTGCACGGCTTGCCACGCCAGGTGTTCCAGCATTGCCCAGCTTGTGTGATACTTGTCTGCACACAGGAGGCATTTCGTTGGTTCCGTGGCCCCTCGCGCCGGGGGGAGCCGCACCGACTTCTGGATGGCGTCCTCCGTTGCTGGTTCGAAGGGCAGGTTGGCCAGTGGAACCGTGAGTGGCGCCAGCGCGCGGCCCGGGGCCGCCACATCGAGGGCTCGTGTCGCGGGCGCGGGCCCCAGACTCCGGATTGCATCGCGCTGCGCGTCTGCTTGCAGCCATGTTTGCCAGTGCGTGGGGCCGATTTGGCGGTCGGGTTTGCCCCTCAATCGCAGGTCGTGGAAGGCTTGTATCCAGTGGTACACTGTGGTCGGGACCGCCAGCTGGAGCTCTAGGTCGGCGGGGTGCGCCGCTGCCGGCCACATCCCCGGCCTCGCCGGCCGGGCGTTGTTCTCCAGCCTGACCTGGAGCAGGAGGGCGTGGCGTTCGCCCTCCCGTAGCGCCTTGACGATCATGCGGGTACAGTCTGCCACGCGGATCACGGCTTCGGGCCCGTGCAGGCGCTCGGGGTGGCAGACGATGATGTGCGCGTCCGCCGGGCTGGACATGCAGACCACCTACTGTGGGTTCTGCTGTCCCCGTTGGGCCACCGCCAGGGTAGTTGCCGGGCGGGCGTGCGTGATTGGCCCCGCGTGGAGGTCCGGGACGTCCGTGGCCTTGATGGCGTCTCCCTGCCACGCGGCCCGTAGATGATCCTCCTGGTCGGGCCTCCACACCAGTGCGAGGGGGTTTACCCATCCCGGTTCCTGCCTCTTGTTGGGGACACTGACGCTGTGTAGCAGGACTGCCAGCGACCAGGGGTCCGTCGACATATAGTAGGCCTGGGTCGGCCCCTGCTGCCAGTCAACGTTGGGCAGGGGCGGGAATGCCCCTTGCCTGGCGGTGCTGTGCAAGACAGTCCAGCGGCCCCCGGCCAGAACGTGCCACCGGTACCCTCCGGCGTGGCCGTGCAGGATGGCCTTGTAGCCTGCCGTCTGCAGCACCAGTGCCTCCCCCTGCTGACGCCCGGGAGGGGGTGTGCCGTCGCCCGCATCCCAGACGCGGGTGCGCCCGCAGAGGGTGGCGTGCCACAATCGGGTTGCATCGCGCTGCGTCCCTTGTATGCTTCCCACAATCTGCGCCGGGCCATTGTGGTGGACAAAGCTCTCCCCGCCGTCCGCCAGCAGCGCCGCCGCGATGACGTATAGCTGCTCCGCCCTGAGGGCTGCAGTCGGCGCTTGCAATGCGGCCGGCTGGCGGGGCTGCGTGTCACAGTAGGGGACGTGGGGCAGCAGTTGCGCCGGCCACGCCGCCACGGGACCCATGGTGACGGCCGCCACCGCGGACGCCAGCGCCGTGTGGTCCGCTGGTCTGTACTGCCGGAGCCCCGTGGTATCTCGGGTGAGGTGCCTGCAGGCCGCCGTCCAGGCCACCGCTCCGCAGTTCGTGACGTCCCGTTCGGCACCATCCGCGCCGTCGCTTCCCCTTTGCTGTACCGTGGTGGCAGCGTCGAGCGGGGGGCCCTGCTGCAGGGCCTCCGGGCCCTGCCCCCGCGAGAGGGCGGGCGGGACTGGCTGCGGGAAGCCCTGCGCGCCTCGGCGCTCCGGGTGCGTGTGGTACAGGTTTTGCCGGCGGTGCTCCGGGGCCGCCCGTGGTAGCAAGAGGAGTTGGTGTAGGTACCAGTGGCCTTGCGCGGCGGACAAGTTGCGGAGCGTTAGCCAGTGTTCCACCACGCCTTCTGGGTGCCCGGCCTCGACGCTTCGCTGCAAACCCAGGCGGCCTAGGCGGTTGGACGTGCCCGCGGGTGGGATGTGGGTCTGCGGGTAAAGCACCCGCAGCAGCTCCAGCGCCAGGTCTAGCCCCTCGTCGTATTGCTTCTCCGTGAGAGTTGACGCCCTGTGCAGGGCATGGCGGACCCCGGGTGTGGGGGCCGTGAGCTGTTCGCGCACCGGCCCCGGCGGGTACCGTGCACCCGGGTTCGTTAGCCACTCCCTGGTGTGGCTCAGTATGGCCCTCCATACGTCCCTCGTAAACGCGTGTTGGGGGGCCAAAGAGGGGACCATCCGTAGGAGGCGGTGGCAAGCCGGCGGCGATCGCATGGGCTGTGGGGCGGCCGCGGTGATCCACCTGCACGCCGTGCCGGGCACAATCGCCCCCCATTCCAGGGTCCCCATGCCCTCGGCGTGGAGTAGCGCCTGGCCCTGGACCAGAGGGAAATAGATGCTCGAGCGCCCGCCTCCTTCCCTCCACCGTACCCAGGCCGCCCCCGCCTGCAGGCTGCGGAGAAGGGCCACGCCGGGGAGGAGCGGCTGGGGGAAAGCTGCCTTGACGGCTGGAGTGGCGTGGGCCAGGGTGCCCATGGGCAAATACCACAACGGGAGGACCCAGGGGCCCTGCAGCGGTTGCGCCTCCCCTGCGTCCCATCGCCACTCGGAGTCTGGCGGGGCGGCCGGGACCGTGCCCGTCTGCAGGAAGTGGAGTGCCCTCTTATCGGGGTGCCGTTGGAGGGTTGCCGCGAGGCTGAGCCCCTCAGCCGCGGGTGCCACTGGGAGGCCGCCCAGGGGCCTGCGCCAGGGGTAATCCCGGTCGTCCGGGTTCCTCCGCGGTCCCTGTGGGGGCGTGCTCCGGTGCCAGGTGCCGCATGACGGCAAGCACCGCCCACATGGAGAAGGGCCACGCCCGTGGGGGGGTGTACACCTGGATGGTCCACTGTGGGCGCGCCCTGCCGCACACAGGATGCGTGGAGCACCCCTCAGACCATGTCCGCCGCCAGGACCAGCACCATTCCCGAGGGCTCCACAATAATCCCCTCTGCGGGTCCGCCGTGGCGGCCCCGAGTGTGCAAGGCCACTGCCGCCTGTCCCTCCTGGGTGACTCGGTCGACGGCCTCCTGGATGTTCACGCTGCCGCGTGCGGTCTCATCCAGGATCCAGCCCTGCGCCACCCCGTAGCGTAGGGCGGGGCATGCGGCCGCGGGTCCCACCTCGGGCAGCGCTCCATCATCGGGGCCGGGCTGAGGGTGCTGTTTGAGGCACCGGCCTTCGCCGGTGCAGTGGCCCCGTTTCCACGCGGGGCAGAGGGCGGGCACGCTGCCCGCCGGGGGCGCAGGTTCCGCGGGCGCGCTTCCCGTGGAGGGCTCCGGTATTGCCTCCAGGTCGGAGTCCGTGCCCGCGTCCCCTTGTGGGGGGTCTCTTTCGCCGTCTCTGAGTCCCAGCGCCCTGATGACCTCGTGTGATGCGTCCAGCATCGGAGATCGGGTGCGTGTTTTGCGTGGGACCGCGGGTTCCGCCATTGTTGTGTCGCTGTGCCTAAGAGCAGGGGGTGGGGTGCGGATGTCCCGTGGCTGGTGCGTTGGTGCGTTGGTGCGTTGCTCGTTGTGGGGGTCGCGGAGGGGCGTCCCCGGGGGGGGTGGCCTGCCACTATTGCGAGGGGCGTCTGGTGTCAGGCACTGTCCCTCCCCCGGCCCCCTGTCCTCTTGAGCGGGTAGCCGGGGTTCCGCGACCCGTGTGTCCCGGGCGCGGTCGGTATGGGTGTGGGGACCCAGCACAATCCCCACAGCGTGCGCCCTCGCGGGCCGGCATTGCTCGCTGTCGGGGTGGCCGAAAGGTGTCCCCGGGGGGGGTGCCTTCTGCCATTGTGAGGGGCGTCTGAGGTCAGGCGCTGTCCCTCCCCCGACTGCCCGCCCACTGGGCGGGCTGTTGGGGTCCGCCACCCACGTGCTGTGGGCGCGGTGTGTGGGTGTGGGGGCCCAATATTGTCCCCTTGGCCTGCATGCCCTGTGGGGGCTGCGTGCCGCGGGGGTGGTGGGGGGCCGTCCCCGGGGGGGTGGCCTGCCACCGCTGTGGGGCGCGTCTGGTGTCAGGCGCCGTCCCTCCCCCGGCCGCCCGTCCTCTGGAGCGGGCAGCCAGTGTTCGGCAACCCGTGTGTCCCGGGTGCGGTCGGTGCGGGCGTGAGGACCCAGCACCGGCCCCACAGCGTGCGCCCTTGCGGGCCGGCTTTGCTCGCTGTGGGGGTGGCGAAAGGGCGTCCCCCGGGGGGGTGCCTGCCACCGTTGTGAGGGGCGTCTGGTGTCAGGCGCTGTCCCTCCCCCAGCCGCCCGTCCTCTGGAGCGGGCAGCCAGGGTTCCGCGACCCATGTGTCCCGGATGCGGTCAGTGCGGGCGTGGGGACCCAGCACCGGCCCCACAACGTGCGCCCTTGCGGGCCGGCGTTGCTCGCTGTGGGGGTGGCGGAGGGGCGTCCCCAGGGGGGGTGCCTTCCACCATTGTCTGAGGTCAGACGCTGTCCCTCCCCCGACTGCCCGCCCATCCGGCGGGCTGTTGGGGTCCGCCACCCACGTGCTGTGGGCGTGGGTGTGTGGGCGTGGGAGCCCAACACTGTCCCCTTGGCCTGCATGCCCTGTGGGAGCTGCGTGCCGCGGGGGTGGTGGGGGGCCGTCCCGGGGGGTGGTGGCCTGCCACCGTTGTGAGGGGCGTCTGGTGTCAGGCGCTGTCCCTCCCCCGGCCGCCCGTCCTCTGGAGCGGGCAGCCAGGGTTCCGCGACCCGTGTGTCCCGGGTGCGGTCGGTGCGGGCGTGGGGACCCAGCACCAGCCCCACAGCGTGCGCCCTTGCGGGCCGGCGTTGCTCGCTGTGGGGCTGGCGGAAGGGCGTCCCCAGAGGGGTGCCTTCCACCGTTGTGAGGGGCGTCTGAGGTCAGGTGCTGTCCCTCCCCCGACTGCCCGCCCACCTGGCGGGCTGTTGGGGTCCGCCACCCATGTGCGTTCGGCGCAGGTGTTTGGGTGTGGGGGCCCAACACTGTCCCCTTGGCCCGCATGCCCTGTCGGGGCTGCGTGCCGCGGGGGTGGTGGGGGGTCGTCCCCGGGGGGGGTGGCCTGCCACCATTGTGAGGGCGCCTGGTGTCAGGCGCTGTCCCTCTCCCGGTTGCCCGTCCTCTGGAGCGGGCAGCCAGGGTTCCGCGACCCGTGTGTCCCGGGTGCGGTCGGTGCGGGCGTGGGGACCCAGCACTGGCCCCACAGCGTGCGCCCTTGCGGGCCGGCGTTGCTCGCTGTGGGGGTGGCTGAAGGGCGTCCCCGGGGGGGGTGCCTGCCACCGTTGTGAGGGGCGTCTGGTGTCAGGCGCTGTCTCTCCCCCGGCCGCCCGTCCTCTGGAGCGGGCAGTCAGGGTTCCGCGACCCGTGTGTCCCGGGTGCGGTCGGTGCGGGAGTGGGGACCAAGCACCGGCCCCACAGCGTGCGCCCTTGCGGGCCGGCGTTGCTCGCTGTGGGGGTGGCGGAAGGGCCTCCCCGGGAGGGGTGGCTTCCACCATTGTGAGGGGCGTCTGAGGTCAGGCGCTGACCCTCCTCCGACTGCCCGCCCGCTGGGCGGGCCGTTGGGGTCTGCCAACCACGTGCTGTGGGCGCGGGTGTGTGGGTGTGGGGGCCCAACACTGTCCCCCTGGCCTGCATGCCCTGTGGGGGCTGTGTGCCGCGGGGGGGGTGGGGGGCTGTCCCCGGGGGGGATGGCCTGCCACCATCGTGAGGGGCGACTGGTGTCAGGCGCTGTCCCTCCCCCGGCCGCCCGTCCTCTTGAGCGGGCAGCCAGGGTTCCGCGACCCGTGCGTCCCGGGTGCGGTCGGTGCGGGCGTGGGGACCCAGCACGGGCCCCACAGCGTGCGCCCTTGCGGGCCGGCGTTGCTCGCTGTGGGGGTGGCGGAAGGGGGTCCCCCGGGAGGGTGCCTTCCACCATTGTGAGGGGCGTCTGAGGTCAGGCGCTGTCCCTCCCCCGACTGCCCGCCGACTGGGCGGGCTGTTGGGGTCCGCCACCCATGTGCTGTGGGCGCGGGGGTGTGGGTGTGGGGGCCCAACACTGTCCCCTTGGCCTGTATGCCCTGTGTGGGCTGCGTGCCGCAGGGGTGGTGGGGGGCCGGCCCCGGGGGGGGTTGCCTGCCACCGTTGTGAGGGGCGTCTGGTGTCAGGCGCTGTCCCTCCCCCGGCCGCCAGTCCTCTGGAGCGGGCAGCAAGGGTTCCGCGGCCCGTGTGTCCTCGGTGCGGTCAGTGCGCGCGTGGGAACCCAGCACCGGTCCCACAGCCTGCGCCCTTGTGGGCCGGCGTTGCTCGCTGTGGGGGTGGCGGTAGGGCGTCCCCGGGGGGTTTGCCGTCCGCCGTTGTGAGGGGCGTTTGGGGTCAGGCTCTCCCCCTCCCCCTGCTGCCCGCCCTCTGGGCGGGCTGCCGGGGCTCGCTGACCACGTCCTGTGGGCGCGCTTGTGGGTGTGTGCGGTGTGTGTGGTGTCTGTGCGGTGCGTGTCGTGGTGCGTGGTGCCGCTCTTCTCTTGTCCCCCTGGTGCTCCCCTCTCCGGTGCTTCAGTGCGGTGTTGTGCTCGCTGTGTGCCTGCCGTGCCCCCTTCCCTGCACGCGTCCCTTGCTCGGCTGCTGACTACCCCCTGTCTCTTTCGTGGCATCGTTGCTCATTACCCTTTCCTCTACCCTTCTCACTGGCATGCACTTTTTCCCTGCCTCCGCTCTGGTGCGTGTCTCGGTTTTTTTCTTGCCGGCCCGTCGTTCTCTCTCGTTGGGCCTTCTCCTTTTGACCTGTGAAGAGAAAGGATGGAAACGGGCGTGCGGCGGCGGGGGTTTTGTCGTGCCATGGCACCTTGTCATTGCCATCCTCGGTTGGTCTCTTACTCTTGCGGTGGTGTGGTATGTTACCTACTTATGCCTCGTTCGTGTTCTCCCCTCTCAGATTTCTTACCGTGCTGTGCTTGTTACGGCGTATTTTAGCGTGCATTGTTTGGCGTAGGTTTATATCCTACTTGCACTCGACACGGCTCCACAGACCTCTTTGGCCACCTTTGTTCGTTGTCCATCTCGCGTGCGCGGCGTGACATGCAACATACTTGCGAGGGAGACATACTTTGATCAATCTTGTTTTTTTCTCCTAATTTTAGAGTCCTAATCCTCTTAATCTTGGAGTGAAGCAAGGTGTGGGAAGATGCGAAGCAGAAGCGAGACACAACGCTTTGCCTTAGAGTGTATGGCACGGGCCGGGCGCTCGTTGCTTCTCTCGTGGACACGGTAACATTCTTGCTCTATGCTCCTTGCTCCTTTCCCTCCATATCTTCTGATGTGATGCGTGTCTTGTCGCCGTTATGCTTCTTGTGTGGGTGTAACATACTTATCTCACCCACATTTTTGTGTGTTCCGTGTGTCGCAGCGGCGTTGTGCTCCCTATGCAAACGGGCGTGCGGCGGCGGGGGTTTTGTTGAGCCATGGCGTCTTGCCATTGCCATCCTCGGTTGGTCTCTTACCCCTGCGGTGGTGTGGTATGTTACCTATCTATGCCTCGTACGTGTTCTCCCCTCTCCTATTTCTCACCGTGTTGTGCTTGCTACGGCGTATTTTAGCGTGCGTTGTTTGGCGTAGGCTTTTATCCTACTTGCCCTCGACACGCCTCCACACACCTCTTTGGCCACCTTTGTTCGTTGTCCTTCCCGTGTGCGCGGTGTGACATGTAACATACTTGCGTGGCTCCCTCTTTACCCACCTCTTCTCATGTTTGGCGTGTTCCGGCCCCGTCTTACCCCCTATGCGAGTGGGCGTGTTGGGGCGGGGCTTTCGCACGCATGTGTGCACACTTGCGGTATGCCTCCACAATGGCGCGCGGTTTATACCGTGCACTTGCCTCCTTGCCATCCTTTTGTGTATTCTGTTTGGTACGGCGTTATGTATGGCGATATGCGCTATGGCGATATGCATGGCGTGGCATACAACATACTTGTTTTTCGGCGGCCGGTGGCGTTGTTGTTGCTTGTGTGTGTTATTCTTGCACCCGGCACCTCTTTGGTCACCTTTCTTCGTTGTCCTTCCCCTGTGCGCGGCATGACATGCAACATACTTGTGCGACTTCCTTTTTACCCACATCTTTTCGTGTTTCGCGTGTCACGGCGCCGTCGTACTCCCTCTGCGAGTGGGCTTGCAATGCATGGTCTCATACTTGCGGTACATCTCCACCGTGGCGCGGTTTGTTACATACTTGTTCTCTCCTTGTCTACATCTTACCGTGTTGTGCCGAAGGCGCTGTTACCAAAAGGCAAAAGGCCGGGATGTCTACCCACGGGTACAGGTAAACAGGCTGGGCTGTGTGTGTTGTGTGAGCGCTGTGCGTAAGTGTGTAGGCCTCGGCAGGGGGGGGGGGAGTCGGGGAGACCTGGTGCGTTCGCCTCTGGCAACCGGGCTTATTCCAGGAGCTCCCGCTGCACCCCTTCCCTATCTGCTTGCTGATGCAGGCGTAGCTCCTGCAACGCCCACGCCATCGTGCTGCCCTGCCCCAGACGGGCCTTCAGCAGTGTGGCACGCGCCTTGGCGTCTGCGTACCAGATCCGTATGCACTCCTCCACAACGTGGCGGAGGAACTCCGTGCCCAGCGAGTGGGGCCCTGTACACTCCAGGTGGGCCAGCTGCATGGAGGGGGTCCGCAGGGCTGGCGCCCACTGCTCCAGCACAGTCGGTTCCCACAGCTGGTGATGCACTGGGGCAGCCCGTGGCCCCACCTTCTGGTCGAGCAACGCTGCGAGGCGCCGGCTGGCTGGCCCCCACTCGTGCGATTGAGCCGAGCAGGCCCACAGGTGGGGCGCCGTCTCGGGCTGTGTCCCGCACAGGAGGGACGTTGTATCCAGCACGGTGCCCCGGTGGGAGGAACGGTGGGCCAGGACGGCCATGGTCGGGACCTTGTGCATGCAATGCGCCGTGATGTGGCGCTGCTGGTCGTGATCGAACCAGTCGAGAGGTGCCCCCCCTCTGGCATGAAGTTTACCCCCCAGCAACCCTCGTAGATGGCTTGCGCTGATATGGAGGCCCGGTCCTGCAACCAGTCACTCAGCGCCGTCAGGGAGAGCTGGCACTGGTCGCGGAAGGGCACCGAGGGAATAAATGAGTAGGGGCGCCTGAGGAGCCACGTGAGGTCTACCTCCGGCGGCTCCCGCGTCGCTGCGTCCACACGGACGTTGAGGTCCGTGATCCAGTGCGATGGTGTGGTCACCACATTGATGGCAGACCTCGGGGAGAGGCGCTGCCCCCCCAGGACAGTGGCGTAGAGGTGGTGGATGCCATCTCCGCAGTGCCCTCCTCCCTGGTACGTGCGGAGGGCCCCCATTGCTGCCTCTGAGTCCGGCACCAGCCAGTAAACCCCCTGCTGTGTCGCCAGCCGGCGGGCATACGAGGGGAGGGCAATCACCTCCCCCTTCTGGGAGGTGCCCACTCCTGAGGCCACCTGGGCCCGATACTCCCCAGGCCCTCTCTGGACGACCCCGGCAATGGCCATACCCGCCTGCGTGGCCCCTGCATCCACCGCCACGACACTGCCTCGGAGGGTCGCCAGCGCAGGCAGGTCATGGAACCAGACGCCCGGGCGAGTCTCAGGGGCCAACACTCGCGGGGGGCTGGTCGCCCGGCCGTGTGGCGCCAGGAGGGCCATGTCCCCATGGTGCTCCCTGAGGTGGGTGCGCAGGGCCTGGTGTAGCTCCGCTGGCACTGACCCCACCGTATCGAGAGAGTGAAGGAGGGGCCCCTTGTGCGGGTGCCCCGGGCATTTGTGCGCCATGCACTCCGCTGGATATTGGAAGCGCGCCACCGCCGCCGGGGATATGGCGATCCACAGAAACGGCGGCAGCGTCGAGGTGACTGTCACGAGAGGGGCCTGCGATGTGCTGGCCCAGTTCCAGTAGGCGGCAGTCGGGGGGGCTGTCGCCCACACGACGGTGGGCGCCCTGACCCCAGTCCGCTGGAGCTGGGCCAGGGACTCCTGCCGGTGGTCGCCCCACAGCTGGGCGTGCAGTGGCGCATCCACCTGCACTTGGATATCCAGGAGGGCCACCAGGAGGCGGTGGAGCCTGGTGTTGCTGGGCAGGGTGCCCGGGGGCTGCTGGCACACCCGGGGCTCTGGCGCCCAGCCCGCGGCCTCCATGGTGTCCTGCAGGGCCGCGGTCATCCAGAGGGGCTGCCCCCTATCGTATATCATCTCCATTCGGGTGGTTTTGGCCGCCCGGCCACCCACTACGACTTCTGCCTGATGGGTGGGCACGGCCCTCGGGATCCAGTCCTTGGTTGCCGCTTGCCATCGCGGCGTGGGTTCCCTCAGGAGCGGGACCAGTACCGCAGCGTGGCGGGCCAGCCACGCACGTAGCTCCGGGATCCCCTTGCGGGCTGGCACTCGTCTCTTCAGGGCTCGCTCCAGTAGCACCTGGTGATTCTCTGTGTAGAGGTCGCCGAGGTGATGGTAGCCCAGGGCCTGTACCGTTTCGTACACCGTCAGGGGGGAACACCTGCGCGACAGCGCCATACAGAGTGGTGTACACCTCCACCCGGGGGGCAGGGGCCGCCGCTGCAGCCGATCGTGGCCCACCGGGACCTCGGACCAGGATGGGGGTGGTCCCTGAGCACTGGCCCGGCATCCACATGGGCAGAGCCACCTCATCCACGACCCGCTACAGCGTGGCTATGAGGTGGGGGCACTTGGGGTGATGCGTGTACTGCCCCGGGGTAAGCACCGCCGGGCAGCCCCCTCTGAGCGCCTGCTGCGTTTGCAGGGAGTAGGCCTGGGAGTCCCGGAACTCCTGCTTGGCCCAGGCCCCCTGCCGAACCCATCCTCGTACTACCGCCGCCTGCCACGAGTGCTCCGACCGAGTGAGACCCTGGCACCCATGCTCCCAGGGTCCCCAGAGCGCGTCGGTATGAGCGTGGCGGGAGATGCCTGTCACGTGCTTGTATGCTCGCACCATGAGAGCATCGTTTGCCGCGTGTACCTTGGCCGTGGGGCGGTACACGCTGGCCAGGGGGAGCAGCTTACTCGGGAGCTTGGCCATGAGTACCATCATGGCCGCGTCCGGGGAGAGCTGCTCGGGGCGGAGCTGTGTCCAGAGCTCCGCCCTGACCTCCGGCAGGTTGCGGGGGGCCATAGGCGCCCCCTGGAGGTAAATTTCGGTTCCCATATATCGGAGGACCCTGGAGGGCTGTATCTCCGGGGCCCCTGCCAGTGCCTCCCGCCGCTGGTCCGGGGTACTCGTCACCCACGCGCGGCCTAGGTGGCGGGCCACGGCTGCTGGCGTAGGCGACCGTAGGGGCCGAGGGTCTGACGTTGAGCCGTGCTGGATCTTGCGGTCAGGGACGTCCACCCGCAGGATTCCCTGGTAGTATACCCGCTGATCCAATAGGACCCCCTGTATGGGGTGGGAATCGCCCCGCTCCAAGAGGACCATCGTGTCGTCCACCCACATGAGTCCCGGGAAGCGGAAGGGCTCTACCGCCGAGGACCGGTATGCGATGTCCATGTATCGCAAGAGAGGGAGCGCCGCCGTCCCCCCCGCATGGACCCCCTGGACGGTACCCTGGGGCGTTCCCAGGAGTTGCGTCAGGGTGTGGGACTGCCAGGGGCCCAAGGGCAGGGTGTAGGAGAAACCCTCGGTATGGGTGGCGAGGTGGTCGGCCTCTCCCAGGCCCACCTGGGCTCCCACTATAGGGTGAATGTCGTGCCGGATCACGTCGAAGAATTTCGCGAGATCCGTGATCAGGACGTCCACTATCCGGTTTTGAACCCTGGCCAGGTCCAGCTTCAGGTGCACTGTGCGGACGACCTCCTTGAGCTATATCCCCGCATGCCCACCACTAGGCAGGGGCCCCCCAGGGCCCGCTCCTGGACGGCTGTCGCCACGGCATAGAAGGCCGTGGGCTCGAGTTTGGAGACGTGGGAGGAGATGGTTATCCTCCGGAGGTTCGCCTCCTGGACCGGCCGGTCCGGGTTTCTTAGGAGCAGGGTAACCCGCCCCCGCCTGCCCACCGTGCTGCTGACTGGGGGGCTGCGCACCACGGTGCACAGGGTCTTCTGGTCCGCCTCTGTCAGGTGTCGGTACCAGGCTATATCGATGCAGACGTCCGCTTCGGGTAGGCGGAGGTCGGGACCGTGGGCCTTCCCCGACTGCACCTCCCAGAGGTGGCGGGGCTGGACATAGTCGCCGCGGGCTGGCGGGGCATGCTGCGGCAGGAGCCCCAGGTACCTCTGGAAGTGGGCCCATCGGTCGGGGTCATCCCGGATCCGGTAGCTATGGCCCTGAAGCCGTAGGCGGCTCAAGTACAGGGCTGACAACGTCTCCCTGGGGTGGAGGAGCGCCTTGCTGTCCAGGGGGATTTCCGAGACATCGCGCGGGGGGGCCCTGCTACGACGCTGCACCACCCTCCACTGCTCTGGGGTGCGCTTCATGTTCTCTCCTTGTCTACATCTTACCGTGTTGTGCTTGTTACGTCGTTTTTTAGCGTTGCGCGGCATATAACATACTTGTTTTTCAGCGGCCGGTAGCGTTGTTGTTGTTTGTGTGTGTGTTGTTTTGGGGCGCGCACAAGTCCCTAGCGCCTAGGGCACGCACTTTGCTAGGTGGTTTGGGGCAAGCAATGCTCAGCTTCTTTGCCGTCGCGACTCTATTGTTCTTCTTTTTTTGTAAGTGTCCCAAAGTTTGCGACCTCGCCAAACAGCGGCCTAAAATTTTGGGGGGGTTTCTGAGGTCAGAAAAGACAATTTTTCACTTTATTTTTCCCTGGCTGTGTTTCTTTTTTATTGGTTTTTTTTTCTTCTGCTGCGATCGCGCGACCGCAGTGATGGCAACATTTGGGTGTTTTCGGGGATTTTTGTGGGCGAGGAGTGGGCGGGCGAGTGGAGCCGGTGGTGCGCTGCCACGCGCGCCCCGGAGACCCCCGCACAACGGCACGCCGCCATCCCGCTCGAGGGGTGGGGGCCGCACACCCGGCCGAGGCCCACCATGATCCGCAGGGCGGGCCCCGACCACCCGTGGGACACGGCGGCGAAGGGGTGGCTGCAAGCGGCCTCGGAGCCACAAGCAGGGTGGAATGGGCACGTGTCCTCGCTCATCCGAGCGCCCGTCCCCCCCTGCATTGTCCTCCACACCACCAACGTGCTCCGAGCCACGGATATACACCCATGGGGACGCGACGCGGCCACCATCCGATGGCATCCCCCTGAGGACGGAGCCGCCCGGCTCGCCGTGGCGCACTTCAAAACAGGGGGGCCTGTGTACGACGACGCCCTGTCCCGTCTGGAAGACACTCAGGGGCCCTTACTCCTCATGCTCCCCACCGACGTTGCAGCCGCGCTGCGCCAGGAGCTAGACAGCTGCGACGGGCTGCGAGTAGGGTGAGAGGCAGTCGCGGACGGCATCCTACTGGCCCGCCTCCACCGGGACGCCGCGGACGAGTGCCAATGGGGCATGCTGGCGCCGCACCTCACCGGGTGCCACGTGTATATGGCGACCCCCCCCAGGGGCATCCCAGCCCAGCGTGGGATGACCTCATCGCCGCCTTCCGCGACCACGGGACTCTCACCAATGACACGTGGCAGGAGGTCCAGCAGAAGACGCCCAGCAGGGGCTACCTGCGCCGCGTCCGCGCCCGCCTGCTGGAGATCCCGGACCCCCTCCGCCAGAGGTGGGACGACGTCTGGCTCCGCCGTCTCGGCCCCTGCTCGCCGCCCTCCCACCTCCGGCAAACCTGCCACCTCTGCGGGGAATGCGACACGGTGTCCTCCGCGGCGCCGACGGGCCCCAACAGGTGCGCGCAGTGCTCCCAGCTGGCCGCGTGGCCATGGCCCGAGCCACCCATGGGCCCTCACAGGCGCACGGAGGAGGAGGCTTTGCACCGGCGCATCGGGGGAGCACATGCCCCCTCACACGAACACGCGGGCCCCTCGGGCGCCACCATCCTGTGGATCCAGGTGCACCTGCGGGACCGTCCGTCGCGCACCTGTCGCAGGTGTTTGCGCCCTGACGCCCACTCGCCGCCGCACCTTGCAGAGCCCGCAGCAGCATGCCTCGAGGACAAGGGGACGGGCCGGGGCACGCCAGAGCCCGCCGCCGAGCGCAAGAGGCGGCTGTCCGGGGCCTAGTAGCGGACGCGGTAACGGAGGCGCACGAGGCGCACGCCGCCGCACGGCACAACCCGGCGGGCAGTGCGAGGGCTTTCCTCAGCGAGACCGCCCTCCCGGCCGTCCGCGCCCTGAACGGAGCAGGGGCCCCTGCGCTGCACCCGGCGATGCACCGGATTGTGAACGCTGTCCAGCAAGGGGTTCATCAGTCCGGAGGCGGCCCTATACGGGCACTGGATGGAGTGGAGCGACTCCAACCGGTCAGGCCGGCCCCTGTCCATGAAGGACACCTTGCGACTGGGGGGCGCGGGGTCTGCCATGTCCCTCCACAGCAGCGCTGCAGCCCTGCTGCACGCCCTCAGGACGCGCTGCCCCGGGGACACGGCCCCGTACCTGAATCAGGCGCGGGCCAAATACCCAGGGGGGGTGTCCGAGTTGGACGCGGCGCTCCACCTTCTACACCCACCAGACGAGGACCTGGAGGTGGGTGAAATCACGGTGTTCGCCGAAGACGCGGACGAGGCGCCCATCCCCCCCCCGGCCGACAAACCCGGTGTACGACGGCACCAGGCCAACCCCCCCTGTACGCGATCGTATGCGAGGCGTTCCCCAGGGAGCCCACCTGGTGCCCCGCCCTCCCGCCGGCGACGCACGCGCCCCGCGGCTGGGCCAACCATAACCTTCCCACCCCCCTCTCCAGGACCAGGGCTGCCCACCACAGGGGCCAGGTCCTCTGGCAAGAGCGCCCGGGCATCCCCCTGCTCCTCCTCGCCGTCGCGACCCGGGGGGACCCTGAGCGGGTCTTGGGGATCACCCCCATCCACCCGTACTGGGCGGCGCCCGTACCCCGCCCCCCCCTCCCGGCGCCCGCGCCGCGGGACGGGGTACACACCTTCCTGTGAACACAGGAGGTCACCGCCGTTACGGGGGTCCACCTGATGCGGCTCCCCCCGGCACCACCTGATGACCCCCGGGGGCCCACGGCCCAGAGCCCCGCCCGAGACTCGGACCTGGGGCGCAACGCGTGGGCCGTCTGCCTCCCCCGCCTCCCCACCTAGTGCCGATGGATGGCAACCGGCCCCCGCCTGCGCGGGGCTAAGGCCACCGCCGGCCCCCCATCCCTTTCCCCCCTCCCCCCTGCGGAGCACTGCACGGCACTGCCCACGGCACAAGACAGAAGCACCGGGAGGTAGTGGCAAGGGCACACCTGCCACCACGCATGCCTGCCAGGATAACAGTGATGTCGGACACCGATGGCTCCCCCCAGCGGGACGACCGCCACTACCGCTGGTCCCGCTCCCGCTCTCCCGTCTCCCCGGGATGCACGGGGGAGACCCTCGCGGAGTGCGAGGAGCGGAGGCTGGCGGAGGCAGCAGTGCCCGTCGGACAGCCGGCTGGGCCGCCCTGGGCAGCCTCCACCGATTCCGGGCTGTCGACCCGGGGGCCTGCGCCAGCCGAGGAGACCGCCCCCGCCGTCCAGGCTGCAAGCCCTGCCGCCCCGCCCCGGGAGGGGGCCCCAGGCGCACAGGGGGCTGAGACAGCAGCCCCAACAAGCCGCGCCGCGTCCCCGACTGCGGCCCCTGGCGCGCCGCCAGCGCGGGGGGGTGGCCCCTGGCACAGGCCCCGGGCGTCTCCCCGGGGGCTACCGCGGCGGCAGAGGGGGGCGGAGCAAGTGCACAAGGAGCCACCGCCACCGCCCCGGCCGGCCACGCCGCGGCCCCCGGCACGCCACGGGCGCGGGGGACGGACCCCGCGCGGGCCCCGGGCACCTCGCCCGGAGCCGCCGCAGCCACGGCGAGTGGCAGGGAGTGCGTGAAGTACCGCGCCCACACAAACCCCAGCCACACCGACACCAGCCCCCCGGAGCCGTTCCCCCCCAAGGCCGCCTTCCCCACGGGGCAGACGCGGCACGTCTGCCCCCCGGCGCCCGAGCGTTCGCTGCCGGGCGTCACGCTGCCACAGCTGCAGCGGCAGCAGGACACCCGGCGCGTGATCCGGGAGGGGGGTGACGGCGCGCAGGGGGGGCAGGGTGCCAGCCACGGGAGCGCGGAGCGGGGGACAGGAGGCGACAGGGAAAGGGCCCAGGGACACACGCAGGGGCCAGGCCAGGGCACACGTCGCAAGGAGCGAGGGCGAAAACGCGGGCAAGGCGCCGAGGCCAGCGGCAGCAGAGAGGGACAGAGCGCGGGCAGCGGACGGCACAGCGGGGGACGGGGAGCGTGGAAGGGGCAAGGGCACGGGAAGGACCCGCAGGGGCGCGAGCTGGGCGCCAAGGCAGGCGGCCACGGAGCGCATGGAGCGGAACCAGGCGCAGTCGGCGAGCGTGGGCGCAGCCAAGGGCGTGGGCACGGGCACGGAAAGGGCACGGGCACCGGCAGTGCAGGCCAGGGCGCCGGTGACAGGGAGCAGGACCCACGGCACTGACAGGGGGACAGAGGCGTGGGGGCCGGGAGGGCACCCAAGGGCAAGGGCAAGGGCGCCGTGGGCCCCCAGGGACAGACAGGACGGGGCATGGGAGCCATGAGGGGAGGGCGGAGCGAAGAGAGGGGGACGGGGGGCGGGGTGCCCCCGCAGCCGGACGTGCAGCCGGCGCGGTGCATCCCCCCCGTAATCCAGCAAATGCCGGCGCACCACACCCACCACCACCACCACCACCACGCCCACCTCTACAACATGGACCCCGATGCCGGAGACCTCATCCCCCCCCGACCCGCCGGACCCCAGCGACAGCCAGCCCCCCCTCGCTTCAAGGGCGGAGCCGGCGCGGATGGCCGCTGCCTCGGTGGCGGGGGGGCGGGACGCGGCGCCGGCACCACAGGCACAGGGACCGCAGGGAAAGCCGGCGCGAGGGTTCAGGGGGGGCCCGGCCCTGGGACCGGGACTGGGACACGGTCCCAGATTCCCTGGGGGATGAGGCCCTCCCCCTGGTGGTGGAGGTGTATGGGTGGCTGAGCTGGGCCAGCTTGGGGACCACCAGGGGGATGAGATACCGGTCCTTCGATGCCGTGCTCCTCCGGAGGGACGGGGGGAACCGGGAAGTACCCCCGGGGGGGTGGGCGGCCCCAAAGGAACACGAGGGGGTCCTCCAGGCCGTGATTCGGGCAGCGTGGCCCAACAGAGACCCGACGTGGCCGGCCTTCCTAAGGGGGGGGCAGTGCTCCGCATCACAGATGCGGACGCCAACAACTGGCTCCCCCGGGCCTTGCGCAACGCCCTCACCCACTGGCGCTACCGCCGGCGGAACCCGCCACCGCCACATCTGCAGCCCCCACACAAGCGACGACGCAGGTGACGGCCGCGCCCCGTCAGCCCAGGCGATGGGCCAGGGGGAGGGAGGGGGACGGTGCCGCGAGAGGCCCCCCCCGGCGGAGCCAGGCCCCCCGACCCACGCCCCCCCCACGGCACAGCGCAACGGAGGGGCGCGCGCCACCTCCTGTGGGAGGACGGGGGCAACGAGCGCGAGGGGAGGCCCACCGCCCCGCAGCCCACTAACCGCTGACCGCTGACCCGAACTGCAGCCCCGGGCACTCACCGGCCCATCCCCCCCCCCCCCCCCCGGCCAGCCAGCGCCGCGCGGCGACAGCGGGGGGAGCAGGGGGCCCGAGCGAGGGCCTGCATGTGAGTCCGGCTCTCAAAAGGGTGGAGGGGGGCAGGGGAAGAGTGCGCCCCCCCAGTCGGCAGCTGGCCCCCCAGGGCCAGAACCACCAGGCCGCCCCCGCGGGGCCGACGCGGGGCGGCGTCAGGGGATCAGGGGACCCCTGCTCTCCCCCCGCCCCCCCACCAGCCCATGGGCGGACGGAGACCGGCCGGAGAGACAGCGGCCCCGCACCCCCCCAGGAGGGCCGCTGCACCCGGGGGGAGGACACCACAGCAGAGGCGAGCGCAGCCGCGCGCCAAGCGCCCGCTCCCGCCCACATTACCCGCAGCCAACCGGCAACGGAACAGCGGCGCCCAGGAATGCGCGCACGAAGCGGCCCACTCTGGAGCCGGCCTGGGGAGGGCGGGGGAGCAGACCGGGGCGGGAGGACCTCTTCCCCCCCCCCCCCCTACACTGACCCAGCGGCAGCCGACCGGGGCGCGCTTGGCGCCCACGGCCGCCCAGTAACGCCGACTGCACGTGTCTATCCCAGGAGGGCGCGCCGGAGACGAAGGGTGACAGGGATGGGGGCCACGGGCCGACCCACTGGGCAGGGGGGCGGGGAGCAGCGGCACGGCCCTGCCCCCCCCCCCCCTCTCCCCCCCCGCTCTCCCCCCGGCCTGCGGGCCGCGGGAGCGCCGGCCCTCCGCCCCCCCCGGGGCCGAGAGGACGTCCCCCCTCCCCCAGAAGGGACCGTGACGCCTGTGAGGGACGCAACTGGATCCGCACGCCGCGTGCCCCCGCGGCCCCCTCTGCCTGCTCCCGCGGGGGTCGCGACCGGCGGGCGAGCCCGCACCAGCGCGCAAGAACAACGCACGGGCCACGCCCCGGGCGGCACGCGATGACGAACCGGAGCAGTACGGGTGTCGCGCCCCCCATGACCAGAGCATCGCCAATAACGCCCGCAATCTTGCCCGCCCAGGGAGGGCAGAGGGACGGACCGGGTCTGTTGGAGCCTCCAGGGGGGGGGGTGGACGGGCCGCCCCCCCCCCCCCGCCAGGCTGGCCCGCCGGCGGCAGGTCGCACCCTGCGCACGCGGCTGCCCGGTGACCCCGTCTGAACGCGTACGCCAGGGAGGAATTCGCCGGCGACGAGAGGGGGACTGGGCCGCCCCCCCCAGAGAGAGAGAAGGGGGGCCACGGCGCAACCCCCCCCTCTGTCCCCCCACCCCCCCCACCAGCCCGCAAGCCACGGGGGCGGCGGCCCCCAGCCCCCCCGAGGCAGCGGGGATGAATCCCCCTCCCCCCGGCAGGACCACGGCGCCCGAGAGAGAGGCCGGAGCAGGGCCCGCCTCCACGCCCTGGCCGCCCGCTCCCGCAGGAACCACGAGGTGCAAGCGAACCCGCGCGTACACGCCAGGGCGCCACACGGACCCCGCCCGGGGACAGCAAGGGAACAAGAACCGGAGCAGTATGGGAACCACACCCTCTATGGCAAGAGCGATGCCAAGGACGCCCGCTTTGTTGCTTGCCCAGGGAAGGCAGAGGGACGCACCGAGGCAAGGCAACCCCCCGCCCCACTGGCCCCCCCGGCCGCGCAGTTTGGGAGCACGGCGGACAGGCCGCCCCCCCCCCCCCCTCAGGCCCGCCCCCCGGCGCAGAAACGCCCCAGACGCACGGACCCACCCCACGGGGAGCGCACAGCCCCAAGCCAGGTAGGTGGAAACCGGACCGGGCCGCCCCCCCCCCCAAGCAAGCCAAACGGAGCACGAGACCGAGGCAGGACACGCGGGGGGCACAGACTGCATGGAACGGCCCTACTAGCGCCCAGCACCAGGACCACGCGAGGTGCGCGCGCCACACCAACCAGGGGAAGGGGGGGAGGGAGAGGACGCCGCGGGAGCGCGAGCGCACACGCACACAAATGACACGCGGGGAATACCAGAAGGGCAACGGGACCGAGCCCGCGGAACGCATAGACCGCATGGAATGGCGTACCAGCGAGCGAGGGTATGGGACACCCGGACAGGACGGCCCGCCACACACAGCGCAGGACACGCGGGGCGGGAAGGGGGAAACGGGGTAGACACGACACCAGGTACCGGCCCGAGCCCCCCGCAGTGGCCGCGAGCGCCGCGCACACACAACCAGTGCACTGCACCCACCAAGGCAGTAGTGGCGCACCGCGCCACACACCAGCCCAAAGGCTAGGCAGCCTCCGCGCCAGCCCACGGGGGTCCCACTGGCGACAAGCCAGTAGCACGGGCCCTGCGGCGCCAGTGCCCTGGGCGACCACGCATCAGGGGGGCGACGCGGTGGGTAAGCGCCTGCAGCTACGGCTGCTAAGTGACGCACTGACCGGGGAGTGGCGAAACGGGGAAGCCGGGGAGAGACAGGGCTCCGAGCCCCGTGAACCCGGGGGACCCCGCCACCAGGCAGGCGGTGTGTCACGAGGGGCCCCCCACTAGGTCCCCGTGTGGAGGATATCACCTGGCCTGACCAGGTGGCCCCCCGGAGCCGATTGGTGTCTAGTACCTGCAAAATCAAACCTCAAACCTCGAACATACTGTAGGTTAACCTTCGGTGTGCTGTGGGAGTACAGCAGCGTTGATCTGTACACCGACGATCGGTTCTTGCTGACTTCTGTCTTGCTGTATCAATGACAGTAACCATTGGGTCGACAACAGTGTGATATTTTCAGACAATGGGTCTACAGAGCGCCATGCTACTATTCATTTACCTTATCTATTTTTTGTACCAACCATAAGGGGTCGCTGTATGTACTTCACCTTTTTGCCTTGCGTAACCTGACTGTCAGTTTGACGTTGATGCTCATTGCCTGCTCAGATTTCCCGTGATCCCAAGGACTCCGAATGGTTCATAGGAGGTACTGATGCTTCCAGTTATTTTCTGGTATTCCGGTAAGACTGACACTGAAGTCAATGAGCCTATGTGCCAGTGCAGTCGGTAAGTTAAATCTTGGTGCGGACATCCAGTTTTGTCAAGTATGACAGTGCTCTCCCTAGTGGTAGACCCGGTAATGGCTTTATGGATACAGGGAGTTTTGCCTCTGGTGGAAGAAGGTTTCGTGGACTGTGTGACACTCGGTGTAATACGGGTAAGTCTTGTTTTGTTTTCTCAGTCTCAGGCTTTTCAGTATGTGTGTAGTCCCTCTGTAGGGGTACATGCATGGCAGATGTTTGTCCTGTTCTAACCTTTGTTACCTCCGGCGTCCTGAATTTCTGGCTTTGTGGTACTGACTGCTGGTAGTGATTGGAGGCCCTGTTGGCGTACTGGAGAGTCCGGAGGATTTGGTTACTTGGCATTGCGGACATTGCAGGTATTACAGACATTGCAGGCGTTACAGTCAGTGCAGTGCAGACGTGCTCAGACATTGTAGGCGTTACAGTCAGTGCAGTGCAGACGTGCTCAGACATTGTAGATGTTACAGACAGTGCAGACAGTGCAGATGTGCTCAGACGTTGCAGATACTGCAGACGCACTCTGTATCAGTGGCCCGTGTTCTCTGGGCATCCTGGTCGCCTTTTCCCTAATGCTCTGATATCAGTACCCCAGTGTTGAAATGAGCCTCTGATCCCAGCTGGCAGGATTCAAGGTATCCCAATTCAGGACTGATTGCTGTTGTCAGTGATCCTGAATCATTTGACATGCCTCAGTATTTCAATGGTGTTGGGTGTTAGTTTTTCCTCCTCTGTCCAGCTGTCTGTGTTGTCAGGATGGTCTTTTCAAGTCTGTGATGTCGCGCCCCTGTAGACATCCCCACTTGCAGTGTAGAGTCTGGAGGGGAGTTGGAAAAAATTGATTTTCTTCAAGGTCGCTACAGTTCGGGTGATTGTGTTGCAGATTTAGACTGTACAGTGCCAGACAGATCGCAGATTACAGTAAGACAGATCGCGTCGCTTGCGGGCCGCGATCATTACTCTCAGGTGCATCATTCAATTCTTTGCTGTCACGCAATGATTTTATTGCTGCTTAAAGATCGTGATTGGTTAGTTTGAACCATGTTGCAGCATGCGCTGCCATCGCCCGAATATGCGAATATAAGGATTCATTAGGTCTGGTTCTGACTGAACGTTTATCCTCTTCAATTGATTAGCTCGCTTTCGAGGTGGGAATTGTAGTTTCTCGCTGGTGCAGCACTATTTTGCTTTGTCGCATTCCATGTGTTGATTCACATGCTTCCATTGCACTCATTGCATTGTTATGCATTTATTCCATTCAAGCACATATTGTTTGTTTATTGTTACTTCGATTTTGGTTGTTGCTCGTAGTGATGTCCATTGCTTGGTTTGTTATTGTTTACTTACGAGCAAGGATAAAGGTAATGCATGTATGAGAGTTGGATTGGTGTCACAAGTCTCCTTTGCTTTGTTTAGCATGTAGCCGTGGAGAGCCCGGCCCCATTCTTGGGTGCCTAGGTGGGGGTAGAGCCGTATGGATCCTTGATGCCTTGGCCACCACAACCCGCCGCCGTGGAGAAACAGAAATGGTGGGGCCTTGGCAACGGCACGGCGGCCCCACACCGTCAACAATGACTCGGATGCGGACATGGTGATTTTCTTCGTATCTTCCTTGCTTTGCCTTTGCTCTTGTTTTTTGTTGTTATGTTGGTTGGGGATTGGATTGGGAATATTTTGTATTGAAAGTGTTTTATCAAACAACCAATTGAGATATAGATTTGGATAAATTTTTGCTCGTCTGCAACCCTCCCAAACTCTCTATAGTTTTATGAGCCCATTTTCCAAACTTTGTTTTAAGTTGTCTTAGTGATAGTTTTCATTTAGTTTTACTTTTCTTTGATTGGTTGAAACATAATCATCTTGGGGATTTTAGGATGAATAGAAGCAGATATCTAAAGGAGTCGAAACCCATTTAATCTTTCTGGTTGTGTCCTTCAGCCCTTGATAGGCGTATAGTGATGCATATGGGACCTTACCCTCATATGCAGATCAGTTTTAGTAGGTAAAGGTATCCTACTAAAACTGATCTGCATTTACCTACTAAAACTGATCTGCATTCACAAACCCGAATATTTCCTTTTTTCTCTCATTCCAAAGACAACAAATCCCTTTAAAATGAAACCGCAGCCAAGAAGTAACCATCATCTCATAAACTTCACACCGCAATCCGAGTTCAGCATTCAACAGTCACTTGAGATCTTTGATAACCGTGCGGAAGCAAATCTGCAGATTGCCTGCGCAGTTTCTAACATTTACCGCAACCACCACGCCGCCTTCTGTCTCACACTACATGTCCAGTCTAATGCTAAGGACCGCAGCCGCGATTCACCACAGCAAAAGTCACATACCACCCTGTCCCGTACACCAGTGCATGCTCACGTTAAATCGAATCTACGACACCTCACCCGAGACACCTTACACCAACCCTTGTCACCACCAACATCACAGGCCCAATGACGTGAACCGGAACGAGCAGACCCGCTGCGCTATGCAGCGTGGTCCCTTCCGAGTCGCCGCAGTCTTCAAGAACGTGCAGACCATCCGCCCGCCGGCGACAGGTCTCGTTCCCTTCATTCCGCACAACAGGTAATCACCAGCTGATCCTGAAAAATCAATTCAGAGTGCCGAACTTCCCGTCACTCAGATTTAACTTCCGAAGAAGAAGACAAAAGCCAACACTCTGAAGTCAGCGCCAGTCCTACGCTAAATCCCGATGATGCCCAGACTTGCCGTCCAGAAAATTGTGCCGAAAACTCTAATTCCATATCTGCCGTGTGTCGGTCAAGCTCTGCCAACGACATTCCGGACCTACAAAGTGCCAGCTCTGACTCTGATAACAGAAAACCGCTTTCGAATGGCCCTCAAGAGGATGACCTATCAGTTATGGCGGAAACACCCTTCGCCAGCGCCAACTCCACGTCCAAGTCCGATAACTCCGGCGCCGGACGACCAGGACCACAAACGTTCGTTGAAGAACCTATAACCAAGTCTGCCGATCAGGTCTCAAGCTCTGATGACGATGTGCCTGACCGACAAAGTTCCAGCTCCGACTCAGACAATGGAAAACCTCTCCCAGGGGAATTTTGGAATGACTCTCACGAAGATGACCAATCAGATACGGAGGTTACACGCAGCTGAGCAACCGATCACCTGTTACTGGTCGGCTCCCTACTCTGGTCACTATGACACTCCGGAAGAATAAGGGCAATTCATGAACAACCCTCAGGAAAAGCCCTGCCATCAGATGAGTGATGATTATCTATTCAAAGCGTCACCAACTCCCCAAC
Organism: Eutreptiella sp. 'Long Island Sound 2002'; assembly: GCA_964036045.1. Taxonomy (NCBI): domain Eukaryota; phylum Euglenozoa; class Euglenophyceae; order Eutreptiales; family Eutreptiaceae; genus Eutreptiella; species Eutreptiella sp. 'Long Island Sound 2002'. The sequence continues at coordinate 119,784,959 of OZ038381.1, read as the reverse complement.
AACCTTCACGCAAAAAGAGGCCATGCCCCAAGAAGAACTTCAACATCATGTTTACCACCGACGAACTTCGGCTTGACGAGGCCTGTGCCCGGAACAAAATCATGTTCACTTGCTAATCTGACAGCTCCCACTTTCCATTCCTCCACCTGAATTTGGCTGAAAAAGTCCAGCGGTACACAGTCCATCATGAAGCATTCTGCCCGAAGCAAACAAGCATTACTCTTCTTCAGGCTGAGGTGTTGGACCGCAAAAACTACGAACAACAATGGTATGCAGGCCTGGCACGCATCACATCACTGTCCTTATCCTTTGAGCACTCAAAGGTCCTTAACAAGTCCCTGCAAGCTTACGTTTGTCTGGCGCTCGTGCTATTCGAAGACCACAAAGAGGGTCTTCGTCGGATAGTCTTCTTGGAAGAAGATAGCCGCAGGTATAAGGCGTTTGGACAGAATCACCTTCCAGCCACCCGCCGAGTTCTTGCCGGGACTATCAAGTACCACCAGCGTGACCACCCTTTTTCTAACGCTTGGAAGCGTATGGCGACCATTAATACTTCCTCGGACCATGTAGTCCTGGACCCTTTTCTGGTTTCAAGAAAGCGTGTTAACAAACTTTCTACGCTCCCAAGGGCTATTACCAGACCCTAGTATACACCATTTCCCAGCCCGGTTGAATTCCAGCACTCTGACATGGGCTGATATAACAGACGCTGATCCTTCATGCAACCTTCCGGAAGGCAACGTGCCCACCTGCTTATATACTAACTGCACTCCATCCTGTTACCTTTTTGACAACCTACACCTTCCCACTCCCTGGGATGAGACCTCCAGCATCCATAATAGTTTCGCAGCATACATCACCACATGGCCCGAAGCAGTGCTCCGGGCCGAACTCATGGTTGACAGACAACTTGAATTAGCACAACTGTTTTCAGACACCCCACGTCTCAGAAGCCTGAAGCACCTGCAGTCTTTGTTCAGCATTTTCAGAGAGCATGACCTCTGCAGATGGGCACTCCTGGAAGCTGTTCTCAATTCGATTGTACAAAAGTTTCAACTCAGACCCCCTATATAATCTCCCCGCGCACCAAGTCTCTCTGAGCAGTGACTATGACATGGTGGTGCTGAGTCCAAACACTCATGTGACTCTGTGTCCTGTGTCCTGTTGCATTCAGCAGGGTGAAGGTCTTTCCCTCCGGCTAAATTTGTTTCTTTTTCTGTTTTCCAATACCTGCACAAATCACTTGAAAAGGAATGACTACCACAGTTTTGAAAAGCAAACTCAAGGTTCCCACACACCACACCAGTTACAAACATACAGCCATCACAGCCCCAAGGTTTCCCAGGTTTTTCGACAAAATTGAGCTAATCTGAAATAGGTCAATTTGTCAAGCCTTTCCCCCATGACCACGATTTGCACCAAAAGCCCACTCCTTTTTCCTTTACTTCCTTCGGCCACTGAGGCCAATGTATCATACCCAGATTCAATTCAGCACAAGGCATCCACCCTGAGTCTTACCCAATGCAACCACCAACTCCCTCACTCAATGTGAGATGGCTACATAGCAACAGGTTGCATCATCATCTTTGGCCCGTCAATTTGAACAATTTCCAGCATGTCAACGCCTACGTGAACCGGGAGGCCCCACCCGGTTAACTGGGGGCCATACAGCAAAAAAGGTATCGCCTGCGAAGCCAGGAAACCTCCAGGGAAACGCTGACACTCCAGTGCAGGTGCCAGCTGGTGTACAGTAGCAAAAAATAGCTCCAGCGTGGCCTGGAAAAAGTTATTTTGGTCACCATTTTAACGTTTTTGAAGTTTCCAATGTATTTGAAGGTTCATTGAACCTTCAAAGTAATTAGAACCAACGGCACAGAAGCGGGCGCAAGTCTTTCTGTTCATTTTTACGATATTCTTGTTCTGATGAACAATGTCGTGAAAGTGCGTAAAAGCTACAGAAAAGTTGTTTTGATATTAATTTTTAATGAATTATGATGGATTTTTAGTGTATTTTATGGCGTTTTTCATAAAGATGGGGTATGTTGCCAATTTCCTCCAAACAGCCTGCAGCGACGGCCGTTCCCTCCCCTATGAGGAACATTAAGTATATGTCTCTGGCTTTTGGGAAATCATATCATATGGCACCAGATTGCCCTAAGGCCCCTAGGCTGGCGCCCTGGGGGGAGACCCATGTTTCAAGTTTTAACCATGTTTTCAACATGCTTTTCACTTTATTTGACTTGTTTGACCTTGTTATGACCCAGAACTGACTTAGACCTGTTGACCATAGGACAGTTCTGGTCGACAACAGCCGTGGACGACCCAAATCTCAGGTCACAGGGCCTGTGGTGCCCTGATTTAGTATGATCTTTCCCTAAAAGCTAGCCTTAGCACCTGGTTTGGTACTTAGGTATGTTTACATCTGTATTAACCTCGGATATTGCCTTGTTTGCCCTGTCTTTGTCTCCTGGGACATCAGATTGTGTCATGGGGCAAGCAAAGGTTATAGAACAATTTGTCAAAGCGTGGTAGTGCGGACTCTCTTGTGCATGCTTGCTCTCACAATGACTCTAAAAAGAGTACTCACTATGACTCCAAAAACTAATTGGATTGAAATGGGGTTGAAAGACAACCAGCTCTTCCCCATAGAGAGACCCAAAGTGGCCAAGATCCAGGGGCATATCAATACGTGTCAATGGAAGGTCCCGTTCCACAGTCGCATGTGGCCAGTGACAGCATAGGTACTCTCGAGGGGGTTTGCAGACGCATTCCTCTGAGAGTTTGTCTTCCTCAGGGGTCTTCACATGGGCACCCTATGCGCTGCTCATGAGCATTAGATCCACCCCCCGTTGCTAGGTGGTGTTCTTCTGGTCAAGGTCCTCCTTCGGTTGGGAGATATCTCCGGTAGACCCTTGCTTCAACGGCCATGAGCCGTGGGTAGCCTTAGCGTAGCATACATTTTTCGCCACGAATCTCCTCTTCGAGTTCACGTACTCCCTCAGCCTGGATCAGGGGTCCAACCCTTCGTCCAGGGGTTTGTCTCCCCTCAGGGAGAGGGAGAAGGGGCTTCTGTGGGGTTGTGTACTCGGCGTTCTCCACCTACTCCACGCACGTTTGCACGAAAAAGGGGTCATGCTCGGTTTTGTCATCAGCGTGTATCGAGCTGGGTAGCTCGGATAGCCCACACTCTGAGACTACATCAGGACTAGGTACATGGCAGGGGGGGTTAGGGGCAAAAGCGTCAGACACCGCGTACTTGTCTCCCCAAGGAGTAGTTTCCACAGCGTCTCAAGGCCGGAGTCGGTCTTTCAGGACATCCAGGGTGTAGCCGCTGCTCTCACATTGAATTTCCCGAACCGAGGCAGGGTCCAGCTCTTCCCCATAAGGAGACTCAAAGTGGCCAACATCCAGCGGCCTATCAATACGCGTCGAAATTGTTCTAGAGTCGATGCAGCTCTGGAGGAGAACTTGGAGTTCTTTGTGTGCTTCAAGGTTTATCGACCCTTGGCACAAGCCATTGGAATAAGCCAATCCAAGGAGCTCGATTTGTGCACGAAGCCCATTATCAGACTGCCGATCAACCAGTCGACAGCCTGGTGTGGCCTGGGAAGGCCTGGAGCGACAGTATTTTTTAATGTTCTTAACCGCATCAACTTGTTCACGGGCTGACGTCCCCCTAAGGAAGACGTCCAGAAATTTACAGACGTTAGTTGTAGCTGTGAAATGGACACAGGTCAGAGAAGTAAAGGTTTGAGGACCCCGGAGCAGAATTCAGGGTCAGAGACCCAAATGGAACTCGCCTAGATGTCGTGTGGTCTGCTGTGTGCACTGGTGTGTGTGTGGTGTTGGTTATGTGTGTACTTTCTGTACGTGGGAATTCAGTGAAGAAGTGTGCTGGTGTGTGTTGTCTGTTGTGTTGGTGGTGTAGCATGTGGTCTGTCAATGAAGTGAAAGGAGTGAGGACCTGTGGAAAATTAAAAGGACTTTACAAAAATAGATGGATGTAGGCACAGAGTCTCTGCACCAAAGGTTGGTTGGTTTTCCTGTCCACTCTGCAGTTTGCAAAAAGCCTTGCTTTCGGCCCTAGGGGAAAAGGACAAAGGCACATTGCAGCACGGTAGACAAGATAAGACATCAAGGCACATCAATGTGCAGAGAAGCTGAGAAATACCAGCAGAATAGCACCAAGTAGCAGAAAGTCGAGTGGTTTCCGAAACCTTGCGCTGGCAAAAGATGAATCACAAAGAGGAGAGCATGGTAGAACGTTTGTCTCCCTGCCGGTCATGCCAACGAGGGCAGCAGATAGCGCTGCGCTCAATGCCTTGCACACGGCGCCAAAGAAAGTTGCAGTCGCACTTTTGATAGCTGCAGGTAGTTTGATAGCCGTGCCCCTTCACAATGGTGTCGTTACATAAGTGGCGGTGGGCAGAAAAACAGGCATCATCTAGCCAGTCCAAGTCCTCCAACACCGATGTTGCACACGATTGCCCAAAAAATGAATAGCCATTAGCCGACCCCCCCTTAGCGAGGGAGTGAGCGCTCCTCATGGATGAGGCCAAAGAATCGGTATCCCAGAAACGGCCATGTACTCCTGAGCTCGTTTCAGAATTGTTGTCGGAAAGAGGAGGGGTATCGCCGGATTCTGCAGAATGAGGGCATCGCGTAGGTTCAAGTGTACTGTCGTCAGGGAGAAGCGTGGAGGCTTGTCCCCATACGTCTCGATTCAGCGGAGGGACCGTGCCATACACCGTTACGCGTACACGTTGAGCTCGCACTTTCTTCGCAGCGCAATAGTGCCGCCGATGAAACCGGGCGTGTGTAGGAACATCTCTAGGAATTTGAGTGCCGAAGTGTTCCCTCGTACACGTGGGCGTGAACCGTCTGCAACGCTTAGTCCGCGCTGGGTACCAATGTCCCTGGGCGGTTGTATCGCCGTCGAACGTCGCCCCACAGGTTACGGGTGCAGGAAGGGACTCACGGTCAATCTCGTGCTCAGATTCACCAGCTTCAGAGACGGTCGTATCTTGTCGAGCTGTAGCAAGGGCGTTTGTAGCGTCCAGCGACGACCAGTAATTTGCAGACGCAAAGGCTGATCCAAAGATAGATTCGGTCTCAGACTCCTTGTCCTGGGAACAGCACTTGGGTAATTGGGTGGCAGCGGCGGCACTGGTACTGAGTCGCTGATGGCCAGCGTCGGGGGCATTTGTGACACCGCCGCACACAGATGAGCCCGGCGGGGGCTCACAGGTGGAGACGGCTGGCGTATTGTTGGTCTCGGCAATAGAAGCTGGGTGCACCCGAATCTTTACAGGAGAGTTATCGTAGTCAAAATGTTGCTCCGCGGAGTCCCCGTGGGCCACTGCAGAGCCCGGCGCGTACGGATTGTGGCACCATGGTAATGTCAAGGCAGACTCACCGGTAGGGCTCTCTTGCTCGTTTACCGGTCCTTGTAGTGGTAGCTCATGCCCTATAGCCTCATCAGAACTTGCTGCAGGAGCATAGGCATGCGACTGGTCCGTCCCGTCCGTAGTCCAATCGTTGGTAGCGGGCATATACACATGTGGGAAGTATTTGAACCCTTGGCTCACGTAGGCAGTCTGGCACAGGCCTTCGTCCCCGTACGTTGCGAGTTGAATGTCTTCGTCCCATCCCGGGATGAACCAGTGTCCGCTAGGTGCTGTAGCATCATGGCGTGATGCCCAAGACTCCTGTGGAGGACGAAGAAAAAGGGAAACACGCCGAGCTAGCGCGGACGTGTAAATAGAGGACAGCTCCCAAGTAAGCAGCGCGTTGATTTGTGCAGACTGCAGCGCCACAGTCTGCATTAATAACTCCAGAAATTATCCCTGCGTCGCTGCAGCCCCGCGTAGGCGCGCCAAAATTGAACCAGAGATAATTAGTCGTTCAGGGCGATTTCACGTGGGTAAAACCCGGAAAACCCCAGTGAAGGACGATGTGGTGTATTGTTTGCGATGTTGCAGGCGCTGCGCGCGCGATCCACCCGCGGGTTTTAATTGAAAAGGAGTAGTTTCCACAGCGTCTCAAGGCCGGAGTCGGTCTTTCAGGACATCCAGGGTGTAGCTGCTGCTCTCACATTGAATTTCCCGAACCGAGGCAGGGTCCAGCTCTTCCCCATAGGGAGACTCAAAGTGGCCAACATCCAGCGGCCTATCAATACGCGTCGAAATTGTTCTAGAGTCGATGCAGCTCTGGAGGAGAACTTGGAGTTCTTTGTGTGCTTCAAGGTTTATCAACCCTTGGCACAAGCCATTGGAATAAGCCAATCCAAGGAGCTGGATTTGTTCACGAAGCCCAGGATCGGACTGCAGATCAACCAGTCGACAGCCTGGTGTGGCCTGGGGAGGCCTGGAGGGACAGTATAACCAGGTATGTCCTCCACAACCTCCACCTCCTCCTCAAGTACTTGGACTGAGGAGTAGCATCAAGAACTTCAAGAGAATCAAGAAGTTGATCATGTCCTAGACAATGAGGCTTGGTGGGCCTCTTACTCTGGTTCACAAGCGGCGGAGATCCCCGAACACTTTGCGTCAAGTTCGTCAGCGACATCAGGCGACAACCATGGGCCAGAAACCAGCCCAATCCAATGGTGGGACTATACCGTCAATGACTTCGAACAAGCAATTGATTTTTATGAAGCCCAAGGGCACCAACAATTCAAGATGTGAGGGAGCTCCAGCGAAGGTAGCTGTCGCCAGACGACGACGTCACGCAGAGGAGACCGTCGTCCACTCACAGCCAAGGAGCTGGAGAAGTTTGACAAGGAGATGCATGATTTCTTTCAAGAATTATAGGAGCCCCATTGGCTCTGAGAGTGGCTAACCCTGCCTATTCTATATTGTCTGATTTTGCCAAGCCCTTTGCCAGTCCTGCCAGTCCCGCCAGAGTCCCAGTGATATATATTCAGGAGTATATGTTGTAAATACCTCTGCTTTCCGGCGATTCTTGCCATTGTCTGGTTGTACTCCACTTATTTTTAAGGTTTTTTGAACCACACATTTTACTTGCACCAAAGTGATTTCATAGTTCTGTCTTTTGCTTATGTCTTCTTGCCCAGGGACACTGTTTTTTCAGGAAGGGTGATTTTTGGAACACTGAAGCAGGAAAGGCAAATAGGGCAAAGCATGAGTTACTTTTACCCCTTAGAGGTTTCTCTAAACAAAGATGATAGAAACCTTTTAAGGAGGGGGGTGATGCATATTGGTCCTTGCCCGCATATGCAGGTCCATTTTAGTAGGTCAAAGTATCTCGTTGGAAGCCACGAGAGCACCAGGAGAACGCTGGCACTCCAGTGCAGATGCCATCTGGTGTACAGTAGCAGTAAATTGCTCCAGCTTGGCCTGCAAAAAGTTATTTTAGTCACCATTTTAACCTTTTTGAAGTTTGCCATGTATGTGCAGGTTCATTGAACCTTCAAAGTAATTAGAACCGACGGCGCGGCAGCAGGCGCCAGTCGTCGCGTTCATTTTTACGACATTCTTTTCTTGACGACAAATGTCGTGAAAGTGCGTAAGAGCTACAGAAAACCTGTTTTTATATCAAATATTAATGAGTTATGATGCAGGTTTACTATTTTTTCTGACACCTTTCATACAAATGCACTATGTTGCCAAGTTTCTCCAGACAGCCTCCAGCGACGGCCGTTCCCTCCCCTATGGGGAATATTAAGTATATGTCTGTAGGTTTTCGAAAACATATCATATGGCCCCAGATTGCCCTAAGGCCCTTAGGCTGGCGCCTGGGGGGAGACCCATGTTTCAAGTTTCAACCATGTTTTCAACATGTTTTTGACTTTGTTTGACTTTTTTGACCTTATTATGACCGAGGACTGACTTAGACCTGTGGATCATAGGACAGTTCTGTTCGACAACAGTCGTCGACAACCTGAATCTCTGGTCACAGGGCCTGTGGTGCCCTGATGTAGTATGATTTTTTCAGAAAGGGTAGCGTTAGCACATGGCTTGGTACTCAGGTATGTTGACATGTGTATTAACCTAAGATATTGCCTTCTTTGCCCTGTCTTTGTCTTTTAGGACAACAATGGTGTCATGGGGCGAGCAAAGCCCCCACAACAATTTGTCAAAGCGTGGTAGTACGGATTCTCTTGTGCATGCTTGCTCTCACAATGAGTCTCAACAGAGTACTCACTATGACGCCAAAAACAGTATCAAAATGGGATTGAAAGACCACCAGCTCTTCCCCATAGAGGAACTTAAAGTGGCCAAGATCCAGGGGCCTATCAATACGCGTCAATGGGAGGTCCCGTTCCACAGTATCAGGTGGCCGGTGACAGCATAAGCACGCTCGAGGGGGTTCGCAGACGCATTCCTCTGACAGTTCATCTTCCTCAGGGGTCCTCACATGGGCACCCCATACGCTCCTCGTGAGCTTTAGAGCCACCTCCCGTTGCGAGGTCATGATATTCTGTTCAAGGTCCTCCTTCAGTTGAGAGATATCTCCCATAGAGCCTTGCTTCAACGGCCATGAGCGGCGGGTAGGCTTAGCGTAGCATAGCTTCTTTGCCACCAGTCTCCTCTTGGAGTCCACATACTCCCTCAGCCTGGATCAGGGGTCCAACCCTTCGTCCACGGGCTCCTCTCCCCTCATGGAGGGAAGGGGCTTCTGTGCGGTTGCGTACTCGGCTTGCTCCACCTACTCCGCGGCACGTCTGCATGAAGTAGGCGTCATTCTCGGTTTTGTCATCAGAGTGTATAGAGCTGGGTAGCTCGGATAGCCCACACTCTCAGACTACATCAGGACTAGGTACATGGCAGGGGGATTTCGGGGCAACTCCCCCTGCCATGCCTGACACCGCGTACTCGTCTCCCCAAGGAGTAGTTTCCACAGCGTCTCGAGTCCGGAGTCGGTCTTTCAGGACATCCAGGGTGTAGCTGCTGCTCTCACGTTGATTTTCCTGAAACATAGCAGGGTCCAGCTCTTCCCCATAGAGAGGCTCGAAGTGGCCAACACCCAGCAGCCTATCAATACGAGTCAAAACTGTTCTAGAGTTGATGCAGCTCTGCAGCAGAACTTGTAGTTCTTTGTGTTCTTCAAAGTTTGTGGACCCTTAGCACAGGCCATTGGAAAGAGCAAATCCAAGGAGCACAAGTTCTTCACCAAGCCCAATATTGGACTGCAGATCAACCAGTCCACAGCCTGGCGTGGCCTGGGAAGGCCTGGAGCGACAGTATAGCAAGGGATGTCCTCCACAACCTCCACCTCCTCCTCAAGTACTTGGACTGAGGAGTAGTATCCAGAACTTCAAGAGAATCAAGAAGTTGATCACGACCAAGACAATGAGGCTTGGTGGGCCTCTTACTCTGGTTCAGAAGCGGCGGAGATCGCCGAATATTTTGCGTCAAGTTCGTCAGCGACATCCAGCGACGAACATGGGCCAGAAACCAGCCCAATCCAATGGCGGGAGTATGCCCCTAATGAGTTCCAACAAGCAATTGATTTTTATGAAGCCCAACAACAAGGGCACCAAGAATTTGAGATGTGGGACAGCTGCAGCGAAAGTAGCTGTCGTCAACTGACGACGTCACGCAGAAAAGACTGTCGTCCGCTCACAGCCAAGGAGCTGGAGAAGTTCGACAAGGAGATGCATGAGTTCTTCAAGAATTATTCGAGCGCCATTGGCTCTGAGAGTGGCTAACCCTGCCTAATCTATATTGTCTTATTTTTTGAAGCCCCTTGCCAGTCCAGCAAGTCTTGCCAGAGTCCCAGTGATACATATTCAGGAGTATATGTTGTAAATACTTCTGTTTACTGGTGATTCTTGCCATTGTCTGGTTGTACTCTACTTATTTTTAAAGTTGTTTGAACAACACATTTTACTTGCACCAAAGTGATTTCATAGTTCTATCTTTTGCTTATGTCTTCTTGCCCAGGGAAACTGTTTTTTTAGCATGGGTGTTTTTTGAAGCACTGAAGCAGGAAAGGCAAATAGGGCAAAGCATAAGTTACTTTTACCCCTTAGAGGTTTCTCTAGACAAAACTCATAGAAACCTTCTAAGGAGGGGGGTGATGCATATGGGTCCTTGCCCTCATATGCAGGTGCATTTTGATAGGTCAAAGTATCTCGTTGGAAGCCATGAAAGCTCCAGGAGAACGCTGACACTCCAGTGCAGATGCCATCTGGTGTACAGTAGCAGGACATAGCTCCAGCTTGGCCTGGAATAAGTTATTTTAGTCACTGTTTTAAGGTTTTTGACGTTTCCAATGTATTTGAAGGTTCATTGAACCTTCAAAGTAGTTCCAACCAACAGCGGCGCGGCAGCGGGCGCCAGTTGTCGCGGTCATTTTCATGAAAGCTACAGAAAAGCTGTTTTGATATCAATTATTAAGGAGTTATGATGCACGCTTACTGTATTTTATGACACGTTTCATACAAATGCACTATGTTGCCAAGTTTCTCCAGACGGCCTGCAGCGACGGCCGCTCCCTCCCCTATGGTGAATATTAAGTATATGTCTGTAGGTTTTTAGAAACAATATCATATGGCGCCGGATTGCCCTAAGGCACTTAGGCCAGCGCCTGGGGGGAGACCCATGTTTCAAGTTTCAACCATGTTCTCAACATGTTTTTGACTTTGTTTGACTTGTTTGACCTTGTTATGACCCAGAACTGACTTAGACCTGTGAACCATAGGACAGTTCTCGTCGAGAACAGTCGTCGACGACCTGAATCTCAGGTCACAGGGCCTGTGATGCCCTGATTTAGTATGATCTTTCCTAAAAAGCTAGTCTTAGCACATGGTTTGGTACTTACGTACGTTTACATGTGTAATAACCTAAGATATTGCCTTGTTTGCCCTCTCTTTGTCTCTTAGGACACCACATTGTGTCATAGGGTGAGCAACGCTCCTAGAACATTTCGTCAAAGCGTGGTAGTACGGATTCTCTTGTGCATCCTTGCTCTCACAATGACTCTCTAAGGAGTACTCACTATGACTCCAAAAACAGTATCAAAATGGGATTGAAAGGCAACCAGCTCTTCCCCAAAGAAAGACCCAAAGTGGCCGAGATCCAGGGGCCTATCAATACACGTCAATAAGAGGTCCCGTTCCACAGTCTCAGGTGGCCGTTGACAGCATAGGCACGCTCAAGGGGGTTCGCAGACGCATTCCTCTGACAGTTCATCTTCCTCAGGGGTCCTCACATGGGCACCCCATACGCTCCTCGTGAGCTTTAGAGCCACCTCCCGTTGCTAGGTCATGATCTTATGTTCAAGGTCCTCCTTCAGTTGGGAGATATCTCCCATAGACCCTTGCTTGAAGGGCCATGAGCGGTGGGTAGGCTTAGCGTAGCATAGCTTTTTTGCCACCAATCTCCTCTTGGAGTCCACGTACTCCCTCAGCATGGATCAGGGGTCCGACTCTTCGTCCACGGGCTCCTCTCCCCTCATGGAGGGAAGGGGCTTCTGTGGGGTTGCATACTCGGCGTTCTCCACTTCCTCCACGCACGTCCGCACGAAGTAGGCGTCATTCTCGGTTTAGTCACCAGTATGTATAGAGCTGGGTAGCTCGGATAGCCAACACTCTGAGACAATGTCAGGACTAGGTACATGGCAGGGGGAGTTGGGGGCAACAGCATCAGACATGACATAATCGTCTCCCCCAGGAGTAGTTTCCACAGCGTCTCGAGGCCGGAGTCCGTCTTTAAGGACATCCAGGGTGTAGCCGCTGCTCTCACGTTGAATTTCCTGAACCATAGCAGGGTCCAGATCCTCCCAGGACACTGGGGCCAGGCCTCCCTCCACAACGCTTAGCATGCTCCTCCATCCTCGTTTCCTAATAGGAGCCCTACAACCCAGAGGCACGTAGATGGCGTCGTCGGGTAGCTGGACAGAGGTGAATGTCAGCTTCTCCAATGGAGTACGCCAGTACTGATTTCCCCCATGGGCTCCCCCATCGGGAGAACACATGACCATACGGGAACGTTCCGAGGCCACCTTGGTCAACACCTTCCCCAGTTCACGGAACCTGGGGTTCCGGTAGGCCATCCCGAAGGTAGGCCAGTAAAATTTGTAGCAGCAATTTTGCGCTTTGCTGCAGTAGAGGTCCAGGATGTGCTGCTTGTCACTGGCGAACAACTTCTCGTTCAGCTCTTCCCTGGAGTATCCCAACTCTTTTGGACCTTGGTCTGGGACACCCCGAAGGAGCTGATAGTCCTGCGTTTTGGAGGCAACCATCATGGCAAAGGGCTCCTTCTTGCATTACCTCAGATAGCTTGACGTGTGCTCAGACTGCTCCAGTGGTACAGATGTTTGTCCGTCACCATGGTCCACATGAAAGACATAGGCTGCTTGCAGCATAAGGAATATAATCTGGGAGTGCTCGGCAAAGAAGTCAGTTCCCAAAACGAAGTCGAACCCTTCGGTATCCGTCACATAGAACCGGTGGGCAATGCTCCTAGATCCCATCGGCACGTCGACCACGCAGTCCCCACAACTGTGCACCACGTGGCCATTCACCATGGAAATGGCTGCGGTAGGCATGATGTTCTTCATGTCCCCACGAGGTGAGATTTTCTTGGCCACAATTGATATAGTAGCCCCAGTATCCAGTACCCCCAGGTATTCTCGTCCCCCAAGACGGATACGTACCCAGAACACGGGTCTATAGAGCCCCCAGAGCGTCCCTGTCAGAAATCTGCGGGACAGGTCACATCAAATCCCTTCTTGCGCAGTTTTCGCGCCATCCGCATGAAGCAGCAACGTTTACAGGGGTTACACTTGTCTCCATTCTCATTGACACACTTAGCTCCTTGCTCTTGTTGAGCTTCCCCGCGTTTTGCTGCCCTCCAGAGGGCTCAGGATTGGTCCCCCCTGGCATAGGGTTGGGGTTTCTCCCGGACCTGTCCTGGTTCTTGTCCTTGTTCTTGTGTTGGTTCTTCCTGTCAGGGCCTCCGCGTCCTCCACCTTTGCCTTGCACTTGGCCCTGGCCTTTGCCTTGTCCTTGAGACTTCCCCTTGCCTTTCCCGCCAGTGCTCTTGCCTCCAGCGCTTCCACCGCCATTCTGGGCGTCGCTCTGCAGCTTGGCAGACAAGCGCTGCTTGTGGTAGCACTCATCGTCGTAGTGCTTGCGCTTGCCACAGAAGGCGGAGGTGTTAGTACACCTTTAGTGGTCAGGCATCTTAGCCTTCCAACCGGTGTTGGTCTCCTGCTACTTGCCCTGGACCACGAATCACTTATGCTGATCGCACTCTGGGGCATGATTGAGGCCGCCCTGCTCATCTCTGGCGGCACACCAGAAGAGGTCTTGCACATTGCTCATGTAGCGAGCATTCATAGGTGTAGGCCCTTGTGCAGGTCGAGGTCCTTGATACCCACAGCCATGGTTCCCATAGTTGCCTCCTCCGGGGCGGTAGGCGTTGCGGTGCTGGTCACTGTCCTTCTCCAGCGCCAGCTCACATAGAAGTACGGACAAGTCCTCGTAGGTCAGGGCTCTTGCCTTGCGCTCTGCCGTAGCCCTACCCTCATCCCGCACGTCTCGTGGGATCTTGGCCACCAACCAGAGAAGCAACTCGTCGCTCCCGTAGGAACCGGGCGTCAGTTGCCCTACCCAATGGTGCAAGTCAGCGGATAGCTCCGATATGCGGGCAGCCTTGGGGTTGTTGGCCAACATAGCCAGGTTCTGGATCTCGGTCTGGATGGAGAGGTCGGTCTCATATGAGGGGTACTGCCTCTCAAAGGCAACCAACACGTCGGCAAAGGTAGTGGTCTTCGTCACGATCTGCTTCACCTGCTTCTCCAGGTACTTGGTCTTGCAACAGCGCAAGAGCAGGTCGCACTTCACGCGACCACTCGCGTGGGTCTCGTCGGTCATCCTTAGAAACCGACCAAAACTTACCGCGAACTCGCTGAGGTCCTTCCCAGTGCACTCAGGCAAATTCAACACAATTCTTGAGGTAGCAATCGCCTTGGCCTGTTTGGATCAGCCTGTCTTGTGGCGCCTGCTCTTCCTCTTCTTCTTCTTCTTCTTGTCGCTCGGGTCCTTGGGGTCCTCAGGATCATCGTCCTCAGAGGGTGAAGCAGAGGTTAGAGATGGCGGTTCATCACCCGAAGGGTAACCGCCAAAGTCACTGGTTTCATACCGCTCCACATTAACCATAGCCCTTACGGCTGTCAGTCTCCACTGATCCAGCTCAGCTCGCATGGAATTCTGAAGCCGTTTCGGACCCCCGTGGCCATCTTGGGGTCACTTGGGGTGTGTATCTATGTGCCGGCAAGCCGCCATTGGCTGATATCATACTCTCCCATCCACCTGAACTAACCCGATGTGATAGTGTGATAGGTTTGGCCATTCCGGCTACGAGCGGCCATATTCAGTACCGAGTCGCCGCCAGCTGAGATTTATATATCAGAATATCAGGAATCAACAGGGTTTTATTATCATGATCTTTCCGTAATTTTTCAGCCTTTCGTTCTGATGGTCAATGTATCGGCGACCGTCAGTTGGCTCGCGATTTTGCGTTAACCGATTGGTTAACTGTTATTTCCAGATATTTTGGCGGATACTACGTTGAAGGGTCAGATTTCATCAGCAATTGGTTCGTTGCTTCCGCAATTTTCTAAATAAGCACTCGAAATTTTAATCTGAATTTTTCGCGATGTCGAAATCGGATTTCCGACTTGGACATCGCCGCACTTGATTTGGACTTCTTCGAGTGGTCATACTCTTTTCCCTATGCCCGAATCAGGTTTCCCTTATACTTGCCACCCATTTGACTTGGAGATATTAAGGAAACAAAAGTGAATCGTGGGACCACTTTGAAGGGCCATATCTACGCGCGAGTGTGAGGAAAGAGAATAATAAAGGTTGCGTTGCAAGCGCATTGGTCTCAAGTTAATTGAGGGAGCATCAAACGCCTTTGGTGTGTACACATGCTTGGTGTAGCAAGGGATAATGGTGCAGGGGGTATAAAGTGATATATAACCCTTGGACCGTGCAACCGAATATTCTAATGCGACTTTCGAGTGTACCGCATGAGTTTTGGGGTTGCATAGCGTCTTTCATTGGGTTCCTACGCATTTTTAACGTGAAGTTATGACCATGGAGGGACATGGCATATCATGGTGGGAGCCGCATTTTGAGGGTATGTGTTATATGCATGGTATATGTCTTGATATGCTCACCCCCATGTTATATATCTTCGTGTGGCCGAAGAGATGGGGAGCCATAAGTGACAAGGGTTTTGCCCATGTCTCAATTGTGGAATTCAAAGCGCTAGACCAAGTCTACCGCGTATGTATTGCTCATGGTACGTTTAACAAAGAGATCCATGGGTGCACTCCCATTTTCATGGGGCATGTAGATATGAGTGGCGAATGTCTCTCCATGCACCCAATTGGGGATCCAAGTGGGGGAATTGGTCGCAAATGGTTTCAATCATTTGTGTATTGAATCATGAGCGGATATCATGGGTGAGCATAGAGATATACCATCATGACAACCTTGTATTTGGTCATATTTTCATGTTTTTGACCTCAATTTTTGCTCATTTTTGAGTTTTGTGTACTTACCTGGTCGGCAAACAGCAAGAAGCCCATGGAGAGTCGAACATGCGTATGTTGTTCATATGTTGGCATATGCTTTGGAGTTGAACACCACCATATGCCGGATTGCGTACTCCATTTGGCTTGGCGCACGAAGGATCAGAGGAATTGGTCTCAAGATCATGGGCTGACTTGGGCAGTGCGTGGCGCCCATATCCGAAGGGGTTTCGAGAGTAATTTGGTGATGTACATGGGCATTAGCTTTTGGTCTCTATCCTCCATGAATACTAGACTTCGATTCCATGCATGCTCTGAGCCTTCAGATAAGTGGTAACTTCAATTTTGAGCATATATTTGATATATGGCCAATATGGTGTGAATTGGCAGTTTTTTGGCATGTTATGAGTTCAAACCCATGGGGCATATCTCCAAGCCCATTCAACCCCAAGTCCAACCAAGGTTATGTCAGGGTAGGGCATGGTCCTGAGTACCACTCTGGGCCACGACACACCACCTCCCCATTTGGGCTAGGATATATAGGCTTGTGAGTGAACACATTTTTGGGGTTTATGTAGTGACTTGTGACACATGGCATTTAGACATCTCATTTGACCTGGTTCAGGGCAATATGTTGGTGAGTCAAGGGAAGGTCTTGAGTCCAGGGAATGAGGGGTTTATGGCTGTGAATGTGTATGTTTACCTCTTTCCCCAACTTTGCTTTATTTGTGTTCATATGCCAATTTCAGGGCTTTCTTCCTTGGTGCAATTCTTGTACATGCCCGCCACCGTGAGACGACCGGTGAGCTGAACGGAAGCCCGCAGCCTGATTTGGATTGTGAATTGGGCTATTGCTGTATTTGTGGGATCTGGTTGCTGTTCAGGGTTGAAGGAGGATTACATTTTCTATATTTTTGGATTTTGGACCTTGGACTTTGAGGATCTAGAGAAATGCAATCGTTGATCCGGAGTAAATCAGCAGGGGTAACAGGCGGAAGGGGCACAGCGGGGGCCGGTCCTGGTAGGGACCTTCTTTATGGTAGCAGAGGCATACCTGCAGCCCCTACCTACCGCCGACCCGGGGACTTGGGCCCTTATGAGCCCTGCCCAAGTACGCCTCGGGTACGTATTGTGGACTCGGTGGAGACCACGCCGGAGATTGGAGCCATAGAAGGACCGAGACGTTCAAGAGCATGGCGAACTCCGGAAGTTGAAGCCCGAAGAGAAGAACGACATTCGGGAAGAGGAGGACGTGACATGGAGGACCTGGTCTCCATTTGTGAGCGTCGCTGCTGAAAGGCATGCAACCTCCGCTCCGCCGCGGAGGACTCTGATGAGGCCTGCCATTCAGGCAGCAGTGGAGGACGGGCCCGGCGCTACCGGAAGTGCGGGTCACCAAAGTCCGCGACAAGGGACGCCGGGGCTATGGACACGGACCCCAGCCCGGTCAGGCTGTGGGAATCCGGGGGGCACTCCGAGGGCTATCAGACAGCCTACGAGCAACCTTCGGAGTCAGAGCTGTCCGCGCCGATTGCCAGGGCGCATACGGCCCCCGAGCCCGCCCTGAAGCACGATGCCGAGGGCTTGGAGAGGCCAGCCAGGGCCCGGACGGCACCTGTGCCCCGGCACACGGGACCAGAGACGGACGCCATAGGCGATACGCCTATGGGTGATGAGTCTGAGGTGCTGGGAACCGCGGGATGCGCTGAATCCGGCGGAAAGCACGCTGCGTGCCACTGCGAGCACGTGTCCTTCCTCATGGGCAAGTACCCGAAGATGGGGATGGACGCCATCGTGCATCGCCTTGACCGCCTGGACAACGCCAAGGACGGTCTAGAGGACGACGTCGGGGGGATCCTGGACGACCAGTCGGCCGCGGAGAAAGACATGGAGGAGCTGCAAGCGGAACGGGACCGGTACCGGAAGAATCTGGAGCTGGCCCTGGAGAAGCAGCAGCGAGTGGTGGACAGCCTCCTCCACCTGGTGGAGGACATGTCGGGACGTCTGAAAAGGCTGGAGGAGCTACAGCCCCTCGCCTCGGGTCCGGAGCTCCCGGCAAAGCCGGCCGCGGCAGAGCTGGTGGAGCGGGTTAAGACCCTCAGGAGCGCCATGGATAAACCCATGCGCGGCCCTGCAGAGGCACCCTACGCGCCTCCGCATGTTGACCCGGGTGCGCTGCCGTTTGTTCCCATGTTCAGCGAATCCACAATGCTCGGGGAACACACGGCACCGGCTGGGTCCATGCGGGAAGGGCAGGTAACCACGGACCCGAGGAGCCTGACGGTACAGATGTCCCATGCCGCCCAGGATGTACCGATCACGACGAATATGGTAGTCTATGCGGAAGAGAAGATCGAGATCCAGAACCAGACCATGCAGGTGCGAACCATGGGAAGCGCCGACAGACATGGTCGAGGCCATCCAAGCGGAAACCTGTGGGCGAAGGACCCCAATACGGGGATATGGACGGCCGATGGAGCAAGTCCTTCCCGCATTCCAAACCCCATGGGTTTAGGCCCAACTGGACCGCACTCCATGGGAGAGAGGGATGTACGGGGAGTGTACTCACACCCCCCGGCCACAGGTGGTATCCGTCTCGGTGGAGTGGTGGCTGGAGACATCGGAGACGCCATCAGGATTGACGACCTCAGGGGAATCAAAATCCCCTATTACGACGGGAACCCGTCCAACCTGGATGACTTCATCCTGGACTGGGAGGACTTCGCCGAGGAGGTCGTCGGCGAGATGCGGGGAGCGCCGCGGGACAAGTGGGTATGCCGGACATTCCCACACCGGCTGGCGCAGGACCTGAAGGAGGAGCTGCAGGATCAGATCCGGGAAGGACTGATCCGTACGGAGCAGGCCTGCCTCCAGTGGTTGGAGGATGAGGAGCGGGTGGACGCTCCGAATCAGAAGCTGGAGGACCTGTCGTCCATTCCATTGCCGCTGGACCGCGGTGAGTTGCGGGTCCGGGAGTGGAACCGGTATTTGCGGAAGTATCGCAGATGCCTCAAGCTGGTGGAAGACTGGAACGAGGCCAGTGAGATCCGCCACTTGCTGAAGGACGTCCTCCCCGGCAACTGGAAGAGACGAGTGGAGGACGAGGAGAAGAAGCGTGCGAAGAAGCGGGTGGCGGTGAGGATTATGGCGGCGGAGGATACCCATGCGGGTATCATGGAGTTCTTCAGGAGGAACCTGGGCGAACCCAACCGGATGTTGGGACTGAAGAACGCCGTGTACGTGGAGGTGTTTGGAGACTCCATGGGGCAAAGGTTGCTGCGCCTCAACAACGTGGAGTGGAGGCGCGGGGAGCTGCTGAGGATGCAAGTCATCTTCGCCTGCATGAGCCTTGACGAGATCGTGAAGTACATCACGGTGGAGTTGAAGCTCAATGCGAAGAACGAGGCCCACGTGCGGGATCGACATGGTCATGGACAACGAGGCCACCGAGAAGACCGCCATCATCGGGAGATCCAGGAGGACACGGCCAACTCCGCGGAGGATGGTAGTGGAAGTGGCCAAGACCACTGGACCGGGTCCCGGGAGGATCATGAGGAGGCCCATTTCTTCGCGTTTGTGGCGCAGAACGTGAGGAATCTCGGGCAGGATCGGTCCAGATGGAGCCAGGTGGGACCCAAAAAGAGCAGAGCGCCAAGCAGGATCGGGTACCCACCGCTCTCGTTCCGAGAGTACAGATCTCAGCACGACGGGTGCTGGGTCTGTTATGGCAAGGGAAACAACCATGCACACGACCACCGTCAGTGCAAGGTGTATGAGGCGGACAAGAAGGCCTACTTTGCCGCTCACCCCGAGAAGAAGCCCAAGCAGCAGCGGATTTCCGACTGGAAGGCGAAGGGCGGAGACAGGGGAAAAGGCCAAGGCAAAGGCCAAGGAAAAGGCGGAGGAAGAGGCTATGGTGGTGGACCTGACCAAGACCGACGAGTGAGGTCGATCGAGGAGGTTGCTGAGGACATGCTGAGGACGTTGGAGGAACTCAAAGCCCAGCAACGTGGTGGACAAAGTCCTGGCGAATCGCAGCCGGAAGGGGCTGCGGGAGGCCAAGTCTAGAGGAGCCCCCACGCGAGTGGGACCTCGGAGGTCTCTCCTCCGAAAATCAGTGGAATCCCAGAGAAAGCGAAGGCACATCGGGTGCCGAAGAAGGCTCCAGAAGAGCCAAAACCACTGAGTTTCGCCACTCCCAACCCCTGGAGCACCCTGCCAAGGGAAGTACATGTGGGTACGGGACATGGCAAGAAGGAAGGAGCGACCACAGAGAGCCCCGTGGACGGGCAGGACCAACCCAAGATCTACACCATCCGTGACCATACCCTTGAAGTCCTGATGCACCCGGACGTGCTAGAGTTGCATGCCGTGAGAGTCGTCCATACACCTCATGGCGACGAGCGGCAGTTGCACTTGAAAGTGCGAGTACGGTGCGGACGAGAGGAGAAGCTGGTGGATGTGTTGGTGGATACGGGTGCCCAGGTGAGCCTGGTCCGGAGAGGGTTGTTCAAGGAAGTATTCCTGCAGCCCAGCCGGAGACCGGTCCGCCCGAAGGTCGCCAACGGAGAGATTATGGGTGGTGGCACCCATGAGGCCGCTATCAGTATGGAATTCTGGGAGCATGAGCGCTTGAACCGCCCTGATCAGGCGAAGAGAAGCACTCTATCCGGGAACTTCTATGTGGGCGACATTACTGATTGGGATATGATCATGGGGTACGACTTCATGGTGGCAAATGCCATTGGAGCCCTTCCCCATCGTGCAACGCTGGTCCGGGAGGATGATGAATGCCTCACATGGCTGTCCACGGACTATGCATGCGGATCATCCCAATGGAATGATGAGGAAGAGGATCGGATTGTCCAAGCGGTGCAAGCTGTGGGTGCCAAGTCCAGAGGAGACCGTGGAGTTCAACTCACGGAGTATGATATGGCGCCGCAAGTGTACGCCAGGATGATCCAGACGCTGGGAGCCGAAGCGCCCGAGACGGACGTCTTTGCTTCCCGGGATGCCCCACTTCTGAGGAAGTGTAGGCGGCACTGGCATCGAGGAGACTCAGCCTGGCACCGGCATTGGGGTTTGAAGGAGTGGGGACCCATGTATTGGCATGGCTCCCTGGACAATACCAGACGTACGGTGGAGAATATCATCGCGGATAGGGCGAAGGGGATCCTGGTCATAACCGGCATAGGATCCACCCCATGTCCGCTGGAGGGTCTCAAGTCGACGCTGGACTCCATCACCCTGAACGAGATGTCATTCGGGCCAGAGGAAGAGTTGTTCATCAACGCCAAGGGTGTATCAATGCCCTCTCCGGGTCAAGCGTGGGGTACCAAGGCTTTCCTGGTGAATGGGGCGCAAGCCCAGCCCACGGGTGATGAAGCATTCATCCGTAGGGTGGAGGTGGTGCCCATGAAGGTCATGTTTGAGCCCAAGGAGGGGACGGATCAGCCTATTGATGGCATTGACGTCCTGTCCCACGCCGAGATCGACGACGTCGTCAACTACATGCGGATGGGGATGCACGACCGTGTGGCAGCCAAGAAGAGGCGGGCCATGGTCACATCTCCGCATTGGTGGGATGACAAGATGTTGGTCAGCGGCAAGTACGAGAAAGACGAGTTCGTGGCGAGGGTCATGGATCACATCGCGGACCAGTACGATGGTCCGGTTGGGTCGGACCCACCGACATGGGATTTTCCAAGAATGGGTGCCGATGGCGACAGTCACCAGCCCGATGCCGCAAATTTCCAAAGATTATCGGTGGGAAGAGCTCCCCACGACGATGAAGACGGCATATCGGACGAGGAGAAGTCGGAATCAGACCCAGAAGAGGCCTATACCGCAGTGCGGTCGGTTGTATCTATACTGAAGCAAGCGGCTGAAGAGGCCCGGGAGAACCCGAAGGTCGCCGAGCTGAAGGAGAGGCTGATCAAAGCCTATCCGCGGCTATTCAGTGGCGTCGCCAACAAGAACCCTCCGGATCGTGGGAGGTTTGGTACAGCGAAGATCAAGCTGAAGCCGAACCCGAAGATCTATCGTCATCGGGAGTACCAACTTCAGGGCGATCGGGCCGAGGCCATGAAGAAGCTGTTGGCCGAGTTCATTGAGCGGGGATGGATCGAACCCTCCGACAGTGAGTGGGCCAGCCCAGCCTTCATCGTGCCCAAGAAGGAGAAAGGTGAGTGGAGGTTGGTGGTCGATTACAGAGGTTTGAACGAGCAGACCGAGCACGACTCGTACTCGCTTCCCCTGATCGACTCCATCCTCCAAAAGCAACAGAAAAAGCGGATTTTCACGGTGTTAGACCTGAAACACGGCTATTCCCAGATGCCGCTACACCCGGACTCCAGGCCCTGCACAGCGATGTCGACGCCGCTGGGGCCGATGCAGTGGAAAGTGGTGCCTATGGGCGCCAAGAATGGCAACGCCGCTTTCCAGCGCATGATGGAGGACCTACTCGGTCCTGTCCGGGACTGTGCCGACCCCTTCGTGGATGACATCATCATCGGGTCCGGCACGGAGAACATGACTGAGGATGAGCTCATCGACGCGCATGAGAAGGATCTGCGCCGAGTGCTCAGCGAGTTGGATAAGCACACCATGGTGTGCAAGCCCACCAAAGCCTCACTCTTCGTGAAGGAAGTGGAGTTCGCGGGTCACGTGGTTGGTCACGGGCAACGCCGTCCCATGCCTGGGAAGCTGGCGTCGCTGCACCACTGGGAGAAGCCCCAGACCATCAGCGAACTCCGGTCCTTCATGGGGTTCTGCAACTACTATTCGGGCTATGTCCGGATGTATGCAGAACTGTCGGGGCCGCTGCACAAGATGCTGCAAGTGGGCAAGTTCGATGGCCGGAAGGGGAGCAAGAAGAAGCTTGCTTGGACCCCTGAGGCCGAAGATGCGTTCAGCCGCCTGAAGGAGCGACTCCTGGGGCAACTGGGGCTGTTCCTGGTGGACCCGGACAAGGGATTCGTGCTACGGACGGACGTCTCGGACTATGCTGTGGGGGCAGTCCTCGAGCAGATCCGAGACGACGGGTCACATGTACCCGTGGCGTTCTGGAGCCGGATCCTGGCCGAGGGCCAACGCCGCACCTGAACCGCGAGGGAGAAGGAGACGTACACCATTGTATGTGCGCTCAGGAAGTGGTCTGGCCACATCGGATTGCAACCGGTGGTGGTTTGTACAGACCATCAGTCCCTGCAGAGCTGGCACAAGGAGCACGTCGACACCCCCTCGGGACCGGCGGCGAAGAGGGCCCGATGGCATGAGACGTTCGCCAAGTTCGACCTCAGCGTTGTATATGTCCCGGGGAAGGACAACACTGTGGCAGATTGCCTCAGTCGGTGGGCCTACCCCGCGGGCAAGGGTTGGATGGACATATCCAGCCATGGAGACGCCGAGGAGACCGAGGAGGCCAAGCGCATCATCGAGATGGAGAAGGTCATGGAGCAAGAGGGGGTCAAGTGCTTTGTGGTGATGGCAAACCGTACGGACCTTGCCAAGTTCCGGGGTGCCCGCGTCCAAGCTATTCGAGAGGAAACCCTCGAGCAATGGATGGTGGCCCCTGTAGAGCTAGTCAGGTCGGTGCTCACAGAGGACTGGTCGGATGACTACGCGGCATCCGAGCACTGGAGCAAGTACTGGAATGCCGTGAGCGCCCCGTCGGACGACGAATGGCCCGAGGGCTTGACCGAGGATGGCGACAAGTTGTTCCTCAAGGACAAGTTGCTGGTGCCCGAGAACCGAGTGGAGGAGCTCATTGACCATTGGCACAACGCCCAGCTCATGCATCCTGGCCGATACAAGATGCAGCAGGACCTGGAGTGGCGTTTCAAGTTCCCTCCGGGGTACTACTCCATCCTGGATAGGTACTGCAGCGACTGTGCCGTGTGTCGGGCCACGAAGAGCCCTAACCACTCCACAGCGGGCAACCCGGTGTATACGGCTATACCGGAGGCCCCTATGCGGTCCGTGGCCATGGATGTATTCGCCATGCCTGAGGTCACCGTGGACGGAGAGACCTACGACTGTGTCATCCTGGCGGTGGACAGGCACAGCGGGTATATCGTGGCAGTCCCAGGCAAGAAGTCCAAGAAGAAGGACAAGAAGGACAAACATGGAGTGGGGCTGCAGGCCAAGACCGTCGCTAACGCCATGATCAGGCATTGGCTGACGATTTTCGATGTCCCGGCTGTCATCTGCAGCGATCGGGGCATTCAATTCGTGGAGACATTGTTCAAGACAGTGTGCAAGCACATGGGCATTCGGCACGTCAAGACCGTGGCGTACCACAGCCGGTCGAATGGCCGAGCTGAGGTGGCCGGGCGGCAGATGTTCGAGAAGTTCCGCCAGCTGCACATCGACGAACCGGGCCGGAACTGGTACAATTCGCTGTGGACAGTGCTCCAAGCGTACCATGACCTTCCGGGACCCTCTGGACTATTGCCCCACCGCATCCTGTTCCTACGGGATCGAGTGTCACGCACTCTCCCGTGGTTGAACCATGGCAAAGTGGCCCGGGATGCGAACGCTATGATGGCTGAGGCGGACGACACGGCGGCCAAGGTGTGCAAGGCACTTCAGGACAAGCATGACAAGAGGGCGGAGTACATCAAGCAGGGAAAAGTCCAGAAGTATGCTCTCCAAGACACCGTGTGGGTGGAGCGCCACCACAAGGATGTCCTGTCCAGGCATCGGCAGGCGTCCTGGTATGTGCCGGGGGTAATCGTGCGGAAGGTCGGGCAGGATGTGTATGCGGTTCGTGTGGGGGATAACAAGATCCTGGACCGCGACCATACCCAGCTTCGCCCTCGAGCACCAGACCCCAGCGGACGTCCCGTCACCTTCGAGTTCACGGCCGGCGATGTGGACTCGGACGACGAGGGTGAGGACGACGACTTCACCGCCGAGATAATCCTAGCGGACAAGCCGGACCCGGGGACGCCTGGGGGTAGGCTTTATAAAGTCCGTTGGAAGGGTTTCGCCGCATCCAGGGATTCATGGGAGCCTCCGAGCAGTTTTGTGCCGAGGTACACCACGGTCTGGATGGACTACCTGAAGAAAAAGAACATTTCTTTGGATGTCAAGGACGTGTTGGTCCACTTGGTAGCTGCTGTAGCACCATAATGGATCCCTCTTGGCAATGTGTTTGTTTCTGTGCTTGGGGAGACAGGTGAGGGCCATATACCCCCTTCACTCGATCTCCACGTATATATTTCATTGTGGTATACTTATTTAGGTCGACCGACGACGTTTTTCTATCTTTGATCCCCTTGGTCCATGTTGTAGATCAAGAGGAGACCAGATATGGCGTAGGGCACCGATTATCAGTGTCCTCACCCCTCCCATGGGGCATGGGGGACGCCTACGACGTGTGTGGGGCCTCCATGTGTCCCGGGGACATGGAGGGGGGGGTTGGAGCCCATTGGGGTCCTCCAGTCCTCTCTTCAATGACTTCCGAGCGGTAACAACGCTCTGAGAAGGGGGGTGAAGCTGGTTCGGACCCCCGTGGCCATCTTGGGGTCTCTTGGGGTGTGTATCTATGTTCTGGCAAGCCGCCATTGGCTGATATCATACTCTCCAATCCACCTGAACTAACCCGATGTGATAGTGTGATAGGTTTGGCCATTCCGGCTACGAGCGGCCATATTCAGTACCGAGTCGCCGCCAGCTGAGATTTATATATCAGAATATCAGGAATCAACAGGGTTTTATTATCATGATGTTTCCGTGATTTTTCAGCCTTTCGTTCTGATGGTCAATGTATCGGCGACCGTCAGTTGGCTCGCGATTTTGCGTTAACCGATTGGTTAACTGTTATTTCCAGATATTTTGGCGGATACTCCGTTGAAGGGTCAGATTTCATCAGCAAAGGGTTCGTTGCCTCCGCAATTTTCTAAATAAGCACTCGAAATTTTAATCTGAATTTTTCGCGATGTCGAAATCGGATTTTCGTCCTTCGACATCGCCGCACTTGATTTGGACTTCTTCGAGTGGTCATACTCTTTTCCCTATGCCCGAATCAGGTTTCCCTTATACTTGCCACCCATTTGACTTGGAGATATTAGGGAAACAAAAGTGAATCGTGGGACCACTTTGAAGGGCCATATCTACGCGCCAGTGTGAGGAAAGAGAATAAGAAGAGTTGCGTTGCAAGCGCATTGGTCTCAAGTTAATTTAGGGAGCATCAAACGCCTTTGGTGTGTGCACTTGCTCGGTGTAGCAAGGGATAATGGTCAAGGAGGTATAAAGTGATATATAACTCTTGGATCGTGCAACCAAATATTTTAATGCGACTTTCGAGTGTACCGCATGAGTGTTGGGGTTGCATAGCATCTTTTCTTTGGGTTCCTACGCATTTTTAACGTGAAGTTATGAGCATGGAGGGACATGGCATATCATGGTGGGAGCCGCATTTTGAGGGTATGTGTTATATGCATGGTATATGTCTTGATATGCTCACGCCCATGTTATATATCTTCGTGTGGCCGAAGAGATGGGGAGCCATACGTGACAAGGGTTTTGCCCATGTCTCAATTGTGGAATTCAAAGCGCCAGACCAAGTCTACCACGTATGTATTGCTCATGGTACGTTTAACAAAGAGATCCATGGGTGCACTCCCATTTTCATGGGGCATGTAGATATGAGTGGCGAAGGTATCTCCATGCGCCTGATTGGAGATCCAAGTTGGGGAATTGTTGGCAAATGGTTTCAATCATTTGTGTATTGAATCATGAGCGGATATCATGGGTGAGCATAGAGATATACTATCATGACAACCTTGTATTTGGTCATATTTTCATGTTCTTGACCTCAATTTTTGCTCATTTTTGCGTTTTGTGTACTTACCTGGTCGGCAAACAGCACGGAGCCTCTGGAGAGTTGAACCATGGTTTGGTGTTCATATGTTGGCATCTGCTTTGGAGTTGAACACCACCATATGCCGGATCGCGTACTTCATTTGGCTTGGCGCACGAAGGATCACAAGAATTGGTCTCAAGATCATGGGCTGACTTGAGCAGTGCGTGGCGCCCATATCTGAAGGGGTTTCGAGGGTAAAGTGGGGATGTACATGGGCATTCGCCTTTGGTCTTCATCCTCCATGAAAACTAGACTTCGATTCCATGCATGCTTTGAGCCTTCGGATAAGTGGTAACTTCAATTTTGAGCATATATTTGATATATGGCCAATATGGTGTGAATTGGCAGTTTTTTGGCATGTTATGAGTTCAAACTCATGGGGCATATCTCCAAGCCCATTCGACTCCAAGTCCAACCAAGGTTATGTCAGGGTAGGGCATGGTCCTGAGTGCCACTCTAGGCCACGACACGCCAGCTCCCTCTTTGGGCTAAGATATATAGGCTTGTGAGTGAACACATTTTTGGGGTTTACGTAGTGACTTGTTACACATGGCATTTAGACATCTCATTTGACCTGGTTCAGGGCAATATGTTGGTGAGTCAAGGGAAGGTCTTGAGTCCAGGGAATGAGGGGTTTATGGCTGTGAATGTGTATGTTTACCTCTTTCCCCAACATTGCTATATTTGTGTTCATATGCCAATTTCAGGGCTTTCTTCCTTGGTGCAATTCTTGTACATGCCCGCCACCGTGAGACGACCGGTGAGCTGAACGAAAGCCCGCAGCCTGTTTTGGATTGTGAATTGGGCTATTGCTGTATTTGTGGGATCTGGTTGCTGTTCAGGGTTGAAGGAGGATTACATTTTCTATATTTTTGGATTTTGGACCTTGGACTTTGAGGATTTTGAGAAATGCAATCGTTGATCCGGAGTAAATCAGCAGGGGTAACAGGCGGAAGGGGCACAGCGGGGGCCGGTCCTGGTAGGGACCTTCATTAATTCACCAGATGGCTATAGGGCGGCTGGGCAGTTCTTGGTACGAGGGGACTCCGTGCTATGGCTGCAGGGGTCGGCAAAGGTCGACTTCTCACACCGCCCTCGGTGTGAGCTAGTCCCGCCACCAGGTGGTTGGCCTGCACTCGATGAGGGGAAGCTCCGATGGTCATAGATGACCCCTCAGGTGGTATCAGGCGCTTTAGTTTGACCCTGATTTTCTTCCGTCAGGTCGGCGTCTAGCTCACCAGTAGCGCCACGGAGAGCTTCCTTGATCTCCGACCGCGTCCGGGACCTGTTAGAGGATCTTCCCGATCCCGTGTTCCGTCCTCCACAGGACTCTGGGCCCCGTAGGCCACTCGGAGAGGTGAAGTCAGGCGCTGGCATTGCATAGGCACTCTGTGGCGCTGCATAGCCGGGAATAAAAGTTGGGCCCACACCAGTAGGGGGCCTGTGATAGTCCTCAGTGTAGCGGCGTGGTATTGGCTCATGGATACCGGTGTAGGTCGAGCTGGATGCCTCTGGCTCGCTGACTGCAGTCGCCATAGGTGGCGCGGTGGCGACTGGGTCCACACCATAGATGGGGTAAGGCATACCAGTAAGGCCTAAACACTCAGCCGTAGGTGGAGTGGTTGTGGGTGAGGATGCCGCTTGGTGTGTGGCCGGATGTGTAGTGGCATATGGAGAGGATGCCGCTGAATGTTCAGAAGCGCTTCGTGCGCTCTCAGAAGGTTTGTCATCGAACGGTAGCTCGTTGGATGGATCGCGTTCACCTCCAGGGTCTTCCTCTTCGGCTCCAATATCCACTGCTTCCTTCTCCTTCGCCTTGCCTTCAGATGATCCAACGGATAGTTCACTGGAGGCAGCTTCCAGACCCTTAAGCGAATCATCCTGAAGCCCACTCAAGGGCACTGAAGGTACAGGCTTCTCAGGTTCAGGTTGACCAGGTCTGGGCTTCGGTGCCAGCTCTGCTGGCGCCTCTGAGGACGCTGTCTTCTCGGCAGTGTCCTTGGTGTCCACGTTGTATTTTTCTGCACTTCAAGAGGGCAGTCAGTCTTGGCGAACTGGTTGTACTGCACGGGTTTGCAGGTACGCAAAGACTGTAAAACTCTGCTACAAGAAAGTTTCAAGAGGCTTTCACTGTTGATGCTCTTGATGACATTTTTTTGTCTTGTGCTCCTGCTTGCTCCTGCTGCTTCTTGACGTACCTCCGGTTTTCGAAATGTCAATGTTTTCCGTACAATAGAACGATAGACCAAAGCTCCCAAGTACCCATAGTGCGATAAGAGGAATTTCAGGATCAAATCCACGAGATGAAGGGCTGCAGTCAACGAGGATAAGATAGACAATGTATCTACACACATGAACTCACAATAACTGCAGATTTGGAAAGGTTAGTTAGAAAGTATCCTACAATCATGAAAAAAATGCCAACATGGGCACTGTCTCTTTTATACTGCCATCGTGAGATGTGCACTCCTTGTTTAGGGTCCCATAGGTGCTGAGGTGGCATGGCTTGCGGCGCTGAGGTCACTGCCATGTCACATGGGAAATTCCTACCCAGCTACGCTGACTGGGTATTGAACCCACGACCTCAAGAAAAGAGGTGCCCCAGCCCCGTAGGGTGCAGACCACCAGGATGGCTTAGCATTCATGAGCAAATATAGAAGACTGTATGCGCTCTGAAGCAATGTCAGCACCTCAGCCAGTCCAGGATATAGTGTTTATGTCCAATCAGTTAGCTGGTCAGGGGTCCACACAACATCATAGGTTTAGTGCTTGGTTTTATAGGTCAAAATACTTTATCACCCCTCTTTCGTCAGGCCAATACCAAGGAAAAATGTGGTATTCCCCGTAGGCATCTCTAAAACAACTAAAGGTTACCTTTAGGCATAGATATACACTGTTTCTTACTGCTGGCATTTTGAAGCATACCGGACAGCCACGTTGAGTTTCAGGACGTGTACGTTTCTCTGACCCTGTGGTCACTTCACGTTGCTGTTTTGTCTGTAGTCCGGAACAACCACATGAATATGGTGGCCACTGTGTGCATTCACAGACAGCGCATATTACGTCATCCATGCGCATTGCATGTGAGAGTGCGGTTTTGCTCATCTGCTCGGCTGCGCTTAAGGTGCGCAGCCTGTCTGATCAGGGATTATCACCGAGGAGAGCCACTCCAGGGTCTGCAGGATATGATGTCAGGGTGCCACAGGATGTTGTAATCCCTGCAGCTACCGTTGTTAAAGTGTCTCTGGATATTGCAGTAGAGGTGCCTGAGGGTTCATATGCTCGTTTGGCAACTCCCAGCAGTTCTGCCGCCACGCGGATGCATATTGGGGGTGGTGTGATTGATCCTGACTACTGCGAGAATGTCACTGCAGCGTATGAAAATCAGGGTGATTGTGAATTCTCCATTCACCGCGGTGACAGAATTACTCAAATTGTGCTTGAAAATGTTGTTACACTCCCTGCGGTTGAAACACAGGAGTTGTCTGAGACGAGTCGTGGTGATGGAGGCTTCGGCAGCACTGGCTCAGGGTCTCAGGACAAGTTCTTCTCCGGAAGAAATCTGACAATCACAGTAATCTCTCAGACATACACACACCAAAGCACACACACATACATCATACTGTTGTGAGATCTGATTTTTTTATGAATGGTGTGATTGGTGTGTTGTGTACCCTTTGCAACCTTTTGGCTACAAAATCAAGATTTGGAATCCTAGGAACTGGAAATGGAATTCCGGTGTCCACAAGTCCTGAATGTGGAATCTCAGGCACCGGAAGTGGAGACCAGGAATCCAACAGTCTTAAGGGTATACAGTTAGGCACCGGAAGTGGAATCTCGGTTGCAAATGACCCCTGATGTGAAACCCCAGCCCCTGGACGCGGAATCCTATGTAACTGCCCCGGAAATGGATACGCGGAGCCACACACCGTGTTACAACCGTTTACGGGACTACAGGTAGCCAATAGCCTTCATCAGGTCAATATGGCACTCAAGGGGTCGTTACAGGGACGTGAGGTCCCGCTTACACACATGGCGATTTTTTCGTATGTTTTGAACATGGTTGTAGCTTTGGCTGGCCTTGGTTCACCAGGTGGTACGCGAGTTCTGTACTCCAAGGTTCACCCCCTTTCTACATCTACAAATATACTTTCACCTGTACAAGATGATTCCCACACATACTGTGTGTTGAGTGGTGTGTTGAATGAGGAGGATGTAATATGTAATGAAGAAAACACTTTTTTTTGCTCAGCTCTGGAGGACCAGACAGTCAGTTTTGACGGACCCCCCTTTCTTGTGAGTCTTACGCGCCTGATTCTTTTATGGCAGGGTGGAGGTGAAGCAGGTCACAACCATACCCTAGCACATTACCCTTAAGGGATCATTATATGGCCCTATATATGGGACCATTGTATATCATATTCCATTTCCTTGTGAGGAACATAGGATGTGGGATATATAAGGCAATATTGGATCTTTTGTAGTTATATGAATTAGTGGATGATAGGGTGGATTTTTCATATGTGCATATCAGGTATTTCATTGGCTATGTGTATGTATCATATCTGTTTGCGGGATACTATTCGGTCAACACTATCGTTATGTATTCCTTGCCAGGCAATGTTGCTGTCCATCCCACTAGGAGCTCTGCTCCTGACCCTACGGTCTGGTTTCATGGTAGCAGTGGCGAAAATTTTCTGTCTCTGTTGGGCGCTTGACATCGCGGAAAGCGATCGGTCTGCGAAATCATGGACCAAATTGAAGTCCAAATCTCCTCCCCGGGAGATATAGCTGAGGGTGTCCAGGTCCCCGCTCTCAGGAGCTCCTCGGCCCTGACCCCATCGACCGGGCAGGGGCCGCAAAAACGGGCAAAGCCCCAGGTGGGTACCAATTCCAAGTCTCCGAAATTCTCAAACATTCCCATCAGGGCCCCCCATCATCAAGATCCAGCTGGTGTACCTGGGATGATTTGGGGGGAAATAGACAGCCATTCTCAGGGATAGCCAAGAGGACCACAATTGCCTTTGCCAGGCACGGGAACCGGTATTAGCGCAGAACCATCTACTAGGGTGATCGAGCGTACAAACGCTGCACCCTTGTACACTGCCGACTGGGGTACGATGGCTTCGCCAGTGGGTCCCGTCGTGGTCGACTTTGGCACTCCTTTGTCGCTAGGGGGGTTGCCGGAGCCCGGGGTCACGAAGAACCTATTTGCGGCAGGGCCCATCGGCCCTATTGTTGACCGACTCTACGCCGAAAACCGTCGAGCCTGCCCGCTCATACCTGATCCCCATGGTCATCTGGGTCCGGCTCGTGAAGCCATGGTGCTAATGCAGCAGGCCCTATCCCTAACCAGGCAGAACCCCACTAGGCTGGAATCGTCACCCAATCCAATGAGGGGATGGCGGCGGTTTCCCTCTCTGATGGAGGAATATCCTTCCTTGAGAGCGTATCCCAAACCCCCAAGCGGATCCAGGCTAAATACTACGATCACCGAGGAATCCCCCACACAAATCTAGGAGGATGACTGTGACCAGTGATTCCCCCTGGCGTTGGAACAGGGGAACTACGATAAGGAGGAGGAGATTAAAGTGCTGGAACGTTGCGCCCTCCATCATTCCCCTATTTCTGTTGCCTCATCGCCTGCACTGCCCGAACCTATGACAGGGACCATGAATCGCCCGGTGCTTGTGGAGGAATCCCCGGCGCCCCACTACATCATGGTGGAGGACTCTCCCGCCCCTCAGTGCATTGTTGCCGAGAAATCCCCGGTGCCTATGAGCGGCGTCAAAGACCGCCCGTGTCCTGTCCTGGAATCTCCGGATCCTACGGCGGACCAGGCCGGTACTACGTCTCCGGTGCCTATGAGTGGCACGAAGGATCATCCATCCCTAGTGAATGATTCCCCGGCGGCGCCGAAGGTTAACAATCTGTGCTGGGGGGGAGGGAATCCGTTGGAGGGAGGTTCAGCAACCCTCCCAATCAACTTGGTCTCTCCCCCCTGAACTACAACTCCCATGGAGGACCCCAACCACGGGTACTGCCCAATTTGGCGGGGGATCCAGAGATTGCAACGGGTTTGGTGCCAGTTTTTCCTTCCCATCCGCCAATTCAATCACCTATGGTGGTTCATGAGTCAGCGCAATATATTGTGGTGGCGAATCTCCACCGCCACCACAGCAGCCAAATACTGTTGGTCCTGTTTCCCCTCCGCCATCACCCGGCCCGCGCCGGGGGGCTTAAGTCGAGCACGTGGACGGCATCCCGTACTTGGTTCGGCCATCCCGCGGTGGGGGTTCCCGGGGGGGACATTCCTCTAGTGGGGGGGCGCCTGCGCCTGTTGCTGCGCACCCCACACGCCCGTTTTGCCCTGCGGGGGGGCCCTCTGGTCCCTCCGTGGCCAGAGGGGCTGCTGGCGGAGGCGGTGGTGGGTCATCTCCTCCTCGTAGGGGTGGGGGTCTCTCGTTTCCACAATCTGGGGACCCCGCTCAAACACCGTGGGAGGCTGAACTAAAGCACACCTAAGGTTGTCCAGGTGTGTGGTGCACTGTCAAACGTGCATCCAATCTCTCATGGCTCAGGCGCAGGACTTGCGAGCTCAAAATCTAGAGCTGCAGCGATCCCAGCATGAGCTTTGTCAGGCAGTAGCCTCTACCGCTGGCATCAGTCAGTCCTACGGGGACCGGATGACCCATTCTCTTGTCTACATTGGCTAAGTTTGACACGGTGGTTCAGGGCTACCAGCAGGATTCTGAGGCGGTTGCGGCCAGTGGGTCTCATCATCTTAAAATGTCCAACAGCAAAACGGCCAAATGCTTTAGCGCAGTGGAAATGCTGGCTACGCGTCATGCCGCCGTTGCATCTAGGATCGCTGCGTGGGACCACTGGTACGCCAGGCCTGCAGAACCCCATACGGTGGTCCCGCCCCCAACGTTGGCGCCTCCAGCCGTTCCTGATCCTGAGCCAGCGGCGCCTACGGCGCCCATGGGCGCGCCATCTTGTTCATCCGGTGGTGGTCGTGTTCTTCCTTTCTCCGTCCACCCATCCCTCGATTGCATCTACCATCCGAACGCTTGTTCGGATCCGGGGTAGCCGAGAGGGGGGGAGGAACACCACAAACACCTCCTTCACCAGGAACTTACTTTGTGGAGGGGAACCGCCGAAAAGCAGAAGGAACCTGCTATCCCCGAGTGGGGGGCGGCGCCTAAGGGCAAAGAGAACCTCTCGAAGGATACGGCCCCATGGAAGGGTGCGGAGGAGAACTCCTCTTCGTTGGAGAACATCAATCCCCTTCCGAGAAATGTTTTCACTTCCCCCGGGAAACCTTCGTACACGCCATCTCATCCTACGGACACGTGTACAGTTTCTCCCGTGAAAGTTGCACCCAGTGCAAATGCACGTGCATCCCCAACCATTGGTCCCCCCGCTGACCACCCGTAACAAATGCCTATTCTGCAAAATAGTTACACCAAAGCGGTGGAGGAGAGTGATATGCCTAAACCGCATTTTAATGGGCAAGTAGAGAACTACGACGAGTAGGTGGAGAAGCTTCAACAATGGTTCGGGGGGGGTGATCCCACATACCGAAAAGCCAACGAGGCGTCCATGATTTTGAGTACTTTGCCCCCTGGCTAAAAGGGATCATCACAACACGAGTTGCGGAGGCCTCTCAACACAAACGAACGTCCCCCACAGGTAGGTAGGCAGGTATCTTCGGGAGCTCGGGATGCCTCCTTTGACATTGCAGGAAGAAGGTCTTATTACGGGGACGTCCTGTCCCTCCCATTGCCCTATGTCAGGTGCCTCTTGAGCCGCTCCCGCATGTGTTTGGGAAGGCATTGTCGCGGCCACCCGGTCCATGTGTCCCGGGTGGGAGGGTGTCCCCAAATGTGTCCATGGGTAGGGCCACATGCCCCCTCCTTTGGGCGGCAGCTCTGGAGGCTGCCCAGCCGTGTGGAGTATCTCTCACCACAAGGGGTATTTCTCCCGCTAGTCTACGGTACGACCGCCTCACCCTTGTGGTTTGAGTTGCAGAGCCACTCTGCTTGGCAGGTGACCCCCTCCTGGACTGTGTACCGGTTGCTTCCATGGCTCCGGGTGACGTTTGCCACGGTCCCCGATGCAGCCTGGCCGGGCTCGGACCAGTGGCCTCCGAGTACCGCTCCTGCCACTGGCCCGGTGGGTCGGCTCGGTCGCCCCAGTGCGTCCGACCCATGGGGTATTGGTTCTCTCCTGTCCCTCGGCCGCCCTACGTGTGTGCAGTGTCCTGGGCTGCTTGGCTCCTGTTCACCGGTGTGCCCGAGCGGTTTGCTGTGTTGCGTCTGCGGTGTCCATGGCCACTTGGCTCCTGTTCATCGGTGTGCTCGCTCGGTGTGTTGTGTTGCGTGTGCGGTGTCCTGGGCCACCTGGCTCCCGTTCGGCGGTGTGCGCGCTGTGTGCGGTGCGCGTGTGCCTTGGGTGGTAATGTCCCTCTTCCTCCCCCCCTAATTTTCTTTCTTTTTTTTTTTTAAGAAAAAGAAAAAAAGGGGCGCGCGTACACTGCAGGCACAGGCATGGGCAGCTGGTGCGGCGGTGCAATAGTGTTGTGTCCTCTGGCGCGTGTCGTCGGTGCTGTGGCGGCGGTCGCGTCCCAGGGGTGCGGCTCGCGGGTCCTGATGTACACGGGCTTGGGTCAGGGTGGGTTTGGTGAGGTGTCTCTTTGCTTCTGGAGCTGGCTGGTTAGGCGGCTGTGTCGGCTGTGGGTGTGGGCTGTGGTTACGTTGTTCCCTCGACGGGCCTGGTTAGGAGTCAAGGGTTAGCGGTTTCGGGGTGTGGCTCGGGTTTGATTTGTGTTTGGGTTTTGGCTCGGTTAGGCGGTTGCGACGGTAGCGGGCCTTGGTTCAGCGCCTTTGGGCGTAGTGGTGCCCGTTGTTGTGTGCGTTGGCGTCCTTCGGCGTTCCGTTCGTTTGGTGACTTCTTGGCGGGGCCTGGTGTGGCCCCCCGTGGTGGTGGTTTGCTGGGTAACGGGGTTAGGTGGCGGCGCCGCTGGCCGGGGGGTCAGGCGCGTCGTGGTGTGTGGTGCGCAGGGCTCCTGAGGTGCTGTGGGTGCCGCCAGTGTCGGTGCGCCGACGCTTCTGGGGTGGTGAGGGTGTGTGTTTGTGCGGGGCTGGGCTTTGGGTGATGTCCCACAGGCGGATGCCGTCTCGCTGTGTCTCCTGGAGGGTCTCCCGCAGGCGCTTAAGGACATACGGGTGGTCCTGGGGCGCGGGGAGGTTGCGGGGCTGGACTCCCAGGGGTCGGAGCGCATCGGCCAGCATGGCTTCCCATGCGGCCTGCGGCATCCACCCCCCCCGCCGGCCGGAGGCGGCAGTTCTCCACCGACCCCTTGCGGGGCCGATGGACCAGGCCCTCGAGGGAGGGCTCTCCCCGGGCCCACTTTCGCAGCTCCCAGAGCTGCGTGTGGGTCCAGCGCTGCCACCACTGTCCCTGGGCGGGCCTGCGGTCTTGGGCGGAGGAGTGGGCGTTGGTGGGTGTGACAGGGTCGTGGGAACCGGTGGCGGTGGCGGGCCTGGGGGATTCCTTGTAGTCCTGTTCGGTGGGGGTGCGCGGGGAGTGGGGGCGCGCGCGGATGTGGACCCGCTGGTGTGCGCGCACGGTCTCTGCCTCGGGGTTGGGTGGGGACTCACGGTGGCGGCAGTAGTGGGGCATGCGCTGCATGTGGGCTGTCATCGAGGGTTGGTAGGGGGGCGAGGGCGCAGCTGGCGGACCCTGGCGTCGTTCTGGCCTGGTCGGGGGCGGTCCGTGGGCCTGGGGTGCGGTCTTTGAGAGGTGGTGGGACGAGGTGCGTCTTGCTTCGGCCGCGGCGCGCTCCGCTGTGAAGGTGGTGGCGGCGGCGTCGGTGACGGTGGGGGGGCGCCGTGCTAGGCGCTGCTGCTTCCGGGCCTGGGACGGCTGGGGCCGAATGTCATAGAGGACGTCCTCGGGGGTCGGGCTCGCGCTGCCGTTGTGGCGCCGGGTTTGGACTTGGGTTTGGGCTTGGCTGCGGGTTGCGGTCGTGGCGCGCTGACTGGTTTGGGTGGCTGTTTCGCGGCGGTCTTGGGTTTCGGCTGGGTCGTGGGTGTGGGCTTTGTCGGGGCGTGGGCCTTGGCAGCGGTGGGGTTGCTCGCGGTGGGGGCGGGTTTGGGGGCCCGTTTGGGAGGTGTCCCCCGCGGCCTGGGGGGTGGAGTGCTGGATGAGGACGTGGTGGTGGTGGTGGATGAGGTGGTCGTGGTGGTGGAGGTTGTGGAGTCGGAGGCGGAGGAGAGGGCTGTGCGAGACGGCGGAGGGTCCTGGGCTTCGGGGGCGGGCGTATGATGCTGGGTCCCGTAAGTAGCGAGAACGAGGGTGCAGGTTCGGGCACCGGGCGTGTGCGCGCGTTTTCCCTGGTGATCCGTGCGTGCTGGTGCTGGTGTGGCGGCGTTGTCTCGGCTGCGCCGGCACGTGGGTTACCCGGGGGGTGGCCATATCTGCTCCAGGACGTGCGGGTGTGTTTGCTGGAGGTAGTCGAGGGTCTGGAAGAAGCATCGCTGGATGCCGGGCATGTCCTCCTCTGTGAGGTGGGGGTAGTTTTCGGTGGGGGTGTCTGGGCCCGGCCACAGCAGCGTCATGGGGCGGGCTGCCACCATGTATGGGCAGAGTTGTAGGGTGGTGGGGCTCCGGGGGGTGGGTCCCCTGCGATTTGGGGGGGCTTTCCTCTGCTGGGGGCGCAGCGTGACCACCCACACCCATCGGTCCGTGGTGATCCCCCAGGTCCGTTGGGTCCACTTGGCGAGGCAATACATCGCCCTACCAAGGCCCTGGTAGCTGCTGCGGATGGAGAGCAGCGTGTCCAGGTATTTGCGTTCCCACGTGCCCCAGATGTGGGGGTCGTCCGGGTCGTCCCCCCATGCGTACGTGTCGGGGCCTGGGTTGTGTGGGGGGGGGGGGGCGTAGTCGGCGGGGAGGAGGGAGTCGGTGCCGTGTACCACCCAGTGGTCAGTGGGTGCGTGGTAGTGGGTGGTGGAGAGGGTGTAGTGCAGATTGTACATGAGGGTCGAAGGTTAACAATCTGTGCTGGGGGGGACGGAATCCGTTGGAGGGAGGATCAGCAACCCTCCCAATCAACTTGGTCTCTCCCCCCTCAACTACATCTCCCATGGAGGACCCCAAACCACGGGTACTGCCCAATTTGGCAGGGGATCCAGAGATTGCAACGGGTTTGGTGCCAGTTTTTCCTTCCCATCCGCCAATTAAATCACCAATGGAGGTTCATGAGTCACCGCAATATATTGCGGTGGCGAATCTCCACCGCCACCACAGCAGCCAAATACTGTTGGTCCTGTTTCCCCTCCGCCGTCACCCGGCCCGCGCCGGGGGGCTTAAGTCGAGCACGTGGACGGCATCCCGTACTTGGTTCGGCCATCCCGCGGTGGGGGTTCGCGGGGGGGACATTCCTCTAGTGGGGGGGCGCCTGCGCCTGTTGCTGCGCACCCCACACGCCCGTTTTGCGCTGCGGGGGGGCCCTCTGGTCCCTCCGTGGCCGGGCGGGCTGCTGGCGAAGGCGGTGGTGGGTCATCTCCTCCTCGTAGGGGTGGGGGTCCCGCGTTTCCACAATCTGGGGGCCCCGCTCAAACACCGTGGGAGGCTGAACTAAAGCTCACCTAAGGTTGTCCAGGTGTGTGGTGCACTGTGAAACGTGCATCCAATCTCTCATGGCTCAGGCGCAGGACTTGCGAGCTCAAAATCTAGAGCTGCAGCGATCCCAGCATGAGCTTTGTCAGGCAGTAGCCTCTACCGCTGGCATCAGTCAGTCCTACGGGGACCGGATGACCCATTCTCTTGTCTACATTGGCTAAGTTTGACACGGTGGTTCAGGGCTACCAGCAGGATTCTGAGGCGGTTGCCGCCAGTGGGTATCATCATCTTAGAATGTCCAACAGCAAAACGGCCAAATGCTTTAGCGCAGTGGAAATGCTGGCTACGCGTTATGCCGCCGTTGCATCTAGATTCACTGCATGGGACCACTGGTATGCCAGGCCTGCAGAACCCCATACGGTGGTCCCGCCCCCAACGTTGGCGCCTCCAGCCGTTCCTGATCCTGAGCCAGCGGCGCCTACGGCGCCCATGGGCGCGCCATCTGGTTCATCCTGTGGTGGTCGTGTTCTTCCTTTCTCCGTCCACCCATCCCTCGATTGCATCTACCATCCGAACGCTTGTTCGGATTCGGGGAAGCCGAGAGGGGGGGAGGAACACCACGAACACCTCCATCACCAGGAACCTACTTTGTGGAGGGGAACCGCCGACAAGCAGAAGGAACCTGCTATCCCCGAGTGGAGGGCGGCGCCTAAGGGCAAAGAGAACCTCTCGAAGGATACGGCCCCGTGGAAGGGTGCGGAGGAGAACTCCACTTCGTTGGAGAACATCATTCCCCTTACGAGAAATGTTTTCACTTCCCCAGGGAAACCTTCTACCACGCCATCTCATCCTACGGACACGTGTACAGTTTCTCCCGTGAAAGTTGCACCCAGTGCAAATGCACGTGCATCCCCAACCATGTGTCCCCCCGCTGACCACCCGTAACAAATGCCTATTCTGCAAAATAGTTACACCAAAGCGGTGGAGGAGAGTGATATGCCTAAACCGCATTTTAATGGGCAAGTAGAGAACTACGACGAGTAGGTGGAGAAGCTTCAACAATGGTTCGCAGGGGGTGATCCCACATACCGAAAAGCCAACGAGGCGCGCATGATTTTGAGTATGTTGCCCCCTGGCTAAAAGGGATCATCACAACACGAGTTGCGGAGGCCTCTCAACACACACGAACGTCCCCCACACTCAAACAATCGTGGCATTTTTTGGAACAACGCTTCCACGAGTAGGACCCCTCAAGGGCTGATGAAAGATGGCGAGCCCTGACCCCCAGGGTGGTGAAGCGGCAACTGATCCTCATGGAATCAAAGGATTGCCATGCTCGATGGCAACGGTTGTTGCCTTTGAGTAACAAGACTCGCCCCCACGTGACCCGGGAGCAGCTCCTAAGCAAGCTACCGTGAATCAAGGGGAAGGTGTTTAAAAAAGAGGCAAAGAATAGCCAGGGCAGTTCTGTGGTGGATTTTGGTGGCCTTGACCGTTCGCCGGGTTGTGCCCCT
The DNA here is from genome assembly GCA_964036045.1 of Eutreptiella sp. 'Long Island Sound 2002'. Classification (NCBI taxonomy): domain Eukaryota; phylum Euglenozoa; class Euglenophyceae; order Eutreptiales; family Eutreptiaceae; genus Eutreptiella; species Eutreptiella sp. 'Long Island Sound 2002'. Next base: position 119,745,431 of record OZ038381.1, on the reverse strand, counting down.
TTAGAAAATGAACTCAGGAGATATAGCGCTCAGCGTTGCACTACAGTTCCTGAGATTGTTTCCTATTCGGGGCCGGGCCAGATAGTTGATTGCAAGGACCCGAATCTACAGGAATGGATGTTGCAACTCAACAACACCCCTCACACACGCGGCTACACTATGAAGGTGGAGCAACGTAGGCCTCGTTTGCAGCCTGAGGATATCGACGCCGTGGCCCATAAAGACGTCTCGGAGAGGGAAGCTCTTCAACGCCTCAATAGAGGGGACAAGACGATTCTGTATCCGAGATCCATTGATTATCGACAGTCTTCAGTGCTGAAGCAACAAGCATTACCCCTCAGTGATGTGAAGCATTTTGATGATGGCCTTACGGCTCTGAATCTACTGACTACAGACAGGGCCATTGACCCCACCTTTCCCCTTTTCGCTTGTCTTCTCTCTTTGATGTTGCCCGTCGTCAGGCCATCGTCAGAACCAAGAAGTCGATACGAAGGGGTCAATACCCAGTTCTATCATCTGTCATCAAAAAGGTAAGTGCTTGGATGCTTCAGACAGGACAGCCCATCAGTGTAAAAGTATATGCCAAGCGTGGTTTGCAGTTTTTTGGACGTGGATGGTGTTCCAGAGCAGATGCTTGAAATCAATCATGGAATGAGAAAATATTATGATTGCACCCTTCTCCATCACAGTGGCCACAGGCAGCCCTTATGATGGTTTCGATGCTTGTAAGGGCATTGCACTGGTGCCTGTGGTTAAATCACAGCCTTGATGGTTGATTGGAGAAATAGCTGTGGATTGGGTGGAAGTGCCCAAATATCACCCGGTTTTCGTTGATTCTGACGGGCACATACGCCAAATATGCTGCACGTACGGAATCATGCACACTGACGCTGTGGGACAACCGCAGTCCCAGAATGAAAATCCACAAGGTCACTCGCGGGGTGATCGCTCCGATGATTGGGACCCTTTGCCCAAAGATGTTTCGAATCCCAAGCCTCATTATAGGAGGCCCGCAGCACATGTACAGGTCACAGAGCCCTGTGGTCTGTTTACTCTGAGTGATTCAGCATTGCCTCGTCATGAGAGATGGCGTGGGGGTTGGACAATGCGAACAAATTTTGGAACTTCCAGGCCGTTGACTGAGGCTGATCAGTTGTATTGCATTGTCAATTCAGATTTGTTTTATACACCCCCTGAGGCTCTGTGACGCGATCATGACACGGGATCGGTTGAGGATGATGGATTTAGGAAAAGGGGTATGTGTGTATGTAATGACAACATTTCTCTTAGCGTCTGTTTCAGTGGTTCAGGCTGATGAGTTTCCTGAGTGTGAGGATTTGCGTGATGCAATCCTTGTCGAGTTTAAAAAATCTGTGTTCACGCGAAAGACCTTTGAAGAGGTCAATAATGTGAACCGAGGGCCGTATGCCCGAGTGAACCTTGAGCTGATCCAGGGTGCGGTGGGACATAGCTGTAAAGCTATCCGCACGGTAGGCGTATGTGAACAAATTATATATCAAAAGTTAAAGAGTTCGAGAATTAAGGATTTCTGCGGCCTCTGGGGGCGGATAAAAATTCTGATTGGGTGTCCAGAGGCGTTCCCTGTGCCGAAGGCCAATGGTAAGTGGCGGCTTGTGTAATAAGTTGGGGCATTTGAACCTCTCAGAAGCTTTCTGCAGGATCTCTACTAGACCTCTCAGAGCTTCAAGATCCTAGAACGCTAGGATATTCGCTCATATGTGGCTTATATTCTAAGCCTATAGCTTACTGCCAGAGTCTGCTGCTCTTAGGTACACTACAGAGAGCAGAGATCTAGGATACATTAGTAGACATACATGAATAATCACATTCCATATGCTTATAATGTGATTGAATCATATTTCATTACATTGTGGGAGATTCTAATGCAGTAGAAGCTATTTTGAAGCTATTTAGAAGCTTCAGATGGCCTGTCGCGACTGTCGCTGTCTTCTGTCGCCGACAGTCATTTACGTACCATTGACAGGGCCTGTGACTCAATACACTACTCAGAAAGTTGATAAGATATAGGTTTCATTGCCTGTTTAATGAGAATTTAATGTTACATACATTTTCTTGTTGTTTAGGCATGTGACCCCGTATTACTGGACTAGCAAGTTAATCCAGCTCAATGTTCGTTCATGACTTCGTCTTCTTCCTGTTGCCTGTGCTTTTTCTATGCCAATAAGATCAATTGCAACGGAGAATATCCAAACAAATCTGATTTTGAAGTGCAAGACATGGAAAAAGGGTTTGATATGCACCCAAAGTACCCAGGTCCAAGCAATATTATAACAGTCCAGTAATGAGAGTTCGAGCAGGACGACGACGACTGTGCCAGCGTACGGTGTTGAAGTAAAATGAGTTCCTTGCTGGAATTTAACAAAAAGGTGAAGAAGCTTTGAAGACTTGAAGGTATAGTTCTTCCTATGGTCAAAAAGCCTTCAAGTTACCTCGAAAACTGGAGAAGGCGCAGCTCCAGGCGCCCTGAAGCGACGATGAACAACGCCAGAGGCTGCGGCAGACTTCGAAAAGACACCTAGACCCTTATTTCATTGAGTTTGATGAAGATTTAGAAGAATTTTCAGTTAACAACAAGTTTCCAAAATGTGGTGAACTTGGACAACACAAGGCGACTTGCCAGAGCTTCAGCAACAACAACAACGAATTTTGGGACAACGACGTTTTCAAAGACCGCTGTCAGCGAGCTTCTGCAGGCTCTCTTGAGGCTCTTGGAGGCCTAGGACCATTGATTGTGATGCTCTTGTCTACTCCTCTTTACATACTTGTTGAATTGACATACCAAAGCTTTGCTTCTCCTTGCTTACGGTCCTACAAGCGACCCTATGTCAAGGGAAGGGACAAGATGGACGGTCGGTGACTATAAGTCCCCACCCCAGTCACAGTTGAACCTCTTTGGAACCCAGAAGCCGAGAATTCTCTATGCTTTCCTCCATCTCTTTGAGATACGAAAAGGCCAAAAATGTCGAAACTGGCCTACCTCATTTCACGCATAACTTGACGCCACAGGTTTGAATCGTGTCAACCCAAGTGCCATCCTGAACTGGAGAGCGGTTGCCTCAAAATGCGAATTACATCTCGTTTTAACTCGACAAGAGCTTCTTTCTGTGATTTTTTCAAGATGCCCCACGAATCATGTTTTGCCCAACCACCAAAAACACCCAAAAGAGACATTTGGTGTTTTACGCATATCTTCGCGCCACTGCGCTGAAAAGGTCTGAATCAAGCATTTTTCGAAAGTAGACAGTTATACATTTTCTTTTCTACTCCGCTTTCTCCGCTTTATTCTTTTTGTTATTTTTCCGATCCCCAACAACTTCATCCATGAACCACACCTGGAAAACCCCTCAAGGGTGCCTTTTGTGCTTCCTTCATATCTCCCAGAGAAAAAAGGTTTGGGGATCGATATTATTTTTCTGAACAGCACTGAAGTATGTGCTTTGCAACCTTGAGTCGTTTTTGTTTTCATAAAATACGAATGGCTATGGTAAAAATGCAACAAGTTACCACACAAACCACTTGGTGAAAAATCATGAAAAATGGTTTCGGAGTTTTGTTCACTTCTCTGAGACCATGGTGCGTTTGAACCTGAATCAAGGGGTTTAACAAATACTGAGGCAACGAGTTATGAAAACATGTTTACGTTGAATTTCAGTGAAGATGATTGGATTTTTCCCATGGTGGTCAATTTGGTGCCTGAAAGCATTTTTTCGGAGTTTTGGGTCATGATGCTACAACAAAAAGACCTTTCTCGGAGCCTGTGGTGAGTTGAAAGTTCATCAAAGCTGTTTCAGAAAGATGATGGTGTCTGGCCTCTAGATATGCAATCATTTAATTCTGTGAAAAATGGGACGGTAGCAAAAAAGCTTGATTTCCTGATTATTATTTGATCGTTTTTCAGCATGTGTTACACGTGGGATTCATGTGTCTCCCCCCAACTTCCATTCCCATGAACCTATGATGAGTTGGGTGAACATCAAATATGTTTTCAGACCCTGAGGACATGCTCTACACAGTGCAGACAATCTTTTCCTGACATTTTAGCCACATAGGACAGAACAATGGTGAAACGTTTGGGCATTTTGAGTGAAAAACAGGTTTTGACATCAATTTTTGTCAGAAGATTCGCGAATCTTTGGTCTTCCAACGTTGAATCATTGTATGATATTGCAGTTTGTGATTGTTTGCATCAGCTTTGATTGTGTCTAACTAGGCTTAGCCTAGGTAGAAAGGTCGATACCTTAGAAATTACCTAGACACAAAAAAAATAGTGAAAGTTTTTGTTGTGTTTTTCGGCCACAAAAAAAACTTGGCCAAAAACATTAACAGACCGTTTGCATCGGCCACATTCACCGTCTAAGCCTTTCCCTTTGATTCTCCAGGCTGAGTGGCTCATGTTTTGTCCGGGTCTGTTGCCATGGGGGCAAAGAAGCCGCTGGCCTCGTTGGGCACCAGGCAGTAGGGAGGCTGCTGACGGGTGTAGGCGGAGACGGAAAAAAGACTCAATGCGGGGGTACCCAAGTGAAACATCAAAAGACCGCACTTGACCACACCCTTTGCATTCATCTCTTCTGGGTCCTTGTGACCATCCTTCCATGAGAGAGGTTAGTGATGGTATATGGCCGCGGAAGAGGCTTGCAACACTTACTTACTCTTACTCGTCTACTCTAGCCAGCTAGCTAGCTAACTAGCTTGGGTAGGAGATGCATTCACTTTTATGGTGTTAGTCCTAAGGCTAACGGTTGAGTGCTAACTCAACTTAATGTCTCTGGTCTCCTGCTGTAGGGCAGGGTGGTGAGGAGAAGTGCCGCAAGGCGCTGGTACTGTATTAGAGGTAACCATTCCAGTAGGTGCAGGCCACAATGATAGCATGCAATGCCATTGAACAGATTTTCATCTCTTTACTGCATTACCCGACATAGTTCAATGTAGTTCTGAGCACGGTCCGTGCCCTCTCTCTGGTTGCTGAGACTCTGCATAGACTACATGACTTCTGGTCACGGTCCGCCACGCAACAGTGTGCTGAGATCCCTTCTGGAAGCCTGAATCTGTCAAGGTATTTCATTTGAGCACGATTGCATTTGAGCTGGGAAGTGATTTGTCCTCATTTCACTCTACCATGCATCTCATCCTTCACTGCATGGCCGTCAAGGCAAGAGTTTGACTAGAGACGTATTCTACTCTCCATTCGGATTACACTTCATTCATTTCGTTCGGTGAGGTCACAGGTTCATTGCATTTCACTTTGCAAATCGCACATTTCATACTTATTACATTGCCTCCTTATTGCAAGGGCTTGCCCATAACGCTCAACATGCAATAGATTCGGTAATTGATCTGCCCTTCGTAGTTCTATGCGCACCTTTTGCTCAATAGACCCCGAATTTCGGATCGCTGCGACCAACAATCCATTTATATCCCCTCGACGTTTGTTGATTCACTGCACGTTGTGAGGAATGAATGTCTTTTTCCAACCCTCGCGATCATTGACCTTGGTCATTTGGTCTGAAGAGCTTGTTTATCCTCACATTTGCTACTAGACCACTACAGGTACGTTCCGCTTTGTTAACGTTCGCTAGATCGCCTGGTACAGCCTCAACTACCGGGTTTGAGAGTGCTCAATTGAGTGTCTGCAGTCTACAACATAAGATTCTCCATCTCCCCAATCATACCATCAGATTCATGACAAAGCTAAGTGGATTTTTCACACATTCCCTCCCTCATCACACGACACATACAACCCACATACAAACACATACCATGAACCGTTTGATTATTCCAAGTTTTGTTTGAATTTCACACTCGGTGGAATTGCTGTAGTACCACATCCATCAAATGTTTGCTTACGAGTCATTTGCCTGTTGTAGATAGTCAGTGTCCGCTTACAGGAGTCGGCATTCGTCTCACCCCGCCACATCTTTGTTGTGTAACACAAGTGAACAGATTTAAGCTTGGTCACTTAGCCTGTGACTTGGCTAATGCATTCCGCGGTGTGGTAGTGAAGAGTCCTACGCCGGGTGCCACCGAGACCAGCGGTGAACTACGGTGGGCTCATTGAGAAGGATTATCGAAAGGTATCGAATGCCTACAGTAATGGGCTCCTACCCTCGCACGGCTAGATAAGTACTTTCCCTGCAGTGGGATAGACCCCTTCTCTTGCGGTAGACATAGATAACGGTTAAGCTCCAAGAGGATAGCCTGAATCCTGGAATTCAGTTGAGCGGAATTCACTCGTCATGTAGGAAGACAGCTCCCTGCACGGATGGCTTTCTACAACCATTTGTTGGGAGGGGGCTCGCCGTCATTGGTTTTCCGATAAGGTACAGAACATACTTTAGCTACAATAGCATTTTTTCGGAGGTTTACTACTTCTACTTGTCTGAGACAAGCTACCAATGATCCGTTTTGCGTATGAGGCAGTGGAGACCCTCCAGTCGTATAGGATATCTGTTGGCTCGCACTAAGGCTGATAGGCGTTCCCAGGAAAGATCCAACCTTTCCAACTGTTTTCCCTTATCACTTAGCAACTTCGTTTCCAACCAGCCCCACGGAAGCAACCTACCCCTACCCGTGAAACCAACCCCTACATTCATACATACCATTCATTGGTTTTGTCATCTTTAGCACTTTGCCACAACCCATGCATCTGCCTTCTCTGAATTTACGTGATGAACACACTTCTATAATTTCACCCCTTCGTGCAGATTATTTGCGTTGGTGATGTAAGTCATTTGAGACATTTCTACTCAAATCAGAATTTCTGCTAGCTTCATATCTCATTAGTTTCCTGTGGGCTATCTCCTACTGAGGAACATAAATCATATCCTCTGCATTTGAGACCCGGAGCATTTGTCCGTGAAGGAAGATTCATTCTTTTGTACATGACTTCTAGTCATGTTAGGTGTCTGACTTCTCAGCTTTGTTTTAGAGATAGTCAGAAAGTATGAGTAAAAGGTTGGTAATGACGAGCTATATCGTTCAACGTTTTTTTGGTTGCAGTATTGGTATAAATCCTCATACCCCCAGACGGATCAATCCTTCATATTGATATCGCAAGGATAAGAAAGAGCATATCCGGGTCAGATGAGTTTTTTGGTCTCATTATGACTGCCACGCCCCCACCCTTTGAGTTATCCCTAACCGCTAAACTAATCGGCAGTAAGGCATTACTGATGCTGCCTCGGTTTATCTGTCCATGTATTGCAGGCCAAGCAGCCCACTGCATCAAAAAGGTACCACAATGCATCCATTGCATTAGGTAGCCACATGTAAAACGTCCATTGAGTAAGGTGGTATATCCTCTCTTTGGATGACGTAGACAAGTCATGTCGATAGACAGCTTGGGCAGAGGTTGAATTTCCAGTTTAACCCCACATGCTGCATTTCATTATTATTTTTTATTGATTTCCCGTATAGCTCATTTGATTTTTTACGTCTATATATTGCCCGAAGATTTAGGTTATCATTGTTCATACTTTGTATGCTAGCTTTTTGCTTGGTGTTTCTCATGTTTCATTTTGAGCCCTACCATACGTACTCAAGACATAGGAACTTTACCCTCTTTAGTGGAGATGTATCTTTACCTCTAGGAAGGGGGTACTAATACATTACAATAGACACTTAGAACATTCAATATGAGTTCCCCTTATGCCCATACCCCTCCTTATGTTAGATTGTCAGCTTGTCATTTACATTCTTATTGAATGTGAATGAAGCTTAGGAGGGGGTGTAATAAGTTGGGCCACTTGGGCCTCTCAGAAGTTTTCTGGAGGATCTTTACTAGACCTCTCAGAAGTTCAAGATCGTAGAACACTAGGATATTTGCTCATACGTGGCTTATATTCCAAGCCTATAGCTTACTGCTAGAGTCTGCTGCTCTTAGGTACACTACAGATAGCAGAGATCTAGGATACATTGGTAGCCATACACGAGTAATCACATTTCATATGCTTATAATATGATCGAATCATATTTCATTTCATTTTGGAAGATTCTAATGTATTAGAAGCTATTTTGAAGCTATTTAGAAGCTTCAGATGGCCTGTCGCAACTGTCGCTGTCTTCTGTCGCAGACAGTCATTTACGTAACATTGACAGGGCCTGTGACTCAATAGACTACTCAAAAATTTGATATAGGTTTCATTGCGTTTTTAATGAAAATTTAATGTTACATACATTTTCTTGTCATTTAGGCATGTGAGCCCGTGTTACTGCACCAGCCAGTTGGTCCACCTCAATTTTCGTTAACGACTTCGTCTTCTTGCTGTTGCCCGTGCTTTGTCTATGGCAGTAAGATGAATTGCAATGGAGAATATCTAAAGCGATTAGATTTTGAAGTGCAAGACAAGGAAAAGGGTTCAGTATGCAGTCAAAGGACCGAAGTCCAAGCAACATTATAACAGCTTGTCATTGACTACAGGCACTTGAACACTCAGTTAAAGGGTATAAATTGCCGCTCCTCGTAATTGAGGATCAGTTAGCGCGTCAGGTCGAAAATTCTGTTTTTTCTTTGGTGGATATGGAGGATGGCTTTCACCAGATGCATCTGGAATCCTCCAGCTGCCACCTAACGGCGTTCATCACCCCTTTTGGGGTATACGAGTGCTTAGTGTTGCCCATGGAAGTTAACGTTGGGCCACAGGTGTTTCAACGCCTAGTGCAATGGGTTTGGCGTACGTGTCCACACAGTGGACCATACAGTGATGATGCACTTACTGGCACAGGAGATTGACAACGGCCCCGCACCAGGTTCTGTGATATTGGCCGGTTGTTGGACAGCCAAGCATATCAGGACGAAGATGCTGCGCAGTTTCTGCGGCCTTGTTTTTACCCGCCAGCAGTATGGCCTGATGGCTCTCAAACTCCTGATCTGGCGACCCCCAACTTTTATGATTTCCCTGAGAGTCCTTCCCCGCGTGATCACTTATACTTTCACTACTTGTGTCTTCGGGAGGTCTTCAACGCCCTCGCACATGCTGACCTCACCGTTCAACAATCCAAGTGTTTTTTGCTCATGGAGCAAGTACAGTATGTAGGGCATGTGTTGTGTAATGGCAAGCGCTTTCCTAGCCCTGCCAAGTAGGAGGCGCTCTGTGAATGGAAAAAGGAGCAGATTAATACGGCCAAGACCTTGAAGGGTTTTGTTGGCTTGGCAAATTCATACAGTATGAATATAAAACAATTCTGCCCAGCATGCGGCCCCCCTCATGGAGGCATTGAAGGGTAAGTATTTATACGAAGAACGTGAGGGGGGTCCTGATGTACATCGTAATGGGTTGCCTGTAAAGGCCAGAAAGCGTGTACGCCTCACCCCCAAACAAGCTGAAATTCAGTCGAATCCAGAGATTGAGGATTTTGAGGCCACGAAGAACAGTTTCATTACACATGTTGCCTTGTATTTACCTAAGCCAGGAGCCAGGTGGAGGTTCTCCACAGACGCCTCTGACTACGCCATCGGGGGAGTGATCGAACAGGAGCAGGAAGATGGCAATTGACATCCGGTGGCACTGTTTTCGCGTAAGTTGCAAGGCAGTAAGACAGGTAAACATAGGCATAGGGGTATAGGACAAGTGAGGTGGACCGTACGTGAGAAGAAAACGTACGCTGTAGTGTGTTGTCTCCTGATATTCCAATCCTGGATTGCCCATCCGGAGGCATCACTGCGCACTGACCACAGTAGTATTGTACAGTGGTATAGAGAGGATATGTGTTCTTTATCAGGAAATTTAGGTCGGCTTGGTCCGTGGCACGAATTTTTGAGTCGTTGTAATTTAACGATTGAGTATCACAAAGGGGAGCATAACAAGGCGCCTGATGCCTTATCCTGGTGGGGCTACCCTGCGGGATCGGCACAGGATGTGTCTTTTCACCGGTCACAGACAGACATGGAGGGCTGGAGTCAGTGTGAGGAAGCTGAAATGGTTCATTCACAGGAAATTTTGAGGGATACATACCCCGAGGCCTTTGGACCCTACAGCACCTCAAACGTCAGTTTTGCAGATCAATCTGAAGCACGTGATTTGCTTCTGCAGGTCAGGGTACATGAGGAGATTCTTCCACTTTTTTCAGCTTCAGGCAATTTAAACTCCTCCACTTGGAGTACATACATGGATGAAGATGGTGTTCAATTGTTTTGCATGATTCGGCATGGGTAGCCGGGCTTCAGGGCAAGCCCAGTTGTCCAACGAGGTGCGCCTGTCGCCAGGATTTAGACAGTCATTCACTTCTTTCAGTTTCTTCTTGCCCTGAACTGGATTGCGGGATTTTAGACCCTGTTTTGATACATGCAGCATCAACTGTTAACGTAGCCAGCGACACACACATTCTGTATGAGACTTGGGATCAAGTAAAGTAGGTCGGTAAGTAAGGGCGGCCGCGTCCGGAGCCTCATCTGACATCTCCTTGCTTGTTTTACATGGTGGCCGCCTCGGGCGGGAAGGGGAGCTCTCCACCATGAGTTCCCCTGGCGACCCCTTTCTCACCTCACGGCCAAGAACTTCAACCAGGTTCCCTGGGGGAATGACCAGCAGTAGGTGTCCTTCAGTCGCTGCCCTCACGGTCTCAGCTCCTTCCGGTCACCCTTCGAAGGATCCTCAGTTCCTCCCCCCCTAGCACAGCCTTTGGGGCGCCTGCAGGCGGGTTTCCTGTGGATAGCCCTCGCCGACAGCGGAGCATTTCTTTCTGTCAACAACATTCCACCACTCCCCATCCCTCACGGGTTCGAGTACCCACTCGGCTCCCAGATGCACTCCGGTGTCGTCCATCTGCGGCTGGAGGCCGGAAGGCGACCCTTTCGACGTTCTCCCAGGTCCCGCTCACGCGTGAACCTACGTGTACTTAGGCCATTGACCCGGGGACCTCAGGGTCAACCCTCACCCCTGCGGACACCTCACGGCCGTCCCGGAGCTCAGGGCATTTTCGCAACTTCCCGTGGCCAGGCTCCCCATGGTTGGCCCATGGTTCACCACTCCATGGCGACTGGTTTCCCAATCCCACAGGGCTGTTGCCTGGCGCTTTCGGTCTCCCAATCCATCCCATGTTCCCCTTTGCAACATCCCGTCACCGGCCCAATCCCAGCGTCGCGTGGTTCCCTTATCCCATGGGGCTGTTGTGCGGCTCCATCCCATCCCTCATCCCGTGTTTATACCCCACGGGGCCGCCAGCAACCCTGTGGCGCGGGCCCACTGGATCCTCATGCATCCGTGGACCGTTTCGTGCGCCTAGCATGGGTCGCTCCCTTCCAGCCCCAGCCCTCTCCCCTGTGCCGCGTCCCGTCACCCACCTCGGCCTATTCCCCGTGTCCCGCGCCTTTGCAGTCTCCTGGGGCCGTTGTGTGGCTCCAGCCACACGCCCTTTTCTGTTCCATCCCCTTTTCCCAGCATCCCGTGTTTATACCCCACCGGGCCGCCAGCAACCCTTTGGCGCGGGCCCTCTGAATCTTCATCCATTCGGGGACTGTTTCGTGTGCCTAGCACTGGTCGCTCCCTTCCCGCCCCCTTCCGCTTGGGTGGTGTGCTTCCTTCAGGACCTGTGGTGGGTCCTTCTTCCTGGCCCCCTAGCCCCCCGTTACCCGTGCCTTCTCCCCGGCTGGTCACCCGCTGTTGTTGTTTTTGTCTTTTCTTTTCGCGCGCCACCCGCGGTCTCTCGCCGGCCCGTTTGCTCCGTCCCTTTCCCCCGCCGCGTGCTCGCTCTGTGCTTCACGCCCTCCGGTGGTGCTGTGGGGTTTGGTTCTTGGTTTTTATTTCCCTTCCCCGCCGTGCATCCTGCCTTGTGGTTCCCTCCTCCCTGCATGCACGCACATCAACACTGCACATGTCATCTGGTCACGGCTCCCCTCGGTGCTCTTCTCCTGTCCCATCGCCCTCCGGCGGCGTGGCCCTTGGCGGTCCCCGGCCATGCCAGGTGGGCGCCCCTTCCTCGCGTCTCTCTCACCTCTCCCCTCTCTCCCCTCCCCTCTCTTCTGTCATCTGCCCGCCTTCTTACTGTTGTTCTGCTGCTCCGTGTGCTCTCCGCTGATCGTCCCCGCGCAATGGCTTTATCTCTCGTCCTCTCACGCTCCTCAGGGCCTCTGCCCTGTCCCCCGACCTGTAGGCCGACTCGGGCGGCCTCCGCAGATACCCCTTCGGGGGGACTCCCCCGTCGTGCGCCCCCGCCGGCCTCCCCCCCCATCAGTTCCCTGATGGTTGGGCGGGACGGCCGGTACGGCTCAATGCGAGTCATCGGCATGGCGTTTTTCTGCGCGAGACAGAGTGTACCTTTGCGCCTTTGTTGGCTCCCTGCTTCCCCCCCCTCGTGCGTGGCCCTGCTCCCTCTGTTTGTCATTCTTTGGTGTTTTGGTTGCCTCTTTTTTTTTTTTGGGTGCCCCTCTTGTCGCGATCCTCGCTGCTCACGCGCGCCCTGCCTGTGCCCCCTGTTCGTCTCTGTGCCACCCCTGTCTCGCCGCCCCGTGCCCCCTCCCATGCCTGTCTCACCTCCTATGGGCTGTTTCTCTGCGGCTCCTGCCTGTGATTTTCTGACTGCCCTCACTGCCTTTGCCGTGCTGTCACTCGTGTGTGCCACCTGCGTGCTCTACTCCTGCACCTCCTTGTCGCCCCTATCCTTTTCCCTGGTGGCTCACCTACGCTTGTGCTTTTCCTCCGTTCCCTGACTCTCACTTCACTTTGAGGGGCGGGAGGGTTCACTTGCGGACTGGATTGTGGCCCTGCTCGTGGACGGGTGGGACGCTGGCCGTTGGGATTCGACGACCGCGATGTCCCTCACGCTGCTCGCACGAGTGAACAGTAGTCCACATTAGCCGCTGCGGCCCCCGTAGGCCCGTCTCCCCGAGCAGCAACGATGGTGCTCCACGTCACCTCAGGCTGTCCGCGATGGTCACAACCCTGTGCTTAGGATCCCCACCAGCGCTCCTGGCAATGCAGCCTGGCTCCGTACTGCCGCTCGTCGTACTCCACGAGCACACAAGTACAGTACCCCATTCCACCTGTACTTCAGCATCATGTCAGGCTTCTCGCTCTGCTCCGCACTGTTTGCGGTACCCACGTCACGTCCCGTGTCCCGCTGCCCGGCCGCTCAGTCCGCTCCCATCTGCGCTTCCGTACTCTGCCGCTCCATCCGCTCTTGCCGCGGGCCCCATCCCCTCCGCTGGTGGTTCTCGCCTGTGTCCGCCATCACCACAACCCCCAGTACCGCCGGCCGTTTCCCGGCCCTTTTCTGCTCACCTGCGCCCCTCTGTGCCCTTTCTCCTCTCCTTGTGTCCTGCACACTCTCCCCTTACCCTCCCCCACCTTCGCCGACTCCCCGAGTCCTCCTCTCCTGCAGCCCTCCTCGCTTCTCGTCTGCCCGTCCCTCCTGCACTCCCCTGGCCCCTAGCCCCCGGCGCTCCTCGGTCTTGGTCCTGCCCCGTCCTACGCCTCGTCCCGGTACCACCCCTCCCGCTGCAACAGCTCCCGCAGCATCCGAACCCTGGGCTTCTTCTTCTTCTCCTGGGGACAGTCCAGGCTCGGCCCCGGGAGCGCCTCTCCCAGCATCCTCCTCCACCGGCCCTCCTCCATCTCAGGCCCCCTTTCCCCGGCCCTCTTTGCCCTGCCAACCAGGTCGCTGAAGGGGTGGGTCCCCCGCCTCTCCCGCCTTCCTCTTGTTCTCCCCGCCGACTTCACGTAGCGGACCAGCACCGCCACGTCCCCCGCCATCCACCCCGCGACCGTCCCGGGGCCCCTCCGTACCGGCGGCGGCACATACCGCCGCGGCTGTGGCGACTCCGAGTCCCAGTCCGTCGGCCTCGGCTCTGGGCTCGGGCTGTCTGGCCGCGGCGCCCCCTCCGCTCCCCCTGTTCCCTGCTCCTTTATCCGGGGCCGCTTCCCCCTCTCCTGCCCAGCCTCCTCTTCCTCCTGCCTGGCTCTTTTTCCGGAGGGCGACTTTCCCTCCACATCCGTGGAGGGGACGTCCCCTTTCAGGTCCGGGAGGACCTGGTGTGCCCCCCGGGCCACCGCCTCCGCCTCCTCCCCCACCTTGCGCTCCCACGCCGCCACCTCCGTGTCCCTCTCCGCCAGCCTCGCTGCCTCCCCCCTGATCCGCCTCCATGCCCTCTCCTGCATCTCACTCTCCTGCTCTGGCAGGATAGCCGGCTGCCTGAACGGCATCAGTGGGGAGCAACCCTCCGGCCCCCCTCTCTCCTCATGTCGTCCGCCTTCCCGTTCTGCCCTCTCCACCCTCTCCTGCCTTCTCCGAAGGTCCGCCCACGCCCACTGCAGCTCCTCCACTGCCTGCGCCTCCCCTCCCTGCGGCCTGCCTGTCCCCTCCATCCTCCCCTCTGCCACCCTGCCTGCCCCACCCATGACCCTTGCCTCTCTCTCCCTCAGGGTCCTCTCTGTTTCCCCTATCCTCTCTTATGCCCCCCTGTGCTCTTTTCCCTTCCCTCCCTGCGCCCCCCACGTTGTGCCACCAGCCTGCGGGCGCTGCTGCACGTGTGCCTGTGCCAGCACGCACCGGTACGCTGTGGGGGTGGGTACATCATCCCCATCACAGGGTAAGGTGGCAGTGGGAATGGTGGGACGACTGGTGGGACGGCTGGCCGGACTACACCTCCCGCCGATCCCAATCCCTTCCCCGGGAACACCGGTGAGCCAATGTACCCATGGCCACCCTCCTTCCCTTGCCCTTTGCCCCTTCGCCCCGCTGCCCCGTGCCCCTTGCTGCGTATTCCGTGGAGTCCCGCCTTCCCGTGTCCCTTCCCCTGGAGCCCTTCTTGTCCCGCTCCTTTTGCTTGCGTACCGTGCCCACTCTGCTTGCCCTTACCGCCTTCTACTTGTCCCGCACCCCTGCCCTGCACTGCGCTGCCTGTGTGTCAACGCCGCTGGCTCCCACTCTCTTACTCTCCCCCCCGCTGGCCGCCGTGCCCCTCTATGGGGGCGACCCAGGCGGCGGCTGCTTGAACGAGCGTTGGGGCTGCAGCCACTGTCGCCCCTGTCCGCCCCCTTTCCCCCCTTTCCCTTCCTGGTGTCCCTTCGCATGCCTAGCCCCCCACGTCCCCGCCTGCTCTTTCCCTCCCTTGCCTGTCCCTCCGCTCCCTCCGGTGCGTACACTGATGTCCCCGCTCCCTGCCGCTCCCGCTGCCGGTTGTCCTCGTCTACCCTTGTCCTCGTCCTGCCTCCGCACTTCCCGGAAGATGGACTTCATGGCAGCCGCCGGCACATTCGGCGCCGTCGGCTGCCCTTGGCCTCCCTCCACTGCCATCCTCCTCGCCCCCTCCGCCTCATCCTCCGACACCACCAGGATGTCGTCGACTACCGACTCTCCACTCCCAACATCCCCGCCCGCCATCAAATCCGCCATGTTGAACTGGTCCGCCCGCTGCCTCAATACCGCTCGCTACCCCTGCCCCTCCCCCTGCCCCTCGGCTTCTGCTGCCACCACCTCCATCCTGCCTCCACTCGCCTCTGCCTGTCCTCCCTTGTCTCCCCCCTCCCCTGTCCCTGCCGCGGCTTCTTCTCCCCTCTGCTGCCCTTCCGCTCGAGGCCCTCCCCGCCGGACCGTCTCCAGACTCTCCGGAGACGAGGGTGACGACATCTCCGCGGATGTCGCCCGGGACGTCCGTGAGGGGGGCTGCGGGGCTGTGTCGGCCTGCATGCCGGCCACCTCCACCCTCACTCCCACCAGCCCCGGCCCCCCGTACGCCCTCATTGCTCGCGGCAGCGGCGCGTCCTCTGCTGCCGGCGGCTGGCTGGGCTTCAGCTCAGGCTCGTGGGACATCTTTCTGCCCACATGGCATGGCGCCTGAGCCCTGAGCCTTGCCGCCGCTTCCCCCTCTACCCGCGCCCTACACTCCCGCTGTTCGCGCGCCCTACGTGTGTTGTGCTCTTAGTGCACCGCGGTTCCTCTCCCCTGTCCACGCCTCCGCGTACTGTGGACGTTTCCAGGCGGCTGTTGGCCTCGTACTGGACCTTCTCATCCTCGTCCCCGCACCTCTTGCAACGCTCTTCGTGTCTGCGTGTGTCTCTTGGTACCCCCTCCTGCTTCCCGCCTGGCTTTCTCCGTGCTTGTGCTCGCTGTGCCTTCAACTCGCCACCGCGCCCCGGTCCGCTACCCCTAGGCGTGCTTCTTGGTTCGCTCAGCGGCTCAGTGCGCCCAGTCCCGGATGCTCCAGTCCGTGTGACGGGCGACACTGCTTCCTCGTTCCCTCTGGTCCCGGGCGGCCCCAGCTGTCCCCCTTCGAGGCGACACCGTTCACCCGTCCTGCCCTCATATCTGCCGGATTCTCTTTCGTCTGCAAGCCATCAGGCGCTCCCTCTGCTCTTCTCCCTCTCTTTCCTCGACTTCCTCCTCGCCCTCCGACCGCCTTGGTCGCCAGTTGGGCTGCTTCCGCACTTCCATCTCCGTGATTTGTGGGTTGTACCTGATCATCGCCATCTCCATCCGTTTGGTGACCGGATCACGCATGTCTTCTGCCTGCGCCTCCAACTGTGCCTCTCCGCACGCCATGCGTGCCTGTAGATGTTCCACCATACGCCGCAACAGCCTGTGGGCCATGGTCTCCGGCGCCACTGTATGCTCCTGGAGTGCCCGCCACAGCGACTTCACAATCACCATGTGCCACAGCCCTTTTCGATGCCCTTCTTTCCCCAGCCCCCTCTCCATCGCGCTTCTGCCTCTCGCACCCTTCCTGAGCAGCGGGACGTCCTCATCCCGAACCAGCGGCTCCTCGATCCCCTTATACTGTTCGAATAGCATGAAGTGCTCGTATGTTTCTTGCCCTCGGCCGCAGTGGCATCTCATGTACTCCTCCCGGAGGTTCATCCCCTTATGTCTGTACCACCTCATGATTGTTTCCCAGCCTGGCTGCTGCCCCGTGATTGCCTGCAGCCGTCTGATTTGCAGCCTTTTGGGCAGCGTTTCCGGACTCAGCACTTTCGGGTAGTAGACCCGCTGTCCCACCTTGCCCTCCAAGTGCTTGTTCAGCTCTACCACCTCCGGCCCCCCTCGTACATGAGCCAGCGTGTGCACCGGCTGCGGATACACTCGTAGTTCCCGCTTGCCCCGCTCCTCCTCCACCACCCACCTGGCCTTCTCTTCTTCCCCCACTCTTGGAGGTATATGCACCAAGTGGAGGTGCTCATTTTCCTCTGGCACCTTCCACTCTGGTTCCTGCTCCTTGTCCACTGCTTCCGCAGCCCCATCCGCCTCATCATTCCCCACTCCCGCTCTGTGTGACTCCTGTTTCACCAGGTGTATGACCAGGGGCACTTTTGTAATCTCCAGCCCGTGCCATATCGCGTACACCTGTGACGCCAGCCCCGTCCCCAGGGCCTCATGCAGTGCCCTGCTGGCCAGTCTCCTGAGGGACGCCATGTCCGCCTCCGCGTCCACCACCATCCACACTTCCAGGACTTCCTCCCCTATCTTTCGAACCACTTCCGCGACCGCCTGTACCTCTCCATGGGACGCTGTTCCGTACACCATCTTCTCCACCACGCTCTCCGTCACCTGTCCCACCCCCTTGACCCTAACTGCCGCTGCCCCCGCCAGGGGCGGCTGTCCTTCCACCCCGGACCCGTCAAGAAATAGCACCACCCTCTCCTCCGTGGGCCCTGGTATGCGCACCACCTCCCTCGGGTAGCGGCAGTACACTCTGTGCCTCCCGATGCCATACTCTCGTACACCATTCTTGATGCTCAGCTCTCTGATCCCTCTGTACACTGCCCATTTATTGTCCATCCTGGCCTTCCAGCCATTCGTCACCACCACCCCCTTACACCATGCCCTGTCCCCTTTCGCCCTGCCCTGCTCGAGGTACGCCTGTACCAGAACCAAGCACCATACTCTGTCCGCTGGCAACCCGTGGACCGTCACTCTGATCCTCCCTGCACTTTCTCCACACTTGTGGCCCACGGGCACTATGGGCGCCTCCTCTTCGGGCCTCCCCGTGTCAGTCATCCGGAAACTCACCGCCACTCTGTCATCCTCTTCCTGCAGTCCCCGCACTGTATCCCATCTCACCTGGACCCCTGTTCTCTTCCCCTCGTTTACCTCTCCCCAGCAGACCTCCATCCCCCCCTGGGCTTCCTCATCCTTCCGCACCTCCTTGGGTAGCTGGAGTACCGGCCCCCACCACGGTCCCCTGGCGTCCGTAGTGCGCATGGTCGCGTTCAGGAAGGCCCATGCCGTCTTTCGCAGGACTGGCCACGGGACCTGCCCCGCCTCCCTGGTGCATCTCCAGCACTGGTCCCCCTGTCCTGTCCCCTCCGGGATGTTGTCTCTCCGGAATATATCCGCATGGACATTGTACCACTGCCCGGTCGCACTCTGCACCTTTCATCTCGGTCTTTGAGTCCCAGCGGCGCACACCAACAGTATGCCCGGTCTGGCCTTGTCCCTCTCTCCTCTGTCCAGCACCACCCTCTCTTGCTGTGCCTCCGCTCCCCTCCCGCACCTTGGCTTCCTCCTCTTGATCCCCCACAGCGCCACCCACTTGCTCAACATTTTTCGCATCCTCCTGTCCCACCTAGCGCGGTCTTCTTGTCCTCGCGCTCTCCTCATCATCCCTTTGTATACTCCCCATTCCACTATTCTGGAGTTGCGATAGAACTCCGCATGGTGCAGGCCCGCCATCTGGTATTCCTTCATATCCTTCCTGTGCACGTGCAGCACCTCCATACTCACTCCTTCCTTCCTGACCCACTGTACAGTTCCATGCGCCGCCCCTCTGAAGTCCGTGTCCAGAACCAGGATCGGTCCCCGCCTGCCGCACGTCCTGTTGGTCGCCAACATGTGCTCTTCCCCCGGCAACACTGCCTGTAGGACGCGCCACATGCGTTCCTTCTTCCCCGCCGCCAACCGCCTTCGTCGGTGCCACACAAAGCGCTGGCACATGTTCTCCTCCTTCTGCACCTCTGCGGCCGCGTGATAGCACACCCGTCTCACCACCTCCTCCTGATTGTGGCACATCCTGCTCAGCGTCCTTGCCAAGTGTGCCCTGTACGCCTCCCCTGCCGTGGGCATCCCTTCTCCATAGTAGGCTGTCCGCAACCGCATCACACATCACGGTACCTCCGTGGGTATCCCCTCATACCCCCTGATGAGCCTCCGCACTTCCCCCTCTAACTCCTCCAGCTGCTCCCTCCAGTACAGGAGGTGCATCCCCTGGTATCCTATCGCCGCATTGAGCACCGCCCGTAGATAGTACAGGGTCGTCTGTACTGACGGGGGGTGATGCCGGAGGACTACCAGCATCGCCCTGAACCCCCTGAGTAATTTGTCGGGCAGCCTGACGCCCCCCGCCTCCTTGGCCTGCACATGTCCCAGCACCGCCGCTTCTTCTGCCCTCTCCAGCCATGCCACTCCGTCCCCCACATCCAGTGCCATACCACCGCGACGGTGTGCTGCCTTCCGGTGCTGGGTAGTGCGAAGGGCCTGGCGCCCCACTGTATGACCGATCCTGCAGCCTCATTTTCTCCACAAACATCCGCACTTCGCGGTCCACCTCCGTCCCCGCGCCTCTCCTCCGGGGATCGTAGTTGAAGTCCCCAAACACGATGACGGGCCCCCTCTCCAGCGCCCTAATGTACTCCATCCTCAGCTGCGCTACATACTCCCACCCTCCTCCCATCTGGGACATGGCAGTTGATGATGACCACCTGTCCATGCTCCGTCGCCACATCATACACCGCCCTTCGTCCCCTCGCTCCCACTTTCTTGTCCTGCACGACGCCGAGTCCTCTGCGAACCAACAGCGGCACCTCTTGTGCCCACTCCCGCTGGTACTCTCCCTCCTCCTTGTCGTACATCTGCGCGCACACGACGTTGTCCTTCCCCTCCAACTGTATCTCCTGGTACGCCACCACGTCGGGGTCCGCCTCATGCAGCCTCATCTGCTGCCACACTGCTTTGTCCGCCCGATATAGTGCCGCGGGGTCATTATGGGTGTACAACTTCATGTGTTGCCACCTGCCCTCCGCATCCACTCGCACTTCCCCGCTCTCAGCCAGGCCTTTTCCTTCCCCATTGCTTCTTCGTCCCTGCATTCGTCCGGTGCTTTTCTTCGTCTTCCCGGCCGCCCTCCGCTTCATTAATTGTCACTTTCGCTTCTTGTTCTTCTTCCTCGTCGACACCTCTTCACCTTCCAATTCTTTCGCCTCATGCTCCGGAACCAGCTGCCCGTGTATTTCCATCTCTCTACCTTGTGGGTATACCTGCAACCTCTCCACCGGGTATGGCAGTCTCTCCTCATCCCCCTCTCCCTGATCCTCCCACTGCACGATGGCTGCCCTCATCACATGTCCCGTGCGATCTTGTTGTTCGATCATCTCTTCCACTGTTCCCACAAACCTCCTCCACTTCCCACGCACCTTGTGCGGACCATACACTGTCACCCCTTCCCGCACCGCCCCCTGCTCCTCACGGCCCTTTTGTTCCTCCCCGTACCTGACTCCTCTCGCCCGCTCCTCCTTGGCCTCCCTTCCTCGTCCTCCTCCTGTTGCCGCCTTGCTTGCGTCTCCTGCTCGTCCGCTTCTCTCCTCGGCTTGCTGTCGTCCCTCTCTCTACCCTCTCCCGTCCCCTCCCTACTGTTCCGCTCTTCCACCCCGTCCCCAGCAGCATTCTCCTGCCCTCCTTCCTCCGCCTCTCCCTCTTCCACCCCTTCTTCTTCCTTATCTCTTTCTTCCCGCCCGCTTGCTTCCTGCCCCGGCTGCCAGCCTTCCTCTTCCCGCGCCTTGCCTTGCTCTCTTTCGTCCCGCTCCCCCACATCATCCTCCTTCCCCACTATGAACCTCATTTGTCCCCCTCTCCCCCTCCGCATTCCCTTCCACTTACTTGGCCTCTCCCCCTCTGGGTCTTCCTCCACCTCCAGGCACTGCTTCCTGGCCCCCTCCAAGAGCCTTCTCGCTCTCTCCAATGCCTCCTTCCTGTGCTCTTCCTCCGTGCCGGGTGGCACTAGCCATCTCGGCTACTCCCCTCCCTCGCTGTTGGCCAGCCACTCCAATGCCAACCTGATCTGTTCCCTGATGTCCTCCACTTCCTCTGCCTCCGCACACCTATCCATTTGCGACTCCAACGCCCGTAGTAAGGCCTTCTCGTGTACCTCCTCCACTCTTTCAACCCGCACCTCTTCCACCTCCCCGACCCACCGCATGAGTGGGTGCTCCACTCGATTCAACGGTGCCGCCGTATACACCACTGCTTTGCGCCTGTTCCCCCTGGGTTCCACGACCCACCACGTGTGTCCGTCCTGCACCAGGTCAGTGACCCCTTTGTCTGCAGCTCCTGTGGCACTCGCCTGTGGGGACACTACTTGTATTGTGTGTCCCTTGGCCCTCCTCACCGCCGCCCCGTCGTAGTCAACCATGGCCATTACCTTTTGCATCCCGTGCACTTCCCCGTCTGGGTCCCATTCTCCGGGCATGCCCCTGCTGCGACACATTGTCTCCCCAACATACAGCGCCAGGGCCAAGACCTGCCTCGTGGGCCCCCACACCTCCACTGTTCTGCTCGTGCTGTCCACACACGCCGCTACTTGCGCACCTCGCCGCATCTGCATCTACAGCACCGCCTGCTTTGGCTCCACGTTCCTTGCCGTGAGCACCTGCGCCTTCGCTTGTCTCTCACCCGCCTGCTCATCCTCCCCCACCGTTCCGCTCCGACCAGCCGCATATCCCACCCACATGTGCTTGACTTGGTGGAAGTACACCAGCGGCACCCCATCATCTTCCCCCATCTGTAGCCACATTGGCCCTTGTCTCCTGGGCTGCCACACCCTGATCCCATGGTATCCTCCCTTGGGCTCCTGCGGCCCATCCAACCTGCACAGGCACCTGGCCAGCGTGCATTCCGGCCTGCACTTGTCCTCCACCGCCTTGGCTGTGGCCCTCAGGTGGTACCTGGCCTTGCTCACCGCCTGCCGTACCTCTTTACCCCTACATCCCTTGATGCGCTCTTCAAGCCCCGGCTGTTCCTCTCCATTTTCTATCAGGGCATTCTGCCATGCTGTCGCCTTCCCCCTCAGCATCTGCGCCCATTTCTGTAGCATTTCCTTTCTGTCCCCTCCGTCCCCCAGCATGTCCAGCCCCTCCGCCGCTGCCTCCTTCTGGCGCTTCTCCTTTTCTTTCTCTGCTCTGTCCAGCTCCGCAGCGTCCTTCCCATCCGCCCTTCCCCTTCCCACCTTCCCCTCGGAATGTAGCGGTTCCCTCCACGTGGGCTGAGCCATCCACTCGATTTCCGGCTGTCCCTCCCAGTGTCCCATGGTGTACACCTGTACTGCCTGTCCCTCCCGGCTGAGTCCGATCCGGACCTCCATACCTGCCGCCGCTGCTGCGGTGACCACCACATTAGGTACCAGCACATCGTACTGGTATCTTGCCCCTTGCCCGTGGCGTACCTCGACATACACCGTTCCCCTGCCTCCCACCCTGTCATCTGGGAGGATGATGTGCAGTGCCTGTCCCCTGCTCTGTGCCGCCGCTGGTCCCTTCGTCGCCACGCAGAACATCGCCTTTATGTCCTCCCGCGTCATCCATTCTCCCCTGCGATATGTTGCACGTCGAATGGCCCCCGCCGCCCACTACCCGTGCTCTACCCCTCCTGTCTCCCGCACCTATTCTTCTGCCACTCTGGCGAGGGCCGATATCTCAGCGCCTTGCCTCTCACACTCCGGCAGTGACGCGATACTCTCCATGCCGTCTTCCGCCAGGAACGCGTAATGCCACGGGTCCCCTGTGTGGGGGTGCACATGGTACGTGCGGTTGGTCATGCATGCCGCCCCTCCGTCGAGTACCATTTTGATGGCCTCTGCTGCTTTCAGTGTCATCTCCTCTCCGAACGTATACACCAACTCCTGCCCTCGGTGCCCCTGCGTCATGGGTGCTGGAGACAATGCTGCCCTAGTGAATTGTGCTCGCTCCCCACTCGCATCCTATTCTCCTCCTGGCAGCTCCCCTCCTCACTCTTTCCTGACCGGGACCCCCTCCCCCTTGTCCGCCTGCCACGTCATATGCCAGGGCCACCACTGTTGTCCCCCTGCCCCTCCATCCCGGCTGCAGCCACAGCGCGCGGTTCGTTTGCATCTGGACCGCTCTCTCTGCCCCCCACCCGGTCCCCACATCATCCCTGTGCTGCAGCTGTGCCACGGCGCCTCCCCCCCCCGGTGACAAACACGTCCACCCCCCCTTCCTGCCTCCTTTGCCACTCACCTTTCCCCGTACCCTCTGGCACCTCCACATACTCCATCTCCTGCACCTGCACTCCTAGCACACCTTCCCATTCTGCCCGTAGTTTCCTGTCTCGCGCTGTACCCCCCCCCCCCACTTCCCTCCTCTCCCTCCCGGGACCCTCTTGTCCCTGGTACCACCACCTCTCACTCCTCCCCTGGATCTGTATTTGATGCACATCCTGCCACACTTGCTCCTCCATCTGCCCTCCTTGCTCTCCCCCCTTATCCGGACCTTCTTCTGCCAACTCCACCTCCATTGCCTCTTTCTCCCCGGGCTTAAACTCAGCCCCGTCCTCTTCTTCTGCCTCCTCTAATGCCTCTGCTTCCTCCTCTTCCGGGGGCCACAGCAGCGCCCTCCTGTTCTGCTCCACAGCAGCGCCGCCGCCGTTCGCTTTCCTTCACCCACCTCTGCCATCTTTCGATGTACCCCCCGGGGTCCCCACTCCTGGTACATTGCCATTCTGCATCCCTTGCTTTGTACCCCCCTACCAACTTCACATGCTCCTCCAGATATCTCCTGCTTGCGCACCTTGTCCAGGTACTGTTCCCTGTTTGCTCTCCCTCATCTCTCATGACCCTCCGCGCCCAGCCGCGCCATATCCCCTTCGGTGAGTGCTCTGCGCACCTCTTCTGCTGCTGCTTGCCCGCCTGCTCGGTCCACCGCGCTGAGTGCCCGATATAGGCACTTGCCATACCCTGGTATGACCTGTCGCCTGGCGCTCTCTGGCATTTCTTCAGGCCATTCCTGCCAGTCTTGTGCATTGTCCAGCATTCTTTGCACCGCTGCCGCTACTTCTGCTGCGTCACTCCTGCGACCCCTGACACCCCACAGCACCGCATAGGCTCTTCGCTTGGTCCACAGGATTCCCGCATCCAGCGGGGTTCCGTCCCCATACTCCACCAATTTTCTGTACCCGTCCCCGCTTTTTGTCTCCCTGTAAACCGCCACTTTGTATCCCCCCTCCGCTGCCTATGCTTCCACCTCCGGTGGCCCTCCCATCCTTCTCCCCTGCCTTGTCCTTTGTATGTACCTCTGCCAGGATACTTCCTCCCTTGGCAGGCACTCCTCCATTTCTCCCATGTTGTGCCTACTGTCCTCCCTGGTAGCCACTCGTTGCCTTATCCGCTGCACCTCTTCCTCACTGTTCGGCCTGCCCTGCAGCGCACACAATACCTCCCATAATGTGTTGACATCCTTCCTGTACATGTGCCCTGTTAGCACCCCGTCCCCTGTCCTTTCTCTCGCCCCTTCCAATGCCTCCTCTCGCCTCTTCCATGCCCATGCTGCCTTGCGTTGCTGTTCCACTTCGTTCCCCTCTGTACTCCCCACACTCCCCGCTCCACACGTCGGCGGCCGACTCTCGCCCGACGCCACACTGTTTCCTCTTTCGCTTCCGACGCTCACCCTTGCCTGTGCCGCCCTGCACGAGCCTTCTCCTTCCGCGTCCCTTGCTGTGCTTCCGTTCTCCGCCTCTTCGTGCTCCCACACTACCTCGTACACGCTCCTCTTCCTCCACAGGATTCCTACATGCACTCCCCTCTCCCCTCCATACTCCTGTATCTTCCTGTAGCCCGCTCCATCCTTCGTCTCCCTGTACATTTTCACTCTGTATCCACTCTTCACCGCCCATGCCTCAACCTCCGGTGGTCCTCCCATCCTTCTTTCTTGTAACAGCTTCTGTACGTACTCCTGCCATCCCGTTTCTCCCTGCGGCAGGGGCTCCTGCATCTCTCTTGCTTGCCACCTCTCTTCGACTGCAGTGACTACCTTTCCTCGCACTTTCTTCGCCTCTGCACTTGTGCCTTGGCCTCCTTCGATAGCATTCATCCCTCTCCACAAGGAGTCCATTCAGTCGCCCTCCATACTCTGTGTTACCACTCCGGCATGGATTCGTTCTCGTTCTCCTTCCAACGCCCGTTCACTCCTGGTCATGCGCACGCTGCTCGTCTCCTTTGTCCCTCACTCTCAGCGCTCTCCGCGTCCCCCATTGTCGGCAGGCTGTCCACTGACTCCCTGCTCCTCACGCTGGCCTCCTCTTCGGTCACGCTCATTGTGTGTCTCCTGCGTACACATGTGTATGCCTCTCCTCCACTGCCCCTTTTGGCTCCCTTCCTCGTCTGCCTCCAGCCATCATCCACCCTTGCACACCTTGCTGCCCTCTTCGGACAAGCGTAAAAACATCCCGGGCGTCCGGGGGTGCTTGTGTTCTTCAATGGCCCCTCTAGGACCTGTTGCATAAGTTCCGTCGCCCCAACCCAGGAACGATGCTTGTCTTCAAGTGTGCCCCTCGAGCGCTGCTAGTGGGAATCGAACCCACGACTACGGCTCGCGTAACAGGGCGTCTAGCCCCTGGGGTACTCCTCAGCTGACTCCGTTCCCCACTGCTTCGCCTTACTTCTTATCGCTCCCTCCTTGTTCTGTCCCCCGAGTCTCCCCCTCTGCGTCTTGGCTCTGCCCCTCCCCCCCCCCCCTTCCTCCATCCCTTCCCTGTGCCGCGACCCCGTCCCGGCCTCTGCGGTCGCTCTCCTCTGCATCTTGCTCTTGTTCGTGTTCTCCTTGCCTTTTCTTCGTGCCGCCGCCACCTCCTCCCCTTGATGTTGCCCCGAACCCTCCAATCCGTACCTTCCCCGGATGCTCCAGTCCCGGGTTTCCGCCCCGGATGTTCCAGTCTGGGTGCGTTGTTTCCCGGATGCTCCAGTCCAGGCTCCGTTCATTCGTCCTCTTCTCCTCCCCCATCCTTGCTTGGTCTTGTTCATGTTCTCCTTGTCTGTCCTCCTGCTTTTTCTTGCCGCCGTCATCTCGTCCTCTTGGCGCCAACTTGCGTCCACTTGACACTTACCTCACTCCTCCCCCGTGCCCCGGATGCTCCAGCCGGGGCTTCTTGTGCTTGTCCACTTGCCTCTGCGTGCCTCCTGGGGTTCCAGTCCAGGAGGCTGAGCTGGGCTCCCGTTTCCCAGTCCTTGGCACCGCTCCCTCCTTGATTCTCCTTCTCGCCTTGCCTGTCTGCTCCTTCTCCTCCCTGTTGACGACTCTTGCTCTTCGTGTCCCCTGTCCACCATTCATCGCTCTTGTTCATGTGCTCCTTGCCGTTTCTTGCCACCTCCGCTGACTCCTCCTTTTGCAGCCCTGGACGTTCCAATCCTGGGCCGCTTCTTCCACGGATTTTCCTGCCAGTCCCCGGCCTCCTCCCCCCAGATATTTCAGTCTGGGTGCGCTTCTTCCCCGGATGTTCCAGTCCGGTTTCCATGCTTTTTCCCCGCTTGCCGCTTCACCCCCACGGATGCTCCAGTCCTGGGGGCCCCGTTGCCTTGGATGCTCCAATCCGTGGCACTGGGTTCACCCACGGACGATCCTGTCTGGGGGCTGTGCTCCCTTCCGCCCTGGTTGCTCCATTCCTTGGCGTCCGTGCTCTTGTTCTTGTTGTCTTTGTCGTTTCTCGCCGCCGCCGCTTCCACCTCCTTCTGCGGTCCCGGACGCTCCAATCCAGCGCTGCTTCTTCCCTGGATACTCCAGTCCTGACCACCCGGTTGTTCCTGTCCTGGGGGGCCCCTGTGCTGCCTGGCCTCCTCCGGATCCTGTTCTTCTTGTCCCCTCTCCATCCCTCCTGGCTCTCATCGTTCTTGTTATCCTTGCCGTTCCTTCGCTTCCGTTGCCTCCTCCTCCTTTTGCAGCCCCGGACGCACCAATTCTCGGCCGCTTCTTCCCCGGATGTTCCAGTCCACGGCCTCCGCCACCCGGATGTTCCCGTCCGTGTGCATTGTCCGCTTCTCCTTCTTCTCCTTCTCCTCCCTCTTCCCGACTCTTTTTTTTTGTTCATACACAGTTCTGAGGCACCACGTCAATGTTCTCAGGAGCGCCAGCCCAATATACACATGGATACCCACATCCCAGGTCAGGTTTGAGGTTTGAGGTTTGAGGTTTGATTTTGCGGGTACTAGACGCCTTTCGGCCCCGGGGGGCCACCTGGTCGGGCCAGGTGATATCCTCCCCACCAGGTCCTAGTGGGGGGCCCTCCAAGACGCACCTCCTGCCTGGTGGCGGGGTCCCCCGGGTTCACAGAGCTCGGAGCCCGGTCCTTCCCCGGCTTCCCCGTTTCGCCACTCCCCGGTCAGTGCATCGATTCGCAGCCGTGGCTGCGGGCGCTTACCCACTGCGTCGCCCCCCTAATGCGTGGTCGCCCGGGGCGCCGGCGCCGCCGGGCCCGTGCTACTGGCTTGTCGCCAGTGGGACCCCCTTGGGCTGGCGCGGAGGCTGCCTAGCCTAGGGGTTGGTGCGTGGCGCTGTGCGCCACTACTGCCTTGGCGGGTGTAGTGCCCCGTCCGTGTGTGCGCGGCGCTCGCGGCAGGTTTGGGGGGTCCGGGCCGGTACCTGGTGTTGTGTCTCTCTCGTTTCCCCCCTCCCCGCCCCGCGTGTTCCACGCTGCGTGTGGCGGGCCGTCCCGTCCGGGTGTCCCTTACCCTCGCTCGCTGGTACGCCATTCCACGCGGTCTGTGCGTTCCGCGCGCTCGGTCCGGTTGCCATTCTGGTAGTCCCCGTGTGTCCCTTTCGTGTGTGTGCGCTCGTGCTCCCGCGGCGTCCGCTCCCCCCCCCCCTGGGTGGTGTGGCGTGCGCACCTGGCGTGGTCCCGGCACTGGGGGCTGGTAGGGCCGTTCCACGTGGTCCGTGCCCCTCCGCGTGTCCTGCCCCGGTCCCTTGCTCTGTCTGGCGTGCTTTGGGGGGGGGGGGGCGGTCCGGTCCCAGTTCCCCCCTACTTGGCTTGGGGTTGTGGGGGTGGCGGTAGGGCGTCCCCGGGGGGGGTGCCTTCTACTGTTGCGGGGGGCGTCTGGGGTCAGGCGCTCCCCCTCCCCCGACTGCCCGTCCACTGGGCTGGCTGTTGGGGTCCGCGATCCACGTGTTATGGGCGCGGGCGTGCGGGTGTGGGGGCCCTTCTCTGTCCCCTCGGCCGGCACGCCCTGTGGGGGCTGCGCGCCGCGGGGCGGGTCCGTGGCGTTCGTGTGCCGGGGGGCAGGCTGGGGGGGGGGGGGGTGCGCCGTACCCCCCGTTTGTGCGGCCGGGGGGGGGCCTGTAGGGCGGGGGGTCGCTCTGCCTCATTCCGTCCCTCTGCCTTCCCTTGGCAGGCAACAAAGCGGGTGTCACTGGCGTTGTGCTGTCCATGGGGGGCGTGGCCCCCCATATCACTCCGGTTCGTGCTCAACAGGCTTCTCTGGGCGCGATCTGTGCGGCGTGCTGGCGCGTTGGCGCGGGCTCGCTTGTTCTTCGCGGCCCCCGTGGGAGCCGGCGGCTGGGACGGGGGGGCGGGTCGCGCTCCGGCTCCTCTCTCGGGCGGGGGGGGGACCATCCCCCCTGCCTCGGGGGGTGGGGGCCGGGGCCCCCGCGGCTTGCGGGCCGGTGGGGGGGCGGGGGGGGGATGTTGCGCCGCGGCCTCCCTGTTCCCCTTCTGGGCGGCGGCCTGTGATACTCAATCCTGGCCCCCCTCGTGTCGTCGGCGCGCTCCCTTCCGGCGTGCGCGTGCGGTCGGGGTCGAAGTGCCGCCTCGGGGTGGGGGGGGGTGAGGGGCGGCCCGTGGACCGCTCCCCCGGGGGCCCTTGCAGACCTGAACCCCCCTTTGCCCTCCCTGAGTGGGCTGTCGTCACGGGAGGGTCATGTGGGGCGCGGCCTCCATACTGTTCTGTTGTGCGCGTTGCTCCGGCACGCTAGTGTGGGCCCGCGGGAGCAGGTCCAGCCGCCGCTCCCCCCACCGCGTCGCCGTCCCTTCTGGGGGGGAGGGGCGTCCCCTCGGCTCCAGGGGGGCGGAGGGCCGCTCCTGTGGCTCCCCAGCCGGGGGGGGTGCGGGGGGGGGGGGGGGTGGGGGGGCCGCCCCCCCCGCCCGCTCTCGGGCCTGAGTGGTTGGGGGCGGGGAGTGGGGGTAGAGGTAGGGGTAGAGATGACCTGACGATATTGGCCCCTTTTCGGGGCCGCACGCCCCGACGGTTGGCTGGTGGTCTCCGTCTGGCACAGGTGCCGCCGGTCACCCAACGGCTGCGCCATGCGCGTGTCTTGGTCCGCACTGGCAGCTCGTCGTCGCCGTCGCGCCGCACATCGCGCGTGGCGTGTTCGCGGCACTGTCTGTAAGGCACGCCGGGATCCGCTGCTCGGGGCTGCGCCTTGTCCCACGCTGTGTGCCGGGTGCTGGGCGTTCTTGTGTGGGTGGTGCTTGGTATGTGTCAGTGCGTTCTGGTGCATGCCTCCTTACCCTGCACAGCACTGACATGCACAACTCTGGGTGATAGTCGCTTGGTTCACTCGGCTGTATGGAAGAGTGTTTGGTCCCACGGTACTCCGTGTGTGATGACTATTTGCTGACCGGCGCAGCGGCAGACGACGCGGAGGGGCGAGTGCTTGGCAAACAGCCACTCTGGGGGAGTGGGGGGGGGCCTCTGGTCCCCTGGCGACGCCTCCTGACGGCCGGGGGGGGGGGCGGCATGGCAGTCCCGGCCCTGGGGCCAGCCATCGGCTGGGGGGTCGCGCCCTTCCACCGCCCCCCTCCACCTAGAGCCGGACCCTCGTGCAGGCCCTCGCTGGCCGGCCGGGGGTGGCCGTGAGGGTTAGCGGTCAGCGGTTAGCGGGCTGCGGGCCAGCAGGTTCCCCCCCGCGCTCGTTGTCTCCGCCCTCCCTCCCGCGGGAGGTGGCACGCTCTCATGCGTTGTACCGTACCGTGGGGGGGGCGTGGGTCGGGGGGCCCAGCTCCCCCCCTCACTCTCTCGCATCCGCCGTCTGGGCCATCACCTGCGCCCCGCTTGTGTGGGGGCTGGGGCTGTGGCGGCGGCGGGTTGCGCCGGCGGTAGCGCCAGTGGGTGAGGGCGCTGCGCAAAGCCCGGGGGAGCCAGTTGTTGGCGTCCGCATCCGTGATGCGGAGCACCGCTCCCCCTTCCAGGAAGGCCGGCCACGTCGGCTCCCTGTCGGGCCACGCCGCCCCGATCACTGACCTGAGGACCCCCTCATGGTCCTCCGGGGCTGCCCACCCCCCCGGGGGTACCTCTCGGTTTCCTCCGTCTCTCCGGAGGAGCACGGCATCGAAAGGCCGGTTCCTCAACCCCCTGGTGGTCCCTTGGTTGGCCCAGCACAACCACCCGTACACCTCCCCCACCAGGGGGAGGGCCTCTTCCCCCAGAGGGTCCGGGACCGCGCCCCAGTCCCGGCCCCATGGCCGGCCCCCCTCTACCCCCCGCGCCGGCTCCCCTCGCTGCCCCTGTGCCTGTGGCGCCGATGCCGCGCCCCGCCCCCCCTCTGCCGAGGCCATCCGCGCCGGCTCCGCCCTCGGCGCGGGGGGGGCTGGCTGGTGCCGGGGTCGTGGGGGTTGGGGGGGGACGAGCTCGCTGGCGTCAGGGTCGATGTTGTAGAGGTAGTGGTGGTGGTGGTGGTGGTGGTGGTGGGTTCTGGTGCGCCGGCATCTGTTCCCGGGGGGGATGCACCTCACCGGCTGCACGTCAGGCTGCGGGGGCGCCCCGCTCCCCGCCCCCCTCCCTTCGTCCCGCCCTCCCCCCTGGGCTCCCACGCCCCATCCCGCCTGTCCCTTGGGGCCCGCGGCGCCCTTGCCCTTGCCCTTGGGCCCCTTTCCAGCCCCCTGCCCGTGCCGCGGGTCCCGCCCCCCGTCCCCCACGCCCTGGCCCGCCCGCTCACCCACCGCCCCTCGCCCTGCCCCCTGCACCTGGGCTCCCTGCCCGTGCCCCTGCGCGCCCTTCCCGTGCCCGGGTCTCTTCCCGGCCCCCTGCCCTGAGTCGCGCCGTCCGCTGCCTGCGCTCTGCTCCCCCTGCTGCTGCGCCCTTGCTCCCTGCCGCGCGTGCCCTGGCCTGCTCTTTGCGCGCGCTCCTGGGCACTTCCCCTGTCGCCTCCTGCCCCCCGCTCCGCGCTCCTGTGGCTGGCACGCAGCTCTGCCTGCGCGCCCTCCCCTCTCTCTTGGACCACGCGCCAGGCGTCCCGGTGTCTTTGCAGCTGCGGCAGCGTGACGCCCGGCGGCGAGCGCTCGGGCGCCGGGGGGCGGACGTGCCGCGTCCGCCCCGGGGGGAAGGGCTTGGGGGGGAACTGCTTCGGGGGGCTGGCGTGGGTGTGGGTGGGGTTCGCGTGGGCGCGGTACTTCGCGCTCTCCCTGCCCACTGCTGCTGCTGCGGCGGCCGCCAGCGAGGCGCCCGTGGCCCGTGCGGGGTTCTTCCCTCGCTTGCGCGGCGTGCTGCGGGTCGCGGCGTGGCCGGCCGAGGCGGTGGCGCGGCCCGCCGGGGCCGCGGTCGCAACTCCTCGCACGCCCTCCTCGCTCTCCTCTGCTGCTGTGGCGGCCGCCGGCGAGGCGCCCGTGGCCCGTGCGGGGTCCGTTCCCCTGCTTTCGCGGCGTGCTGGGGGCCGCGGCGTGGCCGGCTGAGGCGGTGGCGCGGCCCGCCGGGGTCGCGGCCGCAACCCCTCGCGCGCCCTCCCCGCTCTCTTTCGCTGCTGTGGCGGCCGCCGGCGAGGCACCCGTGACCCGTGCGGGTTCCGTCCCCCGCCTTCGCGGCGTGCTGGGGGTCGCGGCGTGGTCGGCCGAGGCGGTGGCGCGGCCCTCCGGGGCCGCGGTCGCAACCCCTCGCGCGCCCTTCTCGCTCTCCTCTGCGGCTGCGGCAGCCCTCGGCGATGCGCTCGGTTCCTGCGCCAGGGCTACCCCCCGTGTCGGCGGCGTGCCGGGGGCCGCGGTCGCGGCCGCGGCGTGGCTCGCTGGGGCCGCGGTCTCCGCTTCCTGCGCGTCTGGGGCCCCCACCCCGGGGCGGGGCGGCGGGGCTTGCTGCTTGGGCGGCGGGGGCGGTAACCTCGGCTGGCTCAGGCTCCCGGGCCAGCGGCGGCGGCCCGACCAGCACCGCCGCCTACGCCAACCCCCGCTCCTAGCGCTCCGCGAGGGTCTCCCCCGTCTACTCCGGGGAGGCAGGGGAGCGGGAGCGGGACCGGCGCTGGTGGCGGTCGTCCCGCTGGGGGGAGCCATCGGAGTCTGCCATCACTGTTATCCTGGTAGGCATGCGTGGTGGCAGGCGCGCCGTTCCCACTACCTCCTGGTCCTTCTCTGCCGTGCCGCGGGCAGTGCCGTGTGGTGCTCTGCGGGGGGAGGGGGGGAGGGGGTGGGGGGCCTGCTGTGGCGTCAGCCCCGCACGGCCGGGGACTGGCGGCCATCCACCGGCATTTCGAGGGGAGGCGGGGGAGCCACGCGGCCCACGCGTCGCGCCATATCTCCCAGTCTGGGGCGGGGCCCAGGGCCCTGGGCCCCCGGGGGTCGTCGAGTGGTGTCGGCGGGGGCCGCACCAGGTGGACCCCCGTAACGGCGGTGACCTCCTGTGTTCGCAGAAAGGTGTGTACTCCGTCCCGCGCCGCGGGCGCCGGGAGGGGGGGGCGGGGTACGAGTGCTGCCCCATAGAGGTGGGTGGGGGTGATCCCCAGGACCCGCCCCGGGTCCCCGCTGGTCGCGACGACGAGGGGAGCAGGGGAGTGCCAGAACACTCTTGCAAGAGGACCTGCCCCCTGTAGTGGGCACCCCTGGTTCCGGGGAGGGGGGGGGACAGGTCTGGGTTAGCCCAGCCGCGGGGCGCGTGCGTCGCCGGCGGGAGGGCGGGGCACCAAGTGGGCTCCCTGGGGAACGCCTCGCATACGATGGCGTACGGGGGGGTAGGCCTGGTGCCGTCGTACACCGGGTTGGTCGGCCGGGAGCGGGCGGACGCCTCGTCCGCGCCTTCCACAAACACCGTGATCTGCCCCACCTCCAGGTCCTCGTCCGGTGGGTGTAGAAGGTGGAGCGCCGCATCCAGCTCGGACACTCCCCCCGGGTACGTGGCCCGCGCCTGGTTCAGGTACGGGGCCGCGTCCCCGGGGTAGCGCGTCCTGAGGGCGTGCAGCAGGGCTAGGGCGCTGCTGCGGAGGGACATGGCAAACCCTGCTCCCGTCAGCCGCAGGGTGTCCCCCATGGACAGGGGCTGGCCCGACCGGTTGGACTGGAGCCACTCCATCCAGTGCCCGTAGAGGGCCGCCTCCGGGCTGATGAGCCCCGGCTGGACGGCGTTCACGATCCGGTGCATTGCCGGGAGCAGCGTTGAGGAAAGCCCTCGCACTGCCCGTCAGGTCACGCCGTGCGGCAGCGTGCGCCTCGTGTGCCTCCGCCACCGCGTCCGCGTCCAGGCCCCGGACGGTCGCCTCCTGCGCTTTGCGGCAGTCCCCGGTGTGTCCCGGCCCATTCCCCCTGTCGGCGTGGCATGGTGCTGCGGGCTCTGCAAAGCGTGGCGGCGGCTGGGGGTTAGGGCGCGAACACGTGCGACAGGTGCGCAACGGATGTGGGGTCCCGCAGGTGCACGGGTATCCACAGAAGGGCAGCGCCCGCGGGGCCTACTCGTTCGTGTGAGGGGGTGTGTGCCCCCTCGATGCGCCTGTGCAGGGCCTCCTCCTCTGTGAGCCTGCGCGGGCCTGCGGGAGGTTCGGGCCAGGGGCACGCGGCCACCTGGGCGCACCGCGCGCACCTGTAGGCGCCTGTCGATGCTGCGGAGGACACCGTGTCACATTCCCCGCAGAGTCGGCAGGTGTGTGGGAGGTGGGAGGGCGGCGACCAAGGGTCGAGATGGCGGAGCCAGAGGTCGTCCCACCTCTGTCGGAGGGGGTCCCGGATCTCCAGCAGGCGGGCGCGGACGCGGCGCCGGTAGTCCTTGCCAAGCGTCTTCTGCTGGACCTCCTGCCACGTGTCGTTGGGGAGGATCCCGTGGTCGTGGAAGGCGGCGATGAGGTCGTTCCACGCCGGGCAGGGGTGCCCCTGGGGGGGGGTTGCCATGTACACGTGGCGCCCGGTGAGGTGGGGCGTCAGCGCATCCCATCGGCCCCTGTTCGCGGTCTCTCGGTTGAGGAGGGCCAGCAGGGTGCCGTCCGGGACTGCCTCCCACCCCACTCGCAGCCCTTCGCAGCCGTCCAGCTCCTGGCGCAGCGCGGCTGCAATGTCGGTGGGGAGCATGAGGAGCAAGGGCCCCTGGGTGTCGCCCAGCCGGGACAGGGCGTCGTCGTATACCGGCCCCCCGGCTTTGAAGTGCGCCACGGCGAGCTGGGCGGCCCCGCCCTCTGGGGGGTGCCACCAGACGGTGGCCGCGGCGTGTCCCCACGTGCGTATCTCCGTAGCCCGGAGTACGTTGGCGGCGTGAAGGACGATGCGGGGCGGGACGGGTGTCCTGACGAGTGAGGACACGTCCCCAGTCCATCCCGTTTGCGGCCCCGGGGCCGCCTGCTGCCATTCCCCCGTCGCCGCGTCCCACGGGTGGTCAGGTCCCGCCCCGCGGATCACGGTGGGTCTCGGCCGGGTGTCCGGCCCCAGTTACTTGAGCGGGATGGCGGCGTATCGTTGCGCAGGGGTCTCAGGGGCGCGCGTGGCGGCGCACCACCGTCCCCACTCGCGCGCCCATTCCTCACCCACGATGCGCGCCTCCCACGCGGTCATGGAGCCGCGCCCGATGATCCACGGTGGGAAGAGGGCGTCTTGTAGGTGCCTCGGGAACCCCCCCGGCAGGTCCTGGTACAGGTGGGGGCCCTCTTGGGGCGGGCACTCCAGAGTGCCATTCACGACACGGAGGGAGGCTACGAAGTCCTTGTCAGGGCGCGGGGGAGAGGGAGGGTGGTCGCCCTCCGCCGCAGTCAGCCACCGGTGTGCCCGGGCCGCCGCGCTTTGGGGCTCGCGGAGGAGTTGCTCCAGCCGCTGGTTGCGAAGCTCCCATGCAAAGTCCCCGAGCCGGAGCATGTGGTGGAGGAAATCCTCCACAGAGGTCCCTCCTGGCGGGTCGTAGCAGGCTATGGCGCGGAGCTGCGCCTCCGCGTTCTCGGGCACCAGTCCTGAGCAGAAGACTTCTGTCCATGTGGCGCCTGCGGAGCGCCACGAGGCCACCCACAGGGCTTTGTCCCCGGGTGGGAGGTGGCGGGCCGCCTCGTGTACCGCCTGGCGGTACTGGGGCCAGAGGAGCTGTGAGTGAGCGCACCCCACGTGCGTGTGGACCGGGGTCTCCTCCGGGCCGCCGCATAGGAGGCACGGTTGTGGGACGATGGCGACGCCGGAGAGCCGCTCCTTACGGACGCGGAGCCTGCGCTGTACCGGCGTGTGGCCGTCTCGGGCCCGCAGCGCCCGGCGGTAGGTGGCAGTCGCGGTGAGGTCCCGGGCGTGGACATTAGCTGTGGCGTGGGCCGCGCCCAAAGGTGTGTGTCCCCGGTGCGTCAGCGCATGGTCCGTCTGCGCCCGCTGCGCAAGCTTGCCGAGCACCCGCATCGTGGGGGGCCGTAGATCGAGGTGGCCGTCACGGCCGGCGACAATGGGTTGGCGTGGCCAGGGTCCGGGGGCGTGTTCTGCAGGACGGTGTCCTGGGACGCCGCCCAGTCCGCCTTGTGCAGTAGGGCGTCACTGTGGTGCGAGGTGGCTCGGACGTACCAGAACAGGTGCCCGGCGTGTTGCCCTCGCGCGCACAGGCTGTCCCGGAGCCACCGCAGGGGCATCTGGTTGACCACCTTCGCTGCACCCGCGGGGACTCCCGTGGTCCGCTCGCGATTTGCGTGCCGCAGGAGGTGGAGGATGACTTCGGCGTCCACCGTGTGGACCCATGGTTGGTGGGCGCCGTATTGTAGGGGGACGGAGGCGGCCACCCCCTCCCCGTCGAGCACCGTGCCCGAGATGGCCACCGCCCACGTGCGGGTGAGGTCGGCGGCGAGAGCGACGCTGGTGGCGCGTTTGCAGGGTCCGCCCCCGGACGCGTCCGAAGAGGTGTGGCCCCAGGCCTCCGGGATCCAGTAGTATTCGGGCGGGCTGAGCCATCCCGCATTGAGGTCGGCGGAGTGCCACCAGACGTCGGGGTGGCTGGGGGTCGGTTGGTCCACGCTCAGCGCCCTGGTGTCGCCGGGGCTGATCGCCGGCTGGTCGTGCAGCCGGATCTCCGCTCCGGTGATCGTGCTCGCCCAGGACCGAAGTGCCGTCACATGTTCCTTGAGCCACGCCGGGCCCCCGCGCTGGTGCACCACCAGGTGCCCCGTGTCCTCCGGCTGGTCCTATAACGCGTGCACCGCCATGTGTGGGTCGTGCGGCACCCCCGTAGCTACCAGCAGGGCGGTGCCAAGGGGGAGCCCACGGGGTTCGGGCTGGCCCGCCCCCACCCGCAGTATTACCCACTCGGCCCGGAGCTGCGCTTGCCCCGTCGCTTGGGTGCATTGGTCATCCGTGGTCACCAACCACAACAGCGTCGGCGCGTGGGGCCGGGGGCGCAGGGGCTGGGGCCATGCCACGTCCGCTTTAGGCTCTTGGTGCTCGCTTTCCGCGAGTACGTCGCGGAGGATGTACATGAGGGCTGCCGGCGGGTGGTACGCCGCCCCCCACGTGGGGGGGGGTAAGCCGTCCCGGCGGCGATAGCCCCCGATGTAGAGGTGCAGGCCGTCCGGGGTCACCCGTGGGCGAGTGTGGGCGTCCTGCTTAGCCCTTCGTGGGGTGGATGAGCCTCAGGCGGGGGTCCTGCGTGCCTGTGGTGTGGAAGAGGTCGACCAAGGCGTCGCGCCACCCGGGTTGGTAGGTGGGCTCCTGCTCACGGCGGCAATAGTGGAGGTGTTCATCGGCGCATTGGTTGAGGCATTCCCGCACTGCTGTCGGCCACGGGTCGTCGTTGTCGGGGAAGGGGTGGCGTGGCCCGTGGTGCCCATGCCACGGCGTTCTGTTTGGCACCGCCAGGCGGCACGTGTCGCGGTGTTGCAGCTTGGCGGTGCGCAGCGTGACGATCTTCCCCAGCGGGGACTGTAGTTGGACATGGGCCGCCCTGGGGCACGCGATGGGGTTGTACAGCCCCACTCCCAGGGCGGCCAGGGCCTGGGGTATGCGGTGGACCCAGTCGCCCCCCGCTAGAGTTGCGAACTCCGGGACGGGGTACTGCACCTCGGGACATATGCTGTGCGCGCCAGTGATTTTGCAGGACATCTTGGTGACCTCGGCGTGCACGGAGGTTGAGCGGTGGTGGACGAGTGTACCCACGAGGGCCACCGCTGCCTGCTGGCACCGCGTTGGCACCCGTGTGAGCCCCAGGGTCCGGTCATCCTGCAGGCTGTCCCGCGAGGCGTCGAAGGTGTACCGCGCCCTGTCCTTCGCGACCTGGGCGGTGATGTGGTCCAGGTGGCGTGCAGTGTCGGAGTCGTCGGCGATGCAAGGGGCGACGTACTGCGTCACCCCCCCGAGGATCGCCAGGATGACGTCCTGCACCACTTTCGGTGGCGCGAGGGTGTTAAGGCACCAGTGGTGCACCGCCGCCAGGCGTAGCCGGTGCTTGCGTTGCAGGGAGAACTCCCCGTCCGGCTGCAGCTGGAGTCCCAGGTAGGGGACGGAGTCCGCCGCTGGTACCAGGTGCCACGAGTTTTCCAGGTTGGGACAGAGGCGCAGCTGCAGGCTCGGCACCCCCTCCGTGGTGGCCATGGCGCAGTTGCGGGGGTTGAGCTCCATGCCCATCATCCCCAGGTACGCGGCGACCGCCTCCACGCCCTCGACAAAGTGCTGCAGCGTGTGGGCCACCACCAGCAGGTCGTCGATGTAGGCCTGGATGAGGCCGTGCTCGGCCCCTCCCGGCGGGCGCAGGCGGTGCCCCTGCGCCCTGAGCAGGGGCTCCAGGAGGAGCGCGTACAGTAGGGGGCTCTCGGGGTTGCCCTGCTGGACGCCGCGCAGCATGTAGACGGGCTGCGTTAGCCTGTGTGCTGTGACGATGCGCAGCCTGGCGCACGTGTGGAGGAAGAGCAGGAGGTCACTGACGTCCGGCGGCACGGAGAGGTGGCGCAGGATGAGGTGGAGGGCGCCGTGCGGGGCGGTGTTGAAGGCCTTGCGGGCGTCGAAAGAGAAGACGTAGTTGGGCCTTCCCCGCTGGAGCTGCCGCTGCGCCATGAACAGCGGGGGGCCTGTGTTGGAGCCAGGGAGGGCCCCTTGCTGCCAGTCGCTGACCACTCCGTGCCGTGTGAGCACTTCCGTGATGCGCTGGGTGAGGGGGCCCGTGAGCAGCTTCATGTCCAGCTGGCCCAGGGCTATGGGCCTGTAGTCGTCCAGTCTGGCAGAGCCAGGTACCTTGGGGCTGAGCCAGATGTGTGCGTCTCTCCAGTGCATCAGCATCGGGCCACCGCGGAGGATGGCCCGGTAGGAGTGGACCAGGAGCCACTGGACGGGTGCCGGGAGGGCCTTGATGAAACGCGCCTCCACGTGGTTGGGACCTGGGGCCTTGCCATCGGCCTTGTCCAGGGCGGAATTGAGGTCCTGCATGGAGTACTGCTGGACCTGTGTCCAGCGCCCTTCAGGGAGCCGGGGGACGTGGCGGCCGAGGACTGCCTGGAAGCCTGGGAGGTCCACCGGGCGTTTGTCATGCAGTTCTCGCCAGAAGGCGCGAACTGCGAACATCACGTCGTGGGCCTCCGTGAGGAGCGTTTGGGTGTTGGGGACCCGCAGGTTCCAGAGGCCTGACGGGCCCGGGGCCTCTACCTCTATGGCTCCCCGCACGGCTTTCCATCGCTGGGCGATGTCGGGGGCGTGGCGGCGCCAGAAGTCCTTGATGGCACGCTTGCGGTGTGCCGCCAGGAGTGCGCGGAGCTGGCAAATGTCCTCCTCGAGGGCGGCTGCTTGCCTCTCCAGCTCCTCCTGTAGCTGGCTCTGTGTGGTCGGGCGGAACCCGGGCGACACACCCTGCAGCTCCTTCGTGAGCCAGAGCGCCGCCTCAGACCGGATGCCATGCCGGGCCGCGTCCGCCTGGTACGCTGCCGGCGCGCGCGCTGCCAGGGTGTCATAGCGGAGGACCGCTGCCTGGAGCCGCTTTCCGCTCTCCGGGAGGTCCCCCTCCGCCGGGTCCGTCCCCGCCGGGGACGGCTGCCGGCGTCCCACCACAGGCGCCAGGGCGTCATGCTTCGCGTCGAGGTGCTCGAACACCTTGTCCACCGCGGCCGCGGGCATGGACCCGTAGTCGTGCTGCTCTGCGGGACCCAGCCAGGGCGCCAGGGAGGGTTCATTCTGCGCGGCGGTGACCGCCGCCCACAGGCAGTGTTGGACGGGCGCGGCCTCGTCGTCGTACGGGGGGAGGCGGCCCTCCGTGTGGCTGTAGGGGGTGGGCATCGCTGCGCACCCCGCTGCGCTGAGGAGACCCGGCAGGGCCAGGCAGACCGAGAGGTGGTCCGAGCCGACTATCTTGGGGTGTGCCATGCCGCGAGCCCAGACGCTTTCCCGCAGGGCCCACGGCAGGAGGGGCTCGTTGACCAGGAAGGTGTCCACCCTGTGCCGGGACGGGTGTAGCGTGGGGGTCATGTCCTCCTCACCGCCTGCCGCGGCCCTTCGGAAACCGCAGGCCTCCCGGCCCGCTCGGAAGTGCTCCGTGGCCGGGTTGGTGGGGACATCCATGTAGATGTTGGTGTCGCCGGCGATGACCACCAGGTGCCTCCCACCGAGGCTGCGTGCCGTGGCATACATTTGTATGTCGGCCCAGAAAGCCGCCCGTCCCGCCCACGGGGAGCAGCCTGCTTGCGACCCGTGGACGTTGATGAGGGTGAGGCCTCCCCCGTCCGTGCGGATCTCCAGGGCCGCGGCCTTCCCGGGGACAATTTCTGTGAAACTGAGCACCTCGTGCTCCGCCACGTACTTGCTGCTGACCGCGGTGAAGAGCCCCCCCCCTCTCGAGGTGGAGCCCGCTCCCGTCTCCGCCAGCCGGCTGCTGAAGAAGGCGGTGTACCCCTTGTCCCGGAGCGCCGCGGCCACGTGCATCTCCTGCGCCCGGGTGGCGATCCCTGTTTCCTGGAGCATGATGGCAAAGCCCCCCTCCTGGGGTAGCATGCCAGTGATGAGGTGCTCCTTGTCGGTACAGGCCGCCGGCTCCCGGCGCCGCCGGAGAGTGTCCCGGAGGGACCGGTCTGGCGGCACGAGGCCATTGCGCAGGTTCCACGAGAGGAGCCACAGGGCGTCGCCTGCCATGTCCTCCTGGAGTCAGCTATCCCGCAGAGGCATCGCCGCTGGGTTCGCCGGCGCAGCCAGGGCATTCGGGTGCGCCGCATCCGCTGAGCCCGTTCCCAGCAGGGCCCACAGGGGGGCCCGGGGGACCGGGGGAGCCAGGGGGGCCAGGGGGGCCAGCCCCTCGGCGATGGACATGGACCCTGGTGGGGCCGCAACGCCAGTCCCCGGGGCCGCTGCAGGTGCCTCCTCATCTCCGTCCGGGTGGTTGGCTGCCTGGGGCGGGGGGCGCCGGGTGTACAGGGGGTGCCATGGGGACCTCCGTGCTCTCCCCTGCAGCATGTTGGTGGCCGCCTCCTTGTCGTCCGCCGGGGCTGCAGCGTGAACCGCGTGCCACGCCAGGTGTTCCAGCATTGCCCCGCTTGTGTAGTACTTGTCTGCGCACCGGGGGCATTTCGTCGGCTCCGTGGCCCCTCGCGCTGGGGGGAGCGGCACTGACTTCCGAATGGCGCCCTCAGCCGCTGGTTCGAAGGGCAGGTTGGCCAGTGGCACCGTGTGTGGCGCCAGTGTGCGGCCCGGGGCCGCCGCATCGAGGGCTCGTGTCGCGGGCGCGGGCCCGAGACCCCGGATGGCATCGCGCTGCGCGTCTGCTTGCAGCCACGTTTGCCAGTGCGTGGAGCCGATTTGGCGGTCGGGCTTGCCCCTCCATCGCAGGTCGTGGAAGGCCTGTAGCCAGTGGTACACTGCGGTCGGGACCGCCAGTTGGTGCTCTAGGTCGGCGGGGTGCGCAGCTGCCGGCCATACCCCCGGCCTTGCCGCCCGGGCGTTGTCCTTCAGCCTGACCTGGAGCAGGAGGGCGTGGTGTTCGCCCTCCTGTAGTGCCTTGACGATCATGCGGGTGCAGTCTGCCACGCGGATCACGGCTTCGGGCCCCGGCAGGCGCTCAGGGTCGCAGACGACGATGTGCGCGTCCGCCGGGCTGAACATGCAGACCACCCACTGCGGGTTCTGCTGTCCCCGTTGGTCCACCGCCAGGGTAGCTGCCGGGCGGGCGTGCGTGATTGGCCCCGCGTGGAGGTCCGGGACGTCTGTGGCCCTGATGGCGTCTCCCTGCCACGCGGCCTGTAGATGCTCCTCCTGGTCGGGGCTCCACACCAGTGCGGGGGGGTTGACCCACCCCGGTTCCTGCCTCTTGTTGGGGGCGCTGACGGTGTGTAGCAGGACTGCCAGCGGCCAGGGGTCCGCCGACATATAGTAGGCCTGGGTGGGCCCCTGTTGCCAGTCGACGTGGGGCAGGGGTGGGAATGCCCCTTGCCTGGCGGTGCTGTGCCAGACAGTCCAGCGGCCTCCGGCCAGGACCTGCGACCGGTACCCTCCGGCTTGGCCGTGTAGGATGGCCTGGTAGCCTGCCGTCTGCAGCACCACTGCCTCCCCCTGCTTAGGCCCGGGTGGAGGTGTGCCATCGCCCGCACCCCAGACGCGGGAGCGCCCGCGGAGTGTGGCATGCCACGGGTCTGGTGCATCTCGCTGTGGCCCTTGTATGCTTCCCGCAATCTGCGCCGGGCCGTGG
Organism: Eutreptiella sp. 'Long Island Sound 2002'; assembly: GCA_964036045.1. Classification (NCBI taxonomy): domain Eukaryota; phylum Euglenozoa; class Euglenophyceae; order Eutreptiales; family Eutreptiaceae; genus Eutreptiella; species Eutreptiella sp. 'Long Island Sound 2002'. The sequence continues at coordinate 119,703,691 of OZ038381.1, read as the reverse complement.
TGGTGGACAAAGCTCTCCCCGCATTCCGCTAGCAACGCCGCCGCGACGACGTATAGCTGCTCCGCTGTGAGGGGTGCTGTCAGCGCGTGCGTTGCGGCCGGCCGGCAGGGCTGCGTGTCGCGACAGGGGACGTGAGGCAGCAGTTGCGCCGGCCACGTCGCCACGGAACCCATGGTGACGGCCGCGACCGCGGACGCCAGCGCCGTGCGATCCGCTGGTCTGTACTGCCGGAGCCCCGTGGTATCTCGGGCGAGGTGCCTGCAGGCTGCCATCCAGGCCACCGCTCCGCAGTTTGTGACGTCCGGTTCGGCACCATCCGCGCTGTCGCGTCCCGTTTGTTGTACCGTGGTGGCTGTGTCGAGCGGGGGGGCCTGCTGTAGCGCCTCCGGGTCGTGCCCCGGCAGGAGGGCGGGCGGGACTGGCTGCGGGAAGTCCTGCGCGCCTCAGCGCTCCGGGTGCGTGTGGTACGGGTTTTGCCAGCGGTGTGCCGGGGCTGCCCGTGGTTGGAAGAGGAGTTTGTGCAGGTACCAGTGGCCTTCCGCGGTGTACGGGTTGCGGAGCGTTAGCCACTGTTCCACCACGCCTCCTGGGTGCGCGGCCTCGACGCGGCGCTGCAACCCCAGGCGGCCTAGGCGGTTGGACGTGCCCGCGGGTGGGATGTGGGTTTGCGGGTAGAGCACCCGCAGCGGCTCCAGGGCCAGGTCCAGCACTTCGTCGTTGAGCTGCTCCGTGAGAGCCGACACCCTGTGCAGGGCGTGGAGGACCCCGGGTGTGGGAGCCGTGAGCTGTTCGAGCACTGGCCCCGGCGGGTACCGTGCACCCAGGTTCGTTGGCCACTCCCTGGTGTGGCTCAGTACGGCCTTCCACAAGTCCCTCGTAAAGGCGTGCTGGGGGGCCAAAGAGGGGACCATCTGTAGGAGGCGGTGGCACGCCGGCGGCGATCGCATGGGCTGTGGGGCGGCCGCTGTGATCCACCTGCACGCCGTGCCGGGCACCATCGCCCCTCATTCCACGGTCCCCATGCCCTCGGCGTGGAGCAGCGCCTGGCCCTGGACCAGGGGGAAATAGGGGCTCGAGCGCCCCTTTTCCTCCCTTCCACCGTACCCAGGCGGCCCCCGCCTGCAGGCTGCGGAGCAGGGCCACGCCGGGGAGGAGCGGCTGCGGGAAAGCTTGGGTGGCGTGGGCCAGGGTGCCCATGGGCAAATACCACAACGGGAGGGTCCAGGGGCCCGGCAGCGGTTGCGCCACCCCTGCATCCCATCGCCACTCGGAGTCTGGCGGGGTGGCCGGGACTGTACCCGTCTGCAGGAAGTGGCGTGCCTTCTTGTCGGGGTGCCGTTGGAGGGTTGCCGCCAGGCTGAGCCCCTCTGCCGCGGGTGCCACTGGGAGGCCGCCCCGGGGCCTGCGCCAGGGGTAATCCTGGTCGGCCGGCCAGGTGTGGAGGTCCCGGGCGATGTCCTCTGCGGTCCCTGTGGGGGCGTCCTCCGGTGCCAGGTGCCACATGACGGCGAGCACCGCCCACGTGGAGAAGGGCCACGCCCGCGGGGGGGTGTACACCTGGATGGTCCACTGTGGGCACGCCCGCCGCACGCGGGACGCGCGGAGCACCCCGCGGACCATGACAGCCGCCAGGACCAGCACCATTCCCGAGGGTTGCACAATGATCCCCTCTGCGGGTCCGCCGTGGCGGCCCCGGGTGTGCAAGGCCACTGCCGCCTGTCCCGCGTGGGTGACCCGGTCGACGGCCTCCTGGATGTTCACGCTGCCGCGCGCGGTCTCATCCAGGATCCAGCCCTGCGCCACCCCGTAGCGTAGGGCGGCGCATGCGGCCGCGGGTTTTACCTCGGGCAGCGCTCCGTCATCAGGGCCGGGCTGGGGGTGCTATTTGGGGCACCAGCCTTCGCCGGTGCAGTGGCCCCGTTTCCACGCGGGGCAGAGCGCGGGCACGCTGCCCGCCGGTGGCGCAGGTTCCGCGGGCGCGCCTTCCGTGGGGGGCTCCGGTACTGCCTCCAGGTCGGAGTCCGTGCCCGCGTTCCCTTGTGGGGGGTCTCCTTCGCCATCTCTGAGTCCCAGCGCCCTGATGACCTCGTGTGCTTCGTCCAGCGTCGAAGATCGGGGGCGTGTTTTGCGTTGGGCCGCGGGTTCGGTGGGGTGCGTATGTCCCGTGGCTGGTGCGTTGGTGCGTTGGCGCGTTGCTCGTTGTGGGGGTGGCGGATGGGCGTCCCCGGGGGGTGCGCTTTCCAGCATTACGAGGGGCGTCTGCTGTTAGGCGCTGTCCCTCTTCCGGCCGCCCGTCCTCTGGAGCGGGCAGCCAGGGTTCCGTGCCCCACGTGTCCCGGGCGCAGTCGGTGCGGGCGTGGGGGCCCAGCACCGGCCCCACAGCGTGCGCCCTTGCGGGCCGGCGTTGCTCGCTGTGGGGGTGGCGGAAGAGCGTCCCTGAGGGGGGGCGCCTTCGGCCATGGTCAGGGGCGTCTGAGGTCAGGCGCTGTCCCTCCCCCGACTGCCCGTCCTCTGGAGCGGGCAGCCAGGGTTCCGCGACCCGTGTGTCCCAGGTGCGGTCGGTGCGGGTGTGGGGACCCAGCACCGGCCCCACAGCGTGCGCCCCTGCGTTGCTCGCTGTGGGGGTGGCGGGAGGGCGTCCCCGGGGGGGGTGCCTTCCACCATCGTGGGGGGCGTCTGAGGCCAGGCGCCGTCCCTCCACCGACTGCCCGCCCGCTGGGCGGGCTGTTGGGGTCCGCCACCCACGTGCTGTGGGCGCGGGTGTGTGGGTGTGGGGGCCCAACACTGTCCCCTCGGCTTGCATGTCCTGCGGGGGCTGCATGCCGCGGGGGTGGCCGGGGGCCGTCCCCGGGGGGTCGGTCTGCCACCGTTGTGAGGGGCGCCTTGTGTCAGGCGCTGTCCCTCCCCCGGCCCCACGTCCTCTGGAGCGGGCAGCTAGGGTTCCGCGGCCCGTGTGTCCCGGGTGCGGTCGGTGCGGGCGTGGGGACCCAGCACCGGCCCCACAGCGTGCGCCCCTGCGGGCCGGCGTTGCTCGCTGTGGGGGTGGCGGAAGAATATTTCCGGGGGGGGTGCCTTCCACCATTGTGAGGGGCGTCTGGGGTCAGGCGCCGTCCCTCCCCCGACTGCCCGCCCACTGGGCAGGCTGTTGGGGTCCGCCACCCACGTGCTGTGGGCGCGGGTGTGTGGGTGTGGGAGCCCAAAACCGTCCCCGCGGCCTGCATGCCCTGTGGGGGCTGCATGCCGCGGGGGTGGTGGGGGGCCGTCCCCGGGGGGGGTGGCCTGCCACCGTTGTGAGGGGCGCCTGGTGTCAGGCGCTGTCCCTCCCCCGGCCGCCCGTCCTCTGGAGCGGGCAGCCAGGGTTCCGCGTCCCGTGTGTCCCGGGTGCGGTCGGTGCGGGCGTGGGGACCCAGCACCGGCCCCACAGCGTGCGCCCTTGCGGGCCGGCGTTGCTCGCTGTGGGGGTGGCGGAAGGGCGTCCCCGGGGGGGGTGCCTTCCACCATTGTGAGGGGCGTCTGGGGTCAGGCACTGTCCCTCCCCCGACTGCCTGCCCATTGGGCGGGCTGTTGGGGTCCGCCACCCACGTGCTGTGGGTGCGGGGGTGTGGGTGTGGGGGCCCAACACTGTCCCCTTGGCCTGCATGCCCTGTGGGGGCTACATGCCGCGGGAGTGGTGGGGGGCCGTCCCCGGGGGGGGTGGCCTGCCACCGTTGTGAGGGGCGCCTGGTGTCAGGCGCTGTCCCTCCCCCGGCCGCCCGTCCTCTGGAGCGGGCAGCCGGGGTTCCGCGTCCCGTGTGTCCCGGGTGCGGTCGGTGCGGGCGTGGGGACCCAGCACCGGCCCCACAGCGTGCGCCCTTGCGGGCTGGTGTTGCTCGCTGTGGGGGTGGCGGAAGGGCGTCCCCGGGGGGGGTGCTTTCCACCGTTGCGAGGGGCGTCTGAGGTCACGCGCTGTCCCTCCCCCGGCCGCCCGTCCTCTGGAGCGGGCAGCCAGGGTTCCGCGTCCCGTGTGTCCCGGGTGCGGTCGGTGCGGTCGTGGGGACCCAGCACCGGCCCCACAGCGTGCGCCCTTGCGGGCTGGCGTTGCTCGCTGTGGGGGTGGCGGAAGGATGTCCCCTGGGGGGCTGCCTTCTACCATTGTGAGGGGCGTCTGGGGTCAGGCGCTGTCCCTCCCCCGACTGCCCGCCCACTGGGCGGGCTGTTCGGGTCCGCCACCCACGCGCTGTGGGCGCGGGTGTGTGGGTATGGGAGCCCAACACCGTCCCCGCGGCCTGCATGCCCTGTCGGGGCTGCATGCCGCGGGGTTGGTGGGGGGCCGTCCCCGGGGGGGGTGGCCTGCCACCGTTGTAGGGGCGCCTGGTGTCAGGCGCTGTCCCTCCCCCGGCCGCCCGTCCTCTGGAGCGGGCGGCCAGGGTTCCGCGTCCCGTGTGTCCCGGGTGCGTTCGGTGCGGGCCTGGGGACCAAGCACCGGCCCCACAGCGTGCGCCCTTGCGAGCTGGCGTTGCTCGCTGTGGGGGTGGCGGAAGGGCCTCCCCGGGGGGGATACTTTCCACTGTTGCGAGGGGCGCCTGGTGTCAGGCGCTGTCCCTCCCCCGGCCGCCCGTCCTCTGGAGCGGGCAGCCAGGGTTCCGCGTCCCGTGTGTCCCAGGTGCGGTCGGTGCGGGTGTGGGGACCCAGCACCGGCCCCACAGCGTGCGCCCCTGCGTTGCTCGCTGTGGGGGTGGCGGGAGGGCGTCCCCGGGGGGGGTGCCTTCCACCATCGTGGGGGGCGTCTGAGGCCAGGCGCCGTCCCTCCACCGACTGCCCGCCCGCTGGGCGGGCTGTTGGGGTCCGCCACCCACGTGCTGTGGGCGCGGGTGTGTGGGTGTGGGGGCCCAACACTGTCCCCTCGGCTTGCATGTCCTGCGGGGGCTGCATGCCGCGGGGGTGGCCGGGGGCCGTCCCCGGGGGGTCGGTCTGCCACCGTTGTGAGGGGCGCCTTGTGTCAGGCGCTGTCCCTCCCCCGGCCCCACGTCCTCTGGAGCGGGCAGCTAGGGTTCCGCGGCCCGTGTGTCCCGGGTGCGGTCGGTGCGGGCGTGGGGACCCAGCACCGGCCCCACAGCGTGCGCCCCTGCGGGCCGGCGTTGCTCGCTGTGGGGGTGGCGGAAGGGCGTCCCCGGGGGGGGTGCCTTCCACCATTGTGAGGGGCGTCTGGGGTCAGGCGCCGTCCCTCCCCCGACTGCCCGCCCACTGGGCAGGCTGTTGGGGTCCGCCACCCACGTGCTGTGGGCGCGGGTGTGTGGGTGTGGGAGCCCAAAACCGTCCCCGCGGCCTGCATGCCCTGTGGGGGCTGCATGCCGCGGGGGTGGTGGGGGGCCGTCCCCGGGGGGGGTGGCCTGCCACCGTTGTGAGGGGCGCCTGGTGTCAGGCGCTGTCCCTCCCCCGGCCGCCCGTCCTCTGGAGCGGGCAGCCAGGGTTCCGCGTCCCGTGTGTCCCGGGTGCGGTCGGTGCGGGCGTGGGGACCCAGCACCGGCCCCACAGCGTGCGCCCTTGCGGGCCGGCGTTGCTCGCTGTGGGGGTGGCGGAAGGGCGTCCCCGGGGGGGGTGCCTTCCACCATTGTGAGGGGCGTCTGGGGTCAGGCACTGTCCCTCCCCCGACTGCCTGCCCATTGGGCGGGCTGTTGGGGTCCGCCACCCACGTGCTGTGGGTGCGGGGGTGTGGGTGTGGGGGCCCAACACTGTCCCCTTGGCCTGCATGCCCTGTGGGGGCTGCATGCCGCGGGAGTGGTGGGGTGCCGTCCCCGGGGGGGGTGGCCTGCCACCGTTGTGAGGGGCGCCTGGTGTCAGGCGCTGTCCCTCCCCCGGCCGCCCGTCCTCTGGAGCGGGCAGCCGGGGTTCCGCGTCCCGTGTGTCCCGGGTGCGGTCGGTGCGGGCGTGGGGACCCAGCACCGGCCCCACAGCGTGCGCCCTTGCGGGCTGGTGTTGCTCGCTGTGGGGGTGGCGGAAGGGCGTCCCCGGGGGGGGTGCTTTCCACCGTTGCGAGGGGCGTCTGAGGTCACGCGCTGTCCCTCCCCCGGCCGCCCGTCCTCTGGAGCGGGCAGCCAGGGTTCCGCGTCCCGTGTGTCCCGGGTGCGGTCGGTGCGGTCGTGGGGACCCAGCACCGGCCCCACAGCGTGCGCCCTTGCGGGCTGGCGTTGCTCGCTGTGGGGGTGGCGGAAGGATGTCCCCTGGGGGGCTGCCTTCTACCATTGTGAGGGGCGTCTGGGGTCAGGCGCTGTCCCTCCCCCGACTGCCCGCCCACTGGGCGGGCTGTTCGGGTCCGCCACCCACGCGCTGTGGGCGCGGGTGTGTGGGTATGGGAGCCCAACACCGTCCCCGCGGCCTGCATGCCCTGTGGGGGCTGCATGCCGCGGGGTTGGTGGGGGGCCGTCCCCGGGGGGGGTGGCCTGCCACCGTTGTAGGGGCGCCTGGTGTCAGGCGCTGTCCCTCCCCCGGCCGCCCGTCCTCTGGAGCGGGCAGCCAGGGTTCCGCGTCCCGTGTGTCCCGAGTGCGTTCGGTGCGGGCCTGGGGACCAAGCACCGGCCCCACAGCGTGCGCCCTTGCGAGCTGGCGTTGCTCGCTGTGGGGGTGGCGGAAGGGCCTCCCCGGGGGGGATGCTTTCCACTGTTGCGAGGGGCGCCTGGTGTCAGGCGCTGTCCCTCCCCCGGCCGCCCGTCCTCTGGAGCGGGCAGCCAGGGTTCCGCGTCCCGTGTGTCCCGGGTGCGGTCCGTGCGGGCGTGGGGACCCAGCACCGGCCCCACAGCGTACGCCCTTGCGGGCTGGCTTTGCTCGCTGTGCGGGTGGCGGAGGAGCGTCCCCTGGGGGGGTGCCTTCCACCAATGTGAGGGGCGTCTAAGGTCAGGCGCTGTCCCTCCCCCGACTGCCCGCCCACTGGGCGGGCTGTTGGGGTTCGCCACCCACGTGCTGTGGGCGCGGGTGTGTGGGTGTGGGAGCCCAACACCGTCCCCGCGGCCTGCATGCCCTGTGGGGGCTGCATGCCGCGGGGGTGGTGGGGGGCCGTCCCCGGGGGGGGTGGCCTGCCACCGTTGTGAGGGGCGCCTGGTGTCAGGCGCTGTCCCTCCCCCGGCCGCCCGTCCTCTGGAGCGGGCAGCCAGGGTTCCGCGTCCCGTGTGTCCCGGGTACGGTCGGTGCGGGCGTGGGGACTCAGCACCGGCCCCACATCGTGCGCCCCTGCGGGCCGGCGTTGCTCGCTGTGGGGGTGGCGGAAGGGCGTCCCCGGGGTGGGTGCTTTCCACCGTTGCAAGGGGCGCCTGGTGTCAGGCGCTGTCCCTCCCCCGGCCGCCCGTCCTCTGGAGCGAGCAGCCAGGGTTCCGCGTCCCGTGTGTCCCGGGTGCGGTTGGTGCGGGCGTGGGGACCCAGCACGGGCCCCACAGCGTGCGCCCTTGCGGGCTGGCGTTGCTCGCTGTGGGGGTGGCGGAAGGGCGTCCCCTGGGGGGGTGCCTTCCACCATTGTGAGGGGCGTCTGGGGTCAGGCGCTGTCCCTCCCCCGACTGCCCGCCCATTGGGCGGGCTGTTGGGGTCCGCCACCCACGTGCTGTGGGCGCGTGCGTGTGGGTGTGGGGGGCCAACACTGTCCCCTTGGCCTGCATGCCCTGTGGGGGCTGCGTGCCGCGGGGGTGCCGGGGGGCCGTCCCCGGGGGGGGCCGGCCTGCCACCGTTGTGAGGGGCGCCTGGTGTCAGGCGCTGTCCCTCCCCCGGCCGTCCGTCCTCTGGAGTGGGCAGCCAGGGTTCCGCGTCCCGTGTGTCCCGGGTGCGGTCCGTGCGGGCGTGGGGACCCAGCACCGGCCCCACAGCGTGCCCCTTTGCGGGCCGGCGTTGCTCGCTGTGGGGGTGGCAGAAGAGCGTCCCCGGGGGGGGTGCCTTCCACCATTTTGAGGGGCGTCTGAGGTCAGGTTTTGGCCCTCCCCCGACTGCCCGCCCACTGGGCGGGTTGCCCGGGCTCGTTGGGTGTGTGCGGTGTGTGTGGTGTCTGTGCAGTGCGTGTCCCGGTGCCTGAGCCGCTCTTACCTTGTTCCTCTGGTGCTCTCCTCTCCGGTGTCTCGGTGCGGTGTTGTGCTCGTTGTGTGCCTGCCGTGCCCCCTTCCCTGTGCGCGTTCCTTGCTCGGCTGCTGGCCACCCCTTGTTCCATTCGTGGCTTCGTTGCTCTTTACCCTTTCCTCTACCCTTCTCCCTGGCATGCACTTTTTCCCTGCCTCCGCTTTGTTGCGTGTCTCGGTCTTTTTCCTTGCCGGCTCGCCATGCTCTCTCGTTGGGCTTTCTCCTTTGAACCTGCGTAGAGAGAGGGTGTGAACGAGCGTGCGGCGGCCGGGGTTTTGTCGCGACACGGCACATCGAGCTGGCTGGTACGTCATGCGACATGCGTGTGCGACATGCGTGTGCGTAGGTTTATTTCCTACTTGCTCTCGTCTTGGCTCCACACACCTCTTTGGCCGCTACCTTTGCTCGTTGTCTGTTCCGCGCGCGCGGCGTGACATGCAACATACTTGTTTCTTTCCCTACTACCTTAATGTGTCCTAGTCCTCTCGCCTTGCCTACGTGTGTATGGCGAGGGCCGGGCGTTCGCGATTGTGAGACGACGGCACGACGCAAAACATGCCCAAGCGTCTAAGACAACCCTACTTTAACGCCCAAACGATGCAAACACGAGCATACACTTCTCCTTGGGACCTGTGAGGGGAAGGGAACGTGGGTGCATGCACAAGGAAGCGTGGCAACGTGTGTTTGTCGGTATCCAGCACACGTCGCTATGCTATATGTGTGTATGTTCTAATCAGCGCAACAAAAAGGGTGGTTGTGCTGTAAGAGCAGTTGTCACGGTTGCCCCGCATTGCCCCACATCCCAGGTCAGTGGTCAGTGGGTCAGCCGGTCCTGGACGCGGACATGGGCACAATGTGCCAAAAATCAGAAGGCCAATGAACAAAGGTGGCATCAACGCAAGAAATTACCCCGTTCACTTTCCCGGGGGCAAAGGTGAACATGTGAGGGTACTCGGGGGCTGGCAGCTACCAGTGCTGAGGTCCAGTCATGCTACAGGGAGACATAGGGAGATGGACATACATGCAGGTGGTGTGGGGTGTGTGCGGTAGAGCGTGACGCCGAGACAGTGTGGGGCAGCGGTGGGGTGTTCACGAGGCATGAGGTGCTGCAAAAAGGGCACTTCCATCGTAAGCACTCAGTAACGCCTGTGGTATGTAGAGGGCCCTGATGGCAGGATCCACTTACATTAGGTAGGAGTCTCGTGGTTCATTCGTGGTATTCAGGACCAACCTGCAGGCAAGGCAAGACGGGAGGGGGAACACATGGTGTGGCGACGGGGCGTAGGGGGGGGGGGCGGCAAACGCAGTCATGTTCGGGCATCAGGGTGCCGTGCGGGAGACGAGGGCGCTGTGCACATGGGGGGCGGCATACTACCTATGCAGGGCGGCTGGTTGGCATGGTGAGCAGTGCAGTGGAAAACAAGGATTGCAGATTGCCGCGTCGAGAAAAACAAGGCTATGCAGGGGGCAGGAGCGTGCCTGGGGCATCATCTGGGTCAACGAATTTCCTTGAGGCAGTTGCTCCGGTCAGTTGGCTTGTAGAACGGGCGCCGGTAGTGCGATGGGCACGACTCTGGGGGGCCGGGGGTTGGTCGGGGCTGGTCGTGCTAAACTGGGCGGGAGGGGTGATCCCAATCCTGGGGGTTGAAGGTTTGAGGTTTGAGGTTTGATTTTGCGCGTACTGGACGCCTTTCGGCCCCGGGGGGCCACCTGGTCGGGCCAGGTGATATCCTCTACCGGGTCCTATTGGGAGGCCCTCCAAGACGCACCTCCTGCCTGGTGGCGGAGGCCCCCGGGTTCACAGGGCTCGGAGCCCCGTCCCTCCCCCGCTTCCCCGTTTCGCCACCCCCCGGTCAGTGCATCAATTCGCAGCTGTGGCTGCAGGCGCTTACCCAGCGCGTCGCCCCCCTAATGCGTGGTCACCCGGGGCGCCGGCGCCGCCGGCCCCGTGCTACTGGCTTGTCGCCAGTGGGACCCCCTTGGGCTGGCGCGGAGGCTGCCTAGCCTAGGGGTCGGGGCCTGGCGCAGTGCGCCACTACTGCCTTGGCGGGTGCAGTGCCCCGTCCGTGTGTGCGCGGCGCTCGCGGCTGGTTCGGGGGGCTCGGGCCGGTACCTGGTGTTGTGTCTCCCCCGTTTCCCCCTTCCCGCCCAGCGTGTCCCGCACTGCGTGTGGCGGGCTGTCCCGTCCGGGTGTCCCTTACCCTCGCTCGCTGGTACGCCATTCCACGCGGTCTGTGCGTTCCGCGCGCTCGGTCCGATTGCCCTTCTGGTAGTCCCCGCGTGCCCTTTGCGTGTGTGTGCGCTCGCGCTCCCGGGGCGTCCGCTCCCCCCCCCCCTGGGTGGTGTGGCTTGCGCACCTCGCGCAGTCCCGGCACTGGGCGCTGGTAGGGCCGTTCCACGTGGTCCGTGCCCCTCCGCGTGTCCTACCCCGGTCCCTTGCTCCGTCTGGCGTGCTTGGGGGGGGGCGGTCCGGTCCCGGTTCCCCCCTACTTGGCTTGGGGCTCTGGGGGTGGCGGAAGGGCGTCCCCGGGGGACTGCCTTCCACTGTTGCGAGGGGCGTCTGGGGTCAGGCGCTCCCCCTCCCCCGACTGCCCGCCCACTGGGCGGGCTGTTGTGGTCCGCTACCAAAGTGCTGTGGGCGCAGGTGTGTGGGTGTGGGGGCCCTACACTGTCCCCTTGGCCTGCACGCCCTGTGGGGGCTGCGTGCCGCGGGGGTGGTGGGGGGCCGTCCCCCTACCTGGCTTCGGGCTGTGCGCCCCCCGTGGGGCGGGTCCGTGGCGTTCGTGTGCCGGGGGGCGGGCTCGGGGGGGGGGGCGGCCCGTGCGCCGTGACCCCCATTTGTGCGGCCAGGGGGGGGCCTGTAGGGCGGGAGGTCGCTCTGCCTCGTTCCGTCCCTCTGCCTTCCCTGGGCAGGCACCAAAGCAGGTGTCACTGGCGTCGTTCTGTCCATGGGGGGCGTGGCCCCCCATACCACTCCGGTTCTTGCTCGCCCTCCTTCACTGGGCGCGATCTGTGCGGCGTCCTGGCGCGTTGGCGCAGGCTCGCTTGTTCCCCGCGGTTCCTGTGGGAGCCGGCGGCTTGGGCGGGGGGGCGGGCCGCGCTCCGGCTCCTCTCTCGGGCAGGGGGAGGGGGGACCATCTGTAATAAGTTGGGGCATTTGGGCCTCTCAGAAGCTTTCTGGAGGAACTCTACAAGACCTCATAGAGCTTCAAGATCCTAGGATACTAGGATATTTACTCATATTTGGCCCATATTTCAAGCCTATAGCTTACTGCTAGAGTCTACTACTCTTAGGTACACCACACAGAGCAGACATCTAGATTACATTAGTAGCCATACATGAATAATCACATTGCATATGCTTATAATGTGATTTAATCATGTTTTATGCCATTTTAGAAGGTTCTAATGTATTAGAAGCTATTTTGAAGCTATTTAGAAGCTTTAGAAGGCCTGTCGCGACTGTCGGCGCCTGCTGTCGCTGACGGCAATTTGGGTGATATTGACAAGGCCTGTGACAAGATAGACTACTCAGAAAGTTGTTAAAATATAGGTTTTATTGCCTTTTTAATGAGATTTTAATGCTACATTAATTTTCCTGTTATTTAGGCATGTGAACCCGTATTACTGGACCAGCCAGTTGGTCCAGCTTGATATTTGTCAAGATCTTCGTCTTCTTGCTGTTGCCTGTGTCCTGTACTTGCCAACAAGATCAACAGTAATTGAGAACATTGGAAACAATTTGATTTTTAAGTGCAAGACAAGGAAAATGGGTTTTCTATATGCACCCAAGCACAAGCATATGACAGTCCACTAATCTGAGTTCGAGCAGGACGACGGTGAAGAGGACGGCGCGCAGAAGCTGGGCCAGCGTACGCTGTTCCATAATGGTGAGTTCCTTGCTTGAATTTAATGAAAAGTTGGAGAAACTTTGAACATAGGAAGGTATACTTCCAAATACCCTCAAAAAGTCTTGAAATTACTTTGAAAATGGGAAAGCGCAGTTCCAAGCGCGCTGCAGCGACGACGACGACGACGAGAACCAGGAAAAGCGACGCTTTGGACTTCCTGGAGTCTCCTACAAGTTCGAAAAGTCGAGTTTCTTGAAGATATTTAAGTTTCATTAAGGACTACTTTGAGTTACTTAGGAATACCTTGAAAAGTGGTCAAAAGAATCTTAGAAACGTCGAATTCTTGGAGCTACGCGCTGCTAGGCGACGTGAACGAGCGCTGGAGGACTTTGACAACGCGTTTTCGAGGCGCTGCAGACTGCTGCAGCCTTGTGAATTGCAATTTCGAAGTGTAACATAGCATGCTTTTGATGTTTGTGTTGTTGCATTTCATTGTTTCATTGCACACGGCCCCCGGTTGCCCTGTGTCGTCTATTCAGGCGCTTAGACGCGCTTTTCTAGATGCAGGCGTGTTGCCAGTAGCTTGATTGTCGATTTCCCACCCTCCCTTCCCCATCTTGTTTTAACTCAACAAAGGCTCTTTTCTGTGATGTTTTCAAGATGACCCATGAATCACATTTTGCCCAATCCTCTAAAGCACCCCAAAATGACTTTTGGTGTTTTACGCATATTGTCGCGCCACTGCGCTGAAAATTTTTGAACTAAGCATATATGAGGAACAAGACAGTACAACACTTCCATTCCATACTTCACTTTCTTGAGATCAATTTTTTTACCATTTTCCGCATCGCCAACAACTTCACCCATGAACCACCCCATGAAAACCCCTCAAAGGTGCCTTTTGTGCTTTCTTCATATCTCCCAGAGAAAGCAGGTTTGAGGTTTGATATTATTTTTCTAAACAACACTGAAGTATGTGCTTTCTAACCCCTGGGTCACTTTCATTTTCAAAAAATGAGGATGGCTATGGTAAAAATGCCACAAGTTACCACACAAACCACTTGGTAAAAAATCATGCAAAATGGTTTTGGAGTTTTAATCATTTCTCTGGGCCCATGGTGACTTCGAACCTGAACCAAGGTGTTTTACAAACACTGGAGCATGCAGTTTCAAAAACATGTTTATCTTGAATTTCTGTGGTCAAGAATGGACTTTTCCCATGGTCGTCAATTTAGTGCATGAAAGCATGTTTTCAATGTTTGTGTTCATAAGGGTACAAGAAGGATACCTTTCTCAGAGCCTATGGTGAGTTGGAAAGTCATCAAAGCTGTTTTGGAAAGGTAATGGTGTCTAGTTTGCAGATATTCAATCACTGGATTTTTTTGAAAATGGAATGCCAGTGAAAAAGTTCGATTTCCTTATGCTTCTTTGATCGGTTTTCGGCATATGTTGCATGTGACATTCATGTGTCTCCCCCCAACTTCTATTTCTCTGAACCTATGATGAGTCGGGGGAACCTCAAATATGTTTCGAAAACCTGAGGACATGCGCTATATTCTTTGTCTGACATCTCAGCAACATAGTACAGAAGTGTGCTACAGAACTAGGGCATTTTCAAGGAAAAACAGGTTTTTTGCATCCACTTTTTGCTAAACCATTCGCAAATGTTTGGTTTTCTAACCTTGAATCATTGTATGATATGGCAGTTGGTGATTGATTGCATCAGTTTTCTTTCATTCCGACTAGGCTTAGCCTAGGTAGAGAGGTAGATACCTTAGAATTACTTTAGACACACAGTAAATAGTGAAACATTTTGTTGTCTTTTTCGGCCACAAAACAAACTTGGCCACAACCATTAACAGACCGTGTGCATCCACCACATTCACCGTCTAAGCCTTTCCCTTCGACTCCGCAGGCTGAGTGGCTCAGTTCGGCTGGCCCGTTGTCCAGGGGACAGAGAAGACGTCGGGCTTGTTGCCACCAGGGAGTAGGGAGGCGATTGATGGGTGTGAACGGAAGCCGGAAAGAGAAGACTCAATGCAGGAGCACCCAAGTGAAACATTAAAAGACCGTGCTCGACCAAACCATTTGCATTGACCTCTTTCTGGGTCCTTGTGACCATCGTTCGATGAGAGAGGTTGGTGGTGGTACATGGCCGCGGAGGAAGCTTGCAACACTTACTTACTTTTACGCACTTACTCTAGCTAGCTAGCTAACTAGCTAGTATAGGAGATGCATTGACTTTTATGGTATCATAATCCTAATGCTAACGGTTGAGTTCAACTCAACTTAATGTCTCTGGTCCTCCCCCTGTAGGGCAGGGTGGTGTAGAGAAGTGCCGCAAGGCGCTGTTACTGTAATAGAGGTAACCATTCCAGTAGGTGCAGGCTGGAATGTTAGTGTGCGATACCATTTGACTTCTTTTCATCCCTTTACCTTTGACCTGAAGGGAGTGCTGGGCACTGGTTACGGCCTACGGTTGCCCTAACCAACCCACTGCCGGCCTACGCATACACACGGCCTACGGTTGCCCTGTGTTGCATTGGCTTCCCACGTAGACACACGGCCCACGGTTGCCCTGTGTCGCATTGGGATGTGCTGAGCTTGTACGGCCTACGGTTGCCCTATGAGCCTCAGTCTTGGTTTTTTTGGTAAGCTGTGTGTTTTACATCATCCATTGTTTCATTTGAGCACAATTGCATTTGAGCTAGGAAGTGATTTGTCCTCATTTCACTCTACCATGCACCTCATCCTTCACTGCATGGCCGTCAAGGCAAGCGTTTGACTAGAGACGTATTCTACTCTCCATTCGGATTGCATTTCATTCATTCCGTTCGGCAGGTCACTCATTCTTTGCATTCCACTTTGCAAATCTTACATTTCATACTTATTGCATTACTTCCTTAAGGCAAGGGTTTCCCCAAAACGCTAAACATGCAATATGGTCCGTAATTGATCTGCCCTACGTAGTTCTATGAGCCCTTTTGCTCAATAGACCCCGAGTTTTGGTTCGCCGACGAACAATGAATTCGTATCCCCTCAACTTTTGTTGCTTAACTGCAAGTTGTGAGGAATGAATCTCTTTTTCCAACCCGCGTGATCATTGACCTAGGTCATTTGGTCTAAAGAGCTAGTTTATCCTCAAATTTGCTACCGAACCACTGCGGGTACGTTCCGCTTCGTTAACTTTCGCTAGATCGCCTGGTACAGCCTCAATTACCGGGTTTGAGAGTGCTCAATTGAGTGTCCGCAGTCTACAACATTACAGTCTCCATCACATTCTCTGTCACCCCCAACCAAACCATCAGACGCATGGCAGACTCAATTGGATTCCTTTTTCACACATTCCCTCCCTCATCACACTACACATACAACACACACACAAACACCTACCATGAGTCATTTGATTATTCCATTTATTTGTGTTGATATCACACTCTGAGGAATTGCTGTAGTACCACTTCCATCCAGCTTTTGTCTACGAGCCAACATGTAGGTCACTTCCTTCGTGTAGATAGTCAGTGTCCGCTTAAAGCCGACATTGGTCTCACCTCGCCACATCTTTGTTGTGTAACACAAGTGAACAGGTTTACGTTTGGTCAATAAGCCTGTGACTTGGCTAATGCATCCCGCGGTGTGTTAGTGAAGAGTCCTACGCCGGTAGCCACCGAGACCAAGCGGTGCACTACGGTAGGCTCATTGAAAAGGATTATCGAAAGATGGTGAATGCCTACAGTGTGTAGGATTCTACCCTCACGCGGGTAGATAGCTACTTTCCATGCAGTTGGATAGACCCCTTCTCTTGCGGTAGAGATAGATGACGGAGTTAAGCTCCCTGAAGATAGCCTGGATCCTAGAATTCAGTTGAGCGGAATGCATTCATCATGTAGGAAGACAGGCCCCCGCACAAATGGCTTTCTACAACCATCTGCTGGGCAAGGGGCTCGCCGTTGATTGGTCCTCCGGTAAGGTACAGAACACACTTTGACTACGATAAGCATTTTTCGCAGATTTACTACTTCTACTTGTCTCAGACAACAGACCATTCATTCCGCTTATATGAGGCAGTAGCGACACTCCAATCTCACTTATAGGGGCAGTGGCGACCCTCCAATCGGGTACGATGTAGGCTTGCTTTCGAGCTAAGCGGTCCATCCAGGAAAGAGCCGACGTTTCCAACGCCATGACGACTTACCTACTTCGTTTCAGAACAACCCCAGGGGATCAACCAACCCCTACCCGTAAACCCATCCCCTACATTTACATACAATTCATTGGTTTTGTCATCTTTAGCACTTACCACAACCCATACATCTTCGTTCTCTGAATTTACATGATCAACACACTTCTACATTTTCGCCTTTTTGTGCAAATTATTTGCATTGGTGATGTAAGTCATTTAGGACATTTCTACACAAATCAGTATTCCCGCTAGCTTCATATCTTATTGAATTACTGTGTGCTGTGCCCTGGAATGCCATGGTGCATTTGTTGCATAGATTGGAGTGCAAAGCATATTGCCATGATGGAAGTCTGATTCTTTTGTACATGATTTCTAGGCATGATAGGTAACTGATGTTTTAGCTTTGTTTAGCGATAGCTAGAAGGTATGAGTAAAAGGTCAGTAATGAAAAAGTATATCTCTCAACGCCTTTATGGTTGAACTATTCGTATAAATCCGCATACCCCCATACGGATCAATCCTTGAATTACCTTGACCCAAGGATAAGAAAGAGCAGATCCGGGTCAGATGAGTTTTGTCTCATCGTGACTGCCACCCCCCACCCTTTTCAAATCCGTCCCGCTAAACAAATCAAGAGTTAGTCATTACTGATGCTGCCTCGCTTTCCCTGTCCATGTAATGCAGGCCAAGAAACCCATTGCAGGTACCAGAATGCGTCCAGCCGGAGCATTCGGGGTTGGTGCCAAGCGCCCATTGAGTAAGGTGGTATATCCTCTCTATGGATGACGCAGACCATGTCATGTCAATAGACAGCTTGGGCAGAGCTTGAATTTCCGGTTTAACCCCACATGTTGCGTTTCATTCTCAATTGTTATTGATTTTCCGTATAGCTCATTGTAATCTAGACATCTACATCCAGGTGTATTAGTCTTACCCTCAAATTTTGCCTGAAGATTTAGATTGTCATTGTTCATACTTTGTATGCTAGCTTTTTGCTTAGTGTTTTTCATGTTTCATTTTGAGCCCTACTTTACGTACTTAAGACTCAGGAGCTTTACCCTCTTAGGTGAAGATATGTCTTTACCTCTAGGAAGGGGGTAGTAAGACACTACAGTAGACACTCAGAACATTGAATATGAACACTTTATCTATGCTCATACCCCTCCTTATGTTAGATTATCAGCTTGTCATGAACATTCTTAGTGAATGTGCATGAAGCTTAGGAAGGGGGTGTAATAAGTTGGGGCATTTGGGCCTCTCAGAAGCTTTCTGGAGGAACTCTAAAAAACCTCATAGAGCTTCAAGATCGTAAGATACTAGGATATTTACTCATATTTGGCTCATATTTCAAGCCTATAGCTTACTGCTAGAGTCTACTACTCTTAGGTACACCACACAGAGCAGAGATCTAGATTACATTAGTAGCCAGACATGAACAATCACATTCCATATGCTTATAATGTGATTTAATCATGTTTTATGCCATTTTAGAAGGTTCTAATGTAATGGAAGCTATTTTGAAGCTATTTAGAAGCTTTAGAAGGCCTGTCGCGATTGTCGGCGCCTGCTGTCGCCGACGGCAATTTACCTGATATTGACAAGGCCTGTGACAAGATAGACTACTCAGAAAGTTGTTAAAATATATGTTTTTTTGCCTTTGTAATGAGATTTGAATGCTACATTAATTTTCCTGTTATTTAGGCATGTGAACCCGTATTACTGGACCAGCCAGTTGGTCCAGCTTGATATTCGTCAAGATCTTCGTCTTCTTGCTGTTGCCTGTGTCCTGTACTTGCCAACAAGATCAATTGTAATGGAGAACATTGGAAACAATTTGATTTTTAAGTGCAAGGTAAGGAAAATGGGTTTTCTATATGCACCCAAGCACAAGCATATGACACCATCCCCCCTGCTTCGGGGGGTGGGAGCCGGGGCCCCCGCGGCTTGCGGGCCGGTGCGGGGGGGGGGGTCCCGCCGCGGCCTCCCTGCTCCCCCTCTGGTTGGCGGCCCGCGGTTCCCCACCCTCGCCCCCCTCTTGTCGTTGGCGCTCTCCCCCCCGGCGTGCGCTTGCGGTCGGGGTCGCGGGGCGGCCCCGGGGTGAGGGGGGATGAGGGGCGGCCCGTGGACCGCCCCCCCCGGGGCACCTGCAGACCTGAACCCCCCCTCTGCCCTCCCTGAGTGGGCTGTGGTCATGGGAGGGTCATGGGGGGCGCGGCCTCCATACTGTTCTGGTGCGCCGCCGTGCGCCGCCCCCAGGCTTGGTCCGCACGCTGCTCCGGCGCGCTGGTCTGGGCTCGCCTGTCGGCCGCGACACCCGCGGGAGCAGGCGGCTGGGGGCGCTGGGGCGCGCGGTGTGCAGGTCCAGCCACGACCCCCCCCCCCCGCGGCGCGGTCCCTTCTGGGGGAGGGGGGGCGTCCCCTCGGCTCCGGGTGGGCGGAGGGTCGCTCCTGTGGCCCTCAAGCTGGGGGGGGACAGCGGGGGGGGGGGTGGGGGGGGCGCCCCCCCGCCCCGTCGGGCGTCGGCCTGCCATCTGTTGCCTCCGGCGTGGCCCCCCGGGGTATACTCGTGCCGTGGGGGTTGCCGGGCGGCCGCGGGCGTCGGGCGCGGTCCGGTCGGCCGCCAATGGGTCAGTGCGGCGGGGGGGGGGGGGGGGGACCCCCCCACCCCGGTTCGCGCCCCCGCCTTCCCTGGGCCGGCCTCTAAAGGGGCCGCTCCGTTTGCGCCGTCCTGGGCGCCGCCGGTCTGCCGTCGGCCGGCAGCGGGCAGGGCGTGCGGGCGCTTGCCTCGGATGTGGTGCCCGGGTGCAGCGGCCTCTTCGGGGGGGGGGTGCGGGGCCGCCGTTTCTTCGGTCTGCCTCCGTCCGCTCTTGGGCCTGAGGGGGAGGGGGGAGGGGATGGGGGGGGGGCCTCTGGTCCCCTGGCGCCGCCCCCTGACGGCCGAGGGGGGGCAGCCTGGCGGTCCCGGCCCCGGGGGCCAGCCGTCGGCTGAGGGGTTGCACTCTTCCCCTGCCCCCCTCTACCTAGAGTCGGACCCTCGTGCCGGCCCTCGCTGGGGCCCCTCGTCCCCCCTGCCGTCGTCGCGCGGCGCTGGCCGGCCGGGGGCGGCCGTGAGGGTTAGCGGTCAGCAGTTAGCGGGCTGCGGGGCAGTAGGTTCCCCCCCCGCGCTCGTTGTCTCCGCCCTCCCTCCCACGGGAGGTGGCGCGCGCTCCTCCGTCACGCCATATTGTGGGGGGGGCGTGGGTCGGGGGGCCCTGCCCCCCCCCCCACTTTCTCGCGACCGCCGTCTGGGCCGTCACCTGCGCCGCTGCTTGTGTGGGGGCTGGGGCTGTGGCGGCGGCGGGTTGCGCCGGCGGTAGCACCAGTGGGCACGGGCGCTGCGGAAGGCCAGGGGGAGCCAGTTGTTGGCGTCTGCGTCCGTGATGCCGAGTACCGCTCCCCCTTCCAGGAAGGCCGGCCACGTCGGCCCCCTGTCGGGCCACGCCGCCCGGATCACTGACCTGAGAACCCTCTCATGGTCCTCTGGGGCTGCCCTCCCCCCCGGGGGTACCTCCCGGTTTCCTCCATCCCTCCGGAGGAGCACGGCATCGAAGGGCCAGTTCCTCAACCCCATGGTGGTCCCCTGGTTGGCCCAGCTCAACCACCCGTACACCTTCCCACCAGGGGGAGGGCCTCATCCCCCAGAATGTCCGGGACCGTGCCCCAGTCCCGGTCCCAGGGCCGGGCCCCCTCTGCCCCTCGTGCCGGCTCCCCCTGCTGCCCCTGTGCCTGTGGCGCCGGTGCCGCGCCCCGCCCCCCCCCCGCCTAGGCCATCCGCGCCGGCTCCGCTCTCGACGCGGGGGGGGCTGGCTGGTGCCGGCATCGTGGGGGTTGGGAGGGGATAAGCTCGCCGGCGTCGGGACGGATGTTGTAGAGGTGGTGGTGGTGGTGGTGGTGGTGGTGGGTGAGGTGCGCCGGCATCTGTTGGATGCCGGGGGGGATGCACCTCACCGGCTGCACGTCCGGCTGCGGGGGCGCCCCGCCCCCCGCCACCCCCCTCTCCGACCCGCCCTCCCCCCCGGGCTCCCATGCTCCGCCCCGCCTGTCTCTTGGGGCCCGTGGCGCCCTTGCCATTGCCCTTGGGCCCCCTTCCGGCCCCCTGCCCGTGCCGTGGGTCCCGCCCCCTGTCACCCACGCCCTTGGCTGCCCGCTCGCCCACCGTCCCTCGCTCCGCTCCCTGCACCTGGGCGCCCTGCCCGCGCCCCTGCCCGCCCTTCCCGTGCCCCCGCACCTTCCCGGCCCCCTGCCCTGAGTTGCGCCGTCCGCTGCCCGCGCTCTGTCCCCCTCCGCTGCTGCGCCCCTGCTCCCTGCCGCGCGTGCCCTGGCCCGCTCCTTGCGCGTGCTCCTGGGCACTTCCCCTGTCGCCTCCTGTCCCCCGCTCCGCGCTCCCGTGGCTGGCACGCAGCTCTGCCTGCGCGCCGTCCCCTCCTTCCTGGATCACGCGCCAGGCGTCCCGCTGCCTTTGCAGCTGCGGCAGCGTGACGCCCGGCGGCGAGCGCTCGGGTGCCGGGGGGCGGACGTGCCGCGTCCGCCCCGCGGGGAAGGGCCTGGGGGGGAACGGCCCCGGGGGGCTGGTTTGGGTGTGGGTGGGGTTGGCGTGGGCGCGGTACTTCGCGCCCTCCCTGCCCACTGCTGCTGCTGCGGCGGCTGCCAGCGAGGCGCCCGTGGCCTTTTCGGGGTCCTTCCCCCGCTTTCGTGGCGTGCTGGGGACCGCGGCGTGGCCGGCCGAGGCGGTGGCGCGGCTCGCCGGGGCCGCGGTCGCAACCCCTCGCGCGCCCTCCCCGCTCCCCTCTGCGGCTGCGGCAGCCCTCGGCGATGCGCCCGGTTCCTGCGCCGGGGGTACCCCCCGTGTCGGCGGCGTGCCGGGGGCCGCGGTCGGGGCGCCAGCCTGGCTCGCCGGGGCTGCGGTCTCCGCTTCCCGCGCATCTGGGGCCCCCTCCCAGGGCGAGGCGGCAGGGCTTGCTGCTTGGGCGGCGGGGGCGGTTACCTCGGCTGGCTGAGGCTCCTGGGTCGACAGCCCGGTGTCGGCGGATCCTGCCCGGGGCTGCCCAGCCGGCAGCCTGACCAGCACCGCCGCCTCCGCCAGTCTCCGCTCCTCGCGCTCCGCGGGGGTCTCCCCCGTCCACTCCGGGGAAACGGGGGAGCGGGAGCGGGACTGGCGGGGTGTGGCGGTCGTCCCGCTGGGGGGAGCCATCAGAGTCTGCCATCACTGTTATCCTGGTAGGCATGCGTGGTGGCAGGTGCGCCCTTCCCACTACCCCCCGGTGCATCAGTGTCGTGCCGTCGGCAGTGCCGTGCGGTGCTCTGCGGGGGGGAGGGGGGGAGGGGGTGGGGGGCCGGCTGTGGCGTCAGCCCCGTACGGGCGGGGGCCGGCGGCCATCCATCGGCATTGGGAGGGGAGGCAGGGGAGCAACGCGGCCCACGCGTCGTGCCACAGCTCCCAGTCTGGGGTGGAGCTCAGGGCCCTGGGCCCCCGGGGGTCGTCGCGTGGTGCCGGGGGGAGCCGCACTAGGTGGACCAGCGTAACGGCGGTGACCTCCTGTGTTCGCAGGAAGGTGTGTACCCCGTCCCGCGCCGCGGGCGCCAGGAGGGGGGGGCGGGGTACGGGTGCTGCCCCATAGAGGTGGTAGGGGGTGATCCCCAGGACCCGTTCCGGGTCCCCGCGGGTCGCGACGACGAGGAGGAGCAGGGGGGTGCCAGGGCACTCTTGCCAGAGGACCTGCCCCTCCTGGTGGGCACCTCTGGTTCTGGAGAGGGGGGGGGACAGGTCTGGGTTGGCCCAGCCGCGGGGCGCGTGCGTCGCCGGCGGGAGGGAGAGGCACCAGGTGGGCTCCCTGGGGAACGCCTCGCATACGATGGCGTACGGAGGGGTCGGCCTGGTGCCGTCGTACACCTGGTTGGTCGGCCGGGGGCGGGCGGGCGCCTCGTCCGCGCCTTCCACGAACACCGTGATTTCGCCCATCTCCAGGTCCTCGTCCGGTGGGTGTAGAGAGTGGAGCGCCGCATCTAGCTCGGACACTCCCCCCGGATATGTGGACAGCGCCTGGTTCAGGTACGGGGCCGTGTCCCCGGGATAGCGCGTCCTGAGGGCGTGCAGCAGGGCTCGGGCGCTGCTGCGGAGGGACATGGCAGACCCCGCTCCCGTCAGCTGCAGGGTGTCTCCCATGGAAAGGGGCCGGCCCGACCGGTTGGACTCGTGCCACTCTATCCAGTGCCCGTACAGGGCCGCCTCCGGGCTGATGAGCCCCGGCTGGATGGCGTTCACGATCCGGTGCATTGCCGGGAGCAGCGTAGGGGCCCCTGCTCCGTTCAGGGTGCGGATGGCCGTGAGGACGGTCTCGTTGAGGAAAGCCCTCGCACTGCCCGTCAGGTCACGCCATGCGGCAGCGTGCGCCTCGTGCGCCTCTGCCACCGCGTCCGCCACTAGGCCCCGGACGGTCGCCTCCTGCGCTTTGCGGCGGGCCCTGGCGTGTCCCGCCCCATCCCCCCGTCGGCGTGGCATGGTACTGCGGGCTCTGCAAAGGGCGTCGGCGGGTGGGGGTCAGGGCGCGAACACGTGCGACAGGTGTGCAACGGATGTGGGGTCCCGCAGGTGCACATGGATCCACAGCAGGGCAGCGCCCGCAAGGCCCGCGCGTTCGTGTGAGGGGGCGTGTGCCCCCTCGATGCGCCGGTGCAGGGCCTCCTCCTCCGTGCGCCTGCGCGGGCCTGCGGGAGGTTCGGGCCAGGGGCACGCGGCCAGCTGGGCGCACCGCGCACACCTGTTGGCGCCTGTCGACGCTGCGGATGACACCGTGTCACATTCCTCGCAGAGCCGGCAGGTGTGTTGGAGGTGAGAGGGTGGCGACCAAGGGTCGAGATGGCGGAGCCAGAGGTCGTCCCACCTCTGTCAGAGGGGGTCCCGGATCTCCAGCAGGCAGGCGCGGACGCAGCGCCGGTAGTCCCTGCCGAGCGTCTTCCGCTGGACCTCCCGCCACGTGTCGTCAGGGAGAATCCCGTGGTCGTGGAAGGCGGCGATGAGGTCGTCCCACGCCGGGCGGGGGTGCCCCTCGGGGGGGGTTGCCATGTACACGTGGCACCTGGTGAGGTCGGGCGCCAGCGTATCCTATTGGCACCTGTTTGCGTCGTCCTGCTGGAGGAGGGCCAGTAGGGTGCCGTCCGCGACTGCCTCCCATCCCACTCGCAGCCCTTCGTAGCCGTCCAGATCCTGGCGCAGCGCGGCTGCAATGTCCTCGGGGAGCATCAGGAGCAAGGGTCCTGGGTGTCGCCCAGCCGGGACAGTGCGTCGTCGTATACCGGCCCCCCAGGCTTTGAAGTGCGCCACGGCAGGCTTGGCGGCCCCGTCCTCTGGGGGGTGCCATCGGACGGTGGCCGTGGCGTGTCCCCATTTGCGTATCTCCGTAGCCCGGAGTACGTTGGCGGCGTTAAGGATGATGCGGAGGGGGACGGGCGTCGTGACGAGTGAGGACACGTCTCCAGTCCATCCCGTTTGCGGCCCCGGGGCCGCTTACAGCCATTCCCTCGTTGCCGCGTCCCACGGGTGGTCAGGTCCCGCCCCGCGGATCACGGTGGGTATCGGCCGGATGTCCGGCCCCCATCTCTCGAGCGGGATGGCGGCGTATCGTTGCGCAGGGGTCTCCGGGGCGCGCGTGGCGGCGCACCACGGGCTCCACTCGCGCGCCCACTCCTCACCCACTATGCGTGCCTCCCACGCGGTCATGGAGCCGCGCCCGATGATCCACGCTGGGAGGGGGGCGTCTTGTAGGTGCTTCGAGAACCCCCCTGGCAGGTCCTGGTACGGGTGGGGGCCCTCTTGTGGCGGGCACTCGAGAGTGCCATTCACGACACGGAGGGAGGCTACGAAGTCCTGGTCAGGGCGCGGGGGACGCGGGGGGTGGTCGCTCTCCGCCGCGGTGAGCCATCAGTGCGCCCGGGCCGCCGCGCTTAGGGGCTCGCGGAGGAGTTGCTCCAGCCGGTGGTTGCGAAGCTCCCATGCGAAGTCCCCCAGCCGGAGCATATGGTGGAGGAAATCGTCCACAGAGGTCCCTCCGGGCGGGTCGTAGCAGGCTATGGCGCGGAGCTGCGCCTCCGCGTCCTAAGGCACCAGTCCGGAGCAGAAGACTTCCGTCCATGTGGCGCCTGCGGAGCGCCACGAGGCCACCCACAGGGCTTTGTCCCCCGATGGGAGGTGGCGGGCCGCCTCGTGTACCGCCTGGCGGTAGTGGGGCCAGAGGGGCCTTGAGTGGGCGCACCCCACGTGCATGTGCACCGGGGTCTCCTCCGGGCTGCGGCATAGGAGGCACGGTTGTGGGAGGACGGCGACGCCGGAGAGCCGCTCCTTACGGACGCGGAGCCTGCGCTGCACCGGCGTGTGGCCGTCTCTGGCCCGCAGCGCCAGGCGGTTGGTGGCCGTCGCGGTGAGGTCCCGGGTGTGGATATAGGCTGTGGCGTGGGCTGCGCCCAAAGGTGTGTGTCCTCGGTGCGTCAGCGCATGGTCCGTCTGCGCCCGCTGCGCAACCTCGCCGAGCGCCAGCATCGTGGGGGGCCGTAGATCGAGGTGGCCGTCATGGCTGGCGACAATGAGTTGGGCGTGGCCAGGGTCCGGGGGCGTGTTCTGCAGGACGGTGTCCTGGGACGCCGCCCAGTCCGCCTTGTGCAGTAGGGCGTCACTGTGGTGCGAGGTGGCTCGGACGTACCAGAACGGATGCCCGTCGTGTCGCCCTCGCGAGCACAGGCTGTCCCGGAGCCACCGTAAGGCCATCTGGTTGACCACCTCCGCCGCGCCCGCGGGGACCCCGGTGGTCCGCTCGCGATCTGCGTGTCGCAGGAGGTGGAGGATGACTTCGGCGTCCAGTGTGTGGACCCATGGTTGGTGGGCGCCGTATTGTAGGGGGAGGGAGGCGGCCAGCCCCTCCCCGTCAGGCACAGTGCCCGAGATGGCCACCGCCCACGTACGGGTGAGGTTTGCGGCGATAGCGACGCTGGTGGCGTGTTTGCAGTGTCCGCCCCCTGACGCGTCGGAAGAGGTGTGGCCCCAGGCCTCCGGGATCCAGTAGTACCCGGTGGGGCTGAGCCACCCCGCGTTGAGGTCGGCGGAGTGCCACCGGACGTCAGGGTGGCTGGGGGTCAGTTGGTGCACGCTCAGCGCCCTGGTGTTGCCGGGGCTGATCGCCGGGTGGTCGTGCAGCCGGATTTCTGCTCTGGCGATCGTGCTCGCCCAGGACCAAAGTGCCGTCACATGTTCCTTGAGCCACGCCGGGCCTCCGCGCTGGTGCACCACCAGGTGTCCCGTGTCCTCCAGCTGGTCCTCCAGCGCGTGCACTGCCATGTGTGGGTCGTGCGGCACCCCCGTAGCTACCGGCAGGGCAGTGCCACAGGGGAGTCCACGGGGCTTGGGCTGGCCTGCCCCCACCTGCACTATTACCCACTCGGCCTGGAGCTGCGCTTGCCCCGGCGCTCGGGTGCATTGGTCATCCGTGGTCACCAACCACAGCGGCGTTGGCGCGTGGGGCCGGGGGCGCAGGGGCTCGGGCCACGCCACATCCGCGTTAGGCTCCCGGTGCTCGCTTTCCGCGAGTACGTCGTGGATGATGTACATGAGGGCTGCCGGCGGGTGGTACGCCGCCCCCCGCGTGGGGGGGGATAGGCCGCCCCAGCGGCGGTAGCCCCCGATGTGGAGGTGCAGGCCGTCAGGGGTCACCCGTGGGCCGGTGTGGGCGTCCTGCTCAGCCCTCGTGGGGTGGACGAGTCTCAGGCGGGGGTCCCGTGTGCCGGTGGTGTGGAAGAGGTGGACCAAGGCGTCGCGCCACCCGGGGTGGTTGGTGGGCTCGTGCTCACGGCGGCAATGGTGGATGTGTTCATCGGCGCATTGGTTGAGGCATTCCCGCACCGCCGTTGGCCACGGGTCATCGTTGTCGGGGAAGGGGTGGCGTGGCCCGTGGTGCCGATGCCACGGCGTTGTGTGCGGCACCGTCAGGCGGCCCGTGTCGCGGTGTCGTAGCTTGACGGTGCGCAGCGTGACGATGTTGCCTGGTGGGGACTGTAGTTGGACGTGGGCCGCCCTGGGGCACGCGATGGGGTTGTACAGCCCCACTCCCAGGGCGGCCACGGCCCGGGGTATGCAGTGGACCCAGTCACCCCCCGCTAGAGTTGCAAACTCCGGGATGGGGTAGTGCACCTCGGGACATATTCAGTGCGCCCCGGCTATTTCCCAGGACATCTTGGTGACCTCGGCGCGCACGGAGGTTGAGCGGTGGTGGACGAGTGTACCCACGAGGGCCACCGCTGCCTGCTGGCACCGCGCTGGCACCCGTGTGAGCCCTAGGGTCGGGTCATCCTGCAGGCTGTCCCGCGAGGCGTCGAAGGCGTACCGCGCCCTGTCCTTCGCGACTTGGACCGTAATGTGGTCCAGGTGGCGCGCAGTGTCGGAGTCGACCGCGATGAAAGGGGCGACGTACTGTGTCAGCCCCTCAAGGATCGCCAGGAAGACGTCCTGCACCACTTTTGTTGGCGCGAGGGTGTTGAGGCACCAGTGGTGCACCGCCGCCAGGCGTAGGCGGTGCTTGCGCTACAGGGAGAACTCCCCGTCCGGCTGCAGCTGCAGTCCCAGGTAGGGGACGGAGTCTGCCGCTGGTACCCAGTGCCATGGGTTTTCCAGGTGGGGACAGAGGCGCAGTTGCAGGCCCGGGAGCCCCTCCGTGGTGGTCATGGCGCACTTGCGGGGGCTGAGCTTCATGCCCATCCACCCCAGGTACGCGGCCACCGCCTCCACGCCCTCGACGAAGTGCTGCAGCGTGTGGGCCACTACCAGCAGGTCATCGATGTAGGCCTGGACGAGGCCTTGCTCGGCCCCTCCCGGCGGGCGCTGGCGGTGCCCCTGCGCCCTGAGCAGGGGCTCCGGGAGGAGCGCGTACAGCAGGGGGCTCTCGGGGTTGCCTTGCTGGACGCCGCGCAGCATGTGCACGTGCGGTGACGATGCGCAGCCTGGCGCACGTGGCGAGGAAGAGCAGAAGGTCGATGACCTCCGGCGGCACGGAGAGGTGGCGCAGGATGAGGTGGAGGGCGCCGTGCGGGGCGTTGTTGAAGGCCTTGCGGGCGTCGAAGGAGAAAACGTAGTTGGGCCTTCCCTGCTGGAGCTGCCGCTGCGCCATGAACAGTGGGGGGCCTGTGTTGGAGCCAGGGAGGGCCCCTTGATGCCAGTCGCTGACCACTCCGTGCCGTGTGAGCACTTCTGTGATGCGCTGGGTGAGGGGACCCTCGAGCAGCTTCATGTCCAGCTGGCCCAGGGCTATGGGCCTGTAGTCGTCCAGTCTGGCGGAGCCCGGGACCTTGGGGCTGAGCCAGATGTGCGCGTCCCTCCAGTGCATTGGCGGCGGGGCGCCGCGAAGGATGGCCCGGTAGGAGTGGACCAGGAGCCACTGGACGGGTGCCGGGAGGGCCTTGATGAAACAGGCCTCCACGTGGTTGGGACCTGGGGCCTTGCCATCGGCCTTGTCCAGGGCGGACTGCAGGTCCTGCATGGAGTACTGCTGGACCTGTGTCCAGGCCCCGTCAGGTACCCGGGGGACATGGCGGCCTGGGAAGTCCACCGGGCGTTTGTCATACAGTTCCCGCCAGAAGGCGCGTACTGCGAACATCACGTCGTGGGCCTCCGTGAGGAGCGTTTGGGTGTTGGGGACCCGCACGTTCCAGAGGCCTGACGGGCCCGGGGCCTGTACCTCTATGGCTCCCTGCACGGCTTTTCATCGCTGGGCGATGTCGGGGGCGTGGTGGCGCCAGAAGTCCTTGATGGCGCGCTTGCGGTCTGCCGCCAGGAGTGCGCGGAGTTGGCAAATGTCCTCCTCGAGGGCGGCTGCTTGCCTCTCCAGCTCCTCCTGTAGCTGGCCCTGTGTGGTCGGGCGGAACCCGGGCGACACACCCTGCAGCTCCTCCGCGAGCTGGAACGCCGCCTAGGACCGGATGCCATGCCATGCCGCGTCCGCCTGGTACGCCGCCGGCGCGCACGCTGCCAGGGTGTCATAGCGGAAGACCGCCGCCTGGAGCCGCTTTCTGCTCTCCGGGGGGTCGCCCTCCGCCGAGTCCGTCCCCGCCGGGGACGGCTGCCCGCTTCCAACCACACGGGCTAGGGCGTCATGCGCCGCGTGGAGGTGTTCGAACACCTTGTCCACCGCGGCCGCGGGCATGGACCCGTAGGCGTGCTGCTCTGCGGGACCCAGCCAGGGCGCCAGGGAGGGTTCATCCTGCGCGGCGGTGACCTCCGCCAACAGGCAGTGTTGGACGGGCGCTGCCTCGGCGTTGTACGGGAAGAGGCGGCCCTCCGTGTGGCTGTAGGGTGTGGGCACCGCCGCGTGCCCCGCTGCGCTGAGGAGGCCCAGCAAGGCCGGGCGGACCAGGAGGTGGTTCGAGCCGATCGCCTGGGGTGTGCCATGCCGCAAGCCCAGACGCTTTCCCGCATGGACCACGGCAGGAGGGGCTCGTTGACCAGGAAGGTGTCCACCCTGTGCCGGGACGGGTGGAGCGTGGGGGTCATGTCCTCCTCGCCGCCTGCCGTTGCCCTCAGGAAACCGCAGGCCTCCCAGCCCGCGCGGAAGTACTCCGTGGCCGGGTTGGTGGTGGCATCCATGTAGATGTTGGGGTCGCCGGCGATGACCACCGGGTGTCTCCCACCGTGGCGGCGTGCTGTGGCATTCATTTGTATGCCGGCCCAGAACGCCGCCCGTCCCGCCCACGGAAAGCAGCCTGCTTGCGGCCCGTGGACGTTGATGAGGGTGAGGCATCCCCCGTCCGTGCGGATCTCCAGGGCCGCGGCCTTCCCGGGGACAATTTCCGTGAAACTGAGCGCCTCGTGCTCCGCCACATACTTGCTGCTGACCGCGGTAAGGAGGCCCCCCCCTCTCGAGGTGGAAGTGGCTCCCGTCTCCGCCGGCCAGCTGCTGAAGAAGGGGGTGTACCCCTTGTCCCGAAGCGCCGCGGCCACGTGCATCTCCTGCGCCCGGGTGGCGATCCCTGTTTCCTGGCGCATGATAGCAAAGCCCCCCTCCTAAGGTAGCATGCCAGTGATGAGGAGCTCCTTGTCGGTACAGGCCGCCAGCCCCCGGCGCTGCCGGAGCGTGTCCCGGAGGGACCGGTCTGGCAGTACGAGGCCGTTGCGCAGGTTCCACGAGAGGAGCCATAGGGCGTCGTCCGCCGTGTCCTCCTGGAGACAGCTATCCCGCATCGGCATCGCCGCTGGGTCCGCCGGTGCAGCCAGGGCATCCGAGTGCGCCGGAGCCATGGGGTGCGAGCCCGCTCCCAGCGGGGCCCACAGGGGGGCCAGGGGGGCCAGCCCCGCGGGGATGGACCCTCGTTGGGCTGCACCGCCGGTCCCCGGGGCCGCTCCCGGTGCCTCCGCATCGCCGTCTGCGTGGTCAGCCGCCTGGGGCGGGAGGCGCCGGGCGTAAGAGGCGTGCCATGGGGACCTCCGTGCTCTCCTTTGCAGGATGTTGGAGGCCGCCTCCTTGTCGTCCACCGGGGCTGCAGCGTGCACCGCGTGCCACGCCAGGTGTTCCAGCCCTGCCCCGCCTGTGTAGTACTTGTCTGCACACAAGGGGCATTTCATTGGTTCCGTGGCCCCTCGCGCCGGGGGGAGCGGCACCGACTTCCGGATGGCGCCCTCCGTCGCTGGTTTGAAGGGCAGGTTGGCCAGTGGAACCGTGTGTGGCGCCAGCACGCGGCCCGGGGCGGCCACATCGAGGGCTCGTGTCGCGGGCGCGGGCCCGAGACTCCGGATGGCATCGCGCTGCGCGTCTGCTTGCAGCCACGTTTGCCAGTGCGTGGAGCCGATTTGGCGGTCGGGTTTGCCCCTCCATCGCAGGTCGTGGAAGGCTTGTAGCCAGTGGTACACTGTGGTCGGGACCACCAGCTGGAGCTCTAGGTCGGCGGGGTGCGCAGCTGCCGGCCATACCCCCGGCCTTGCCGCCCGGGCGTTGTCCTTCAGCCTGACCTGGAGCAGGAGGGCGTGGTGTTCGCCCTCCCGTAGTGCCTTGACGATCATGCGGGTACAGTCTGCCAAACAGACCACGGCTTCGGGCCCCGGCAGGCGCTCGGGGTTGCAGACGATGATGTGCGCGTCCGCCGGGCTGAACATGCAGACCACCCATCGTTGGTTCTGCTGTCCCCGTTGGGCCAGCGCCAGGGTAGCCGCCAGGCGGGCGTGCGTGATTGGCCCCGCGTGGAGGTCCGGGACGTCCGTGGCCCTGGTGGCGTCTCCCTGCCACGCGCCCCGTAGATGATCCTCCTGGTCGGGGCTCCACACCAGTGCGGGGGGGTTGACGCGTCCCGGTTGCTGCCTCTTGTTGGGGGCACTGACGGTGTGTAGCAAGACTCCCAGCGACCAGGGGTCCGCAGACATATAGTAGGCGTGGGTGGGCCCCTGCTGCCAGTCGACGTGGGGCAGGGGCGGGAATGTTCCTTGCCTGGCGGTGCTGTGCCAGAGAGTCCAGCGGCCCCCGGCCAGGATGTGCAACCGGTACCCTCCCGCGTGGCCGTGCAGGATGGCCTGGTAGCCTGCCGTCTGCAGCACCAGTGCCTCCCCCTGCTGAGGCCCGGTAGGGGGTGTGCCGTCGCCCGCATCCCAGACGCGGGTGCGCCGCGGAGTGTGGCGTGCCACGGTTGGGGTGCATCGCGCTGCGGCCCTTGTATGCTTCCCGCAATCTGCGCCGGGCTGTGGTGGTGGACGAAACCCTCCCCGCCGTCTGCCAGCAGCGCCGCCGCGACGACGTATAGCTGCTCCGCCGTGAGGGGTGCCGTCGGCGCGTGCGTTGCGGCCGGCTGGCGCGGCTGCGTGTCGCGGCAGGGGACGTGGGGCAGCAGTCGCGCCAGACACGCCGCCACGGGACCCATGGTGACGGCCGCGACCGCGGACGCCAGCGCCGTGCGGTCCGCTGGTCTGTACTGCCTGAGCCCCGTGGTATCTCGGGCGAGGTGCCTGCAGGCCGCTGTCCAGGCCACCGATCCGCAGTTCGTGACATCCAGTTCAGCACCAGCCGCGCTGTCGCTTTCCCTTTGTTGTACCGTGGTGGCGGTGTCGAGCGGGGGGCCCTGCTGCAGCGCTTCTGGGCCCTGCCCCGGCGAGAGGGCGGGCGGGACTGGCTGCGGGAAGCTCTGCGCGCCTCGGCGCTCCGGGTGCGTGTGGTACGGGTTTTGCCGGCGGTGCTCCGGGGCCACCCGTGGTGGGAAGAGGAGTTGGTGTAGGTACCAGTGGCCTTGCGCGGCGGACGGGTTGCGGAGCGTTAGCCACTGTTCCAGCACGCCTCCCGGGTGCGCGGCCTCGACGCGGCGCTGCAAACCCAGGCGGCCCAGGACGTTGGACGTGCCCGTGGGTGGGATGTGGGTCTACGGGTAAAGCACCCGCAGCGGCTCCAGCGCCAGGTCTAGCACCTCGTCGTTGAGCTGCTCCGTGAGAGCCGACGCCCTTTGCAGGGCGTGGCGGACCCCAGGTGTGGGGACCGTGAGCTCTTCGAGCACCGGCCCCGGCGGGTACCATGCACCCGGGTTGGTTAGCCACTCCCTGGTGTGGCTCAGTATGGCCCTCCATACGTCCCTCGTAAAGGCGTGTTGGGGGGTCAAAGAGGGGACCATCCGTAGGAGGCGGTGGCACGCCGGCGGCGATCGCATGGACTGTGGGGCGGCCGCGGTGATCCACCTGGCACGCCGTGCCAGGCACGATCGCCCCCAATTCCACGGTCCCCATGCCCTCGGCGTGGAGTAGCGCCTGGCCCTGGACCAGAGGGAAATAGGGGCTCGAGCGCCCGCCTCCTTCCCTCCACCGTACCCAGGCCGCCCCCGCCTGCAGGCTGCGGAGCAGGGCCACGCCGGGGAGGAGCGGCTGCCGGAAAGCCCCCTTGACGGCTTGAGTGGCGTGGGCCAGAGTGCCCGTGGGCAAATGCCACAACGGGAGGACCCAGGGGCCCGGCAGCGGTTGCGCCTCCCCTGCGTCCCATCGCCACTCGGAGTCTGGCGGGGCGGCCGGGACGGTGCCCGTCTGCAGGAAGTGGCGTGCCCTCTTGTCGGGGTGCCGTTGGAGGGTTGCCGCGAGGCTGAGCCCCTCTGCCGCGAGTGCCACTGGGGGGCCGCCCCGGTGCCTGTGCCAGGGGTAATCCTGGTCGGCCGGCGAGGTGTGGAGGTCCCGGGCGATTTCCTCCGCGGTCCCTGTGGGGGCGTCCCCTGGTGCCAGATGCCACATGACGGCGAGCACCGCCCACGTGGAGAAGGGCCACGCCCGTGGGGGGGTGTACACCTGGATGGTCCACTGTGGGCGCGCCTGCCGCACACTGCATGCGTGGAGCACCCCTAGGACCATGTCCGCCGCCAGGACCAGCACCATTCCCGAGGGCTGCACAATGATCCCCTCTGCGGGTCCGCCGTGGCGGCCCCGGGTGTGCAGGGCCACTGCCGCCTGTCCCGCGTGGGTGACTCGGTCGACGGCCTCCTGGATGTTCACGCTGCCCCTTGCCGTCTCATCCAGGATCCAGCCCTGCGCCACCCCGTAGCGTAGGGCGGCGCATGCGGCCGCGGGTCCCACCTCAGTCAGCGCTCCGTCATCGGGGCCGGGCTGAGGGTGCTGTTTGGGGCACCAGCCTTTGCTGGTGCAGTGGCCCCGTTTCCACGCGGGGTAGAGGGTGGGCACGCTGCCCGCCGGCGGCGCAGGTTCCGCGGGCGCGCTTCCCGTGCAGGGCTCTGGTATTGCCTCCAGGTTGGAGTCCGTGCCCGCCTCCCCTTGTGGGGGATCTCCTTCGCGGTCTCTGAGTCCCAGCGCCCTGATGACCTCGTGTGCTGCGTCGAGCGTCGGAGATCGGGAGCGTGTTTTGCGTGGGGCCGCGGGTTCCGCCATTGTTGTGTCTCTGTGCCTAAGAGCAGGGGGTGGGGTGCGGATGTCCCGTGGCTGGTGCGTTGGTGCGTTGGTGCGTTGCTCGTTGTGGGGGTGGCGGAAGGGCGTCCCCAGGGGGGGTGCCCTCCGCCATTGCGAGAGGCGTCTGGTGTCAGGCGCTGTCCCTCCCCCGGCCGCCCATCCTCTGGAGGGGGTAGCCGGGGTTCCGCGACCCGTGTGTCCCGGGTGCGGTCGGTGCAGGCGTGGGGACCCAGCACCGGCCCCACAGCGTGCGTCCTTGCGGGCCGGCGTTGCTCGCTGTGGGGTTGGCGGAAGGGCGTCCCCGGGGGGGGTGCCTTCCACCATTGTGAGGGGCATCTGAGGTCAGGCGCTGTCCCTCCCCCGACTGCCCGCCCATTGGGCGGGCTGTTGGGGTCCACTACCCACGTGCTGTGGGCGCGGGTGTGTGGGTGCCGGGGCCCAACACTGTCCCCCTGGCCTGCATGCCCTGCGCGGGCTGCGTGCCGCGGGGGTGGTGGGGGGCCGTCCCCGAGGGGGGTGGCCTGCCAACGTTGTGAGGGGCGCCTGGTGTCAGGCGCTGTCCCTCCCCCGGCCGCCCGTCCTCTGGAGCGGGCAGCCCGGGTTCCGCGACCCGTGTGTCCCGGGTGCGGTCGGTGCGGGCGTGGGGACCCAGCACCGGCCCCACAGCGTGTGCCCTTGCGGGCCGGCGTTGCTCGCTGTGGGGGTGGCGGAAGGGCGTCCCCGGGGGGGGTGCCTTCAACCATTGTGAGGGGCGTCTGAGGTCAGGCGCTGTCCCTCCCCCGACTGCCCGCCCACTGGGCGGGCTGTTGGGGTCCGCCACCCACGTGCTGTGAGCGCGGGTGTGTGGGTGTGAGGCCCAACATTGTCCCCTTGGCCTGCATGCTCTGTGGGGGCTGCGTGCCGCGGGGGTGGTGGGGGGCCGTCCCCGGGGGGGTGGCCTGCCACCGCTGTGAGGGGCGTCTGGTGTCAGGCGCTGTCCCTCTCCCGGCCGCCCGTCCTCTGGAGCGGGCAGCCAGGGTTCAGCGACCCGTGTGTCCCGGGTGCGGTCGCTGCTGGCGTGGGGACCCAGCACCGGCCCCACAGTGTGCGCCCTTGCGGGCCGGCGTTGCTCGCTGTGGGGGTGGCGGAAGGGCGTCCCCGGGGGGGGTGCTTTCCACCATTGTGTGAGGGGCGTCTGAGGTCAGGCGCTGTCCCTCCCCCGACTGCCCGCCCACTGGGCGGGCTGTTGGGGTCCGCCACCCACGTGCTGTGGGCGCGGGTGTGTGGGTGTGGGGGCCCAACACTGTCCCCTAGGCCTGCATGCCCTGTGGGGGCTGCGTGCCGCGGAGGTTGGGGGGGGGCGT
Organism: Eutreptiella sp. 'Long Island Sound 2002'; assembly: GCA_964036045.1. Lineage (NCBI taxonomy): Eukaryota > Euglenozoa > Euglenophyceae > Eutreptiales > Eutreptiaceae > Eutreptiella > Eutreptiella sp. 'Long Island Sound 2002'. The sequence continues at coordinate 119,669,320 of OZ038381.1, read as the reverse complement.
CCCCGGGGGGGGTGGCCTGCCACCGTTGTGAGGGGCGCCTGGTGTCAGGCGCTGTCCCTCCCCCGGCCGCCCGTCCTCTGGAGCGGGCAGCCAGGGTTCCGCTACCCGTGTCTCCTGGGTGCGGTCCTCGCGGGCGTGGGGACCCAGTACCGGCCCCACAGCGTGCGCCCTTGCGAGCTGGCGTTGCTCGCTGTGGGGGTGGCGGGTGGGCGTCCCCGGGGGGGGTGCTTTCCACCATTGTGTGAGGGGCGTCTGAGGTCAGGCGCTGTCCCTCCCCCGACTGCCCGCCCACTGGGCGGGCTGTTGGGGTCCGCCACCCACGTGCTGTGGGCGCGGGTGTGTGGGTGTGGGGGCCCAACACTGTCCCCTAGGCCTGCATGCCCTGTGGGGGCTGCGTGCCGCGGAGGTGGGGGGGGGCCGTCCCCGGGGGGGGTGGCCTGCCACCGTTGTGAGGGGCGCCTGGTGTCAGGCGCTGTCCCTCCCCCGGCCGCCCGTCCTCTGGAGCGGGCAGCCAGGGTTCCGCTACCCGTGTCTCCTGGGTGCGGTCCTCGCGGGCGTGGGGACCCAGTACCGGCCCCACAGCGTGCGCCCTTGCGGGCCGGCGTTGCTCGCTGTGGGGGTGGCGGAAGGGCGTCCCCGGGGGGGATGCCTTCCACCATTGTGGGGGGCGTCTGAGGTCAAGCGCTGTCCCTCCCCCGACTGCCCGCCCACTGGGCGGGCTGTTGGAGCCCGCCACCTACGTGCTGTGGGCGCGGGTGTGTGGGTGTGGGGGCCCAACACTGTCCCCTTGGCCTGCATGCCCTGTGGGGGCTGCGTGCCGCGGGGGTGGTGGGGGGGCGTCCCCGGGGGGCATGGCCTGCCACCGTTGTGAGGGGCGCCTGGTGTCAGGCGCTGTCCCTCCCCCGGCCGCCCGTCCTCTGGAGCGGGCAGCCAGGGTTCCGAGACACGTGTGTCCCGGGTGCGGTCGCTGCGGGCGTGGGGACCCAGCACCGGCCCCACAGCGTGCGCCCTTGCGGGCCGGCGTTGCTTGCTGTGGGGTTGGCGGAAGGGCGTCCCCGGGGGGGACGCCTTCCACCATTGTGCGGGGCGTCTGAGGTCAGGCGCTGTCCCTCCCCCGACTGCCCGCCCACTGGGCGGGCTGTTGGAGTCCGCAACCAACGTGCTATTGGCGCGGGTGTGTGGGTGTGGGGGCCCAACACTGTCCCCTTGGCCTGCATGCCCTGTGGGGGCTGCGTGCCGCGGGGGTGGTGGGGGGCCGTCCCCGGGGTTGGGTGGCCTGCCACCGTTGTGAGGGGCGCCTGGTGTCAGGCGCTGTCCCTCCCCCGGCCACCCGTCGTCTGGAGCGGGCAGCCAGGGTTCCGCGACCCGTGTGTCCCGGGTGCGGTCGGTGCGGGCGTGGAAACCCAGCACTGGTCCCACAGCGTGCGCCCTTGCGGGCCGGCGTTGCTCGCTGTGGGGGTGGCGGAAGGACATCCCCGGGGGGGGGGGCTTCCACTATTGTGAGGGGCGTCTGAGGTCAAGCGCTGTCCCTCCCCCGACTGCCCGCCCACTGGGCGGGCTGTTGGAGTCCGCAACCAACGTGCTATTGGCGCGGGTGTGTGGGTGTGGGGGCCCAACACTGTCCCCTTGGCCTGCATGCCCTGTGGGGGCTGCGTGCCGCGGGGGTGGTGGGGGGCCGTCCCCGGGGTTGGGTGGCCTGCCACCGTTGTGAGGGGCGCCTGGTGTCAGGCGCTGTCCCTCCCCCGGCCACCCGTCCTCTGGAGCGGGCAGCCAGGGTTCCGCGACCCGTGTGTCCCGGGTGCGGTCGGTGCGGGCGTGGAAACCCAGCACTGGTCCCACAGCGTGCGCCCTTGCGGGCCGGCGTTGCTCGCTGTGGGGGTGGCGGAAGGACATCCCCGGGGGGGGGGGCTTCCACTATTGTGAGGGGCGTCTGAGGTCAAGCGCTGTCCCTCCCCCGACTGCCCGCCCACTGGGCGGGCTGTTGGGGTCCGCCACCCACGTGCTGTGGGCGCGGGGGTGTGTGGGTATGGGGGCCCAACACTGTCCCCTTGGCCTGCATGCCCTGTGGAGGCTGCGTGCCGCGGGGGTGGTGGGGGGCCGTCCCCGGGGGGGGGGTGGCCTGCCACTGTTGTGAGGGGCGTCTGGTATCAGGCGCTGTCCCTCTCCCGGTCGCCCGTCCTCTGGAGCGGGCAGCCAGGGTTCCGCGACCCGTGTGTCCCGGGTGCGGTCGGTGGGGGCGTGGTGACCCAGCACCGGCCCCACAGCGTGCGCCCTTGCGGGCTGGCGTTGCTCGCTGTGGGGGTGGCGGAAGGGCGTCCCCGGGCGGGGTGCCTTCCACCGTTGTGACGGGCGTCTGAGGTCAGTCGCTGTCCCTCTCCCGACTGCCCGCCCACTGGGCGGGCTGTTGGGGTCCGCCATGCACGTGCTGTGGGCGCGGGTGTGTGGGTATGGGGGCCCAACACTGTCCCCTTGGCGTGCATGCCCTGTGGGGGCTGCGTGCCGCGAGGCTGGTGGGGGGCTGTCCCCGGGGGGGTCGGCCTGCCACCGTTGTGAGGGGCGTCTGGTGTCAGGCGCTGTCCCTCCCCCGGCCGCCCGTCCTCTGGAGCGGGCAGCCAGAGTTCCGCGACCCGTGTGTTCCGGGTGCCGTCGGTGCGGGCGTGGAGATCCAGCACCGGCCCCACAGCGTGCGCCCTTGCGGGCCGGCGTTGCTCGCTGTGGGGGTGGCGGAAGGGCGTCCCCGGGGGGGGTGCCTTCCACCATTGTGAGGGGCGTCTGAGGTCATGCGCTGGGCCTCTCCCGACTGCCCGCCCACTGGGCGGGCTGTTGGGGTCCGCCACCCACGTGCTGGGGGGGCGGGTGTGTGGGTCTGGGGGCCCAACCCTGTTCCCTGGGCCTGCATGCCCTGTGGGGGCTGCGTGCCGCAGGGGTGGTGGGGGGCCGTCCCTGGGGGGGGGGGTGGCCTGCCACGGTTGTGAGGGGTGTCTGGTGTCAGGCGCTGTCCCTCCCCCGGCCGCCCGTCCTCTGGAGCTGGCAGCCAGGGTTCCGCGACCCGTGTGTCCCGGGTGCTGTCGGTGCGGGCGTGGGGACCCAGCACCGGCCCCACAGCGTGCGCCTTTGCGGGCCGGCGTTGCTCGCTGTGGGCTTGGCGGAAGGGCGTATGCGGGGGGGGTGCCTTCCACCATTGTGAGGGGCGTCTGAGGTCAGTCGCTGTCCCCCCCCAGACTGCCCGCCCACTGTGCGGCCTGTTGGGGTCCGCCACCCACGTGCTGTGGGTGCGGGTGTGTGGGTGTGGGGGCCCAACACTGTCCCCTTGGCCTGCATGCCCTGTGGGGGCTGCGTGCCGCGGGGGTGGTGGGGGGCCGTCTCCGGGGGGGGTGGCCTGCCACCGTTGTGAGGGGCGTCTGGTGTCAGGCGCTGTCCCTCCCCCGGCCGCCCCTCCTCTGGAGCGGGCATCCAGGGTTCCGCGACCCGTGTGTCCCGGGTGCAGTCGGTGCGGGCCTGGGGACCCTGCACCGGCCCCACAGCAGGCGCCCTTGCGGGCCAGCGTTGCGCGTGGTGCGGGTGGCGGTAGGGCGTCCCCGGGGGGGTTGCCATCCGCCATTGTGAGGGGCGTCTGGTGTCAGGCGCTCCCCCTCTTGCGGCTGCCCGCTCTCTGGGTGGGCTGCCGGGGCTCGCTGACCACGTGCTGTGGGAGCGGTTGTGGGTGTGTGCGGTGTGTGTTGTGTCTGTCCGGTGCGTGTCGTGGTGTGCGGTGCCGCTTTTCTCTTGTCCCTCTGGTGCTCCTCTCTCCGGTGCTTCGGTGCAGTGTTCTGCTCGGCGTATGCCTGCCGTGCCCCCTTCCCTGCGCGCGTCCCTTGCTCGGCTGCTGGCTACCCCCTGTAACTTTCGTGGCTTCGTTGCTCTTTACCCTTTCCTCTACCCTTCTCCCTGGCATGCACTTTTTCCCTGCCTCCTCTCTGGTGCGTGTCTCGGTCTTTTTCCTTGCCGGTTCGTCGTTTCCTCTCGTTGCGCCTTCTCCTTTGGACCTGTGAAGGGAAAGGATGCAAACGGGCGTGCTGCGGCGGGGGTTTTGTTCTGCCATGGCACCTTGTCATTGCCATCCTCGGTTGGTCTCTTACTCTTGCGGTGGTGTGGTATGTTACCTACTTATGCCTCGTACGTGTTCTCCCCTCTCCTATTTCTTACCGTGTTGTGCTTGTTACGGCGTATTTTAGCGTGCGTTGTTTGGCGTAGGTTTATATCCTACTCTCACTGGACACGGTTCCACACACCTCTTTGGCCACCTTTGTTCGTTGTCTGTCCTGCGCGGCGTGACATGCAACATACTTGCGAGGGAGACAAACTTTGAACAATCCTGCTTTTTCCTCCTAATCTTAGAGTCCTAATCCTCTTAATCTTAGAGTGAAGCAAGGTGTGGGAAGAAGCGAAGCACAAGCGAGACACGACAGTATGCATAAGTGTGTATGTTCTAATCAGTGCAACACAAAGGGTGGTTGTGCTGTAAGAGAGAGTTGTCGAGGTTGCCCCGCATTGCACCGCAGCCCCCTGTGACAACCACTCCCTGGCCGAATGCCATCTGTTTTTTCTGGTCTCGGTTGGGGGCGCGGGCCGGGCGCTCGTTGTTTCTCTCGTGTGAGCGGCGTGGCACGACATGGTAACATAGTTGCTCCTTGCTCCTTGCTCCTTTCCCTCCTTATTCTTTCCTGTGATGCGTGTCTTGTCGCCGTTATGCTCCTTGCGTGGGTGTAACATACTTATCTCACCCACATCCTTGCGTGTTCCGTGTGTCGCGGCGGCGTTGCGCTCCCTATGCAAACGGGCGTGCGGCGGCGGGGGTTTTGTCGTGTCATGGCGTCTTGCCATTGCCATCCTCGGTTGGTCTCTTACTCTTGCGGTGCCGTGGTATGTTACCTACGTATGCCTCGTACGTGTGCTCCCCTCTCCTTTTTCTTACTGTGTTGTGCTTGCTACGGCGTATTTTAGCGTGCGTTGTTTGGCGTAGGTTTATATCCTACTTGCACTCGACACGGCTCCACACACCTCCTTGGCCACCTTTGTTCGTTGTCCTTCCCGCGTGCGCGGCGTGACATGCAACATACTTGCGTGGCTCCCTCTTTACCCACCCCTTTTCATGTTTGGCGTGTTCCAGCCCCGTCGTACCCCCTATGCGAGTGGGCGTGTTGGGGCAGGGCTTTCGCACGCATGTGTGCACACTTGCGGTATGCCTACACCATGGCGCGGTTTATACCGTACACTTGCCTCCTTGCCATCGTTTTGTGTATTGTGTTTGGTACGGCGTTATGTATGGCAATATGCGCTATGGCGATATGCATGGCGTGGCATATAACATACTTGTTTTTCGGCGGCTGGTGGCGTTGTTGTTGCTTGTGTGTGTTATTCTTGCACCCGGCACCTCTTTGGTCACCCTTGTTCGTTGTCTTTCCCGCGTGCGCGGCATGACATGCAACATACTTGTGCGGCTTCCGTTTTACCCACATCTTTTCGTGTTTCGCTTGTTACGGCGCCGTCGTACTCCCTATGCAAATGGGCTTGCAATGCATGGTCTCATACTTGCCGTACATCTCCACCGTGGCGCGGTCTGTTACATACTTGTTCTCTCCTTGTCTACATCTTACCGTGTTGTGCTTGTTATGTCGTTTTTTAGCGTTGCGCGGCATATAACATACTTGTTTTTCTGCGGCCGGTGGCGTTGTTGTTGTTTGTGTGTGTTTTGTTTTGGGGCACGCACAAGTCCCTAGCGCCTAGGGCACGCACTTTGCTAGGTGGTTTGGGGCAAGGAACGCTCAGCTTCTTCGCTGTCGCGACTCTATTGTTCTTTTTTTTTGTGGGTGTCCTAAATTTTGCGACCTCGCCAAACAGCGGCTTACAGTTTTTGCGGGGGTTTCTGAGGTCGGAAAAGATGATTTTTTGCTTTATTTCATCTGGCTGTGCGTCTTTTTCTTGGTTTTTTTTTCTTCTGCTGCGGGGCGCGTGCGTGTCCCTGGGTATTGAAGGGGTTTGGCCTCGGAGACGATTTGGGGACGTCGCTGGCGAGAGCAGTGGTTACGGCGTCGAGTGCCTGGGCCTGAAAGCGGCCAATATACTTCCTCGCGGACCGTGAGCCTCCGAGGGTATGGCACAAGTGGCGGTACAGGGAAACAGGCACGGCCATCCGGCCAACGATGCGGAGGTCTCTGCGAAGTGCTGTAGCGCGCCACGCGGTGAGCAGGGAGGGCTGGGGCCAGTAAGACAGCCACGCCCGGACCAGGGGACCGGTGGGGGTGCAGTGGGCGAGGACACCGTGTATGCTGAGGTTGTGGTGTTGGTGACAGTGTGGGCACGGGTGGGGGAACGTGTCATTCTTCCAAAGACTAGCATAGTGGGCATAATTGCTTCTCGACTGCAGCCCAAAAAGCCACTTGTGCCATGCCAGTCGTCGAAATTTCAGTGGATTCCACGAGGAGGGATGAAAATGTTCATGGGAGTGTTGGGCGACAGGGTCATGGGTTGATACTTTATGGGGGGGTAACATAAGCTCCCCTCGGTACACAATGTCCCAGGGGGATTGTGGGGAGTCCGCCGGGGGTTGGGGTAGGGTGGAGCCATATTTTGCATATTCATCGGAGCGTTCCTGGTGCACATGGCCAGTGTGTCCCTCAATCCATTCAACAGACTTGTTCTTGGAGAGGAGAGACTGTCTGGCTTGCAAAACCCACCTGGGGTGCCGTACAGGGCGCCTGGAGCTAGTCGTGGAGGCGATGGCTCGCTTGCAATCCACTCGTAAGCGTGCGTGGGGGGAGGAGAAGTACGAGCCGAGGAGAATGCCTATCACCTCTGCTTTGTATGAGTTGGGGTTACCGGGTATGCGGCACAGGACGATGCGGCCGTTCGGTAAGACGGCAGAGGCGCCGGAGGCTGGGGGGGACCCCAAGCAACTGCCGTTGGTGTAGGTGCAGTCGGGTGCTGGGCCGGCATTCGGTATTAGATATGCTGCGATGCCTGCCACGGATGCTATTTCAACAGCTTCGCGCAGAGCGCTCTTGGATCTCCATGACACTGTCAGGGGAAGCATGCTGGATGAGGGGGGGGGGTCCTAGTGTGCGGGGGGAGAAGCTCGTATCGGTGGCCACTCGGTGGCCACTGTGCTAGGAGTCTAGTCCACGGGTGGGGTACAGTACGGCTAGACTACCAAGGCGAAGCCCAGGGGTGTGATGCGTGTACAGCGTTTTCTTGGCAACCAGCGGGGGTAACCGAGACACTGCAAAAACAAAGCGCTCTAGCGCATTAGACAGTTCCCGCAGTTGCGTACTGAGGTGCGGCTAACCCCGATTTGCTCAGATTTTAGCAGATCTGCCCCAGATTGACTACATTTTGGTCATTTTCTCTGCTTCGGCAGAATCGCCGCCTCGCAGCTCAGTCTCAGGATCAGACCTATATATTTCTGATATGCCGGATCTGATTCCGCGGTCCATCCATCGTAAATCCGCCGCGTTCCGATCATTTACCTGGAATCGCCATTTGCCGCTGACGCGCGCTCGCGGGCCAGATCGGCCAAATATTTTTCACAATCGGATTTATATAAATCTTTTCAGATAGATTTGGACACTCAGATGTACTTAGGATAATCCGCATCAATTTTCTTCATAGACTGGGATTTTCTGCCGGATAACAATCAGCATGGATCCTGCTTCAGTCGTTGCTGCTCTCGCCTCCGTTGGTGTCCGTGTACCCGCTCCCCAGTACGGCCCCGTAGACCCTGCCGCTTCTGGAGAAGTAACGATTACACTGCCTTGGTGCTGCGCGAACGAGGCCTTGAGAGGAATGCCTTGCGCAAGTCCAAGCTGCCCAAGAAGGGCGCAAATCAGCAGCTGTGGGGACCCAAATTACCCTAATCCCAGTCGAAATTGGCCATCGAGCAGCTGGAATCCGCCGGCCTACGACGATGGCAACGCTCCGGTTGACCTTACGGAGCTGGCAGGTACCAACATTCCTTACCAATGTCCGACATTTGAGACCACGGACGCCGATCTTGACGACATTGAGATGGCTGGTCCAGGTGAGGTACCTAGCTATAATCGACCAGCCTCTTGGGCACAATGGGACGACCATTTGTCTCCAGAAGTGACCCGTAACCTTGAGGCCCTTGGAGCCCTTTGTTGGTTCGCCTCGTCAAAGCTGATCGAACAAGAAAGAATCGCCTCTGATTTTTTATCGGAATATTTTTTCCTCCTTCAGGACGAAATTAATACCAGGATTTGGTGGCATTCTCAAGAAGATGACTCTTTTGCCATTTTTTTGCAGATCTGGGAGGCAAGCCCCTTCCCGAGGGAGAAGACCAAGGCACCTGTTGCCGGGCCCTCCGCCCCTCATCCCCCTGTTTCCATCCGCGACGATCTAGCCGCCGCGGTTGAGGAAGGAACTTTAGAGGCGGCCAGGCAGGCAAGCCTGGAAATTAGGGCTGAAGGAGCTCCCCAAGTGGACTCCTGGCTGCGGACCACCAAGATCAGCGGTCCGACAGCCTGCTCAGGCCCTTCAGGACACGGTATGTACTGTCCTGCCGACTGCTCCTGCAGATTCCAGCGAGATTCTGAGCTCCAATTGCTCAAAGATCAAATGCAACTCATCATTCAAACGCTGGGAATAAAAGATCTTTTCAAGACGCACATGCGGTCTGAGGGCGCCTCATCGGTGGAACAAGCAACAGAGCCGTCGGAGGAGGCGACAGAAATTTTTTCAATTGCTCCTTCGGTGGACTCCAGGACCACTGATGCAAGGATCAGCAGGACCAAGCTAAAGGAAAGGGTTAAAATCTCTCGATCTGAGAGTAGGACGGCGAAGGCTAGGACTGAGGCTCAGAATGCCAAGCGAACTGCCTCCCGTACTGCCCCTCCTGCTGCTGATTCCAACGCCTTAGCCCAGCTGTTGCTCGCCCAGACCCTCGCCGGAGCTGGTGTGGCTAATGATGCCGCCAAGGTGTCTGCCATTACGGCCGGTGTTGGGCTGGATTCGCTTCTCAATCCTACTTCCTTGCGACTTCGCCAGGTTGCCAAGCAACCGAAGTATAATGGGAACCCCCGACGTTGACCTCAGTTCCAACGGGAATTTAAACTGTGGGTTAAGACTCAAAAACTCCAAGATGATCAGTTCCTGATGGCCCTCTTGGACTGCCTTGAGGGAGCGCCGGCCAACACTTGGCTCAGGACTTGGAGTGATCGCGAGGATACAAGTTCCCCCCTTACCTTTGATGAGGTGTGGGAACAGTTGGAGGTACGTGGATCCAGGCTGCCAGAGGACCATTACCACCAAATGTTGAAGAATTTTCCTCCATTCTTGCGATTAATTTTGCACGAATTGCAAGATAAAAAACAGCGCTTCTGGAATCTAGTGGAAGAATCTGAACATTCAGGCGAAAAATTTTCCAGTGCCGAGCTGAAAAATCTGATTTTTGACAAGATCCCCTCAGAAACTGCCGCCACCCTTCGGAACAAACAGTCCGAAGAAAAGGTAAAGACCTGGTGGGCAGAGGTCGAAGGCTTCGATGCCTCGGCCAACAGGTTTACCGTCAGGGAGGCACTTCAAAAGTGCTCCCCCACGTCGTTTTCCAAGGTGAAATTCACTGAAAACACGTGGAAAATCAAGTTTAATGAACACGAGGATCCGGACTTGTTTGTCCAAGTCCTCAACAGGGGAGTAAGCTTCCATGGCCATCGCCTGAAGGCCAAAAACTTGGTGTTTTCGTTCACCCCGAAGGAACTGTGGGAGGAGGTTGAGCGGCTCGCCGACGCCGCCAACCAGAATTTCCATGAGGGTCTTGGGGGAAACAAGAATACCCAGCAAAACACCCAAAATGGGGCCCAAAAGGGCAACAAAAAGGTGAATGACACCCGTAATGTTCAGGATCACTGTAGCATCTGCCTTCTTTTAGGTTCTACGAACCGAGCTAAGACGCATTCTACTGGTAATCATCGATGGTCTCCTTACGATCACAAGGTGATTGGTGAAAATATCAGTAATCCGCAGAATTCAGACAGGAATGACAGACAGGTGCATGGTGGGAAGGCTGGAAAAGGGAATCCGACCCCCTCCGGTGGAAACAAAAATACTGGAGGCCCTGGCGGGTCCCAAGGCACAGGAAATCGGACTCCATCCGGCTCCGGTGGGCAGCCGAACGGCCAGAAAAATCCCAATAGCAACGCCGGAGGCGGAAATCGAAATCCAGGCCAAACCCCTCAATCCGGTACAAACAAGGGAAATGCTCCAGGATTCCAGGGTAAGGGTAAGGGAAATCCTTCGGGAACCCCTTTCTCTGGTAAGGGCAGAGGGCGTGGCGACAGTGGAGGTCCATCATCCGGCGGCCGTGGCCGCGGACGTGGAAAGGGCAATCATCGTGTGGATCAGGTCTCAGGTGCAGATCAGGTGTCCGATGCGGATCGAGATTATGTCGAAAATGCCCTGAATCCAGCAGATGATCCGCTCCAAGATGAGTGGGTTGATGAATCCGGCTGTGTCCATAACGTTAACGCAGCCACTGGAGGTCAGAACGCCTAGGGGAGCCACGAAAATCGCCCCTCCCTAGGCGATTTCAGGCATGATCCCCAGATTCCTTCTCGACCACTACTTGATGTAGGGTCGCTTGTTTCCTCTCCCCTGGATCCGGCAGCGGATCCTTCTGTTGTAGTGGACGAGGTTGGTGTACAGTCCAAGCACAGGGCCCGTCAGTTTGTCACAAAGCTGCGGGTCTCCGATCGCAAGGGAAATTTCTACCTCGCCACTTGTTTGTGTGACAATGGATCAGAGGTAAATCTCCAATCCAATTCTTTCTTACCCGACGACTGTGTGTTTGAGCCGCCTCATCCTGTTACCCTCGAGGGAGTTTCTGGACATTCTCTCGCAGGTGGGCAACGCGGTTGTTATATATCCACTCATTTGGTCGCTCAAGACCTTTGGGAAGAAGGTAATGTGGAGGAAGTTATCCTTAAGGATGACTACTTCTATCGTGCCGACATAAAGTATGACCTTTACTTGGGCCATCCTTGGCTTAGCAAGAACAGGGTGGCGCCCGTAGGTCATCGGCGTTGTTTTTTGCTGCAGTCAGGTCCCTTGGAGCGTCCTGAATTTCGTTTTTTGCACGCAGGGTTTAAAAGTGCAGAAGAATTTTTGAAGCGAAAGGTTACACCAAAATTTGGCGAAGATGTCACCATTGCAGAGGTGAATGGGAGTGCCGATTACTCCCGAGAGTTAGAATGTCTTCGTAGGGACTCCCAGCCACGACGCCCTTCGCGCTGGCACTCTTCATCCTACAGAGTTGTCGACAAATGGCGCGATACAATTTGTGAATATTTTTTTGAACACCATTCCTTTTGGCCACAGTATGATGCCTTTGCTAACCGCGAGAACAAGCGCTTTGACAAGCACTTTCGCGACGCTTGGACCCATAAATGGGACAAGAAGTTATGGATTAATCCTCCGTTTCACTTAATCCAGCAGGTCATCCACAAAATCAAGCAAGATAAAACCCAGGCGAGTTTAGTTGTGCCCTTGTGGGACGACAAGCCTTGGTTTCAGGAATTACAAGACATTTGTGTAGATTACATCGAACTTCCCAGGAAGATTAAGCTGTATGCCAGGGACGACACAGGTCCCCTGCCACAGCGGTCCTGGAGTTCGCTTGCATTCCTGGTGGATGGAAAGCTTTCTGACTCTGATTCTGCTGATTCTGGTACTGATTCCTGTGTTGGGTCTGAATCTGAGGTTGAGCGTGGTACTGATGATGAATCTATTTTTTCTGATTTGTGTCCGTCAGATACCCAAGGTGATCCAACGTCAAATGGATCCGCCTCGTCTCCCTCTTCCCCAATACGATCGACATCGAAAAGAATCTTCAGTGCACGGGCGAAGAAAAATTTTAAATCGCGCCGCAAATTCAGAGTTTTTTATGAAAAACCCCGTGTGGAAGCTTTCATAGATCCTTTCGAGGAGCTGGATCACGAAGAGAATCTCTGGAATGTCGACACTCGACCCACCTATCTTCAAGAGGCAGTTGATACGGACCTTTTTAGGGACATCGGTAAGAAGATTCTTCCTGTCAAGGCCGAAGAAGTCGCCAAAGTTTTTTCGACAGTAATTCCTGGCGATCAGGTGGACACTGAATTGTGTTCCAAGAAAAGAGACAAGATTTTTGAGGAACGGAAGGACACAACCCTTTCGGGGAAGTTGATCAAAGACCCCCCTGTCCGTGGGCAGTTCGGTGAAGCCTTCATCGAGCTTCGTGAAGGGTACAAAGCGAAGAAACAGCGTCCTTATGAGAACCATGGACATAAACATGAGATCCTCAGAAAAATAATCGAGAGAAATCTCAGGGAATTTGGTGGGCTTGAGGGTTGTATGACCAGCGAATGGTGCTGTGCACCCTTCACAGTCCCGAAGCCGCCGCCTGCAGACCAGAACACTATTGATGGTTGGGGAATGGTTGTTGATTTTCGCAATCTCAACGCCGAAACCAAGGCGGATTCACACCCCCTGCCCCTCATTGAGGAGGAAATCGCCAAGAGGGCAAGAGGTCGTTTGTTTTCTGTGCTGGATCTCCGTCACGGCTTTCACCAAATGCCTTAGAGGAAGGACAGCCGACCTCTCACCTGTATGTGCACGCCATGTGGCCCAGTCCAGTGGACGGTCATGCCCATGGGCCTGAAGAACGCCCCTTCGTTTTTTCAAAGAATGATGGAGGATGTACTTTTTACAGCTCATCCTGAGCTTCGTGCCTTCGTGAGTGTGTACATAGATGACATAATCATCGCGACAGAGGGGGAGGGACTGACCGAAGCTGAGCTGGTGGCCCTACATGAAAAGCAGCTGAACCAGGTTTTGGACATTCTTGATGCCAATCAGCTGATTTGTGGGCCAAAGAAGGGAAAACTATTTTTAAAATCAGTCGAATTTTGTTGTTCTCTCCTTGAGAATGGCACCCGACGACCCAGTCCAGGGAAGCTCGTCGCTATTCAGAAGTGGAAGCGCCCTGAGACGATCACGGAATTGAGAGGATTCCTGGGGTGTTGCAATTTTTACCACACTTTTGTGCCGAATTATGCCAAATTTGCTGCTGACTCACTGAATGATTGAAGGTAGGGAGGGATGCGGGCAAGGCAGGTTCAAAGGTTCGTGTCAAGTGGACTGACGAGTGCGAGGAGGCCTTCCATCACTTGAAGGCGGCCCTCTGCGAAGTCGCCACGTTGCATGTGCCGCAATTCGACCGACCCTTCTACATAAGAACCGACGCTTCTAGGTACGCGATCGGAGCTGTCCTTGAACAGGTTGATGAAGCCACAGGTGATCATTACCCTCTTGCATTTTGGTCTCAGAAGCTAGCCCGACGCCAAATGCAATGGTCGCCGCGTGAGCAAGAAACCTACGCCATAATCTGCGCTTTGAAAAAGTATCAATCGTGGGTAGGCACCAATCGAGTCGAGGTCCTGACAGATCATCGATCACTGGAGTATTGGGCCACCGAACACATTGATACTGTCGCGAGCCCAGCTGGTCGACGGGCCAGATGGCACGAATTTCTCAGTCTGTTTGACCTCCATGTGTCGTATTTGCCTGGAAAACACAACACGGTAGCGGATGCTCTGAGCCGATGGGCTTACCCGGCTTCAGAGGGGCTGCAAAGTACCAACATCCATGGTACGGAGCAGGACCGCCACGTCGTGATCGAGTGGGATCAAGAAGAAAAAAAGCTCATCCGACGTGAATGCATGCAATGTTCTGTTAAACAGCACGCATGCCCGTGTCACGACATCACGGCCTTTTCAGATCCGGCGCATGCCCATGAGATCGTCACCAAATCACTGAAAGTCGTGGAAAACGTCACCGATCCCTCCTCAGGGAGTGTGAAACGGTTTGACTACACCCGACGTGTAAGTGGATTTCGGTTGATTCAGGGCATTAAGCGTCGAGATCCGGCCAAAACTCCACCCCTGCCGAAAGATTCCCTAATCATCCGTGACTGGACGTCCGATTATCTGCATGATTCCATGTTTAAAGAGGTCTTTGAGAATCTCAAATCCAAAGATGCTCACAAGGATGGAATCTATGCTGAGTACTCGTTGGATGGGGGGAAGCTGTGGATGGAGGGTAAATTGTGCGTACCAGACGCCCTGGCCACCCGAGTGTTAAACTGGTGGCATAAATGGGAGTCCCCCCACGCACATGGCCGTCGATTATGGTCGATGATTAAACATAGGTTGTTTGGCTCAAGGCTATATACTCATTGCATGAAAGTAGCCGCCGGATGTGCCCAATGTGCTGTCTCGACGCCCCCCAGCGCGAAGAAGCACGGCCATCTGAGGCCACACCCTATTCCGGAGCGCCTCTTTAACAGAGTCACCAGTGATTTTTTCTATCTTGGTGAACTCGATGACGAAGAGTGCCATTGGACGAATAAAAAAGTCAATGGTGTGCTCCTTATTCAGTGCCGTCATTCCGGCTACATTCAGGTGTTGCCTTGCAACATCGAGTCGATGACTGGCAAGGCTGCCGCCAAATGGTGCGCGCAGACCTGGATGGGAGGTTGGGACGTCCCATCCGAGGTGGTTACGGACTCAGGCAAAGAGTACGCCTCCGAAGGGTAGAGAGATCTATGTGCTCGCCTTGGAATCCACCACCTCAGATGTGAAATCCACTCGCATCGAGCGCTGCCTGGCGAAAGAGCCGGCCGCTCTGTTATAAATATGCTTCGTAAGGAGCTCGCGAGTGAAAAAGATTTCCATTGGCTTGAAGTTCTCTTCGCATTGCTTCGCCGTTCCCACAACACGCCTTTGTACCATGGCCTTTCTCCAAATGAAATTGTCTTTGGACGAAAGAAGTGTTGGTGGAACATGCCGTTGAATAATCCTCGCCCTTGTAAAGATGCTTCGTTGTTTTTGGACGACGTCCAACGAGCAGATAAAACTCTCTCGAAATTAATCGATAAGCATCAAGCTGACTGGCTTTGGGTCCAGAATCAAGGCCGAAAAAACCCCCACAGTTTTGAAGTCGATGATCGAGTTTGGCTTCGAAAATCCGAAACCACCCTGGACGGAGATGATAAGCTTCTTCCCTTGTGGGAGGGGCCATTCGCTGTTACAGCGCGTCTAGGTGAGAACAGGTGGAGGATTCGTGTGGATGTCAGCAGGGAAATTGACGTTTCGGGCGATCGCCTCAAGAGAGAGATCCCCTCCCCCAACGATCGGGTTAAACCCCTTTTTTGGACTTCGAAATTTTTGTCCGATCGGGTCATCGAAGGGGGGAAGTGCGAACTCAAGAGGATTTTAGAAGCAAGACGTGACGGAAAGGGCGAATGGGAATTTCTATGTGAGTGGGAGGGCTTTGATTCCAGTCACAACAACTGGGAACCAGCCCATTCTTTTGTCCATGGGTACACCAAGGGGTTCATCGACTTCCTCAAGAAGCACCCCGAATCTGGCGTACTCCTGACAGACTGTTTGTCGAAACCAGACAGCCAGGTGGAGAGCGACGGAAAAAGACCTGTGGTGAATCGAGATCCAGCCTTTTACGGCCCTCAGCAGCCACATTCCAGGGCTGATCCGTCGATCCCCCCTCCTGCGGTCAGGCCAGCCCAGGTGCCAAATGAGGACCAAGCTTTGAGTTCGGCCGCTGATCTACAGCCCCCAAGCCGTACGAGGGCCCCACCAGACAGGTTGGTGGTCACATGTATTCGTGCTTGGCCGAATTGAGGGAGATCCGTCGTGACTTGAGTCGCCGACGCCATAATCTGGGTAACAGTCGTCTAGTCCAGGGCGTCATGGCACTCGTCGCTAGGGCTCAAGGGTGTAGGTTCGAAACCCTTGCATGTCCGACTCCTACAAAAGCTCCAGCCTCGCCCCGTCGACCACTTATTCCAATGTGAGTGTTCTGACGACTTGAAAAAACCACATTCTGCTCAATCCACTGTTCATTTTTCCTGATTACAACATGATGTGGAGAACTGCGAATGTTTGATAATTTGACGTCAATCAACTTTTCTTTGGTCTCCGTTCGGCAGACAAGGCGTAGATACGCTGCCGAAAGCCACGGAGTGTGCTGCCGTGTTCAGAAAAAACCAAACTCAGGCTTAATTCAGGCGGATTCGGGGTAATCTTGTCTCTGTTGGTCTGTGCATCTTTGGAATTTGGCTACTCGTGCAGATGGAAGCAAATGTACATAGTAAAAACGCTGGCCAGCGACATTCACCCCTACAGGCACCCCCTGTAGTACTGGCTGCACCAGATGCGACGCCAGGAACTCAGATCTTACCTTCATTTGCCGTGATGCGGAAGCCAAAGTCCAGATTCAGATCCAGGATCCTCAAATTTGCCTTGAATTTCTCAGGTTTGTCCTTCATTCTACCATTGTTGCACGAAACCCCGACGTCAATTGTTCAGACAACCTTCAGACAGAGGCTCTAGGGACTTCTAAAAGCAACCTCTGAAGTCCGTAAGCTTCAGTGCTTTTTTGGCACACGCCAATGTGAGCTCAATCCGACCTGAAACTGTCGAAAATGGTGAATCCAAGTGTCTTGTGGGACTCAATCGAAAGATGGGCCTTGTCCAAGTCGATTGACACCGTCGCCACTGTAAATTAAGAACTATTCGGTGTCTCTCAGTTATATACTGTCAGTAAAGCGCCTTCAGCGAACCTTCGGCGCGTTACATGCCAAGGATCCAGGGCTATCATGTCCCATCATGATGCATCATCACATGATCCACATTTTCAATGAATCTGTTGGATGCTCGCGAACCAACGTGCCGGAAAGCATAACTCAGCTGAATAAACGACAATATATATTAACCCTAGTCTAAACGAAAGTGTTAGTGGTTTCAGTTCTAGGCATTCCGCTTTATTTCACCTTCATCTTAGGTTGATTTCCTTGTCATCTTCTCTGATTCCTCGAAGATCTGTGCCTAACTAAGTGAACAGAAGAACATCCCTACCTCCTGTGGTTCACTTAGGGCCTACAGAATACATCTGTATTTGTTTTCCCTCTCTGTGATTGTTTCATCTCCTTCATCTCTGCTCAAATTGATTCCCAATCTTGCTGAATCTTGTGATCATCCACCAGATGCGCCAAATCTGAAGCACATGCTGCACTTTTCAGAACGAGAAAAGCGGGACTAACACGATGTAGAGTACGTGGAGGACACCGTAGCGTGCCCGCGACAGCTAAACTGTGCCAGAGCGCCGAGATGTCACTCCATCTCTTGATTCCCCCACTCAATCCACCAATAATCTACCTCATTCTCAACCAGTGCATGGTTTGGTATCGATTCTCGATACGTTTACATGCTTTTTAGCCCTTAACCTAATGTTTTACTGCACGGAGGACTGTTCGTCACTCCTCATTCTGACTCATTTCAGGTTCATCCATCCTGATTCAGTGCCAATTCAGCCCAAATCAGGTCAGATCAAGCAGATTTCGCCCCATCGAGGCTACATTTCTATTTTTTTCTGGGACTTACCCGCACTACGTTCTTCGTTGACGTAGCGACACACCCCAGTGTGTTTTTGGAGGGGGAGTGTAAGTGCGGCTAACCCCCATCTGCTCAGATTTTAGCAGATCTGCCCCAGATTGACTACATTTTGGTCATTTTCTCTGCTTCGGCGGAATCGCCGCCTCGCAGCTCAGTCTCAGGATCAGACCTATATATTTCTGATATGCAGGATCTGATTCCGCGGTCCATCCATCGTAAATCCGCCGCGTTCCGATCATTTACCTGGAATCGCCATTTGCCGCTGACGCGCGCTCGCGGGCCAGATCGGCCAAATATTTTTCACAATCGGATTTATATAAATCTTTTCAGATAGATTTGGACACTCAGATGTACTTAGGATAATCCGCATCAATTTTCTTCATAGACTGGGATTTTCTGCCGGATAACAATCAGCATGGATCTTGCTTCAGTCGTTGCTGCTCTCGCCTCCGTTGGTGTCCGTGTATCCGGTTCTACCCCCAACAGCAGCGTTCAGGTCGACTCCTCGCGTGCCTGCCCCACTGGTCTTGCCGGCCCCGAGCCCTCCGGCACCATCAACGACCCAGGGCAGCACTTTCATACAGTAGCCGGGGAAGTATGACTGTGTTGACAAGCAGCACCCTATCGAGAGTTCGTATGGGGTGAGCGCTGAGATAGGCCAGTTGGCTGAGCAGTTCATCGGCGATCACTTTGTAGCCTGCTTTCTGGTGAAAACATGCAGGCAATGGGTGGCCAAGGTGCATGAGATGTGATACCTGAGACATCGGATGCACGGTGGTGTCAGCCCAATCGGGTAGGGACTCGCAAGCCATGTGGGACCAGAAGCTGGGTCCAGCCTGGATAGGGTGGAGGGGCTGTGAGTACTTGAGGAGCGAGGGAGGGGGGGGCTGTGGGGAGGTGGTGGGCAGGCATTCACTTTTGGACACGTTCAGTTGACAGCCAATCAGGTTCAGGCCGCGCTGGACGAGTGTCGCGGTGTGTGGGCCGGTTTTTGGGGGTATTGGTATGGACACATCGTCAACGAAGGCAGACAACACGACACCCTGTGAGGCAAGGAAGCGCAGGGGTATCTTCAAGACCAGCACAAATAGGAAGCAGGATAGTGGACACCCCTGCTTTACCCCTTGAGTGGTCCGGAAGACCTCATCTGGGGCCCCCCGGATGAATGTGGAGCCATACTCAAGTACCGTTTGGACTAAGAGCAGTAACTTGGGCGGCGTCCCCATTCGGTCCAGGACTTCCCTGATCAGTATCTTAGGCGGGCTGTCCAAGGCATGATACATGTCGAAGGCGTATATTGCCTCCCACGTTGTGTCCGTGTCCATATCGTTGAGGAATGTTTGTGTGGCGTGCGCTGTGGACACTCCTTGTCGTCCACCAAACTGGCAGTCGTGCAGATGGGGCGATAGCAGGGGGTAGACGCGTTTATAACCCACCGCATGAGCAGGCGGTCGATGCTGTTGCTCATGGCGATGGAGCGCCACCTATTCGGATCCCTCCACGGACCTTTGCCCTTGTAGATGCAGAAGGTCTCAGAGATGAGCCACGAGTGTGGTACATGTCCTGCTTCGTAGCAGAGGGTTAGGCACGTGTGGATGACCGAGACACAGGAGTCGGGAAGTACAGAGAGGAGATACGGGGGTACTCCATCCGGTCCAGGGGACTTCTTCCGAGCTGAAGGGGCCAGTGCTCGCAGTTCGCTGAAGCTGGGTGGCGGTACGTCATGCATCGTCGGAGTGCGTGGTATGTGTGTGGCTGCGGACATGCACCAAGGTGAGTTGCGTTGGAGGATGGGTTGTATTTTCCGTGTGGGTACGGGGAGTGTGGAGGGTGACGGGGGACTCAGCAGTGTGTATTTGATTCGCCGAAGAAATATTTTGGAGCGCGGTTTTGCTTGGCGTGCTAATTGCTTTACTAGCTGGCCCCAGTCTGAGATGTCAACCTGCTGGCTCGAGGAGCGAGGGCGGGAAGCATTGACCTGTCCCATGGCAGAGAGCATACAATCCGTGATTCTGCGGTACCAGTACTCGACGTCTTGAGATACTTCCGGCATAGGGCAGTCCTGCAGGGCACGGGACATGAGGGAACAGTACAATTGGACGTCGCGTCTGTTCCAGAGCGCACAGCGTGGTTCAGGGAGGTGTGGGGCGGTCCAGGGGATGGTGGACACAAGTATCTGATCGTGGTCGGAGGTTTCGTGCACAGAAGAAAAATCAATGACGCGTGCGGAAGACACTTCGTATGAGTTCTGGTACAAACGGGTGGCATATGCTCGGTCCATGTAGCTCTTGGTGCCACCAAACCGGCGCACCCTGGTGTAGGGGATGCCATCCACCTGTGGGAGTAACACGTCAACTAGTGAGCCTGCCTTCTCCTTCGCCGCCAGCCAGGGCCGGATGTTGGGGTGCAGGGTCGTGGTGTGTGTGGGGTGTGGGGTGCCATTGAAATCACCCATGATCAGGTAGGAGTTGCGTAGTAGTGTGTCTAAGTGGGATTCACATACGCGTTTTTCTTTGAGGGAGTGTGGTCAGTAAGAGGAGGCAATGTGCATGGCGGGTATGAGTGGGTCTGGGTGCAAGTGTAGCTGTGTAGACATCAGCACTCCAGGGATGTGTACTTTCAGCGGGGGGGGCTTCCGGGAGATTGAGGTGTGCACAAGTAAGGCAACGCCATTTTTGGAGGAGGGGGAGCTGTGTAGTAGGTGGAAGCCCCAGTGAAGGGCAACACGCTCGAAATCTCAGACGTGGGCGCTGGGGGAGGGTCTGAATTCCTGTAGGCCTATGGTATTCGGCAGAGGCTGGAAGCCCAAGAGGAGGTGGCAAAACCTGTTTGGGGTAATGTCAGGCCCTCCAACGTTTAGGGAGGTGTGGGAGAGGGTGGCGCCTGTGCAGGCTACTGTGAGTGACGTGTTTCCTGGCGCCTTGCTTGGTGGGGGTAAAGGGGAAGAGGGATCTCTAGTTTGTGTGGTGGACAGCGGGGTCACCGGTGCAGGCTGCGATGCGGTGGGGAGGGGTTTGCAGGTCTTGATCAACGGCAGTATAGAAACGGTGGATGAGGCAAAGGCCAATGCACGTATGGTGACAGGGGACGCTATGGCGCACAGGGAGCGCATAAGGCGATGGAAGGCAACACAGAGAGCGAGCTCTGAGCGCGTGGTGTACCGGGACAAAGAATATTCAACCAGCAATGTGTGCAGGGCGTCTACCGATCCAGCTGATGGTGAACACCCTTTGTTGTTCAGGTAGGTAGGTAGGTATCTTCGGGAGCTCGGGATGCCTCCTTTGACATTGCAGGAGGAAGGTCTTACGAAAGGGACGTCCTGTCCCTCCCACTGCCCTATGTCAGGTGCCTCTTGAGCCGCTCCCGCATGTGCTTGGGAAGGCATTGTCGCGGCCACCCGGTCCATGTGTCCCAGGTGGGAGGGTGTCCCCACATGTGTCCATGGGTAGGGCCACATGCCCCCTCCTTTGGGCGGCAGCTCTGGGGGGCTGCCCAGCTGTGTGGAGTATCTCTCACCACAAGGGGTATTGCTCCCGCTTGTCTACGGTACGACCGCCTCACCCTTGTGGCCTGAGTTGCGGGGCCACTCTGCCTGGCAGGTGACCCCCTCCTGGACTGTGTACCGGCTCGCCTGTCACCGGTTGCTTCCATGGCTCCGGGTGACGTTTGCCATGGTCCCCGATGCAGCCTGGCCGGGCTCGGACCAGCGGCCTTGGAATACCGCTCCTGCCACTGGCCCGGTTGGTCGGCTGGGTCGCCCCAGTGCGTCCGACCCATGGGGTATTGGTTCTTTCCTGTCCCTCGGCCGCCCTACGTGTGTGCAGTGTCCTGGGCCGCTGGGCTCCTGTTCACCGGTGTGCCCGCGCGGTTTGCTGTGGTGCGTCTGCGGTGTCCTGGGCCAGCTGGCTCCTGTTCACCGGTGTGCTCGCTCGGTGTGTTGTGTTGCATGTGCGGTGTCCTGGGCCACTGGGCTCCTGTTCACCGGTGTGCGTGCTGTGTGCGGTGCGCGTGTGCCATGGGTGGTTGTGTCCCTCTTCCTCCCCCCCTAATTTTGGTTTTTTTTACTCGTTTTTTTTTTCCTTTTTTTTGGGGGGGGAAAAAAAAAAAAAAAAAGAGAAAAAGAGGGGCGCGCGTACACTGCAGGCACAGGCATGGGCAGCTGGTGCGGCGGTGCAATAGCGTTGTGTCCTCTGGCGTGTGTCGTCGGTGCTGTGGCGGCGGTCGCGCCCCAGGGGTGCGGCTCGCGCGTCCTGATGTACACGGGCTTGGGTCAGGGTGGGTTTGGTGAGGTGTCTCTTTGCTTCTGGAGCTAGCTGGTTAGGCGGCTGTGTGGGCTGTGGGTGTGGGCTGTGGTTACGTTGTTCCCTCAGCGGGCTTGGTTAGGAGTCAAGGGTTAGCGGTTTCGGGGTGTGGCTCGGGTTTGATTTGTGCTTGGGTTCTGGCTCGGTTAGGCGGTTGCGACGGTAGCGGGCCTGGGTTCGGTGCCTTTGGGCGTAGTGGTGCTCGTTGTCGTGTGCGTTGGCTTCCTTCAGCGTCCGGTTTGTTTGGTGACTTCTGGGCGGGGCTTCGCGTGGCGCCTCGTGGTGGTGGTTTGCTGGGTAACGGGGTTAGATGGCGGCGCCGCTGGCCAGGGGGTCAGGCGCGTCGTGTTGTGTTGCGCGCAGGGCTCCTGGGGTGCTGTGGGTGTCGCCGGTGTCGGTGCGCCGACGCTTGTGGGGTGGTGAGGGGGTGTTTTTGCGCGGGGCTGGGCTTTGGGTGATGTCCCACAGGCGGATGCCGTCTCGCTGCGTCTCCTGGAGGGTCTCCCGCAGGCGCCTGAGGACATACGGGTGGTCCTGGGGCGCGGGGAGGTTGCGGGGGTGGACTCCCAGGGGGTGGAGCGCATCGGCCAGCATGGCTTCCCATGCGGCCTGCGGCATCCACCCCCCCTGCCGGCCGTAGGCGGCAGTTCTCCACCGACCCCTTGCCAGGCCGATGGACCAGGCCCTCGAGGGAGGGCTCTCCCCGGGCCCACTTTCGCAGCTCCCAGAGCTGCGTGTGGGTCCAGCGCTGCCACCACTGTTCCTGGGCGGGCCTGCGGTCTTTGGTGGAGCAGTGGGCGTGGGTGGGTGTGACGGGGTCGTGGGGACCGGTGGCGGTGGCGGGCCTGGGGGATTCCTCGTAGTCCTGTTCCGTGGGGGTGCGTGGGGAGTGGGGGCGCGCGCGGATGTGGACCCGCGGGTGTGCGCGTACGGTCCCCGCCTCGGGGTTGGGCGGGGACTCGCGGCGGCGGCGGTAGTGGGGCATGCGCTGTATGTGGGCTGTCATCGAGGGTTGGTAGGGGGGCGGGGACGCTGCTGGCGGACCCTGGCGTCGTTCTGGCCTGGTCAGGGGCGGTCCGTGGGCCTGGGGTGCGGGCTTTGAGAGGTGGCGGGACGAGGTGCGTCGTGCTTCGGCCGCGGCGCGCTCCGCCATGAAAGTGGTGGCCGTGGCGTCGGTGACGGTGGGGGGGCGCCGCGCTGGGCGCTGCTGCCTTCGGGCCTGGGACGGCTGGGGCCGAATGTCATAGAGGACGTCCTCGGGGGGCCGGGCTCTCGCTGCCGTCGTGGCGCCGGGTTTGGACTTGGGTTTGGGCTTGGCTGCGGGTTGCGGTCGTGGCGCGCTGACGGGTTTGGGTGGCTGTTTGGCGGCGGTCTGGGGTTTTGGCTGGGTCGTGGGTGTGGGCTTCGTCGGGGCGTGGGCCTTGGCGGCGGTGGGGTTGCTCGCGGTGGGGGCAGGTTTGGGGGCCCGTTTGGGAGGTGTCCCCCGCGGCCTGGGGGGTGGAGTGCTGGATGAGGACGTGGTGGTGGTGGTGGATGAGCTGGTCGTGGTGGTGGAGGTTGTGGAGTCGGAGGCGGAGGAGAGGGCTGTGGGAGACGGCGGAGGGTCCTGGGCTTCGGGGGCGGGCGTATGATGCTGGGTCCTGTAAGTAGCGAGAACAAGGGTGCAGGTTCGGGCACCGTGCGTGTGCGCGCGTTTTCCCTGGTGATCCGTGCGTGCTGGTGCTGGCGTTGCGGCTTTGTCTCGGCTGCGCGGGCACGTGGGTTACCCGGGGGGTGGCCATATCTGCTCCAGGACCTGCGGGTGTGTTTGCTGGAGGTAGTCGAGGGTCTGGAAGAAGCATCGTTGGATCCCGGGCATGTCCTCATCTGTGAGGTGGGGATAGTTTTGGGTGGGGGTGTCTGGGCCCGGCCACAGCAGCGTCATGAGGCGGGCTGCCACCATGTACGGGCGGAGTTGTAGGGTGGTAGGGCGTGGGGGGGTGGGTCCCCTGCGGTTTGGGGAAGCTTCCCTCTGCTGGGGGCGCAGCGTGACCACCCAGACCCATCGGTCCGTGGGGATCCCCCAGGTCCGTTGGGTCCACTTGGCGAGGCAATACATCGCCCTACCAAGGCCCTGGTAGCCGCTGCGGATGGAGAGCAGCGTGTCCAGGGATTTGGGTTCCCACGTGCCCCAGATGTGGGGGTCGTCCGGGTCGTCCCCCCTGGCGTACGTGTCGGGGCCTGGGTTGTGTGGAGGGGGGGGTGTAGTCGGCGGGGAGGAGGGAGTCGGTGCCGTGTACCACCCAGTGGTCTGTGGGTGCGTGGTAGTTGGTGGTTGAGACGGTGTAGTGCAGATTGTACATGAGGGTCATGTACGTGGAGGGGGCTGGCTGCTGCTCGTCGGGGTTGGGGATGTCCCCCGGGACGTGGTGCCGGAAGTTGCTCAGGGAGGCTTGTGGACACAAGTATCTGGTCGTGGTCGGAGGTTCCCTGCACAGAAGAAAAATCAATGACGCGTGCGGAAGACACTTCGTATGAGTTCTGGTACAAACGGGTGGCATATGCTCGGTCCATGTAGCTCTTGGTGCCACCAAACCGGCGCACCCTGGTGTAGGGGATGCCATCCACCTGTGGGAGTAACACGTCAACTAGTGAGCCTGCCTTCTCCTTCGCCGCCAGCCAGGGCCAGATGTTGGGGCGCAGGGTCGTGGCGTGTGTGGGGTGTGGGGTGCCATTGAAATCACCCACGATCAGGTAGGAGTTGCGTAGTAGTGCGTCTAAGTGGGATTCACATACGCGTTTTTCTTTGAGGGAGTGTGGTCAGTAAAAGGAGGCAATGTGCATGGCGGGTATGAGTGGGTCTGGGTGCAAGTGTAGCTGTGTAGACATCAGCACTCCAGGGATGTGTACTTTCAGCGGGGGGGGCTTCCGGGAGATTGAGGTGTGCACAAGTAAGGCAACGCCATTTTTGGGGGAGGGGGAGCTGTGTAGTAGGTGGAAGCCCCAGTGAAGGGCAACACGCTCGAAATCTCAGACGTGGGCGCTGGGGGAGGGTCTGAATTCCTGTAGGCTTATGGTATTCGGCAGAGGCTGGAAGCCCAAGAGGAGGTGGCAAAACCTGTTTGGGGTAATGTCAGGCCCTCCAACGTTTAGGGAGGCGTGGGAGAGGGTGGCGCCTGTGCGGGCTACTGTGAGTGACGTGTTTGCTGGCGGCTGGCTTGGTGGGGGTAAAGGGGAAGAGGGATCTCTAGTTTGTGTGGTGGACAGCGGGGTCACCGGTGCAGGCTGCGATGCGGTGGGGAGGGGTTTGCAGGTCTTGATCAACGGCAGTATAGAAACGGTGGATGAGGCAAAGGCCAATGCACGTATGGTGACAGGGGACGCTATGGCGCACAGGGAGCGCATAAGGCGATGGAAGGCAACACAGAGAGCGAGCTCTGAGCGCGTGGTGTACCGGGACAAAGAATATTCAACCAGCAATGTGTGCAGGGCGTCTACCAATCCAGCTGATGGTGAACACCCGTTGTTGTTCAATCCGAGCGCGCGTGATACATTGAAGTAGGGTCTGTATGGACGGCTAGTGCATGGGTCATGTGACCTAAAGAAAGGCAGAGCCGGGTGTTGAGGGTGGGGCGGAGGGGACGGTGGAGGGGTGGGCGGCAGACGCTATGCCCCCGATGTGAAATTCGGGCAGGTCACTGGTGGCAGCCGCGAAATTAGTTTCGTTGAGCACAGGCTGAGGGAGTGAGATGAGCTTCACTTTTTCCATGCGGTCCGTATGAGAGATGGCGATATCCTTGTCGGCACTGCCTGATGTCAGGTAGATGGGACCGGGCATTGTGGCGCCGTAAGCAGTTGCTGCCGATTGCGTTGCCTGGTATTTTACCATTAGTAAGCCTGAGTATTGGAAGACTTGATGACTCTCAGCCGGTCCGAAAGAGGAGGCAGACTTCAGCACGTTGCGGACGTCAAGTGTGGGTGGGTAGCGGGCGATTGCGTAGGGAGGCTCAACCTGGCGGGAAAAATCCTTGGCGAACACCCTGTTGTTCGTGTGAGCAGACACGCCAATCATTTCACCCAGGTATTCAATTTCTTGCAATGCTGGTTGGATAAGCATGGGGTCGTGGACCATTCCTAGGACATCATATTTAGTCAGTAGTACTAAAAAGGCGAATTTTCGGTACAGGGGTGGGTTCTTTTCCACAGCCGTACGCACCTCATCCGATGGCATTTTACGCCTACGGGGTCCATTTTTTTTGGAAACGGGGTTGATGTGTGATAATGAGGGCGGATTCTCTGACCGAGCGGTCAAGGAGGCCTATGGACACGCCCAGGTCCATGAAGGCTGGTTGCTCGTCGTAAAAATTGCCCAGGACGTCAAAGGGCACGAAAAAATCGAAACGTTTGTATCCTTCGGGTGCACAGTTTAACACCACCGGCCAAAACCGTTGAGGTGTCATCGGGGTTTAACCCGTTCAACATCAACATGAGGGGAAGTGATCGGGAAATGTGCCACTTAACTTCAACCCCGTCGACCACCCTTGTGATGTCAATCGGGACATCAACTCGGATTTGGAAAAGGGAGGATTGAGGTGTGTGGACATTGGCGGGGATTGGTTCGGTGGGGTCAACCTTCTTGGGGAAGTATCCTATCGTTTGAGGCACATGATTTTTTGGTAGTGGAGATGACGTCAGCTGGAAAATAACTAAGGGTTGATCAAGTGGGGTGGGTGAGGTAGTCACATCGTGAGTGGTTGCAGAGCGTGTTCTCATGTGCACCACTTGACAGACTACCGATAGCCACAAGAATGCGAGAGTTGCCACGAGATCAATGCGCCTATCTAGCACGGCGGCAAGTTCAACGTCGGCGACGTTACTCCGGGCGTTGTAGGCAAGTCAAACAGTGGTGATTTTTTCTTGTTCTTTCGCCGCTCGTAGCATGGCAACAATTTGTTTAACTATCGTGCGGTGAGATGGAAAGGGCAGCTCGTCTTGAAATGGCGCGAGGTTCGGTAAGATGGCAAAAGAGACAAGGCCTATGAGCTTATTGTATTCAAAATTGGCTGTGTCGGCAATGGAAAAACATTTTAGGAAGCCACGGTAGGGGAGTTCGTCACCAAAGAGTAGTATTTGTTGGGAGGGGGAGAGGGCCGCCAAAAGATCCGGCGGTGGAAGCGGTGAGGTATCATGGTATGTGGTGGGCGTGTAGGAAAAGATGTCAATTTTGGAAAACCTATTTTGGCCCCTCACCGGAATATTTCCACCTTGAACATCTTTCATTAAATCCCGGGGTTCGGGGAAGCCGGTGGGCAACGCTCCTTGTGGGCGGAAGGTTCGTTTTGCAAGGGCCTTGATAGGGTTGTGATGAAGAATCATCAGGGGCGCAAGTGGAGCTGGTGTAGAAGGCAATGGCGCAGTGTCATCGTGTGTGTTTACCCGTGTGGCTTTAGCGGGTGTTGTGTTGGGCGAGGGAGAGGCAAAGGCATGCCTTGAATCGCTCACACAATGACCATCTTCGGCCATTGAATCATGGGGTCGCTCTCTGGAGCCAACGCTAACATGATCATGATTAGAGTCTATAGGAGGTTGGGAAGAGGCGGCCTCACCGAAAGTGGTGCAAGTTGAAGAGCGTGAATTGAGGTGATCTACATTCAAGGGCTCTCCTTCGTTGTCACCTTTTCTTTGATCATCATTGTTTCCATTATCAACAATTGACGCCAACTCATCATTGTTTGCATTATCAACAATTGACGCCAACTCAGGGTTGGGAGCGGATGAGCTTGCCGTGCCGTGTGGCGGGCGCGGAGCGGGAGAGACAAAATCACCGTGACTTTTTTTTGGGCTCTCCTTTTTTTGCTGATCCGAATTTTTTTTATCGTCCAAAGAGGTGATTGGCGGGAAGGGAAGGAACTTGGAAGATGAGTCTGACGCCGTAAACAAACTTTCAACGTCAATTGCCACCGAGACTCGCTCGGGGTCAATGCGTGAAAGTATAGTTTAACGAATGTCACGAGACTTGGAGTGAGAGTCCAGAGTCTTTTTGCGGAGACTACCACTGGACCTATCCGTAGCTTTTGACGAAGTCTTGGACTTGGGGTTAGTACCAGGCATGGTCATCCAGGCAAATTCCGCAAGTTGGCGCAGATTGGGGAACAACGATTCAATAGGTACAGAAGAAAGAAAAAGGCGTATTTTCGTTGGGAATTGGTCCACTGGCTGTGGAAAAGAACGCTGTCCAGTCGGACGGAGAAAAAAAAATAAGGCCTGCGCCTCTCGTCACATGCGCGCACGTCAGATGAATCCCTCTTCCGGACTCTTGTTCTTCGTGTCCTCTCTCTCCACCGTTCCTTGCTCTTGTTCATGTTCTCCTTGCCGCTTCTTGCTGCCGCTGCTTCCTCCTCTTTTTTCAGCCCCGGACGCTCCAATCCTGGGCCGCTTCTTTCGGATTTACCCGAATAGGTGAGGAGGAAAGAAGAGATGGCGAAGCAATAGCACTACACAAGACACATATATGGGCCAACTCCTTAAAACCGGTTTGTCTTCTCTGTTTTCTGCTCTTTTGGTGCCCTTTGCTACCTTTCATTGAAACGGGCACCCTCAAAATATACACAAAAATGGTATTATACATGAAAAATGAAATTTTTGACCTCAAATACCCCCTCCATGGGGTTTGAACCCACGCTCTACGAACCTTAGAGTTGTGTTTTTCCTCTAAGCTACGACCTGTCGTCGACGATCTCAGAGAAAACTGTAGTATAATAAAAAATTTGGAAAATCAGTACTCCTTACATGCTCCAACCACTATTAACCTCCCATGCTCTCAAAACCGTGGCAACCGACGACCCAAGTGTCAACTGCTTTTCACGGTGAGCGAAGAACTTAAGGGAGGGACAGGGTGGGCATATATGTGTCTTGTGTAGTGCTATTGCTTCGCCATCTCTTCTTTCCTCCTCACCTATTCGGGTAAATCCGAGCTGGCTCAGCTAGCACTACACAATCCCCATATATGGGCAACAGAACGGAAGACTGAGCTCCCGTGAACTGAACCCTTCATAAGAATTAATTAATCGCCAGGCGCGAAGCGCGCGCCGCTTCTCCGGTCGCCAGATCAGGAGATGTTCCAGTCTAGGGCCTCCGCCAACCGGATGTTCCAGTCCGTGTGCATTTCTTCCACGGATGTTCCAGTCCGGTTTCCATGTGCTTGTCCGCTTCTCCTTCCTCTCCTTCTTCTCCCGCTTCCCGACTCTTGTTCTTCGTGTTCTCCCTCTCCAGCGTTCCTTGCTCTTGTTCATGTTCGACTTGCCTTTTCTTGCCGCCGCCGCTTCTTTCTCCTTATGCAGCCCCGGAGGCTCCACTCCAGGGCCGCTCCTACCCCGGATATTCCAGTCCAGGGCCTCCACCTCCCGGATGTTCCACTCCGTGCGCTTGTCTCTCACGGATGTTCCAGTCCGGCTTTCATGTGCTTGTCCGCCTCTCCTTCTTCTCCTTCTCCTCCCTCTTCCCGATTCTTGTTCTGTTTGTCCTTTCTCTCCACCGTTCCTTGCTCTTGTGCAAGTTCTCCTTGCCGCTTCTTGCCGCCGCCGCGTCCTCCTCCTTATGCAGCCTCGGAAGCTCCAGTCCATGGCCGCCTCTTCCCCGGTTGTTCCAGTCCATGGCTTCCGCCCCCTGGATGCTCAAGTCCGGGTGCGTTGCTTCCCCGGATGTTCCAGTCCCAGTTCCATGTGTTTGTCCGCTTTTTCTTCCTCTCCTTCTTCTCCCGCTTCCCCAGTCTCGTTTTTTGTGTCCTCCCCCTCCACCGTTCCTTGCTCTTGTTCATGTTCTCCTTGCCTTTTCTTGCCGCCGCAGCTTCCTCCTCTTTATGCAGCCCCGGCCACTCCAATCCAGGGCCGCCTCTACCCCGGACGTTCCAGTCCAGGGCCTCCACCTCCCGGATGTTTCAGTCCGAGTGCAATTCTTTCTTGGATGTTCCAGTCCGGGTTCCATGTGCTCGTCCGCCTCTCCTTCTTCTCCTTCTCCTCCATCTTCCCAACTCTTGTTCTTCGTGTCCTCTCTCTCCACCATTCCTGGCCCTTGTTCATGTTCTCCTTGCCCTTTCTTGCCACAGCCGCTTCCTCCCCCTTCTGCAGCCCTGGACGCTCCGATCCAGGGACGCCTCGTCCCCGGATGTTCCAGTCCGGGTGCGTTGCTTCCCCGGATGTTCCAGTCCGGGTTCCATGCGTTTGTCCGCTTCTCCTTCTTCTCCTTCTCCTCCCTCCTCCCGACTCTTGTTCTTCGTGTCCTACCTCACCTGTTCCTTGCTCTTGTTCATGTTCTCTTTGCTTCTTCTCTCCGTCGCTGATTCCTCCTCCTTCTGTAGCCGCGGACGTTCCAAACCAGGGCCGCTTCGTCCCCGGACGTTCCAGTCCAGGGCCTCCGCCTCCCGGATGTTCCAGTCCGGGTGCGTTGCTTCGCTGGATGTTCCAGTCCGGGTTCCATGCATTTGTCCGCTTACCGGTTCCCCCCGGATGCTCCAGTCCTGGGGGTCCCGTTGCCTCGGATGCTCCGGTCCGTGGCACTGGGTTCATCCCCAGACGATCCAGTCCAGGGGCTAGGGCCGTGCTCCAGTCCGCCCCGGATGTTCCAATCCGGGGCGTCATATTATCGTACTTTCCTTGTCGTCTTCGGCGTTAGCGTGTGTGTTTCCATGGTTTTCTTTTTCGCACGCCCTTCGTCGCTCCTCTCCCCCTGCTCCTCCCCGCTCCGCTTTGCGTTCCCGTTCCCTCCCGTCCTCTCCTCTTCCCCTCCCCCCTTTCACGCTTCCCTCCCCTCCGACCCTGTCTTCCTCGGTCCCGCTCCTCCCTTCCCCCGGCTCCCTTTCCCTCCCTTTGTGGTGGCTTTGCATGGGCACGCACTCAAGCTCCTAGTTTCTACGCGCGCATGTTGCTATGTTTTGGAGCGGGCACATACGTACATTCACCTTCTTTCTTTCCTGCATTCTCATTGTTCTCGTGCTTTGCATTCTTCTTCTCCACTTGTCCCTTCCCTTGCCGCATGCACTTTGTGTTGCTTTGGAGCGCTCCTTGTGTCCTCTCCTCTATGCTTACCCTTTGCCCCCTGTCTCCTTCGCTCGCTTGCACGCACTTTTTGTTGGTTCGGGGCACGCACGCAAGGTCCTCCTCCTACGCATGCACTTTGCCACCTTCTCCTTCTCGTTCCTCGCTCCCTTGCCTTCATGTCTCATGCTATTTACCTATTTTCACGTTGGGCCTTGGTCTTCTTGTACCCGGCTCGGTGTCTTTATGCACTCATGACGCACGCTTTTTATGTGTTGTACTCCGTGTACTTGGCGACGCCCAAGAGTAGGCGTGTGTTCTTGATGCTTCCATGTCATGCTACTTACATGCTAATTTTTTGTTGGGGTATGTACTCCTTGCACTTGGCGACGCCCAAGAGTAGGCTTGTTGTCTTAATGCTACCTTGCCAGACTCTATTTATTGTTTTGTTTTTTGGGCCCCTTGCATTTGGCGACGCCCAAGAGTAAGCGTGTGGTCTTAATGCATTCATGACACATGCTTTTTATGTGATGGTTTGTGTTGGACTCCTTGTAATTGGCGACGCCCAACAGTAGGCGCCTGTTCTTAATGCATCCATCCATGTCAAGCTATTTACATGCTATTTATTTGTTGGGGTATGTACTCCTTGCACGTGGCAACGCCCAAGTGTAGGCGTGTTGTCCTAATGTATTCATGACATACCCTATTTTTTGTTGAGTTTTAGCACTCCTTGTATTTGGCGACGCCCAAGAGTAAGCGTGTGGTCTTAATGCATTCATGACACATGCTATTTATGTGTTGGTTTGTGTACACCTTGTATTTCGCGACGCCCAAGAGTAGACGTGTTGTCTTATTGCACTCATTATTCATGTTCCCATTCATGACATATGTTATTTCATCGTGGTTTTTTGGACTCTTTGTACTAGGCGACGCCCAAGAGTCAGCGTGTTGTCTTAATGCACCCATTACACCTGTTACCAATGTGTTGGTTTGTGTACTCCTTGTATTTGGCGACGTTCAAGAGTAGGCGTGTTGTCTTCATGCTGTCATGACACATGTGTTGCCTTGCGGTCCCTTTGTACTTGGCGTCGCCCAAGTGGTTGCGTGTGTTGTTTTCCCTTTCCCTTGTGTTCACTTTGTGTGTTGTTGGAGCATGCACTGAAGCACTATTCCCCTACGTGCAGGTACTTTGATATTGTTTTGGAGCGTGCACAAGCCTGCTTCCTTGAATTCTCTTGTTCTTCGTGTTGTGCTGCTGTGTGTGGTGGGTTTTTTGCCGACCTCGTCAAACAGTGGCGCAAAATCGTGGGGGGGTTTCTGAGGTCGGAAAAGTCGATTGTTCCGTTCCTTTTCTTGTTTTCTGCGTCGTTTTCTCGTTTCTTCCTTTTCTTTCACTGGCGCGCGACAGTAATATACTAAGTCTTTTCTTAGTATGTTAGCAAACGTGTTAAGCTTTGGGATCAAGATTATCGGGACGACCCTGTGTATAAGTCTTTATGGCCAACTCTTCGTGCGCAAGGAGTGGCTGGTAAACATCCGTTGTATGAGGATCGTATGCGGTATGAGGGCAGAATGGGTGTTCCTCTGGCCCTACTGGATCAAGTAATTGGAGCCACACATACTTGTGCACATCGTGGTATTCATAAGACTCATCAGCTTTTTGATCGTAAGTACATTGTACATTATGTGGACCAGGGGCAGACACAGAAGTATCCGTATAAGATGCTAAAGGAGCACATCACTGAAATTTTGACATCTTGTCAGGTTTGTCAGAGTGTAAAAGGACGCAAAGGTCTTCACCTTGAACAGCTGAATTTCTACCATGTACCTGAATACCGTTTTAGTTCAGTCGCAGTCGATTTTACTAAATTGGGTCATGTTGAGGCTAATGGCCAGTTTTTGATCCTGTTTTGGAAGTAGTGTGTTGCCTCCCCGGATATGTTGCCGCCTTTAGTGAACACCTTGCGTCTGCCGAGCTGGGCATCTCTCTTTTTGACGTGATTTGTCACATCCTTGGCGTGCCGAAAGAAATTTTTAGTGACCACGATAAGCTGGTGAATGCAGAATTTTTCCAGTCTTTTTGCCAGCTCTCTGGCATTGAGGAGTACCGTTGCCCTGTGTACCACCCCCGTAGGAGCGGTAGGGCTGAGAGGGCAGTCCTAGTTGTGAGTGGCCGTCTGCGAAAACTATTCGCGCAGACAGGGAAGGGACGACGGTGGATTTATTTTCTGCCACTAGCCCTGTGGTGTGCAAACAATCTCGCAGGACCCATTTCAGGCATCAGTCCACACCGTTTGGTGTTTGGACGGGACCCCATTGGGTTTGGGGAATACCCCCCCACGGACCCTGAGGTCGGTTGTGAAGATGCGTTACAATTCTTCAATCGTGTGCGTTCTGAAAGGCAGTTTGCGGAGCTAAGCTTTCGAGAATTCATGAGCGGCTACCAAAACATTTTTTTGCTGAGCAACTCCCCCAGAAATTTGAGCCAGGGGACCGCGTATGGCTGCGTGTGCCTCGGAAGCCTGGTGATAGTAAGCCGAGTCGGCTCTGGGTTGGACCAGCTGAAATTTTGCATCGTTTAAGTGTAGGACGGTACCGCATTGCCTGATCGCATGGCGAGCAGGAGGTAGAGGCGCTGAGGTTGAAGTTCTGCCACCCCCCTCTCACACATGAACCCCCCCGCTTACATTGCTACGCGGACAAGGAGACTTTGGTGGATAATGAGAAATTCATCATCAAGTACATTGACAACCATCGGGAGATTGTCAATACCGGAAGAACACGCCTTCGGCGGCCCAAAATTTTACGATGGCCGTTTAAATATAGGGGTTTTATGAAGAAGGAGTGGCATGATGCGTCTGAACTTTTGCATTCAATTCCAGATGATTGATTGAAATATAACCGGAAACACAACATCGATGTTGGCATTAAAGATGTCTAATCGGTGTTCCAGGGTTGGCGTATCCAGCGTTTGATCTTCCCCTCTTTATGATGATTTTTTCCTCGCTTACAAGCGGATTTTAATCAATGAATTGGATGAATTTCATCCAGACTTTGGAGATGGGTGGTATGCAGATGACGACAATGCAGGTCAGCAGACTCCAAGGTCTGTTACTGTCACTTATCGACAGCTCCTCTTCTCTGGCAGGCGTTTCAGGTTTTCTGCAGGGTACAGTGACAGTGACAGCAGCAGTGACATGGCAGAAGGTCTGGGATTTCCTCTCTCTCCTCCCCAGGTGGCAGATGTCAGCAGTAAAGGACTGCTCCGGGACGTTAGCAGTCAGGTCTGCTATGGGACATCAGCAGTCAGAGCTCCTCTTGGACGTCAGCTCTGCCCCCCCCTCTCTCAGTGACATGTCATTTGCTGTTTATTGTTTGTTTATTCAATTGCGCTCCCCTATCCCAATCTTCAGGTGACAGTACCACAGCCTGTCGCAGCAGGTGTACTAAGACCAAGTGAGAGATACCTGGCTACAACCATTGTTTTTTCTCCTGAAAATGGACACAGATCTGACCGAATTTATAGCCTTGACGCGCGTTGGTTGGTGTGTATAACCTGAGGCACACAGAGGGTATCCAGACAAGAATGCATACCAATGTACGAACTTGATTGGAGCCCTCTGTGGTAGTAAGCAACTGCACTTTTGCAGTCGAAACAGAGACAGTGTTGGCACTGCAGGCACTGCTCAGTCCCCCCCCCCTATGCTGGTTCCCTGAAAAGAAAGCCAGATGGGCTCCATAGGGCGCTGGGTATTTTTCTGAGTGTTATACTATTTTTCAGCATATTTTGGTACTGTAGAATACTTTCCTGCCACCCCCCTCATTGCATGGTTCCTTTTTTTTTGTATCTTTTGTACCCACCCTTGGCAAGTGGGCCCTTCCTTTGTGGATGTGGGATTTCAAGGTTGCCAAAATTTTTCTCCCTCTCTCTCCTGTTTGTCATTGGCTTTTCTCCTCTCCTTCCTCTGTATTCACTGTCGGCAGGGTGTCAGTGAAGTAATGCTGCCCAATGAATGAAGTGGGGTAAGTTCTAACAGGGGTTTCCATGTCTG
Source organism: Eutreptiella sp. 'Long Island Sound 2002' (assembly GCA_964036045.1). NCBI lineage: Eukaryota > Euglenozoa > Euglenophyceae > Eutreptiales > Eutreptiaceae > Eutreptiella > Eutreptiella sp. 'Long Island Sound 2002'. The sequence continues at coordinate 119,634,452 of OZ038381.1, read as the reverse complement.
TTTGCTTTTGCTTTGTTTACAATTTGTGGTCATCGTGCTTCCACTCATTAGATTAGTGCCACGCTGTAGGTAGCATTTTTCTTCTGTCGTGGGTCTACTGGTCATGTTGTTTCTGACGGGTTGATGATGCAGGGTTTGACTGTGCTTCGATGACAGTTGCTTCCCTGTGTGCGTAGACAGTTTCTGACCGTCAGCCCCCCTCTCCCCTATCTGGCAGTTTGTACTTGAATGCTCACTGTTTTTGTGCATTTTGGCGTATCTATTGCTACTTTTGTGGTGCTACAGTGCCTTTCTCAGCCATTGGTCACCCTGTTGTAAAGAGGTATCAAATGTCGTGGTAAGGGATTGTAATGATTCACGCCTTTACTCATTCACAGGCCTGATTTTTATATACAGCAGATGCGGCGCGCGCAGTGACAGCGAAGTCGCGCCGGGACTGTATTGTCAATTTCTGTTTTAAGATCGCTTTTAATCGTGTCGATCATGTCGTATTATTACCGCAGTGATTAGATTTTGTCGGTCCCAGGTTCAGCAGTCCGCAGTAGTGCCTGAAATATCATTCAAGCTTTTGTCTTGCCATGTTTTAGACCTTGCACCATTTTATCATGTTTATGATTTAACATTCCATTGAACGAACAGTGTCTTTGACTGTTTGTAACTGTGGACGATCGCAGGTCATTTCTATTGTTGAAACCAGACCGAGGGGTCAGGAGCAGAGGTCCCAGTGGCATGCGCAGCAACATTGCTTGGCATAGAAGACATAACGATTGTGAAAGATGTATAGTATCCTGCAAACAGATATGATACACATAGCCAATGAAGGACCTGATATGTACATATGTAAAATCCACCCTATCATCCACTAATTCAGAACTATAAAAGATACAAGATTGCCTTATCTATCCCCCATCCTATATTCCTAACAAGGAAATGGAATATAATATACAATAATCCCATATATAGGGTCATATAATCATCCCTTAGGGGCAATATGCTGGGGAAGGGTTGTTACCTGCTTCACCCCCCCACTTAAAACCAGTGCCAAGGGCAGGAGGCACATGCCCAAGTGGAACGTAGCAGTCACAAAGCTAGAAAGAACAGCAAATGTCGGGTGATCAAAGAATCCCTCCCAGAAGAATTTGAACCTACGCTGGCATTCTGGGAGCCGGCCGCACGGCCGCTGAATTCAATACAATCGGTGGGAATCAAAATACCTCGAAAATTCAGAAATTGTATAAGGGGATCCCACAGATCCCGCAATAAGTAGTAGGCGGAAACGCGAGCTGTTGTGCGCAGGGTCTGGTCCCCGCGTGTCACAAAAGGTATTGTGGGGTCCAGCAGGTAAAATTGGTATTTTTTTTGACAGTCAAAACTAAAGGCAAAGTAAAATCACACTTTTAAACAATTTCAAAGGTGACGGTACCTGCAAAACGGTGCAACGCGACAGTGCCAAAAATTTACTTTTCGGAAAACCTGCCAGCACCACTGACGGGAGAAGTAGGTAGGTAGGTAGGTCGACTCGGGACTGGGGTTGCCCCGCAGGGGGGACTTACCAAGGGGCTTTTGCTCACCCACCCACCGCCCTACCGCACGTGCCCCCACAAAGCGGCTCCCCCACATGGGGGAAGGGCGCGGTCGCCGCGAGCAGTACCCTACAGCGGGTTCTGCCCAGAGAGGTAACCCATGTTCGACCGAAGTCTCACATTCCTCTCCTTCGGGCGGATGATACGTGGGGGAGGGTCCCACCGCACATCCTCATCAACCTCCGGATTCTGGGGCCCAGGGGCCCGGAGCCAGGCCAAAGGCCCTCTCCTGCAGGCACCCCCACCTGGGTTGGTTTTCAGTAGGTGTGAGGCGACTTGAAGAAGCACGTGCTACGGGACTCGCATGCCGTGGCGCACACTCACACCTCCTGACTCGGTCGAGCTTGCGCTCACCCGGGGGAGCGGGTGTTCGAAGTAGGTCGTTGTGGCCGGTTGGTTGGTCGTATGGTACGGTTGCGGTGTAGTTTGTTAATGTAGGTTGGTCGGTTGCGTGATGGTAGAGCCAAGTTTTGTTCGTGGGCATGGTCGTCGGCGGGCGCGGCGCACCACGGTGTCACCAACCCTTTGGACGCCGTTCCTGTTTCGACCCGTGCACGCCTGGCTGGTTTGGTGTTGGCCGGCTTGCGTGTGGTCTGTTTACGGTCAAGTGGCGGCTGCAGCTGCGGTGTTGTTGGTTCGCGGTCGTCTTGGCCGCCTCATGGTCGGCTTGGTTTGCGTGGGTTCCATTGCGCTGCTGCCGGTGGTCGTTCCGCCGCATGTTGTTTATGCAGGCGGTATGTCCGTGTCGGTGCTGGTCAGTGGCGTCGCGGTTTGTCCAAGTGTAGTGTTGTGTAGTTTGTTAACGTTGGTTGGTCGCGTTTGTATTGGTAGCGTTGCGGTGTTCTGCTGTGTTCGTGGGTACGGTCGTCGGTGGGCGTGGCCCACCACGGTGTTGCCAACCCGTTGGGCGCCGTTTCCGTTTCGAGCCGTGCACGCCTGGCTGGTTCGGCGTTGGCCGGCTTGCGTGTGGTCTGTTTACGGTCAAGTGGTGGCTGCAGCTGTGGTGTGGTTGGTGCGCGGTTGTCGTGGCCGCCTCATGGTCGGCCGGGTTTGTGTGGGTTCCGTTGCGCTGCTTCCGGTGGTCTTATCGTCGAATCCTGCCCGTTTAGCCAGCACGTTTGTGTCTGCGTCGGTTTGTGGCGTCTTGGTTTGTACAAGTGTCGTGTAGTGTAGTTTTGGAACGTTCGTGGGCCGCGTCCGCAGCGGTAGAGTCACAGTGTTCCTCTGTGTTTGTGGCCATGGTGGTCAGGGGGCGCGGCTCGCCACGGTGTCGCTAGCTCGCTGGACGTCGCTCTCGCACCGGCCCATGCACACCCGGCCAGCTTGGCGCTGGTCGGTGTGCGCGCGGTCTGTTCACGGTCACGTTGCGTCCGCTGTAGTGGTTCTGGCGGTGTGTGGTCGTGTTAGTCGCCTCTTGGTTGGTTTGTTCGGCATTCGTTCCTTGTCGTCGCAGCAGGTGTTCGCCCAGTCGGATTTGTTGTGTGCAGGTGTTCCGCTTGTTGCGATGTTGGTTGGTGCCAGGTGTGTGGGGCCGGCACGGTACGTTTGTACTGTGCGCCGCCCGCCCGCCGCGGGGGAGAAAAGCCATGACAAGTGGTCGGACCGCTGTAAAAATGTTTTCCCCTGTCGGTGCCCTGTTCCCTGCCCTGCCCTGGCAGTGTTGCATGCACAATCCTTTATCCGGTATTTCGTGGTGCTCCGTAGCCGTACTTCCAGTTTCGCTTGTGCCACTCATATGTACACCCCCCGTCGGTGGCAAGGCCCCGCCGGTCCCCCTCGGTGTGTCCCTGTGCACCCCATGGAAGCCCCAGGGTGTTGTTCCAGCTCGGTCGTGCTGTGCTCGTGCTCGTGCCTGTCTGTCTGCCGTGCGCCTTCTCCTGTCGTGCGTTGCGGGTCATTCGGGTGGCGTGTCTGTGTCACGGTGCTGGGTGTGGTGGCTAGGATGGTTAGGGTGGTTCGGCTTGTGCTGTGGTGTCGGGACGCTCCGTCCGACGTGGCGGGTTGGGCTCGGCGTAACACACCCGTGCCTGTTGGCAGGGGGGTCGGCGCGGCCCGGTGTTGTGAGCTTGTGGCCCCCCGCATGCCCCGGGTAGGGTTGTGGAGGACAGGATTACCAGGCAGTGTTGCAGCCCCCCTCCCTCTCATGGACGCTGTTAACTGTCTGCGGGGAGTGTGCCCCTCGTACCATTCGCATAGGTTATACGTGTCGTAACCTTACACGTCCCAGGCGCTCAACTCCCCGGAGGAGGTGCGCGCTGGTCCCCGCGGTGCACTTATCTCCTGATGCTCGCCCTGGACGGTAATACTCTGGCCGGTGGTTCGTTAACATTCTTGTGGTTATCGGCCCGGCCGCGGATTCCGCGTATTTGGCTGGGCCCTTTGCCCGGCCCCTTGTGGATCCGGCTCGCGGGAGAGGAGGGTGAGGCGGGAGGACGGGTCCGGGCGTGGCGCCGCCCCGTTTTCTGTTGCAGGTGGGTCGCGGGGTCCGAGAAGCGTGGCCGTCGCCCGGGGCGTTGTAGGAGGAAGTCGTGGGGTTTCCGTGCGTGCTTGACACCACGCGTTGCGAAGGCTGGCCTCCACTCTCCGGGCATCTGTTGCATGTGTCGGGCAGGTTGACGTCTGTCTCGTCGGTTTGTCGGACCGTCAGGTGTTGCTGGAGTGTGGTGCGCGGCTGTGTGCCACTGGGTCGTCGCGGTAGGACCTGTGGCCAGGCGCGGCTCAGGGTCCTGTGGGGGTGTCCCATGCGTCGCACCGGGGCGCCGTGGAGGTTACTGAAGTTTGCGTGCACAAGGGCTGGGCGTGCCGCCCGGGTCTCCGCCTCAGTGCGGACGGCCAGTTGCAGTCAATTGCCCAGCGCCAGCGCCCGGATCCGGTGGCGTGCGCTGTTCGACAACACCCCCGTGGTCATCGGTTCGGCCGCTGGCTCCGCGTGTTTGGCTGGCCCCTTTGCCCGGCCCCTAGCGGACCCGTTACGTGGGAGAGGAGGGTCAGGTGGGATGGCGGTCCCGGGTGTTGCGCTGCCCCCTTTCCTTGTTGCAGGCGGGTCGCTGGGGTTCGGGAAGTGCGGCCCCCGTCCGGGGGATGTGGGAAGAGGTTGCTGGGGTCGTATTTGTGTCCGACACCGTGGGCTCCTAAGGCTAGCCTCCACTCCTTGGGTGTCCGTCGTGCCTGCCGGGCAGGTGGACGCCGTCCTCGCTGGTGTGTCCCGTCGACGGGTGGTGCCGTAGCATGTTGCGCGGCTGCACATTGCTGGTTTGTACGAGGGGTCTTGTTGGGCGAGGTCTGCCCGGTCGGGGTCATTGTGGTTTGTGGCGGACCTCGCTGCCGCTGGCGTGACGGTCACCGTCCGGTCCTCTGGCGGGAGGAGGCGGTCCTGGGTCCGCCGCGCCGTTTCTTCCCTGCGTGTGGCTGGTGTGGGACTCGTGCCGTGCGCGTGCGGCCGTGCGTCGTCGCTGCAGGTCCTGTGGTCGGCCGCGGGTCAGGGCCCGGGGGGGTTACCCACAGGTCGTACAAGGGCGCTGCGGAGGGCACTGAAGATTTCGTGCACCAGGGCCGCGTGCGCCGCCCGGGCCTCCGTCTCAGTGCGGATGGCGGGCTGCAGCTGCCCACCCAGCGCCAGTGCCCGGATCTGGTGGATCGCGAAGACCGGGCATAGGTTGGGCTCAGTGGTTGTTTCCGCCGTCGGTTCCGGGATGGCCTCCATCTACTGCCGGCCGTCGAGGTAGAATCTCCACGCCGCTGACCACGCCCTGGTGTGCGGCCAGCGGCGCCGCGCCCACCGCCAGAGGCAGTAGAGGGCGTGGCCTGGGTGCCAGGTGCCTGCCGTCCCCGACACTATGGCCGTCAGCGGGTCCGGGGGTTGGTTTGGGAGCAGGGGGGTAGGGTTGTCCGGCAGGCCCGTGGTCGCCCGGAGCATGGAGTCGACGGCCTCCAGGCTCCAATGGTTGTCCTGCAGGTGTGGGATGATCCGCACCTGGTAGTAATGGCCATTCTCCAACACGATCATGGCAATGGTACGGGGGTCATGTTCGCGCGGCGGGCGCGCTGCGCGCGCCGTCTCCGGGTAGTGCGCCGTCAGGTTCGTGAGGATGAGTCCCCTGCTACGGGCGGTCCCGCTTTCCCATGCCTCCAGGCCCTCGTGCGGTCGGATACGGAGGTTGTCGGGTCTCGGTGGTGGGGCGGCCCGCTCCCGGCCTCCGGTGGTGGGTGCGGGCCTCGGGTCCGTCGGCGGCGCTATGAGCGTGTGTACCCAGCCCAGGTGTGGGACCCACACGCCCCCTTGGGCCGGTCAGTGGGTGTTGAACCAGCAGATCCACGCTTCAATGAGGTTGTCAGAGACCTGTGTCCCGGGGGTGACGAGCGCCTGGAGCTGTTGCACAAAGATTTGGGTTGTCGGAGCATGTGGCAGGGGGACTACGGCGAAAAGCCTGTTCGGGTCGACGTTACGGAGGTGTTCCCGGAGGGTGGCCACCAGCTCCCTGGAGGGCGTGGAAGCGTGGATGTGGTAGAGCGCCCTCAGTTCCGCTTCGTCGAAGGGACCCGTGCCCCGTTGCTGTGGCGGTCGGGGGGGCGGGGGGGGCATGGCCACCCGGTCTTGGTCCAGTGCCGCGTCAGCCGGGGAGGGGTGCCATGAGGTGGCGCCCGGTTGTCCCCCAGGCACGTACTCCGTGGGGGGTTCCCGTTACCGGGGCATCGAGCAGGGCGTGTTGGTGGGCAGCGGGCCAGCGGGCTCCTGGGGGCTGGAGGTCCCTGTCATCTCTGTGTCCGCCCTTGGTCCGCTCGCGTCGTGTCTCGGCTGCCGCGATGTGCCCTCCGTGGCCTGGCGGCTTCTGGACTGCGGGGAGGGCTGCCCCCCCGCCCCTTGCGTAGGGCTGGGGTCGGGCGCGGGCTCCCTTGGTCGCGTGTCCGTGGCGTGTGGTCCTCTCGGTAGCGGATCGGCCGCTGACCCCGGGAGCGAGGCGGCAGATGAGCTGGACGTTTCGCCCGCCGTCTGGCGAGGGTCCGCTTGAAGCGTTGCTTGCCGCTCGCGCTCGGCCGGCGTGAGAATGGTGGGGATGCGCGTCCGCTCGGTGAGGGGCCTCTTGGACCGGCGTCTGGGGTCGGAGGTCGATGATGTTCACCGAGCGTGGGGGTCGCGGGGGCCCCCGTGGTCCCTGTCCATATCCTCATTGAAGACGACTCGTCGCGCTGCGGGGGGCGGCATGCGGCTGCGGCGACGAGATCGGCCAGGGTGCCTCGTTTCTTGGCGCTGCTCCGGCGTGTCGCCTTGCACCCTCGAGGCGTGGGGACTGCCCGGGCTCCTCCGTGGGGCGAACGGCCGCAGGGGGCTGCTGTATGTGCCAGAGGGGGAACCCCTACCGGGTGGTGGACCCCGTGGGCTTTCCGGTGAGTTTCGGCGCGCCGCCTGCCTGGGGGGCTCCGGGACGTCTTGGGACCGCGGCCGTCGGTGGCCTGAGGCGTGTCCCTGGTGGCCTGGTGATCCAGGGATGTCCCAGATATTATGGTCCTGCATGGCCATACGGATGCGTAGGGCGGCGCGCTGGTGCCACCGCCAGTGCAGTCCGTTCATTTCATCTGGGCTGTAGGCTCCCATATGCGCCATGAGCCGGGTGGCCACATAGCGCCATTGGCCGGGGTGGTCCATGGTGGCGAGGGGCGTGTGCCCTGTCCGATGACCAAACGTGACGTCTGCCATGGTGCGTGTTCCCTCCGCGAGGTGGCGGGACCGCGAAGAAAGTACCCATCATATGAGGACCGCCAGTGCAAGCTGCTCCCCTGTGACAAGCCTGGGGATCCAGAAACCTAGGTCTTGGATCGCTTCTTGCTCTGCTTGTTCGCTGGGGTGGCTGGCGTCACCCTCCAAGCGTGCATAGTCCAGGTGTCCCCGCCCCCAGGGCGGTGCGGCCCCCGGCGGTGGGGCGACAGGCTCACTCGCGGTGTTGGTGGCCGCTTCCACGCGCGTGCCCTCACCTGCGGCGTTGTGCTCGTCCGTAGTCCGGTCCGCCGCGCCGCTCGCGGTCGCCTGCCCCTCGCCCGTAGTGGCAATCTGCCCCAGGGTGGTGTGGTCGCGCTGGAAGTGCGCTTGTCGTGGCACCGTGAGGGGCGTATCGTCCGCCTGGTCGCGTTGCGGCTCCGGGTGGACGCGTGGCATCTCCGGTGCTGGGACCGCCTGGGGGTTATCCCTGCAGGAGTCCATGAAGGCATTGAAGGAGCCGTCGTCGCGGTTGTGCCCCCTGGGTGACGTTCCTCCTTCGTCCGCGCGCTGGGGCGTGTCGGGTGTGGTTACCCGGGCCTCTGACCCCGCGCTGGTTTCCGGTGGATCTCGTGGCAGGGCCTCCCCTGGGGTGCTCGCGTCTGCGCGGGCCGCCAGGTGCGCCCGGGGGGCGGCGCCCGCGTGATCCGCGGTCGAGGGCCGGTGGGGGCCGTCCGCACACCCGGTGTCCGGAGCTGGCCCCTCGGGTTCCCCGTCAGGCTGGCCATCTGCCAATGCCTCGTCACCTCCGTGTGCCGTTTCGTTCGTCAGGTCGGCACTCCGCACTGATGTCTGGTCCGTTCCCCCGCCAGGTTTCCCCATTGGTGCTGGTGTCGGCGTTCGTTGCGGGGGTCTCTGCAGTCCTTCCGCGCCCACCGCGGGCGCGTCGTGCCGCGGTTGGGTCGGCGGTGTAGGCGGTTCGGCGCCATCGTCCGCCGGTGGCGGTGCCCCCCGGGCGTGGCCTCCCGCCACGGGTGGCGGCTCGGGTAGGCTCCCCGGGTCCGCGGGCTGCGGGGCGTCCGCCGGGGCGGCTTGCGTGGCGGATCCGGGCCGCGGCCTGGGCCAGGGGCCGGTCGGCCAGGAGATGACGGTTCTGCCGGTCGTGCCGGCGGTCCGGTTGGTGGGGCGTGGTGCCGCTGGGGCACCGGCCCGCCGTGCGTTGTGGCCGGTAGGTCCTCCATGCAGGACGTTGCCGAAGCCTGAAGGGTTAGGCCCCCGGTGGGGCCGTGGGTGTGGGGGTGCCCGGCGTCGGAGGGCCGGGCGGTGGTGGCGTCGGTCGGGGTAGCGGTGTGTGTCCGTGTGTGGAGGTTGTCGGTCGGCGTGTACGTTGGGTCCGCTGCCGGCCGGTCAGGTGCGCCATGGTGCGGGCGAGGTTCCGGGTGGGCCTGTGTTGTTGCCGCTTGGCTGGCTGCCGGCCGTGGGCCGTGCGCAGGCGCGACGGGTGGTGTTAGGGGTTGCGGGCTCCCTGTGGCGCTTGGGGCCGGTACCCTGTGCGGGTGTGCGGTGCCAGGGGGCTGCCCGGGCTGGCTACCCACCGCCCCCGTATTCGTGGGGCTCGGTAGGGCTCCGCTCCTGGCAGGTGATGCTCGGTGTCCCCGGCTCCCTGTGGCCGCGTGGTGTTGTGTTGGTTGTCGTTGCGCCGCCCGTTTGGACGCACGCTCTTGTCGGGGGCTCTGTGGTGTGCCGGCCCTAGATGGTGCCGGACCGCCTGTAGTCCGCGTGGCGTCGGCGGCGTGTTGTTGGTCTGGTTCGGCGGCGGGTGTGGGGGGGGCGGAGGTGGATGTGTCGGGGGATGTGGAGGACGTCGCGGCCGACGTTCCGGCCCCTACGTTCGTGGCCCTAGTCGCTGTCGTGGCGCGGAATCAGGGCGGGGGGGTGGTGATGGTTGCGGTGGTTCTCCGGGGGGAGTAGGATGAGCCGTCCGGCCGGGTACCTCTGGCCATCATCCTGGCCACCGCTGCATTGCCGTATGTGCCCGGTTGTGGTGGCGGGACGTGCGGCTGCAGGGTGCGCTGTATCAGCGATTCGAGGCTGCGTGGAGGAGGAATGCCCCTCCACGTGAGGTAGGCCGCCATCAGCCTCTCAGTCGCCCCCGGGGTCATGGCCCTGCTGCAGTGGAAGAAGTCCCCCCACTCAGCGCCATGGGCGCCGCGGGAGATGCCCATCGCCCATTCCGCGTCCCCCACCAGCCAGCCGAAGGCGATCGGGAGGCGGGTGGTGAGGGTGACAACGATGTTGCGGTAGTTGTTTTGGTTCGTGGGGCTGACGTAGCCCCAACTGTCGGGCAGGTTGCCAATGGGGGGCAGACTGCCCCGTTGCGCCTCGTTGTAGTCCTCGTGGTCGGGGACGTAAACCGTGGGGTCCGCGTCCGGGTCTGGCAGCGCCCAGGTTGGTGCGCGCCAGGGGGGGCGGGGGGGGGGTGTCGCTAGGTCCTCGTCGGTGAGAGCGTCCAACCACTCGACGTCGGGGCTGTCCTCCCTCGCGCCGTCGTTCCAGACGTTTTGCCGGATCAGAGCCCGCAGCGTCTGGAGTGTGAGGTCTTTGTCTTGCATTTCGCGCGGCGGCAGAGCCGTGCAGAGTCGGTGCGGTCGCCGGCAGAGTGGGCACGACCACAAGTTCGCGATGCACGGGCTGCAGAACCAGTGCAGCTGCTCTGTGCCGCCGCAGCCGAGGTCATGCCCGCAAAGGGGGTTGCCGTCGTTGTCATTCACCTCCATGCAGACCCCACATGGGTTCCCCGGCCGTGGATGTGGTGCTTCACCTTCGGGCATCCTGAGGAGAGGTGTCGTTCGCAGGACGATCGGGCCACTACAGGGGAGGGGGCGCGCGCGCTCCGGGCGGTGCTACGGTAGGTGCCGGGCTGTTGCCGCGGGCACGTGCGTGTGGCTAGTCGCTAGGTTGCGCATGTTGGTAGTGGATGGGGAGATCATAGTACGTGCGGCGGTCGTGGGATGTTTGTTGTGCTTCATGTGTGTATACTTGGACGCGGTGCTGTAGCTGTGTGTCCGCCCTTTTGACGGTGATGAGCTGCATGTGACGTATTGTGGCCCTTGGTTCTGGGGCGTGGTCAGCGACGACCCTGTAAAGCTGGAGTGGCACCGCTCCTCTGAGCACTGCCTCCTTGATTTCCGGCTCCCGCATCAGGCGTCGAACCTCATTTGTCGCTGGCGTGGCCGGGCCCCATCCGGCGTGTTGCGTGATGCTGTTCTCCTGTGCCCACGTGGCCAGGTGGTTGTCCCCTTGGGCTAATGGGCAGCGTTTGAAGTGTTCCCATGTTTCTGGCTGTTGGAGATGGCAGGGGCATATGGTGTATTCCGGGGGTATGTCTATACCTCGCCGGGCATACCAGCGTGCCACCCTCTCTAGAAGGGGTAGCTGCTCGAGCAAGAGCTGGGCACGTCGTGTCTGCAGGTGCACCGGTATTAGGGATGGGTCAAGAGCCGAGAAGTACAATGCGGTGCGCATTTCGTGTTGGAGACGGCTCAAAAGGGCGCTGTAGGCTTGACTGCCCCGAATGTGCGCCATGGTGCGGATGGGTTGTCGGTAGTGGTATGCCCCCCCCCCCGTGTCGTTATAGATGCGATCGTCTGGCACCCAGGCTGGTGGTTCCCCGGGGCGTGGGATGGGTGGCAGGTGCTGGAGGTGTGTGTGCATGTGGTCTCATAGCGGTGGGTCCTCGCAGTCCGGCATGTGCTCGGCAAGCTGGTTGTGGGCGTGCAGGTCTATGTGTCTGTTGCCCAGGCTGTACCAATGAGATTCTTGTTTGACGAGATGCAGGACGACGTGTTTGGGGAGGCGCCTCAGGGCTGTCCAGAGGTGTAGGGCCTGGGTGCCCAGGCTAGAGTCAGTCGCCTTGTGCAGGGGTTGCCGCGCCAGCCTGCGGACGATTTGGATGTCCACCGCTGCGTCCACTACTACCCACACATGGTGCGTCTGGTCACGCGGCGCTTGGTGGGCGTCATTGACGGCGTCCACGACGATCGCCAGCGTCTTTAGTTCTCTGTGGGAGGAGGCCCCGAAGATGGTAGCCCCCGTGAGGTGGCGTTGGTGCAGTCGGTTTGTCGTGTCCACTTTAAACTCTAAAGCCGCCCCCCCGGCCGCTGGGGTGAGGCTTGTAGTGCCGGAGGCATCCGCGAAGATGATGGTGTTGTGGTTGTCCGGGTGCCGTAGGCGGCACGGCATCGTTGGTTGGTAGGCATGGATGTGTGCCCCCCGTTCCGTGGTGGCCCACGGCGTGTTGGTGTCCGGTCGAAGTCTCCGGGTAGCATACACCCCCATCCCCTGGCGGATGATCTCCGTTGCCGCCGGGTTCATGCGGACATAGTCATTGTTCCTTTCATGGCCCTGTGTCAGGTAGCCGTACACGTACTGGAGTAGGTATGCTGTCTGCGGGTGGAATGTGGTCCACTCGACCGTCTGCCAGTCCTGTACTCCGGAGCATCGGTGTTTGACCGGGTAGGCTGGGGCCTCCGGCGTGGCGCTGCGGTGCTTTGCTATCACCGGGAAGGTGATGGCTGGGTGCTGGGTGTTCCACGTGCCCCTGTGGAATCTCCATTCCGCCTTGGTGCCGGGGTCCCACGCCACTGTGGCCGTGTCACCCTCTGCGGCCTGTTCAAAGTGCGTGCGTAGCCACCGGTGCTGTTCTGGGGTAGCGTGGGCCGTTGGCATGGGGTGGTAGCGCCCCAGTAACTGGAGGAGGGGCCATGGGGTGGCCAGCGCATGGGGCCCACATCGCCAGCAAGTGGTGGGGGTGTCCGTCAGCTTGTCTTGCGATAGTGGCGGCGGACAGAAGGGGCGCGCCGTGGGCGGCGGTAGCATCCACAGGTTGCCCCCCGCTTTGCCCGGCCGCAACGTGGTCTTTAGCCCGTTGCGTGCTAGGAGGAGTACCACTGGTACCGTGGCGCCGGGTACATATTCCACTAGCTCCGGTGGCCGGTGGTGGGCCTGGTTCCCCTGCGGTGGGCTCGGTGGCAGTGGTCGTTTGTGCGTGTTCCAAAACAGGTTGTACGCCTCACGTACTTCCCCATCTGTTGGCTGGGGTCGCCCGGTTTGGGTGGCCGCACTGCGCATGTGGTTCTCCAGGAGTGATTTGTTGGGCCACCCTGGGTGTTGTAGGAATGGGACGTGGTGTGTGTCCACTCGTTGGAGGGCTTTCATCTGGTTCGGGGTGACCCTTACGAGGTGGAGGGTGGTGCCCACCAGGTCCAGAGTGGTGGTGCTACCCGTTGGTCCCCCCCCCACATCGGTGTGAAGGACCGCCAGAGGGCCGGTTTCCCTGCACCGATGGTTCGTTTGGATGACGTGGTTGTGGTGGGGCAGTAGGAGTTGTAGGTGGTTCAATATGCGGGTCCCCACCTTGGTGGGGAGACCCCGCGGGTGAAGTATGCAATTGGGGGCAGATGTTGCGGTGGTACTGGGCCTCCCGCAGCGTCAGCGTGAAGACTTCCTGTACCTCCGGCTCGTGATTGTGCATGAGACGATGCAGGTGGGCCGCAGTGTGAGCTGTGTATGCGTTGTGGATGAGGTGGTGGGTGTTGTCTCCGTAGTACGGTGGCGATGCCGCACGCACCGTTGCAGGCAGTGAGTTGGGCCGGTGGCCGTGGATGGTCCACGATCGTCGTACTGTTGTGGTGGCCGCTTGTAGCATGTGTTGGGGGTGCGTTAGGTGCAAGGCTTGGAATCCTATAGCTGCGTTGAGCAGGGCTTGTAGGAAGTATGCCAGGGCCTTGGTGGAGAGTTCTGTGATGCGTGCTATAACCAGTGTCCTTGTCAGCTGCCGTAACAGGTTTGGCGGTAGGGTGACCCCGCCTGCGGTGGCCGCTTGCTGGACTCCCAGGTAGGTGGCCGTGTTTACTGGGTCCATGGGCAGGTCTCCGGGGCGGAGGGGTGGCGGCGGTGCATTGTGTACCATGGTGGCAAATTTGACGTTGTGTACCAGCAGCTGATTGCCCTCCAGATAGGTGGTGACGGCGTGGAGGACCCTGGTGGCTCTGGCGGGGTCCGGGGTGGTCGGCAGGGGTTGACGCGCGGTGGCGGTCACCACAGCCACGTCGTCCGCAAACGCTAGGAGCGTGGTCCGTAGGGGATATGGTGCCACGTCCGGGTACGTGCGTCAGATGTAAAAAGCCAGTGGGAGGGTGACGAGTAGGAAGAGGAATGGGCCTTCCGCACCCCCTTGTGGCACCCCACTGGCGGGGTGGATCCATGGGGTGGTGCCCACGTCCGTTTTTACGGCGTACATGCGGGTGGCGAGGTATGCTTGGAGGAAGCCCTGGAAGGGGAGTCCCATGTGTTCTCAGACGGCCCGTAGGAGGCGGTGCGGGGTGTTGGGGAAGGCCCCCTTGACGTCCAGGGATGTGATGATGAGGCTGATCGGGTCCATGCCCACCACGGCGTCTTGCATAAATATGGCCTCCAACGGTGATATACCCGGTATGGCCCCCCACATGGTGGGCGATACAGCCCGGTACACTGCCGGGGCCACCCGTTTGAGGATGAGCATCCATATGACGTATGTCTTTGGCCTCCGTGGTGGCGCACACGATGGGTCTCCAATTGTCGCGGTTCTCCCAGTCGCCTTTCTTATAGAGCGCGTGTACTAGGTTCGCCCAGTCGGGTGGCACGTCCGTTTTCCCGATGGCGATATCCCACAGGCGCGCGGCTAAGTGTCTCTTCAGGTTCAGTGGTAGTCTACGGTAGAGCTCCGCCGGGAGTCCGTCCACTCCCGGAGTTTTCCCTGGTTGTAGTTTGTACAACACCTCATCGAGCTCCCGAATGGTGAACGGGGTTCGGTGCATGTCTCGTCCCTGTGTCCGGTTGTAGAGTTTCGGCAGGTAGGATATCAGTTCCTCTGTGTATGCTGACAGTTCGCCATCCTCAGTGTTGTGCTGGCGCAGGAAGCTGTTGAGGACTTCTTCCAGGACCACCTTGGGATTGTTGGTCACTGTGCCGTCCTGTAGGTGTACCGCCTTGATGCCTCGGTGGCCCGTCTCCCCCAGGACCTTGTCCACGTGTTTCAGTGATTTGTAGGGTTGGGGGTTTTGGAAGTAGCGTTGTTGTTCTTGCGCCAGCTCCTTCGCCCGGCGGACGTGCCATTCTCTGAGTTGCCGGCGTGCGGTTTCCAGTCGTGCTGCGATTTCCTGGGCGTCATGTTGGGCTTGCAGGTCATGTGAGTGCATTGATTTGTGCAGTGCTCGCTTGTCGTGCCATATGGTTGTGACCAGGGATCGTAGGTCTTGATGCGGGGTGGCGTCGTCCTGTGTTCTGCGTTGCCCGCTGAGGCCGCATGCCGTGGCCGCCTTGTAATACAACCCAACTTGGTCTTGGCTGAGGTCTATTCCTTGACCCTTGCTCCCATGGACACTGAAGCACATGCACTGATCCAAATACTCCAAAGCATTTTAGATCACTAGACGTGATCTACAAACATGCCTGTGCAAAACACAGCAAACTGTCCTAAACATGCCGAAAAATTTACAAAACACTCAGAATATTATAAAACCTAGAAAATTATAAAATCTGTTGATTTTATCTAAGTTTTGTTCATATCAAAAATTTAAATCTTACGCACAATAATCGCGATGCGCGGCTGCCATCTGGCATTTTTCGTCCGCGAATTTCGCGGGCCATTCAGCAGCCCATATTATAATAAAAATGCATAATCTACAATAAATTTGGAAACAAAATAGATAAGAGTATCTTCTACATTTGTGGACCCATTACACTCCCCCACCAAGCTCAAACTCAGGGTCCAGAGCTGAGTTTGTTGCTGAAAAATATGAATAATGGGGGCAAATGGGTAAGATACACCCAAAGCCAATCTGAGCTTTTTCAGCATAAACCTATACTGTACCTGTGACATGGTATTTACTACAACTATTATGTACAAAACAAAAACTTCTGCCACACCCCAGTGCCCTGAAATGGAAACCCACCAGGTGTCAGAGGCTTTTTGTTTCAATGTACCAAAAAAATCCCTGCTCAGGGGTCGGGGAAAAGCCTGCAGCAAAAGGCTATAAAAACCCCATTCCCTTTCTGGGAGGTGTGGTAACACACTCCCACCAAAACCTGTATATAATGAAAATATTCCTGCACATCTTTCTGAGCTTACCTGTAACTTGCAGTCATTTCTCATTATATAAAAACCAGCTCCAACAGCCCTAGTCAGTGCACAAACCCAGCCAGAGTTTCGAAATGATTTTCCAAACCAAACTGCAATTTCTGCCTAGGGAGCCTGGCCCAGAGTACCCTGCCTAGGGGAGACCCCAAAAGGACAGAGACACACAGGCGCAAGGCACAGAGCATGGGCACACAAATATCGTACAAACAGATTTGGTTGTGCCCACTGGGTTCGCACCATCCTGGTGCCCTGCACAGTACTTTACAGGGTGCAGGTGCAGTGCACAACGTGCAGTGCACAGTACTTGTGCAGCATTGAACAAAAGAACAAAAGAGAAAAAGAAAACGTCAGAGCAAAAAATATTCAATTCTGCACGACTCCTCCACATGTCATCCAGTATCAACCTCCTTGCAACGACATCTCTTCACCATACCATGCACGCTTACACATACCTCGCACTCACCAAGCAAAGTGCTCACACCCAGACACCAGAACTGAGGAACACCCTGTAAATTCAAATGCCAAACCCTTTCCCAAAAAAAAAAATGTAAAGTACAACTCTGCCAGCAGAGCAGAGGTTCCCACTGACCAGCCTGCTCTCTGCCCTACCACTGGGCCTGACGTCTCACGCACTGGCGTACCTGCTGACCTGGAGGGGGGAGGGGGCGTAGTTGGCGTCCCATACCCCAACCCCACTTATACTAGTATAACGAAGGCTTGCCATGCCCCCCACTACATGTCCTCGGACCACCCAAAAATCTGCAGCAGGTAAAGAGTATAAAAACAATATCCCCAGGGGTTGTAGAAGTTTTTCAAGAAAAGGTTTTTTGGCTCTGGATCTCCCAAGGGGGCTGCTGCACGGAAGGGGGGGGTACCTCAAAGGCGAATTGGCCTCCCCTGAACCCATGTCCATCCCCCAACCCATCCCGTGCAGCCCCTTTCAGCAAAAAAGGCAGAAAAAATCTGGAGAAAAATTACCTGGAAAGACCTGTGAGTGACAAAGAGGCACGTGCAAAGCCGTGCCACAAACAGAATAAATACAGGCGCCCACACAGGGCCCAAACAAGGCCAACAGGCCCACAGCCCACGAAGAAGGGTTCGCAAAGCAAAACAGGGCATATCCAAGCCCACAGACAAAACAAAAACAAACCTGAACCTCCATACACTACCACAAACAACTTCCCATACTTTTTTCTTATCCTACGACGCGCGTTGTCATACTCAAATTTCACATTCTACTCATTTAGTCCACATTCAGCCATATCTGCAAAAATATCACAACAGCCACCAAAATCCAGCAAGCCAACCATGAAGTCAGCAGGCTAACCACAAGAACGCCCGCCTTGCCAACAGGCAAACAAACGCCGCACCCCCAAAGAAAGCGAACATGCCCCATAATGCCGGACCGCCAAACCCACACAGAATCGTTTGCCCTCAGTCAAGGGCACAGTCGCCAAATCCACGTTCCACGTGCCCCTTGGCCTGCCTGCGCGCAACCGCAGCAGCAGACCGCTTACCACGTTTGCCTTTCGTGCGCTTTACCACTCCAGCACCGGCGGCCACCCTCAAGGCCCCGAAGGCCTCGTCCTCCTTACACAAAAGAACAACTCGTGCGTCTTCTTCGGCCACATCCACAAACTCACTCAAACGCCCATACAGAATTCCTCGCGCTTACAGCCATTTCCAGTCTTCACGTGCGATCCCCGCGTCCACGTGTTGGTCACTGAACGCCAGCGAGCGGCTCGAGCCAAGTCGATCGTTGCCAGCAAGCACCTGCACCCGTGCTTCATTCTTCAGCGCGACAAAAGAATCCACCAGGTCCCTCTCCGGCAGAGGATAACCAGTCGAATAACCCAAAGCGGGCAGCGCTTCCCATGTCAGAAATTCAATATCACGGCGAAAACCCAACTTCTCGTATCGACGCTTCAAGCAGACGAACATCTCTGTAAGCAAACCTTCGAACAAGCGCTGTTCAAGCACATAGAGACCCTTACGGTGTTCACATTCAACAGCTCTGGTCGTCGCAAGCGTCGTGCAACCAGTCTCTTCATACACCCAACAGCCATAGCAGACATTGTAGGCGCGTGGCAACGCGCTCAGACACACACTGGGACAGACCTTCAGCGAACTCAACAAGTCCTTGAACTCAGGCATCCAGCCCACTCCACGAGCGCGATCTGCCAGGCCCAACTGCAGCAGCTTTGCCTGCAGCCACAGAACCTCCGATGAGGGTTGGTTGTCCCCGCCTTCCTGTGGAGAGCACACAGCAGATGTCAGGTCACCACCGCGCAACGCGCAAAGGAACGTGTCCACCTCATGCTCAGGCGGAGTGTCCCGCTCGCTGACACTAGGACTGCTCTGCGCCGGCTTTCAGAGAGGGCTAATTCCACGCAGCCCTGTAGCGCCGCTGAAGTGCGCCGTTACGGTTCGGCTATGCCGAGATGCACGTCAGTGCCATCACTGTCCTTGGGCGGGTCGTTGCGACGCAGGTTTGGAGGTTGTAATACAAGCCAACTTGGTCTTGGCTGAGGTCTATTCCTTGACCCTTGTTCCCATGGACACTGAAGCACATGCACTGATCCAAATACTCCAAAGCATTTTAGATCAGTAGACGTGATCTACAAACATGCCTGTGCAAAACACAGCAAACTGTCCTAAACATGCCTAAAAATTTACAAAACACTCAGAATATTACAAAACCTAGAAAATTATAAAATCTGTTCATTTTATCTAAGTTTTGTTCATATCAAAAATTTAAATCTTACGCACAATAATCGCGATGCGCGGCTGCCATCTGGCATTTTCCGTCCGCGAATTTCGCGGGCCATTCAGCAGCCCATATTATAATAAAGATGCATAATCTACAATAAATTTGGAAACAAAATAGATAAGAGTATCTTCTACATTTGTGGACCCATTACACGCCTGTCGCATGGTGAGGTTGAGGTCTGTTTTGTCCTGCTGGCCCAGGATGCATTGTACCGTGCGGTAGTATGCTACCCATCTGTGGGTGTCGTGCTCTCCTGGCGGTTGGATGGGTGGTTGTTCTTCGTAGTCCATGCCATCCCTGGAGGCCGGGGGTACCTGAAGCACCTTGATTTGTACCTCCAGGGGTAGGTGTCCGGTGATCTTGGATGGCAGGTCGTGGTATTGCACCCGCGTCACCTCGACGTGTGCCGAGTCCGCGTAGCAGAGGTCGATGCGGGAATCTGCCGCGCCAGGTTGTGGTGGTCTGTGTGAGGGCTGGCCTCGTAGAGAGGCTGTATGGTCCTGCAGGCCTAGATGTTGCATGGCCACTTGTACCGCTGCGTCCTCGGGCGTCGGTCGTCCTCCGCGATCGTCCGCTGAGGGGGCTGCATTGAAGTCTCCTATGATGACAGTCGGGCCCATCATGGCAAGTTGTCGGTAGGCCTCCATGAGATGTTCGAGGAACGTCTCAGTGGCGTCTCCAAAGGGGACGTGTACGTTGATGACATTCAGTTGCCACGTTGGGCCTACCAGTTCGTATGCCGCTAGGCGGCCTTCCACCCCCAGGTGGTGGTGGATGTGTACTTGGACTTCACTTTTGTGGGACATGGGAACCCCCTTGACCCATGTGGTGCGGTATTGGTGTCCCGTCCTGGTGAGGATTGGGTTAAGCTGGGGTGGGTTGTCTGGGTTTTGAGGGCCTGCTCCTGCCACACCATGGCGTCAGGGTCGCATTTCGCCATGGTGGGCACGTCTTGTAGGGCCGGAGCTTTGGTCGCGTCGTACAGGGCGCCCGGTTCGTTGAGGGACATGAGAGTGACGAGCGCAGTTGTGACCTCGTGGGCGCGCGTTTTGATGGCCCCTGGGGGGTCCCTGGCGCGGCGTGGTATTAGTCATTGTCCCAGTCGCAGTTTGTGGTTGATCGCTGCGGCCATCCTCTCTTCCTCCGGTATATCCGGTTCCTCCAGCCATGTCTGCGGCACGTCACCCCTCCAGACGGTGCCCGGTGGTACCTGGCTGGCGGGTGTGCGGAGCTGCACCAGGCACTCCGGGAATTGTCCGTCGTCCCAGAGTTCGAGGTTTGAGGTCTCCACTTTTTCGCCCCATTCTGGGAGTGCGTGCCACTTGATTTTCAATTGTAGGTTGCCGTGTTGGCCCGGTGTGGCCAGTCTGCCGTGTATCTTGCCCCGGAACCATACCAATTGTTTTGGTTGCCCTCTAAGCGTGGTTCCGTATACTCCTTGTACTTCTGCGCCGTCTGGCCATTCGGGGTGCATGGCGGCACGTTCCGCCCGTGTGAAAAGCGGGCATGCTGGGGCCTTTGGCTTCGGTTGTGGATCGGGCGGCGGCGGCGCTGGGGCCACTTTGGGCTCCGGTTTGGGCCGTTTGGCCCTGCGGGCTGAGGCGTCCGCTCCCCCCGGGCGGGGCCTCGGTTTGGGTTGGGGTTGCTCTGGCGCCGGTTATGGGGGCTGGCTTCGGTGCGTCGCGGCAGAATATGCTGTACGCCGGTCCCTGTCCCTCCTGCGGCCTGTGCATACCCCGAAATCGATTCGTGTGTTCTTGTAGGCTGGTGGTGCAGAGTTTGAGAGTTCGTTCCGTGTCCGTGGGCCAGGACATCCAGCGCTGCGCCTGTGCTGTCCCGTACTTCCGCACATAGACCGCCAGGTTGTGCGTGAGTGTAAACCATGTCTCGGGTAGCGTGGTGTCCGTGGCTGGGGCATCCACTGTCCAGTGCATCGCCGTTTTGAGGGCTAGCCACTGCGCCCTGGGGTGGTTGGTGTGGTGGGTGAAGTGGCTAAAACGGTCCCCCAGTGCCAGCGGGGTCGCCGGCTCTGCTGGCGGTGTGAATGTGTGGACCCTGTCTGTTGTGCCCGTGGCGTTCCACCGTGCCACCCACCATGTGTGTTGGTGGCACGTTAGTGTCACCGTGGGGGTATCCGGGGGCTTGTCATTAAAGGCCGCCCAGTCAGTGACCTTCGGACCCTCGGTTTTCCGGTCGTGTTGTTCTGGTGGACTGGTCAGGGTCACCAGGTGGTTCATAAGGTCCGGCGTCAGGGTGTCTTCTGTGCCCTGTACCCTGTCCTTACGCGCCGTGGGGTGGCCCACGGCGACGTCCCACGCGTCCGTGGTGGCCACCAGGGTGTTGGCTGCCAGGCTGATGACATCGTCCGTCAGTCCCTCCACGATGAAGTACTTTTCTCCCGCCAGGGTGGTCGGGAGTTGGGCCGTGTGTTTCATGGTGAGGTGTAGTAGCCCCTGTTGGGGCCTGGGGCGTTTGGGTCCACTGGTCTGGGTTCGCGTGCGCCGCGTCCCGCTAACGGGTTCCGCGGTTTGTCGGCGTGGGGTAGTCGTGGCCCCAGGGCCATGTGGTGTACCTGATCAAGAGGGACGGCCTGGCCCGTGGTGTCGCCCGTCGTGAGGTATACTCCTTTGGCGCCTGTTATCGTGTTTAGGTATACACCTGGGAGTGGGGCGGGCTGTGGGGGCAATGGTTGGAACAGTGCGTGGGGGCAGGGGTGGCCGCAGGGGGGGTCCCCGGGTCGCAGTCCTGGGCAGGGGCCATCCATGCCGTGTGGTACTGCATATAGTATGTAGGGCCCCCCCACCCTGCGTAGTTTGTTGGGGCTTAGGGTGTTCAACCACCCCCCCACCCTGATGGTGACAGAGCCCTGATCGATCCAGGTGGCTTGGTCGCTGTCGATGTCGTGGTGTAGGGTCCTTCTGATGGTGCCCCTTGTTCGGCGGTGGGTGGTGTCATCTGGGGTAGGGCACCCCGTGCCTATGAGAGGCATTCTGGCGTTTGCGAGCGCGGAGTTTATGATGTTTAGGGAGGGTGGGTTGTCGTGGGTGCCGGCGGCGGTGTTCCCCGCTGGCTTGACACTCTGGCGTGGTACTCGTCTCCCGTGGTGAGGTCTGTGCCAGGATGGGTCTGGGTGCCAGATGGGGGCCGGTAGGTCCCCGTACCTTGCCCAAGTGTACACTGTGTATGCCGTGCCCTTGGTGTGGGCCTGCAATCTGTACGTGGACTTCCGTGCCTCGCCGTTGGTGACTAGTGCATTTGAGGTGGGGACGGTGTAGTTGAGGTGTGTGTGTGCCAGGGCGTGAGTGATTTGTACTTCCGTGCCCTTTCGTTTGTCCCCATGGTCTTCCAGTATGAAGTGTACCATCCATGGGCTGTGGGGTTGGAGGTTACCGTCTTTGTCGTGCAATGGCGGGTGTATTCGGCGTCCAGCCTGCTGTGCTTTGTTGGCGTTGTGGTGGGCGCATTGTTCGACAAGGACGTTCGGTGTCCAGTCCTGTGGGGCACCTTCCCTGTGCGCCATGGCTTGAGCCGCCCTGGCGAGTGCCGTGACGGTAGGGGGCAGTGGCGGCTCAGCGACCTGGGGCACCATGCCGGTGTCTGTCCGGAAGTTCCAGTATATCGTGAACTTCCCCGGCTGGTGGGCGTTGTGGGTGTCCGGGAGGGTCAGATAGAGTGTCTCTTTGATCTGGGTTACCGCCTCTGGGTGTATGGTAGTGGGGTAGTGCCAGAGGGTGTGCTTGGTGGGGTCCCGGTGTGTCTAGGCGGTACGTCCCGCGGGTTCCATTGTCTGCGGCGTGAGGGTGTCGTCAAGGGCGATCTCGTGGAGGCGGTTGGCTTCTGCGGCCCACCTTGTCTGCCATTCCGTCAGCCTGGGGTTGTCCTTGGTGGAGTCCAGGGTGTAGTGGAAAGCCATCCACTCCGGGTCCGGGTCAACGCGTTTATCCAGATCGCTTGTGTGTGTCTGGCCTGGGGCATCTGGTCGTCGTCGTCCAGGGCCGTGCCTTCCATGGTCGCCATGCCCTGGGTCATTAGAAAGAGGTGCGTGGCCTGCGTTAGGTGTACTTGGTGTGGCGTAAGGAGGCGCATGGATGCCATTGTTGCTATCCGTGGGAGGACTTTCTTCCAATCGATGGTGCCTGTCGGTAGTCGCCATGTCATTGCCGTGCTCCTTGTGTGGTTCCCCCCTCGGGGTATTTGGGAGTTGTCTGGGACGTGACGCAAGGTTAGAAGCTTGTCGAGTTGTTGGACGGTTGTGGTGGCGTTGGGGGGTTCGGCCTTTTCGTGGGCTGCCGGGCTGTGTCCTTGTTGGGGGGGCCTGTGTTGGTGTCGCGTGGGCGTTTGGGGTTTCGTAGGACTTGGGGGTATGTGTGGCTCCGGTATCGGTTGTGGCATTGTGGGTCGAAGGCTGGTGATGTTGTGTGCTCCGGTGGTCGCATCTTCGTGCAGGTAGAACTCCAGCGCTTGTGGCCCAATAGGGTGCCACTCGCGTGCGTCATCGTGCGAGGTGTGGAGGTGGATGCTTTGCTGAGTGGACCAGCTGTGGTAGGCCAGGATGGCGTTCGTGATGGCGGGGTTTCTGTTGTGTCCAAACGGGTGGTCGGGTCTAGAGCCGTCTCCGAACATGGCTCGAACGGTCGTAGCCAGCGCTCCGATGTCTCCGTCCAGCACTATGTCGTCCCACGTTGTGCGGGACATGGCGCCCGGCGGGCCCGTGTGTCTCTCCTGGACCTCTGTTTTGTACTTGGTCCAGTCTTGTAGCATGCGTTCCACGTATGCAGCCTCCCTGTACGGCCGGATACTGTGCTCCGCTAGGGTGCGGGCATGGGCCAGCTGTCGGTACAGGGTCCAGTGTCGGGGGGTGGGTCTCGGTGGGGGAGTCGTGGCGGGCTCGGGCGTAGGCTCCTTCTCTTCCCTATGTCTGTGCCGGGTGGCGTGCACTAGGGTGTACTCGTCATCTTCTCGCTCGGGCTTCCATTCCAGGTGGGCTTCTCCCGTGGCCGCAATGCTCCGTCGGCATGTCGCGGTGCGTGCGTAGTGGGGCCCTGTCTTGTCATGCAGGACGATGGTGTGTCCCCGTGTCCAACTGTGTAGGGTGAGGACGAGAGCCTCCGCTGTTTCCTCGAGGGTTGCTGGCGGCGGGGCGTCGGATTCCTGGATGAAGTCCAGGGCTTCCTCCGCGTGTTGGGCCCGCGTCAGGTTCGTTCACGCTCCCGTTTTTTGTCTCTCGTCCCTGTACCACCACTCCTTCCGGTGATTGCTGCTGGGCGTTGTGTATGTCCCTCCGCAGCTCCTGGATGTATGCCCCTGGGTCTCGGTTACTTCCTGTGCTTGTTATCCGTTGATCTGCTTCGTTGAGTGCCCGGTATAGGCTCCATGTGGGTTGTTGGTGCGCGTCGGCTGCCACTTGCAGCACGCGTTGGATGCTGTCTTGCAGTGGGTCGTTGTCCAGGTCCATGGGGTCGCGGTTCGTGGAGATGTCGAGGCCACTGGGCAGTGACTCCAGGGGTGGGTCATGGGCCTCAGGAGGGGTTGGTAGTTGGGAGCGGATGTCCATCGCGGTGCCTGAGGTGCCACTGGACACGGATAGCGGTGCTTCGTGTGTGTGGTCCTCCGGTGGGCTTGTTCGTGTTATCTCCGCGGCCATCGTCTCCGTTTGTGGCCCTGGTCGCGGGGAATCGTCCCGATTGTCGCAGTGCGGCGCCTCGTGGTGAGGTGTGCCGCAATGGTCCGTGTCTTGGGCGCTGTATTCCACGTGATTGGGGCTCCGTGTACGCCTGCACAGTGCGGCGTTTGTGGATTGATTCGTGGTTCGGTCGCTGTAGTCCGTGTGTTGTGACGGGGCCGGTTCTTGTTTCGGGTCGTAGGCGTCTCCCCCTGTTATGTGGCTGTAGTATGTGTTTTGGCTATACTCCGTGCGGTCCTGGCTCGGGGTACGCTGGCGTGTCACGGTACTTGCGGTCCGGCTTGTGGCACTGTAGTCGGTACGTTGTGATAGGGTTTGGTCTGGTTCCGGTTTCAGTTGGCGTCGTGTCGCTCCCCCCCGTGTTGTCTCCCCCCCCCGGGGCTCGGGTGTGTCGGCGGTGCCGGGGTCATAGTTCGTGTGGTCGTGGGTCGTTGGATCCTGGCGTTCGCCGTGTACCGCGTGGGTGGGATGTGGGGGTGGCGTGCCTGGTGCGTGCTTCCGGCTTCCGGGGTCGCCGAGATCGTCGGGGCCGGCCGGGCGTTGTGTCCCCCCTTTGGTGGTTGTTGAAGGCGTGCTGGGCGTTGCGGGTCTCCCCCGGGCGTCGTTGTCCTGGTGCTCCTGCTCCATCGTGTCCTGTGTTTGCATTGCGTGTGTGGTCTTCTTGCGTGTCACGTATGTGGGTGTGGAATCTTCGCCTGTACGTGCACCTCCCACTTTTCTGCCGCGTGTTGTCGCATGTGTGTGTGCACCTTACAGGATTGGTAGGCAGCATACCTCTTGCCCTTGCGGTTGGCGTCTCCGGGATCTTGTTTGCCTGCTGTATTGCACGGTACAAATGGCGCTCTTTATCGTCGGTCAGCAGCAGCCATGCGGAGGTGCTGCGGCACATAAGATGTGGGGTCAGGTTTATTGTGGTTTGTGGCGCGGCGTTGCGTATTCGTGTTGCCTTGTCGCGCCGTGTTGGCTGGCGTTGGGTTGTGCGGCGTAGTGTGGTCGTGGCGTTGCGTCGTGTCGCAGTGTGTGCTGTGCTGTTTCGTTGTGTCGCGTTAGGTGGTGTCCTGCGGTGCAGGGCGCTGGGTGTGCCATGCCGCGGTTTATGTTGTTTTTGTTGTTGGTCGTATTGTGTAGCATTGCGCTGTGTTCGTGTAGCACCACGTGCTCCAAGGCTGCCACCGCGAGGCCCGGAACCTGTGATGTCCTCCGGACGAATGTGTACCTCCGGCCCTGCCAATCGATGTGCGTGCACAAGTATGTCCTGTGTTTGTTGGCGTGCATCGCTCTATTATGTGTATGTATGATATATATACGTAATATGGCTCCTAGGGCGTGGGTTAGTGATGAGGTCAGGTTATTATTATATGGTTAGGAGGTTTGTCTATTCAAGTGTGTCTACTCACACCCTCATCCCCTCACGGTACCTCCTCCTTTACCCTCTACGTGGTGCATCACGTGTGACACACATGCTAATATTAAACATCAACAAGGACACGGCCCTTGGCTGAGCCGTGCCTGTAGGCAGCACAATCTAGCCACCACCGTGCTTGTCATCTACCAGTGGTGTACCCGTTGATACTGGTCCTCTGGCAGAACTTGCAGTAACAAGAGGGGCGGAAGAAATCAAAGAGATATATCCAGAAGGAGCCCGCCCGAGTGCAAGCGCTGAGGCGTCCGGCTTATCGCGGGCGAACCTCAGGCGTCTCGAAGGCAAGGACCCTGTGGCAGCAGCCTTAGCTTCCGTGGTCTCCTCGATCCCCCCGTCCGAAACTTCTCCTACCGCAGGGATCGAAGTGGCAAATGCCACGGTCAAGGCCTGGAGAAGAGCGGCAAGGAAAGGTAAGGGGAACCAGGCGCCTTTGGGAACCATCTTCGGAGCTACATGGGGCGAGGAGACGTTGGAGATACCTCAAGGCGAAACGGACTGGGCTTCCTCGGCCCAATCATCTGAGTGGGAGCCCAACTGGGTGTCTGGAGAACCTACGCCTCCAGAGAAACCGAAGGAGCATGAGTGCTTGAAGACTGACTCCAATCCCGGGGCAGTGGCACCCGAGCCTACGAGTGTGGATCGAGGTCTGTGCAATACCCTGGGCATCAGACCCACACACCAATGTGACAGCCCCCCGTTCAGAACAGAATCCAGTGGGGTAAAAGAGTCAGAAACAGGAAACAGAAGCGCAAACAGACAGAGCGCGCGCACGTTGACAGGACGCACGCGCATGGAGACAGCACAGAGATTGCGTTGCAGTTTCACAGGATAATATCGCATGCAGGACATGCCTGAAAGATTACATTTTTATTATGGTGTGTCATGTATATTTTTCGGCATGCATAGTTTAGGTTGTTGTTGGCAGGCCCTGCAGCATTTTGTTGTGCAGGCATGCTAAATGAACACTCTGTTCATTTATTGTAATCATGAATGACGCTCATCGTGCTCGCGTTGTGGGATACTCAGGAAGGAGTTTGGAAGGATGAAGGAACTTTTGGGAAGTTGATTTTGAAAAACTAAGAGAACTCACGGAGAAAGAGCCAGAACCCAAATATACCCCAACGGAATATTAACATTCATTTAGCTTCGAAAAGGACGCGGGCGGACGGAGAATGAGTGATCATGGCATAGCGAGAGCATCCATCAGGATGCGTGCCCTGTTGCCAAGAAGGAGGCGCGCACTGTTGCCAAGAAGGATGCGTGCACTGCTGTCAAGAAGGATGTGCTGTCAAGAAGGATGTGCGTGCTGCTGACAAGGAGGATTTTGCGGTGACGGCCCAGAAGAAGAAGAAGGAGCCGCCTGAGTACGTGGACGTTGAAGACAGCCTACAGGAGGCCATTGTGGAGATGCTGATTGCGAGAAAGGCGCAAGCCAGGTGCGCACCGTTCAAGGACAACCCGTAACGGCAGCAGGACAGGAGTTTATGGCCATCTCGGACAGACGCCGGCAAATGTTGGAAGAGCGCGACAAGTTCTTCGAGGATAATCCACGCACACAAGCGTGCTGCCAATATGACTGCAGGCAGCGCACGAGGTATCACAGTGACATTGCGTTCGTGCATGGAGGTGTGCTGAGGTGCATCGTGACACGAGTGGCGTTGGTCATACCCGACGATAAGGGGTCAGCGAGCAGTGGCCAGCAGACGACAAGGAGACTGGCGACGCTGGAGGAATTGAAGAGCAAACAAGATCGCTGACGAGAATGGTATGAGTGGCACGGGAAAAACAAGCCGCACGTGGCGGCACATGTCTTTCGTCAGTTCGAATGGGAACAGCGCCAACTCGAGGCTTGGGAGAAGGAGAAAGACAAAGAAATGAAGGAACCGCAGAGGAGCACCGGTGAACACCACGAACGTGACAGGCCAACGGCGCACACGTCCCTGTTCAACGAGGTGACAAGAAGGCCCTGTCCAGGCCATGAACACCAAGCGCGACGCCCCTGGCAGGCAAGTACGAATGTGGAGCGGGTCGAACGCGTGGGAGACCGTGACGCGGCCACTGTGGACAATCGACCAGTATCCAGAGGGCGAAAGGATCGAGGAGTGCGCGCAACGAAGGCAGAACGACAGCGACGAAGACTACAAGAGGGGAGTTCCTAAGGAACTAAACGTGGTAGTGATGCATCCTCTGTGCAGCTTATTTTTTCCAACTTACACGGCTATGTCGGCTTGTGCTGACAGTTTTGTTCTCTTTCTTTGCGTTTTCTACAATGTGAACATACACCGAGTGGAGAGCCAGATGGGAGGCCACAAAACCACGCGGTTATATGATTTTTGCTTGCTCAGGAAGGTTGGATGGCTTGCCACGGTGCCTGAGCCGGCAAGAGGGGTTAGGACACATACACATGCTGGACAGAATCGCCACAGAGGGGGCTGGGAAGCCCCCTTTCCTTGGGCAGGCCCCCGCCACGGTTTTTATTGGTGCGGACCAGATGGGGCAGGGGATTGCAAAACAGCCCTGGGATCGTACAAGCATCAGCCCCTGGGCTGGGAAATGGGAATGTGGCTGCAGAGGCCGTTCCATTTTTTTTACGCCGGAGAAACCCCAGAAGGGGCAAGTAACGTCGGTAGAAGACACAAGCCCAGGGTCACGGCAAGCAGCGCTTGGGTTTCCCCTTGGTGTAAAGGGAGGGCAGAATTCCCCTCCAGGATCCCCAGACAGGAGAGGGTAAGGCCAGAACCCATGACAGCGGACTGTGTGCACAACATGGCGATCATTCACCAGGGAAGATTTAATTCCACACCAACACGGGACTCCACAGCTCAATTTTTTTACACTTACGACAACACATAACTCTTGCTGACAGGGACGCCCCCCCCCTCCCCACAGTGAAGAGTCAGATGGCATGGCACGGCACTGCTGACGGGAGTGGTGCTGCACAGCACTAGAGATGGTGACCAGAGACCCAACCGCATACATGTATGAGATAGTCCAGGCATTACTGGACTTTAAGCCCAGCTTTGCGCCAGGTTTTACTGCTTTGTCTGCGGCGGAAAACACTAAAGCAGCCCAGGCACCACGGAACACTGCACGTTCTGCAGAGTGCCTTGCACTATGCCCATTACCTTGTTGTTGTAGTCTTTTTCACCAAGTCGCATGTCAAGCAACAGCAATACCCGTACCGAAACTCAGGACACACTGGGTTCAGTATGTCAGCATGAATGGCAGTGCACTGCAGTTTCTTCTGAAAGGCAGGGCTCATCTTTTACTGTGTACTGCTGGTTCATGCAAGGGTGCTGTTTGCAGGCTGTCCGTTGTAGGAATTTCTGGATTTGTTTTTTTTGTGTTTTTTTTTGTGTTTTCGTTTTGTCAGCAACTACGAAATTGCTGACTGTCGCGAGATTTGTGCAGGTGGCCCATGCTACGTTTTTTTGGGACCAGGACGTAGTAGATACCATGTCAATAGTACACAGTATAGAGAGGACCCACCTCAGTGGGGTAGTTTAGAGGGACATAAGGCCCATGAAGGACCACAAGGAGTTTAGGGTTGGTAAGGTAAGTGTGACAGATGCCAGGGTATCAGTTTTTATTTCAAACATTTCAGGGGTCTACTGTTGGTGCCCCCGTGAAACGTTTTGGGAGGGGAGTGCAATACCCTGGGCATCAGACCCACACACCAATGTGACAGCCCCCCCTTTAGAACAGAATCCAGTGGGGTAAAAGGGTCAGAAACAGGAAACAGAAGCGCAAACAGACAGAGCGCGCGCACGTTGACAGGAAGCACGCGCACGGAGACAGCACAGAGATTGTGTTGCAGTTTCACAGGATAATATCGCAGGCAGCACACTCCTGAAAGATTACATTTTTATTATGGAGTGTCATTTATATTTTTCGGCATGCATAGTTTAGGTTGTTGTTGGCAGGCCCTGCAGTATTTTGTTGTGCGGGCATGCTAAATGAACACTCTGTTCATTTATTGTAATCATGAATGACGCTCATCGTGCTCGCGTTGTGGGATACTCAGGAAGGAGTTTGGAAGGATGAAGTTACTTTTGGGAAGTTGATTTTGAAAAACTAAGAGAACTCACGGAGAAAGAGCCAGAACCCAAATATACCCCAACAGTATTTTAACAGTCTGCCTCCACAAATCGGGGCCCCTAAGCTGGGTCTCGATGAGAACATGGAGTTGCTATCCCGGGTCCTTGGTTCAGGCGATGAAGATCCGAATTTGAGTGCATTGTAAGCAGCACTCGAGACGAAGCTGGGGCTCTCCGATCTGAAGAAGCCCCCACCTACAATGTGCCCAGGTGTTGACCTGCTAACCAGGGATGTGAAGAGCTGCAGAGGCATCCGCAGCTCCCCAATGGACACCTGTCCTAGCCCTTTCCTCCCTCCTATGAGGACTGTGCCTGTCTGCAGTGTAGGTGACACCGCAGAGGCTGAGATGAAAGGCTATGGCTTGTCTGCCCTGGCCCCGTTGGCCACAGTGCACCCCTCACCCCTGGCAGGTGGCACAGGTGACACAGGCGTCCCAGGAAGGGGAACGAAGGCCAGAGCCACGGCGAACCTTCAGATCGAAGGTACGTAGGTAGGTATCTTTGAGAGCTCAGGATGCCTCGTTTGACAATGCAGGAAGCAGGTCTGACCAAGGGGACGTCCTGTCCCTCCCACTGCCCTAGGTCAGGTGCCTCTCAAGCCGCTTCAGCAGGTGCTTGAGAAGGCAGTGTCGCGACCACCATGTCCAGGTGTCCCAGGTGGGAGGGTGTTCCCACATGTGTCCATGGGTAGGGCCACATGCCCCCTCCTTGGGCGGCAGCTCTGGGGGCTGCCCAGCCGTGTGGAGTATCTCTCACCACAAGGGGTATTGCTCCCGCTAGTCTACGGTAGGACCGCCTCACCCTTGTGGCTTGAGTTGCGGGGCCTCTCTGCTTGGCAGCCGACCCCCTCCGGGATTGTGTACCGGCTGGCCTGTCGGCGGTTGCTTCCATGGCTCCGGGTGACGTTTGCCATGGTCCCGGATGCAGCCTGGCCCGGCTCGGACCAGCGGCCTTGGGGTACCGCCCGTGCTGCTGGCCCGGTGGGTCGGCTGGGTCGCCCCAGTGCTTCCGACTCATGGGGTGTTGGTTCTTTCCTGTCCCTAGGCCGCCCTAGGTGTGCATGTGTGTGCGGTGTCCTGGGCCACTTGGCCCCTGTTCACCGGTGTGCCCGCTCGGTCCGTTGTGTTGCGTGTGCGGTGTCCTGGGCCACTTGGCTCCTGTTCACCGGTGTGCTCGCTCGGTGCGTTGCTTTGCGTGTGCAGTGTCCTGGGCCACTTAGCTCCTGTTCACAGGTGTGCCCGCGTCGTTTGTTGGGTCGCGTCTGCGGTGTCCTGGGCCACTTGGCTCCTGTTCACCGATGCGCCCCCTTGGTGCGTTGCTTTGCTTGTGCGGTGTCCTGGGCCACCTGGCTCCTGTTCACCGGTGTGCCCGCCTGGTGTGTTGTGTTGCGTGTGCTGTGTCCTGGGCCACTTGGCTCCTGGTCACCGGTGTGCCTGCTCGATGCGTTGCTTTGGGTGTGCAGTGTCCTGGGCCATTCAGCTCCTGTTCACTCGTGTGCCCGCGTGGTTTGCTGTGTTCTGTCTGCGGTGTCCTGGGCCACTTGGCTCCTGTTCACCGGTGCGTCCCCTCGGTGTGTTGCTTTGTCGGTGCGGTGTCCTGCGCCACTTGACTCCTCTTCACCGGTGTACCTGCTCGGTGTGTTGTGGTGCGTGTGCAGTGTCCTGGGCCACTTGGCTCCTGAGCAACGGTGTGCCCGCTCGATGTGTTGCTTTGCGTGTGCGATGTTCTGGGCCACTTGCCTCCTCTTCACTGATGTGCCCGCGGGGTTCGTTCTGTTTCGTCTGCGGTGTCCTGCGCCACTTGGCTCCTGTTTACCGGTGTACGCGCTCCGTCCTTTGCTTTGCTTGTGCGGTGTCCTGGGCCACTTGGCTCCTGAGCACCGGTGTGCCCGCTCAGTGTGTTGTGCCGAAGGCGCTATTACCAAAAGGCAAAGGCCGGGATGTCTACCCACGGGTACAGGTAAACGGGCTGGGCTGTGTGTGTTGTGTGCGCGCTGTGTGTAAGTGTGTTGTTGCATAGCCGGACCAGTGCACTTGCGCACTTGGCCGACACTGCCCTGCCGACGCCTGCGCGCAGTCACACAGGGCCTCATGGGTCCACTGCACCCTGCGTGCCGCGCTGCACCATCTGTGCTGTTTGTGTGGTGCTGCACTGCTTGGTGCTGTGCACTACACTTGCACTGCTTCCTGCTGTGCACTATACTGCACTGTGTGCTCCCTGCTGTACTGTTGTTTTGGGCAGAAGATCCACTGCCCACTGCCCCCAGGCAGTGGGGCAGTGTACTGCAGGAGGTCCACTGCCCACTGCCCCCAGGCAGTGGGGCAGTGTATTGCAGGAGGTCCACAGCCCACTGCCCCGAGGCAGTGGGGCAGTGTATTGCAGGAGTTCCACTGCCCACTGCCCCCAGGCAGTGGGGCAGTGTATTGCAGAAGTTCCACTGCCCACTGCCCCCAGGCAGTGAGGCAGTGTACTGCAGGAGGTCCACTGCCCGCTGCCCCGAGGCAGTGGGGCAGTGTATTGCAGGGGGTCCACTGCACACTGCCCTCAGGCAGTGAGGCAGTGTATCACAGGACTTCCACTGCCCACCGCCCCCAGGCGGTGAGGCGGTGTATTGCAGGAGTTCCACTGCCCACTGCCCCCAGGCAGTGAGGCAGTGTGTTGCAGGAGGTCCACTGCCCACTGCCCCCAGGCAGTGGGGCAGTGTATTGCAGGAGTTCCACTGCCCACTGCCCCCAGGCAGTAAGGCCGTATACTGCAGGAGTTCCACTGCCTGCTGCCCCTAGGCAGTGAGCCAGTGTACTGCAGGAGGTCCACTGCCCACTGCCCCAAGGCGGTGGGGCAGTGTATCGCAGGAGTTCCACTGCCCACTGCCCCCAGGCAGTGAGGCAGTGTACTGCAGGATTTCCACTGCCCACTGCCCCCAAGCAGTGAGGCAGTGTGTTGCAGGAGGTCCACTGCCCACTGCCCCCAGGCAGTGAGGCAGTGTTTGCAGGAGTTTCACTGCCCACTGCCCCCAGGCAGTTAGGCCGTATACTGCAGGAGGTCCACTGCCCACTGCCCCCAGGCAGTGGGGCAGTGTACTGCAGGAGGTCCATTGCCCACTGCCCCCAGGCAGTGAGGCAGTGCATTGCAGGAGTTCCACAGCCCACTGCCCCCCAAACGGTGAGGCAGTGCATTGCACGAGTTGCACTGCCCACTCCCCCCAGGCAGTGAAGCAGTGTATTGCAAAAGGTCCACAGCCCACTCCCCTGGAAGCGGTGACGCAGTGTGTTGCAGGAGTTCCACTGCCCACTGCCCCCAGGCACTGAGGCGTTGTGTTGCAGGAGGTCCACTGCCCACTGCCCCCCGGCAGTGAGGCAGTGTATTGCAGGAGTTCCACTGCCCACTGCCCCCAGGCAGTGAGGCAGTATACTGCGGGAGGTCCACTGCCCACTGCCCCCAGGCACTCGGGCGGTGTACTGCAGGAGGTCCACTGCCCACTGCCCCACGGCAGTGAGGCAGTGCATTGCAGGAGTTCCACTGCCCACTGCCCCGAGGCAGTGAGGCAGTGTACTGCAGGAGGTCCACTGCCCACTGCCCCCAGGCAGTGGGGCAGTGTATTGCACGAGTTCCACTGCCCACTGCCCCCAGGCAGTGAGGCAGTGTACTGGAGGAGTTCCACTGCCCACTGCCCCCAGGCAGTGGGGCAGTGTACTGCAGGAGGTCCACTGCCCATTCCCCCCAGGCAGTGGGGCAGTGTATTGCAGGGGGTCCACTGCCCACTGCCCCCAGGCAGTGAGGCAGTGTCATGCAGGAGGTCCACTGCCCACTGTCCCCCAGGCAGTGGGGCAGTGTATTGCAGAAGGTCCAACACCCACTGCCCCCAGGCAGTGAGGCGGTGTGTTGCAGGAGATTCACTGCCCACTGCCCCCAGGGTGTGAGGCAGTGTGTTGCGGGAGGTCCACTGCCCACTGCCCCCAGGCAGTGGGGCAGTGTATTGCAGAAGGTCCACTGCCCACTGCCCCCAGGCAGTGGGGCAGTGTACTGCGGGAGGTGCACTGCCCACTGCCCCCAGGCAGTGAGGCAGTGCATTGCAGGAGGTCCACTGCCCACTGCCCCCAGGCAGTGAGGCAGTGAATTGCAGGAGTTCCACTGACCACTGCCCCCAGGCGGTCGGGCAGTGTACTGCAGGAGTTACACTGCCCACTGCCCCCAGGCAGTGAGGCAGTGTACTGCAGGAGGTCCACTGCCCACTGCCCCCAGGCAGTGGGGCAGTGTATTGCAGGAGGTCCACTGCCCACTTATCCCAGGCAGTGGGGCAGTGTACTGCAGGAGTTCCACTGCCCACTGCCCCCAGGCAGTGGGTAGTGCATTGCAGGAGGTCCACTGCCCACTGCCCCCAGGCAGTCGGGCAGTGTACTGCAGGAGTTACACTGCCCACTGCCCCCAGGCAGTGAGGCAGTGTACTGCAGGAGGTCCACTGCCCACTGCCCCCAGGCAGTGGGGCAGTGTATTGCAGGAGTTACACTGCCCACTGCCCCACGGCAGTGAGGCAGTGCATTGCAGGAGTTCCACTGCCCACTGCCCCCGGGGCAGTGAGGCAGTGCATTGCAGGAGTTACACAGCCCACCGCCTGCAGGCAGTCAGGCAGTGTATTGCAGGAGTTCCACTGCCCACTGCCCCCGGGCAGTGGGGCAGAGTATTGCAGGAGGTCCGATGCCCACTGCCCCCAGGCAGTGGGGCAGTGTGCTGCAGGAGGTCCACTGTTCACTGCCCCCAGGCAGTGAGGCAGTGTACTGCAGGAGGTCCACTGCCCACTGCCCCCAGGCAGTGAGGCAGTGCGTTGTAGGAGGTCCACTGCCCACTGCCCTCAGGCAGTGGGGCAGTGTACTGCAGGAGGTCCACTGCCCGCTGCCCCGAGGCAGTGAGGCAGTATATTGCAGGAGATCCACTGCCAACTGTCCCCAGGCAGTGGGCTAGTGTACTGCGGGAATTCCACTGCCCACTGCCCCCAGGCAGTGAGGCAGTGTGTTGCAGGAGGTCCACTACCCACTGCCCCCACGCAGTGAGGCAGTGCATTGCAGGAGGTCCACTGCCCACTGCCCCCGGGCACTGGGGCAGTGTATTACAGAAGTCCAACTGCCCACTGCCCCCAGGCGGTGTGGCAGTGTGTTGCAGAAGGTCCACTGCCCACTGTCCCCAGGCACTGGGGCAGTGTACTGCAGGAGGTCCACCGCCCACTGCCCCCAGGCAGTGAGGCGGTGCATTGCAGAAGTTCCACTGCCCACTGCCCCCAGGCAGTGGGGCAGTGTACTGCGGGAATTCCACTGCCCACTGCCCCCAGGGAAGTGACGCAGTGTACTGCAGGAGGTCCACTGCCCACTGCCCCCAGGCAGTGAGGCAGTGCATTGCAGGAGGTCCACTGCCCAGTGCCCCTGGGCAGTGGTGTAGTGTATTGCAGGACGTCCACTGCCCACTGCACCCAGGCGGTGGGGCAATGTATTGCAGGAGGTCCACTGCCCACTGCCCCCAGGCAGTGAGGTAGTGCATTGCAGGAGGTCCACTGCCCACTGCCCCCAGGCAGTGGGGCAGTGTATTGCGGGAGGCCCACTGCCCACTACCCCCAGGCAGCGGGGCAGTGTATTGCAGGAGGTCCACTGCCAACTGCCCACTGCCCCCAGGGAGTGCGGCAGTGCATTGCAGGAGGTCCACTGCCCACTGCCCCCAGGCAGTGGGGCAGTGTATAGCAGGAGATCCACTGCCCACTGCCCCCAGGCAGTGAGGCAGTGTGTTGCGGGAGGTCCACTACCCACAGCCCCCAGGCAGTGAGGCCGTGTGCTGCAGCAGGTCCACTGTCCACTGCCCCAGGCAGTGAGGCGGTGCATTGAAGAAGGTCCACAGCCCACTGCCCCCAGGCAGTGGGGCAGTGTATTGCAGAAGTCCCACTGCCCACTGCCCCCAGGCGCTGTGGCAGTGTGTTGCAGGAGTTCCACTGCCCACTGCCCCGAGGCAGTGAGGCGGTGCATTGCAGAAGTTCCACTGCCCACTGCCCCCAGGCAGTGAGGTAGTGTATTGCAGGAGTTGCACTGCCCGCTGCCCCCAGGCCGTGGGGCAGTGTACTGCAGAAGGTCCAGTGCCCACTGCCCCCAGGCAGTGAGGCAGTGTATTGCAGGAGGGCCACTGCCCACTGCCCCCGGGCAGTGGCACAGTGCATTGCAGGAGGTCCACTGCCCACTGCCCCCAGGCAGTGAGGCACTGCATCGAAGAAGGTCCACTGCCCACTGCCCCCAGGCAGTGGGGCAGTGTATTGCGGAAGGTCCACTGCCCACTGCCCCAAGGCAGTGAGGCAGTGCATTGCAGGAGGTCCACTGCCCGCTGCCCCCAGGCAGTGAGGCAGTGTATTGCAGGAGGTCCGCTGCCCACTGCCCCCAGGCAGTGAGGCAGTGCATTGAAGGAGGTCCACTGCCCACTGCCCCCAAGCAGTGCGGCAGTGCATTGCAGGAGGTCCACTGCCCACTGTCCCTAGGCAGTGAGGCAGTGCATTAAAGGAGGTCCACTGCCCACTGCCCCCAGGCGCTGTGGCAGTGCATTGCAGGAGTTCCACTGCCCACTGCCCCCAGGCAGTGAGGCAGTGCATTGCAGGAGGTCCACTGCCCACTGCCCCCAGGCAGTGAGGCAGTGCATTGAAGGAGGTCCACTGCCCACTGCCCCCAGGCAGTGCGGCAGTGTATTGCAAGAGGTCCACTGCCCACTGCCCCCAGGCAGTGAGGCAGTGCATTGAAGGAGGTCAACTGCCCACTGCCCCCAGGCAGTGCGGCAGTGTATTGCAGGAGGTCCACTGCCCGCTGCCCCCAGGCAGTGAGGCAGTGCATTGCAGGAGGTCCACTGCCCACTGCCCCCAGGCAGTGGGTCAGTGCGTTGTAGGAGGTCCACTGCCCACTGCCCCCAGGCAGTGAGGCAGTGCATTGCAGAAGTTCCACTGCCCACTGCCCCCAGGCAGTGAGGTAGTGTATTGCAGGAGTTGCACTGCCTGCTGCCCGCAGGCCGTGGGGCAGTGTACTGCAGAACCTCCAGTGCCCACTGCCCCCAGGCAGTGGGGCAGTGTATTGCAGGAGGTCCACTGCCCACTGCCCACTGCCCCCAGGGAGTGCGGCAGTGCATTGCAGGAGGTCCACTGCCCACTGCCCCCAGGTAGTGGGGCAGTGTACTGCAGGAGGTCCACTGCCCACTGCCCCCAGGCAGTGGGGCAGTGTATTGCAGGAGGTCCACTGCCCACTGCCCCCAGGCAGTGGGGCAGTGCACTGCAGGAGGTCCACTACCCACTGCCCCCAGGGCAGTGAGGCAGTGCATTGCAGGAGTTCAACTGCCCACTGCCCCCAGGCAGTGGGGCAGTGTACTACAGGAGGTCGACTGCCCACTGCCCCCAGGCAGTGAGGCAGTGCATTGCAGGAGTTCCACTGCCCACTGCCCCCAGGCAGTGGGGCAGTGTACTGCAGGAGTTACACTGCCCACTGCCCGGAGGCAGTGAGGCAGTGCATTGCAGGAGTTCCACTGCCCACTGCCCCACGGCAGTGAGGCAGTGCATTGCAGGAGTTCCACTGCCCACTGCCCCCGGGGCAGTGAGGCAGTGCATTGCAGGAGTTACACAGCCCACCGCCTGCAGGCAGTCAGGCAGTGTATTGCAGGAGTTCCACTGCCCACTGCCCCCAGGCAGTGAGGCAGTGTGTTGCAGGAGGTCCACTACCCACTGCCCCCACGCAGTGAGGCAGTGCATTGCAGGAGGTCCACTGCCCACTGCCCCCGGGCACTGGGGCAGTGTATTACAGAAGTCCCACTGCCCACTGCCCACAGGCGGTGTGGCAGTGTGTTGCAGAAGGTCCACTGCCCACTGCCCCCAGGCAGTGAGGCAGTGTATTGCAGGAGTTCCACTGCCCACTGTCCCCAGGCACTGGGGCAGTGTACTGCAGGAGGTCCACCGCCCACTGCCCCCAGGCAGTGTGGCGGTGCATTGCAGAAGTTCCACTGCCCACTGCCCCCAGGCAGTGGGGCAGTGTACTGCGGGAATTCCACTGCCCACTGCCCCCAGGCAGTGACGCAGTGTACTGCAGGAGGTCCACTGCCCACTGCCCCCAGGCAGTGAGGCAGTGTATTGCAGGAGGTCCACTGCCCAGTGCCCCTGGGCAGTGGTGTAGTGTATTGCAGGACGTCCACTGCCCACTGCACCCAGGCGGTGGGGCAATGTATTGCAGGAGGTCCACTGCCCACTGCCCCCAGGCAGTGAGGTAGTGCATTGCAGGAGGTCCACTGCCCAGTGCCCCCAGGCAGTGGGGCAGTGTATTGTGGGAGGCCCACTGCCCACTACCCCCAGGCAGCAGGGCAGTGTATTGCAGGAGGTCCACTGCCCACTGCCCACTGCCCCCAGGGAGTGCGGCAGTGCATTGCAGGAGTCCACTGCCCACTGCCCCCAGGCAGTGGGGCAGTGTATAGCAGGAGATCCACTGCCCACTGCCCCCAGGCAGTGAGGCAGTGTGTTGCGGGAGGTCCACTACCCACAGCCCCCAGGCAGTGAGGCCGTGTGGTGCAGCAGGTCCACTGTCCACTGCCCCAGGCAGTGAGGCCGTGCATTGAAGAAGGTCCACTGCCCACTGCCCCCAGGCACTGGGGCAGTGTATTGCAGAAGTCCCACTGCCCACTGCCCCCAGGCGCTGTGGCAGTGTGTTGCAGGAGTTCCACTGCCCACTGCCCCCAGGCAGTGAGGCGGTGCATTGCAGAAGTTCCACTGCCCACTGCCCCCAGGCAGTGAGGCAGTGTATTGCAGGAGTTGCACTGCCCGCTGCCCCCAGGCCGTGGGGCAGTGTACTGCAGAAGGTCCAGTGCCCACTGCCCCCAGGCAGTGAGGCAGTGTATTGCAGGAGGTCCACTGCCCACTGCCCCCGGGCAGTGCGGCAGTGCATTGCAGGAGGTCCACTGCCCACTGCCCCCAGGCAGTGGGGCAGTGTATAGCAAGAGGTCCACTGCCCACTGCCCCCAGGCAGTGAGGCAGTGTACTGCAGGAGGTCCGGTGCCCACTGCCCCCAGGCAGTGGGGCAGTGTACTGCAGGAGTTCCACTGCCCACTGCCCCAGGCAGTGGGGCAGTGTATTGCAGGAGGTCGACTGCACACTGCCCCAGGCAGTGAGGCGGTGCATTGAAGAAGGTCCACTGCCCACTGCCCCCAGGCGGTGCGGCAGTGTATTGCAGGAGCTTCACTGCCCACTGCCCCCAGGCAGTGGGGCAGTGTATTGCGGAAGGTCCACTGCCCACTGCCCCTAGGCAGTGGGGCAGTGCATTGAAGGAGGTCCACTGCCCGCTGCCCCCAGGCAGTGGGGCAGTGTACTGCGGGAATTCCACTGCCCACTGCCCCCAGGCAGTGGGGCAGTGTATTGCAGGAGGTGGACTGCCCACTGCCCCAGGCAGTGAGGCGGTGCACTGAAGAAGGTCCACTGCCCACTGCCCCCAGGCGGTGCGGAAGTGTATTGCAGGAGCTTCACTGCCCACTGCCCCCAGGCAGTGGGGCAGTGTATTGCGGAAGGTCCACTGCCCACTGCCCCTAGGCAGTGGGGCAGTGCATTGAAGGAGGTCCACTGCCCGCTGCCCCCAGGCAGTGAGGCAGTGTATTGCAGGAGGTTCCCTGCCCGCTGCCCCGAGGCAGCGGGGCAGTTCATTGCAGAAGGTCCACTGCCCACTGCCCCCAGGCAGTGGGGCAGTGTACTGCAGGAGGGCCACTGCCCACTGCCCCCGGGCAGTGGCACAGTGCATTGCAGGAGGTCCACTGCCCACTGCCCCCAGGCAGTGAGGCACTGCATTGAAGAAGGTCCACTGCTCACTGCCCCCAGGCAGTTGGGCAGTGTATTGCGGAAGGTCCACTGCCCACTGCCCCCAGGCAGTGAGGCAGTGCATTGCAGGAGGTCCACTGCCCGCTGCCCCCAGGCAGTGAGGCAGTGTATTGCAGGAGGTCCGCTGCCCACTGCCCCCAGGCAGTGAGGCAGAGCTCTGAAGGAGGTCCACTGCCCACTGCCCCCAAGCAGTGCGGCAGTGCATTGCAGGAGGTCCACTGCCCACTGTCCCTAGGCGGTGAGGCAGTGCATTAAAGGAGGTCCACTGCCCACTGCCCCCAGGCGCTGTGGCAGTGCATTGCAGGAGTTCCACTGCCCACTGCCCCCAGGCAGTGAGGCAGTGCATTGCAGGAGGTCCACTGCCCACTGCCCCCAGGCAGTGCGGCAGTGTATTGCAAGAGGTCCACTGCCCACTGCCCCCAGGCAGTGAGGCAGTGCATTGAAGGAGGTCCACTGCCCACTGCCCCCAGGCAGTGCGGCAGTGTATTGCAGGAGGTCCACTGCCCGCTGCCCCCAGGCAGTGAGGCAGTGCATTGCAGGAGGTCCACTGCCCACTGCCCCCAGGCAGTGAGGCAGTGCATTGCAGAAGTTCCACTGCCCACTGCCCCCAGGCAGTGAGGTAGTGTATTGCAGGAGTTGCACTGCCCGCTGCCCGCAGGCCGTGGGGCAGTGTACTGCAGAAGCTCCAGTGCCCACTGCCCCCAGGCAGTGGGGCAGTGTATTGCAGGAGGTCCACTGCCCACTGCCCCCGGGCAGTGGTGTAGTGAATTGCAGGAGGTCCACTGCCCACTGCACCCAGGCAGTGGGGCAATGTATTGCAGGAGGCCCACTGCCCACTGCCCCCAGGCAGTGAGGCAGTGCGGCAGTGCATTGCAGGAGGTCCACTGCCCACTGCCCCCAGCGCAGTGGGGCAGTGTATAGCAAGAGGTCCACTGCCCACTGCCCCCAGGCAGTGAGGCAGTGTACTGCAGGAGGTCCACTGCCCACTGCCCCCAGGCAGTGGGGCAGTGTACTGCAGGAATTCCACTGCCCACTGCCCCCAGGCAGTGGGGCAGTGTATTGCAGGAGGTCCAATGCCCACTGCTCCAGGCAGTGAGGCGGTTAATTGAAGAAGGTCCACCGCCCACTGCCCCCAGGCGGTGCGGCAGTGTATTGCAGGAGCTTCACTGCCCACTGCCCCCAGGCAGTGGGGCAGTGTATTGCGGAAGATCCACTGCCCACTGCCCCTAGGCAGTGGGGCAGTGCATTGAAGGAGGTCCACTGCCCGCTGCCCCCACGCAGTGAGGCAGTGTATTGCAGGAGGTCCGCTGCCCGCTGCCCCGAGGCAGCGGGGCAGTTCATTGCAGAAGGTCCACTGCCCACTGCCCCCAGGCAGTGGGGCAATGTAGTGCAGGAGGGCCACTGCCCATCGCCCCCGGGCAGTGAGAAAGTGCATTGCAGGAGGTCCACTGCCCACTGCCCCAAGGCAGTGAGGCAGTGCATTGAAGAAGGTCCACTGCCCACTGCCCCCAGGCAGTGGGGCAGTGTATTGCGGGAGGTCCGCTGCCCACTGCCCCCAGGGCAGTGAGGCAGTGCATTGCAGGAGTTCCACTGCCCGCCGCCCCCAGGCAGTGAGGCAGTGTATTGCAGGAGGTCCGCTGCCCACTGCCCGCAGGCAGTGAGGCAGTGCATTGAAGGAGGTCCACTGCCCACTGCCCCCAAGCAGTGCGGCAGTGCATTGCAGGAGGTCCACTGCCCACTGCCCCTAGGCAGTGGGGAAGTGCATTAAAGGAGGTCCACTGCCCACTGCCCCCAGGCAGTGAGGCAGTGCATTGCAGGAGGTCCACTGCCCACTGCCCCCAGGCAGTGAGGCAGTGCATTGCAGAAGTTCCACTGCCCACTGTCCCCAGGCAGTGCGGCAGTGTATTGCAAGAGGTCCACTGCCCACTGCCCCCAGGCAGTGAGGCAGTGCATTGAAGGAGGTCCACTGCCCACTGCCCCAAGGCAGTGCGGCAGTGTATTGCAGGAGGTCCACTGCTCGCTGCCCCGAGGCAGGGAGGCAGTGCATTGCAGGAGGTCCACTGCCCACTGCCCCCAGGCAGTGAGGCAGTGCATTGAAGGAGGTCCACTGCCCACTGCCCCCAGGCAGTGAGGCAGTGCATTGCAGGAGGTCCACTGCCCACTGCCCCCAGGCAGTGAGGCAGTGCATTGAAGGAGGTCCACTGCCCATCGCCCCCAGGGCAGTGAGGCAGTGCATTGAGGGGGGTCCAATGCCCACTGCCCCCAGGCAGTGTGGCAGTGTATTGCAGGAGGTCCACTGCCCACTGCCCCCAGGCAATGGGGCAGTGTACTGCAGGAGGTCCACTGCCCGCTGCCCCCAGGCAGTGGGCAGTGTATTGCAGGAGGTCCACTGCCCACTGCCCCCAGGCAGTGAGGCAGTGTATTGCAGGAGGTCCACTGCCCACTGCCCCCAGGCATTGGGGCAGTGCATTGCAGGAGGCCCACTGCCCGGTGCCCCCGGGCAGTGGGTCTCTATATTGCAGGAGGTCCACTGCCCACTGGCCCCGGGCAGTGAGGCAGTGCATTGCAGGAGGTCCACTGCCCGCTGCCCCCAGGCAGTGGGGCAGTGCGTTGTAGGAGGTCCACTGCCCACTGCCCCCAGGCAGTGAGGCACTGCATTGCAGGAGGTCCACTGCCCACTGCCCCCAGGCAGTGAGGCGGGCATTGAAGGAGGTCCACTGCCCACTGCCCCCAGGCAGTGAGGCAGTGCATTGAGGGGGGTCCACTGCCCACTGCCCCCAGGCAGTGAGGCAGTGTATTGCAGGAGGTCCACTGCCCACTGCCCCCAGGCAGTGAGGCAGTGTACTGGAGGAGGTCCACTGCCCACTGCCCCCAGGCATTGGGGCAGTGTATTGCAGGAGGCCCACTGCCCGGTGCCCCCAGGCAGTGGGGCTCTATATTGCAGGAGGTCCACTGCCCACTGCCCCCAGACAGTGAGGGAGTTTATTGCAGGAGGTCCACTGCCCACTGCCCCCAGGCAGGTAGGTAGGTAGGTCGACTGGGGACTGGGGTTGCCCCGCAGGGGGGACTTACTGAGGTGCTTTTGCTCACCCACCCACGGCCCTATTGCACGTGCCCCCCCTAAGCGGCTCCCCCACATGGGGGAAGGGCGCGGTCGACCGAAGTCTCACATTACTCTCCTTCGGGCGGATGATACCTGGGGGAGGGTCCCACCGCACATCCTCATCAACCTCCAGATTCTGGGGCCCAGGGGCCGGGAGCCAGGCCAAAGGCCCTGTCCTGCAGGCACCCCCACCTGGGTTGGTTTTCAGTAGGTGTGAGGCGGCAGTGCATTGCAGGAGATCCACTGCCCCCTGCCCACGGGCACTGGGGCGGTGTATTGCAGGTGTCGCGCTGCCCACGGCCCCCAGGCCGTGGGGCAGTGCGTCGCAGGGGGTCCACTGCCCACGGCCCCAGGCAGGGATGCAGCGTACGGCAGGAGTACCACTGCTGACTGTCCCCAGGCAATGAGGCAGTGCGAAGCGGGATGTCCTATGCCCACGGCCCTCAGGTGGCGTGGCAGTGCGTTACAATGCCCACCGCTCGGTGTGTTGTGGTGTGTGTGCGTTTTCTCGGGCCACTTGGCTCATGTTCACCGGTGTGCGCGCTCCGTCCTGTGCTTTGCTTGTGCAGTGTCCTGGGCCACTTGGCTCCTGTTTACCGGTGTGCCCGCTCAGTGTGTTGGGGTGCCTGTGTGTTGTGGTGCCTGTGTGGTGTCCTACATTTGGCGAGGAGACGTTCGAGATACCGCACGGCGAAATGGACTGGGCTTCGTCGGCCCAATCATCTGAGTGGGAGCCTGACTGGGTGTCTGCAAAACCTACGCCTCTAGAGAAACCGAAGGAGCATGAGTGCTTGAGGCCTGGCTCCAATCCCAGGGCAGTGGTACCCGAACCTACGAGTTTGGATCGACGTTTGCCTCCACAAATGGGGGCCCCTAAGCTGGGTCTCGATGAGACCATGGAGTTGCTATCCCGGGTTCTTCGTGCAGGCGATGAAGATCCAGATTTGAGTGCATTGTCAGCAGCACTCAAGACGAAGTTGGGGCTCTCCGATCTGAAGAAGCCCCCACCTACCATGTCCCCAGGTGTTGACCTGCTAACCAGGGATGTGAAGAGCTGCAGAGGCATCCGCAGCTCCCCAATGGACACCTGTCCTAGCCCTTTCCAGCCTTCTGTGTCTGCAGTGTAGGTGACACCGCAGAGGCTGAGATGAAGGGCTATGGTCTGTGTACCCTGAGCCCATTGGCCACAGTGCACCCCTGTCCCCTGGCAGGTGGCACAGGTGACACACGCGTCCCAGGAAGGGGAACGAAGGCCATCGCCATGGCGAATCTTCAGATGGAACTCCCTGACTTCGATCCCACAAACCTGCCTGAATGGGCTGAGGAATTTTCTGAGTTTTTGCTTCTCACGGGTCTGCAACATGCTGATGTCCGTACTAAATGCATGCCCATCAAAAAGTTATGCAAAAAGAAATTCCTTCAGCGGCAGGTTACAACCGCTATCCGGAAGAGCTCCAACTGGGGCGACTTCCTGAAAAGACTGGAGCAAATGTATCCAGTCTATGAAACGGACCTGAGTGTCCCCACGGAGATTGAGGAGCTGCCTCCTCTCCCCGAATTCCCCACTGCTGCGCGCATCTCCAAGTTCGTGGTGCAGTTGGAAGAGCTCATGGGGCGCATGAACGCCTCGTCCTATGGGCCAACGGAGCCACATCTGTGGCTAGTGGGGAAGATCCCTATGAGGACATGGGATGACTGCAGAGAGATATCCGAGAGGAAAGCTCGGACGCACTCTTACGATGACCTGGTCGATCTGTTGATCGAGTTGGCCATGGAGAGGGAGAACGACTCCCACATGGAGAAGTATCTGCGCAAACATTTGCGAAGGGAGACCCCTGCTGAGAAGTCTCCTGAAGGGAGGTCACCTCAACCCCACTCTAACCCTGGGAAGGGCCGTCGGGGGCAGTTGAAGCACATGACTGAGACCCCCTCCTCCAAAGGTAAAGGGACCCCGAATCTTTTCTACTGTCGTCCTACGGAAGATAAGGGTGGACCCTGCCACGCGCCCGACTATGATGCGCGAAGTGCGTGCATGCTCCAGCTGAAGCGCACGCAGAAAACTAAAGATGGTCAGGAGGTAAAGCACCAAAACCATTTCCGCTGCACAATAACGTGCGGATTCTGCGGCAAGAAGTGGCATTATGAAGATGAATGCCACATCAAACGCCGCGAATCCGAAAAACTTAAGAAAGCGGAAGAGGAACGGCGTAAGACCGCCGGTAAGGGCGGAGGAGCCTAAAAGGGGGG
This sequence comes from Eutreptiella sp. 'Long Island Sound 2002', assembly GCA_964036045.1. Classification (NCBI taxonomy): domain Eukaryota; phylum Euglenozoa; class Euglenophyceae; order Eutreptiales; family Eutreptiaceae; genus Eutreptiella; species Eutreptiella sp. 'Long Island Sound 2002'. The sequence goes on along the minus strand of OZ038381.1, from coordinate 119,589,822 downwards.
GCCTACCCCTGGAGGTTCTAAGGGTAAGGGTAACCCTGGAGGACAAAGGTCCTCAGCACCCTCCTATGGTGGAAGAGGAGCACCCAACACCACACCTAAGGGTGAGCCGTCTGGTGAGAAACAGCCAGCCCCCTCCACCCCCAGCAATGGTGGCGACGACATGAGCAGCAAGAACGCCAAGAAGCGCCGCCTGAATTGGCACTCGAAGTGCCTGCAGGCCGCTGGGGTCGAGGTCAAGTTTCCTGAAGAGGGATAGGGGGGCGGCTCCGCGGATGAAGATTTGGTTTTCTTGATCACCGTGAAAATTTGTGACCAGGTCTACAAGGCTGTCTTAGACACGGGCGCTACGCTTTCTATCGTGGCCCGCAGGCTGCTGAAACAGGCCAAGATCCGGAAAACCAAAGCCATGGCCATAAGGGTTGGAGATGGTGGAACCATCCATTCCCTGGGGGGGGTTGATGTGACCATGTGTCTGGGGGACGGGCAGGTGACTCAGCACTGCAAAGTGCTGGAAAACTACGCCTTTGACATTGTCATAGGCACAGATTTTCTGCGCCGTAACCCCCAGGTAAAACTGTTGTCTTTGCAACGTCCCTATGCCCTTCACTGCGACTTTGGCAGTGGCCTTTTCTCTGTCCCTCTGGAGCTGTCAGGACAAAAAGAATCCGGTCTGCGCTACGTGAACCGGTCTTATCGAGCTGAAAACTATCAGTTGGTGCGGCCCGTCTTGGAAAATGGACTGGCCGCCCTGCAGGTAGACCTGAATGAAGTACAGGTGGAACTGTTCGCGAGTGAAGAGCAGCACATGATGCAGGTCTTTTGCTCAGGGTATCTAGATAACACCTACCGCTTCTATTGGAAGTCGATGGGGTTGTGCTATGCTAATTCCCCCTTCTCTCCACTTGCTAAGGTTCTTACAAAAATCGCCCTTCAAGGAGCGAGAGTGGTCCTGTGCACCCCCGATTGGGGTACCACAGGCGAACACGTCTATTGGAGACGACTGTTGAACCGTATGACAGTGGGAAGAACTGAACTCCCTAATGGTCCAATCTACGTCCCTGAGGACTCTCAAGAGACCATGCCCGCCCCTGAATGGGGCAGTTTCCTGTCCATCGTAGATGGCTCTCTAAACCCCGTACCTGTGAGTGACCTGAACCAAGTGGTACTCAAGGAGTTGATGGCCGAAAACAGAGGCCTTACCCTCCTGGATCTCAAGAAAAGATCCGAGTACTCTTCGGTCACTACTACGAGTGGTGAGTGCTCCGATGAGCAGGAGACGCCAGCCGTCTCCACTCCCTTGGCTGATGCTGACGACCGCCTAAGCGATATCGCCAGTGCTGTACCCCTGGTTGACCCGGGGGTGGTGACACTGAAGCACAGCGCTTTCCTAGAGCAGCTGCTTGTGGATGAGGTGGACCTTCGTGAGTCTACTCATGGCGGGTCCCATGACCACGCTGTATTCTCCCTGCAGGCCACAGATGGCCCTACAGGTCAGGTACCTGGCGCTAAACCCTCACCCAACAATATGCCCGTCTCCTGGTACGATGTACACGACCTCCAACAGGTTCTATGAGCTAAGGCTGAGGGTATCGAGCCATGGACCCGCCTGGATCTCCTCAAGAGGACCTAAAAAACGTCCATATGGTCCGAGGAGGATGATGAAGAGATGACTCTTCCCGATACTGAGGTACCTGTGGTATACTCCCTTCACTATGCCAAGCAGGGTCGCCAGGACTGCGAGGATGAACTACCCCTTGAAACCATGCGGCTTATGAAGAAACAGGAAAGAGGGAAGAGCAACCTCCATGCTCAGGAGGATTTTGTTGACAAACTGCTGAGCATGAACCTAGACCTCCGTCTCAGTAAGGGCATCCAGAAATATCAGGAGGTTTTTGGAGCGTCGCCCCCACCCCTGTCTTGCAAAAAACTGGTCCAGATGGACCTCAAACTCAAACCAGAGTTTGAAGGGTCTGTCTTAAGACGGCGTCCATACCCGGCCCCACAAGACCAGATCAACAAGATCGACGGCAAGATCCAGGAATGTATAAATGCTGGCCTCGTCGAGCAATATAAACACGGGGACTACCTCCGCCACTGTAGCCCTTGTTTTCTAGTGGCTAAACCTGGCTCCACTGCCATGCGCTTGGTCGTTGACTACGGTGAGGTCAGCAAAAAGACCCAGAACCACTCAGGGAGTATCCCCAACATAGAGAACACCCTGGAGAGAATCGCTAAGTGCCGATTCAAAAGTAAGATGGACAAGCGCAGTGGCTTCTGGCAGGTAGACCTAACCTGAGCAGCCCAGGAACTGCTCCCCTTTGTGACCCCTAAGGGCCGTGTTTTCTGCTGGAAGGTCATGCCCTTTGGTGTCGCGAATGCCCCTGCTCTCTTTCAGGAGCTAATGAATAAAATGCTATATATCTCGAGACGCAGACCCCTTGTACAGGAACTGGTTTCCCGCGGGGCTGAGATGGAGGCGCACATCGACGACGTGAGCCTGGGTACTAATACCCAGGAGGATCATATCCTCCTCCTACAAGAGTTTTTCACTGTCTGTCAGGAAAACCATCTCCGGATCAAACTCGAGAAATGTCAGTTCATGCGTGAGGAGATGGAGTATCTAGGTTTTGATGTTGGGTATGGCTGGTGGAAACCAGCCGCATCTAAGATGCAACTCCTGCAAGACATGCAGATACGTGACGACCCTAAGAAGGGTCTACACGACGTGCGGAGTTTCAGCGGCGCCTGCAATTTTTACCGGCGCCATATCCACAATTTTACGTATTCATCAGCCCCCCTGACTGACCTTATAAAAAAAACCAATCCTTGGCGATGGACCGACAAGAAAGAGGCCTGTTTCCAGGAGTTGAAGAAGAAAATTTCCTCTACCAACTGCCTGGGGGTACCCCGCCCTAAGGGCGAGACAATACTCCTCACAGATGCCTGTGATGTAGGGGGGGCTGGTACCCCATACCAGTGGCAGGAGCTGAACCCCGCTGAGTTGTCTCACTGCCAGTTTCAAACTTCAGGTCTGAACCGCGATGGAACCCTGAAGCATGACTACCCTGCCAATGAATGGCGTCTGGTACGTCTTGGTCACTGGAACTGGAAGTGGAATCAAGCACGATCCAACTACAGTACCTATGACCAGGAATTCCTGGCTGGGATGCTCGTGCTTTCTTCCCAGTACCGCCTACTTGGTACTAACCCTATTGTCTGGCTTTGTGACCAAGAGCCAGTGAAAACGTTTCAGAAGGCTCCCCCTCCGGAAAAAGCGAAACTAAAACGATGGTGGACCTACCTCAGTCAGCCCAGGCTGACTGTCCACCATATCCAGGGTATCAAGAACGAGATGCCTGACTACATATCTCGTAACAACTTCGACGCCCTCCTAGGTGCGAGCTCGGAGGCGTTGGCCAAAGAGGCGTTTCAGCGCATGGACATCCCGCTGGACTTATCCATCCGCACTGCAGGTGTACTGGAGGGCTGGAGTCTGAGTGACTACCATGCCGAGTACAAATGCGTACTCAACACCCTCAGTGATGGCCTAGTGGCACGCCTGATAGACGGCGACCGTTGGTATAAAGATTGTTGAAACGGGAACGGGGTCCTACGGGTTGGTGACACCGTGGTGCGCCATGCCCACCGATGACCATACCCACGGACACAACAGAACGCCTCAACTATACCATTATGCAACCGACCAACCAACGGCAACGACCTACTTCGAACTCCGGCCAACAGGGAGAGCGCAAGCTCGACCGAGTCAGGAGGCGTGAGTACGCGCACGGCATGCGAACCCGTAGCTCGTGCTTCTTCAAGTCGTCTCACGCGTTCTAAAAACCAACCCAGGTGGGGGTGCCTGGAGGCCAAAGCTTCCGGCCTGGCCCCTGCCCCCTGGGCCCCGGAATCCGGAGGTTGATGGAAGATGCCCCAACATGTTATCCGCCCAAAGATGGGGGATGTGAGATCCCGGTCGAACATGGCTTACCTCTCTGGGCAGAACCCGATGGGGGGTACTGCTCGTGGTGACCGAGCCCTTCTCCTACATGGGAGAGCCGCTTTGAGGGGGCACCTGATGTAGGCCCCCGGGTTGGTGACCCGAGGTCCCTTGCTAAGAGCCCCTTGGGGGCAACCCAGGTGCCGACATGACCTACCTATCTACCTGTCATACGCTGGTTTGAAGTATTTTCTGAGGTAATTTTAGGGTAATTTGAGCCTTTTCCTTGGTCGTACTACCTCGATCAATTAGTATTCGGGGGGGAAGTAAGAAAACGTCATTGCCATGTCTTTCTTGGTGTACTTGATCCAGGCCAAGCCCCCCTTAATCCTTGAGAAGTTATGAAGACTAACACGTAATCATTTTTAGCACTCTTTTTGATGGTTTAAGTACATTGTCCAAATCAACTAGGGTTGTGACGCTAGCCCCCCCATGAGTGTCACCCCTACCACTAAGCAGGGGGTCACCTCCATGCGCCCACTTGGGGGGGTTGCCCGTACTGTCCTGCTGGTGTATCGGCCCACCCAGCTCCCCGGGGCCACGATGACACGCCCCGAAGGAGCCTTACTCCCCCTACCCCCATACACCGTGTATGACGGGGCATGTTTACACCTCCGTGTGTAAACTTGCTACGGTGTACACGGTTACAAAACCTAACCAATATCTGTACTATGAGGATCGTATAGTCGTGCCTGAGGCACGACTTGATGGTGGCCTACAGTGGGCCAATCTCAGCTCAGGCCACACAGGGTGCGACAGGTCTGTTGACTTTTTCAGGGAGCGTTTCTACTCCCCACTAACCTTTGCTGATCTACGTGCTCGTATGCAGTCCTGAGTGGACTCCTGTGGCTGTCACGCCAGCTAACAGAGTGACTCACGTGACTGGGGACTGGTCTCCAGTCTTCCTATTCCCTCCTGTGCTAATTTGGTGTTGTACGTGGATTTCATCCACGGTCTGCCTAAGTTTGCTGGTTATGACAGCTGTCTGGTTGTCACCTGTGGCCTAACCCGTTTCACCCGTTCGTTCCCCTGCGACAAAAAGGTCACACGGGAATCGACTGTGAAAATTTTGGTTGAACAATGATTCGAACACTATGGGGCACCTAAGGAGGTGCACTCAAACAAAGATGTACGTATCAGCAGGCATACCGGATGGTACAAGCGAGTATTGGACGCCCTGAATGTCCACGCGACCACAGGTGTGCCCTACACTCACACTTCTAACCCTCTGTGCGAGAGACAGAACCGTGTGCTGGAGCAGAACCTGAGGATTCTGATGAAACAGCAGCGTACCAAAGATAGGGTACGTCTGTTACCGTGGCCTGTCCTAACCATGAACTCTCAGGAGAGGTCCTCAACTGGCTATACCCCCCACGAAATGTTCCATGGGGGGCGTCCTGCGTGGTTCTTTAAAACCCCTTTTCCTGAGGACTACAAGAGCCCCGTAGGTGACCTGGCTAACCTAGCTAGAGCTAACCTGAAAAACACTCGAGAACGTGAGTTGACTAGGCGTAACCGCACGAGAAGTCCTGCGACCTTGAAAGTAGAGGACCTTGTGTTGGTACACAATTGGCGATTGCCCAGATGGCCCTGCAACTGTCTGCAGGACCCCTACTTTGGACCTTATCGTATTATGAAAATAGATGGATCCAGGATCCATGTGAGGTGCAGCCCCCGTCTAGGTGGGGGGTTGCTGTGTGCACCTAAACAGCTGAGACACTACCACTGGCCTGATGAACTGTCCTGGGACGAGTGGCGTCTGTTTGATAGAGAGGTAGAGCGTATCCACCTAGAGAACGCTGCAAACCCTTAGGAGGCAGACGAGCTCGAAGAGATGGCAGCTGATGAGATGGCAGTCGATGGGTACTATGTGGTTGCAGGTATTGCTCGCCACGAGTATAAACAGGGATGGAAATTCCTTACCCTGTGGGATGGCTATGGGCTATCTGAGGCGACCTGGGAACCCATGTCCGCCTTTATACAGCCAGATGGGAGTATCAACTGTTGTGGTTTGTTTCTTGGGAACTCGACTGCACTCCTGTGCCTCTTTGTTTTTCAAAATCCGAAATCAAAAATCCCAATCGACGAACCTCGCAGGATCTTTAGACGGGGCACCAATAATAACACAATCTCGAAGACATAAACCCTGTTCAAAGATCGAAGTATCTTACAGCGCTCATTCACAGTTGGCATTCGATGCTTCTTTATTATTCACAGACTGTCAGCGCGATTGCGACTACGACTTGCGATTTGCGCGCTGTTGCGCTGTTGCGCTGCGCTGTTGCGCTGCTGCTGTTCGGAGCCATAACACTACCCCCCCGTTGAGACCTCGAAGAGGTCTCACTCACCTGGGCGGGCGTCACAATGTCGAATGAGAGCAGGCCCAGACAGAAAAAAAGTTTTTTGGGCCTCAACATGTGCTGGCTACAGAAGCATAACAGTGGACCAATCCTGGTCGAAACAGTGGACCAATTCTGGTCGAGATCACACACCGAGGTGCAGTCATGGGACACCCGTCGTCAGCGCCTCATTCACACGCCGTGTTCGACTTTGCCACGGCTGCGGCCTTCGGCGGAAGCTGCAGAAGACAACCTCGCCAGGCACACTGCACGGGCGCTGTACCCGCAGCAAGGCTGTGGGCACGTCGAACCATAACATACCATAGCATCGAAGCTGGATGCTCAGCAGACCAACAGGCCTGTACATCTGTCAGCTCGACAGGCATATGGAGCATTCGATACCATTAATGGCATCCAGACTGTCGAATAAGCCATTACTTGGCATCCAGACATGTCGAATCAGCCATTACTTGGCATCCAGACATGTCGAATCAGCAGTCCCTGCCCCACGTGTACGTGTACGAACGATCCACAGGAAGTCGACATAGTTCATGCACTTCCTTCAGTGTCTCGACGCCAGCCATGAACTTGAAGGTGTCATGACCCGTATAGTGTCGACGGATATCGCTGTCGAGCGCACGCTTCTGAATCAGGATACCAGATCGATGGTTCAGCAATCGAAGGTTGGGATCACCAGGTCGGTCATCGACGGGACACTTGTACTGGAATACGAAGACATGTTCACGGGCAAGCGCTCGAAATTGTCCAGGTCCCAGTGTTTGTGCCCTGGTCGAATAGAAATCCCAGAGGCTCGACGGTTTCCAAGCGTCCTCACTCCACAGATCGGCCCGATTGGTGACCTCGAAGGAGTATCCGTCATGTCGACCAGTAGACCACCGATAGGTTTCCTTCGAACCAGTACCAGCGGCCATGCTGTGGTAGAACTGACCAGTTCGCGTATCGACCCGCCACCACGGCGTGTCGGCAATCGAAAGTCGTCGTACGACAATGACGGCGCTGATGTCGTCCTTCTCAGGGCCGAGGGCATATCGGTCGACGATCTCAAGGGTGTTGGTTCGAGAACCTTCTTCTTGGAGTCGACCGAGGTGTTGATGGACATAGTGGCCGTCAGCGAGGGAACTCTGCAGAGCGAATCGAACCGCTTCTGCAGTCACAAGGCTCGAAGCCGTGTCGACAATGACCGCTTCGAGGACTTGGTCTCGGCAGCTGACCTTGCGTCGATGTGCAGCCTTAAAGTCTTCGTGGATCGGCGTGAGGTACTTGAAGAACGGAATGTCGAAGTGGTGCTGATAGGCATTCGACTCCATCGACAAGTACTGGAGATCGAGGGGGTCCGGGTGGAACGGGTCGCTCGCAGGCGAGTCGGTCTTCTCGATCTCCTCCCGTTCGTCAGCATAGACGTCCCTTCGAAACTTGACCGTCCGACGCCAACGTTGTCCATCTTGGTATCCGGCCTCGTAGGGGGACATGAGGTACGTCGAGGTACCCAGGCGTCGAACCAAATCGGGGGCATCCACGAAAGGGAAAAGATTGACATACACTTCATTCGATGAATGAAGGGCAGCAACTCGTCGGATTGCCCTATCAAAGTCGTGGTACCCGAGTCGTCCGGGTCCAGTCTGGTAGATCGTCGCCAACTGGACAAGGTCGATGGGGGCGCCCGGTGCGACTGCGTTGTACGCGTAAGGTTCGACCTGTTCTCTGATTCGAAAGTATTCTTGGAGCTGGACCGCAAGGTCCTGTGTTCGATGAGGAGCGCATCCATAGCGTTTATATCCAAGTCGAGAGGTGCCTCGAAGGCCACGCAGTTGGTGTCGGCGAAGAAGCAAATCGACTTTGTACGCAAGGAAGGGGGCTCGATCTTCGAAGAGCCAGTCGTTCGATTGGCAAACCTTTTGAAGATCACGGATAACTCCCATAATCGAAACTGCAACAGGAGCTTCTCGTCTCATCTTTTCGTGGGTCCAGAAGCGTCGATACTTGAAGATCAGGTCGATCCCATCCGCAACGTTTATCAGGTCGTCGATACCCGAGATCTCTCGATGCATGCGGTTGAGTCGAGCAATTTGACTCGGCAGGGTATGTTCGGTGAGGTCTTGTCGGAATCCATAATCGAGCTCTTCATCATAATGTCGCCATTTCATGAGGGCTGTTCGAAGGTTTTGACAAGCCACTTCGATTTTCGTGTACCATTGGTATCCTGGCTTACCACCAAGGTTTCCATGTTCATCGAAAGACGTGTCAGGGGCACTTCGAGCCATTTCGTACGGGAATGGTGCGGTTCGACCCCAACTGTCGATGCAGATGGTCTTGCCCAACTCGACAATGGCGGCATTTGCGTTCGACACGACTTCATAGTGTTTCTCGCTCAGGAACGTGTGCGGCTATCGAAGACCAGCCATGGTACTCGACGCAATAGTGAGCACCGATGGTTCGAGCTTAGTGTACTCCGTCTTCATCGGATCATCTTCATGTGTCCCAAATCGATAGGGTGGCTTCAATCCGAACGTTCCCAAGTGTCGAAGTTCGTCGATGGTCTCGATTTCATGATTGTACTGCGGCATGTTGTACGGCTGCCATTTCGACTCCGGCACCGGCACAGAATCGTAGCTGGGTGGTGCTGTTGACCGCGCGGGTTCGTAAGGATATTCTGCTTCGTCGTCTGACTCGAGTGGCCAGGATTCAGCGTCGTAGTTGTAGTTATCGTCGTGGTAATAGGAGTCGGCGTCGTGGTAGTAGGAGTCGGATTCGTTCGTTCGAGTAGAAGCTTGTGTTTTCGGGGCATTCGAAAGCCAGGATTGGTCGACCCAGTCGTCTTCGACTTTCAGCTCTCCGGTACTCGGATCCTCTCTGGATGACCTCGATGTCCAGGTGTTCGGTCTTGATGTCCAAGAACTGTCGACCCATCCGGGCGCTGAACAGAAGAAGGAAGATCAGTCGTCGTACCCCGTGTAGCAAGCAAGATCTTCATCATCAGAATCGAACCAGTCAGGGCTTGAGCACCGCTCTCGAAAGTATTCTGCATCGACCGGGGGAGGGGGCCCGTACAGCTTACAGAGTTCCGGCGGCATGTCGGATGGAGTCCCTCCCTTCGTCGGTTCCAGAACAGGCAAGCTGGCCAGGGCTATCTCGAGCCATTCCAAGCCTTCGGCGCCTCCTGTTATGATGGGTCTTCCACTCGGCGCTATTCCCGCAAATTTCCCGCGAGGGAACACACCTCCCTTGCCTCCTTTCGACGGGCCTCCTTTTTCTTTCGAGCTCCCAGCATATGCCGACTGGCTGTAGTGCGGCGGTTCGAATGGATCGAGAGGTCGATTCGGACGAGTTGGCGCTGATGCTACCGACAAGCAGCGGCCAGTTGAAGTCGTCCTCGCTGGGGGTTCAATCGCGTCAACATCGATGACGTTCGACGATGTCGCTCGAGAAGGCGGAGGTCGAGAGGAAGCTCGGGGCGTCCGGGATGTAGTACCATAGGCGGAGGCTCCGGTGTTCGACCCGGAACCTCGCATGAGTTTTTCGAAAAACCACGCTGCAGAGAAGAGTAAGGGTGTTACTCAGTTACTCAGGGTGGAGTCGAAGGAACTCAAGGTACACAGGATCCTCTTCTAGAGCCTTGCTCGACTCCCAAGACCATGTGTCGTCATCCCATTCACAACGGTACAGGAATGTGCGGCGCTTTTTAGATCCCACTCGACGTCTAGCCACAATTTTGACAAGTCGGGGAGATTCTCCAGTTTTGACAGGGGGCATCGGAAACTCCCACACCGGCTGTCCCTCTCGATGGACGTAGGGTTTTATGCTGTCTCGATTGAAAACTCGCAACCCATCGAAGGGGGCAGGGATGTCCAGTTTGACATTCTCGCCCTTGTTCAATACCTCGAGTATTTTGTAAGGGCCGCACCAGACAACATCGAGTTTCCCTTTATGTCAATATTCAGGCACCAACACCCACCATCGTTCACCGACTTCAGGCACTCGAACGTGTCGGTCCATTTGCAGGACCACATGCATCTGGCGTCGACGTTCCTCGGCAAGCATTGCACGCACAGAATCGAAGGTACATTCCGCTCGTTGCATGTAATCATTCACGGTCGATGGTTCATGTGCATGAGAAGTCATCCGGGGAAAATCGAATGGAAAAAGGGGTGTTCGTCCTTCATCTATCTCGAACGGGGATAGTCGAAGACTATTGGATGTCAGGTTGTTGAACTGGATTTCGGCGAACAGGAGGTCGACATCCCACTCGTTGTTGCCATAGATGCCGTGTGTACGCAGGCGCTGGAGGATGGACTGATTACTGCGCTTCGCCAGGCCATTGCCTCGAGGGCGGTTGGCCACTGTTTGATGCATCTCAATCTTGAAGCGCTGGGCCAACTCCTTCCACGCCTGAGACTCGAACAGCTTGTCTCGGTCAGAAACAATTTGTCGAGGGCATCCTTTCAATCGAATAACCTCACGTAGGAACACATAGATGAGGTCGTCGGCTGTCATATCCTTGCGCCAAGGGATGAACATTCCGCGCTTGGAGAATCGGTCGACTACAGTCATGATGGCATCATGGCCCCTTGTGGTCGGCGGCGATCCCGAAACCCAATCGACGGACACACTGTGCCATTTGGTGTCAGGCACCGGCAAGGGTCTTGGGACTCTGGCGGTGTCGACTCGTCTTGATTTCGCCGCTTGACAGACATCGCAACTCAGTATGTATCGCTCGACATAGTGTCGTAGGTGTGAACACACATAGTCGCGCTTAATCAGGGCCATGGTGCGAAGGACTCCTGAGTGGCCATAGAACTCCGACTCGTGATACATAGCCACAATCGACGTAACCAGCGTTCGGGGGACAAGCACACGTTTGCCCATCATCGACAAATGGAAGAATTTGCCATCATCGAAGGACAACTTGGCATCTCGAAGCTGGTGTCGTGCCGCAGGGCTTCGAATTGCGACTTCGTAGATGTGTTTCGTCTGGGGGTCCTCCCGATAGGCTGTCGCCCACACAGCTGTCGAAGTCAAGTCTTTGCACTGATAATGTCGATGTACTCGGCGGTGTGTACCCTTAAGACTCGAAGGGTAGGGCGTGTTCGGCCCTACTTTCGGCAAGGGAACCGATTGCAACGTGCCGTCACGGTGACGTCGACAGCGAATCAGTTCCGCCATGGTCGGTGCGTATCGAAGTTCATTGCCAAAGGTGACTCGAAGGGGGCGATCCATGCTTACATCGGGGAGGTCGTCGGTGTCAATAGACGTGTCTGGCTCATTGCCAGCCTCATCGAGATGCATGTTTGGTTGGTGTGAATTCTCAGCCATGATCTCGTCCGATGGTGCTGGATCCAGTCTCAGGTCCTCCGGCTCCGCAGTTGTCGCGCTCGACGGTCGCGGCTCCAGGTCCTCCGGCTCGACGGCGGGTTCGGTGTCGAATTGGAGGGCTGGTTCCGCAAGCTCATCTGCGTCAAGTTCCTTCCCCACGGAGCGTCCGCTTCGTAGTGAAACGTACAGGTGGTCGTACGGCTGGGGCCACACCTCGTCATGAGAGAATGTGTCTTCAAGTACATGTAGGAACTCATCGACAGGTTCTCCTTCCGGTGAAGCCCAGTCTTCGACCAGGGGAATTGCGAAAGCCCGTGTACGTGTAGCATTTTTGATCTCCATCAACTGCCGCGAAGTTAAACGAGAGCAAGCATCTGCCGCAGGGTTCTCGAGGCCCGGCACGTACCACAACGTCAGGTTGTATTCCTCGAGGAATTGGGACCATCGTGCTTGCCGTGGTGTCAGCGGTCGAGGACAGGTCTTGATATATCGAAGACTTTCGTGGTCAGTGTGCACGTGCACCTGCTGCGGTCCTCGAAGTAGGTGAAACCATTGTTTCAAGGCTAATACGATGGCCAACAACTCCTGTTCTCGAATCGGGTATCGAGTTTCGGCAGGCTGCATTTTCCGCGACATGAAGGCAATAGGTCGAAGATGTCCCTTGTACTTCCCATGCGCACATCGTTGCGCCAGCGTAGCACCCTTGCAGTCTTTCGAAGCGTCTGTGTACAGGTGATACGGCTGTCGGGGGTCGATAGCACTGAGATGTGTCGCGCTGATCATCGCCTGCTTCAGCTTGTCCAAGGAAGCTTGGTGGACAGCCATCCATTCCCACTCGAAGTCTGCTCTAAACATTGCAGTCAGAGGGGCTGCGACAGCTTGGAACCCTTCGACAAACTGCTGGTAAAATCCGCAAAATCCAATGAACTGTCGAACTTCATGAACCGTAGTTGGTGGAGGCCAACCTCGAATGACCTTGATCTTTTCGCGGTCCATGTGTACTCCATCTTGGTCGATGATGTATCCGCAGAAGGGCACTCGACTCTGAAAGAATGTGGATTTATCGATGCAGGGGAAGAGCTGGTGCTCACGGAGTAGGTCATGTACCAGGTCGAGGTGTCGTTGGTGTTCGTCCGCATCCTTCGAGAAGACGAGGATGTCGTCAATGTACACCCATACAAAGATCCCCAAGTGGTCTCGCAGGACATCATTCACGACGCGTTGGAACGTCGACGGTGCATTGCAGAGGCCAAAGGGCATAACAACCCACTCGAAGGCGCCAAATTGTGTGTTGAAGGCGGTTTTCTCGATATCTTCGTCTTGAATTCGGATCTGGTGGAACCCACTAACAGGGTCAATCTTTGAGAATACGGTGGAACCCCCCAGTGTACTCAAGATGGATTGGATCGATGGCAAAGGATATCGATCTCGTACAGTTCGTGTATTCAACGCTCGGTAGTCGACGCACATACGCCATTTACCATTCGCTTTCTTCACCAGTAGGCAACCCGCTCCGTATGGACTCGAGGATGGTCTGATGCGACTAGATCGATGCAACTTGTCCAATTGTCGTCGAAGTTCATCTAGTTGGCTCGGATCCATTTTGTAAGGGTTTACCCACAGTGGATTTTCTTCCGAATCGAGGCGTATTCGATGGTCTCTTCCAGGTCGATGCGGAGGTAGGTCTCCATATTCCGCTTTCTCCCGGTCGTAGAGGTCCGCCCACTTGTGTAATCGACTCGGTAGTTTGCGTCGAACAGGGTCAAGCCCGTCATCATTGCCATCGCTGGCTTGCATCTTATACATTTCATCGACCGGCACTGCTGGTCGAGGCATGCAACACAGAAATACTTGATCTCCCGTGAGATCAGATCGACGGATCTCTCTTTTGAGCTTTGGCAACGAAATGTACTGAATCTCCATATCGCTGCACTCCTCATTGGTGATACCATCTTCCGTTTCGGACTCATCGTACGTGTCAGTACTGCGCTGAACGTGTGTCGACGAGTGTAGGTCAGGGTGTTCGTTGGCATGTGGGGTAGGATTCCCAACCGGCCTCGCTTTCGAGGAACTGGATGAAAGTATCGAAAGAAGGTCCAGCTTTGAAGCTGCTTGAAACTGTAGCTGGGTGGAATGTCGTGATTCGCCAAAAGACAACCGGTACGAAATCGAACCATGTTGGATGTCGGCGTATCGCTCCTTCCAGTTGACAGTTGGATTGTAGCTTCGAAGCCATGGTAGTCCAAGCACTACATCCGGCAAAATCTCCAAGACCTTGAAGTGATGACGAAATACAAGCTCTCCAACTCGAACATAAGCTCGCGTGTAGTACCGTACTTCGACTTGGACACCTCCTGCTGTCAAGACATGTCCAGGGTTTCTCAGTTTATAGAGGGGAAGTCGCGCCCTCTTTGCCGTTTGCATCGACATAAAGTCACTAGTCGCTCCACAGTTGACCAACAGTTCCACGCTGGAGTCGAAGGAGTCTTCACGACATGCGCAAATGCGCCCTCGAACCGTGAACAGAGACGCATGCTCAGGTTCAGTTCCTTCGACAGTGACACCTCCAAGCGTCGAATTCTTTTCGGGTTTATTGGTGCTGGTGGTGGTGTTCAGCTCTTCTCGAGGACGTCCGCCACCAGGTCTTCGGAATTGTTTTCTAGGCCGTTGTAGGCCTTTCTCTGCTCTTGGAGCGGGATCGAAACCGTCCCTTGCTGTCTCGACTTTGATCTCGTTTCGGCGTGTTCGACCGTGATTCCCGGCGTTCTCGTCCTCGGGATGGCGGTCGACCTTTTGGACAGTCGCGTGCCAAGTGTCCTTGTTCGCCACAGTTGTAGCAACGTCTGCTTTCTCGAACATCTTGGCGTCCGCCATGTTGACGTCCGAACCGTTCACCAATGTAGGCATGTAACTCTTCTCGAAGTTTGGCAATTGCATCGAGATTCATCGGCTCTGCCACGGTCGAAGCCGTGGGCGCCGCAGCTGGGGTCGGCATCGGTGTGACGTGTGGCGTTGGCATAGGGTTCGATGGAAACGTGGAAGTTGAAGTAGGTGGGACCATCATAGGCAGGGGTCTCGACACTGTAGGACCCAGGGTGTGATCTGATGTCGTTCTCGGTGCGTTCTGTACTTCTTCTAGTTGATACCCAGCCGCAATGTAGGCTTCCGCGATGGTCTCTACCAAGGTATCGAATCCAAATGGATTATTAGAACGCCATCTCGAACGGACCTCAACGATGTATTGCCGACGCACAGCGTCATTCGACAACCCTTCAACAAATCGAGAGTTGACGAGGTAACCCATCTGGAGTTCATTCGTGTTGACCTTCGACTTGATAACGCATGTACGAAATTCTCGAACGTAATCTGCATGTCGGGGAAACTCGCTCTCTTTCAAGCTCAACATTCTCGACAAATACACTGGCTCATGGGATATGCAGTCGAAACGCTGGCCTAACACACGCATGAGCTCGAACCAGTCGTCCTGTACAACTTTCGTCAGGCTATGATAGTACTCAGCGGCATCACCATCGAGGAGGAATGACATCGTTGCTGCCTGATCGACGGGTGAGGTGATGTCCGACAAAGTGAAGGCTCGTAATATATCTTCTTTCCATGTTCGAAATTCTCCACATCCTGGTTTACCCGTGAACCTCTTGACCAGTTTGTTCAGGCGCTCGACGCGGCGTCCCAAAATCTCCTGCGAAGGAGCACGTTGAACTACGAACTGGGGTAGTGGTTCGAAGGTAGGCCGCTGTGGGAGTGGTTGTTGTGGAGGGTGAGGTTGGTTCGAATTCGAAGAAGACGGTGGTTGCGGAAACTGTTGTTGTTGTGGTTGCGGGAACTGGATGTTGTTCGGAGGTGGTGGACTCGAAGTTCGTACAAATTCGTTAAGAAGAGCGTAACATTGCGACAGTTCAAGTTCTACGCGTCGAAACTCATTTGCAGCAGCTTGAGTTGCATTTTCCGTCGAGGACTGCAAGGTATCGATGCGCTGGCCATTGGCTGCTTTAGCACTTGCTGCTGTCGCCTGCAATGCATCGACGCGTTGTTCAGTTGCTGCGGTAGCACTTGCTGCTGTTGCCTGCAATACATCGACGCGTTGTTCCAATTCGATAACTTTGGCTTGAGTATCCGCAAGCTTCTGCGAACAGCTGTGAAGATCACGAGAGAGACATGGAAACCACTCGCTTTCTCGACTAGCGATGCGCTCTGCGATGAACTTCTCTAACGAGGTCGAAAATTCGTGATGCAAGGGTGAATCACTTCGAAACAAACTGTCTCTGATGAAATGCAGCATAGCTGCGTCGTCGAAGGGCCGCTCCATTGTAGATCGAAGTCCAAATCAAGTTGACGGCGTTGCGGCGTCGAAGATTGATCTCGAAGATTGATCCTCCCCGCCACCTAGCTGGCTATCACTTGTTGTGGTTTGTTTCTTGGGAACTCGACTGCACTCCTGTGCCTCTTTGTTTCTCAAAATCCGAAATCCAAAATCCCAATCGACAAACCTCGCGGGATCTTTAGACGGGGCACCAATAATAACACAATCTCGAAGACATAAACCCTGTTCAAAGAACGAAGTATCTTACAGCGCTCATTCACAGTTGGCATTCGATGCTTCTTTATTATTCACAGACTGTCAGCGCGATTGCGACTGCGACTTGCGATTTGCGCGCTGTTGCGCTGTTGCGCTGCGCTGTTGCGCTGCTGCTGTTCGAAGCCATAACACAACCCCATCTTTCGCTCCTACCTCGTTGAGAAGAACGAGGGACAGCCACTAACCGATGCTGAGACTCTGTCCCAGCGGAAGAAGAAAAACTAATCTCCCTGTGCCTTACTATTTACTGTCTTCTAACCTCCCAGGGGCGCTGACCACTCTTTTGCAGATATGTCTGCGTAGGTGTGTGAGAGCAGTTGTCACAGTTGCCCCGCATTGCATCGCAGGACAGGACCGGTAGCCCCCTGTGACAACCGGTCCCTGGCCAAAGGCCATCTGTTTAGCCCAGACCACTGCTTTCTGAGGGCTGCACCAGCCCTGGCTGTGCCCTGAAGTCCCATGCTTATGGTTACCAGCGTGAGCCAGGTAGCCGCTAATCAGGTTTGCAGCCACCCAGCGAGTGTGTGCCTTGTTGACCCTGTGTTGCATGGGAACTGCCCTGATGTAATGACCTTGGGGAGCCAACGAAGAGCGATGGCTTTCTACTCCAGGGGGGAATGACAAGCAAGGTGTTATAAGGCAAGATATGTCCGCCCTCCTTGGGGACAAGCGTGCCCACAGTTGGAACCGCTGACTGGTCCAGACCCATGGGGTTCTACCCTTCCTTACCTGGTTACCATACCCCTAAGTGTGCTACGTATGTCTGTATGTGTCTCACTTCACTCCCCCGCGTGGCTCCCGGAGACCGGGCTTCGCTGACGTCGGACCGAAGGTCCTGATCAGGTACTATTACCACTCCTATGGCGCCCAATTTCTGTGCTGGCGCCTATCCTTGGGGAAGAAGGCAAAAGTCCTACGTACTAGCGGGGAGGGGTGGCCAAGTGTGCTAATGGCATGCAAAACACCCGTTTTTCGAAGAGCCAAAAACTGAGACACTCCCCTGCCCAAGAGGAAAAGCACGCGGGACAGGAGACACCACTACACTACACACACTAATGCCAGCACCAGCCTTCGAAGGCAGGGTGAGTACAACCGCACTCAGTACCTGCCAGGCTTGCTGACTCTAACACCTACACATGCTACTGGGTGTCCATGACGAAAGAGTCACGGGCCCTACTGGCCCCCCTGTGAAATTGCAAGAGAACATAGCGCTACTAAGCGACAGTGGCCTAACAGGGACATCACAACACGTTTCCCTGTCAGGGCTTGGAGGGAAGGAGTGCTCTGATTGCCTGCACAGCGTGCATGATGAAGAGGTCGGACTGTCCTCGCCACTCACGGCTGAGGTACAGTTTGTTGATTGTGTGATCAGCGCCCTTTTTAGCGTGGGCAGAAAAGTCCAAAGTCGCCGAAGGCAACTGCTGCTGCACCAATCACCCTAACCTCTCCCACCTGTAAAGCAAAGGCAGATGAGACCTGGTTAGCGGCTGAGGAACCAAGCCAGCCTCCACGTATTATACGCTTCTCAGGATGACCTATAATACGCTGTCCCGTAACCAGGCCGCAAACAAGGAAGCTTAAGGACTCCGCCCGTTCTCTTATAGAACGTAGGGCGGAGCCCTGGGTAGCCTAAGCAAGAGTTATACCGTGTGCACTGTGTGTGGCCTATATCCCTTTAATGCATTGTGTGTATGAAGGGAAGGGAGGCGAATGACTAAAGTTTTTTTACAACCATTTGCCATTAACAACCAATCAGCGTGTGACTCAACCAGGAGGTGAGCTCCTCCTGGGCGTACCTACCTTACCCACCACGCACCATGTGAATGCTGAAGGGAACACGAACGCAAAACAACCCGAAGCGTTTAAACGACCCTACGGCGACTTTTGAAAAACCCTAATCGATTAATGCATTGTGTGTCATGCATGCCCTTCTTGCCTTGTTTCCTGCAGAAAGAGGAGAGAGAATGGCGCACTGCACAGCGCAAAACAAGCCTAAGCGCTTTAAGCAACCCTTTTTTAACGCTACGGCAACACGAACACGAGCAAGCACTTTCCTTTTTGACCTGTGAAGAGAAGAGAAGAGTGGATTGGGACACAGGGAAAGCGCCATAGCGTGTGAATGTCTACATTAGGCACATGCATCGCGAGCACGCCGCATACACTAACCCTACGTGCGCGCTGTGTGCTCCATTCGTTACACATACCTCTCATTTTTGTTTTGACCCCTGCGGAGCAAGGGAAGTGAACGCCCAAACCCCCAACGAACGCAACGGTGACTACCCTAGCATTTTAGCGAAACTACCACCACGACCGCCATGCATGTGTGTGACATGACACTAACATACCTGAGAGGTGGGTTGTCCACCTGCTCAGTGGTGTGGCCTTCTGTTCAATACTTTTTCCTAAAGTTTATAAAATGTTTGATGCAACTGTGCAAAAATTTCTTTTAAACGCTTGAAAAACTACGGATCATACCTTCCTTTTCTGGAGCCGTTTACGCTTGCGCGACTCTTTTTGGGAGTCCGCTTCTGTTGCGCTTGTCTGTGACCATAAGCTTTGGCCTAAGATTGACGATTTCTGACGTCTCTTCGTCAACTTTTAGCAGTTTAACTTCTTAAATCGCTAACCCTTTTGCTAAACCACAGGATTCACTCCCTGTTGGTTCCATTTTCTATTTGTTTCAGCTCCTGGAGATTTGTGCCCTCCATTGGGAGTATTGCTCCGCCCCGGCCTTTGGTCAGGACGTTTACTACAAAGCTGATTATACAGCGATAGCCGTCCGCATTAGAGCGTTGGACTGTACCCTAGTGGGCAAGCATGTCTGCTCTAGGGAGGGAGTCCTGGGTTCAAACCCCAATACCCCAAAATTTTTACCGAACGTTTTCACCGCACGCTTGCACTTTTTGAGGAATGCCCCATCGAAGGGACATCATTCACGGTACATTACATTGTTTTCCAAGAGTACGTACGGTGTGATAGGCTTCTCTGAACTGATGAGAGTGTTTTTGGCTGGTTTAATGCATTTTCTGAGGTAACCTTGGGGACGTTTGAGCCTTTTTCCTTGGTCCTACTAGCCTGATTAAGTGTACTCCAGAACGGAGTAAGAAAAAGTCACTACCATGTCTTTCTTGGGGGACTTGATCCAGGCTGCGCCCCCCCTTAAAAGCCTTTTGTTGATGCTGAGACTAACTTAATCATTTTTGTCTTTCTTTTGAAGTTTGAAGTACACTTTCTCAAAGTAACTAGGGTTATAACCCTAGCCCCCCTTCAAGTTCAGCCCTACCACTTAACTGAGCGGAGGTATCTTCCTTCATGGAGGTTATACTGAAATAAAGAAGGCATTTCATGCCTAAGGCCTTGGAGGTTAAGACTAGTGGTCCCCCACCTCAAGACCCCTATACTCAATTGATTCAACCACCTTATTGTGGTTCTACTTTGTAACTGTTTTTGAATTCAGTTACTTGGCCAAGCCATATCCTGTGTCTGGCCTAGCTCATATGCCTCAGATTCCTAACCAACTCCATTTCATCCAAAAGACTGCACATGAAGTGCTTGCTGCTATCTTGGAGGCCTGAGTCATGCCAGGTTTCACATAGAATCATCTATTTTGTTTATAAACCATTGGAGCTTTGTATTTAGATCTACTTTTGTCTATCTACAGCCCCTCTTTGTTACACATGTTTTGATTGTGGAAGAACTTATCCTAATTTGATTGATCCGGTGCCTGGACTTGATGATTATTATCTCTGTGTGGACTTCATTTTGAGTTGTGGAAAATCAGCAAGGTTTTCAAAAGCATATGCGAGGAACAAACACAAGTGAGAGCAAACCAGAAACCTTTTCTCGCAATAAGCTCCTCACGCTGCTGGAAGTAGTGCGCAGCATCTTGAGCAACCGCCTTAGACACCGCAAGAGGGGGCCCCTTAGTACGGTTCCGTGTACCAAACACAATCTCATTAGTGGTATAACCTGAAGGACTTGTAGTCTCATGCCACGTGCGTACAACGGCGGTCAAAGCCTCTACCCAATTAGTGCCCTTTTTCAAGGTAAGGGCTTTAGCAACGGCACGCCTTAGCTGCTTGCCAGTATTTTCGGCTTTGCCAATACCTTGCTGTCTACCCGCGAGACGCATACTTGACCGGGCACCAATCTTAGAACAAAGGGTGTGGAAATATTGGCTCACAAGCTGTGGCCCACGGTTGGAGCATATCTCACGAGGGGCTCCGAACCTATCAACCCAGCGTTCCATTACCAAATGGGCCGCTTTTTTCCCCGTTAGCCCTTCAATCTTTGTCTTCATGACGGGGTTTAGGAATAGGGATCGCGATGAGGTAGCCTAAAAGCCGATCAGCACATAGGAGCTTCCGGTCATACTCCTCTCCATCATGAGAGATGGAGGGGTAATGAAACCCATCAAGCGCTATGGAGGTAGGTAGGTAGGTATCTTCCGGAGCTCAGGATGCCTCCTTTGACAATGCAGGAAGAAGGTCTTACCAAGGGGACGTCCTGTCCCTCCCACTGCCCTAGTTCAGGTGCCTCCTAAGCCGCTCCCGCAGGTGCTTGGGAAGGCAATGTCGCGGCCAATCAGTCCAGCTGTCCAGCGTGGGAGGCTGTCCCCACATGTGTCCATTGGTAGGGCCACATGCCCCCTCCTTTGGGCGGCAGCTCTGGGGGCTGCCCAGCCATGTGGACTACCCCTCACCACAGGGGATATTGCTCCCGCGAGTCTACGGTACCACCGCTTCACCCCTGTGGCTCGAGTTGCGGGGCCCCGCTGCTTGGCAGGCGACCCCCTCGTGGACTGTGGACCGGCTCGCCTGTCACCGGTTGCTTCCATGGCTCCGGGTGACGTTTGCTATGCTCCCCGATGCAGCCTGGCCGGGCTCGGACCAGCAGCCTTGGGGTACCGCCCCTGCTGCTGGCCAGGTGGGTCGGCTGGGTCGCCCCAGTGCGCCCGACCCATGGGGTGTGGTTGGTTGTTGCCCGTCCCTCAGTCGCCCCAGGCACGCACGAGTGTGCGGTGTCCTGGGCCACTTGGCTCCTGGTCATCTGTGTGCCCGCTCAGTGTGTTGCTTTGCGCGTGCGGTGTCCTGGGCCACTTGGCTCCTGTTCACCGGTGTGCCGGTTTGGTGCGCTGTCCTGCGTGTGCGGTGTCCTGGGCCACTTGGCTCCTGTTCACCGGTGTGCCCGCTCGGTGTGCTGTCCTGCGCGTGCGGTGTCCTGGGCCACTTGGTTCCTGTTCACCAGTGTGCCCGCTCGGTGCGCTGCCTTGCGTTTGCCTCGTCCTGGGCCCCTTGGCTCTTGTTCACCGGTTTGTTTGCTCGGTGCGTTGTGTCGCGTTTACGGTGTCCTGGGCCACTTGGCTCCTGTTCACCGGTGTGCCCGTTCTGTGCGCTGTCCTGCGTGTGCGGTGTCCTGGGCCACTTCGCTCCTGTTCACCGGTGTGCCCGCTCGGTGTGCTGTCCTGCGCGTGCGGTGTCCTGGGCCACTTGGTTCCTGTTCACCGGTGTGCCCGCTCGGTGCGCTGCCTTGCGTGTGCGGTGTCCTGGGCCACTTGGCTCTTGTTCATCGGTTTGTTTGCTCGGTGCGTTGTGTCGCGTGTGCGGTGTTCTGGGCCACTTGGCTCCTGTTCACCAGTGTGCCCGCTCGGTGCGCTGTCCGGCGCGTGCGGCGTCCTGGACAACCTGGCTTCTGGTCACCGGTGTACCCACTCGGTGCGCTGCCTTGCGTCTGCGGTGTCCTGGGCCACTTGGCTCTTGTTCACCAGTGTGCTCGCTTGGTGCGTTGTGTTGCTCGTGTGGTGTCCTTGGCCACTTGGCTCCTGTTCACCGGTGCGCTCGCTCGGCGTGTTGTGTTGCTTGTGCGGTGTCCTTGGCCACTTGGCTCTTGTTCATCGGTTTGTTTGCTCGGTGCGTTGTGTCGCGTGTGCGGTGTTCTGGGCCACTTGGCTCCTGTTCACCAGTGTGCCCGCTCGGTGCGCTGTCCGGCGCGTGCGGCGTCCTGGACAACCTGGCTTCTGGTCACCGGTGTACCCACTCGGTGCGCTGCCTTGCGTCTGCGGTGTCCTGGGCCACTTGGCTCTTGTTCACCAGTGTGCTCGCTTGGTGCGTTGTGTTGCTCGTGTGGTGTCCTTGGCCACTTGGCTCCTGTTCACCGGTGCGCTCGCTCGGCGTGTTGTGTTGCTTGTGCGGTGTCCTTGGCCACTTGGCTCCCGTTCACCGGTGTGTCCGCTGGGTACGTTGCGCTGCTTGTGCGCGGTGTTCTGGGCCACTTGATTCCTGTTCACCGGTGTGCTCGCTTGGCGCGTTGTCCTGCGTGCGCGGTGTCCTGGGCCACTTGGCTCCTGTTCACCGGTGCGCACGCTTGGTGTGTTGTGTTGTTGTGCGGTGTCGTGGGCCACTGCCCTCCTGTTCACCGGTGTGCCCGCTCGGTGCATTGTGTTGCGTGTGCGGTGACCTGGGCCACTTCGCCCCTGTTCAGCGGTGTGCTCGCTGGGCGTGTTGTGTTGCGTGTGCGGTGTTCTGGGCCACTTGGCTCCTGTTCAACGGTGTGCTTGTTCGGTGCGTTGCGTTGCTTGTGTGCGGTGTCCTGGGCCACTTGGCTCCTGTTCACCGGTGTGCTCGCACGGTGTGTTGTGTTACGTGTGCGGTGTCGTGGGCCATTTGGCTCCAGTTCACCGGTGTGCCCACTCGCTGCGTTGCGCTGCGTGTGTGCGGTGTCCTGGGCCACTTGACTCCTGTTCCCGGTGTGGTCGCTCGGCCCGTTGTCCTGCGTGTGCGGTGTTCTGGGCCACTTGGCTCCTGTTCACCGCTGCGCACGCTTGGTGTGTTGTGTTGTTGTGCGGTGTCGTTGGCCACTGCCCTCCTGTTCACCGGTGTGCCCGCTCGGTGCTTTGTGTTGCGTGTGCGTTGTCCTGGGCCACTTGGCCCCCATATATCGCACGAAGTCGCCCCCCCCTACCTTGGAAATAGGCATGCGGGTAGGGGGGGGGTAGGGGGGGGTAGGGGGGGTAGGGGGGGGTAGGGGGGGGGTAGGGGGGGGTAGGGGGGGTTGAGGGGGGGTAGGGGGGGTAGGGGGGTGGGTTGGGAGGGGGGTAGGGGGGGGTAGGGGGGGGGTAGGGGGGGAGGTAGGGGGGGGAGGTAGGGGGGGATAGAGGGGGGTGGAGGGGGGAGGTAGGGGGGGGGTCGAAAAGGTGGGTTCTTGTTCTGGTTCTGGATGACCCGCCCGAGGCTCCAGCACAGCCGGAGGGGGACCCAGAAAAGGAGGGGCTCCCAACCGCCACAGGACGGTTTACCCGGTCCCGCCCAAAGGGGTCGAAGCGGGGGGCCCTTGGCAGCACCCCGAGCCACCGGGGGCCGACAATTGCCGGTTTTGTTGGCGCCGGGGGGGGGGGTACCGCGTTGGTGTGGTGGTGGTGCTTTTCCTGGGAGGGGGGGGGCAGCGTGGGGATGTGCATGGGCGCAGCGGGGCACCGCGCAGGGGTGCGGTGCGGGGCTGCTACACAGGGGTGTTGCTTGGGATTGTGCTGGGGTGCAACGGCTGCGCAGCATCGCAGTGTGGGGCTTTGCTGGGGCGCAGCATGGGGCTGCGCCGGGGCCGGGGCGCAGCGCGTGACTGAGCAGGGGCGCAGCATGTGGAGCTGGGCTGGGGCGCATAGGCTGCACCGGGGGCGCAGCGTGTGGCTGCTCTGGGACGCGCTGGGTGACCGAGCAGGGGGGCTCCGTAGGACTGCGCAGGAGGCGCAGTGTGGGGCCGCGCAGGGGTGCGGCATGCGGCTGCGTAGCCTGGAGCTGGGCTGGGGCGCAGCGGCTGCGCAGGGAGTGCAGCGTGGGGCTGCGCTGCGGCGGAACACGGGGCTGCCGAAGGGGCGCCGCAAGGGGTCCGTGAGAGGGTGCGGCATGCGGCTGCACTAAGACGCAGTCTGGGGCCGCGCAGAAGCGTTGCGTGGGGCCGCGCTGGGCGCAGCGTGGAACAGCGCACAGGGCTGCGCTAGTGGCGCAGCGCGCGGCCGCGGCCTGCGGCTGCGCAAGGTGCGCAGCGCGGGACTGTGCTGGGGAGCAGCATGCGGCTGCGCAAAGGGCGCAGCATGCAGTTGTGCTAAGGCGCTGCGTGGGGCTGTGCTGTGCGCAGCGTGGAATTGCGCATGGGCGCAGCATGGGGCTGTGCAAGGGGCGCGTTATGGGGCCGCGCAGGGGTGCAGCAGCAGCGGCGCTGGAGCGCAGGATGCGGCTGCGCTGGGGCGCAACGCGGGACTGCGCAGCGTGGGGCCGCGCATGGGCGCTGCCTGGGGCTGCGCAGGGGCGCAACAGCGCAGGTCTGCGCGGGGGCACAGCAGTGCGGGGGTGCGCAGGGGCGCAGCAAAGGGGGGCTGCGCAGGGGCGCAGCAGCGTGGAGGCCGCGCATGGGCGTAGCAGCGTGGGGCTGCGCAGGGGCGCAGCAGCATGGTGCTGCGCAGGGGCGCAGCAGCGTGGGGCTGCGCAGGGGCGCAGTATGGGGCTGCGTAGGGGCGGAGCAGCGTGGGGCTGCGCAAAGGCGCAGCAGCACGGGGCTGTGCAGGGGCGCAGCGGTGCGAAGCTTCGGAGGGGCGCAGCGGCGTGAGGCTGCGCAGGGGCGCTGCTTGGGGCTGCGCAGGGGCGCAGCAACACGGGGCTGCGCAGGGGGTGCGCAGGGGCGCAGCAGCGTGGGGCTGCGCAGGGGCGCAGCAGTGTGGGGCTGCGCAGGGGCGCAGCAGCGTGGGGCTGCGCAGGGGCGCAGCTGCACGGGGCTGTGCAGGGGCGCAGCAGCGCGAAGCTTCGGAGGGGCGCAGCGGCGTGGGGCTGCGCAGGGGCGCAGCATGGGGCTGCGTAGGGGCGGAGCAGCGTGGGGCTGCGCAAAGGCGCAGCAGCACGGGGCTGTGCACGGGCGCAGCAGCGCGAAGCTTCGGAGGGGCGCAGCGGCGTGAGGTTGCGCAGGGGCGCTGCTTGGGGCTGCGCAGGGGCGCAGCAACACGGGGCTGCGCAGGGGCGCAGCAGCGTGGGGCTGCGCAGGCCTGCAGCAGTGTGGGGCTGCGCAGGGGCGCAGCAGCGTGGGGCTGCGCAGGGGCTCAGCAGCATGGGGCTGCGCAGGGGCGCAGCAGCGGGGGGCTGCGCAGGGGCGTAGGATGGGGCTATGCAGGGGCGCAGCATGGGGCTGCGCAAGGGGCGCAGCAGCGTGGGGCTGCGGGGGGCGCAGCAGCGTGGCGCTGCGCAGGGGCGCAGCAGCGTGGGGCTGCGCAGGGGCGCAGCAGCGTGGGGCTGTTCAGGGGCGCAGCTGCGTGGGGCTGTGCAGGGGCGCAGCAACACGGGGCTGCGCAGGGGCGCAGCAGCGTGGGGCTGCGCAGGCCTGCAGCAGTGTGGGGCTGCGCAGGGGCGCAGCAGCGTGGGGCTGCGCAGGGGCTCAGCAGCATGGGGCTGCGCAGGGGCGCAGCAGCGGGGGGCTGCGCAGGGGCGTAGGATGGGGCTATGCAGGGGCGCAGCATGGGGCTGCGCAAGGGGCGCAGCAGCGTGGGGCTGCGGGGGGGCGCAGCAGCGTGGGGCTGCGCAGGGGCGCAGCAGCGTGGGGCTGCGCAGGGGCGCAGCAGCGTGGGGCTGTTCAGGGGCGCAGCTGCGTGGGGCTGTGCAGGGGCGCAGCAGCACGGAGCTGCGCAGGGGCGCAGCAGCTTGGGGCTGCGCAGGGGCGCAGCATGGGGCTGCGTAGGGGCGGAGCAGCGTGGGGCTACGTAGGGGCGCAGCATGGGGCTGCGCAGGGGCGCAGCGTGGGGCGGCGCACGGGCGCAGCGCCGGGCTACGCAGGGGCGCAGCATGGGGCTGCGCAGGGGCGCAGCAGCGCGGGGCTGCGCATGGGGCGCAGCAGCGTGGGGCTGCGACGGGGCGCGGCAGCGTGGGGCTGCGCAAGGGCGCAGCATGGGGCTGCGTAGGGGCGGAGCAGCGTGGGGCTACGTAGGGGCGCAGCATGGGGCTGCGCAGGGGCGCAGCGTGGGGCGGCGCACGGGCGCAGCGCCGGGCTACGCAGGGGCGCAGCATGGGGCTGCGCACGGGCGCAGCAGCGTGGGGCTGCGCAGGGGCGCAGCAGCGTGGGGCTGCGTAGGGGGCGCAGCAGCGTGGGGCTGTGCAGGGGCACAGCAGTATGCGCCTGCGCAGGGGCGCAGCAGCGTGGGGCTGCGACAGGGCGCGGCAGGGGCGTAGCATGGGGCTATGCAGGGGCGTAGGATGGGGCTGCGCAAGGGGCGCAGCAGCGTGGGGCTGCGCAGGGGCGCAGCAGCGTGGGGCTGTTCAGGGGCGCAGCAGCGTGGGGCTGGGCAGGGGCGCAGCAGCATGGAGCTGCGCAGCGGCGCAGCAGCTTGGGGCTGCGGGGGGGCGCAGCATGGGGCTGCGTAGGGGAGGAGCAGCGTGGGGCTACGTAGGGGCGCAGCATGGGGCTGCGCAGGGGCGCAGCGTGGGGTTGCGCACGGGCGCAGCGCCGGGCTACGCAGGGGCGCAGCATGGGGCTGCGCAGGGGCGCAGCAGCTTGCGGCTGCGCAGGGGCGCAGCATGGGGCTGCGTAGGGGCGGAGCAGTGTGGGGCTACGTAGGGGCGCAGCATGGGGCTGCGCAGGGGCGCAGCGTGGGGCTGCGCACGGGCGCAGCGCCGGGCTACGCAGGGGCGCAGCAGCATCGAGCTGCGCAGGGGCGCAGCAGCTTGGGGCTGCGCAGGGGCGCAGCATGGGGCTGCGTAGGGGCGGAGCAGCGTGAAGCTACGTAGGGGCGCCGCGTGGGGCTGCGCAGGGGCGCAGCGTGGGGCTGCGCACGGGCGCAGCGCCGGGCTACGCAGGGGCGCAGCATGGGGCTGCGCAGGGGCGCAGCAGCGTGGGGCTGCGACGGGGCGCGGCAGCGTGGGGCTGCGCAGGGGCGCAGCATGGGGCTGCGCAGGGGGCTGCGCAGGGGCGCAGCCGCGTGGGGCTGCGCAGGGGCGCAGCAGCGTGGGGCTGCGTAGGGGGCGCAGCAGCGTGGGGCTGTGCAGGGGCACAGCAGTATGCGCCTGCGCAGGGGCGCAGCAGCGTGGGGCTGCGACAAGGCGCGACAGCGTGGGGCTGCGCAGGAGCGCAGCAACATGGAGCTACGCAGGGGCACAGCAGTATGGGGCTGCGCAGGGGCGCAGCAGCGTGGGGCTGCGCACGGGCGCAGCAGCGTGGGGCTGCGCAGGGGCGCAGCAGCGTGGGGCTGCGTAGGGGCGCTGCAGCGTGGGGCTGTGAAGGGGCGCAGCAGCGTGGGGCTGCGCAGGGGCGCAGCAGCGTGGGGCTGCGACAGGGCGAGGCAGCGTGGGGCGCCGCAGGGGCGCATCGTGGGGCTGCGCATGGGGCTGTGCAGGGGCGCAGCAGTGTGGGGCTGCGTAGGGGCGCAGCAGCGTGGGGCTGCGCAGGGGCGCAGTAGCGTGGGGCTGTGCAGGGCCGCAGCAGCATGGAGCTGCGCAGGGGCACAGCAGTATGGGGCTGCGCAGGTGCGAAGCAGCGTGGGGCTGCGCAGGGGGGCAGCAGCATGGGGCTGCGCAGGGTCGCAGCAGCATGGGGCTGCGCACGGGCGCAGCGTGGGGCTGGCAGGGGAGCAGCAGCCTGGGGCTGCGGGGGGGCGCAGCAGCCTGGGGCTGCGCAGGGGCGCAGCAGCATGGGGCTGCGGGGGGGCGCAGCAGCCTGGGGCTGCGCAGGGGCGCAGCAGCATGGGGCTGCGGGGGGGCGCAGCAGCCTCGGGCTGCGCAGGGGCGCAGCAGCATGGGGCTGCGGGGGGGCGCAGCAGCCTGGGGCTGCGCAGGGGCGCAGCAGCATGGGGCTGCGGGGGGGGCGCAGCAGCGTGGGGCTGCGCAGGGGCGCAGCAGCGTGGGGCTGCGCTGGGGCGCAGCGTGGGGCTGCGCATGGGCGCAGCAGCGTGGGGCTGCGGGGGGCGCAGCAGCGTGGGGCTGCGACGGGGCGCGGCAGCGTGGGGCTGCGCAGGGGCGCATCGTGGGGCTGCGCATGGGGCTGTGCAGGGGCGCAGCAGTGTGGGGCTGCGTAGGGGCGCAGCAGCGTGGGGCTGCGCAGGGGCGCAGTAGCGTGGGGCTGTGCAGGGCCGCAGCAGCATGGAGCTGCGCAGGGGCACAGCAGTATGGGGCTGCGCAGGTGCGAAGCAGCGTGGGGCTGCGCAGGGGGGCAGCAGCATGGGGCTGCGCAGGGTCGCAGCAGCATGGGGCTGCGCACGGGCGCAGCGTGGGGCTGGCAGGGGAGCAGCAGCATGGGGCTGCGGGGGGGCGCAGCAGCCTGGGGCTGCGCAGGGGCGCAGCAGCATGGGGCTGCGGGGGGGCGCAGCAGCCTGGGGCTGCGCAGGGGCGCAGCAGCATGGGGCTGCGGGGGGGGCGCAGCAGCCTCGGGCTGCGCAGGGGCGCAGCAGCATGGGGCTGCGGGGGGGCGCAGCAGCCTGGGGCTGCGCAGGGGCGCAGCAGCATGGGGCTGCGGGGGGGGCGCAGCAGCGTGGGGCTGCGCAGGGGCGCAGCAGCGTGGGGCTGCGCTGGGGCGCAGCGTGGGGCTGCGCATGGGCGCAGCAGCGTGGGGCTGCGGGGGGGCGCAGCAGCGTGGGGCTGCGACGGGGCGCGGCAGCGTGGGGCTGCGCAGGGGCACAGCATGGGGCTGCGCAGGGGGCTGCGCAGGGGTGCAGCAGCGTGGGGCTGCGCAGGGACGCAGCAGCGTGGGGCTGCGTAGGGGGCGCAGCAGCGTGGGGCTGTGCAGGGGCACAGCAGTATGCGCCTGCGCAGGGGCGCAGCAGCGTGGGGCTGCGACAGGGCGCGACAGCGTGGGGCTGCGCAGGGGCACAGCATGGGGCTGCGCAGGGGGCTGCGCAGGGGTGCAGCAGCGTGGGGCTGGGCAGGGACGCAGCAGCGTGGGGCTGCGTAGGGGGCGCAGCAGCGTGGGGCTGTGCAGGGGCACAGCAGTATGCGCCTGCGCAGGGGCGCAGCAGCGTGGGGCTGCGCAGGGGCGCAGCAGCGTGGGGCTGCGTAGGGGCGCTGCAGCGTGGGGCTGTGAAGGGGCGCAGCAGCGTGGGGCTGCGCAGGGGTGCAGCAGCGTGGGGCTGCGACAGGGCGAGGCAGCGTGGGGCGCCGCAGGGGCGCATCGTGGGGCTGCGCATGGGGCTGTGCAGGGGCGCAGCAGTGTGGGGCCGCGTAGGGGCGCAGCAGCGTGGGGCTGCGCAGGGGCGCAGCAGCGTGGCTGTGCAGGGCCGCAGCAGCATGGAGCTGCGCAGGGGCACAGCAGTATGAGGCTGCGCAGGTGCGAAGCAGCGTGGGGCTGCGCAGGGGGGCAGCAGCATGGGGCTGCGCAGGGGCGCAGCAGCATGGGGCTGCGCACGGGCGCAGCGTGGGGCTGGCAGGGGAGCAGCAGCCTGGGGCTGCGGGGGGGCGCAGCAGCCTGGGGCTGCGCAGGGGCGCAGCAGCATGGGGCTGCGGGGGGGCGCAGCAGCCTGGGGCTGCGCAGGGGCGCAGCAGCATGGGGCTGCGGGGGGGCGCAGCAGTGTGGGGCTGCGCAGGGGCGCAGCAGCGTGGGGCTGCGCTGGGGCGCAGCGTGGGGCTGCGCAGGGGCGCGGCAGCATGGGGCTGCGGGGGGGCGCAGCAGCGTGGGGCTGCGTCGGAGCGGGGCAGCGTGGGGCGCCGCAGGGGCGCATCGTGGGGCTGCGCATGGGGCTGTGCAGGGGCGCAGCAGTGTGGGGCTGCGCAGGAGTGTGCTGTAGGGGGGGGGGGGCCTCATACTGCTGCGCAGGGGCGCAGCAGCGTGGGGCTGCGCAGGGGCGCAGCAGTATGGGGCGCAGCAGTATGGAGGTGCGCAGGGGCGCAGCAGCGTCAGGTCGCGCAGGGGCGCAGCAGCGTGGGGCTGCGGGGGGGCGCAGCAGCGTGGGGCTGCGCAGGGGCGCAGCAGCGTGGGGCTGCACACGGGCGCAGCGTGGGGCTGGCAGGGGAGCAGCATGGGGCTGCGCAGGGGCGCAGCAGTTTGGGACTGCGCAGGGGCGCGGCAGCATGGGGCTGCGGGGGGGGCGCAGCAGCGTGGGGCTGCGTCGGAGCGGGGTAGCGTGGGGCGCCGCAGCGGCGCATCGTGGGGCTGCGCATGGGGCTGTGCAGGGGCGCAGCAGTGTGGGGCTGCGCAGGAGTGTGCTGAAGGGGGGGGGGGGCGCCTCACCACAGGCTTTTGGCGACCCCCCCAGGCGCCGGGCTCCTCACCAGGAGGTTATTGGGGCCCGGGCCAGCGTGTGCGCGAAGGCCTCACCACAGGCTTTTGGCCCCGCGCTGTCGGGGGGGGTGCGCCGGGGGGCCGTTCAAGCTGGTTCCCCCCGGGGCTGACTCAGTTGTGCATGGCCATGGGGCTGCGGGGGGGCGCAGCAGCGTGGGGCTGCGACGGAGCGGGGCAGCGTGGGGCGCCGCAGGGGCGCATCGTGGGGCTGCGCATGGGGCTGTGCAGGGGCGCAGCAGTGTGGGGCTGCGTAGGGGCGCAGCAGCGTGGGGCTGCGCAGGGGCGCAGCAGCGTGGGGCTGTGCAGGGCCGCAGCAGCTTGGAGCTGCGTAGGGGCACAGCAGTATGGGGCTGCGCAGGTGCGAAGCAGCGTGGGGCTGCGCAGGGGGCCGCAGCATGGGGCTGCGCAGGGGCGCCGCGTCGGGCTGCGCACGGGCGCAGCGTGGGGCTGGCAGGGGAGCAGCAGCCTGGGGTTGCGCAGGGGCGCAGCTGCATGGGGCTGCGCAGGGGCGCAGCAGCATGGGGCTGCGGGGGGGCGCAGCAGCCTGGGGCTGCGCAGGGGCGCAGCAGCATGGGGCTGCGGGGGGGCGCAGCAGCGCGGGGCCGCGCAGGGGCGCAGCAGCTTGGGGCTGCGCTGGGGCGCAGCGTGGGGCTGCGCAGGGGCGCAGCAGTTTGGGACTGCGCAGGGGCGCGGCAGCATGGGGCTGCGGGGGGGCGCAGCAGCGTGGGGCTGCGACGGAGCGGGGCAGCGTGGGGCGCCGCCGGGGCGCATCGCGGGGCTGCGCATGGGGCTGTGCAGGGGCGCAGCAGTGTGGGGCTGCGCAGGTGTGTGCAGGAGGGGGGGGGGGGGCGCCTCACCACAGGCTTTTGGCGACCCCCCCAGGCGCCGGGCTCCTCACCAGGAGGTTATTGGGGCCCGGGCCAGCGTGTGCGCGAGGGCCTCACCACAGGCTTTTGGCCCCGCGCTGTCGGGGGGGGCGCGCCGGGGGGCCGTTCAGGCTGGTTCCCCCCGGGGCTGGCTCAGTTGTGCATGGCCACAGGCCAGCAGAGGCTGTTTCTTACGGGGCTCATGTCGGTTCATGGCCCAGGGCGCATGGGGGAGGGTCCCAACTCTCGCCCCCGGAGGTTCTTGCTGGCTGTCTAAGGGGGGGGGGGGGGATGCGGTTTCGAGTGTTTTGGGAGGCGAGCTACCTCCCATGGCAAAACCCAGGCGGCCTCTTCGCGCTGGGGAACCTCCGCGGTCGAAAAGGGGGGGGGGGTATGGGGGGGAAGGTGGTGCACACACAAGGCGGAACACACAAAAGGTGGCCTGTGCCCACCGCAGGAGTCTTGTTATTTAAGGGGCCACAGGCAAGGCGGTGCACACAGAAGGCGGTGCACACACAGGGCGGAACACACAAAAGGCGGTCTGTGGCCACCACAGGAGTCTTGTTATTTAAGGACCCACAGGCAAGGCGGTACACACAGAAGGCAGTGCACACACAAGGCAGAACACACAAAAGGCGGAACACACAAAAGGCGGTCTGTAGCCACCGCAGGAGTCTTGTTATTTAAGGGGCCACAGGAAAGGCGGTACACACAGAACGCGGTGCACACACAAGGCGGAACACACAAAAGGCGGTCTGTAGCCACCGCAGGAGTCTTGTTATTTAAGGGGCCACAGGCAAGGCGGTACACACAGAAGGCGGTGCACACACAAGGCGGAACACACAAAAGGCGGCCTGTGGCCACCGCAGGCGTCTTGTTATTTAAGGGGCCACAGGCAAGGCGGTACACACAAAAGGCGGTGCACACACAAGGCGGTCTGTGGCCACCGCAGGAGTCATGTTACTTCAGGGGGGTGCGGGGGCTGGCCCCCGCGTCGAGCAAAGCGAGCCGTCTGTCGAGCGAAGCGAGCCGAAGGTAGGGGGGGGAGGTAGGGGGGGGAGGTAGGGGGGGGGGTAGGGGGGGGGTAGGGTGGGGGGTAGGGGGGGAATTGGGGGGGCCAGGGGGGGGTAGGGGGGTAGAGGGGGGTAGGGGGGGGTAGGGGGGGTAGGGGGGGGTAGGGGGGGGAAGGGGGGGGAAGGGGGGTAGGGGGGGGTAGGTAGGGGGGGGAGGTAGGGGGGGGCAACTTTGTGCATACTATCTGGCCCCTGTTCAGCGGTCTGCTCGTTGGGCGTGTTGTGTTGCGTGTGCGGTGTCCTGGACCACTTGGCTCCTATTCAATGGTGTGCTTGTTCGGTGCGTTGCGTTGCTTCTGTGCGGTGTCCTGGGCCACTTGGCTCCTGTTCACCGGTGTGCTCGCACGGTGTGTTGTGTTACGTGTGCGGTGTCCTCGGCCACTTGGTTCCTGTTCACCGGTGTGCCCACTCGCTGTGTTGCGCTGCTTGTGTGCGGTGTCCTGGGCCACTTGACTCCTGTTCACCGGTGTGCTTGCTCGGCGCGTTGTCCTGCGTGTGCGGTGTCCTTAGCCACTTGGCTCCTGTTCACCGGAGCGCACCCTTGGTGTGTTCTGTTGTTGTGCGGTGTCCTGAGCCACTTGGCTCCTGGTCACCGGTGTGCCCGCTCGGTGCGTTGTGTTGCGTGTGCGGTGTCCTGGGTGACTTGGCCCCTGTTCACCGGTGTGCTCCCTGAGCGTGTTGTGTTGCGTGTGCGGTGTCCTGGGCCACTTGGCTCCTGTTAACCGATGTGCTTGTTCAGTGTGTTGGGTTGCGTGTGTGCGGTGTCCTGGGCCACTCGGCTCCTGCTCTCCGGTGTGCCCGCTCGGTGTGTTTGTCGCGTGTGCCGCGTCCTGGGCCACTTGGCTCCTGTTCACCGGTGTGCCTGCTTGGTGTGTTGTGTTGCTGTGCGGTGTCCTGGGCCACTTGGCTCCTGTTCACCTGGTGTGCTCGCTCCGTGTGTTGTCTTGCGTGCGCAGTGTCCTGGGCCCCTTGGTTCCTGTTCTCTGGTGTGCTTGCTCGGCCCCTTGTGTGGCGTGCGCGGTGTCCTCGACCTCTTGGCTCCTGTTCACCGGTGTGCTCTCTGGGTGTGTTGTGCTGCGTGTGTGGGGCTCTGCTGCGGGGCGGGCACTAGTCCATCCGGACAGCGGCCATACGTAGCCGGCAGGGGCTGGGTACGCTGCCGGGCGCGCACTCATCCATCCGGACGGCGGCTGTTCCGTAGCCAGCAGGGGCTGGGTTCGCTGCCGGGTGCGCACACGTTCATCCGGACGGCGGCTGGTGTTGTCTGGCACCTGTTCGCGTGCCGTGGTTTGTTGCGTGTTGTGCGCGCTGTCCGGGTTTGCGGCACCCGGTGGCCGTTGTTGCTTGGCACCCGTCTGTGTGCCTTGGTTGTGGCGCGCGGCGTGCCTCCCTGGCGTGCCCCGTGGCCCCACGTGGTGCGCCGCGCCTTGTCCGGTCCAGTCGCTCTCAGTGCTCCGGTCGGCTTTCCCGACGCCGTGGTGCCTTTCCCCACCCAGGGGGCTTGCGCCCCCGGATTCACTGGGCGGCTGCGCGGGGTACGCGGAGACCAGCCGAGCACCGGGCTCATTGTGCCTGCCGCTGGCCCCTACCGAGGCAAGGGCGCTGGGCCTCCTCCGTGTCGTACCCGTTCGGGACCCCACGATGGGGTTGTCCCTGGCAGGGTCCCTCCGGCGTCGGTTTTGGGCTGCGCCTGCTGCGGTGGTCTGCGTGTGTGGACCCGGTCACTGACGCATCCGGTTTCCCGTACCGTCCGTCTTTCGGCGGGGGAATGGGCTGGTGCACCGGGGCTGTTTCATGTGGATGCCAACAGCCCCACTCTTGGGTTGGTGGACGCCAAGCCCGGGTCCCGCGCGTGTGTGCGCTCTGGGGTCGCCCTTTTCCTGTCTTTTTGTTGGCGCCCCCCGCCCTCCCCCCCCCTTTTCCTTTGCGACCCCGGTGTCTCCGGCTTTCTCTGGTTTCCGGCCCCGGGTGTCCTGGGCCTTGGCGCTCCCTGCCCCCCCCCTCCCCGCCCGCCCCCCAGGGGGGGCCAGTCCGGTAGTGTGCCCTACGGGCCCCCAGGACTAACGGGGCAGCAGCGCCGCACCCGAAATCATCCCAGGCAGGTCCCAGGGCAGGGAAGCGCTCTGCGCGCCCTGGGACCCCTCCGCCTGCCGACAGCGCCCCAGGCTGTGGGAGTGTGGGACTCAGCTAGTACGGCGGCGCCACCTGTGCCATTTGGCAGCCAAGAAGCGCGGGTCCCCCCCAGTTGTGCCCAGCGCACGCCCGTCCCTGTGCATTCGCAGTCGTGGGACGGGCAGGTAGTGTGTCCCTGTGACATGGAGGTTGCGAGGCCCTGGCCCAATACTCCCCGTTGGGCTCAGCGTAAGGCTCCCTTGGCCTCCCCAGCGGGCCTGGAGCACCAGGCCACACTTACCCCCCACACGCGAGGCCCTGCCCCCCAGCCCAGCCCACGCACACCGACACGCGCACACACCCGCACACACGCTCATGCCTGCACACACCCAGATGGCTAGGCCTCAGTGGTAGTGAGGCCAGGCCCTGTCAACGGCGTCCAGTCGGAGCCCTGCCGCCATTGAACCACTCCGCCCCAACAGCCCCCTCGGACGGTTGCACCAACGTCGCCTACCTCAGCTGCACGGACCATGCTGAGCAGCCGAGACTACTGAGAGCACCACACACCATATGCCTCCTCTCCTCCCTGCCCTTGACTGCCCGACCAAGCCGTGCCCCACTGCACCCTTGCCCTACCCTTCTGCTCCGCCGTGCGACTGCTCCAAATCACCGCACCCCCAGCCATGAGAGCTGACAAAGGTGAACCGTAGGCGGGGCCCCAATGGCCAGATCCAGGTAGATGCAGCGACCAGCTGCGAGTGCTGCAGCAAGCGTACGCCAGACAACCCCTGACCGGACGAAGTAGACACGTGCACCCCAGTAGTACGACAGCGCCCCAGGGCCCCATGCCCCCCAATGCAACCTGGCCCAACCCCTGCCCTGCTCCCCATACCTAGCCCCCCCCTGCACCCTCTCCCTTCACAGGACTCAGCAAGCATGCCCGCCAAGAACCACCCCTTTGCTGCCAAGTCGCCCGCCGAGAAGGCCGCAGCGATTCGCCCAGCCGACGCTTGGCCTGCGACGGCAGTGGGATGGCGTGCCACTGATGGCAAGCTCCTGCTGACGGTCACCCACCACGAGGCTAACGCCCCTGTTGAGGCCCTCGCAGCTGACGACAACATGCTGGGAGCGCTGTGCCTCCTCTGGTCCGTGGCCACTGGCTCGCTGCCAGCCCTGGACGCCGCCACCCTGGTGCAGAGGGATCCCAAGCATCAGTGGTCCACGTACCAGTCCGCCATGCACGACCTGGTCACCTTCCTGGCCTCCGCCCCCGCCGACGCCGCGCAGGACCTGCAGCAGCGAGCGGCCGCACACGTGGGCCCGTATGGTGACTTCCTCCGCGCGGTCTCCCCTGACGCTTTCTTGCAACTCCTCACCTGGGACGAAGACCTGAAACGGCCAGTGCACCGTATCCCGCTACTTCACTGGCTCCTCACGTGGCAGGCCCAGCACAATCGGTCAACGCTACGTTGCCAGATCGTTGCGGATGACAAAACCCAATTACCTGCCCCCTGCCCCCTCTCACTGCAGCAATGGAACGCAGAACTGACCCGTCACAAGTCCGCCCTGACGTTCCCAGGCATCCTCTCCAGGATAGCCATCAAGCGGGCGGAACTCAGTAACCCCTCCGGCAGCACCGGGCCCCTCTGGTGCCGCATGCTCACCCGCCCCCACCAGCTCTCCGCATCTGTGGATTTCACAGCCGACATCAAACGCCTGGCGAGCACCCCAGATGACTGGGCCGCGCACATTGCTCAAGTCGTACGTGTCATGTGCGCTGACCTTGCCGTCCCGACTCCTCCATGGCCACCCTGCGGTTGGTCCGGACGGCCCGGGCCCTTGCCTCTGCCGTCAAAACAATTTGGCTGGCCTCCGGCACCAGCATGCGGCCAGCCCTACAGGCCAACCTCACCGACCTCATCACCACCGTGGAGGAACAACACGGCACAGCCGGCATGGAGACTGCACGCCTCAACGCCCTCACCAACCTGGACCCCATTATCGAATGTGCCTGCGTCGCCCCCGGGTTGGTATGGTCCAACGTCGCGCCAGCCCTGCTTGCAGTCCGGCCCCCAGTAGTGCCCCCCGTGGCATCCGACTGGTTCCTCAATGTCCGGGATCCCATCACCTTCCGCCAGGCCACCTCCCAGGCAGTGCAGGCGATCAACCGCCCCCAGCAGCTGGACCGTTTCATCGCTGAACTCCGCAAAGCACTGGACCCCCCAAACTCTCTCGTCCTCCGCCTACGCTTCCTTCGAACGCCGTCCTGGACACCCCCTCCCAGTTCCGGCCCCGCCTCCCAGCGCAGCGGCCCCAGTGAACCCCCTTCAGACCCCCTCGATCCATCCTGGGCCTGCCCCCTAGCTACCCGCAGCCCAGACTGGTTTACTCCCTCCCTCGCAGGCGCTACCTCACAAGGTCGTCCGCCTCCGCGGCCTACGCTCGGTCGCTGACGTCACCCAACTGTCCACGGCCCTTACGCACAACCTGGGTACCCTCATAACGGTCCCCCCGTCGGCACTCAAAGAAGGGGCCCACTTTGTGTCCCTCCCCTCCACCGTGTTCCAGGCCCTATTTGCCACCTCCCCAGCCCGAACATATGTGGACCCTCACCATGGGTACACCATCCACATAGATTCCCGCACAGCCGCAGGTGAGCCCTTCTACCTCCCCGACAGCCCAGCCCCGCCCAAGACCAGCAAAGGGCTCAAGCGTCCTAAGAACAGTGGAAAGGCAAAGCGCGCGGTACAGATGCCGGCCCCGCCAACCAATCCCCCTCCAGGCTTCCACACCACCCCGGACGCCGCGGCATCGGCAGCAACCTACCGCCCCCCCCCAGCAGAGTATTCCGCCCACCAACGGGCCCGCGACACGACGGCCACGTCTTACCTTGGCACTCCGTATCACGGCTCCCGCTACCGCTGACTGGTCCTGCCCCATGTACTTCCTGTGGGCGTCCTGTCCTCAGACCCCCTGCTCCTCCTCGCACTCATGTTCGCCCATGCGCACCCCTCGCCCCGCGCCCTCCTCCGGATTCCGTCCCGCTTGCCCCCAGTCCCGTCCTCAGATCCCGGTGGCACCCCCCCTCCACTCATCTCAGTCGTGACCCTCTGCCGCCTCTCAGCCCTCGGATGTGCTGGGCCTGCGGCACTGTCTCCAACGACCCAGCACCCCCACCTGCTGTGCCGTGTGTGAAACACCTGCTCTCACGTTCTCCTACCGCCTCCGCCAGCTGCCTCCCCCACAGGTACCCACAGCCAGTTTCTACAAGCAATTCTGCCGCTCCTGCCACGAGGGGCTTTAGCGCACCTGCAGCACCTGCTGACAGCCGTCGCCTACTACGCCCTACGGAACTTCGTCGTCTGGATTACCAACGTCGCAGCCACCCTCCGCTCTGACGACCAGGACCTGGTAGCCAGCATCCCCTTGTACACCAATGGCCGTCTTGTGTGGTTCCATGATGACAGCCCCACCCACCTCTCCCCGTGGCAGAGTCCTATGGCCAGCTACAGGATAGGGCACCCCTTGACCCCAGGCAGGCGCCGTTGGCTCAGCCCCCTTCCCCCGCCCACCGGGGCTGCCCTCCTTGCCTGGTTCTGCCCTTCCTGCGGGCGACCCAGACTGCCGCACCTCGAGCTGCATACCCGCCACGCCCCCCTGGTGCTCCCGAATGCCATATGCCTCGTTCCAGCGCCCGGCGCCTCTCACCTCACCTCCCTTACGGCCGCCCACTCGCACGTCACAGTACCGGGCTTCCCCACCCTCCGCGGAGTACCAGCCGCCCCCGTCCGCCCTGGCACCGTCTGCTATCACCCAGACCACACCCTCCTACTCCCCTCCACG
Organism: Eutreptiella sp. 'Long Island Sound 2002'; assembly: GCA_964036045.1. Taxonomy (NCBI): domain Eukaryota; phylum Euglenozoa; class Euglenophyceae; order Eutreptiales; family Eutreptiaceae; genus Eutreptiella; species Eutreptiella sp. 'Long Island Sound 2002'. The sequence goes on along the minus strand of OZ038381.1, from coordinate 119,551,426 downwards.
CCCTGGGCTCGCGATCTGGATTTGGCCACCTTCTCGCCCTCCCACCTCCGCCGTCATTGCGGCCTCACGTTTCTCACGTGGAACGTTGGCGGTGTAGAGACCCATGTCGACTTCGTCATCAACCTCCAGGTCGCCCTCGAAGTGGACTTCTTTGCTTTGCAGGAGCTCTGGGACCTCGACGCCATCTTGCAGGCCCTTCCCCCGTGCTTCGCCTGCTTCACCAGTACAGCCGTGGGCTGCGGCACCGGCTTCATGGTGGGCTGGCTGCGCACCCACCAGCACCGCACCACCCGCCCCCGAGTGGAACACGATGCCGCCAACCTCCTCGTCGCCACTGTCCGTCATCACACCCTTGGATTCGTCCTGCTGGCCTCCGTGCATGTGCGACCCGTCCTGGATTACCCAGGGCGGCGTGCCGTCCTCATCAACCCCTCCACCCTCGCCACCTACCTGCGTCATGCGCTTGAGCTGATAGGTGGTGACTTCAACATGTCCATCACCGACCCCCGCTGGCCACTTGCCCCAGCGTGTCGCGCCCAGGGGTGGCTCCAGCGTTGTCGGCCAGCCCCCCCACTGCACACACCCGCGCACTACACGTCCACTAACGGCCGGCAGAGCGCCACCGCCATCGACCATATCTTTCTCCGGGGGCACCATCTGTGCCTGGCGCCGATGTCCTCCCCTCTACCACCCCCCATTGCCCTGTGCTGGCCACAGTGGAGCCCATGGAGGGCCTGGCCAACGTCCGCTCCTGGCGCCTCATTCGCTGGCGCAGCGCCCCGGAAGGGGCAGTACCCCGGCTAGCGGCGCTCCTCGATATGCTGTGGTGCTGGCTGACTATGCACCACCTCACCCCTAACGCCTTCCTACAGGCTCTGTGGTCAGCAGACCGCCACGTCATACCCCAGCCCCGCCCCATCGATCATGTGCTTCATGACCTCCGCACGCGCAGCCACCCTCGGACGGCCGAAGACATCGCAGACCTCCAGGCGCTCCTCAGCGACACAGCGGCCCGCCACAGGCATAATGCCCAAACCAGGTACTCCGCCAGACCTCGATCACCTCCGCCACCAGGAGTGCCCCGCATCGCCCCTCGAAGCCCCTCGCCCCGTACAGCCAGATGCAGCCAGATCGCGGCGTCGAGCTCCCCACGGCAACAGCCTGGCTGGCAGAAGTCACTGAGCAAGCGTCAGCCACGACCCGCCATCGTGGCCACACCATGGATATCGACTTCCTGACTTCGGCCTACGATCCCCAGAAGTGAACCCCCTTCTTCGACCCCATCCAGCACGTGCCATCCAACCTGCTGGGTGACATGCTCTTCCACAGTGTGGACCCGCGGGATCCCCGGGCCCGGGGCCTCTACAGCGTCCAATCAGCGGCCGGCTCACCCCTCTGGGACGATCGCGTATGGACCTCGGTCACGACGGCGGGGTCTCTCTTCGCGGGCTTGGACCAGTGCCCTCAAGCCCTCCTCGACCACCTCAGCCATGGTGGGGTCCGGGGAGTACAGCATCACTTACAGCCCGTCAGTTCAGGCTGCGACTCCCTGTCCTTGGACTCCGTGATGATGGGAATAGACAAGAACAAGCTGAACCCCCATCTTTTCAAATCCCACCGCCCGGTCACCCTCACCTAACTCCTCACCCGCACAGAATCACGGTCCGTCCGCGACATGCTCGTCCCCTCCCTGGAGATCTCCGGCCACCTCAACCCCGACGCCTTCGCCTATCGAGCCGACCACCGGGCTGCCTTCCTCGCCCTCGCCTTCCGAGCTCCCTTTACCAGCGGCCTCGACCAGCATCGCACAGTGACCGTGACCGATTGGGACTCAGCAGATGCCTTCCTCCGGCAACAGCGCGAAGACTGCACCCCCCTCCACCGAGTCCTCCGCCTGCCATGGGACTTTGGGCCCTGGGCCCTGAAGTACTATGGCCGCCTGCCCATCCACCCCCTCACGGACGACGGCTTTGCCGCCCCTTACAGCACTGAAAAGGGGTGGAATCAGGGGGACAACCCCTCTGGGGGCACTTACCAGACGGGCGAGCTGGCTGTAGGTGGCTGCCTCCGACTGTCCAAGATCCACGTCCCGCCAGGCGCCGCCAGCGTACCCATCAACGCCCTCTCCTACTCAGACGACTGCCGCCTACTCCACCCTGATCTGTCCGGCCTCGTTGAACTCATTCGCCTGTGCACCAGGGCCACAGTGGCCAAAGGCGGCTTGGTCCACATGGACAAGCTGCAGTTCTTCGCATTTAGCGTGCAGAGCGGCACTCTCCGACAGCTCACTCAACCAGTCCCCTACTATAACACCATCACCGCATCCTCCACCCCCGCGGTCGTCGGCATCCCCCTCTCCCACGCGCTCCCACCAACCCCAGACTACGCCGACCTCGCTCAGGAGGTTCGGCGCCAGCGCCAGCGCATCTCGTCCACCCCAACCCAGGTCCTCCTGGCGTTGCGCACGCTGTGGACTTTTGTCCTCTCACCGTTCGACTACGTCGCGTCGGGGGCAGCGGTACCTCCCCACCACATCCGCGACTTAGCAGTCCAGGTACGCCTCTACTACCGCCACGTTCTGGGCCTCCCCTGCTGGACGTCCCGGGCCCTGCAGTCCCTTCCCCTGGTCCAGGGTGGGCCCGGCTGTCCTGACCTCACCCTGCGGGCGGCAGTGCGCCTCCTCCTGACGTACACCAAGGCCTCCTTCTCCCGGAATCTGCTGGCCCAGCGCTCCGCTCAGTATCTGAGCACGGCGCGCGTCCCAGGCAGTGAGGCAGAGCCCCTGGCGGCCGCCGCCGCAGCCCTCAGCGTGCAGGTAGTGGTCCTGCCGGACCCAGGTGTCAGAGACCTGCAAGTCCACCTGGATGGCGACTGCGAGGCCCTGATGGCCCAACCGGCCCTCCTGCTGGCCACTGACCGGGCACTCCGGCAGCAAGCCGGTGGTGGAGGCATAGTGTTCTATGCCCCTGACGCAGGAGTGGTCCTGCGCGCGTGGTTCGGCTGTCTCGTGTGGGCCTCCCCTAGCTCCAAGGAGTGGCTCGCCCGCTTGGGCGCCCTCGCCTTGCTGGATGGATGGAAGGGTACTCTCCTGTCCGCCCTTGATGCCACATCCGCCCTCTTCAGCTCCTACACCCGCCAGGCCCCCAACTTCACCCTCCTTGACGCCCTGTGGCGCCACCTTATCCCCACGCTGCTGCACCTCGAAGCCCACCACGAACTGTGGCTTTGCGCTCAGCACGATACCACCAACCGTGACCTTCTGGCCTCCCTCAACAGCATGGCCCACTCCCTCGCCACCCGGGGTGCCCGCGCGGCCACCCCCTGGACGATTCCCCTGCTGCCACATCTCCATGAGCACCTCGTGCTGTTTCACTGTGGAGCCCTCCTCCTTGACCCCGAGCTCGGCCTTGACGCCGCTTACCATGCGGCAGCCAGTGCCGCCTACTTCACAGCACGCCGCAAGACGTGTGTCCGCCCTGACGGAGCCGAGTTCCTGGCGCTGCTGGAGGGCGATCAGCTGCCGACAGTGGCAGTCAAGCGTGCCTTCGCCTACCGCATCCTGGAGTGGCAGCCACCGCCTGCCCTTGACATCCCCATGGAGTGCCACTTTTGCGCGCTCACCCACCCCCAGCTGGCCCGCCACGTGCGCAGTCGCTGCAAGCCAGCATACCAGCACCTCCTGTGGGCCCAGGCCATCGTCCTGCAATCAGTCCCTGCCGCCCAGGGTGGGTATGTATGCCCTGACGGCACCCTATACTCGTCAGCCGGACGCCCCCTCCTACGGTGCACATGGGACGGCCTCTTCCTGAACACCGACATCGTGCCCGACACAGTCACCCTACCTGGCCTCTGGTACCCTGCCAACGGCACAGCTCCCCATTCCTGCCCGTGAAGCGCCGTGCCGTCGTCCAACGCGTTACCCAAGCCCTGGCTACCGCAGTGCCCGACCTGCCGACCGTCCTCAACGAATGGGCTGCGCTGCAACCCCGCCTTCGATCCCGCCGTGCACTCCGCCGCAGCACCTCCCAGTGTCGGCGGACTGCTCTGGAGATACACTAAGTTGGGAATATTCTATACTTATGGCCTTGCTGGTGCAAGGGCTGGTCAAGTGGCGCGTGCGCTGCTCAGGCCCCCTCCAGGTGGCCCTGCCCGTCGAGCCCGATTAGCACCTGGCAGAGGCCACTACCCTGGTGGCGGCACTGCCCGCGCGCCTGCCCTGGGCGCTTGCTCAGCTGGCGGACCTGTCCGCCCTGCGCTCCTCCGGGGGCTATGCCCTTCTCACAGGTGAATCACCCGGGAGCGCGGCGCTGGCTCTCTTAGACCCAAGGCAGCCACACCCGATCCGGGGCTTGTGGCTCTACGTCAGCCCTCGGGTACCGCACACTTGGCCCCTGCGCGGCGATCTGCCGCCCACAGCGTGAACACTCGACAGTAAAGAAATTAGAGGCATCCCCCGCGTTGTGCCTGCTGTGTGTGAGCCGCCTGTCTTCCGGCCTGATAGGAAGCCATATGACCCCCCCCGGGAACACCCCCCCCCCGGGATCACCCCACCCCGAGAGACACAGACGGGGAAGGGGGGCAATGTGAGACCGAAGACCCTGAGCCCCGGCGCCCAGGGCATGTGGGCCAGGCACGGCAAGTCCGTGTGACCCGGCATGCGCTGAGGTCACCCAGGGCGCCGTGCGCCGCGCGCTGCGCACCCGACGGCCCAGCCCAAGCAATGCCCGCGCGCACGCCTACACACGGGACGACGGTATCTTCCGTCCACCAGCGCTTCAGTGGGGTCTGCTGGCTGTCGATAGTCCGCTTGGCCTTGGAACCAGACAGTCAGGTTGTTCAGCCTCGTGGTGGGGCAGGGAAGGACGCCCACACCCAAGGGCCTGCTCCTGCACCAGGCCGCCAGCCCAACCCAACCCCACCCCCCCCCCCCCGCCTCTGGCCCCCGCTGTGTTTTTTCTTTTTTTCCCTTTTTTCCTCCCGGTCCGCTTCGTTTGGTGTTTGTTTCCTTCCGGCCTGCTGAGTTTGATGTTTGTTTCCTTGGTGTTTGTTTCCTTCCGGCCTCTTTCCCCACCGCTCCCCTTTTTTTTGCTTTTTCCGCCTCCCCCCCCCTTGCTTGTTCTGTGGGTCTCCGGCTGCTCGGCTCCCCGTGTGCTCCTTCTTTTTTTGTGTGTTGCCCTGTGCTGTTGGGGCGCTGTGTGTTGTGCCGTGTCTCTGGCCATGTCGCCGTGCTGCGTTGTTCCCGTTGTGGTGTGCTGTCGTGTTCTGGTCTGCAATGCTGTGTGCTTTGCCGTGCTGTGTCCCTGGGTGCGGTGCTGTGCCGCGTTGCTGCGCGTCGCTCCGCCCGGCATTGTCCTGTTTTGTGCCGTGTTGTGTTGTGTCGCTCGTTTGGTGCCGTTGCTTGCTGTGTTGTGCCCTCGGGCGCTGTCGATCGCTTTGCGGTCCTGTGGTTTCTGGTGCCGTAGTTTGTGGTTTCCCCCCGCGCTGTGTGCTTTCTGCTGTGTCCGTCTTGCCGTGGTTTGTTGGTGCATGCTATTGTTCGCCGCTGTGCTTTGTGCTGTGTGTGTGTGCTGTGTGTGTCCTTGCAAGAACCACCATGCACATAACCCGGCAGAGTCTTCGGGAAGTGCTTGCCACGTTGTTAGCACCCTTGACGGGGGGCGTCATCTTGGGCAGGACTGAGTCCTGGTGGTGGTAGGAGCGCTCCAGTATAACCCAAGGATAGGGATTTGAATGGCATTAAGACCCCCGAAAGAACACGTCCCACTTCCGCCCCAGGCTATGTGCCACGCCACCCCACCCCAAGGACCCTCAAGCCTTTAGCGGTGAGACAGTCAGACGGTGGAGTGAACCTGCGGTACCCACCGCTCTGCTCCATTGGGGAATTCTGTAACCGAGGGGCGCGCCGTGCATGCACGTTTATTGTCCTGTCTCCCGCCACTTCTCGCTCTCTCCTCGCTTCCCCAAACAATAATACATCCCCATATTGGTTAGGGTTTTTTTTTCGTGGCTCGCTCATGAGGGCGGTCCACCAAGGATGCGAGGACGTCCATGGTTTGAGTGAGATTCTGAGTCTTCAAGTAATCTTGCCAAACCTTGTTGTACGACGGTAAGAAGGTTTCCACGGGCTCCTCAGTATCCTAATCCTTAGTGTAATCCTCTCAATGTACCTTGAAGAGAAGTCTCTTGCGGTGAGTACGGTGCCCCAATATTTTCTTCACATTATAAGTATCCTCCTCAAATTGGGAGGGCACCCTAGCAACCTCCTCTGTGTAATTTAGAGGCACGGGGGAGCGACGGGAGTTGACCGTTTTCAGGAAACAATCACCTCGGACGTCAATTAGTCTCCGTTGCCCCACTTGAATAACATAGAGGTCGTGACCCTTCTTGGCCAGGACCTCATAGGCCCTCTCCAAATAGGGGCAAGTCTCATTGCCAAGATTTTTACGTTGGCGACGGACCCATACGCGGTCCCCTTTTGAGAAATTGGGGGACATCCTCCTCCTCTTATTATACTTATGAGCCATTGTCTCTTGCACTTGAATCATAGCTCTACGTGTAAGGGCAATAAGCTTCTCACGCTGCTGGAAGTAGTGCGCAGCGTCTTGAGCAACCGCCTTAGGCACCGCAAGAGGGGGCTGCTTAGTACGATTCCGTGTACCAAACACAATCTCATTAGTGGTATAACCTGAAGGACTTGTAGTCTCATGCCACGTGCGTACAACGGCGGTCAAAGCCTCTACCCTATTAGTGCCCTTTTTCAAGGTAAGGGCTTTAGCAATGGCACGCCTTAGCTGCTTGCCAGTATTTTCGGCTTTGCCAATACCTTGCTGTCTACCCGCGAGACGCATACTTGAGCGGGCACCAATCTTAGCACAAAGCATGTGGAAATATTGGCTCACAAGTTGTGGCCAACGGTCGGAGCATATGTCACGAGGGGCTTCGAACGTATCGACCCAGCGTTCCATTACCAAATGGGCCGCTCTTGTCCCCGTTAGCCCTTCATCCTTGTCTTCATGACGAGGTTTAGGAATGGGGATCGCGATGAGGTAGCCGGAAAGCCGGCAAACACATAGGAGCATCCGGTCATACTCCTCTCCATTATGAGAGGTGGAGGGGTAATGAAACACATCAAGTTCTATGGAGTCCATGGGTTCCATAGGTATAGGCGCAGGGGTCATGTACCCCTGTTTGCGCTTTGTGTCATGCGTGTGAATGGCACATGAGGGACACATTTGGCATTGCAGGTCCACTGCTTTGTACAACCCTTCACCTTCCACGCCATGGTTAATTTCGTTCCAGTGTTTTTGCATACTGGAGGTCGTCAAGTGAAGTGCATCGTGGTATTTGGCAACCAAACATGCACTACCGGCGTAGGAACACACCACCGTCCATTACAGACGAGCTTGGTATCCATCAACCTGACTCCGTCCTGGGAGTTCCCATTCGAAGCAACTTTCCACTTTTTTTGGTAGCGTTCACGATTTTGCTAGTGTTTAGCCCAATGTATCTCAAAAACATTGGGAGCATCCTCCCCATGTATAGGTTTTGCCTTCTTGTGGGACTTCCAAGACCTTTTCATCGGGGCAATTCGCTCCCGTTTTTGAAGCCTTTCCTTTTGCTTCGTCCTCCCCCCTACTGGAGCCGATGCCCGAGTGGGTGGATCACATGCCGGCGCCACCTGAGCCCGGGGCGCCGCGTTAGAGCGCGATCTAGTAACAACGGGCGCCACAGTCGCCCGAAATACAAGGGGGCAGGCGAGGAGTTCCTCCTTCTCGGCCGCCATCATGTCCCGCAAATCCTCGTCCGCTTGGGCCGTCCCATGTATGGACCCATCGCCCAACGCCGGGTTAGCAGGGCAGGCCCAACGGGACAAGAAATCACCCACGGGGTTTACGGGCCAAGGGGTGTAAACCAGATGGATGTCAAACTTAGAGAACAGTTAATGCCAACGTGCTTGGCGTGGAGAGGGACCTCCCATGGTTTTAAGGACCTCTGAAGCAAATTTTTCAAGGCTGCGGTGTTCTGTATGGACCTCCATTTGCTTGTTCCCCACCCAACCATGCCACTTGAGAAATGCCGCCACTATGGCGTAGCACTCGTTCCCCCGCGGGCTCCAATTCAATTGGCTGCCTGACAATTTACTGGAGAAAAAGGCAAGGGGGCAAAGAGCACCAGCGGGACCTTTCTGTTGTAGGGCTGCCCCCAGCGCCCCATTACTAGCGTCGGGGGTCAGGATAAAGTCCTTATCGCAATCGGCTAGTTGGAGGTGAAAAATATCCATGATAGCACGTTTGAGCTTCAAAAAGGCCTCATTCGCCGAAGCATTCCACGTTAGGCCTATCTTCTTCTTATTTTTATGCTCAGGCAAATTTTTCAACCTCTCAATCAGAGGGGTAGCTACGGAGGAGTAGTTTTGGACATACCCCGAATAATAGTTGGCAAGTCCCAAGAAACCCCAGAGCTCCCTAACATTATCCGGTTTTGTCCAACACTCAAGCGCCAACATGTTCCCCGGCGCCGGCCGACGTTTGCCATTTTCCAACACATGGCCACAAAACTCAACTGAACGTACAAAGAAATCGGTTTTATTAACGGAAGCAACCAACTCCCCCCTCTTTAGACTATCCAACACGGCACGCACCTCGCGGTCGTCGTTAGCTAATGGCTCTTCCTCCGTAACACCGGAGAAACCAATAATAGTATCATCGATATATACATCCGCACAATCCAAACCCTGTAAACCGCGGTCCATGACCCGTTGAAAAATAGCGGGCCCACTCTTGATATCCATAGGCATAACACGCCATTGGTATCGCTTACGCCCGAAATTCATGGCAATCTTAGCCCGGGACTCAGGGTGATGGGGAATGCGATGGAACCCTTTAATGAAGTCCCTGATAGTGAAAATCTTGTGCTTGGATTGGTTTTGCAACATATTTTCAATAAGGGGGAGGGGGTGCGCGTCAGGCAAGGTAGCCTAATTCAGTTGGTGGTAGTCCACAACGAGGCGCCATTTACGTTTTCTTTCTTGGGCACAACGAAACCGTTGGACACCCACTCGGAGGCATGACACGGCTCAATCCAACCATGAGCCAAAAAATCCTCCACTACGTCTTGCTCCGCCGTGGCACGCTCCCTCAGCAATCGTACAGGCTTCACGGACTTCGGTTTAGTGTTCGGGTACAGGTCAAGCTTAGCAAACCTCAACCACTCTGCACCACGGACCTTAGGATATTCCTGGCCCGGACAGAGACAAACCTCCCCACTAAAAACATCCCGCTCATAGTCCGCGAGGATGTGTTTCCTCATGAGCTCCACCTCCGGAGACACAATAGGATCTTGGGTGGTGACAACGCCACCAAGACGAGAAGCCGCCAACAATAGTTTGGCGCCGTTAGTTTTTCGGTAGCGCTTCACTGTAGGGGCACCCCTGCCCAATAACTCCTTTTGAAATTTTTGCAATGCGTGAAGGCACGCATTCCTGTGCCTCCAAATCTTCGGGGGTGGGGTCAAGAGTAACGGGAGCAAGGAGTTTTTTGTGAGTCGCTTGATATATGAGGGTGCGCACCAAGGCCAAATGATTCGGCACCCTTTCATTCTCCGACTCCTCCTCCGAGGTCATGCCCGGCTTGTCATCCGTATCAGGGTGAGGGACGGCTGGTGCCAGAACGGAGGCCACATGACATTTAGTGGCCGCCATACTCTCCTCCGCAAAACCACCGTCCGAGAAAGTTAGAACAGGCTTTCACTGTTGATTGCTTTGATGATATTGTTTTGTTGATGCCCCTGCTTGCTCCTGCTGCTTCTTGATGTGGTTCAGGTTTTCCAAACAAATAAGTTTTGATGAAATCAACCACAAAAAAGTACCAACAGTGCAAGGCAAAGGACCACAGGATCAAATCCACATCATGAAGGGCTGCAGTCAAAGGAGATAATGTAGCAACCAAGGAAACTCACAATGACTACAGATTTAGGAAAGGATACTTTGAAAATATCCTACAAACATGGAAAAACTGCCCACATGTTCATCCTCTCTTTTATAGTGCAATCTAGGGATGTGCACTCTTTGTTTCTGGTCCCATAGGTGCTGAGGTGGCATGGCTTGTGGCGCTGAGGTCACTGCCATGTCACATGGCATATTCCTACCTAGCTAGGCTGACTGGGAATTGAACCCAGGACCTCTCAAAAAGAGGTGCCACAGCCCCCTAGGGTGCAGACCACTAGGATAGCTAAGCATTCATGAGAAAACATAGAAAAATGTATAGGCTCTGGATCAATGTCAGCGCCTCAGTCAGTCCAGCAAATGGTGTATAAGTCCAATCAGTTGGGGGGTCAGGGGTCCACACAACATCCATAGTTCAATGTTTGTTTTTATAGGTCAAAATGTCTTATCACTCCTTTTTGGATAGGCCAATACTAAGATAAAAATGTGTTATGCCTTTAGGCCTCTTTATAACAACTACAGCTAACCTTTTGGCAGGGAAATACACTTTTTCTTACTCCCCCCTTGTGCTGTGGTGGCCACCACTGTCGCATTTTAAAGGAAAAAGAGAATTTTTCTTGGCCTCCCCATGGCTTCAATATTTTTGTTTAAAATTTCCTATAACATCCCTAACATTGGAAAGAAGGCGCTGCATCAGGGCAGTCGCCAAGTTTTGCTGAGTCATAACAGACATCTACAGCTCCCACTGCGCTCATTGGCGTCGCTGGGGCAGCTGTGGCTCGGTAGGGGGTTAGAATGGGCATGTCCATTCATGTGTGCATAGCCCTGTCCCTGCAAATGGCAAAGCGCAGTGCAATACACTAAACCCAACGCAGGATAGGATCAGGGCACGCTGTCTGGGGTCTCGATGAACCTGCTGTCAGACCTGATCTGTCCTTAGTGCGTTGAAAATTAATTTTCCCTCATGGGGGTTCGGGATTCAGGACAGTGGTCCAGGAGTCAGTTTTTCGGCCTGAACACGGCCTACTCCACTGTTTGCGCTCCAGGATATCTACAGAGAAAGGACGAAGGGCTTAGGGACTGACAAACACGCAACGATCGACGCAAACACGAAAATCCGTCAAATGGCGGCCTAGAATTTTTCTGAAGGCACACAGCTGTCCAGAATCTCCATGTGCATTAAATGCACAATTTTACGCAATTTTTTTCATCACAGGAATTTTTAAATTCCTGGATTTACACGCAGAGAAAAGCGGCGCGCCGGAGCGCATCCTAATTGGGCGCCGGAAAAGACGAAAATAATAAGATTATAACAGTATGTCACGTAATAATAAGAAAATGACGAGACACACAATAAATAATAAACGGAGACATCCCACGTTTGCTTCTAGGAGCAATCAAGAAGAAAGAATTCAAGAATTCAAGATCAATTCAAAGAACAAGGTATAAACAGACAGGGTTTGTTTGCTTCGTATGCAGCATGCACATTGCTTGTCTCGTGTTACCGTGTACTCGCCGTGTAGCAACGCAAACATAGAGTAGAGGGACAGATTAGAAGATTGCACGATGATTGAAGGTGAGATCGGGTGATTACAACATACACACGCGTGCATAAGCGCTTGCTTTGCTTGTGTTTCGTTTTTCCCTCCACCTGCTTTGCTCTCCAGCAGTAGGTAAGGTGAGTAAGCCCAGGAGGGGCCAGCCCCTGGTGGAGTTTGTGATCGTGGTCTGAATTGTTGGAAAAAAGGATGGTTAAATTAGGCGATTGACGAGCTTGTGCATACCTGTGCATGCATATGGCTCATTAAAGGGTAGGCCACGTGTGTTGCGCTCGGTACAACCCTTGCTTAGGCTACCCAGGGGCTCCACCCTACGTTCTTCGAGGGAACGGGTGGAGTTCCTTAAGCTTGCTTGCTTGCACCTGAGTTTGGGAACAGCGTATTATAGGGCAGCCTAAGAAGCATATAATACGTTGAGGCTGTCTTGGTTCCTCAGTCACAAACTCAGGCCATTTGCCTTTGCTTTACAGGTGGGCAGGTCAGGGTGAATTGGTGCAGTTCCATGCCGTGCTAAAACAAGCGGCGCTGATCACACAATCCACAAATTGCACCTCAGCCAGAAGTGGCAAGGGCAGTCCGACATCTTCGATATACACGCTGTACACGCACACAGAGCACTTCTTCCCTCCATGCCCTGACAGGGAAACGCGTAGTGGCGGCCCTGTTAGGCCACAGTCGCTTAGTAGCGCTGTGTTCTCCTGTCCTTTCACAGGTAGGCCACTAGGGCCTGTGACAGGTTCATCAACAACACCAAGTAGCGTGTGTGTGTAGGAGTGGCAAGCCAGGGTGAGAGCTTGGGCCTCAGAGGTCGCTCATCCTTCGAGAGCTGGTGCCACTGTAGTGAGTGTAGGACCTGTAGTGTGTGTATCGCTGTCCCGCCTGTTTCCTGAAATTTTTTCAGGGTTTTGGTGGGCAGTGGCAGTGGTAGTCTAGGTTTTGGCCACGTAGCAAATAGGTGTTTTCATTCCTCATAGCTTTTGGCCACCCCTCCCCTGTAGTAGGCAGGCGAAAGAAAAACCAATACCTTGGCGTTATCGCTGGGTATTCCCCCAAGGAAGTCTGGTGTCAGCACAGAAATTGGGCACCTACGGGCGGAGAGACCCGGGGCGTACCCCGTGGCACCGGTAAGACATCCGCCGGGTTCAGCAGGGGTGCAGACTTGGGTATAACTAGGACACCATTTCTGCAGCTTGCTCATAGGTCCTCAGGATCAGCACACCCACACACACATGAGCAGGTATAGGAAGGGTTCAGTCCCTAGGTTTCTTCTGAGAGGCAAGCGTTTCAGCGAGCCTCAGCAACTGTCCTAGGTTGTTCTGGGACAAGTAGTCAACCGGAACAGAATTCAGGCGTCCCTCAGGAAGCACAAAGGCAGAGAAGGGTTCCCAGGTAGCTTCTTCAACTCCAAACCCTTCCCACAGGGTGACGAAACCCCACCCTTTGCGATAGCAATGTCGGATGACCGACTTCACCAGGTAGAAGCCTTCCTTAGCCATCTCCTCCGCATTCATGTCGGGGAGTTCTCCCTCTTCCTCCATTTGGCTGGCAGCGCCCTGCAGGTCCAGAGCTGCAATCTCCTCGTCGTTTAGTTCCCATTCTTTCCCACAGAGGTCCTCTGGGTCGTAGTAGCGCTTGAGCTGTTGAGCAGCGCACACCAGGGTCTCCCCTAGTAGGGGAGAACACCGCACGGTGATACGGTGACCATCCACAGATAGGATCTTGTGGGGCCCAAGGTAGGGGTCATCGCTGGTGGGGTGTGACCCGGCGGGTAGCCGACTGTGGTGCACCAGCACCCAGTCTCCCTCTTGGTAGGAGGCGAGCACCCGGTGCTTGTTCTTCTTGTTCCACTGGCGCTCCCTCACTCGCTGGAGTACAGCATTGGCCTTGTCCACCTTGTCTTGTTGCTCCTTCACCCACTTACCCACAGTGGAGTAGGAATCTTCAGGATAGGGAGCGTGTAGGAACCACGCCGGGCGTCCCATGAACAGCTCATGGGGCGTGTAAGCAGTTGCGGAACTCTCCTGAGAGTTCATCATCAAGGATATGACGGGGAGTAGTCTCACGCAGTCTTTGGTGCGCTCAGTCTTGCACCATATCCTACGTTCTCTTTGAGAACTCGTATCTGTCGCTCACATAGGGGGTTACTCGTATGAGTATAGGGAATTCCCGTTGACACCTGGACATTGAGGGACCTCAGGACTCTCTTGTACCAGCCAGTGTCGGAGCGTACTCCGACGTCTTCGTCCGACTTAATCTCTTTGGGTGCCCCATACACACAGAACCACTCTTCCAGGAGTATCTTGATGGTCTCCTCGCCAGTGATGTGTTTAGTACATGGGAACACCCTGGTAAACCTCCTCAGCCCACAGGTTACCACTAGGGCAAAGTCATAGCCCCCGAACTTAGGCATCTCCGTGTAGTCCACGTAGAGAACAGTGTTGGCGCAGTGGGGGATAGGGAGAGTCGAATAGAGACCCCTGTCCCTGATATCCCCAGGTTTACAGGACCGACACGGGCAGTTGTGCACGATAGGCTGGAGGGTTTTCCGCGGCTGGTCGTCCGTCCACGTAGACTGGAACCACTGCTTGAACAGCCTCAGCGTACGGTTAGACCCCACATGACCACTGGACTCATGGGTTCACTTGAGGAGTGCCGGGATACGGTCGCTAGGCACGACTAACCGGTCCTCATGCCAGAGGTAAGTCTTGTCCCGCTTCCACTGTTCCTGGTTGACCAAGACGGGTTCCAGAGGCTTCTCCAGGCGTTTGTGAATGTCCCCAAACTCTTTCAGGTGCTTTACTTGTCGGAGTCCATCTGGAGGTCTGATCATGGTCATGTTCAGGTCCAGGTGTACATCCATACGGCTGAACGCCTCCTTGGCTAGCTACTCAGACCTGGCACCAATCATGTCGTCAAAGTTGTTGCGGCTGATGTAGTCCGCAGACTCGTTCTTGACGCCCTGGATATGATGTACTGAGAGCCGTAGCTGGCTCAGGTAGGTCCACCAGCATCTGAGCTTAGCCTTCTCAAGTGGGGGCCCCTTCTGCAATGTGCGGACCATTTCTTGGTCACACAGCCAAACCACTGGGTTACTCCCCAACAGTCAGGACTGAGAGGATAGCACTAGCATACCCGCGAGCAGTTCCTGCTCATAGGTAGAGTAGTTACCCCTGGCCTGGTTCCATTTCCAATTCCAATGCCCCAGCGGAACCAGGACCCATTTGTCATCAGGGTAGCTGTGCTTGAGAGTACCGTCTCGGTTTAGTCGATCAGTACCCCATTGGACAATTGCCGAGTTGAACTCCTCCTTCTCCAGTGCTTGCCACTGGAACAACGTTCCACCTCCGCCCACATTGCTAGCGTCAGTCACCAGGAAAATTTCCCCCTGTGCTCTAGGCACGCACAGGCACTTAGCGTTGGCCACTTCGTCCTTGAGCTCGTCAAACACTTGTTGTTCTTGAGGGCCCCAGGGCCAGGTAGTAGTCTTCTTGATGAGATCCGTCAGGATGGCGCTGGTGTAGGTGAAATTCCTGATGTGGCGGCGGTAGAAGTTGCAGGCCCCGATGAAACTGCGTACATCATGGAGTCCTTTTTTGGGGTCTTCATGTCGTAACCTTAGCATCCATCAAGGGTTTGGCCTTAGAGGCCGCTGGGGTCCACCACCCACAGCCAATATCCGACCCCAGGTACTGCATAGTCTCCTGCATGCACTCACACTTCTCCAGCTTCAGTCTGGTGTGGTTCTCCTGGCAGACTGCACAGAATTCGCCCAAGAGGATTAGGTGATCCTATTGGGTGTTCGTTCCCAGGCATACATCGTCGATGTGTGATTCCATCTGGGCACCCCGGGATATGAGTTCTTACACCACAGGTCTTCAACGTAGGATGGATAGGATCTTGTTCATCAGCTCTTGAAAAAGAGCGGGCTTTTTAGCCACGCCAAAGGGCATGACTTTCCACTTGAACACCCTCCCCTGAGGGGTGATGAAGGCGAGGAGTTCCTGGCCATTGGGCATCAGGTCGACTTGCCGGAATCCGCTTCGCTTGTCCATCTTCGTCTTGTAGCGGCAGGAGGCTATCTTCTCGAGGATCGACTCCATATTAGGAATGGACGCTGAGTGGTTCAACGTCTTCTTGTTCAGCTCTCCATAGTCCACTACCAGCCGTTTGGCTGTAGACCCAAGCTTAGCCACCAGGAAACAGGGGCTGCAGTGTTGGGGAAAGTCCCCATCCTTGTACTCCAGGACCAGGCCAGCATCGATACACTCTTGTATCTGGCGCTCTATCTCGTTGGCCTGCTCTTTAGGAGCCGGGTAGGGTCTCCTGCGTATCATGTGACACACGAACTCGGGCTTCAGCTTGAGGTCCATCTGTACCAGCTTGTCACAGGAGGCTGGAGGGGGTAGTTCTCCGAATACCTCCAGATAGGTCCTGATAAGCTTCTGTACTCTAGGGTCCAAGAGTTTGATCTTGTCCTCCATGTCCACGTTAGAGTGTAGATTGCTTGCCCCTTGGTGTATAGAAGCGGGGAGGTGATCGTCAACCGGCTCAGCGTCCTTGGTCGTATCCTTCAGCCCTTGGTAGGCGTAGAGAAGGTCCCGTTCCACAGGCTCAGGTGGTCGGTGACAACATAGGCACACTCGAGGGGGTTCGCATACGCATTCCTCTGAGAGTTCATCCTCCTCTGGGGTCCTCACATGGGCACCCCATATGCTCTTCATGAGCTTCAGTTCCACCTCTGGTTGCCAGGTGGTAATCTTCTGTTTGAGGTCCTCCTTCAGTTGAGGGATATATCCCATAGACCCTTGCTTCAACGGCCAGGAGCGGCGGGTGGGTCTAGCGTAGCATAGCTTTTTCGCTACCAATCTCCTCTTGGAGTCCAGGTACTCTCTCAGCCTGAATCGGGGACCCAACTCCTCGTCCACGGGCTCCTCTCGACTCATGGAGAGTACGGGTTTCAGTGGGGCAGCGTACTCGGCGTTCTCCACTTCCTCCACGCACGTCTGAACGAAGAAGGCGTCATGCTCAGTCTCGTCATCAGAGTGTATAGAGCTTGGTAGCTCGGATAGCCCACACTCTGTGACTACATCAGGATTAGATACACGGCAGGGGGAGTTGGGGGCATCAGTGTCAGACACAAAGTACTCCTCTCTTCCAGGAGTAGTCTCCACGGCGTCTCCAGGTTGTAGTTGATTTTTCAGGACGTCCAGGGTGTAGCCGCTGCTCTCACGTTGAATTTCCCGGACCATAGCAGGGTCCAGATCTTCCCAGGGCACTGGGGCTAGGCTCCCGTCCACCACGCTTAGCATGCTTCCCCATCCAGGTTTCCCGATGGGCGTCTTGCGGCCCAGAGGCACGTAGATGGCGTCATCCGGCAGCTGGATGGAGGTGAGCGTCAGCTTGTCCAATAGAGTACGCCAGTACTCATTTCCCCCATGGGCTCCCCAATCGGGGGGCACAGCACCATACGGGAACGCTCCAGGGCCACCTTGGTCAGGACCTTCCCCAGTTCACTGAATCTTGGGTTCCCGTAGGCCATCCCGAAAGAGGGCCAGTAAAATTTATAGCAGCAATTTTTCCCCTTGCTGCAGTAGAGGTCCAGGGCATGTTGCTTGTCGCTGGCGAATAGCTCCACGCTGAGGTCTTCCCGGGAGTATCCCAACTCCTTCAGACCTTGGTCCAAAACATCCACAAGCAGCTAATGTTCCTCAGTTTTGGAGCCGACCATCGTGGTTGAGGGCTCCCTCTTGCATACCCTCAGGTAGCTAGACCTGTGCTCAGACTGCTCCAGAGGTACAGATTCCCAGCCGTCACCATGGTCCACTTGGAGGACGTAGAGTGCTTGCAGGGTGAGGGATAGAATCTGGAAGTGCTCGACGAAGAAGTCGGTCCCCAGTACAAAGTCGAAGGCTTCGGTGTCCATCACGTAAAACCGATGGGCAATGCTTCTGGAACCCATAGGCACTTTGACCTCACAGTCCCCACAACTGTGACCACATGCCCATCTCCCATGCGGATGGCTGCGGTAGGCAAGATGTTCTTCAGGTCCCCACAAGGTAAAATCTTCTTGGCTACAATAGGTATTCATGTCCCCCAAGACTGATACGTACCCAGAACACCAGGTCTGTAGGCCCCCCGGAGCGTCCCTGTCAGAACTCCACGGGGCAGGTCACTTGGAATCCCTTCTTGTGTAGTTTTCGCGCCATGCACATGAAACGGAAGCGCTTGCGGGCATTAGACTGTTCCTCATCTTCGTTAGCACGCTTAGTCCCTTGTTCTTGTTGGGCTTGCGTCTGGGAATGGGTCGTAGGTCCCGTGTTGGGTTGCCCACCAGAGGGCTCAGGGTTCCCCCCTGGCGTAGTATTGGGGTTCCTTCCGGACGGGTTCGCGTTCTTGTCCTTCTCAGGCTTGTGGTCGCCGCCTCCTCGTCCACCTTTGCCTTTGCCACCTTGGCCTTTGCCATTGCCCTTGGACTTGCCTTGGCCACCGTCCTTGTTGGCGTTGCCCTTGCCACTGCCCTTGCCACTGGCGTTCTCGGTCTTAAGCATCGCCGAAAGGCATTGCTTGTGGTAGCACTTGTCCTCGTAGTGCTTCCTCTTCCCACAGAACGCACAGGTGATGGTACACCTGCAGTGGTCCACCAGCTTTGCCTTGCCGCCGGTGTTGGTCTCCTGCTTCTTCCCCTGGACCACGAAGCAGTGCCACTGGTCGCAGTCAGGGGCGTGAATCAGGGAACCTTGCTCGTCTCTGGCATCACACCAGAGAACTTCTTGGACATTGCTCATGATACGAGCATTTTTGGGGGTAGTCCCCTGTCCTGGTCGGTGTCCTTGGTACCCACGGCCTTGGCTCCCAGAGCCACCTCCTCCAGGACAGTAGGGGTTCAGGTGCTGGTCGCTTTCTTTCTCCAGCGCCAGCTCCAAAAGTAGCACAGACAGGTCCTCGTAGTTGAGGGCTCTGGCCTTGCGCTCTGCCGTTCACCGGCATTCATCCCACAGTTCTCGTGGGAGCTTGGCCACCAACCAGAATAGCAGCTCGTCGCTGCCGTAGGAACCGGGCGTCAGTCCCCCTACCCAGTGGTCCAAGTCGGCCAACAGGTCGGAATTCCTGGCAGGTTTGGGATTGTTGGGCAGCACACCCAGGTTCTGGATCTCTGCCCTGATGGGAAGGTCGGTCTCGTAGGTCGGGTACTGGCGCTCTAAGGCAACCAACACGTTGGCGAAGGTGGCGGACTTTATCACGGTCTGCTTGACCTGCTTCTCCAGGTACTTGGTCCTGCAGCACTGCAGGAGCAGATCGCACTTTACTCACCCACCAGCACGGGTTTGGCCGGTCATCCTTAGAAACCGGCCAGAGTTCTCAGCGAACTCGCTGAGGTGCTTCCCCGTGAATTCCGGCAAGATCACCACGATCTCCGAGGTGGCTATGATCTTAGCCTCCTGGAACCTGCGTCCCTCATGGCGCTTGGTCTTCCGCTTCTTCTTCTTCTTCTTGCCGCTCGGGTTCTCGGGGTCCTCCGGGTCATCGTCCTCCGAGGGCGAAGCAGAAGTCATGGATGGCGGATCGTCGTCGGAAGGATCTCCATTCAGGTCACTAGAGCTGTAGGTCTCCACATCGACCATAGCCCGTAGGGCTGTCAGCCCGAACCGGTCGAGCTCGGCTCACGTGGAGTTTTCCACGTGGCTGTAGGGGGGCTTGGCCGTTCTTGGTATGAAAGGGCTTCTTGGTATCACAGCAGGGGTCGGCATCGGTTGGCTCCTCAGGCTTCCCAGGGTGTTCGTCAGCCCCGCTGCACCAAATGATTGGCTTGTACTCGATGAGGTGAAACTTCCACGGTGGTAGGTGACGCTTGGGGAGGAATCAGGGGCTCCAGTCTGTCCCTAATTTCTTGAGTTAGATCACCAGCAATTTCAGAGGTGGCTCCTCGGAGAGCCTCTCGTATCTCCGACCGCGTCAGGGACCTGTTTGAGGATCTTCCCGATCCCCTGCTCCTTCCACCACAAGACTTAGGGCCACGTAGGCCACTCAGAGAAGTGAAACCAGGTGCTGGCATAGTATAGCCAGGTTCAGGTGCCGCATAGCCAGGTATCCCAGTCATGTACACGCCCGCCGCGGGTCTGTGATAGCCATCCTCATAGCGGCGCGGCATAGGCTCAGGAACACCGGTGTAGTTGGAAATGGATGCCACTGGTTCGCTGACTGCAGTTGCCATAGGTGGCAAAGTTGCAGCTGGAGTCACAACATAGGTGGGGTAAGGCATCCCAGTAAAGCCTAGACATTCAGTCATAGGTGGAGTGGTTGTCGGAGAGGATGTAGCTCGATGTGTGGCTGGGAGTGTAGTGGTTGTTGGAGAGGGTACTGCAGGGAAATCAGAGGCGCTGGGCGCGCTCTCAACAGGTGTGTCCTGGAAGGACACCTCGTCGGATGGTCCGTGTCCATCTCCAGGGTATACCTCTTCGGCTCCCATTTCCACTGCTTGCTTCTCCTCCTCCTTCTCTTTGCCCTCAGGTCCTCGAACAGATAGACCACTGAAGGCAGCTCTCAAGCCCTCCAAGGAATCATCCCCCAGCCCACTTAAGGGCACTGAAGGTACAGGCTCCTCAGGTTCAGGTTCACCAGCAGGTTTGCGCGCTGGCGCTGACTTGGCTGATGCCGCTGAGGGCGCTGTCGTCTCGGCAGTGTCCTTGGTGTCCATATTATATTTCGTCGCTCTTCAGTGGAGTCAGTCTCGACGTACTGGTTGTACTGCACGGGGTTGCAGGTACGCAACGACTGAAAATCTCTGCTACCAGAAGGTTAGAACAGGCTTTCACTGTTGATTGCTTTGATGATATTGTTTTGTTGATGCCCCTGCTTGCTCCTGCTGCTTCTTGAGGTAGTCCAGGGTTTCCAAACAAATAGATTTTG
This sequence comes from Eutreptiella sp. 'Long Island Sound 2002', assembly GCA_964036045.1. NCBI lineage: Eukaryota > Euglenozoa > Euglenophyceae > Eutreptiales > Eutreptiaceae > Eutreptiella > Eutreptiella sp. 'Long Island Sound 2002'. Next base: position 119,531,017 of record OZ038381.1, on the reverse strand, counting down.
ATGACATCAACCACAAGTAAGTACCCAGAGTGCAAGGCAAAGGACCACAGGATCAAATCCACAACATGAAGGGCTGCAGTCGAAGGAGATAATATAGCAACAAAGGAAACTCACAATAACTACAGATTTAGGAAAAGATAGTTAGACAATATCCTACAAACATGGAAAAACTGCCCACATGAGCATCCTCTCTTTTATAGTGCAATCTAGAGATGTGCACTCTTTGTTTTGGGTCCCATAGGTGCTGAAGTGGAATGGCTTGTGGCGCTGAGGTTACTGCCATGTCACATGGCATATTCCTACTTAGCTAGGCTGACTGGGAATTGAACCCAGGACCTCTCAAAAAGAGGTGCCACAGCCCCCTAGGGTGCAGACCACTAGGATAGCTAAGCATTCATGAGAAAACATAGAAAAATGTATAGGCTCTGGATCAATGTCAGCGCCTCAGTCGGTCCAGGAAATGGTGTATAAGTCCAATCAGTAGAGGGGTCAGGGGTCCACACAACATCCATAGTTCAATGTTTGGTTTTGGAGGTCAAAATGTCTTGTCACTCCTTTTTGGATAGGCCAATACTAAGATAAAAATGTGTTATGCCTTTAGGCCTCTTTATGACAAGTAAAGCTAACCTTTTGGCAGGGAAATACACTTTTTCTTACTGTCCGGGTATAGCACCATCTTCGACCAACCCCGTGGAGGGAGGGGTGTGAGGTGGTCATCTTGATAGAGACGTGCCTTAATCTCCGGCCCGGGAAGATGGTACCCCTGCAAAGTACTTTCCATAAGGGGTTTCCACCACTCCCTATGTGTCCACTTCGCCCCTACGACGATGGCTCGTAGTTTGTCTTGCCGCGTTTTTGGGACACAATCAAAAAACCGATGATAGGGAGGGCACATCAAATACAATCTGGATGGGTCCGCGGGAGTGGAAAAGAAATCATCGAGCGGTGAAACCCAACGGGTAGCCTGAGCCATACCCGGGACCCTATTGAAGTCATTCACATCGGGGTTTTTGCCGAATTGTTTTTTAACACGCGCGGCCCAATACGGAGTGGGGCCATAGTCAGACTGCTTCCACATGGACCCATCACGCCGTGTAGGTAGAACATCACGGGCAAGGGTTTCGGGAGCAAATTCAACGAGCTCCAACGCACAGGCCCGATCCTGCACGGGGGCCACGGAGGAAGCAGTCAAGGCATAGGATATGTGTTTTTCCGCCTCAACACGGTTAGGGGGTTCGGCACCAGGCGGCGTAACCACAATTGCTGGGGCCGGATGCATCGACGTAAGCGCTCCAATGATTGGAACGGTTATGCCCCACGCAGACTGACGTGACACTTTACCATGAATGGGTTTGACCAAAAATGGTTTGCCGGTTCGTGGAGCTTCACGGAAGTCTTCAATCAAAAAAGGGGGGTGCACTGGATGGTGAGAGTATCAACAATTGAAACGGGCAAAATATCTCACACAATGTTCATAACCCCATGGGTGCCCGAAAACCATATCCCAAGGTAAATTCGGGACAAGGTGTGGGGACACGCTGTATTGGGCAACACGAGGAAGTGAAACACTATCATCCACGACCCCCGTAAATTGAATTTTGACGTCTATTTCTCCCCCCCCCTCCCCGGGGAAAGGCCCCTTGTTGTCGGCTGGGAGTAGGCGCCTCCGTTGAGAGAATGCATTTTTTTTGGAAATTTGGTCTCAAAAACATTGGGGTCAGCCAAAGCAACCGCTTGGCACCCAAAATCGGCCAAAACACGGAGAGCCTAAAATTCTCCATTGTGCAAAACAACGTGAACAGAAAGTTCGGTTTGAACCTGGGTAGTCACGATATGCCCCTTCATGACTCTCGAAGGAAGGAGAGCCACCGTAATTTCAAAGGGGTGTCCGAGGGTTACTTCTTTCAAAGGGGGCTCGTCCGGGCACTCCTACCAACATCCGTGCCCGTACGGCGCTCTTTTTCCCCCTTTATCACCCCAACAGCCCTTATCGCCACCATGACCTTTGGGTTTACCACCCTTAGACTAACCCCCTTTGACGCCCCAGTCGTATTTCTGAGAAACTGCCCAATGGGAGTCATTGCATGGGGAATTGGGTCTACACGTCCAAAGGGTGCTATTGGTGATACCCCAATCCGTACGGTAGTCCATATCCGTTTGTTTACGTTGCTTACAATGTTTGGAACACGGAACACAAAAGGGCTGATTGGAAGGTGGCGGTTTAGACCCGGGTCGGCGGTTTTCTTCGCCGGGGGCTTAGGGTGACCCACGGCGTTGGCAGAGGTGTCAGTGGGTTCGACTGTGTTCGGGTCCGCCGTAGCATCCGCATTAACCGCATTCTCCGCGGTTTTATGGGGACAAGGGCAAGGGTGTAGGTCACCGTCGTCTTGTCTCCTCGATTGACACGATCGAGAGCTTCTCTCTCGGAGATGTCTTTATGGGCCAGGGCACAGATATCCTCAGGCTTCAAACGAGGCCAACGTTGCTCCACTTTCATAGTGTAGCCGTTTGTGTGAGGTGTGTTGTTGAGTGGCAAGACCCATTCCTGTAGATATGGGTCCTTGCAATCAACTATCACCCCCAGCCCCGAAAAGGAAACAATCTCAGGAACCGTGGTGCAACGTTGGGCGCTATACTTGCTGATTTCTTTTTCAAATGGGGCGCGACGCGGCGAAGGGTCAAGGCCACTAAAATCGATCACAGAACTGCCCTGGCTGTTCTTGCCCTCCTTTTTCACCACTGACGCGTTCCCCTGGGGGGCCGGCCACGGGACGCTGCGGTGACACGCACAGGTGAGCAGGCAGGCAAAGCACTACCCTCACAAGGGCATCAATACGCTCGTGTCATGTGACAAAGCGTTTCAGGATCCTTGCCACTCTGCAACAAGGGAACGAAAGTATGTACAGCAACACATCAGGATATGTACACATGGGGTTAAGACTGGACTGGGGTAAGGGCATCACAGGACAATAGACACTCTATCCTAACTTGTATCCCAATCCCAGGTCCGACCCTCTCAGTGGCTGGTGGGGGCGGGGGCTCAAACACAACCCATGCCCTGCTCAGTCCGGACCCTGAAACCCTGCCAATGGGAGAGGTGTCCCGCCCAGCCACAGGCGAGTTCCTGCAAACCAAGGAGCTCCAAAGCCAACTGACAGTGGTTCCCTATGCTCCACTAACGGCAGGTCCCAACTTCTGTCTGAGCCAGAGATATGGCCCCGCCGTTTTTTCCTAGGAGTTGGTAGCTGAAAATGGGCTGTTTCAGCCCAAACTGGAATTAGCTCAAAAATCTCCAAAATTGACCTCTCGTCCGGACCCGCCAGAGGTAGGGACGAGACAACTGACCCTATGCCCTTCGAGTACGAATTCCCTGGAGCCCTCACCCAACCTGGTTCTCTCTGAGGTCCCGGCATCAGGGCAACACGGATTCGTCAAGTGGGGTCATGATGCCAAAATGACCAAAATTGGCGTCATTTCCACGCGTGGCTCGCCCGGCCAGGGCAGCGCCAATGGCTCACAGGGTAGGAGGCAGGACCTGAGACTCATATCTGAGTGTACAACTTGAAATTAGGTCGGGGCTCCTTATGGGCAAAGAGAAATGGGGCCGCCAATTGACCACACGGAAGGGGGAAATTGGGGTCCCAAAATGGGGTCATTTTGGCTGCTCGAAATGAGCCAAAATTCGGGGTGCTCCCAATAGTATATCTCCACGCCGGCTTGGAGATCGGATCCGCCATTCCATACGCGATCCACTGGGAGTCCAACAGAGACTCCCATGCCCTTGGCTTTCAAAGATCTTCATGCCACTCGGCGTGGTGACGATCCCAATTGGGTCCACAAATGCCAAAATGGTAAAATTGCCCACACTCACTTTGGGCTAGCGCCTTAACGAAGGTTGCTCCGCTTCGCCCACGTGGTGTGTGAGCCATGGGGACCATTATGCATAACACCCATGTCATATATGGTCCATTGGTCCATGTGTCCGGCGTGCACGGATGGGCTCAACATAGTGTACGGCGGGCAGCAAAAGTGGAAAAATGCTCAAAATGGCCAAACATGCGCACACTCATGGTTGGGGCAAATGAAGCACATGCCCGACTTGGACCGAAGTGTGCCATAGGATTGGTATCAAGTCATATATGTCCAACATATCTTTTCGGCGTCGCCCAACTCCTCCGGTTTTGGGAATGGCAGGGTCGCCAGGTGAGCCCATGATTTGGGATAGTCCCAAATCGCCAACATGGCGGCCACAGTATGCCAAGCCCAAGAGGAGTTAATCGCCGGGTCCGAGATATGTTGGGCACCGAAGTATGTACCCTCATAACATACTTGAGTCATGATGTCAATTGAGCGCAGCGTTGAGATACACGGTCGCCACTTGACATCATGACGGGCCAAAAACGGCACAATTCGCACAAAGATACACAAGAGTGCCTTGAAAGGTGCACAATTATATTATAATATCTTTGGCTTGGATCGTGCAATCAACTAATCCTTCTAAACATAATGACTTGGCACCAATGACCTTCGATTCCACATATGTGCTCCACTTGGGGCGCTTTGAAAGGTCACGAGCGCTACTTCCAAAGTGGGCACATGAAATTATGGAAAATTGCAAAACACACACCTTGCTCCCAACGCATCGCTTCGGGATCGCCACACAAGCTTCTCTTCACGAAGGTTAGGCTTGCACTTGATCGTAGGGAGTATGAAGAAGGGGCTTGCACAATATGAGGTCCATTGGCGGGCTTGGCTTGGAGCGATGGACCCGCCAAATGGGCAAGCAACACAACACAAGGCACATACTCCATATTGCCCAAAAAGGTAGCTCCCCCCACGATATGTCATGCCCCTCCAAGGGCATAACTTTGTGTCAATCGCTCATAGGAACTCAAGGAGAGTTCCTATGCAACACCAACACTCGCGCGCTACACTCGAAAGTTATCTTAACGCACGCAATATCATGGCCATAGAGTTACAACGCAAACTCTACCCTCTGGACCATGATCCATGACACTAGCGCGCATGTGTGGAGACGCGAGGCATATGATGCTTCCTAAATTACGTCGGGAGTATTGTGAATACATCCCACGTTTCCTTACTGTCATTCCTCGCAAGCAACAGGAGATATGACCTTCACAAGTGGCCTCACGAATCAACTTTGTTTTGCCCATATCTTTAAGACAAATGGAGGGCAGGATATAAGGAAGGTTGATTCGTGCATAGGGAAGCACGTAGGTCCACTCGAAGGAGGTCAAATCAAGTGCGGTGATGTCGAAGTCGAAAATCCGATTTCGACATCCTGAAAAATTCGGATTAAGGTTGCGAGTGTAGAATGTGAAAATTGCGGATGCATCAACGCAATTCCTGAAGACTCTAGAACCTTCGTCACGGATAGCGTTAAAATTTCCATTATAAACAGTTAAACTGGCGGTTACAGTAAAGTCGCGATCCAACCGCCAGCAGTCAAAACAGTGAATATCAGAACGGAAGCGTAAAAATTGACGGAAACAATATGAAAATAAAACCCTGTTGATTCCTGATATTCTGATATATAAATATCCGCTGGCGGTGCATCGGTTGCCGATGCGGGGCTTTACGGCACGGAACACGCTCCTGCCGGGCTCGCACCGGGCGTCAACCGGCGCCTTCCGTACATGGGGTTAGTGGACCGGAGACCGGTCTTCCCTTCCGTACTTGGGGTTAGTGGACCGGAGACCGGTTGTATGCCCTAACCTAGCCATGGGGTTCTGGGTACCGCTTCACCCCCCTCCTTAGAGCAAACCCTGGGGGGGGCTTGATAACACCCACGCATGGCAGCGGGTACCCAGGACCACTTCCTGAAGGGGGGGGGGGTGTCACATCCTCACTTCAGGCTGACTCAGCGTAGGCTGCCCAAATCCCACAGTAAGATAGGTATGATGCTGTAAAGGCTCGTAGCACATGTATAGTATCAAGTATCAAGTCCCGGGTCCTGGCGGCGATTGTTCAGCATCCAAAGGACCCGTTAACCCATACCAGGCGCACCGGGTGCCGGCTGCTACGGTCACCACCACAGTGGCAGTGGCACACACGGCCAACATAGGCGTCACACGACGACCGAGGTGGTCCCACAGGTCGAGAGCGACCACAAAGATCCATCAGGCTACCCCAAGCTTCCCAAGGCCCACCGACTGGGGAGAGTCCCCACGGGTCCTTCCTCGGGCGCACCATGTCCATATCCATACGACGCGAGTCCAGAGTGCCACAGCCGAAAGAGCTCCTCCTTAAGGGATCGGGCATCAAGGCCGTCTTTTCCCTCGCCCTATTACCACGAAGGCCATACATGAGGGAGTCCTCATGCAGTGTGGGCGGAGGCGTCCACTCCTCAAACCACCAGTTTCCCAGGCAGACTGACCGTGGTCAGGAGCACCGGAGGCCGCAATCCGACTGCAAGTGCGTCTGCGAATCGGTAGGCTCACACTGGGACTGACAGTGGCGGACCGCTGGGAGTGTAGTCAGGCAACTGGGCTTCCCGCCTGGCGCCATCAGGATCTCCACATCACAGCGAATAGGGCAATACAGTATCACAGGCACTCAAACAGAAGAATATGTACTTAGGTACTGGTCCAGACTGGACCATATGTGAGAACATGTAAACGGCGACTCAGGGCGCCTTTGTAGTCGATTCCGTGAAAAACAGTCCACACTCAGTGATGGGCTGACATACAGATGCACATATCCTGGAGGGGCGGAAAAGCAAAACAAGCGGGGTAAAGAGGCGTGTAAACACACTCTGGACAGAGCGCCAAACCACGCCCCGGTTAGGATAAGGCAATGCAGGAGGGTGGACAGGAAAAACGCCTGAGTTCAGGCCATATATAGTCTCGAGACACACGTCGACTGGTCTGGATTCCGCAAGTGCCATGGAACCAGACCACACACCAAAAAAAAATCGCAATGCCGATGACAGCGGCATCCGTTGCGCAACGTCGTATGGGCTTCAAGGCCCCAAAAGCTCAAAGAGTGTGAAGGTCAGTCGCCCTACCTGGTTTCCCAAGGATTCAGCAGGGGGGGGAGTGACGAATAGAAGAAGAGAGGGGCCATCCTCCTCTGGATTCAGCAGGGGGGGGTATATGGCCACTCTGATGGCAGGTCACCGGAAGATGAAAGAGAGCAAGCAAGTAAGGGACGATCCGTCGGCCTCACAAGAGCTCAAAACGCATCAGGGGAGAGCTCGGGGCGCTGATCAGGCACCGCTGGCTGCAATCGCCCGGGTGAGTGCTGCCAAGTCCGAGACATGGATCTTGGTCTTGTGCTTGCGGATGTACTCCATGAAGGGAGTATTGACCCGCGGCACGAACGAGGAGACGGGTTCCCAGGTGTCGTGGGACGGCCCATAGCCTCGCCAACGAACCTTGAACTCCAGACCTCCAGGTGCCGAGGCTTTCGGACGCTGAGCAAGGATCTTCTCGACCGTATAGTCGTCCTGCTCAGCATAGTCGTCGTCCGAGTCAGCCTCATGTGCGGCATAGCTCAGGGACACATGCTGGCCACGGAGGTCGGGTTCCCGCACACGGAGTTGACTCTCGTGTCGCTCCCGGAACTGTCTGTGACCCACCTTGATGCGGTAGGTGTCCTCACCAATCCTGCGGACCACCTCTCCGGGTGTGAACCAGGTTTTGGTGCGGTGGGTGCCCATAGGGCGGGGTCTGATCACCCACACCGGGTCTCCCACCCTGAACTTCTGCGCTGTCGAGCTCGGGGCGGACTTCTGACGCTCAGCATGCTCCTTCTCGAGCTGCTGGCGGATGTCCCGCACCGTTTGCTCTTGCCGCGCGAAGAATTCCTTGGCATCCATAGCCATGCCATCACCGGACAAGGGAAGTCCCCTACCCAGGGGGTCCCTGCCGAACAGAATCTGGTGAGGGGACAAACCGCCCGGAGTGGGGGTGTCATGATGGGCCTTCAGAGCAGGCCACATCTCCTCAAACCAGTTCCGACGTGGATTGGTGATGTGGATCTTGCGCAGCTTCTCGAACAGCTGCCGTCCAGCCACTTCAGCACGGCCGTTAGACCGGCTGAGATAGGCGACGCTTTTGGCGTGACGTATTCCCATGAGGGAGCACATAGCCTTGAACCAGCCACCAGTAAACTGGGGCCCTCGGTCACTGCAAATGGTGCGGGGGATGTCAAAGACGGTCAGCCAATGACGAATCATCATGACTGCCACTTCTTTGGCAAGCAACCCCTTTTTGCGTGCCGGAACGGCTACTACGTAGCCACTGTGGCGATCCACGCAAAGAACCACACAGTCAAAGGTCTCCTTGCCAATGTGCACTTCGGGCATGGAGAAGACGTCCATGGCCACGCTCTCCATGGGCTGGTCAGGAACCGGGGTCCATTGGGCTTCACCCTTGACGTTCCGGTTATCGGGGTTGCAGGCCTGGCAGACCGAACAACCCTTCCTGACTTTCTTGATGGCGGTGTAGAGAACGATATGGTCGATCTCGAACCGGCGCTGCATGTCAAGGGCTTGCTTCTTGACCCCTGGGTGCAGCATGTGGTGGTGCCGAGCTTCACAAAGCTCGAGCACCCGGGACTCCGGTAGTAGCAGCTTACCATTCCGGTAGAGCTTGCCATCTTCCTCGGTCAACCCCTTTGGCCACTTCTGCCCGTCGTCAGGGTCGGTCACAGCCCTATACTCGGCCGCAAAGGCCTCAGACTTGGCGTAATCGTCGGTCCAGTCGTCCTGGAGGCAAGACTCCGGGAAGAGGTGCTTGTCGGACTCAGCTCCCTCAGGGGCGAGTACAGTGACCGCTCTGCTCACCCTCGACGCGAGGGGGGCATCTGCAGCCATGGTGACGAAGCATTTAGCACCCTCCTCCTCCATCAGGCGCTCCATCTCGATGATCCTCTTGGCTTCAGCGGTCTCAGCCTCATCGCCATGGGCAGAGATATCCGTCATGCCCTTGCTGGCGGGATAGGCCCACCTGCTGAGACAGTCCGCCACGGTGTTATCCTTTCCAGGAATATACACAACCGTTAGGTCGAACTTGGCCAAGGTCTCATGCCATCTTGCCCGTCGGGAGGCGGGACCTGAGGGGGTGTCCACGTGCTCCTTGTGCCACGACTGCAGACTCTGATGGTCGGTGCAGACAGTGACGGGATGAAGGGCTATGTACCCAGCCCATTCCCTGAGAGCCATGACGATGGCATACGCCTCCTTTTCGCGGGGCGTCCACGTCCGTCTCTGGCCTTCCGCCACGACTCGGCTCCAGAAGGCCACGGGCACCTGCCTCCCGTCGTCAAGCACTTGCTCCAACACAGCGCCAATGGCGTAGTCAGAAGCGTCGGTGCGCAGGACGAACCCTCGGTCGGGATCCACGAGGTGCAGACCCACTGCGGATAGCAGCGCCTGCTTCATCCCCTCAAAAGCACGGTCGGACTCAGCTGTCCAGACCAGAGACTTCTTGGACCCCTTCTTGGTCTCCTCTCGGTTGCCCTTGAGCATGGTCGTCATGGGGGCTGCATACTCGGCATACATTTTGATATACCCCGAGTAGTAGTTGCAGAACCCCAGATACGCCCTTAGCTCAGAGACCGTTTTGGGCTTTTCCCAGTGCTCAATCGCAGCCACCTTGCCAGGTATGGGCTTTCGCTGCCTGTTCCCGACTACGTGGCCAGCGAAGACCACCTCGCTTACCGCAATGGTGGCCTTGTCACTGCTGCCCGTGAGTTTGTGCCGAACCAGAAGGTCCAGCACTCGAGTGACGTCCCTCTCGTGTGCCTCCAGGAGCTCCTCGTAGCTCATACTGGGGTCCCCGGACGCGATGATCACGTCGTCCACGAAGGGGTCCGCACAGTCGCGGCCGGCTCAAGCAGGTTCTCCAGCATCCGCTGAAAAGCCGCATTGCCGTTGGTAACGCCCATGGGCATCACCTTCCACTGGAGAGGTCCAAGTGGGGTGCTCATGGCTGTGCAGGCACGGGACTCCTCGGCGAGAGGCATCTGATGATAACCATGTTTCAGGTCAATCACCGTGAAGATCCTCCGCCGGTGTTGCTTTTGCAGCATGTCCTCAATGAGGGGCAGCGTATAGCTGTCGTGCTGCGTTTGGGCGTTTAGGCCGCGGTAGTCGACCACGAGCCGCCATTCACCGGCCACCTTCTTGGGGACGATGAAGCACGGAGAGGCCCACTCGGAGTGGCACGGCTCAAGCCAGCCTCTCTGGATGAAGTCACGGAGGATCTTCTCCATGGCCTCCTTCCTCTCGCCCCTCAGGGCAAACTCCCGGTGCCGATACACACGGGGGTCCTGCTTCAGTCGTATCTTGGCCTCGCCATACGGTCCACGCACCGGTGGCGGAAACACAGGCTTACCGCTGAAGAAGGTATCACCATACTTCTGCTTCAGCCTGGCCCTCAATGCCTGAATCTTGGGGCAATCGTCGGACTCCGCCTTGGCTTTTCCGGGCACTTGAACCACGGAGCTTACTTGAGGGGTAGCTACTCCGCTCGCTTTCGGCTCAGGTGGTCTTCCCAGGTAGCCCAAAGGGCCATCTCTGGTCTTGCCTCGGAATAGATCGCCGTAGGTGGGTGGGGTACCCCCGATTGGCTCGTCCTGGCTGGATAGGTGGTCCAGCACCCTCTGCACGAAGGTGTTCCCGTCATAGGAACCAGAGACGATCGAGTCCACTTCCCACCAGGCTTTGTCCTGGCCTTTGCCCTCACGCTGGTTTCCCCAGTCGTGAAAGGGCTGATCCATATACCCCTGAACCAGATCCCACTCCTCTTCAGTGAGGGGGTCTTCCGATTCAGATTCTTCGATGTCAACAGGGGGAACCGCAAAGCATTGCCGCCATGGCTCCGCTATGATGCGGTTGACACACACGAAGTCCGTGGCGTCGGCCTGATCAAGGCCCCCATCCACATAGTGGAATTCCGTTGGCCATCTCTGGGGGGGCATGGGCTGTCCCTTAGCGTCCTGATAGACACTCTCTCCAGCCGGTAGGACGACCTTGTTTAAGGTCATGTTGGTCAATGAGGCTACCCAATGTCGGGTACTCTCCTCTTCGGTGCATCCCATAGGAACAACCAGCACTGCCTTGGAGCGGTCCTTGCGAATCTTCGCTATCGCTCTTGGAATGTCCCATCCGGGGCAATGGATCCACAACAAGCCCTGATGCGGACCCCAGTGCTTCTTCCACGCGGAGTCCTGTGCGCTCCAGTACTTCTCACATACCCGAAGATGGGCGGAGGTTCCTGAAGAGAACGCATCCAGGGCCAGATCCGACGCTCCCAGGTCCGCAACCACTCGGTTCGCCACTTCCGGAATTACGCCGTACTCCTGGTTTGCTGGCCCAGTGGGCTCAGTGTCCAGCGCGGCCACTTCGAGCTGATTGCGTTCGGGGTGGATCCATTGGCATTCCACATGGTGCTCAGGTGACGAAAGCCACGAGAGCTGGTCGTCCTGGTACAGGGTCATGGAGGCCTGGGCCGGTAGGACGCCGGAGTCCGTCTCCATCATGAAGTCGTACCCAACGATCATGTCCCAGTCCATCTCGGCCTCGTAGAAGCGACCGTGCACGAGGATTTCCTTGCCAAGGTCTGGGCGGCTCAGCTCACGATGGTTCACGAACTGCAGCCCAATGGCCGCTTCCTTCGTGCCTCCCACCATGTACTGGCCGTTCGCCACCTTCAGCCTGACAGGTTTCCGACTGTCAGTCACACACTCCGGCGGAAGTAGGCCAGCCTTGACCAAGCTGACCTGAGCGCCCGTGTCGACCAACACGTCGAAAACCTTTTCCACTTCCCCGCATAAGGCACGGACCTTAAGATGCAACTGCCGCTCGCGACCGACACGGCGCACGGCGTGCAAACTCAGGATCTCCGGCCGTTCCAGAAGCTCAACAAGCGACTGGTGCAGGTCGTGGACAATGGGCTCAGGCTGCCCATCTGCAGCATCCAGCTGCGGTCCGGGTGATCCTCCGATACTCTCGGATAGATCCTGTAGTACATCAAACACATTCTTGGTCGCGAAGGACGGACGGGTGCAAGGGTTCGTGCCTTCACTTGCCCTCACCCCGCCTCCGCGACTGGGTGCCGGACCAGGCCTTCCGCCCGCGGCAGTCCCCTTGTGCTTATCGACTCCCGACTGGGATGGTTTGGCGCTTCCCACCTCACCATCCTGCGACCGCCCTAGCTGGGGCCCTTGGCTGCAGGGGCTCCGCTAGGGGGCGTCGGTTGTGGAAGAAGGGGTGTTCTCCTCCGCATCAACCTCGTTGACGCCCTTCTTCCTTCTTTCGCTGCGAGTAGGCTTCTTGTCCTTGTCCTTGTTCTGGTTGTTCTGGTTGTTCTCCTTGTTCTTGTTGTCCGACCTGGGGACCCAGTTCCTCTTGATCTCCTGGATCTCCTTGGCCAACTCGGTCCCCTGCGACACCAGCTTGGAGAGCTCGTCCCTGTCCACCTCCACCTTGGCTTCCCGGATACCCGCGGGCGCACGCTTCTTCGACCCGTGCGCCTTCTTGTAAGCCTCCGTGTCGGCCTTGTGGACGGGGCATGTTCGGTGGTCATGGTTGAAGCCTCGCTTCCTCCCATAACACACGAAACAGCCCTGAGGGTGAGCTCGTATGAACTCCCCAAAGGACAGCGGAGGGTCGCCAATGCGGCGAGGGTCCCTCTTCTCCTGCTTCCTCCAACCCTGCTGCAAAGGCTTCCAGTTTCCCGGTTTGCTCCCCGCGCTCAGGTTCTTGGCCACGAAGGCACAAACGGCCACCTCGGCGGGCTCATCGTCGTCGTCATCGTCGACGAGAGTCTCATCGCCGCCGGCTCCCGCTGGGTCCATGGCAGCTTCCCCGCCAGGTCCCTCGCCAACGTAGTTGACGTCGCGGTCGCCGGGCCTCAACCCGCAGGTGTGGTGGAGGTTTCGGTACTCCTTGAGTACTTCCTCGCCAACCCACTCCAGGATCTCGTCGCAGCTCATCCGCGCCGGGATGGCCTGCAGACGGATGGTCTGGCCGCTCAACTCACACTCGTCAAGGCGCCACATCGCGGTCTTCTCGCGATCGCCTGAGACGGTGATGAGGAGAGCGTTCCGCAGGGAGTGCCGTTTGACATCCCGGGCCACGTTCTTCCTCGTCCAAGCCACCACGTTCGTATGATACTCTTTGGGGAGCATCATCTTGACCGTGTGGTTGGACTTGGCCCGCTTGGATTCCTCCTTGGTGACCCTCTTGATCCATGCTTCCGGCAGCATGGAGAGCAGGCGAGCCTGCTCGTCACCCTCGTTCCAATCCTCCACGTTGCGGCGGAAGAGGGTGTATTTCCCTCGGAAGTCTTGCCAATCTCGTAGGCGGATCTCCCGTCCATCATGCTCAAGCTTGATGGACTTCCAGCGCTTGGCAGCCACCTGCGGAGCGTCAACCCGCTCCTGCTCGTTGAGCCACTTCTTGGCTTCCCTCAGGGTCTTGATTCTCCCCTCCTTGGTCGCCACGAAGTATAGCTCGCCGAGCACTTCCGGCAGGCGGTACCTGAACTGTCTGAAGACATATCTCTCCGCATCCGCGGGAGGCAGGTCTTCAGTGACGGTCAGCCCCCAATCGTCCAGCTTCTCCAAGAAGCGGTCGAGAGTGAGGGGGTTGCCATCGTACATGGGGGGCTTGATGTCCTTCAAGTCCTCCCACACGGCGGCATCCGCGGCCTTAGAGACCTTGAACACCGGCCGCGAGGTCGACCGAGGTTCCCATCGGCCTCTCCCACGGACTCCCACGGCCGCCACGTCCATCTCCTCCATGGAATCCCTGTGGCTACGCCGCGGTTCCTCCATGTACGCTGAACCTAGATGTTCACGCCGTACTCCTTCCATGTGGGCATCCTCATCACGGCGCCGGCGGCTGCGTTCAGCGGCCTCCCGTCGTACACCACGCGGCGGGCTGATGTGGAACTCCTCCAGGTCCAGGTCCAGGTCCTCACCTTTGCCGACATCCCACTCCACGTCTCCTCTGGGGACCTCATCCCTGAGTCCACCATAACGTCCACCAGCCATCCGAATTGGCCCAGGGGCTGGTGCGGGGCGCCGGGGGCGTACCGGTGTCCGCGGTGGAGCACGGCGGTTGCGGTACTCCGCGCTGAGCCACTCATCACGCCAATCCTCACTGCCACTGCCGGGCAGCACGCGTTTGTTGCGGCGGCCCGCGCTGTGGTGAGAGGGGGCGGTGAGAGAGGGGGCACTGGCGCTGGGGCGACTCCTGGGGGCTCTGCCGGGGGCGTGGGGTCTGCCTGGACCTGGTCCGGGTCCCCAGCCGTCGTCCGACGAGCCAGACTCCAGGGGTGGGTGGTCGCTGCCGACGCTCCCACGGGCTTCCAGCGCGTCCAGCCTCTGCTGCAGGCCGCTGATGACCGTGTTCAGCTGCCTGGTCTCGGCCCTGGCGATGTCCAGCTCTCTCTGCGCGCGCGCGGCGACCTGGGAGATGTGAATCATCTCGCCCTTGCCCGTGTCTACCTCGCACTCGAGGAAAAAGACCCTCCTGCGGAGGTAGACAATCCACGGCCAGGTGGTATCCGGGTCGCCGTTCCCTGGTGGGTCGTCGAGGTCCCCAGGGGGTCCTCCAGGAGGGCCTCCGCCGGGTCCGCCCGGTCCAGGGGGTCCTCCCCCGCCCGGTGGTCCACCTCCAGGGGGTCCACTTGGTGGGCGTCCTCCAGGGGGTCCTGATGGTCCTCCGCCAGGGGGTCCCGGTGGGTCTCCGCCGGGTCGCCTCGGTGGGTCCCAGGATGGGCGCTTCTTCGTGATGCCGAAGTCCATGTCGTCATCCTCGTCCATGTCGCCCCACCTGGGCGTCTCGGTCTCGGAAGACTCCGAGCTCCGGTAGGGAGGAGGGAGATCCTCATCCTCACCTTCCGGCTCCATGGGGACGTCTCCGCCTCCTCCGCCCGTCCAAGCCACCACTTGGCGATGTCGGCGGCCTCGTTCATCCCCTGTCGCTGGACCGTCGCTGGCGGTGAAGAAGGGGTCACTGTCGTGGGGGTGTCCGCCCGCTGGCCTCCGTGGCCTCTCGGGGGTCTTCCCTTTGACCTTCCTCCGTCGATGAGCGGTGGGGCCACTGCTCCCACTGCTGCCCGTGTCGGCCTCGTCCAGCGTCATCTTGGAGGAGGCGTCCCCTTCGAACAGTTTTCGAAGGGTCTCCACTCGTGATCCTCCCGGGGGAGTCTCGCGGCGGAGTTTGGCCTCTGCCTCCTCCATTGCGGCGGCGGTGGCTGCGGCAGCCCGCACTTCGGCTTCCTCCCGAGCACGAGCCGCCTCTGCTTCCCGGGCCTGCTGCAGCCGCGCCTTCTGCGCTTCCAACGCCGCCAGCTCCGCCTCCGTCTTGGCCTTCTCCTCAGCGACCTTCCGTCGCGCGGCCTCGATGGCGTCCTTCTTTGCGTCGTCCGCCTGGGCCTTGGCCGTCGCTTCCGCGTGGGCCCTTTCCTCCGCCTCCTTCTTTGCCCTCTCTTGGGCAAGCGCCTCTTCCAGCGCCCTCACCTCGGCCTCCTTGCAGGCAATGGCCTCCTGCGTCAGCCGGGCTTCCTCGTCGGCTGCCGCCAACTCACCGTTGACCTGGGCAGTCGCTGCCCCATGGGCGGCTACGGCCGTGAGTCCGGCCGCAATGGCCGCCACGGTCTGGGCGTGGATGGCCATGCCATGCGCCCACTCCGCAGCCTCCTCCTGGGCGATGCCGACGGCGCCCTCCACGGCAGCGCTGTGCTGCCTGGCCCGTTGCCGGGCAACCCGAAGGTTGCAGGGCACCCCACAGGCGCGCTCACAGGCGCGCGCCACGTCCCTGTCGGGAGCGACGCTGCTGCTGGAGCTGGCCTGGTCGGCCGGCATCCTCCTGCGGTGGGCCGACTCCACGTCGCTGCTGGGGCCTGCTGGGGCCTGCTGGGGCCTCAGGAGCAGCAGACGGGGCTTGGCCTTGGTCTGCTTGGCGACTTGGATGAAGTCGCCGAGGGTGGCATGGCTGGGGTGATGACCACCATTGGCCCGTTGGGGACTGGGGGCTGGGGTTCCGCCCTTGGCGCCTTGGGCGGCTTCGGCGGCCAGGGACTCCTGGTACTCCCGCCACTTCCGGTCCCGCTTCCTGTCCCCGGCGGACCGCTTCTCCTTCCCCGGAGACGCACTGCTGCTGCCCTGCAGCCTGCGCTCGCTCCCCGGTTCCGGGAAGTTCTTTTCGATCATGTCCCACATGGAGACATTGATCGTGGCGCCCGACGGGTACGCGTTGGGGGTCTCGTCCTCCTCGATCCCGTCGGGGCGCAGCCCTTCGCCGGGCCTGTCCGGCCGGGTCCAGGTCCTCCACCGCCTCTGCTGGAAGCGGAAGGCAAACCCTTCCGCCCGCAGCCAGTCCTCCACGGCCTGCAGGCGGTCAGGGGCGATGTCCGTGCGGAGCTCGAAGCTCCTGGGCATGCCGCCTTCGCACTGGGGGTGGCTGTGGCGGTAGTGCTGGTCCCAGACCAACCCACGCAGTAGGTGCGCTGCATGGGGGTGGGGCCGCGGCCACGTCCTACCCGCTTCTTGCCAATTCACCATGGCAGCGGGGGGCGTACTTGGTCTCGGGGTCCTTGGTGTGCACTCGTTCCACTCAACGAACTGGTGGTGGTTGTTGAGGCGGGTGCTGCAGCACTGGATTGGGAGTGCGGCTGGTGCTGGTCAGCCGGTGGTTGTGGAGGTGGTTGACGCGGCCTTGCTGGTCGGCCGATGGGACTCGCTGATGCAGGAGTCCTGGTCTGTGCACCTCTTCCACGGTCGCTGCGCGGTCCGGGCGATGCTCTGGACGGCGCTGCGGGCTCCGTGACGAACTCGGCGCTGTCGCTGGGCGGCGCTGCGAGCCGCTGCGCTGCGCTGCGAGCTGCTGCGCTGCGCTGCGAGCTGCGAGCTGCGAGCTGCTGCGCCGCGCTGCTCGGGGTTGGTGGCCCCGAGTGGCACGCGGGAGATGGGTAACGCCGCGGCGGTGAAACGCTTTTGACGCGTTTCCGTGGGGGGCCGGCCACAGGACGCTGCGGTGACACGCACAGGTGAGCAGGCAGGCAAAGCACTACCCTCACAAGGGCATCAATACGCTCGTGTCATGTGACAAAGCGTTTCAGGATCCTTGCCACTCTGCAACAAGGGAACGAAAGTATGTACAGCAACACATCAGGATATGTACACATGGGGTTAAGACTGGACTGGGGTAAGGGCATCACAGGACAATAGACACTCTATCCTAACTTGTATCCCAATCCCAGGTCCGACCCTCTCAGTGGCTGGTGGGGGCGGGGGGTCAAACACAACCCATGCCCTGCTCAGTCCGGACCCTGAAACCCTGCCAATGGGAGAGGTGTCCCGCCCAGCCACAGGCGAGTTCCTGGGAACCAAGGGGCTCCAAGGCCAACCGACAGTGGTTCCCTATGCTCCTTGTAAGGCAGGTTCCAACTCCTCTCTGAGACAGAGATATGGCCCCGCCATTATCCCCTAGGAGTTGGTAGCTGAAAATGGGCTGTTTCAGCCCAAACTGGAATTAGCTCAAAAATCTCCAAAATTGACCTCTCGTCCGGACCCGCCAGAGGTAGGGACGAGGCAACTGACCCTATGCCCTTTGAGTACGAACTCGCTGGAGCCCTCACCCAACCTGGTTCCCTCTGAGGTCCCGGCATCAGGGCAACACGGATTCGTCAAGTGGGGTCATGATGCCAAAATGACCAAAATTGGCGTCATTTCCACGCG
Organism: Eutreptiella sp. 'Long Island Sound 2002'; assembly: GCA_964036045.1. Lineage (NCBI taxonomy): Eukaryota > Euglenozoa > Euglenophyceae > Eutreptiales > Eutreptiaceae > Eutreptiella > Eutreptiella sp. 'Long Island Sound 2002'. Next base: position 119,513,299 of record OZ038381.1, on the reverse strand, counting down.
TGGCTCGCCCGGCCAGGGCAACGCCAATGGCTCACAGGGTAGGAGGCAGGACCTAGGACTTATATCTGAGTGTACAACTTGAAATTAGGTCCGGGCTCAATATGGGCATAGAGAAATGGGGCCGCCAATTGACCACACGGAAGGGGGAAATTGGGGTCCCAAAATGGGGTCATTTTGGCTGCTCGAAATGAGCCAAAATTTGGGGTGCTCCCAATAGTATATCTCCACGCCGGCTTGGAGATCGGATCCGCCATTCCATACGCGATCCACTGGGAGTCCAACAGAGACTCCCATGCCCTTGGCTCTCAAAGATCTCCATGCCACTTGGCGTGGTGACGATCCCAATTGGGTCCACAAATGCCAAAATGGTAAAATTGCCCACACTCACTTTGGGGTAGCGCCTTAACGAAGGGTGCCCCGCTTCGCCCACGTGGTGTGTGAACCATGGGGACCATTATGCATAACACCCATGTCATATATGGTCCATTGGTCCATGCGTCCGGCGTGCACGGGTGGGCTCAACATAGTGCACGGCGGGCAGCAAAAGTGGAAAAATGCTCAAAATGGCCAAACATGCGCACACTCATGGTTGGGGCAAATGAGGCACATGCCCGACTTGGACCGAAGTGTGCCATAGGATTGGTATCAAGTCATATATGTCCAACATATCTTTTGGGCGTCGCCCAACTCCTCCGGTTTTGGGAATGGCAGGGTCGCCAAGTGAGCCCATGATTTGGGATAGTCCCAAATCGCCAACATGGCGGCCACAGTATGCCAAGCCCAAGAGGAGTTAATCGCCGGGTCCAAGATATGTTGGGCACCGAAGTATGTACCCTCATAACATACTTGGGTCATGATGTCAATTGAGCGCAACGTTGAGATACACGGTCGCCACTTGACATCATGACGGGCCAAAAACGGCAAAATTGGCACAAAGATACACAAGAGTGCCTTGAAAGGTGCACAATTATATTATAATATCTTTGGCTTGGATCGTGCAATCAACTAATCCTTCTAAACATAATGACTTGGCACCAATGACCTCCGATTCCACATATGTGCTCCACTTGGGGCGCTTTGAAAGGTCACGAGCGCTACTTCCCAAGTGGGCACATGAAATTATGGAAAATTGCAAAACACACACCTTGCTCCCAACGCATCGCTTCGGGATCGCCACACAAGCTTCCCTTCACGAGGGTTAGGCTTGCACTTGATCGTAGGGAGTATGGAGAAGGGGCTTGCACAATATGAGGTCCATTGGCGGGCTTGGCTTGGAGCGATGGACCCGCCAAATGGGCACGCAACACAACACAAGGCACATACTCCATATTGCCCAAAAAGGTAGCTCCCCCAACGATATGTCATGCCCCTCCAAGGGCATAACTTTGTGTCAATCGCTCATAGGAACTCAAGGAGAGTTCCTATGCAACACCAACACTCGCGCACTACACTCGAAAGTTATCTTAACGCACGCAATATCATGGCCATATAGTTACAACGCAAACTCTACCCTCTTGACCATGATCCATTACACTAGCGCGCACGTGTGGAGACGCGAGGCATATGATGCTTCCTAAATTACGTCGGGAGTATTGTGAATACATCGAACGTTTCCTTACTGTCATTCCTCGCAAGCAACACGAGATATGACCTTCACAAGTGGCCTCACGAATCAACTTTGTTTTGCCCATATCTTTAAGACAAATGGAGGGCAGGATAGAAGGAAAGTTGATTCCTGCATAGGGAAGCACGTAGGTCCACTCGAAGGAGGTCAAATCAAGTGCGGGGATGTCGGAGTCGAAAATCCGATTTCGACATCCTGAAAAATTCGGATTAAGGTTGCGAGTGTAGAATGTGAAAATTGCGGATGCATCAACGCAATTCCTGAAGACTTTAGAGCCTTCGTCACGGATAGCGTTAAAATTTCCATTATAAACAGTTAAACTGGCGGTTACAGTAAAGTCGCGATCCAACCGCCAGCAGTCAAAACAGTGAATATCAGAACGGAAGCGTAAAAATTGACGGAAACAATATGAAAATAAAACCCTGTTGATTCCTGATATTCTGATATATAAATATCCGCTGGCGGTGCATCGGTTGCCGATGCGGGGCTTTACGGCACGGAAAACGCTCCCGCCGGGCTCGCACCGGGCGTCAACGGGCGCCTTACGTACATGGGGTTAGTGGACCGGAGACCGGTCTTCCCCTCCGTACTTGGGGTTAGTGGACCGGAGACCGGTTGTATGCCCTAACCTAGCCATGGGGTTCTGGGTACCGCTTCACCACCTTCTCTTTGATCCGCGGGAGCTTGCTGAGGAGCAGCTCCCGGATCACGTGGGGCCGAGTCTCGTTAGTCAAAGGCAACAAACATTGCCAACGAGTATAAAACTCCTCCAAGTCGATGAGGGACACTTGCCCTCTAACCAACCTGGGGGTGAGGGCTCGCCACCGCTCATTGGCACTTGAGGGGTCATACTCATGGAAGGGGTGTTCCAAAAAATCCCACAATTCTTTGAAGGTGGGGGCCAGTCCGTGTGTGTTGAGTGGCCTCCGCAACTCGTGTGTTGATGATCCCCTCCAGCTACGGGGGCAAGGTGCTCAAAATCATGCGCGCCTCGTTAGCTTTTCTGTATGTGGGATCACACCCCCCAAACCATTGTTGTAGCTTCTCCGGCCACTCGTTGCAGTTCTCTAGTTGCCCATTAAAATGCGGTGGGGGCATATCGCTATTCTCCACCGCTTTGGTGTAACTATTTTGCACCGTAGGCATTTGGTACCGGTTGCACGCGGGGGGAGCCATCGTCGGGGATGCGCCTGGTGCAGCCTTTGCCGGAGAAATTGTACACGTGTCCGTAGGATGAGAAGGTGTTTACGAAGGTTTCCCGGGGGAAGTGAAGACATTTTTTGTGAGGCGATTGATGTTCCCCAACAAAGAGGAGTTCTCCTCCGCACCAGTTCACGGGGCCGTAGGCTCCGAGGGGTATTCCTCGCTCTTAGGCACCGCCCTCCACTCGGGGATAGCAGATTCCTTCTGTTTTTCGGCCGTTCCCCTCCACGAAGTGGGTTCCTAGTGATAGGTGTGTTCGTGGTGTTCCTCCCCCCCCTTCGGCGACCCCGAGTCCGAAGTAGCGGTCGGATGGTAGATGCAATCGCGGGCTGGGTGGTCGGAGAAAGGAAGAACACAGCCACCATCAGATAAACCAGATGGCGCGCCCACGGGCGCCGTAGGCGCCGCCCGCTCAGGCTCACGAACAGGGGGGGGGGGGTGTCAATGGCGGTGGCAGGACCACCATAACCCGTTCCGTAGGAGTGGTGTACGATCGGTCCCACACATCGATCCGAGATGCAACGGTGGCACAACGCGTAGCGAGCATCTCCACCGCGCTAAAGCATTTGGCCGTGTTGCTGTTGGACATTTTAAGATGATGAGACCCACTGGCGGCCACCGCCTTAGAATCCCGGTGGTAGCCCTGAACCACCGCGTCATACTTAGCCAACGTAGACAAGATTTGGCTGATCCGATCCCCGTAGGACTGACTGATGCCAGCGGCAGCAGCCACAGCCTGAGAAAGCTCTTAATGGGACCGCTGCAGCTCTTGATTTTGAGTCCTCAAGTCCTGTACCTGAGCCATCAGGGATTGGATGCACGTTTCACAGTGCACCATACACCTGGGATAGTCACAGGTGTGCATCAAGTCAGCCTCCCCCCGTGTTTGAGCGGGGCCCTTAGAATGTTGAAACGAGGGACCTCCACTCCTATGAGGAGGAGATGACCCGCCACAGTCTCCGCCAGCAGCCCCCCCCTGGCCACGGAGGGACCGAAGGGCCCCCCCGCCAGGCAAAACAAGGGCGCCAGGCGCGCAGCAAAAGGTGCAAGCGCCCCCCCACTAGAAGAATGCCGCCCCCCTCCCCGAACCCCCACCACAAGATGGCCGAATCAGGTACGGGATACCGTTTACGTGTTCGATGTAAGCCCCCTGGCGGGCTGACGGAGGAGGGGAGATAGGACCAACAAGATTCGGTTGCGAGCGTGGCGGTGGGGATTCTTCCACCACAATATATTGTGGTGACTCATGAACCACCGTAGGTGGCTGGGTCCACGAATGGGAAGCACAAACAGGCTCCTAGCTCGTTGCAACCTCTGGATTCCCCCCCAGAATTGGGCAGTACCCACGGTTGGTGGTCCTCCATAAGAAATGTAGTTGAGGGGGGAGAGACCAAATTTATTGGGAGGGTTGGTGAACCTTTCTCCACCAGATTCTCTCCCCCGCAGCACAGATTGTTAACCTTCGGCACCGCCGGGGAATCATCCACTAGGGATGGTTGATCTTTCGTGCCACTCATAGGCACCGGAGACCTAGTACTCGCTCGGTCCTTCGTAGGTTCCAAAGAAGATTCCACGACAAGACATGGGCGGTTTTGGACGCCGCTCATAGGCACTAGGGATTCCCCCAAAAAAATATACCGAGGGGCCAGAGAGTCCTTCACCATGATGTAGTGGGGCGCCGGGGATTCCTCCACAAGCATGGGGCCTTTCCTGGTCCCCGACATAGGTTCGGGCGGTGCAGGCGATGAGGCAACGGAAATAGGAGAATGATGAAGGGGCCTATGTTCTAGCACTCCAATCTCCTCCTCCTCGTCATTGCTTCCTTGTTCCAACGCCATGGGAAACCACCGGTCACACTCGTCCTCCTCGATTTGTGCGGGGGATTCCTCGATGATCGTAGGATTGAGCCTAGATCCGCTTGGGCGATTAGGGTACGCTCCCAAAGAAGAAGATTCCTCCAGCAGGGAGGGAAACCGCCGCGATCAACTCATTGGAGTGGGCGACGATTCCACCATAGTGGGCTTCTGCCTGGTCCCCGATAGGGCCTGTCGGATTAGAGCCACGGCTTCACGAGCCGGACCCAGATGGCCATGGGGATCAGGTGTGGGCGGGCTGACTCGACGGTTTTCGGCGTCGAGTTGGTCAACAATGGGGCTGATGGGCCCCGCCACAAACAGGCTCTTCCTGACCTTGGGCTCTGGCAACTCCCCTAGCGACGGAGGAGTGTCCGAGTCGACCATGATGGGTCCCAATGGCGAGGCCATTGTACCCCAGTCGGCAGTGCGCGAGGGTGCAGCATTCGTACGCTCGATCACCCTAGTAGATGGTTCGATTATTGCCCGATTCTCGGCGCTAATAACGGTTCCCGTGCCTGGAAAAGGCAATTGTGGTCCACTCAGCTCTCTCTGAGGCGGACTGTGCATTTCCCCCCCAACCGTCCCGGGTACACCAGCTGGATCTCGGGGATGGGGGGCCCCGATGGGAACATTCGGGGATTTTGTATACTTGGGATTGGTGGCCACCTGGGGCTTGGCCCGTTTTTGCGGCCCCTGCCTGGTCGATGGGGTCAGGGCCGAGGAGGTCCTGAGAGTGGGGACCTAGACACCCTCAGCTATCCCTCTCGGGGAAGAGATTTTGATCTGAATGTGGTCCACGAATTCGCGGACCGATCGCTTTCTGCGATGCCAAGCGCCCAACAGAGACGAAAAATTTTCGCCTCTGCTAGAATGAATATAGACCGAGGGGTCAGAAGCAGAGGTCGCAGTGGCATGGGCAGCAACATTGCTTGGCATAGAAGACATAACGATTGTGAAAGCTGTATAGTATCCTCCAAACAGATATGATACACATAGCCAATGAAATACCTGATATGCACATATGTAAAATCCACCCTATCATCCACTAATTCATATAACTATAAGAGATCCAAGATTGCCTGATCTATCCCACATCCTATGTTCCTAACAAGGAAATGGAATATAATATACAATAATCCCATATATAGGGTCATATAATGATCCCTTAGGGACACTATGCTAGGGTAGGGTTGTGACCTGCTTCATTGTCTTGTTGGTGCTAGTGCTTTTGCGGTTGTATTCTTGATTTCAATATTGATTTTGGAGTAAGCCCATAAATCTGCAACAAGGTAAAATCCATGGAATACCAACGGCAATCTGAAGACCAGTTATAGTGCCCTATATTTGCAAACATCTACAACACATCTGGTCAACAAGCCGAATGCACTTCGCTGCAGAAATGCTATGCCAGCAAACTGACCTTTTTGATCTCGTACAAAAATGTGTTTGACGACAACCATCTTAATGCGCCATTGCAATGCAAAATGCAAAGCGCGCGGCAGGAAGTTATTTCTGCTTGATGAAGAAAATACACTACCAACAATTCTGCCGGCGAAAAGGGAGGTCTAAATGATTGAATCCTAGCAAAAAGATTTGAGCCACACTATCCACAGTAGCAGCGTGTCTAAGGTCGCAAGATGCGTTCTGAGGTCATTGCTGACAAGAGTTGGCTTTGGATTCTGCATCACTGCCACGAGCACCAACACACAGCACTGCCGCAGTACACATAGAGTGATACTTTTGGCAGGCAAATTAATCATTTTACAAATAGTTGGACACCCAATATCATGCCTTCGAGTATGTTACACGACCAAACCAAAAAAATGGGGGGCCATACAGTTCAGCCCCTGCGCTTGATCTAGCAACCCCTCTTCGAAGTGATTTGGCAGGACACTGGGCACAACAACAAACAGTGGCTACACATTAACGGACATATCCTGCACCAATGCGACTGCTCCTGGGCAGGCAAAACCCTCCGAACTGGGTGTGTAGGCTTTTGGTACAAAGGCACTATTGGCATCGTGCCCGCAACCCACCCCTTTCCAACGCCCTACCCACTTTTGTTTTCCTACAGGCAACTGCAGTACAACTAAATAAAATAGATTGCAGCATTCACCAAATGCGGCACGTCATGGTTGCAAATTTCCATTGACATGGCCCATTCTTATCAAACATTAATCCATCCAACCCCTTGTACCCCTCCCTACCTATCAATCCATTCATCTCTTTTTTGGTCATCTTCTCAGAGCACACATGCGCCCAGGCCCAACGCTGTGTCTCCATGAGCCTGCATTATGGTCGCCATTTGTGGTGCACAATGCACACCCATCAACCTATCTTATGCCTAGGCATCCAGAGATGACCGCTATCTCTTTTCAAAAAACTGGAGGGTGGCATGAAACATACCTACTTCAACCAAAGATTATTCATGACCTCCGGGTGAACTTGGAGATACATGACATTTCAACCCCAATGCCCACAGGGCCTGCATTCGCAAATATGCATTAAAAACAGTGACGAGCAACAAATGCGGCCTCAGTAAAACAAGCAACCTTGCTCTGAGAAAGAAAAAGACATCTGCAGTCATCTGTACAATCTATATAACACAGAGGGCATAGACCTGGATGTAACACGCAAGGAACACCAAAGGTTACTGAATCGAGTCTAATGGCACCCATTCCTCAGGACGATTATGAACCTCAACCCAGGACTCAGAACTGGTCTCTACAACTGCCCTATATTTACAAACATCTGCAACACATCAGGTCAACACGCCAAATACACTTGGGTGCAGAAATGCTGTGCGAGCACACTAACCTTCTTGATCTCCTACAAAAATGTGTTTGAAAACATCCATCTTAATGCGCCATTGCAACGCAGAATGCAAGGCGCGCGGCAAGAAGTTATTTTTGGTTGTTGAAAAAAAAACACTACCCACAATTCTGTTGGCCAAAAGTAAGGTTAAAATGATGGGATCCTAGCAAAGAGATTTGGGCCACACTATCCACAGTACCAGCGTGTCTGGGGCCGCACGGTACCTACTGGGGTCATTGCTGACAAGAGTTGGCTGTGGATTCTGCATCACTGCCACGAGCACCAACACACAGCACTGCCGCAGTACACATAGAGTGACATGGTGATGATGGGCTGTTGAATTAATGCCGTGGACCTGGAACAACAAAGGGTCTTTGGGTTTGTATTTCAGTGATATCCTACAGCAGCCTCTACCATATGCGCCAGTGTGCTACACATCACAGCAACGGAAGGCTGCGTGCAAAGCAATAAATCATTTTATGGGCGAAGAATGTATTTGGGGTCAGATAGCATGCACAGATGTTGTGTGCACCCAGTGTAGCTGGTGTAACTGCCAAGGTGACCTACGGGGTGACAGGACATGTAGCTCGCACACCAGATTTACACTGCAATGCCCGCCCCATTATACACAAAACCACGCTTTGACTGCATCTCCTCAAAAACAAAACCTAGCACCTTGCAGTTGCCACCCCACTGGCCCAAAATTGTCCTTTGCTGCAAACGCCAAACGTTCCGGGGCTGGTGCAAATGGGTCAGCTCAAGCCTCTTACTATTCAGGGATGAAACTATGGCGTTCTGCTCTTCAAGGTTCGCCCAGCACTTACGTCCGTCCTATCCAGTTGTAGCCATTCTCCCTGATTTCTTTCTGTATGCCAGGCATGTTGAGGCACAATGATTGGGAAACTTGAGCAGGCTTTGGGACATAGCAGTATACGAAAGATGTTCTGGGCAATGGTGTGAAGCATGTGACAAAAAAAGCTCATCAGCACACGGGAAAGGGCAAGATTTGGTCACGCAACGCCAAGTTTGTGAGAAGGGGGGGGGGGGGGCTGCACCCTCTGTTCAATGACTGAAGCTACCTTTCCGCAACCTTGCCTGGGCACCTCGAGCAGTGAGTATACCTTCTTCCATGGTTGTGTATTGGTTGGTTTGCATTGAGTTGGGCAATCAGCACAACCAGTCAACGATCGGCAGGTGGCTGGGTCATCACTTCATCTGGTGGTGTGTTGCCATTCACTGCAGTCATCAGACACCCGCTGCACACATCACGGTAGTCATGATGACGACAGATATTGTGCAGACACAGTGCAATGGATGGCGGTGATTGGCCATGGAGAAAAGCGGGTATCCGTCTGCTGGGCCACAGCACAACAATTCAGGGCCAGCTCTTGACATGAAAATTCATTGGATCATCATTGATTCAACACTTCGCCCTATGGCTGCTGTGAACACCATCGACCAGCCCCTCATCAGCCTATGTGAGACCCTCCCACAATGACGGCCATGATTCAGGGAAAGTGATTTGTACTACCTCGCAAGGCTCTCCATAGGCAGATAGGAGTGGGTTACAACGCAATGTCAGATAAATGTCAACAAATCCACAGTCTCAGGTACCAACACAGCCCACAAAATCAACACCACCGCAGGGTCCAAACAAAAACCAGAAGACTTCTCATTTCAAAAGGGCTTCCTGCGGGCCTCTTTTGTTGGCAAGTCGCGAAATAGCTCAGCAACTCCCAATCCCATTCCGGATGCAGAAGCCAAACAAACGTTCACATGCCATTCATGCACCACTTGAAACTTTTGGTTCACTAAATCATCTGATCATATGTTCCAAAATTTCAGGAAACACCTAAAAGTCCCAGAGACGCCAAACCAAGCCGGCACTGCAGCCCCACGGCGATGAAAGGATTAATCAGGTGGGGTCCCTGTCCTGGGACAGTCCCATGCTTAGATAAGGGCGGCAGGGGTGCAATGATTGAGTAGCAGGAAGGGGATCTACATCAGAATACATAGCTGCTGGTGACAACATCCTTCGTCCTGTAAGGACACTGTAATTGACGACGATCTTTCGTGAAATTGTGTGGTGGTTTTGGTGTTTGGAACAGCATCCCTCAGCAGCAAGCAGCTGTGTGTGCAAAGGAAGGATCAGGAAATTTTCTTCCACGGGCCAAGTGAAATAAAAGCGGCTGCAGTCAAAGAGTGACCTGCGGCAGGCGGCCAGGGGAAGGGGATCAGAAGGTGGGGCATTGGCAAAACCTGTCACCAAGAACTGCCAACGCGCAGCAGCCAAAGCAGAGTTGCATTGCCCCCAACCATCGTGCTCCCTTCCTGGTCACTTTTGCCTGCCTTAGTGCCCACCCTTCCCCTGTCCCATCCACAGCTTTCAAAGCGGTTCCCTCCCCTTTGAATCCCTGCACATCTTACACAACAAGTAAACCTTCGTCAGAAGAGTGTACTTCAAGCACACCTTCCCCACCTGCATCATTGTTTGGCTGCACCATGTGTGACCCGTAGAATCAGGCATATTTCAACCCCTCTCCCAAAGCGAAACTCATTCCCCACCCCAGCAATCAACACCTGCAAAACATTACTGTACCTACCACTGCCTGCCCACTGCATGCACCAATCTCAAGTGCTGACAGCACACAGGCATGGTGCATGGTTCCTGCACAGCAGCCTCTGGTGCATGAGGGCTTCCCTGCCAGGGCGGCGGCTGCTACTGCTGCATGACTCCAACGTGTGCCAAGGTGTCGTGACACAAAGAGCATCATCCATTACAGAGCCTGTAATACAATGAAGAGTAGAAAATCCTATTGATCTGAACTGGCAGGGTGCAAGCATGTGGGGAGAGGGCATTTTTCGACAAACAGCATTCTAATACAATTGCTTCCCCAGAGGCCCGCCGCGAAGGTGACCAGGCTGGTGGCCATTCCTTTCACCCAACCCTCTGCTGTGTTGCAGTGAATGATGGGACTTCTGATGAGGGGGGGAAACTGAGGGGCTCAGGTTTCAGGCTTTCCTCAGGCAAGTTCATCAACCAGTCCAAGAGGGAAGGGCCCTGGGGTATGGTGTGCATTTGAGGTCAAAACGCCACAGCTTTGCAATGGGGCTGGACCCCAATCATGTCTGAGAGGGCAGGTCTGTCCTGCACTGCCCCAGGAAAATTGGGTGTATATTTGGTCTGTAGGAATGCGATGAACCACGTGGCAGTGATGTGAAAAACCATGCAGGGTGGCTCAGAGGTGTGTCTCTGCCCCCAAAATCATGGCCCTTGCCCTTTGCTGGCTGTGTGCATCTGGTGCTGGGAGCAGGGGTGGTGGGGAGTCCAAGATTGGGGGGCTAGCAGTTGATAGAGCCCCATAGCCGGACCCCCCGCCTCCCCCAAAAAAAATCAAATGATGGGGTCCCCAACAAACAAATCTGGAGCTTCCATGGCCTGAATGCTTGTGCTTAGTGGCATTTGGCCCTGGTCATTTCCCGCCACACAGGTGTGCCGCACCCCACCATGGCCTTCCATGATGACCACGTGAGCTACAAGGCGGCCCAGTCACAATCAGAGTCAGATTCAAAATTAGAGTCAGAGTCAAAATCAAATTCAGAGTCACAGCTGGAGTTGAATAATGATCCCTATCAATTGACCCCTTTTTCCAAACCCTTTCAGCTTTGGAGGGCTCCATTGCCACTCCCCCATACATTGAAAGCCCCAACCGCCCATGGGGGATGTTCCTCTCCGAGTCGTAGCCACTAGGTTCATCCTTTGGGTGTTCTTCCGCTGTTGTTCCCACACCTATCACCTCTTTGGTGGTCCTACAACCTCCCATGCCTTTCACAATAATGTCTGCTGGAAGAGGCCCATCACCTATTGGTGACAACCACAAGTTGGGCCAATGGTGTAAATGTTCCTTGTCACAAATACATACAATAACAAACCCCTGCACTTTCTCTGGGGCTTTAAGTGTGGGGGCTGATGCTTAGTATGTTTACGAAATGCACTCTGGCATATTTTTCCCAATAGAGCCGCCCAACATTGGCCAAGGGATCACTTGCTTGTGCTTTGTTGCAATCAGTGATCCTGAGTCACATGCCAAACGTATGTTAAAAATTCTTTAAGGGCAAAAAATGGTTGAATAAATTTGTTAAAGTCCCAACCGCTTTGTGGGGGTGCCGTCAAGAAAGGGGAGCTTTGTCGATGATTTCCCATGCCTAAAGCTTGTCAGCAAAGTTGGCTGCTGCATACAAACAACCCCCTTTCGCACACACAAACCATCCCTCCTACACTTGATTCCTTAGCAAGTTGAGTTTAAACTCCTTCCCCGGATAAGAGGATGCGTGTCTCTTTAGTTATTTGTCACCAAAAAGGAGGATGACAAAGATGGAGCCAGGGCAGATCATGTCGAAGAATGAGACAGATGCTGGAGTGAAGAGACACTCTGTGGATGCTGGCAAGACTCCCCTACAAGGCCCCACCTCCAAAGGCTCGGCTACACCTGATGATGAGAAGATTCTGGGAGATGACGGGAAATTGATCATTTCATGTCCGAAGGATAACCACAATGAAGCGAGTCTCTTCATAGTTGTCGATGGGCATGACGTTGCTCACTTGGTGCATCTTCTTATTTTGACGCCCACCCCCCTTGACACCTAGGGTCTAACTTGCTTCATTCAGGCTATTGATGTTTTTGTTGGCCTCTCAAAAGAGAGAATGCCACCACAAGTTGTACACGAGTTTCATTGAAGGTATAAAATGGAATGCAAATGCAGCATGCAATGCGTTTGTTCGTCTTTGCACGGGTCTGCAACAAGCCGAGTAAAAAATCAATGTGGTTGGCCTATTCAAGGGTTTAGGGTATATGAACCCAAAGGATGCCAAACTGAGGGTTCCCTACGAGTTTGTGTCTCCTGTGCAGCCCTACCAAAGCAGCTGTCCATGACCACCTTTTTGCAGATGTAAATAAAAGATGGTTGATAGAAATAGTCCATGCACTGTTCTGCTCATTCTCAGGAAAGGATGGTGTTGGGGGCTCTGTGTGTCTTCTTGTTTGGGACTAGAAAATAAGAGGATGCACGCGTCTTCTTATTCTGGATGCGTCTTCTTATACAGGAGAGGGGTTTAGGCCAAAAAAAAAAGTCCTCCACTAGCCCACCTAGCCCCTAAAGTTGGAGCCAACATGCTAATACAACTCGGCCAGCATCTAGGCCACCAGGTGCCTAAACAAATTGGCTGGCTGGCCAAGCAACTTGCCATCGTTGTGTGGGCCCAAGGTTCCAACCAACATGCCCAAACCAGGTTGGATGGTATCTAGGTCATCAAGTCAAGGCTTTGCTTCACTACAAGGAGCGAGGGTGATGAAATGAAAAAGGTGGGCACCCCCTTTTTGCCGGGGGCACAACACTTGGCCTATCCCAGGTGGGGGGCTGGGGGGAAGGAGGGGGGGGGAGGGGGGCTGAAACCGAAGAAACACCCACCCACTAACCCATGCAACACCATGTGCAAGCATGGGAACTGAAGTTGATGTAAATTGTAACAACTTTTGTGCACAACCAAAGGGTTGTGTGAAAAATATCCTCAACGTGTTCTCAAACATCATTTACTCAATGACCTCCTCATCGCACCAGAACACTGTCCACAATGTCCGAACTATATGGAGAGTGGGATGGATCAGAGTGAAGTATAAATGGACATCAAGCCAGCCAAGTGTTGACCCACCCCGAGATGGGGCAGCGGGGGGTTCGGAAGGAGGCACCCACCATTCTTAAAAGGCAGGCACTCCCAAAAGGGGGTCAGCACTAAGCAAAATTGGTTGTACAAATTGGCTATGATTGAGCTGGTCTATGCGAATACAAACTGGCTGCGTTTCAGCCGCATGGAGCCTTGCATATTGCCCACAGCCCATCTAATCAGGTGGCCTGTAGAAATTGATGGCAACTTCCACTTGGTGCACAGCACCATTTGTGGCTAAATTGATGCTCGGCTGTCAACATTGGCTCCAAGATTTCTGGCAAAGCTGAAGGCTTGCTCGCAAATATTGTGTGCAAAATAGCTGGCGAAAATGCCTTCCTTGTACCTGGCTGTCCATGGATGGGGGGTCTCAAGATTTTTCGACGTAGCTCCAGGTGTTTGGTTGTTTATAGGTTACCTAGCTCTACCAACCTTCCTGGTTGGTGCAGCTGCATGCCCAGGTACCCCAACAATCCAACAAAGCTGTTGCAGATGCTGCTGCAAATGCTGTTGGTGCTTCAGAATGTGGTGCGGCTGGTAGTTGGTCTCTCTTGCATGCTTCATGGAGTGCCAAATAATCCACTCTTAGCCTTTGGGAAGGGCCAAACCGGGGGGCATGCTGTTGCAATGCACGGTGCTCTATGGCACCCTATGCCTGTTAGGTGCAAGCATGCCACTTGCACCCGTTGCCCACATGGCAATGCCCACTGGTTCTCCAGCCTTTGGGGCATTCCCTGCCACTGATTTCTGATGAGTATTTGTGCTCAGTGCATTTTCATCGAGGGATTGAGAGGGGCTGGTGACTTTGTGGAGTCTGATGTTGAATGCATGAGCTGGGGGGGGGGGGGGGGCTAACAGAAAGCCCATCAAGCGACCCTGGTGGTCGTCTGAAAACACCCACCCATCCGAACAGACAGAAGCCCTGTTATGGCACAGCACAAACGGCCAGTACTGGGAAGGACATAGAAGGGGGGAGGGGGGTGGCGAAGTACACCCAGCGCAGTAACATTCCCTCGGTGACTCCAGCACCCTTCCTCCTCCCACAATCACACTGCAAAGGCCTGCTTCTCAAGGATGGCAGAATCTGGCGGACCAGACCCTTGCAGGTGGTACAGATGCGCGTGGTTGGGGTGCGGACGTCCTTCCATGAATTTCCATCACTTTCCCGCACAAGAAATCAGGGTGCAATGCGGGAAAGACAAGGGAACACAATGGCGCACCATGGCCTTTGGCATGAAATACATGGCATAGACATGGGCATGAGCATGGGCATGGGCATGGGCATGGGCGGAGTTGCTCTTTAGTGGGGGCTGGGGGGAGGCTGCAGTAGGGGGATGTCCAACCCAACCCATCCGTTCGCACGGAGTTTTGGTGAGTGCAGCAGGTGCTGGAGAGTCTTGGCTGGGCTGAAGGTCTGAGATCACACATCCCACACACAATGATCCTGAATTCATCAGCAGCTCTGGGCATGGGCATGGGCATGGGCATGGGCATGGGCATGGGCATGGCAGCGGGGGTGTACAACCTCTGCAAATCAGAGGCAGGGCTCTAGTCTGCTCAGGCCCAGACCTGTCTGTTCTGGGGGGGTATACTTCAACGGTCTGTAGGCTGTTGGGTCCTCATTTGATTGTAAACCCTGCATCTCCACTTGTTTGTTTATTTTTTTTGGGGGGGAAGGGGCAGTCAATTTACTCAATACTTTAATGACTGGGAAATCCAGTCATTGGAATTTGTATCAATTGTCGTGAATTTCATGTCACGGATGCACAAGGGACAGGACACCTGGGCATTGCAACACCCCTGTGAATGCGAAGGTCTGTTGCATTTCAGCTTTGCCAAAGTTGACAGGACAAAAGCCTCAAATGAAGTTGAAGTTTTAATGCTGGAAATACTGACTGATGCACACTGGACCCAGCAACCCTCTCCACACAAAACCCTGCAACTGCCCAGCCAGTGCCCTTTCCCATGTTCTGTAAGTACCTGTTCGGGATGCTGGGTTTGATGCATCTGAAACCCCTGCCCCTGCAGAAGCAGAGTCAACAGCGACTGCTCTCTCAGACGATGCGGGCTCGGTGGCTCTTCAGGACGGCCAGCAGCTGAATCCTGAAGCGTTACATACGGCAGAGCTGAATGGCAGATTTGCGTCAATGCCGCACGGCTGTCCAACAGACTGGTCCTGCCAACGCCTTTTTGCTTTCCTTTTGCTCAATGCCCTTTTGCATTGAAATAACACTTCAGGTGCTTACAACACCTCCAACTCACCCTTACAATCCAATGGAATGGCCCACAAATAAGGCGGAAGGGAGGAGGAGGCCAGCCAGAGAATTTCCTGACAGGTCGACAAAAGGTTTTGGGCCATTGTGCGATTTGCATCCCCTGCACACACAGTTCCATGGGCCAACACATTGGGCGGGGGGGGGGGGGGGTTGCACTTGATGCAAAATACTGCACGCCGCACATGATACAGCGACACTGTGCCAAATCGAGCACGTCAGCCTCACAAACGCCGCAGGGATTCCCGTGGCAGCTCAATGACATCTCTTTGAGTCATGGAAATGCAACACATGTTCACGTTCACGGCCAGCCCGTCACCGATGACGTCATAGCACTTTTGCGCCCGGTCCGTCACTGCGTTCCATTTGGCTGCACCATACCCAAATGGGAAGGATACAGGACCCCATACTCATGGCCAGGCACCTCCTTCATGCGGTCTCCATGGGCGGCTGAGGGTCCGGCAGCGAACAAGGATAGCTGTCACCCAGTGAAACAAAATCCAGTACCACACGGTCTGCATCATGGTCGGCAATCAATACTCTGGGTCCCGGAAAGGGCTTGGAAAGCTTTGCTTGTTCCGCTCCATTTATTCTTGTGGAAGCCAACTTCACGGTCAACATTTCACGACCTTAGTCAAGATACTGGGCCCCACGTGCCAATGGGGCCCATGTGACCACATTACAGTGCCCTGGGGTATCAGTAGGGCTTGAGGGGGGACTCCTGAGGAGATTTCGCCAAATAACTGGAGATTTCACCGCATGTACAGCCCTCAGCTCTGCCCCCCGGAGCCAGAAACAGGCCAAAAACAAAGCGTGGCCAATATTAGGGCCACGCAGTCACTTAGTAGGCCCAATCCTTGGGGACGGTGTCAGTGCCCACACATGTCCTCGTCAGCAAGAGGGAGTGCTTTGCAAAAGAGAACCCCTGACCATCCTGACCATGGCACAAAAACGCAAGTTACGGTGACGCAGTCTGTTCTCCTGGCACAACCGACACCTGTGCCATGCTGGACGCCTGTGCACGCCCGCACCGGCGCACGTGCACTCCCTCACACCCTCGCCATCCCATACCAGCATGTCTGCCTGTCGCACTGGGCTGGCCTGCGCTGCGGGCTGTGCCGCTGAAGCCCCTTTCACCAGCTGATGCTGAAGGCTGCTGGCCACCCTCAGGTTGCTATGCAGCAGTTGCTCAAATTGCGTCTGCGCCGCCTCAACACTGCGTGACCCCCTGAGGCTCATGAGCTGCTTCTCGTACCTCTCCACCAAACCCTGCAGACGACACAGGCTGAATCAGAGGCGTGGTACACAACAGCAGGCACACCGAACTGCTTCCAAAAGCAGTGAAATCCACATCAAAACAATGTCAACACAGATACAACACGCACGTCTGTTCCCGATGGGACTACGTGTCCAGGATGTCGGGACCTCAGGCCGTCACCTGTCTTGGCCTTGGCCTCAGGCTCATGCTGCTTGCCGCTCCTGGCACTCCTGGGACTATTCCAGTTCCATTTTTGGCCAGTGACGCCAAGTACTTCTGCCAGGCCGCTTGGAATCACCCTCTCCCCTGCCTGATGCAAACTATGCACTCTCCCAAGGGCACCCTCACCACCGCCTACCGCCTGCAAATGGAGGCAGAATTAGAAGGCCCCCAAACGGAGCACAAGAAAAGGTGCTCATACTGACTTTCAACTCCTGTTTGCCTGTACCTCCTCCACACTTCTGTGGATTCTAGCCTCAGACGCTCATCCGTTTGATTTTCGGAATCATCTTCATCTCTGTGATCTCGTTCTTGCCGCTGAGCAATGCTCTTCTACCCTTTGGTCAATGGAGGTCCATCGCAACTAGCAATTCGTCGGGGTGTGCCTGTCGTTACCGCGTGACATCCACGACAGTTCGCCTACTCGTGCCGCTTTTCCTTTCAGCTTGGTGTATCTTGATCAACAGCGCTAGTCATTCTGCGTCAGGGCTGTCAGCTGCCGTGGACTTTCGGCTGCCGTTATGGTGGAGCCCTGGCCGGGCCAAAGGGTAGTTGGTAAAACTTAGTACCAGACAAGCACGGTGGGCCATCTCCTCACTTTTAGACGCGACTCCCCCGCCCCAGTAGAAGTGGGCCAAAGGCCCCAAGGGGGGTAGGGGGGGGCTCTTGGGGGGGGGGGGGGGGCTAGCCGCCGAGGAGGGCTTCCCTGGGGGACTAGCTAGTCGCTGCTAGTTGCTAAGTGGGGGCGGGGGGGGGGGCGGGGGGAGAGGGTTAGCAAAGGTCTAGTTCGGTCTGGCAGAGACGCGGTGGCCTAAGGGGTTACTCTACAACAACGGCGGCCTCCACTCTACCTCCTCACCATTGCAATGGTGGTTGTAGGCACCCACACCCCCTGCCTGGGGAGGGCCGTATATATATGCTCTTCTCTCCGACACGGCCCGTCACACCGGAGAGCAGCTGGGTGCTTGGCAGGGGAGTGCACGAAGACTCAAACCACATGTGGTCCTCGTTTGCCCTCAACCTAACGAAACGGCAATTTTCACCTCTAAACTTCAATACCTTCTGGACCAACATGCCATTCCACGCATGCAATTGGGGAACAGGAACTTCTTCTACACTCATCAACTGGCCATGACACATAATGACCGATGAGTGCACGATTTCAGTAGTGGCCACATCGGCCATCTTCTTCCCACGGCAAGTGAGAGCACGCAAATAGAATAGGGCCAAGCTGAGCTTTTTTTTCTCATAAAACACTAAAGTAGCAAACGCATCCCCAACGATGGGACCATCCTCACCGTTCAAGTTAAACATAGGCTCTGCTGGTAGACCCGGTCGTGCCTGCTACAACGCACGCTGCAACCGATCCGTTGGTGATGCATGCAACGCATCATTCCCAAGCACATTGAGAAAAAGCGTGGGAGTCCGTATCCCCAACTTTAGGGGCCAAGCCAAAGCGTGGGAGTCCGTATCCCCAACTCCAGGGGCCACGCCAAAGCGTGGGAGTCCATATCCCCAACTCCAGGGGCCACGCCAAAGCGTGGGGGTCCATATCCCCAACTCGAGGGCCCACGCCAAAGCGTGGGAAAGAGAACAAGAAAGATGAAAGAAAGAATGCAGTGCGTTCACCCTAGGAAGAATTTGGTGCTGCACTTGGGCCGGGGTTTGGCTCCAAATGCAGGATCTTCACTTCGCAACAATCGACATTTGTATAGCGGCCCGTCCTGCTAATCTTCCGTTGGAAAGCACTTCGCAACAAACGACATTTGTATAGTGCCTCGTCTTGCTAATCTAGCGCTCAAAAGCACTGATGGCGTGATGAAAAAGAAGCATGCACAAAATCAATAGTGGGTACCTCACCCCTGCCTTCACGGGGGCCCTTGAGTGGGCGGAAGTGCTACGTAACCCATGCATTCTCGGGGGTCCCCAACAAAGGAGACAAAATTATCGGGCGCCTTCGGAGCCACCATAGAAAATTTCTATTAAGTTTTACCACCGGCCCCCAATTTTATTCACGAACTCGACAGTTCGATGGTGATTGCCACTTTTGTTGAAAGGCACAAAGCCCCCGAGTCGATCCCCGGCCATTAGTGGTGTTAGTGGCGCCACAGCCGGGCCAAACAATCATGCACACCAGTTAGTTGGCACAAAGCCAATATAATATAATATAATTGGGATTGGGCACTAGAAACAAAATCAGGCTAAAGAAAAGAGTCTTGACACGGCCATGGTCAACATCAGTGCGGCGGCACGAGGAACAAAACCGGGTGCAATAAAAAAGAGAACCCGCAAAGCCGTGTAGGGGGTCCCCAACGCTTCATAGCGGGGACACAATGAGAAGTGGCCCACAAATGGGTAGGTTGGCTGCATAACCCCTGCTGTCTGGGGGATCCCCCAAGGCTTTAGAGCGGGGACAAAATCAGAAAAGGCCCACAAGAGGGCAAATTGACTACACTACCCCTGCCATCTGGGGGTCCCCAATGCTTTAGAGCATTGGACACAGTCAGAAGTGGCCCACAAGTGGGCAGACTGGCTACGTAACCCGTGTTGTCCACCCAAGGCTTCAAAGCGGGGGAGGAAATGAGTAGTGGCCCACAAATGGGCAGATTGGCAACACTACCCTTGCTATTCAGGGGGTTCCCCAACAGGACTGTGGAGAAAGTCTGATGTCTGATGTCTGATATGGGATGTTGTGTGCGCATTGTATCAAAGAAGATGTCTGATGTTCCTGCCTATTGGAGGTGGGTCTTGGGGTCTAATGTCTAGAGGAACTTGGAACTTGGGTTCCTCGTGGGGGGGGGGGGGGAGAAACTATGCCTAAAGCAAATCTGCCCCCCCCCCCCCCCTAACTGAAAAAACAAAAAGGGAGGCCTTGACACAATTGAACAATCGTTGATCATTGGCGAACCACCTTCAATCACAAACATATCAGACAGAATCAGAAACATAGCTTTACAAAAAAAAAAGACTTTGAAAACCAAAAGGGGAAAATGGGGAAAATGTGTGAGCAGGAAAAGTGGCAAAAAAAAAAGACATCGAAAACCAAAAGGGAAGAGTGGGGGAAATGTGGGAACAGGAAAAGTGGGGAAAATGAGGCCTTGACACAATTGAAAAATCGTTGATCGTTGGGGAACCACCTTGGACAATAAGAAACATAGCAGGACAAAAAAAAAGACTTTGAAAACCAAAAGGGGAAAATGGGGAAAATGTGTGAGCAGGAAAAGCAGCAAAAAAAAAAGCCATTGAAAACCAAAAGGGGAAAGTGGGGAAAATGTGGGAGCGGGAAAAGTGGGAAAATTGAATGACCACCACATAAAACAGACATATGCAACATTGAAAACCAAAAGGGGAGACAGCACAGCACAAAACAACAAATAGGCACATGCAAATACGTCGGCACCATCCTTTCATTCATCGATGAGTCCATCCACCGGTTGCGAGCAGCAAGGTTGGGAGCTGCTTGGTGGTGCTGCAGAACGCGTAACACGGTCCGTGCCTGGCACAAAGGCATCCCACTGTGCCAACAAAGGCAAAGCATGCTGCATAGCTATTCTGCGCTGCTATCACTAACTTGGCCTGCATCCTGGCCACACGACACCCCTTATCTGGCTTTCATGGTGTTGCCAATTCGTCCGCACTATTGTTCTCCCCCTCGTCACAGACATCATGTGCAACATTCACCACCACCTCTGTACAAGGACGCGGACCTGCGCAAAAGCATGCATGGCACACCAAACATGTGTTGCACCAGATGCGAACCACCTGCTTGCATGTGGCACATTGTGTACCTCTACGAAATGTGATGAAGTCATGGTTGCCAGCATGCGAGTCAAGGGTACCATTTGGTGCAACAGTGGTCACCACATCAGCCCTGTGCCGTTCTGTACCCTTTCCTGAGGGTGCCGCCGAGGTCAGTGATGTACCCGTCCCTCCAAAGAAGGGCAGGATGTCACCATCATCAGCCACTGCTTCATTACCTTGCACACATTGAAGCATTGCAGCTTCCACAAATTCTCTTTCATTTACCTTCCGTGAAACCCTCTGTCTTGGGCGCAGATCGAAGCGTGCACGGGCAGCCAGTCGGCGTGCCACTGCAACACCTTGTCCCTTTGCCCATTGTTGTAAAGGGGGCAAGTTGGATTGCAATGCCATGCACATGCTAAGGACATGCGTCTCCACAATGTCTTGCATACTACTGCAGAACCTCCCAGGCAACGAGATGGCACGCTCTACAGCAGCTTCAGCAGGGCGATATGTTCGCAATAATGCAAGAACACGCCACACATTCACCCACTGTGCATGCGCCTTTTCAGGTGCCAAGGCCTCCCACATCTTGGACATTTGCACATTTGCCAAGTGCTGCACCATGTGCTCCTTAAGGCCTTCCCGCTCTACCAAGGGACGGTCACAGTTCACATGTGCTGCACGCAACTCTTCTTGGTGTGAAGCCATGAATTGACGCAACTGCTTCACGCCGTATGCGGCACGCTCACTGACCGGGAGGGCAAGGGAACGCCCATGGTCCAACATTATTGCGCACTCCAACAGCCCCCCTGGGGTCAATTGTTGCCTGCCGCTCCTTGATGCCTGCAAGCAACACATCAAGTACTGCACGCGCCTCAACGCTTGGAAAAGGGAGGGTTGTTGCACACTTCTGCCCACCTGAATCAAACTGGACCAGCTACACACCATGCCATGCACCTGCCACAGTTTGCTCCTTGAACCGCAACCAGCCCGGACCCTCCTCTTGTGCCACCTTCTGCAACAGTGCCTGTAACATACCTGTGGCAGTGGCTAAATGTGCACCACTGGGGGCTAAGGTTGTGTCACATTGTTAAAACACCGCATGCCATGCAGGATGACCCCATAAAACACCCCCCATGCAAGCAAACTGGCATCATGGCAGTCCTGCCACACATCCTCCTCTTTGGTAGAATGCTGCACCTTGGAATCCAAGTGTCGTGCCACCCAGGGGACATTGGCCAAAAAAGCAGTGTTGCGCCGTGCATTTGCTTGTGACCACCTGATGCGACGACTTGTGGGGATGAGTTGCAAGCCACTACGTTTATCATGCACATGGTTTTGCACACACTTTTGCAACTCCTTCCATTGCCGTACCCCATTGTACAAGGCTCGTTGGCGATCCACGGCTGCCATGTAATCAGCATGGGTTGGGCCAGCAGCCTCCGATGCATGACCCAGCTTGCGCTGCAACACATGGCAGGGCTCACCCAAGGGTGTCATCAACCACCTCCCAATCAAGGCAAACATATTGTTCTCAGTGATAGAGACATCAACAACTTGCCGCGCACTGGCACCCCGCACACCAAGGTTAGAAGCCCCGTCCACTGCAAAGGTCACTACCCTCTTCGCCCACTGATCACGGTCAGGAATCCACGACAGCAGGACGCATTCCAGGTGCGTTGCAATCTCCTGCGCATCATCACACGCCACATCCACCATACCAAGGAACACCTCACACATGCCCCCCGGGCCAGTCCCAGGGAAAACAAGCAGAATGGCATACTCATTGATGTGATGCCTCTGCCTATCCGAGCCGTCAAACAACAGTGCAATGAAGGTTGCCAGGTATAGGGTGTGCGTTACCCCGTCTTGCATGGCATCATGCATTGCTGCAATAGCCTTCTCAACTATCCACCGCCGTGAAGCACGGTGCCCAGGGGCAGATGTCAGAGAGCAATGCAGAAGAATGCGCTCACTTATAGTGCCGCTCATCCCACTCTTTTGCATGCCGTGCTCTAAGTTGCATCTGGTGTGCCTCAGCACGCACTTGCAGCTGCCTTGCCACTCGCACCCTCCGCTTCTACAACAAATGTGCCACTGCCTCAACAAAATCTAAGGAGGGCTGATTTGCGCAACGGACATGATGTCCTGTTGGTCACTACAAACATGCTGTAGCGGCGCCACGGCAGCCACAGACATGTCAACAGGCATGCTCTGGGCAAGTGTATTCATGTTCCGGTCCCCAACCCTTGATGCACTCTGTGTTGCAGTTGGGGAAAGGGGGGGGGGTGCACCTCGTGCCATCGCCATGGCTAGCACCGAGGTGTCAATAGGCATGCTCTGGGCATGTATAGTCCTCAACCCTTGATGCACCCTGTGTTGCAGATGGGGGGGGGGGGGCACACCTGGTGCCAGCGCCATGGCTAGCACCGAGCTGTCAGTAGGCATGCTCCGGGCATCCCGTGTCTTGCCAAGGGCTGAAGTCGCTGTCCGTTGGGAGGCAGACTGCGACATGTCTGGTACCATCACATCGGTTGGTTTGCGCTTGTACAACATGAAGGTCGCTTTTCGCGGATGGGGGGGTGGGCTCATGCCCTTCACTGTGGCATCATCACACAGCCACCACTTGTCGTTAAAAACAACATACACCACAAAGTGACCCTCATTCTTGGTTGCTCCAATGTGTACCACCATGGCATGCAAAGACCATTGCCATCCCAAGATATCCAGAAACTCAGGGTCCACAACCAACTTGTAGTCTTGTTGGTTGTGGACATGTAACCCCACGACTTCATTGAACACAAAGGATGCATACATTGTTGCCTCTCGCAGATCACCCCCACATGCTTAGGAGGCCTTAATTGCCCGGGGGGGTGGGGGGGGGGGGGTCTACGAAATGAAGGCCATTCATGGGGTGAAAAAAAGGGTGAATCACTACCCCCTCATTGCACACAGCGCACAACGTATGCAATTTTTTGCTCAAATCATGCCCCATATTGTCCAATTGGACCATTTTGCCTGCAATTGAGGACATTGCAAATCATGCAAAACAGGCATTCAAATTCAAAGAAATAGCACTCAAGGACAAATTGCATTGTCCACAGAAGGGGTTCTGTTGTGTACAGATGACACACTGTGAAACAGTACACTGATGTATGGTGAAACACACCCCCATTTTAAGGAAATCTCAATGAGACGCAAAATTTCGCAACATTTGGCAAAATACCGTATATTGAGGTATGAAATACTGTCAGTGCATTGCCTCCTTGCCACAGTACAAGATTGATACAAAATATCACAGACATACGAATCGAACCATAAGGAACTCTTCATAATCAATCAATACACAAACATGCATCACAGAAACTACCAAATGTTGCCTACAAAAGGCAATTCCATGTGCCAACACCCACAAAGGGTGTGTCAGAATAACAAATCAAATAAAGTCGGACACAAATTAAAATTCAACATGACTGCTCAGAGGATGGTGCTTCTGCAGTCACCATCGTCTCATCATAGCAGTCAACACCAAATAACCGTCGTCGTTTGTTTCCCAAACGCGTTCCTTTTTGAGCTTGCTGCTGTGGCTGGGCTGCTGGTGCAGTCCCACCACTCACCAACTTCGCAAAGTTCTCCAATCCCTCTGGTGACGGTGACTGTCCTTTCGCCTCAAGGAGTGGATGTGTATTGCCTTTGTTCGGCGTGACCAATTGCTGACTCTGCTGCTGTGTCTGCTCCTCATCATCTTGCGCCGCTGGAGCCTCAACAGAGGGTGATCGAGCCCTTTTGGTAGGCGTTGCTTGTGGCTCGGCACTGCCACCTGCATCGACACCGGGGGGATTGCTGGCTGCCCCCTTCTTGGGCCTTGGCTTAGATGCCTTCGGCTTTGGAGTTCCCTTGGGCTTGGCATCCACGTCCGTCATACTATCCATGCAGTCCTGCTCATCAGGGTCATCAGGTACATAAGCCATTCCAGTCCTGCCGACAGGCACACCCTTGTCCAGTTGTGGCAACACAAACTCCGAGTAGATTGGGGCCAGGGAGTCAGCCTCTCTTAAAGTACCAGTTGTGAGCTCAATAGTTTCTTTAGGTAGTTCATCAACCGCAGCTTTGAGGAAACCAAATACAACCGAAATTTCCGACTTGAGACGAATGTGAAGCTGAATAGCCAGATTTGGAGAGGAAGACCCCACCAGCACCCAGTTTGTAAGATTCATCGGGACTTCCAGAACCTCCAGCACCCATTGAGCAGCCTCAGGACACAGGGTACTACGTAATGGGTCTTCACTGAACGTAACGTACATCGGCAGCTAAACGGATGGTGCAAATTGGGCGAAATGGCGGCAGTGGCGAAATTTCGCTTCATTTTTCGAATTTGGATGATTTGGGGTACCAATTCACAGGGGGAAATGTACATTCCTTGGAATTCAAATCAACGTGACAATTGTCATCACCGATTGCACCATAGTGAAATTTGGACTGCGGCTGCCAGTGTTGTACACCATGACACTCATCTGATTCCTCAGCCAGGTCAGTCTGCAGCTGGCTAATGATGATTCGAACGTCCGCCAATTCACCAGCAACCACCAGTGGTTTCCCCATTGAAACATGTCGCACAGAAAGAGCTGGTAGACCCATGGACCAGCCCTTTGGAACCTCAATGACAGCCAGTATGAACGGCAACCCAACGACACTAGCATTCAAAATGGTAGTAGGATTCAGAAGACAAAGCTGAAAGGGGGACTCAGCGCCAGTAGCATCTGCACCAGAACCAGAGACTGTCTTCAAGTGAACCACATTCCCTTCAGAGCTGGCAATGTCAAAGGAATTCCGAGGTCTAGCGAGGTGGCTCCTGAAGTCTACATATTTTGAGGATGTCCAGAATTCGGCCTTGCACACAGAGTCCCAGGGAGGCATATGCATGTCATCAGTGTACACCTAGTCTGCACACCGGAACTTCAATGCACCAATCCCCTTGATATGACGCTGCAGGGTAGCAATCTCGGATGTATTTCTTGTTATGAAGGAAAACTGGGTGTCCGGACCGTGTTTCCACCTGAGACGCGAAAAATCGCCACTATCAGCAGAATTCGATGATTTCATAGTGCAATTTAGGATGCCTGCACAACATACTGCGGGATGGGTGAACCAATTCCTCTAGACAGTTAGGATGCATAACAATCCAGCCCCATCTCATTTCCCGTTGACATTCACGTGCCACTTTAGCCAAGCCTGCAACAGTAGCTCGTGGAGTCTCCATGTATCTGGCACAGTGTGCAAGGTATGGTCCAATAAGCCCCTCCAACGGTTTGAATGATCCAAGTCACAAGGGGATCCTCTTGTTCTCGAAATTGCGTATTCCATCAATTGCTGTTCAGCCAGTTGTGTCACTCATTCTAGCCAAGGGTAGCGAGCGTCGTGCCACAGAATCCTACAGGGCATAGAACCAAATTTTTTCGGGCTCAGGACAGTAATGCGCATCAGAGCAGCAGTCACACACCAGGCTTCGTTCATCAGCTGTGAGTCAAGCCTCCTCCAACATTTGGCGGCACACGTCAGTGAGACTGAGATCAGCATTCTCAGGCTCCTCCAAGTTCTCCATCAGCAACACTGCCCTCTCACAGTTGCATGCTCCTGTGCCTGACAGCTATGTTGTCTGTTGGTGGCCGGCTAGGCGTCTCCTCTGGCGCAAGGGGGTATCCCACTTCAGAACCATACACCCAAACTCCAGTTGCCATCTCAAAGGGTCCGGATTCTTTTTCTTGCGTTCACTGGCCAGTCTCCTCGCCGCACAAAAAACATGCTGACCACCAATGATCCAGAAGCTACCTATTGAGGCAATAACAGACAAAAATTGGTCCCCAGGCCAGTACACAAACGACACACGTGTAGCAGCAAGTGCAGTGACATACAATTGTCAAGCCAGACCAGTAATCCCTTCATGATCCCCACGGGAGGTACCCTTGCCAAATCCTCCAGCCGCAGCTTTAGTCTGGTCTCGCTGACCTTCCGGATTTGCCCATGCTCGCGGTTGACATCCACCTACATGACCTTGTGGGATAATACCACTGTCTTCTGTACGGCATCTGCTAGACTAACTGTTTTCGCAGTGGCGTTCTTGTTCCCCCGGCCGTGCGGATTCCGTTGACTGGCGCCCTCAGAGGACCCCTGCGAGGGTTGTGATGATACGGGTGGCTCCAAGGCCACAGGCACACTGGTGTTTGATTTTGGGGGTACAGATGACATGACAGTGGGGGCCTGGAGGAAATCAGGGTGCTCTGGGCAAGGATCACATCGATAGACAGTGGTGATTTGCTTGTTTCCGGAACAGCTATTCTCAAATTTTAGCCTCCGCAAGGGGAAATCCAAGAATTCTGCATAGAGCAGCTGAAATCACACATCATGACAGTATCAGCAAAATGTAACAGGCAAAATCATGAGAGTCGGGATCACACACAAAAATGAACAGCACATCAGTGGTACAGGTGGCAACAGTGTAACAATACCCTGTGGGAAATAGGCTCAAAACACACAAAACCCAAAAGGAAGCGAAATTTCGCGTCTCAAACCAAAATGTGCTAAAAACAATATTGAAAACACCGAATATCTCAAATGTGGCAAAATTTTGCCACTCCAAGCAAAAACACCAGAATCAAGGGACAGCATCTGGTACATTGTGAAGACAACAATCTATGTCAGTCCCATTGTGAAGTATCCTGTCCAAAAACCTCCTCTTCATCCAGAATAGCTACTATGTCGTCATCATCTGACACACTACTGTTATCACTGTCACTGTGCACTGCAAACAAGACCACCTTGGGGCCATCATCCTCGTCATCACTCGCATTGTCCGCACCCCCCCCCCCCTTTGGAGGCTGCACCCTATTCTGCGGTTGCTGTGGGCCAGGTTTGGTGGTTTTGGATTCCTTGGGGCAGGTTTGGCGATGGGCGCACCGTGTCTAGGGGGAGGCGGGGGGGGGGGGGGGGGGTTGTGCAACCGGTTTCCCTGGTTTGGGTTTGGGTTTGGGTTTGGGCTTCGGCGGGCGGGTAATTTGCATCACTCTCTGGATATCCACATTCCGTTGCCCGGCAATTGTTGGAGGCACTGTTTGCTGTAGAACCGTAAGAAGGTCATCGCTTGGGGGATTCTTACGAAGAAGGGTCCTAATATATTTGTGGAACACACTGAAAAGAACGCTACGTGGTGGAACGGCTGCAAATGTACTAGGAAACCGAAGGTCATCTACACTACACAACACAATCGCTTATACTACCCGAAGGGGTGGCGGCTTCCATTGTACAATGGGCAGGGATGCAACAGACACACTCAGAACAAACTTCCTCAGATGGGACCCATACCGCTTCACACATTTCTCTGTCAGTGAGAACCGCAGGTTCTTCCTCCCTATCAGGGTCTGACGCAATGTTACAAAAATTTCGGAGGTGCCACTCAGGGATGTGATGGTAGTCCATATCCGGCACTGTGCACACAACCTGCTCAACATAGCCTCCCCATATTCCTCACTGTGAATACAACCTGGCGTTCGAGAGTGCCAACGCTGCCATGTGACCAGAGCACCAACCAATGTCTTGATGTACTCCATATTCTCCCTTTGATCCCCCACCAAAGAAAGCATAACCAACAAACAAGACTCCAGCATTGCCAAGGTATTCTTCCCACTTCCCGGATCTCTACCAGCCCAATTGCAGTCTCTCACAAGGACACCAATCCTAAATGCAGCAGGGCAATACTCCTTCAACAACACCTTCAACCCCAAAAGTAGCTCCTTGCTTTTAGACTGCATGTCGTTCAATGGTCCATTCTGCGCCGCAACGGCAAATGCATCAAGTTTGGCCTGAACTCTTGGTAGAAAAGTGCCATCATTAAGACAAAGCGCCAGTATTGTCTTCTCCATATGAAGCAGCTTAACCTTTGTGGGTACCGCATCCCCTTCCTTGAAATCAGTGTGTACTCTCTCAATCAGACACATAATGGGCATAAAGTTGCGGTAAAGCATGGTGATCATATGCTTGTACGGCTGCCAAACCCCGTAGATGAGGGGGAGGCTTGACCAGTGCAATTGGAAATTCCATGAAGTGTATCTCTGCCCAGACAGGTATTTCAAGAGCTCATAGTGAATCTTCATAGGCACACAAAGTGGTAAATCATGACGAGTTGCCTGCTGCACATGCCGGATTGTATTTACCGGTTTCAAGTGGTCCAGTTTGGTTCCACACCGTAGTTGAGACAGCATCATTGGTTGCCAACGGAGAGATAGCACATTCTGCTGCACAATGTCCAGGGGGACTCTGACAAAGGTACGCTGAATCATGTCAGGAAGAGCATAAACCCGCCGAAACAGATCCGCGTGACGAAGGTGTAAAGCATCAACACGTGCCCCAATTGTCCGAACATCATCAAGTAGTGAGACATGACCCGAAAATGGTGGTAGGGCTGGCAAATGTAACACGGCCACGGCTGTGCAATGTATGGAGTGGTCAGGATGCAGCGGGTCCACCCCATAATTCTTTTTCACCCAGTTGTCATACCAGAGCGCCATCTGGTGGTTCTGCATGCTTTGCCAAAGCCAAGTTGCTTGTTCTCGTGCATTGGCAGTAAGTGAGGGCATAGCTGCATGCACAAGTCCTGTGGGAGCCAACAATCGGCGTGTCCTCCGGCTCAAAGAAATAGGCATTGGTACATCCTGGGACTATGCATGAGGGGCTGCCATCTTTCTCAGAAGTCACCACAAGCATAGCAATTGATTTGAGAAAACAGTGTACCAACGGGGCTTCTTCCGTATTCCATGGGCAAACAGCAACCGTGTAAGATCCTTCCGTGATCTTTGGTTTGTCCGCATTGCCGGGGCCCAGACGGCGAATAACCTTGCAGAGCCCCCATAGGCAACATCCGTCATGAGGTCATCAACGTTCTGAAACTCACGACTTGCCAGAACCACCCTTAGCAGTGCCGGATCCATGTCATGTGGTCACCTCAAAGCAAATACTCACATATTTGCCTCAGAGCAGGGAACATACGGCATGTCGAGATTGTCGGAATGTTCATAAAATTCATCAAAGGCACAAATTTCGGGACAAATGAAATCAAATTAGCACACAAATGTACAAATACACAATAAGGGTATCAAAACATACAAAAATGAAAGAGTGGCGAAATTTCGCGTCTCATGAGAGAAAAAATGCATGAAAAAGGGGTGTGATATCGGCCAATTTCAAAGGAGTGGCGAAATTTCGCTTCATTTTTGGAATTTGGCTAATTAGGGGGTCGAAATTGACTATTTACAATTGAAACGTTCCTATGGTTCAAAAAATGGCTTTTAAAACACCAACTGAAACAGTCACCTCCCCCCCCCCTGCATTTCATACTCTAAAAAAACACCCCAGTTCGGGGTAACAAATTCGACTTCTTGAGAGTCACCAGGGCGGGCAATTAAGGCCTCCTAAGACATGCACAGGGGGGGGGGGGGCGGAGTATCGGGTAGGCTAGCAGGTCGACCCTTCATTCCCTCCTTCACACGCTGTCCCACACTTTGCCCCTGATTTGTCGCATGTAGTACCTGTGCTATCATGCCTGTCTCCCCCGCCCTCCCATAGAACCTTCACCTCACACTCCCCACACCGTTGGCGGAACTGCTCATAAGACAGGCAACATGATAGGATAAACCCACCCCAGCGGCCGTGAGCTTGGCCACCATGTACTTCCAACGTTCCGGCACCTCTGCTTGCTGCATCCACTGGTATTTTGGTGTAGGGGCTTTGCACTTGCAATGCCCGCTACACCGGCACACTGTCACACACATGGCACCCTCCTGGGACAACCTTTCCGCAATGTCCTGCGGATTGTACGCACCGCTGGCCACATCTGCCACAACATCCTGCCACAATGTCCCCCACACACCCCCATCATCAAGGCATTGTGGTTGTTGTCCTCCATGTCCACTAGACGCCACCGGGAGGCATTGCAGTGTTGTACCTAGCCAACACCAGCTGTAGCCTGCTGGATTCTCCATGCCCCATGGCCGCCGTGGTGCTCCTCCAAGTGGCCCACTATGCACTTGCATGTAAGCGGAATGCGTCCTCATTGAGGAACGCACGATCCCATGGCGGGAGTGTCCGCCAGTCACCACGAGAGTATAACACCACCAACCTCCTCTCCCCGTGCCATGAACAAGTGCCATGCCATGCACCCGTATGTACCAGATCCGGTTGCTGAGATACATCAACCTTGCGCCATCCCGTGTAACACCATCCAAGCACTGCATACTACATCTCTGTCCACCTTGACCATTACATACACCATCCACCTCCACCCATATGTGCCCCCGTGTGTGCTGTCCTGTGGAGAACAGTGCAGCCCGAGGGGATGAGTCATGCACGTGCTGATGCGGTTTTGTGAGCACATTGCAAGATAACTACATGGTAGTCCATGTGAACCATTTGGGCAACATCTCCCTTGCAATTCTCTTCACCAAGGTCACCAGTGGCTTGTAGTTCCACGTTTGTTGCACCAGACGAGTGCGACGGCGGTGTGTTACATTCGTGTGGCCCTTCATACCACCAACCCCTAGCTGCAAACGCCGTGCTCAAAAACCCCCAACCGACCCAGTCTTATATGGCAACATGCTCATCATCCCATGCAATGTGCAAAAGGGGGCTACCTGCAGCGAATGATCAAAGACTGGTCCCCGGAAATGGCCCCTACTCCCATCACCATCACGTTCCGCCTCAGCAATAACAACCACTGTTGCCCTTTGGCAATGCTCCTCCATATCTCCACAACCACGGACACACAGTGGAGCGTCACGTCCAAGCACCCAGACAGTAGCTGATGTCAAGTGGCTGTCCATCCCAAATCGCGACGTCGCAATGCTGAACGTGTTTGTTCGCAACAACGGCACACTACCATCCACATGCTTTGCGAGACTACCAAAGTAGTCAGGTAGTCCGCCTTTGGGCTGGCCACCCCACGTCTCCTTCTCAAGATCCCTGTTCACCGTTAGTGCAGACTCCTCAACTGCAAGCCCACACATTTCGCGATACACAGCAATGGCTTTTGCCCGGAGCAATGCGTCGTCCAAGGGGACGTGACTACCGATAGCATGTAGGCTTTGGGCTACGGACTAGAAGAAACAGCCTCCCGCAACAAACTGGTCTGGTAAAAGGCGTAACTTCAAAGACCCGACAGTTGGCAAGTCCCGGTTTTGCTTGGCTTTGATGGGCTTCTTGTCCACAGTGTCCAATGGAGCATCACAATCCACAGGGCCTGTCTCTGTGCATGGTTCTATCTTGGCACATTTCAAGGGAGCCCCATTATTGGGAGGTGTAATCCCTGGCCGCCTTCTCCTCGTGGGGCTCTATTCCAAGGAAGTTGGGTACTCAACTTGTGTGGTGACCGAATCAGTACTAGAATGACTACATGTCCTTACCGTTGCCACAAGCACAGCAACTGGCTCATTAGGTCTCTGTGCAAGTGGTACAGGGGAGTCCTCCAAGCAACTTGCCGCCCCTCCATCACTGGTTGCCGGTGTCAGACATGCAGTGTCCACCACTGCAGGGGGGGCAGGGGACTGTGGTGTGGGAACCCCTGTAGGGTCCACTATAGATGCAATGCAAGGTGACGCACCTGTGGGGCAGACCCGGGGCCTGTGGTCTGGTGTTCCATGTCCTTGCGCTGCGATAGATGCCGGGGAGTCAGTAACAGCGCCTTTGGGGGGGCTTTGTGGACTGAGCACCCTGCCATGATCCAGCGTACCATGGTTGCCCACACTTTGTGCACCTGCCGGTGGACCATGCCCCCGTGTCGAGGAAGACGAAGTGGGGTTCACAGACTCACTGCTTGGGTGGTCTCCTGCAATGAGGAGTGGTACTCCATGCCTCTGCTCGCTAGAGTCTTGCATGGGCACCCGCAGGTGATTTGCAAAATGGCGCCCCAGCGTGTACGCTGCCACCAGGCTGTCCTCGCTCATTGGTTCATTGTGTTGCTGCTGTAGCCCTTGGCATGCAATGGTCAGACAGCAGGCAACCCCATGGGCGGCCTTCATCGGCGCTTCGTCAAAGAGCTGCTGCCGTGTTAGGGTGATAGAGACACACGCGCGTGGGGCCGCATCCTCAGGCAACAACGAGTTGCGCCGACGGGCACCTGGCACCTTGGGACCTGGTAACAGGTCACTAACAAGTGGTTTGGGCCCACTGTTGCTTGAGGCCACACGAATGGGCCCGGCTGGACCCCATGTCTGCGAACCAGTCGCTCATAGAAATGGGCCATAGAAGGGGTGGGATATGGATCACGCCCTGTCCAGAGTGGCCACTCTTCCACTCCACGTAGTGCACACACCAATTCGCACCATGGCCACCCTGATGTTGCACCGGCCTGACGGCCAAGAGTACGACCAGTCTCCCGTTTCCCAAGCCGTTCCCACAGTTGTGTAGCAACCTCACGATAGTGCACTTGGTTGCCCCCATCATGCAGGGTGGGTATGGCGAACCCATGCTCGGTGTACATGAACCGGCACAATGCCCTAGCACCATTCTGATTCACCACATCCAGGTCACATGATGCCATGCGGTCCCTCAACCGCCTCCAGGGGCGTCCTGCCACCTCAGGGGTGGATTCCCATGCCAATTGTCCTGTGGCCAACAGTAGGCCATACTTCCTTCTGGCGGGCTCTAATAAGTTCTCCGGCGGCCACTAAGGAGGCTGGTCCATTGCTGGGCTCGTGCACCACCACTGTTAGTGCTTTGGGTGCCTTTCTTGCCTTGCGGGTTCACAACCATGACCACTATGGGGCTCCCACAACTCAGGTGGGCAATCAAGCGAAGGACCCTGGTACTCAAAGTGCCAACCCGGCTTCTCACGCTCACCGGGAGGTCCACAAGACGCCGTTGTGGGTGAGTTTGTGTCAAGAGCGCTATGGCCGTGACCACAAAAAAAATGCTGCTCCCCAGTGGCATGTAGCGGTTGGGACAAGGTTTGGTCGCTAAGCGCGAGGGCTTGGACCAGAACCGACTGCTGTGACTCAGAGGCACACAATATCGTACGTAGTCTTGGGAGGGCTTAATTGCCCGGGGGGTGGGGGGGGGGGGATCTGCGAAATGAAGGCCATTCATGGGGTGAAAAAAAGGGTGAATTACTACCCCCTAATTGCACACGGCGCACAACCCGTGAAGTTTTCGACTGAAATCATGCCCCATATCGTCAATTTGGACCTTTTTGCCTGCAATTGAGGACACTTGTAAACCATGCAAAACAGGCATCCAAATTCAAAGAAATAGCACTGAAGGACCAATTGAATTGTGCACTGAAGGGTTGTTGTTGTGTACAAGGGACACTGTGTGAAACAGTACACCGATGCATGGTGGAACAGACCCCCATTTTCGGGGAATTTCAATGAGAGGCGAAATTTCGCCACATTTGGCAAAATGCGGTATAATGAGGTATAAAATACTGTCAGTGCATTGCCTGCTTGCCACAGTACAAGATTGATACAGAATATCACAGACATACGATTTGAACCATAAGAAACTCTTTGTAATCAATCAAAACACAAACATACATCACAGAAACTACCAAATGTTGCCTACAAAAGGCAATTCCATGTGCCAGCACCCACAAAGGGTGAGTCGGAATAACAAATCAAATAAAAACGGACACAAATTCAAATTTAAGTCAACTGCTCAGAGGATGGCGGTTTGCAGTCACCAATGTCTCATCATAGCAGTCAACACTAAATCAGCGTCGTCGTTTGTTCCCCAAACGCGTTGCCTTTTGAGGTTGCTATTGTGGCTCGGCTGCTGGCGCAGTCCCACCACTCACCAAAATTCGCAAAGTTCTCCAATCCCTCTGATGAGGGTGACTGTCCTTTTGGCTCAAGGAGTGGATGAATATTGCCTTTGTGTGGCCTGACCAACTACTGACTCTGTTGTTGCGTCTGCTCCTCATCATCCTGTGCCGCTCGAGCCTCAACAGAGGATGATCGAGCCCTTTTGGTAGGCGTTACTTGGGGTTCGGCACTGCCACCTGCATCGACACCGAGAGGATTGCTGGCAGTCCCCTTCTTGGGCCTTGGCTTAAATTCCTTCGGCTTTGGGGTTTCCTTGGGCTTGGGGTCCACGTCCCGCATACTATCCATGCAGTGCTGTTCATCAGGGTCATCAGGTACATAAGCCATTCGAGGCCTAACGACAGGCACACCCTTGTCCGGTTATGGCAACACAAACTCCCATTAGATGAGGGCCGGAGAGTCAGCCTCTCTGAGAGTCTTAAAGTACCAGTTGTGAGCTGAATACTTTCCTTTGGTAGTTCATCAACCGCAGCTTTGAGGAAACCAAATACAACCGAAATTTCCGACTTGAGACGGACGTGCAGCTGAACAGCCAGATTTGGGGAGGAGGACCCCACTAGCAGCCAGTTTGTAAGATTCATGGGGACTTCCAGAAACCTCCAGCACCCATTGAATAGCCTCAGGACATAGGACACCGGGTACTTCACTGAACGTAACGTACATCGGCAGCTAAACAGATGGTGCAAATTGGACAAAATGACCGGAGTGGCGAAATTTTGCTGGATTGTGGTTTCTTTGGGGTACAATTCACAAGGGGCAATGTATCTTTCTTGGAATTGGAGTCAACCCGACAATCGTTATCACGGATTGCATCATAGTGAAATTCGGACTGCGGCTCTCCTCAGCCAAGTCCTTATGCAGCTGGCTAATGATGATTCGAATGTCCGCCAATTCACTAGCAACCACCAATGGTTTCCCATTGAAACATGTCGCACAGCAAGAGGTGGTAGACCCATGCACCAGCCTTTTGGAACCTCAACGACAGCCAGTATGAACGGCAAGCCAACGACAGTAGCATTCAAAATGGTAGTAGGATTCAGAAGACAAAGCTGAAAAGGGGACTCGCCACCGGTAGCATCTGCACCAGAACCAGAAAATGTCTTCAAGTGAACCACATTCCCTTCAGAGCTAGCATTGTCAAACGAATTACGAGGTCTGTCCAGGTGGCTCCTGGACTCTACATATTTTGAGGATGTCCAGAATTCGGCCTTGCACACAAAATCCCAGGGAGGCATAGGCAAGTCATCATTATACACCCAGTCTACACACCGGAACTTCAATGCACCAATCCCCTTGATATGACGCTGTAACGTAGCAATCTCGGATGTATTTCTTGTTATGAAGGAAAACTGGGTGTCCGGACCGTGTTTCCAAATGAGACACGAAATTTCGCCACTATCAGCAGAATTCGATGATTTCATAGTGCATTTCAGGATGCCTGCACAACATACTGCGGGATGGGTGAACCAACTCCTCTGCACGGTCAGGATGCATAACAATCCAGCCCCATCGCATTTCCATTTGGCATTCACGTGCCACTTTAGCCAGTCCTGCAACAGCAGCTGATGGAGTCTCCATGTATCTGGCACAGTGTCCAAGGGATGGTCCAATCAGCCCGTGCAATGGTTTTGGAATGATCCAAGTGCCAAGGGGATCCTCCTGTTCTCAAAATTGCGTATTCCATTATTCTGCCGCGGAATGTCTAGGGGGACTCTAACAAAGGTATAGTGAATCATGTGAGGATGAGCATAAACCCGCCGAAACAGATCCGCGTGACGAACTTGTAAAGCATCAACACGTGCCCCAATTGTGTGGACTGCATTAATTGCTGAGACGTGACCCAAAAATGGTGGTAGGGCTGGCAAATGTAACACGGCCATAACTGTGCAATTTATGAAGTGGTAAAGATGCAGCGGGTCCACCCCATAATTCTTTTTCACCCAGTTGTCATACCAGAGCGCCATCTGGTGGTTTTGCATGCTTTGCCCAAGCCAAGTTGCTTGTTCTCGTGCATTGGCAGTAAGTGAGGGCATAGCTGCATGCACAAGTCCTGTGGGAGCCAACAATCGGCGTGTCCTCCGGCTCAAAGAAATAGGCATTGGTACATCCTGGGACTGTGCATGAGGGGCTGCCATCTTTCTCAGAAGTCGCCACAAGCATAGCAATTGATTTGAGAAAACGGTGTACCAACGGGGCTTCTTCCGTATTCCATGGGCAAATAGCAACTGTGTAAGATCCTTCCGTGAGCGTCGATTTGTTCGCATTGCCAGGGCCCAGACGGCCAATAACCTTGCAGAGGCCCCATTGCCAACATCCGTCATGAGGTCATCAACGTTCTGAAACTCACAACTTGCCACGACCAGCCTTAGTAGTGCCGGATCCATGTCCTATGGTAACATCACAGCAAATACTCACATATTTGCCTCAAAACAGCGAACCTACTGCATAACAAGATTGTCGGAATGTTCATAAAATTCATCAAAAGGCACAAATTTCGGTACAAATGAAATGAAATAAACACACACAAATACAAATAAACAATAAGGGGATCAATTCATCAAATAATGAAGGTGTGGCGAAATTTTGTGTCTCGTGAGTGAAAAGTTGCCTGAAAAAAGGGTATTATATCGGCCAATTTCAAAGGAGTGGCGAAATTTCGCTTCATTTTTGGAATTTGGCTCATTTGGGCGTTGAAATTGACTATTGGGAAGTGCGACATTTGTATGGTAAAAAAAAATTGGCTTTTCACACACAAACTAAAACAGTGACTCGCCCCCCCCTGCATTTCATACCCAAGAAAAATACCCCATTTCGGGGTAACAAATTGGACTTCTTGAGGGTCACCAGGGCTGGCAATTAAGGCCGCCTAAAGTAGTTGCAATCACGCGAACTAACTTCTGAGGCCTACAACGCCAAGGTTGCAGCGACAAAACAAAGACCTACGCCTCGAAGGGCGTAGTGAAGCAAAAGAAACTGCAAGGAGAAATGGCATAGAGGAAACCACCGGATGGGCAACCACGTTTTACACTTGTCCGGCGGGCACTATTCATTGCAAGGTGGTCATGCCATGGTTCGAATGGCAATCTCCAAGGTCGTAGGAGGGATGTAGGAATCATCGCGTGCCCTAGCGGGGTCTAGACCCCTCTAGCAATCATCGCGTGCCAACGCCATGATCCGAAACAGGGTCTCCTAGGATCATCGCGTAGGCACGCCATGAATCCTAGAGGGGTCTAGACCCCTCCTGGAATCATCGCGTGCCCACGCCATGATTCAAATCAGGGCCTAGGAAGGGTCTCATCCCCTCCTAGAATCGTCGCGTGCCCACGCGATGATTCCAAACAGGGTCTAGACCCCTGCAGGAATCATCGCGTGCCCACGCGATAATTCAAAACAAGGCCTAGGCAGGATCTCAACCCCTGCTAGAATCATCGCATGCCCACGCCATGATTCAAAACAGGGTCCATAACCCCTCGAGGAATCATAGCGTGCCCACACGATGATTCGATACAGGGTCTAGACCTCTCCTAAAATCATCCCCTGCCCACGCGATGATTCCTAGAGGGGTCTAGACCCCTCCTAGAATCATCGCGTGGGCACGCGATGATTCAAAACAGGGTCTAGACCCCTCCAAGGATCATCGCATGCCCACGCGATGATTCAAAACAGGGTCTAGACCTCTCCTAGAAGCATCGCGTGGGGACGCGATGATTCCTAGAGGGGTCTAGAACCCTCCTAGAATCATCGCGTGCCCACTCGATGATTGGAAACAGGGTCTAGACCTCTCTGAGAATCATCGCGTGGGCAGGCGATGATTCCTAGAGGGGTCTAGACACCCTCCTAGAATCATCGCGTGCCCACGCGATGATTCAAAACAGGGTCTAGACCTCGCCTAGAAGCATCGCGTGCCCACGCGATGATTCAAAATAGGGTCTCGATCTTGTTTTAAATCATTGCGTGAGAACCCGATGATTCAAAAAAGGGTCTAGACCCCTCCAGGAATCATCGCGTGCCAACGCGATGATTCAAAACAGGGTCTAGGAAGGGTCTAAACCCCTCCTAGAATCATCGCGTGCCCACGCGATGATTCCTAGAGGGGTCGAGACCCCTGCCACAATCATTGTGTTGGCACGCTAGGATTCAAAGCAGGGTCTACAACCCTCCTAGAATCATCGCGTGCGCACGCGATGATTCAAAACAAGGTCTAGGGCCGGTGCCTGCACGACAAGGCCTTTGGCCCGGCCCCTGGCCCCTGGGCCCGCTCCTAGAATCATCGCGTGGACACGCGATGATTCCTAGAGGGGTCTAGAGCCCTCCTAGAATCATCGCGTGCCCACATGATCATTCAAAACAAGGTGTAGACCCCTCCTAGAATCATCGCATGCCCACGCGATGATTCAACATAGGCTCTGGATCCTGTTTTGGGACCTTCACGTGGGCACGCGATGATTCAAAACGGGGTCTAGACCCGTCCTAGAATCATGGCGTGGGCACGCGATAATTCGAAACAGGGTCTAGACCCCTATGGAAATCATCGCGGGCCCACGCGATGATTCGAAACAGGGTCCAGACCTCTCCTAGAATCATCGCGTGGACATGCGATGATTCCTAGAGGGGTCTAGGCCCCTCCTAGAATCATCGCGTGGGCACGCGATGATTCAAAACACGGTCTAGGAAGGGTCTAAATCCCTCCTAGAATCATCGCGGGGGCACGCGATGATTCCAAACAGGGTCTAGACCCCTCTGGGAATCATCGCCTGCCCACGCGATGATTCGAAACAGGGTCTAAACCTCTCCTAGAATCATCGCGTGAACATGCGATGTTTCCTAGAGGGGTCTAGACCCCTTCTAGAATTCGTAGAGATTCGTAGAGAGTTCTAGACCCCTGGTAGAATCATTGCGTGGGCACGCGAGGATTAAAAACATGGTTTAGACCTCTCCTAGAATCATCGCGTGGGGACGCGATGATTCCTAGAGGGGTCTAGACGCCTCGTAATCATCGCCTGGGCACGCGATGATTGAAAACACGGTCTAGACCTCGGCTACAATCATCGCGTGCCCAGCGATGATTCGAAACAAGGTCTAGACCTCTCGTAGAATCATCGCGTGGGCACGCGATGATTCAAAACATAGTGTAGGAAGGGTCTAGACCCCTCCTAGAATCACTGTGTGCCCACGCGACGATTCAAAACAAGGTCGAGACCCCTCCTAGAATCATTGGTTGAACACGCGACGTTTCCTAGAGGGGTTTAGACCCCTGCTAGATTCATCGCGTGCCCACGCGATAATTCAAAACAGGGTCTGAGAAGGGTCTAGACCCATCCTAGAATCATTGGGTGCCCACACGATGATTCAAGACAACGTCTAGACCGCTCCTAGAATCATCGCTTGCCCACGCGATGATTCAAAACAAGGTCTAGACCCCTCCTAGAATCATCGCGTGCCCACGCCATGATTCAAACCAGGGTGTATCATCGCAAGGGCACGCGACGACTCATAGAGGGGTGTAGACCTTGTTTTGAATCATCTCATGTATTGGAGACCTGCTGTGGTTTCCCACTTGTCACACACTCGGTCCCTGCCACCCATGACATCCCTTCCCACACAAAGGTACTCAAGGCACAGAAAGGCAAAGATGGTCGTGGTCGAAGTCTCTAGTCACACGTGTGTACCCTTTCCAACAGGTGACGTGAGGTGGTAACGTTGTGAGGTGATGTGTATGGTCAAAGGCCATACGTCAATGCATGTTCTTGTACAAACAGGGTTAGGCAACATGTAGGCCTGGCACCATGGCCACGACTGCATGGAAACCATGCTGCCTCAAAGGGTCAGTTTAGTGGCGCCCCAGAATGTAATCCTTCACCGTATGGGGCAGCTTGCGCCACCCGTGTTCATGTCGTCCCCCACATGCACCTATACCGGTGCACACACCCCAAGGGTCCCAAAGCAGTGGTCAATCCCATGCAGGAGGGATGCCACATACACCCCAAGAGGGATGCAGGAGACCCCCTTCAAGGACCCCAACGAATCCAGGCAGCTGTACGCGTCCTGCCACAAAGGCAGGTGGATCGTGAGGTACGACCATGCCATTTCCTCAAATTTGTACTTCTGCTTTTTGAACAGGGGCTTGCCCATCAGGTGTTGCACGAGTCTGGGCTCCCAAGGTTTGAGATTGGTTGTGTGGATCACCCTTTCCAACCCACCCCAGTCCCCAACAACGTGTCCATCGTCCTCAACAAGGACATAGGGCAGCGCCCACTCGGTGAAGTGAGGGAGGATGACGTGGCTGTAGGGCCGCAACTGCCCAAGGTCACCACACACCACACATTGGCTGCCCATGGCTGCCAAGTCCAAGGCTACTGGGATGCTGTGCCTGGACACCTCATCCACAAAGCTGAAGGAAAACTTGGTTTGCGGCTTCCCTGGTGCAGCCCCAAGAAGCTACTTGTGCCGGTTAGCAACCATCCCAGCCGTGGCAAACACCACACGGCAGGAGCTAAGGGCACATGTGAGGGTAGCCTTACAACCTGGGGTGTTCCCCAAGGTCTCTTGCACCTTCAGCCAGTCAAAGGACGCAAGCCTTGGTGGGGCAGTAGCCCGTTGGGCACGGAGTCGCAACCAGGGTGTTGGATGGTTGCCAAGCACCCTGTTGCGAAACACAACGTCATTATAACACTCGTCATGCACGCGTGACAACAAGGTGTCGACTTGTGCCTTGGTGGGTGCAGTCACCAGCACACATGCGCGGGGTGGGGTATTCCCCTCAGGAAACCCCACCCTGATGCTTGTATTGATGGTGCCAAGGTTAGCAAGATGTGGGTTCTGTGGAA
This sequence comes from Eutreptiella sp. 'Long Island Sound 2002', assembly GCA_964036045.1. Lineage (NCBI taxonomy): Eukaryota > Euglenozoa > Euglenophyceae > Eutreptiales > Eutreptiaceae > Eutreptiella > Eutreptiella sp. 'Long Island Sound 2002'. The sequence goes on along the minus strand of OZ038381.1, from coordinate 119,471,897 downwards.
CAATCAGGCCTTGCTGCCATAGCACAGCTTTGATGCATGCCACCAAGGTCTTTGACTTCTCCGTACCAGCACCTCCGGTCAATGCGCTGATGCATAACTCGTCCAGTACCTGTCGCACAGCCAACGCCTGTGAGGAGTTCAAGCGGTGGCGTTGGACAAGGTGTTGAAGGATCTCCTGGTCTTCGTTGGACAAAGGAGGCGCGTCCCTTGGTTCGGCCCGGATGTTTGCCAGCATTTTGGGCCATGCGAACCTTGGCTATCTCCTTACACAAGGTGCGAAAGGCACCCGTGTCACGGACAACCTTACACCAGCATGTGGCAGTCAGATTGGCTCGTGGCTTATTAGCACAACTGATCTAGACGCGGTCGCTTGAGATGCCATCACCATGCATCCTTGCCTCAAAGCCGGGTTCCAGGCGTCCCAGTTACGGTGGGCAGCGATCCAGCCATGCACCATGCCACCATCACTAAAGCCATAGTTGCCCCAAACCTCCATTTCGGAGGCCCAGTGTGGGTGCTGGGGAACATTTGCATTCCCCTCACCGTCATCTTCAGGGTACCATTCCTCAAAGGCCAGCTTCCTGCTCCTGCCGTTCTTCTCTGCCCACACCTCAGCAGCCTCCTTCTCATGGACAGTGTACACCTCCGATGCTTGGGCCACAAACGTGTCACGGTCAAGCCACCGTTGTGTAAATCCTGCCACAAGGTTGTTATCAGGCCCATAGTCCAGGTTGTTCAATGTGGCAGTACTGGGCAAGGGTGTTGGGTGCTATGCAAGTCGGAACGATGGCTGTGGCAGAGGGGCACATGGTGGAGGTATAGGGAGACTATAGCAAATCAGTGGGAGTATTGGGGTGTCCCATGACCCCTACAACAACTCACAGAGGTACTCGAGTGTCCCTCGGACCCCTAAAACAACTCGGAGGGAGTACTTGGGCATTCCTTGGCCCCACAAGAAACCTAGAGGGACCCTGCCTGTGGGCATGTACGAAGCCTAACCGATTGACCTCTCCACACATGCCCCGTTACACGGCGCCGGCAGTGGCAATGGCGAGTACAGTGCCAAAGATACACGGCCGGAGGGCGTACAAGGCAACAAGTAGCCAGGTGGGGCATGATGGCGGTGGGTGCGGGTGGTGGTGCAAGGCGCCGGTGGCGGCAAGTGGCATAGACTGTCACAGGCTAAGCAATGTAGGCGATGATGAGGTGGTCTACTCGCCAGAGAAAGCCGTCCGGCGCAAGTGGCGAAGCTAGCGGCGGTCGAGTGGCGTAGCAAGGCGGGCAAGGCGGCAAGACAAGAGCGGTCTTTGGTGGTCCATTGTACACAATATGTGTACGACAGATCCAGAGGGTGAGGCAAAGGCCAATGGTATAAGTAGGCACGCCACATCGTCAATGGCTTCCGAACCTGCAGCCTGGCCGCCACTGTGGTGGAGATGGCACAACCACGGGAGCTGGCATAGAAAAAAGTGTAGGTAAGGGTCAAGGGTAGGCGTCAAGGCATTGTATGTGGGCCAAACGAGGTGTACCTGGTTACCACTACCCGGAGTAAACCAGTGGTGGGCACCCCCTCAAGGAGTTGATAACGAAGCTATGGCACCCGCCAGCCCAAACCCCAGCCGGCGATTTCCATGCTATGCGCCTCTATTGGCGTGGGGTGGCTGGCATCCCCCCTGTTGACCCTCGTGTTATAGTATATGACAATATGTACATTGGCAGCAGTCGAGATGAGGCCGCAGCCCATGGGAGTAGGGCGCAATTGCCCATATATGGGGTGCAGTGTGGGGTTCCAAGTGGTGCGGCTACTGGCCTTAAGCGGCACTGGAACTTTATGTTGTGCCGATATGGATCGTTGTATCATGAGCAGGGAATCCAAGGGTGGTGCAAGGGACAGGCTGCTCGTACTCATGACCTTTACGACGCGGAGATTGGAGCACTGAAGGCTGAGGGCCAGGCTAGGCCGGAGGTCCCTAATACCCTGGGTATTAGTCCGTGGGCTATTGCATGCGCGGTTTCAAAATGAGGGCTCGGCGTGCTCGTGGGCAAAGGGGGTTGGAAGGCGATGGACACCAAGAGGGAGGACAAAGACGGGCCTGACATTTTTTCGCCGCGTGCATGGTGCATTGATTCTTGGTTGGTGCAGTGTACCCGTAGGAATCATCCTTGCTTGCTACTTGTTGGTGTGTTGATGTGTTGCCATGCCTTGCCCCCTTACCCTCGTTGCCATGCCCTGCCCCCTTAGCCTCGGCGATCCAACGGGCCAGCGCTCGTCGCCGTTGGTAATGCTAACACTCTGCAGTTGCCACTGGCCCCAAAGCCTGGTTGGGGGGTGTCCCCGGTCCTTTGGGTCCTCCGTCATGCTGTGGGCCACCTGAGGCCCTGGGACCCACGGGGTCTAGCAAGGCAAGAAACACCTGAGGGTGCGAGATACCTAGTACCTCGATTAGACGACATGATAAGTGGTTATAGGTGTGCCTATGCCTATGCATCTATGAATGTATGTTTGTATCCATGCATGTAGCCGATTAGCAGGGGGGAGCTCTGTACGGTGGGGATATGCCGTTCCACCGAGGGTGCATGGCACCGCGACAATTGGGCCCTTTTCTCTCTTACCTTCTCTTCCATTCTTTCATTCGTGATACGACACACTCCGGTGATCAGGTTGCTGATTTCCACTTTGGTGAGTAGATGTCGGGTCCCCGACGCCCGCTACCTCCACATACCTCCTCTTGTCCTACTCCCATTGTGTGGCATGACCTCCCCAACAGCCCAGGATACATGCACCGCACCTCATGCCGTTCAACATGACGTGTAATCATTGTGCCTACAAACACAAGTCACGTATATTTCCAGGCCAGGAAAGCATTAATCTTGGCTGCCTACACACTGCACATTGCATAGAATAGGAATGACAAGCTGATTCCCACCTGGAGGGACCTTTGTGAACATGGAGTGAGTGTTTTGTGGACACTCCCTACACATTGCTGTGGGGTTGTGCCATTGTACAGCAAGTATGATGCGGAATGATGAAAACAGACACAAACAGATTGAGAAAGAGAAAGAGCAACACAACAGGACATGTGGCTAACGCACACGGCTTCCTCCAGCGGGGCTGTAACCTCGCACGGCCAAGGAGTCCACTGCCGAGTTAACTACAATCAAACTTGACACTTCTGTGACCTTGCTGCACAATGTCCCTAGTTATGTTACCGGCGAAGACGACCATTTGGGGCCCATCCATGGGGGGCCATCCCTGGCTGCCGACGAGGTGAGCCGCGGCATTGCTGCCTTGGGCCTCCACGGTTGCGCCCAGCGTCATGCAGCTACCGGGGGTGACCGGTGAACGCCAAGGAGACAAGGTTGGGGGTTGTAAGCAGCTTAGCACCTTGCGCAGCACTTGCGCCCATTGAGCCAATCTACACTTTCTCCCTGCTCCCACTGCTCAGACATGGACAAAACACACCACATTTCTCATCACCACGCTAGTGCCGTCAAACGCACTGTCATCCCACGCAGCTCCTACCTTGGAGATGCCGACACACAACTCTTTCTCGGCCCCTGCTTGCCTGTTTGTGTCGGCAACTGCCCCCAACATACCCCATTGCGTTAGGACGCACCCCCACTGGCCCAAGGCTAGCCAGCCCAGGTTGAAGCAAGCCTCAATCACAAGGATTTTCGGAGAGGAGAACTTGAAAATTTACGCATACGCGGACAAGATATAACAGCACATTTGGCACGAGGACATACTAGCTGTCGCTGACCAAGAGGACCATGGGGTCCATGCACAGCACATGCTCATCATGGGCAGCGGAATTTCGGGCATACAGGGCAAACACTTCAAAAATCCCTCCCTGGTGCAAGCGGGTAAACCGCCCCCACCCATCATCATCTCGTGAGCACAAAGCACGGTTGCTGGTAGTGATAGCATTCATTGCAACTTGGACGAGCAGGGTGCGTCAGGGCTGACTCTCCGTGCCAGCGGCAACCAACGATCCCATGCACACTGCCCAATACCTCACAGGTTGTGATTAGCATTGCAGCATAGCATGATGATATCGGCTTTCAACCCAAGCATCTCAATTCCAACCCATACCCTTTGTATGATTGCATGGTCCTTACTGTACCGACGACATCATTGGTACACCCTCCCCCCGACTTGGTGTGCCATGCTTTGCACAAAAGGACAGTCTCTGACCGCATGTGCGAGCAGCGCATCCCAATACTGGCCACAGTGGTCACACCGGCGCTCTCCCTAACTTTCTACAACCACATCAACTGCAGTGTGAAACATGGGGCTGAGCTCGGACATGACGCTTAAGACGAGGTGCACAAGGGCATATTTTAGGCACAACCCATGCAACTCTATCACAGGATCCAGCCTAGCCCATAAGGGCAGTTTTTGTTCAATGCTGTCGTACCCCCATACGGGTGACCACCTGTAGTGTTTGTGCACCGCAGGTTTCACATCAACTATCATTGCAACATCTTCGCGGATTGTGATTATTGTTCCATCTATCTAGGAGGACAGCATGCTCCATGTGTCTGGGAAGTGCTTTGATATTTTTTTGTATGCCCGAGCCTCCTTATTTGCACCCGCACTCAGCATAGACAGTAAATTGAAGGCCATGGTATCATGATGTGTAGCGCACCAGCCAAATGGTGCCCCTCCCTCGGTTCTTAAGATGGCCGCGCTAGCCCACGCCATTTCCATGTATGTGCCAGTGTTTGGTGTGGAGTGGCCTGCCAACGCTAGTGCTGCTTGCAGGTTGTCACCACCGGCCCCACACCGCAAATTGTCTGCCGCTAGCTTTCTCCAAGGCTTCACACTCTATGTGCACACCTTGCAGGACTGCACTGGCTTTTAAAATGGCCGTTGATCGATGCGTGCATAGCATGGCACTTGGCACCCATGGTGGCCAACACCTTGCCTTCACATGTGGCCACTATGCATCCCAGCCCCCATACGGACTAGTCCGCACTGGCGCTTGTGTCCGCAACCACCATCAAGTAGCTGCAGGCTGATTGCATTTGTCCTAATTCCACCTACCAGTGCTAAAAGCGGCGGGCGCCCGAATTCCAGGCTCCACCCCTCCTAATCACCCCTTGCTAGAAATGTGGCATCGTTTGTGCACCTGTTTTTGCCCAGGAAAGGATGAGGATATTCTCCTTTCTTTTCGAGGGCCCTAAGCATGGTTTCGTGGACCCACTGGTGGTTGAAGCACGCACACTGGATGAGGTCAAGCACCACTGCTCACCACGGGCAGGCTGCAGGAAAGGGAAATTGAAGACAGCCCAACTTCGCATGACCAAACAAGAAAGACCACGGGGTTTTAAGCGGCAAAATAACCACACAACTAATTCCGTTCGGCGAGGCGTTTTTTTTTGGGTTAGTTCACCCTTCCGTGTTGCATTGGAGATGAAGTCCACAGGCCAGTCAACCAGTTTGCGGTACACCTACCTAGTTTGTAACTGCGGCTCACTGGTGGCCAAGTAGAAATGTGAAGTTGGGGCTCATTTGAGGCTCAGTTGTGCATTGCGATGTCTTTGTGCTTGTTTGTTGTGCGTTTTGCATGTTAGGTAATGTGCATTTAATGTTTTTAGAAGGTTTAGATACTCACTCGGTCAAGGTTCAAGGGGGGGGGGTACTTTTTTTGGCGACGGCTCAGTTGACTGAGCACCCCGACTGAGCCGTCACTCAGCCGTCACTGAGCCGGCTCACTGAGCGCTCACTGAGCACGCCAAATGGCTCAGTGAGAGCTAATTGGGGGCTCACTTAGGGCTCACTTAGGAGTTTCTCCCCCTTTCCGCCCTCTCTTCCCACCTTGCTGGCCCACACTTCACCCTTTTCACACCAACAGTGGTCCGCAGTTCTCACCACGTCTTTTCTCCAAGAACTTGAGCCTGCATGCACACATACATACTTGCATACATGTACCCGTGGCGACAAACACAAAAACATCCAAACACACACACTTCGTCAGGGACACAAATATCCAAACACATACACACACATACACCATACACGCATCCACACACACATGCACATGCACAAATTGACAACCACATTCATTCGTGTGTGCAATTATCTTGCGTGTACATAAACACATGGCCACATTGAACCATGGGAAGTGAAGGGCTAGGGAGAGATGGTTACGGGGTTTGGGTTCGGGGATATGAACCTAACCATTTGCAAGGGTGTTCCTTGTTGCCTCATGACAATGGCACCCCCCCCCCCCCACACACACACGGGCGCGCGTGCCATGAAGCACAAATAGGGCAGAGAGGATATTGCTCGCTTTTGTGACGTTGATCATACAACCATCTTGACCTACACCATGACACACTCATTCCCCTCCCTCCCTATCCCCTCCCGTCCCCTTTTGCCATGCCTGATCCCCCCGCTTACCTCATGCCAACCCCTTCTCTTATCTTGCCTGTCGCATCCCCTTGCCCTGCTCTTGCCATGCCTTCCCTATTTGCTGGCCATGGCATCCAGTGCATGATGGTGGCGGCAACGAGGATGACCTTTGCAGGTATGTTGTGCTATTGTGTGTGTTCGTGGGTGTTTGCTTGTGCCCATGCGCATGGGCACAAGTGTGGATGGTTTGTTCCCTCTTGGTTTCTCTCATTTAGTGTGTTTGTATGTCTGCCTGTGTGTGTGGGGGGGGGGGGGGGGTGGGGGGGGTTGCATGGATCGATGCGCGAGTGAAGGTGTCTTTGTACGTGAGTGGTTGCGAGTGTGTGACTGCATTCTTTGGTTTATGGTTGCCTAGGTTTGTGTGTGTATGTGGATTCGTGAATGTGTGTACACGCAGGTGTGTGTGTGTGTGTCTGTGTGTGTGTTGCAGCTGTTGTTTTGGATGTTGTTGTTGGTTTTGGTGTTGTGTGGCACAGGCCTTGATTGTGTGCGCATAACATTGTGTTTGTGGCTGCAGATGCAGGTATGGTGGTGTTTGTGGTTGTGGCTGTGGTTCTGGGCTTGCGTACGGTTGTTGCCATGGCTGTTGTGGTAGCTGTCGTTCTGGGTGTGGTTATGGTAGTGGCTGTGGTTGCGGCTTTGGTTGTGGGTGTGGGTGTGGGTGTGGGTGTGGGTGTGGGTGTTCTTCTGCAAGCTGTGTTGTGTGTGAATTTGGTTGCGGTTGTGTCAGTGTGTGTGGCCCTGGCTGTAGCTGTGGGGGGGGGGGGGGGTAAAGGACTGCAAAGAGGGGGGCTGAAATCACCATCCACCCCCTCCCAAAAAAGACCGCACCAAGTTTACAGTGACAGTGTATAGTGACAGGTGAGTGTAGAGTGACAGTGTAGAGTGCTAGTATAGAGACTTGGGCGTTGTGGCGGACGTACTGTGTGTGGGGATACATTCTATGAGACCTCGGGGAGTACAGTGTACAGAGTACAGTGTACAGTGTAGAGTGTACAGTGTACAGTGTACATTGTACAATGTACAGTGACAATGTACAGTGTACAGTGTACAGTGTGGAGTGTACAGTGTACAGTGACAATGTACAGTGACAGTGTATAGTGACGGTGTGCAGTGTGCAGTGACAGCGTACAGTGCCAGAATACAGTGTACCATGTACAGTGACATTAGACAGTGACAGCCTTGACAGTGTACATGGACACTGTACAGTGACAGTGTACATGTACAGTGTAAAGTGACAGTGAACCATGAGTGAGCCCTCACTGAGCGCTCACTCAGCCATTTTGCGCGCTCAGTGGGCGCTTGCTGCGCCATTTGGAGCGCTCACTGAGCGCTCACTGACCGCTCAGTGAGCGCGCGAAATGGCGCAGTGAGCGCTCAGTGAGCGCGCCAAATGGCTTAGTGAGCGCTCAGTGAGGGCTCACTCATGGTTCACTGTCACTGTACACTGTCACTGCACACTGTGTATTGCACACTGCACACTGCACACTGTGTATTGGACATTGCACACTGCATATTGTGTATTGCACAGTGCACAGTGCACGCTGTGTGTTACAAATTGCACACTGCACAGTGCAATGTACACTGCACACTGTAATGCACACTGCACACTGTGTATTGCACACTGCACACTGAGCGCCCGAACACTGGCATTGTACGGTGTGCAGTGTGCATGACACAGTGTGCAGTGTGCATTACTCAGTGTGTAGTGCGCAGTGTATCGCACACCACACACTGCACACTGTGTATTGCACACTGCACATTGTGTATTGCACACTGCACACTGTAATGCACACTGCACACTGTGTATTGCACACTGCACACTGCACACTGTGCATTACAAATTGCACACTGTACAGTGTAATGCACACTGCACACTGTGTATTGCACACTACACACCGCACCCTGCGTAATGCACACTAGGTATTATTGCACACTGCACACGGTGCACTGTGCAATACCCAATGTGCAATACACAGGGTGCAGGGTGTAGTGTGCATGACACAGTGTGCAGTGTGCATTACACGGTGTGCCGTGTGGATTACATCACACACGGCATACTACACCCTGTGTAGTGCACACTACACACAGTGTGCAGTGTGCAGTGTGCAATGCACAGCGTGCAGTGTGCAGTGTGCAATACATAGTGTGCAGAGTGTATTACACACTGTGCACTGTGCATTACAGTGTGCAGTGTGCCATTTGTAACACACAGTGTGCAATGTGCAGTTTGTAATGCACAGTGTGCACTGTGCATGACACAGTGTGTAGTGTGCATTACAGTGTGCAATGTGCATTACAGTGTGCAGTGTGCAGTACACATTGTGCAGTGCGCAGTGTACACTGCACACTACACGCTGTGTAATGCACACTGCACACTGTGTATTGCACACTGCACAGTGCACACTGGGCATTGCACACTGCACACGGTGCAGTGCGCAGTGTGCAGTGTGCCACTGCACACTGGGTATTGCACACTGCACACGGTGCACTGTGCAGTGTGCAGTGTGTAATACACAGTGCGCAGTGTGCATTACAGGGTGTGCACTGTGCATTACAGTGTGCAGTGTGCATTACAGTGTGCCGTGTGCAATTTGTAACACACAGTGTGCAGTGTGCAGTGTGCAATACACAGTATGCAGTGTGCAGTGTGCAATACACAGTGTGCAGTGTGCAGTGTGCAATACACAGTGTGCAGTGACAGTGTACAGTGACAATGAACCACGAGTGAGCGCGCCAAATGGCTAAGTGAGCGCTCACCGAGCGCGCCAAATGGCTGAGTGAGCGCTCCGTGAGGGCTCACTCATGGTTCACTATCACTGTACACTGTCACTGTACATTGTCACTGTACACTGTCAATGGTGTCACTGTCTACTGTCACTGTACATGGTACACTGTACTCTGGCACTGTACGCTGTCACTGCACACTGCACATTGCCACTGCACACTGTCACTATACACTATCACTGTACATTGTCACTATACACTGTACACTGTACTCTGTAGACTGTACTCCCCAAGGTCTCATAGAATGTATCCCCACCCACAGTACCTCCGCCACAACGCCCAAGTCTCTATACTAGCACTCTACACTGTCACTCTACACGCACTGTATGCTCTCACTATACGCTGTCATTGTACACTGTCACTGTACACTGTTACTGTAAACTTGGTGCGGTCTTTTTTGGGAAGGGTGGATGGTGATTTGAGCCCCCCTCTTTGTAGTCCTTTACCCCGCCCCCCCCCCCCCACAGCTACAGCCAGAACCCAGAGAACAGCTGCAGCCACAGTGAAAGCTGCAACTGCAGCCTTCGCCACAGCCAAGGCCACACACACTGACACAACCACAACCAAATCCACACACAACACAGCTTGCAGACACACACCCACACCCACACCCACACCCACACCCATACCCACACCCACACCCACACCCACAACCAAAGCCGCAACCACAGCCACTACCATGACCACACCAAGAACGACAGCTACCACAACAGCCATGGCAACAACCTCACGCAAGCCCAGAACCACAGCCACAACCACAAACACCACCATACCTGCATCTGCAGCCACAAACACAATGTTATGCGCACACAATCAAAGCCCATGCCAAACAACACCAAAACCAACAACAGCATCCAAAACAACAGCTACAAAAGCTGCAACACACACACACACACACACACACATCGGCACACACACACACACACCTGCGCGTACACATATTCACGAATGCACATACGCACACAAACCTAGACATTTAGAAAGCAAAGAATGCAGTCACACACTCACAGTGACGCACAAGGACACCTTCACCCACGCATCGATCCAAGCAAGCCCCCCCCCCCACTCACACACAAACATACATACAAACACACTAAATGAGAGAAACCAAGAGGGAACAAACCATCCACACTTGTGCACATGCGCATGGGCACAAGCACACACCCACGAACACACACAATAGCACAACATACCTGCAAAGGACGTCGTCATTGCCGCCACCATCATTCACTCGATGCCATGGCCAGCAAATAGGGAAGGCATGGCAAGGGCAGGGCAAGGGGATGCGACAGGCAAGATAAGAGAAGGGGTTGGCATGAGGTAAGCGGGGGGAACAGGCATGGCAAAAGGGGACGGGAGGGGATAAGGAGGGAGGGGAATGAGTGTGTCATGGTGTAGGTCAAGATGGTTGTATGATCAACGTCACAAAAGCGAGCAATATCCTCTCTGCCCTATTTGTGCTTCATGGCACGCGCGCCCGTGTGTGTGTGGGGGGGGGGGGGGTGCCATTGTCATGAGGCAGCAAGGAACACCCTTGCAAATGGTTAGGTTCATATCCCCGAACCCAAACCCCGTAACCATCTCTCCCTAGCCCTTCACTTCCCATGGTTCAATGTGGCCATGTGTTTATGTACACGCAAGATAATTGCACACACGAATGAATGTGGTTGTCAATTTGTGCATGTGCATGTGTGTGTGGACGTGTGTATGGTGTATGTGTGTGTATGTGTTTGGATATTTGTGTCCCTGACGAAGTGTGTGTGTATGGATGTTTGTGTGTTTGTCGCCACGGGTACATGTATGCAAGTATGTATGTGTGCATGCAGGCTCAAGCTCTTGGAATAAAGACGTGGTGAGAATTGCGGACCAATGTTGGTGTGAAAAGGGTGAAGTGTGGGCCAGCAAGGTGGGAAGAGAGGGCGGAAAGGGGGAGAAACTCCTAAATGAGCCCTAAGTGAGCCCCCAATTAGCTCTCAGTGAGCGCTCACTGAGCGCTCACTGAGCCATTTGGCGTGCTCAGTGAGCGCTCAGTGAGCCGGCTCAGTGACGGCTGAGTGACGGCTCAGTCGGGGTGCTCAGTCAACTGAGCCGTCGAAAAAAAGAAACCCCCCCGGTCAAATCCTCTTGTCCTAGGGACTGGTGTCCCTTTGGAGACATTCCAAAACCCCAACCCACCCCCGAAAGCCACAACTTTTCACATTAAACCCCTTGAAAAACACCACTTAGCCCCAAATGAGCCGTTTTAGCCCCAACTGAGCCCCTACTTCACATTACTAAGTGAGCCGCAGGTACATTACGAGGGTGCCATCAATGGCTGCACGCATCATGGGAATAGCTGGCGGACGCAGCCACATTTTATGCCTAAATTCTTCACCCTTACTCCTTAGCTCCACGATATCCTCTGTCCGGGTGGCCAGTATGTTCATGTTTCTTGACATACGCGTGCACGGGTACACTGTCGATGTGTTCTCCATCTAATGTGATGTGTGCCCCTCGTGCAAAAGCACGACCTTTGCTGTGCGATGAGGAGCATACCATACTTGTCGTTGTTCACCTTGGAACTGAGCAGCTGGCTGCAACCGATAAAACTGGTTCGCCTGACGCTGCATGTGATGGATACACTACAACAAACAGTTTGTGAACCACCACTCACGCCAAAAGGAGACACCCTGTTCCGTGCATTATCCTGTGTGCTGCAGTCAACACCGAAACAATGTATAAGACATACCAAAACGGTTCCAACCCCGCACCCTACACTAAAAAATCCCTGATGGGGTAGGGGGGGGCTGCACCGGTTGTGGTGATGACCACACCTCAGAGCGCACCCAAAAACTCCATGGACTGGTACCCCACATGTTTGAGTACCGGGTCGCACCAGGTTTATGCAGCCAATGCTCCCTTGCCTACCTAGCCATATGCATTGGACTGGTCTGGCCATGGATGCCGCACGGCCCATTTTCCGCATCACGAGATTGTAAATGAACCTTGTCATCGGCACCGGAGGGAGCCCTTTGACAATGGCAAACGGACGCAACAGAAATAGCTCAAGGGTTACGAGTTGTTGAATGTGCCACAACCGCGCCCGCTGGCGCGTTCTATGGCATCTCGACTCCATCAAAATTGGTCCGGTGCACATGTCTCAATTATCACCGGGCTTTTTGACCATGGGCGAAAGTGGCGTTTTGTGTACCTCCGGCGAGAGACCTGCAACCGGAGCAACCAACATGGGACCCACGAGTGCAAGCGCATGCAGTCCAAAGGCAGTGGCTAGGAGGGGGCCGAAGCCATCCATTGTGGCAGTCCAGGCTTTCTTATCCTTGACCGTGTGAGCGGGTTCTTGCATGCGGAATGGGTATAGAACCCCCTCCCAATGGCGCCTTCTCACTCTCTGATTATCCAGCTGCGCCTTGCATGCTAAACCACGCTTAGTTGAGCTTCTGTACCAAGCACAGGGGGGCCCAGCTGTCTGTGTACCCCGAGAGGGGCAAGTAGGGACGGTGCAGGGGTTCCTGAGAGACTCCTCATACGACACCGCGTCTGGCAATCTAGGGCCAAAGACCACTCTATTGGTTTTGGAACCTTTGACTTGTGGTATTTTTGCAAACAAGACAACCTTTTTTTGACCGCAGTCACCTAGACGCTTCTTGTGTGATATCTTGGGAAGCATGCTGGGGCGATGCTTTGCGATCATAGGATCCCGCCGTCGCCCATTGATAAGATGGCGCCAGGGATTTTCAAGTGTACCTGTAGCCTCCCTGTACATACACATCCATTCGGATTTATTCACGGGCATTTGGCACATGGGCTCAAACATGTCGGAAAACAGACCAATATTGGCTTTGCTCGACCTCTTGGCGTCCCACTCACGGTACGTTATGCCGGCCCCCCTTCCCCCTAGATGCCTTGTGAGTGCCGCCCACACTTGTCCTTGTGGGTGGTGTGCCACTCCTAGTCCATCAAGCATTCTGACATGGCTTATACTTTTTGTTGTGATGGCAGCCCGCACCTATCATGGTGCCCTTCCGGGCTGCTGCAAACCAGGCCAGCCACTGCAGGACTAACCTGACGTTCAGCCCCTATGGCATACACCGCTGCCCTCACATAAGCAGGGAGGTCATCCTTGTCCTTTAACCCTGAGCAGCAGGGCACAACCAACCTTTGTGGTCCAAACGCTTCCTTCGGACCTACAGGCTTAAACTCTCTACTACCTCGCAGTATGAAGGCACGATCATGCTTAATCTGGGCAAATGGACGAGACACAAAACACCGCAATGTGGTGCTCAACCGTGGTGTGGGCTACGCTTTGGGCGTGCGGAACTGTGTGGTGCCAATTGCTACCCGTAAAGAGGCACCACTGAGTGCTGCACATCCGTGCTGGGCCCATTTTCCATCTACATCTGGTGGGCCAAATAGTATCCGTACACCTAGGTGTTCAACCCAGCCGATACCCCACACGGAGACAAAGGGGGATGATGGGGAGAAGCGAAAGAATGGAATGAAACATGCAAACGGGGCTGGACCTTTTAATCCAACATGACTCATATCCGTTACTGGTCCACCTCCTTCCGCCCTTGCTTGTGGGAGCTGCGGCACTCGTTGCGTGACCGTCAGCTTGACCCGCATGCCACGACACACTATAAATGTGAGCATGTCCCGTGTATTGGGGACAACGACCCTTCTGTTATGTCAGCCTCCGGCAATTTCTCGTGCAACGGTTCGTTGACCAACAAGTATAGGGACCCCCTGGCCTTATTTCCGGTACATGCTTTCACCAGGTGCTTCCAAGAATCTACCTCAACAGATTATGGGCTATGGAACTCGTGCCGTCCAAAGAAGCCCTCAACACTTCATACAGGGAGACAAAATCAGCAGTGGCCCACGTGTGGGCATATTAGCGACATAACTCCTACACTCTAGAGATCCCCAAAACTTCAAAGCAACGAGCAAAATCAGTAGTGGCCCAAAAAAAATTGGTAGATGGGCTCATAACCCCTGCTGTTGGAGGGTCCCCAATGCTTTAGAGCGCGGAAAAAAAATCATAAGTGGCCAGTTGTGATTTTGTCCCCTCCTCTGAAGGGTTGGGGGTTTCTAGGGTGGCAGGGTTATGTAGCCTATCGGCCCACTTTCGGGCCACTGGTGATTTTATCCCGTGGTTTGAAGCGTTGGGGGTCCCCTGCACGGCAAGCGTGGCCAATCTGCCCACTTGTGGGCCCACAAATGGGTAGATTGGCTACGCAACCCGTGTCAATTGGAGGGTACCCACGGGGGGGACGTCTCCTCGCTTTTGTACGCGACTCCCCCCGCCAGTAGAAGTGGGCCGAAGGCCCCCAGGGGGGGGGGGGGTGGCTTCTTGGGGGGGGGGGGCTAGCCGCCGAGGAGGGCCTCCCTAGGGGACTAGCTAGTCGCTGCTAGTTGCAAGGGGGGGGGGGGCTAGGGGAGAGGGTTTAGCAGAGGTCTAGTCCAGTCTGGCAGAGACGCGGTGGCCTAAGGGGTTACTCTACAACAACGGAGGCCTCCACTCTACCTCCTCACCATTGCAATGGTGGTTGTAGGCGCCCACACCCCCTGCCTGGGGAGGGCCGTATATATATGCTGGTCTCTCCGACATGGCCCATCACACCGGAGAGCACCTGGGTGCCTTGCAGGTTGCCCAAGCCTACGAGGCACCCGATTGGTTTTTTTTTCCTTTGCCGTACACACAAGTACCGCTCTATATGAATAGTTTTTTTTTCCTTCGCCGCATACACAAATGCAGCTTTGTGGCAGTAGGTTTTTTTTTCCTTCGCCGTACACACAAGTACCGCTCTACAGTAATGGTTTTCTTTTTCCTTCGCCGTATACACAAATACAGCTCGTTCCGTCCCTTTTTTTTCCACTACCCCCCGGCTCACTTAAAAAGATCTCCCTCCGACGACGAGTCGGAATTAGAGACATTTGTATTCCGCCGCTTTCGGGGCCTTGTCCCTGACAAGTCCGAGTGCATTGGTATTGGTTTAGGTTTCGGCACACACGGGTTTGGGTTTGGGCACTGTGCTGGGTGGAAGTTTTGTGACACGGGGAACCGCCCCTTGCCGCACTTACCTAAAAAAACACGGAAAAACGGAACTACGCAACAAAACACAACGCAACGCAACACAAAGCAAAGCACGAGAAAGCAAAGGAAGAAAGAAAGCCCCTTTTTGCCTCCTTCTCGAGCCGGGGAAAAGCTTGAGGCAAGGATCTCCAGACCCCTGATTGCCTCCTCCTCGAGCCGGGGTATTAAAGCTCGAGGCAGGGATCTTCAGGTGCCGGTATCGGCGAATTGGACACAAACAACAAACAACACAAACAACACAAGCAACAAAGCGTGGATTCGTACGTACGTACAAAACCTACGCCGGGGGTCACCATGATGCACCACGCAACAAAGCGTGGATTCAAAGATTGCCCCGATTTCCTCAATAGCACCGGACGGTTGGGGCCCAAAAGAGGGCGGAAATGCTACATCACCCCTGCATTCTCGGGGGTCCCCAACAAAGGGAACAAAATCGGAAGTCGAAACCTATGCCGGGGGTCACCATGATGCACCACGCAACGAAGCGCGGATTCAAAGATTGTCCTAAGTGCGCCCCCTTAGCGCACCCCCTGCATTCTCGGGGGTCCCCAAAATTTTCGGGCGCCTTCGGCGCCACCCTATGTATGGCTAGTAGCCATTGACCCTTGGTAACTAAGTGGGCCTGGAGGGCCCGGAGGGGGGGGGGGGGGGGAGTCGCGTACCGGGACCGAGGAGACGTCCCCCCCGTGAGGGTACCTAATGCTTCAGAGCGGGAGACAATGCCAGATTTGGCCCACTTGCAGGAAGATTAGCTACAACTTGGCGTCCCCCACGCTTCAGAGCAAAGGAGAAAATGCACACTGCCCCCAAAAGGGGTTATTGGCTACATAACCCCTACCATCAAGGCAGCCCCCGACAGTTCGGAGCAGGGAACACATTCCGAAGAGGTCCACATGTCGGCAAATGTGTTACATACCCCTTGCCGTTCAAGGGTCCACAAGGCCGCAAGGTGGGCAACAAATTTGACGATGGCCCACGTGGGGAGATTATCTATGCAACCCCTGCCGTCTAGGGCCCCCCAAATGCTTCAAGACGGAGACAAAATTAAAGTGTCCGACAAGTTGGAAGATTGGCTGCATGATGCCTGCCGTGGGGGATCGCAAAGCTTCGCAGCTAGGGAGAAGGTCTGAAGTGGCCCCCACAAAATGGCAGATTGGCTACATGATCCTTGCTGTACGGGCAATAATTTCTACGTCACGGTCGGGGAAAAAATGAGAAGGAGCCCGATGCGTCACAGGGGGCGACAATGTCAAAAATGGCCCACAAATGGGCAGGTTCGCGACCAAACCCCTACTTACTGGGGGGTCCCCAATGCTTCATAGCCGGGGATGAAATCCACATTGGCCCACAAGTGGGTACATTGGCTGCATACCCTTGCCGTCCGCAACGCTTCAAAGCATGGAAACAAAATCAGAAATGGCCCACAAATGGGCACATTGGCTACGTAGCCCTTGCCAATTGGGGGGTCTTGAACGCTTTAGAGCGGGGGACGAAAAAACAAAGTGGCCCACATGCAGGAAGATGAGCTGTGGAACAGCTCCACTTTGGGGTCCACAACGCTTCACAACACATGAAAAAATTAGCACTGCTGCACAAGGGGTATGATTGGCTACGCAAAACGTGCCGTCTAGAGGGTCACCAAACTTCATAGCGGGAGGCGAAATCACTAGTGGCCCACATGATAGCATATTGGCTCCATAACCCTTGCAGTCTCAGGGTCCCCAAAGCTTTAAAGCAGGGGACAAAATTGGCAGTGGCCCAAAAAATGGGTAGATGGGCTACATAACTCGTACCGTTGGAGGGTCCCCAATGCTTCAAAGCGGGGGACAAAATCAAAAGTGGCCAGTAAAAGGGCAGATAGGCCATGCTTGCCGTCCAGGAGTCCCCGAATACTTCACAACACAGGTGAAAATCAAAAGTTGCCCACAAGTGGGCAGATTGGCTAGATAACCCCTACCGTCTTGGGGACCCCCAACACTTTATAGCAGGGGACAAAATCACAACTCGCCCATAAATGGGCACATTGGCTACGCAACCCCGACCAACTGGGGGTCCCCAATGCTTCAGATATAGCCCACATGTGGGTAAATGAACTGCGTAATAGCAGCAACTTGGGGTCCCCTACACTTCACAACAAAGAAGTAAATGTGCCCTGGTCCACAAAACGGGTGATTGGCTACATAAAGCTTGCCATCCGGGGAGGCCCCAACACTTAGGAGCAGGGGATTACATCAGAAGAGGTCCACATGTGGGGAAATGGGCTATATGACCCCCTGCTATTGGGAGGTCCCAAAGACTGTAGAGCAAAAGACAAAAATCATAAGTGCTCAACAATAGTGCAAATTGGCTACACAGACCCTGCCGTCCGAGGAGCTCAAAAACACTTGAGAGCGGAGGACAAAATGACAAGTGGACTACAAGTGGGCAGCTTGGCTACATAACCCCTCCCATCTAGGGGGATCCCAATGCTTCATAGCAGGGGACAAAATCAAAAGTGGCACACGAGTGGGTAGATTGGCTACATAACCCCTATTGTATGGGAGCTCCCCAACGCTTCAAAGCGGGGGACAAGGTCCGAAGTGGCCCACAAATGGACAAATTGGCTGTGTAACCCCTGCCGTCTAGGGGGTCCCGAATGCCTCAAAGCGGGGGACGAAATCAGAACTGCCCCGCAAGTTGGCATATTCGGTGCATCACCCGTGCCGTTGGGGCGTCCGCAATGCTTCGGAGTGGCGCACAAAGTCAAAAGTGGCCCACAAAATGATATTGGCTACATAACCCTTGCCATCTGAGAAGTTCGCAACGCTTCACAATGGGGGACAAAATCAGAAGTGGACCGCAAATGGGCGGATGGGCTACGTAACCGATGCCGTCTGGGGGGGGGGGGGTCCCCAACGCATCAAATCGGGGGACAAGATCAGCATTGGCCCACAACTTTGTTGTTTACTAAGTAATGTATTTGCATAAATTTCTTTGTACTAAGTAAATTACTTAGTAAAACACCCAGCCGCACAGGGAAAACTTAGTAACACAGTTTTTACTAAGTTTTGGAGCTGTAGTACCATAAGGTTCTATTTTTTTTTATTACATCCCCCTTCCTTGCGCAAGCACGGGCATGGTCCCCAAAAGTGCACGCACAAGAACAGTTCAACGGCCACCCCATGCGTAGACAACGCCGTGCTTTAATTGGCTTCACATCGGTTGGCGGTTGTGGTTTTGCCTTGAAAATTCGTGGCATATGTGCATTGTCAAACCACCCATCCTGACCCCCACAAAGTGGTGCAAGTCCGGTCTTGGTCAAGACATATCGCCTTCTCCTCAAAACACGCGCCCACCCTGCAATACACTCATCTAACAATGGTCGTACACATTGATTACTTTGCGCGGCAACACAATTTCCACTGCACCTTTTGCCCCGCCCACATGATGAGCCCTGATGATAAGGTCAATGATAGCAGGGGGTTGTCACATATCTATTAACTAGGCTCTAAGTGCCCCCCTTCCACCACCACCACACCAAACGCAAGCCTAGCTTTGTCCGCCATGAAGGCACCAAAGAAACATTGCCGAAAAACATGTTCGTAGCTCTCCAGCTTACTATCTAGCGGGCACAAATTCCCGCCAACCTCTCCATTCATGTGCCCTCTGGCAATTTCTTCCAGCACTGACCGACACCCCGCATGTAATTCCCCAACACGATGCAAATACACTGGCTGCCATGTGGCAGAAATGTGCTCCCAAAACTGAAATGGTATCACTTCCCTGCCCAACAAGCCACCCCAACGAAGCCCCCCCCCCGTTTAACCAAAGCAGGACACTGGTAAGTTAGTGATAGCTCATTGCTCAGCCGCGCATTGTGCAACAATGACATCTAATGACCCCCAGGGATTGTGGGGGGGGTACCCCCCCCCCACCTCCAGATGACACAGTAAGCCTTTAGACAGCCCCGGAGCCCGCAGCGGCACTAGACCCAGCTGTAAATATGGCACGAAATCTTGCTCAAACACCAATCTTGTTGCACAGACCAACCTACAAAAAGGCCCTGCATGCCACTCTGTAAACCTCTCTGGTCTCAATAGTGAACAAACGTGTGGCTATGCACCCATTGTACATATGCTGATACACGGGACTATTCCCGCCCCCCTTCTGCCAGTGGCAACTGCAAAATAGGCCTTGTCGGATGCCACGTGTTTAACCCCAGCGCAATGTGATGGACTAAATCCAGCTGGGTACAAATATGCTCTGTTGGGCAGCATGCTTGTGCCGTCAAGTAACACACCGAGGCAATCCATGGCGCAAAGAGGAATGCCTTTTTTCTCCATCCCTAGAGGCAGAGCTGCCACCGACCATGCCCGTGCCATCATTTTTCCTATGACTGGTGCATACGTTGTCTCACAAGACACATTTCCTAGCAACATGCCCAAATACTTCACATAGTCTTTAACTTGCAGTGCCGCCACAGTGGCGGGCATTGGCTCCTCGTCTGCATTTTCACCACAGCATATGTCTTAGACGGGTTTACGCGAGGGCCGAACATGCGAAAAAAATCCGAACACACCCAGCCGGTACAAAGCCACCCACAGGTGCTGCCTCTTTTCCGCCCCCCTTCCTGGCACACAGATTAGGATATCATCTGCATACAGGAGCAGGCCCAACTCTATCTTCAAAGATTTGAAATCATAAATCAACAGGAACGTGATAACATCAAACAATAGTGGGGAGAGGGGATCCCCTTGCCGAATTGCTGACTTCGGGTGGAGAGACACCGTGGGTTTGTAGGTGCGCCTCCCACAAAACAGAATCGGTCCCGCCATGATTGAAAGCAGGAGCCTCACAGATGCCTCCCCAAACCCGAAAAACACAAGTGTGGTCTCCATCAACGCAAAAGTGACCGAATCATACGCTTTCTGAAAATCCACCGCTACCATCACTTGCTCCGGTAGCCTTTCCCACTCCGCCTGTGCAAACACTATATGTTCAACCATTTGCCTGCCCAGCCAAAAACCCTTTTGTTCAGGTGGTATGATCTGCTGCAGGGCATCAATTACTTACAACATCACTGTTGTTGAAATCCACTTTAAGCATGCATTCTGCAGCGCTAGCGACCGCAGATCTTTTGCCCACTCGGCTCTTGCAAATTTTGGCAGACACTTCAGCAAGGAGGTTCCCCACGCCTCAGACACCTGCCCCCCTCTGCAGAAACACTTGCTCAACTTGCAACAATCTCGGGGCAGAACTTTCGGGATACGCCTGGTATACCTCTGCTAGAATGCCGTCCATACCTGGAATGCCGTCCATACCTGACCCCGCTTGAGCAGCTCCAAAACGGCCTGCACCAATTCCCCCTCGAGCTCGCTAAATAGCAATGGCAACACCCTTTTCACCCTGTCTGGTATCGGCAATACGCCCAGGTAGCGCTGACACTCCGCCACCGTGGCTCCCCTTCCCCTCTTCTACCCCCCTCCCCAATAGTCACGCAGCGCACAGCCACTGATTTCACAGAGTCCTGCACCACTCCCTTCGAGTCTCGCACCCTCATTCAACATTGGTGGGCTCCCAGCTGCCGAACCATTTCACGGATGCGCTTCAGTCACCAAGGCCGTGCTTGGACAAAAGGGGGGGGCGGAGGGCAAGTTTTACCGTAGACCCTGGGCGGAAGCCTTCTCCACACCCTGACCCTCAAAAGTGACCCTGGCGATGCACGGGGGCGGTTGGAGGCGTGTTGTGACACCAAGGCATATGTAGCCCGATCCAGCCCCCAATCATCCGTCCCACAGCAGGATGGGCGGTTTGACAGACCATCTTCATCTTGTGGGACCCAATGTCCTGCAGTCCCCTTTGCAGGTCATTCAGATGTCAACGGGTTGTGCAAGATGAAGCTGCAGGGACTCTTTGGCGTCCACATCGCAGGACCTGGGTATTCCTTTTTGGGGGGGGGGGGGCGTTCAGGCCATGGTAAGCTG
The DNA here is from genome assembly GCA_964036045.1 of Eutreptiella sp. 'Long Island Sound 2002'. Classification (NCBI taxonomy): domain Eukaryota; phylum Euglenozoa; class Euglenophyceae; order Eutreptiales; family Eutreptiaceae; genus Eutreptiella; species Eutreptiella sp. 'Long Island Sound 2002'. The sequence continues at coordinate 119,450,635 of OZ038381.1, read as the reverse complement.
GCGAATCCCGCTCACCAGATGGCACTCGAAAATTCTCTCCGGATCAACAATCAGAGCTGTCCAATGCTATGATTGTCCCACAAAGCAAAATGGTAGCAGACATGGTGGGGATAAGCTGAATCTGATACCAGGATATGTAGCTGTAACTGCCACGCCAGTAGGCATCTCAGTGTGCTACTGGAGCACAAGAAAGACTGAAGGCTGAATAAAACAGCGTTGTGCCATGCACAGAGAAAGCAATGCCGAAAAAGGAAATCAGTACTGAACTGGAAAAGGTCGATCTCCACTGTGGGTTTGGTAACACTGCCATCACGACTCAGACTCTGAGGGGGGCGGGGGGGGTGTGAGGCACGCAGATCCTTTTCCATTTTCCCTTTTCCCTCCCCTTTTGGGCCCGGGTATTCCTGAAGGTCACACAACGCGAATGCCCTTTTCCAGCCGAAAATGGTGCCTCGGAATCTGAGTGCCACTCAGCTGCATGTGCAGACTCTGATGTGCGTATATGCCACTGAACTCTTCACACACCCTGCGCTCCATGCACATGGCTTCTAGCTCCTCGCAGCGGCTCTTCCACTCTGCAAGGCTCTGTCTCAGACAAGCATTGTCGTCACGCAGGAGGCGGTTGTCCTTGCGCAGAGCTGCGTTGTCGCTGTCAATGCCGAGGAAATGCTCCTCTTTGGCCATCATGTCTGCACAGAATAGGGCAGCATATGCGCAACACCACCTGCATCTGCAGTAAAAACTGAGAACACAGTGCGCAGTGCTGGGTGTGCGGTACAGGCGTGGGCTCTTGTGGGGTGGTAGATCTGTACAGAAGTGTAGCACAGCTGCTCAACAGCCCCCAAGCCCCTGGCAACTAGCCCCCATTGGCGGACCAGCAGCCCCATGTGTGTCAACGCCACAATGATGTTGTAGTGTGCACCGAGAAAGCAAAGGCGGTGGGTGTTCTCCGGTGGTGTCTGTGTTCCCTGCACCGTTGCGCATACGCTGGGGTGCCTGCCTGAAGCTGCCAATTGCAGCATTCTGCCAGATCTTGCTGTTGGGAGTGAACCCTGCTGATGGATGGCGGGGGAGGGTTATGAAAATAAAATAACTGCAGTTAGGGAACACGTGGTGTGACCCCAAGACTTGCCTTTGCTGCATAAAACCTACCAGGGGCTTCTGGTTCTGGGACACGTGGAGTAAGTAGTAGCTGGATTACAGGGGCTTTGTGGGGTAGGCCAACAACAATGTGTTTGCAATTGGAAGCATGAAGGTGACACGGCCGCTGATGCACCACCCTGTAGGGTTGCAGACTGGCCAGGACAGGAACCCCCAGACTGTTGATTTCCCTGGGTCTTGTTCGAAGAAAGAGAATGCGTATGGCTGTGCTCGACCGGCACAGGTCTGTTTTACCCCTGTTGAGTAGCTTGCAAGGCGCCCGGCACCCAGAATACGGTACACAAACACAGCACAACAGACTGTGATGTAACAGAAGGCAGTGGCAGGCGCTACTCCACAAATCAGCAGCGATAAAGCAAGTGTCACCGCTGGTCACTTGCTCTCCGGCAGTATTGGGACCCCACCAACCAACCATGGGAATGGAGAGGTTGTAGAACCCCTGGTAGAAGGGCCGAAGGCCACGCCACATGACCCTCACCCCTTAACTTGACGCAACACAAGCCGACCTGGCACAGGAATGGCCCAGGCTGGGGCTGATGGTCCAGAGGGAGGGAAAATGCCCCTTTTTTCCCCACATGCACAAATGCAGGCTCCTTGGCACAGTAATGGCACTGTGGGTACAATGGGTAGATGAGGGGGCAGACGGAAAAACTGCTTGCAAGGAGAGGAGGCAATCAGATGTGTTGAGAAAACAGTAGGCAAACACTAGGCACAGATCACCCAGAATACAATACATGCACACAAAATAACGAATAGGAATGTCACAGAATTGGCGGAAGTCACTATTGTTGCATCCCAGCAATTGCCCATTTGCAGCCACACAGCAAAGCAAGAACAAGGGGAGGAAAAGAAACATTCACAAAAGGACGGGTGTAATACCCCTCAAGAAAATTGCCCCATGCAAGTGGAAAAATACAAGGAAGGCGCTCGAGGCATGAAGGCTCCCATGTGCAGCATGAACACAGCTACCAGTTGGGCTCCAATGAAAATATAACACCTCCCCCCCTACTTATCTTATGTGTTGGAACGACCACTCAAATATACTTGGGTTCCGGCCTGTGTCATCCTCAAGCATACAGCCTCTCTAAAGTCGGCCCACTGGGTGGTCCATGGTTGGGCATCCAAGAATGCAATGGCACGGTTTTGGCAGGAGCTAGAAATCCGAGTGAACGTGGAACATCAGATCCGCCAGAACATGGCGGACACCCATAGAGCCTGACTATGTCGCTCTGCAAGACTGCATACAAGCAGCTCCCCCCCTCCCCCCCAGAGACCGGAGGGGTGGCACCTGGCCTACCCCAATCTGTACACCAACCTTTCTCGACATCAAAATCCGGGAGGCCATCTGCATAGAAAGGCATAACTGCCTTCCTCCAGATATCGCCAGGTATGAGATACGGTCCTACAGGCCCCAGGCTGTTTTACCAGCATTATGCTCCCAACCTAGGGGAATGGGCGAAATGGATATGTGGAGAAGTTTCGCTCCGCCATCTGCCCAGATCTGCTGCTGCGCCTGCAGCCAGTCAGTCAGCCAGTCAGTACCCCATGCAACTTTGGGCGTGTGAGGATCAGATCAAAGAACAGGAGAACACATATCTAGGCTTTTGAGTTCTGCTTCTGGGCCCCGTCAATCTGGAGGGGTTTGGGGGGGGGGGGATTGGCATGACGCCTCGATGGATTGCTGTCTGAAGCTGGCGGCGCCTATTGGCCTATCGCCATTTACGCTTGTCCTTTCACTGAACCCTTTCCCTCCATCTCCATAGACGGCAGTGGCATCGGGCGCTCACCACCCAGTGCCCTTGCTCTCCCCATCTGGCCTATCCTTACCTCCCTGCAAATCCTTCCTTTCCATTGGTAGGTTACGCCATCGGGGGGTAAATCCCTTCCCCCCCCCGGTGCACCAGTCCAATTTTTACTTGGCCAGCCAGTTTGTGTGAAGCCCAGGCCCCAGGGATGATGAAACCGAACAGACCAGCACCAACATTTAACGGCCTTGCCTCACCTTTCAAATCAAATTGCAGTTGCATGAATCCGCACAATGTAAGATACGAACATGAACGATGAACATGGAAAGATCAATAACACTCTACCCTGTCTGAGTGCATGGTTGCGGATGTGTGGCCCCAAGGTCGGAATTCAGGTCAGAAAAAGATTTGACCGGAACAGGGATGCTAAAATCAAGCCTGAATGGGGGAAGCAGAGAGAGAACTGATACTGGTATACACGAAGAATGAGAGATCGCCAGGCACAAAGCTCTCTCTGCCAGTCTGTGGGTTGGGTCCATTCTAAATGTCACAACCAGCACTTGCAGCCCATCAGAAGGTTAAACTGTGACTCAGTGGGAGTGGGCCCGACGCTGAGGCAGCGGCAACAGCTGCGGCTAAGGTCTGATTTTTCAGGAAAGACATTGTGGTACCGTTCTTGGTGCGCTGCAGGGCCTCATTCACACGGTGGATCTGCAGGTCTTTCTCCTGCAAACCCGACCCGTGTCTTTCCAATTGTTCTGTGGCTTGGGACAGCTTCATTGTGGCAGACTCCTTTGCAGCCTTGCAGGTGGCGACCTCAGCAGTTGCTGCATCCAGGCGTTCCTCGAGCTCCTGCGAACCAGTCAATCAAAATAGTCAATCGAAACTGCAGACTGTGCACTTTGCACAATGCGCTGTGCATGCAGCACGCTGCACACCACACACTCTGCACACTGGGCACATGCAATTTGCAACGTGCAGAGCACAGCACGCACTGCGCACAGAGTGCAATTCGTGGACTGTGTACTGTGCAGTCTGCAAAATGCACACAGCGTAGTGCGCACAATATCCGGCGTGCATAGCACATAGTGCACAGTGTGCGGAGCGCACTGTGCAGAACGCTGGCTGCACTTGATACACAGAGCAATTTACATACTGCATGCATGGCACACACTGTGACCTGTGCATGCTGTGCATACATAGCACACTGTGCACAGTACGCTTTTAGCACACCAGGCACACTGCACGCAACACTGCATGCACATTTTGCACTCTGCCAAGGACACAATGTGCATGTTCAGAACATTTGGGGAAATGCTCAAGACATTTTGGGAGTTCAGTGTAAAAGTGTGGGGGGGGGGGGATGAGGATCATGCTCCAAAAGCACCACTTCTGGGGGCCTAACAATTTTTTGGAAAAGCTCATTCTTCAGCCATTTTTCTATTTAATTTTATTTTGTTATTCACTTATATGGTGGTCAAAAATGGCTTTTCAAGGCGCTTTGCAGCTTTGCAGGACGCAAACGCAAGAAACAGAAATTCCCACAGCTGGCAATGGGCATCCTAAACCCCCCAGCAACATAGCCAAAGAAAAATAAGGGAACCGGAACAAACAAGAAAATGGGACACGTGGGGGCCATTTGGGGGGGGAACAAAGGCAAATGTCGGGAAGCAGTGAAAATGGAGGGAAAAGGGTGCTGAGTAAAAGGGTCTCCAGTGTCTGGGCATGAAGTGGGCGGATGCCTAGTCTTCATACCTCACCCACTCCACACCCCATCCACCCCGTAACAAGCCGTATTGACGCCCTCCCGCAGTGTTCAAGGAAGAGATAAACGACAGTCCCAACTTTGGGATGCGGACTAAAACCCCCCCCACCTATAACCCTCCCGGGGGTTTTAGTATTCTTGATGAATGCCCGAGCCAAAGGGGGGGCTAATAGGTGGGGGGGGGGGGGGGTTATAGGTCAGCCCTTTGTCCAATTTTGCTTTAGGCGCTTCGCGCCATCTGTTGTTTGTTCTGTGTTTTCAGTTTCTGCTTATTTTCCCCTCATGATATTGATTTAGATATGCCCCACGCCGTGCCTGATGACCAGCCTCCAGCACAAAAGAAAAGGGCACAGCCCTCTTTGATGCAGATGTGGAAGAAGTAACTGGCAGCAAAGTATCCTGAAGTTGTGACCCCCATGCTTTGCTGCTCCGTCTCTTTGCACAGCTCTATCTTTGAAGTTGGGTTAGAAGGGGGGGCTATAGGTCCCCGGATGACTGAAAACAACGGAGGGGGGGGGTTATAGGTGGGGGGGGGGGGGGGGTTTAGCTGAATTTTTTTAGGGAAACACTTTTGGAGTTTTGGGGCTGATTTCTAACGTTTTCCAAGCAGACACATTTATTCCGGTGCACTATCACAGGCTTTGGCAAACCAGTGCGGCCACACCTGATGGAGTGTGTTATGGCCCCGACGATGCATCAGAAGTGTAGATATGGCCTCCGGCGTAATTGTGTTGTCAACCCAAACCCAATTGCCAAGACACCCACAGCATGGTCCGCATGGTCAACATTTGGGCCATAAAGGGGGGGAGGTAGGTCAGTGTAAAGACCGTGGGTGTGGAGGTGCAACAGGGACGTCCATGGCTCCTGTATCAACAGCGCAAACATCGTCGGGTGGGCCAGTGCCATTCAATCCACGCTACATGTTTGACATGCAGCACTGCAGCCCTGGTTATAGTGCCGTTGACATGCGCAATACCTCCAAACTTGGAGAGTTTGCACACTCTTGGCCCTGCCCTGTGACATCTCTGCAGCAAAAAATAATATAATGCTTCTTTCGGTGGACAGCACCAAATCCGCATGCCTTCGGATTTTGAGTTGTGCTCATGCCCTTTCCTGTCCCTTTGGTGTACCGCAAAACCGGGGTCAAAGCAGGCCCACCACCACGCACCTTGGCTTCAGTCTCCAGCTTGGCACATTTGGCATCAAATTCCTCTCGGGCCTTGTTCCATTTCGCTTCCTTCTGCTGACACGCAATCTGCACCTGCAGCAGATCCCGGACCTGCTCTTCCAGCTGCCGCCTCTGTTCCGCTTCCTGGGTGTTGGAAGAAGCACTGCAGTAGTTCACTGCTCACTGAGCATTGCCACATGCTTGGTACATCTGCACCCACTTCACATAATCAAAACCAGCCAGCGAGGAAATAAGGGAGGGGTTGGGCTTGGGAACTCCGTAGAAACTCCCCGCTTCTCCTTTTACTTTGTGAATTGTGGGCCTGGTTGTCTCTAGGGTGTCACTACTTTTGCACAACATGCAAAAGAACAGTTTTGATTTTGGAAAAACATCACTCAATGTCACTTTGGATCATTTGATTCAAGCAATGTTGCATTTCAGAGTGCACCACAGGGAAACCAAAATCAATTGCCGGGGGGGGGCGGGCAAAATCCCTTCACCCCATTGCGGCATTTTCTCTACAAGCCTGACTAATGTTTTAGGGCCCCACAGGCCCAAATGTGCACCACAAAATTGCCTCCCAACCTCGCAGGAACACCCAAACTCCAACCCTTGCAAAGCACCAGGGGTGTCCTTAACGGAAAAAAAAAAAGTGTTCCGGTACCAGTTTTCCCAAAAAAGCCCGCGGGCACTCCATGTGCTCAACCATGGTTGGTGGCAGTTGGCGGTTGGCGGTTGGCGGTTGGCGGCGGTTGGCGGTTGGCAGCTGGCAACTGGCGGTTGGTGGCGGTTGGTGGTGGTTGGCGGCGGTTGGTGGCTGGCGGTTGGTGGTTGGAGGCGGTTGGCAGTGGTTGGCAGTTGGCGGTTGGTCGCCGCTGGCGGTTGGCGGCGGTTGGTGGCTGGCGGTTGGTGGTGGTTGGTGGTTGGCGGTTGGTGGCGGTTGGCAGTTGATGGGAGTTGGCGGTTGGCGGTTGGTGGTCCCTTGGGGCGGTCCTTAAGGGCTGTCCTTAGCAAAAAAAAAAAATCTCGTCCCTTAAGGACCCCCCTGCAAAGCACACAAACTGCAAAACATTGCATCTCAACATCATTTGAGGGTCTCCAACATGCCTTGGGAAAGGTTCAAAGGCAATGTGCATTATTGCATCAGGGAAGAATCCCAACAACATGCAATATATTGCTACACCCCTCTCCCCTTAAAATCTAGCAAGCAAGCTGAAGCAAACAAGCGAACAACAACAACAACAACAACAACAACAACAACAACAACAACAACAACACGTCTCCTTTCCGTTCTGGCGATTACTCCGTCCCAACGTTTGGAACTCTACTCTGCTCTGACCATCTGTTGCATTGACACGTGCCTCCCTTCCCAAATCCAGAGTTTGAGCCCCTGGCTCACCAGTGGTGGCCCAGGGCATAGGCGCCAAGATGGGGACGTGCCCTCCCAAACCTGCAACTGTAGAGGCAAAAACGGCCATTTTTTCGTCCAAAATAGTCCTGAAACCTGCTCAGCGGCCAAACGAAAGAAAACGAAAAACATTTGCAGCAATTTGCTTGGCTTCCTTGTATGAAAGAGGGACTACGTATCCCGTACCTTCTTGGGGTCCCCAGAGTGGGAAGTAATCAATATGTTCATGAAGATCATGGGAGTTTTTTCGTACCATGAAAACTCTGAGGGGGCTTTTTTTTTTTAGACATACTACCCCCCCCCCCCCCGCAGTAGGGGCTGGGAAAAGGAGCCCCAGCCACAATCTTTTGGACGCCCGCAGGCCCCCGAATTAGGTGCGAACAATATTGTGGAAAAGAAATATGTAAATATTACTACACCCCTCTCCCCTTAAATCTAGCTAACAAGCAACAAGCAAGCAAGCAACAAGCAACAATTACTACACCCCTCTCCCCTTAAATCTAGCCAACAAGCAACAAGCAAGCAAGCAACAAGCAACAAGCAACAAGCAACAAGCACTTCTCCTTTCCGTTTTGGCCATTGCTCCGCCTCATCGCTCCGGGCTCTACTCTACTCTAGCGATCCGAGAGCCTAGGTGGTGCCCTTGCCAAATCCAAGTTTTCAGCCAAAAACTCACCGGTGGCGCCCCGGGGCGGGGGCACCAAGTCAGGAGGTGCCCTTCCAAAACTGCGCATTTTGTGCCCCAAAACAGCCTTTTTTGGCCCAAAACGGCCCAGAAACCCAGTCATAACGGCCAAACGGAGGCAAACGGTTCCTACACTGCACGTGCGCCTCGATTGCCTTGTGAACAAGAGCCCTTTCTTGCCCTCTAGCTCCACGATATGTCCGAGAAACGGCCCAAAAATGGCCGAAAATGCCCTGAATGTGCGTTATTTGTGTCCAACACGGCCAAAACCAAAAACGGGCCGTTTCTTGGGCTACGTGGCTCAAAAACGAATTCGAGGGCACCTATTCCACCCGCAACCTCCCGCTTTTTGTGGTTTCCAAGCCTCAGAATCGCCCAACGAGATCCCTACACCCTCGTACCAGTGGTCACTTCGTGTAACCGGAGGGCAGCGCAGCCCGCGCACAGTGGGGGCCACCAGAGGTCCGCCGGGGTCCCCGGGGCGAAAAAAATGATTTTTTTCAAAGTTGTTCCTAGACCAGTTGGGATGCTCAAACAAGTGTTTTTGGCCCGTTTTGAGCCCGTGGTGGCACGTTTTCGCCGTCTGAAAACCCCAAAATGCCTTGAAAATGGGCCGTTTTGGGACCAAAAAACGGTCAAAAATGGGTCAAAAACGCATTTTTCCAAAGGTGATCCTGGACCATTTGGGAAGCTCAAACAAGTGTTTGTAGCCTAGTTTGAGCCTGTGGTGACCCTTTTTGGCACATGCAAATTCCCAAAATGCCTTGAAAATGGGCTGGTTTGGGACCAAAAATGGGTCAAAAATGGGTCAAAAATGTGTTTTTCCAAAAGTGATCTTGGACCATTTGCGATGCTGAAACACGCACTTTTAGCCCATTTTGAGCCCGTTTTGACCGAGTTTAGCCCCTTCCGCCACATGTATGCACCAAGTTGTGCCCTTCGCACGTACCTTAGAGCCGTATGGTGGAGCCACCTAGAGTTGGGGAGAGGGGTGTAGATTAGAGGATATATATATATATATATATATATATATATATATATATATATATATATATATGTATATATATATATATATATATATATATATATATATATAATCTCTCGGGGACATTCAGAACCTTCCAACTTTCTGGGTTTTGGCACTTTTCGGCAATTTCTACAACTTTTGCTTCCGTGTGCAAACATGTCGTCACCTGGGGGGGGGGGGGGGGGATGTGTATACTTTTTGAAATCTGTGAGAAAACGCCGTTTCAGAAATGTATGGGTTGGGGGGGGATAGGTGACCATATTTTTGAGTACCGAGGCCGAACTTTTCGGTGTTTCAGGGTTTTCGGGCCTGAGGCTGCTCCGCTCACGCGTGTGGGACACCAGCTCACAGGGTTTCCCATGGGTGCTCCGACATATTGTGGAGTTGGAGCAAAGTGAAAGGAGGTAAATGGATGCATTTTGACGTGCTGAATCCAAATATTGTGGTCCCATGTCCCAACTTGACAGCTTGTTTGAGAATTTCTGCCATCTTTGATTTCTTGCACTCTGGTGAGCTTGATGCTGCAAGTTGCACCACGCATCACCCGGGTGTCCAAGGTAGTTATTGGTCAAAGGGCTTTCCAAATATACCCCACATACCCCTACCTGCGGAACACTCAGTTTGGCAAAAATGAGGCAACAAGGTCGCCAACCCGCGAAAACCCAGAAAGTTGGAAGGAACAGGATCGTCCCCGAGAGAGAGAGAGAGAGAGAGAGAGAGAGAGAGAGATATATATATATATATATATATGGCAAATACGCCATTCCCCCCCCCACCCTGGGCCAACCGGTGCACTATGGGGCAAGTCTAGGGACCCCCCCCCTATTGTGGGGTCGGGAAACACAAAAAAACAGTTTTTAGAAGTGAATTGGATGATTATTAGTGGGTATTTGCCCCTATAAAGGGCTAAAATGGCTAAAATTGGGGTATGACATCACTGCTGGTAGGATCCTAACCAGAGTACTAAACATAGGTACAATTATGGTCCAAACCCCTAATATTAGCACCAAATACCCCCAATAATAGTTTGAGGGACATTGAAAATGGACAAGAGTATGTTAAAAACGCCAAATTACTATGTTATTGGGTGTATATAGGGGTGGTGTGGGTTATTTTTAGGATTTAGTGGTTATTTTTAGTACTGTGGTGTATCATCCTAACAGCAGTGGTGTCATACCCTATTTTTAGCCCAAAAACCTTGTGTAGAGCCCTCCCACTGTCCCATTCGACCCCAAACCCCATTTTTTGTGTTTTCCGACCTCAAAATAGGGGGGAGGGGTCCCTAGTCCTGGCCCAAGTCGCACACTAGGGTCCAGGGGGAGGGGGGGGGGGGGGCAAATGGCGTATAAGCCATATATATATATATATATATATATATACATATATATATATATATATATATATATATATATATATATATATATATATATATATATATATATATATATATATATATATATATATATATATATATATATATATAATATATATATATATATATATATATATATGTATATATATATATATATACAGACACATATATATATTACTACACCCTCTCCCCTTAAATTTAGACTAACAAGCAACAAGCAACAACAACAACAACCGTCACCATTCCGTTTTGGCCACTGCACCTTCCCATCGCCTCGAGCTTGACTCTACTTTAGCCATCCCAGAGCCTAGGTGGTGGCCTTGCCAAATCCAAGTTTTGAGCCAAAAACTCACCGGTGGCGGCCCGGGGCGGTGGCGCCAAGTCGGGAGGTGCCCTCCCAAATTTGCGCAGTTTTGACCATAAACAGCTATTTTTCGCCCAAAACGGCCCTAGTAAGGGGCTCAAGACAGCCAAATGAAGGCAAATGGCTGCTACACTGCACATGCGGCTTGACTTTCTCGTGACCAAGGGACCTTCGGCGCCCTCTAACTCCACGATATGTCCGAGAAATGGCCCAAAAAGGCGCCAAAAAGCCCCAAAATCTGCGCAATGTGCACCAGCACCCCGAAACCAAAAACGGGCCGTATCTTGGGCTATGTGGCTCAAAAACGAATTCCGAGGGCACCTAGTCCACCCGCCACCCCCCCACTTTGATGGTTTCCAAGCCTCAGAATCGCCCAACGAGACGCCTGGACCCCCGTACTAGTGGTCACTTGGTGCAGCCGGAGGGCCGGCTAGCCCACGCACAATGGGGGCCAGCGGTGGGTCCACCAGGGTCCCCAGGGCGAAAAAATCATTTTTTCCAAAGTTGTTCCTAAACCACTTGGGATGCTCAAACTAGTGTTTTTAGGCCGTTTTGAGCCCGTGGTGGCGCGTTTTGGGCCATGGAAAATCCCAAAATGCCTTGAAAATGGGCCATTTTGGGACCAAAAATGGGTCAAAAATGGGTCAAAAACGCGTTTTTCAAAAATGATCTTGGACCATTTATGATGCTTTAACAAGTGGTTTTAGCCCATTTGGAGCCCGTGGCAACGGGTTTTGGCTCGTGGAAAATCCAAAATGCCTTGAAAATGGGCCATTTTGGGACCAAAAATGGGTCAAAAATGGGTCAAAAACGCGTTTTTCCAAAAGTGACCCCGGACCATTTGGGATGCTCAAACAACTGTTTTTAGCCCCGTTTGAGCCGGTTTTGACCGAGTTTAGCCCCTTCCACCACATGTATGCACCACTTTGTGCCCTTCGCACATACCTTAGAGCCGTATGGTGTAGCCACCTAGAGTTGGGAGAGGGGTGTAGATTGAGGATATATATATATATATATATTATATATATGATGGTTGGACAGGGGGGGGGGGGGGGTCCATTTGTCGAACTAGCAGGAATTTTTCGGTCCGGGCTGATTTTCGGAAAAATGTTGTTCCGTAGGCGGGGGTATGTTATACCTTTTCGAAATCTCCAAGAAATGGGCTTTTCGGATATGTATGGGTTAGGGGGGGGGGGGAGGGAGACCATATTTTTTCGGAAATCGGGGCCGAAGTCGGACGCTTCCATGATTTTGGGCTGTCTGTGCACAGGTGGCGAACTAGCGGGAATTTTTCGGTCGGGGCTGATTTTCCGAAAAATGTTGTTCCGTAGGCGGGGTATGTTATACCTTTTTGAAATCTCCAAGAAATGGGCTTTTCGGATATGTATGCGTTAGGGGGGGGGGGGGTAGGAGACCATATTTTTTCGGAAATCAGGGCGGAAGTCGGACGCTTCCAGGATTCGGAAATCGGCTGCTAGTTTAACAAACAGGGGGGTTTAGACCCCCCCCTGTCCAACCCTCAAATATATATATATATATATATATATATATATATATATATATATATATATATATATATATATATATATATATATATATATATATATATATATATATATATATATATATATATATATATATATATATATATATATATATATATATATATATATATATATATATATATATATATATATATATATATATATATATATATATATAATATATATATATATATATATATACATATATAATACTATATATATATATATATATATATATATAGTCATAGTCATAGTCATAACCACTTATCATGCCGTCTACTGGAGTTACCGGGCATCTTGCGCCGACAGGTGGTTCCTGCCTCGCTCGATCCCGCGGGTCCCAGGGCTGCCTGAGGTGGCCCACAGCATGACGGAGGACCCAGAGGACCGGGGATACCGGTCAACCAGGCTTTGGGGGCAGTGGCAACTGCAAAGCGTTAGCATTAGCAACGGCGACGGACGCTGGCCCGTTTGTTCGCCGGGGGTAAGGGGGCAAGGCACAGCAACGCAGCAGCATAGCAACAAGCAGAAAGCAAGGGCTTCTCCGTCCGGCGCAAAGCGGCAAACAAGGCACAAAGCAGCACGCATGCGGCGAAGCAAGAGCGGACTCTCCGTGGTTCGCGTACCCCCGCCATCGTGGAGACGTCCAGTGCCCGTGACCCCACGTAATCCACTGTCAGTTGCGTACTCGCAAATACCCACCACCCCTGACTCCACATATCCCACTGCCAGCACGCAATAACTCTTTTATGCACAGCCAGGATTTCTGGGAGGCTCCAGCCTAGCCTGGCCCTCAGCCTTCATCGCCCCCGTGTCCCCACAATGTACGCCGCCGACCTACCGCATTAGTCCCCTAGTATAGTACAGAAACACGGTATCAACTCCACGTCCCCGTGGCCCTGAGCAGCACCCACACCCCAGATATATACTGTGCCGGCACTCCTTGTCAGGGGCCAGAACCCCATCAGCTTCGAGGCATCCTCTTGCCCACGTATAATATAACCTGAGGGTCTACAGGGGGGGACGCTGGCCGCTACGCGACGGGAGTGGCGCAACCCGTGAATATCGCTGGCTGGGATTCGGGCTGGTGGGTGCCGTAGCTTGATTATCGACCCCTTGTAGGGGTACCCACCAAAGGCTCGCCCCGGGCTGTGGTAACCAGGTGCACCTCATCTGGCTCACATACTTTGCCCTGGCGCCTACCCTTGACCCTTACCTGCACTGATTGGCCAGCTCCCGTGGTTGCGCCTCTTCTGCCACAGCAGCGGCCAGGCCGCAGGTTCGGCCCCCACCGACGACGTGGCGAGCCTACTTATAGCATTGGCCCGCACGTCACCCCCCGGACCACTCAGCATGCTGCTCCTCCTCTCTCCCCGCCTCTAGCCGACCGGACTGGCGCCCCCCAGGGGTAAGTCGTTACAAATGGTGAGGCGACCGCATACTCATCGCTACGACGCCGCGCAGTACCGCTGTCGCCACGCCGATGCCACCAGCGAGCCGCCACCACACGCACCACCGCAACCGCAAGGCCATGGTCAGAGGTTAGACTCTGTACATGCTCGCAGGCACGGTCCCTCTAGTTTGTTAACGGGGCCAGGGGATGCCCCTACGCGCCCCCTGAGTTGTTAGAGGGGTCACGGGGACACCCCAGTACCGCCATGCATCCCCACAGCTCCCCCACTGTACGGTTCCCCAGTACCGCCGCGTACCCCCACCGTACGGACCCCAGTACCGCCGCGTATACCCCCAGGACGCCAGTACACCGTCACCTTGAACTCCGCGTGCCCCTCGTGAGTGCTCCTCCCAGGCTGCCACGCCGTCTCAAGTACGCCCGCCATACAATCCACCTGACGACCTCGCCGTCACATCCCTCTATGCACACATCACCACTTCGTCGCCGCTCCCGGGGCCTGCAAGCTGTCCCCGCAACCCCGTGTAACACTCCCAGGGGGCGCCGCAACGCGTGCACCGTAGCGCCGGCAACGATGTCGCCCGCCCCCAGACAACTCCGTGCACCCCCGGTGTATCCCGAGCAACCACTCCCAATACTGCCGTAGCCAGGCCGCCAGTAGAGACCCCGGTGCCATGGGAATACCCTACAGGGGTTTGGGCCTTATTACCCTGGTCGGGACGACCCACGACACCTCACCGTTGTATGCGGCGACCCGGGGCAGGCGGGTGAAGCATCCCTGTCCGACCCTCATGCACGGGGGCAGTACGGCTCACCATCAGGCCGGCACGACCTGTCACATCGCGTTGGCCGTCATACGCCGCCTGCCAGTACCGCACAATCAGGCCATGAGGGCACTGCTTCTCAGGCGCTACCCCCTCCGCTGCGTCCAGCGTAGGGACGGTAGCACGTGCACCCACAATTCCTAACCCCATCAATCTGCATCACCCCCGGCCCCCACCACGCTGTCACCATTTCCTCCGTGATGCCACAACCAGAGTATCCGCGAGTCGCCCTCCAGAGCCGCCCACCATAGCAGCAGGGGCAGGGCTGCCGACGGCGCACCAAGGCACCGTACCCCTTCCACTCGGACGCTCTTCAGGTCACCCTGGATTGTCTTCTAGGCACTTGAGGACATCTGTCCAGAGTGCCGCAATGCCCACCTCGCTTTAGGCCACCCCCTATCGGCACCCTCCTTACATGTCCCGCATAGTGGGATGGAGGCACATTGATGAACCCAAACTGACGCTGTCTCTCCGCACCCGTGGCATCGCTGCGATAGCACAGACCGCGACGGAACGCAGCTACTATCACAACTCTGCGACCACAGGTCCTGCCATACATCGCAGCACGCGTCCTTGAGTCCGAGCAAAGCACCCGCCAGCGTGCGTGCTGTGGCACAACTGAGTAGAATGCGCCTCGCTTCCTCCCACGTGGACACCGGGCGGAGCACCGGTCGCCCGTCGGGCATCACCGGCAGGCCCTCAAGCAGCCGGGGCCATCGCGCAACTTTGGGGCTGTGTGTGCCATGCGCCAGGAGCTCCCAACCGTAGTCCCGTAAGACCTCCCTGATGACATCAACCCCGCCTTGCCCCGGGCCCCTGGCGGATGCGAGAACCAAGTGTTGTCCTCCCGTCCGAGCCTCAACGACCGCCGCGAGGCCCAGGGTGTCAAGGGTGTGACGGGCATCGGCAGCCACGTGGTCGTCCCCCTCTGGCACAGAGAACATGGCCTCCGTGACGTGGCCCTGCGCGTCGTCGCCCTGTACCCGTGCCAGCTGCTTGGAGCCCACTAACCCTGCCATGGACCGCCGCTCCGTGACCGCTGGTATGGCTCGTCGCAGCTGCCGGTCATACAGCCACAACGCACCCACGTCAAGCACGACAGCCACCGCCACGATTGGGAGACTGCACAGAGGTTGCTGAAGGACCGGCAGCACCTTGCGAGGCCAGCCCATGACGTTCCCCACAGCTGGATGGTTTGCGTACACCTGGAGCCAAGAATCACTCTGGCCGTCGGGGCTTCGCACCATGGTACCACGCACCATGGCCCACGATTGCGCCGACACCACGCGGGACCACTCCCTGAATGCCGTGATGTCCCGTGCCACCCAGGAACCGATCCACTGGCTGAATGCCTGCGCCACCGCCGCCATCCAGTGAGGGAACAAGGACATGGCCTCTTCGTGCGCGATGCACGACCGTGGCACCAGCAGTGCGTGCAGCGGTGCCCTCTGAAAGGTTGCCCGCAGGTCGCCGGGAAGGCCGGCAAACGGGTTCCACGGCGGACGCCGTTGGATCCTCCCTGCTGGCGGGCAGAAGGGTGTGTCACCTCGCAGGAACGCGTATACTGCCCTCCTTCGATCTTGCATCGGCAGCTGCATGATCTGGGTGAGCCGATGGTTCCTGCGGGCATACACATCTTCCCCAATCTAGACCATGTCCTCCACAAAGAGCCTGGCCTTGGCAGGGCCCCGGGACGACGCCACTCGCACCGCAGCGAACTGCCGCTTCAGGTCCCCGGGGACGACACCCGCCATCAGGGACTCCGTCCACCTGCAGCCGTGCTCCCTCCACGCCATGAACTCCACCGCCCTGTCCGTCAGGGGTAGCTCCGCCGTGAACTCCTCCACACGCCTGCACAGGAGCCCTGCCACCTCCTCATCCCGCGCACACAGCAGGCGCATGTGGCCAATGTCCTCCTCCGGCCCCCCACAGAAGATACAGGGGTGGGCCGGTATTGCCATACGCGTGAGCTTCTGTCTCCACCGTCGCATAACGTGCATTGTGGACAAGCGACCGTCACGTGCCCGCAGCATATTTCTGTGCGTTGGGCCGTGGTGTACAGCTCCCAGGGGCACCACCTCGCAGGCGCCAGCCAGTGGCGTGTGCGCCCTGGTGCGTGCCGCTAGCGAACGCCACTCCTTCTCCGGGACGTGCTAAAGGGCTTGCATGGATGGCACACGCGGCTCCAGCTCTCCATTATCCCCCGGCACCAAGAGGATGGCGTGCTCCTTTGGTAGGACGAGATGGACAGGCGGGGCCATTGCACGGGCCGCGGCAGAGTCCGGCGCCTCGAGCGGGACCGCCGCCAAGTGCGAGCTCTGCCTCACCACCCAGTGGTGCGGCCCCCCAACTCGGCGTGGCAGCCGCCGCAGCCCCTCCACTATCGAGCTCAGTGCGTGCTGGTTGACTAGATGTGATGTCGGCCCCTTGATGCCACGGTACAGGGCCTCCTGCGCCCTGCGGAGATGCGCTCCTATGATGGACGCATCCACCACGTGCACCGTGCACGCTGGCGGGGGCGTGTGCAACAGGTATGCCGCCGCGCCGATGATCTCTGCCTCCGGGACCGTGCCGTAGATGGCACCCGTCCACGTGGGGATTCCGTGGCTGGCCACCGCCACGTTTGTGGCGTCGTCTCCCTCAGGTGACGCGTCAGACGATGTGACTTTAGTCGCCACCGGCACCCAGCAGTACCGGTGGGGTTCCAGCCACGCCACGTCGGAGTGGGGGCTCTGCACCACCCTTCCAAGGGACGCCGCACTGGAGGCCGTGAGCTCCGGGGACAGGCCTACCTTCGGCCGATACACCGCATGTGGTCTCCACTCCAGGTCACATCCACAGACCGACTTGATGGCGTCTAGGGCGGTGGTATACTCCGCCCCCCAAACCGTTGCGGAGCAGGAGGGCTGGTACACCACTACAGATCCCTCTTCCACCGCGCCGCCATCACGCAACGACGTGATGGCGACGTGCAGATCGTGCGGCACGTTGGACATCCGAACCACTTCCGGGACCTAGTACTCATCCGGATCCGGGACAGGGCCTGCTGGTAGCAGAAGGACAATTGCCCACTCGCTGCACCCGTGCACCGCCGCGCATGCCCTGGAAAACGCTGGCCGCCCGTGCACAACCCACAGTGGTGACGGGTTTATGCCGCCCCCGGCGTGTGGAGTGAGTAGGGGGACGGACGCCGGATCGTCTTGCTGCTGGTAACCCTCAAAGACGTCCCGCAACAGAAACAGGAGGGCGGCTAGCGGGACGAACGGCATGGATAGCCCCGGGTTCGCCGGGTCCCATCCTTCCTGCCTGTACCCGCCCACCACATACACGTCCCCCGCAGTGGACTGGCTATTGCGTTTGCTGGCCTTCTTGCGGCGCACCGGGTGAATTAGTCGGTAAGTCAACGGACTAGGCAGCTGCGGCCGGGAGACGTCGCTGAGCCCCGTGAACCACACGTGGTCCAGCTGATGGGGCCCTACTCCTGCGTGCGGAAGGTGCAGGTGGTCCTCATGACACTCCTGGAGCTGGACAGCCCAGTGCCCAGGCGCACGACAGGGGAGCCGCGCATGCAGGAGGTCATTTGCGGGATCAGTCAGGGACTGTACCGCCGCATCTGTGCGGGGCCCCCAGAGAACGCAGATGTCCCTACCCTTGAAGGAATAGGATTGGGACACCCACTTCCGCCCCGCCCACTGCACCTGCGGCAGATGGGCGTGTACACACGAGTACACTGACGATGGCATGAGAAGTCCTACGCGCAACGTCCCCATCGCCCGGTGTACCCTGTCCACCCACGTATTGCCAGCGTGCGTGGCGAATGACGCAGAGGGCACCATGAACTGCCCGCACACTCCGTACTGCACGTGTATGTCCCGGAGCATGGCCCGCAGCTCATCCCGGACTGTCGTCGACCTGTGGTGGGTGAGTTGAGCCATGGTCGCCACGACGGAGTCGCGGCAGATAACCTGGACATCCGCCAACCGTAACCCATGACCCGGCCGCACCGCTACGTTGGACAGGTCCTTGGGCAGCTTCTCGAATTGCAGGGCCGCAGCCTTGATGGCAGTGTTCAGCTTGATCACCGCCTCCGCCGTGTTGGACAGGTAGGGGGCCGCGTACCGCACGATGCCTCCAACCACAGCCGCCATCACCTCATGAGGCACCGACGCCGGCCCCAACGTGTTCTTGCACCAGCCCAGCAGAGCTTCACACGGGAGTACATGTTTCTCCTTCATGCTCGCCACCCCCCTGGGATCGAGGCGCAGGCCCAAGTATGGCACCGTGCCCTTGGCGCGTAAGCATACCCATGGGGCCGCCGTGTTCCCTGGGCTCAGGCACACCATGATCGAATGGATGCGAGCAGTATTGGCATAGGCGCATTTGCCGACGTTGAGGGACATGCCCATGTCCGTGAGATACCGCGCTATCGCCGCTGCATACTCCAGGAATTGCGGCAGGGAGTGCGCTATCAACAGGAGGTCATCACAGTACGCGTGCACCAGGGGTGGCACCGCATGGCGAGCATCTCCCCGCGCCTTGCAGGCAAGGCTCCGCAGGAGAGGTTGTAAGAGAAGGAGGTAGAGCACAGCGCTCTCCGCACTGCCCTGCCGCAGGCCCCTGTGGAGCCGAATGCTCGGCGTTGGGCCGTGCGCAGTGACGATGCGCACCAGAGACCCGCAACTGAGGGTGTGGGAGAGCCTGATGAGCTCTTCCGGGACTCCCATGTGGCGCAGGAGGAGCGCCAGCGCCCCGTGCGGCGCTGTGTCAAAAGCTTTTGACACATCGAAGGCCAGGACGTGGTTTTCCTCCTGCCCACGCTGCAGCCTGCGCTGGGCCAGGAACACCGGGGCAGCCGCCATGGAGCCCGGCATGGCTCCGAACTGCCAGTCCGCAGCCAGTCCCTTGCGTGCCAGGACAGCTGTGAACCTCCGCATGAGGGGAGTCATGAGCATTCGCATGTCTTGCTGCCCCAGCGCTATCGGCCTGTACTCGTCCGGGTTGCCCGTGGATGTGCCCTTGGGCATCAGCCAGATAATGGCCTCCTGCCAGGACTCCGGGACGGCCGCACCCCGCAGGATAGCCCTGTACGCGTTCACCAGGAGCCCCTGCACCGGTTCAGGCAGCTCTGCTATGAGGGCATCCGTGACCCGGTTGGACCCCGGAGCTTTGTCGTCCGCCACGGCCTGCCTCACGGCGTCTTTAAGGCCCTGCAGGGTGTAGTCCTGCACCGACCTCCATTCCTCAGGCACCCCCCTGGGAATGTGGGCCCGGACCAGCCGCTCGAAGGCCGGCAGGTTCACTGGCCGCTTGGCGTACAGCGCCTCCCAGTACCTCTGGACCTCGCCAATGACGTCCGAGGCCTCCAAGAGCACCTTCTCCGACTCGCGGACGCGTACGGACCACAAGCCCGACGGGGCATAGTTCACCACGTTGGTGGCCCCCCGTATCGCCTTCCATCGGAGCTGCAGATCCGGCACCCTGCCCCGCCAATAGTCCTTGATGGACCGGCGCCTGTTGCTCCTGAGGACACCCCGCAGCTCCTCCACGCGTGTCTCTAGCTGGCGGAGCTGTTGGTCCAACGCGGCATGTAGGTCCTCTACCGAAGCGGGGGATAGGTCGGGGTCCACCCGCCAGAGGTGCTATAGCAAGGCAGTCGCTTCCTGGGAGTGGAGTCCGGCCGCCGCCGCGTCCCGTTGCCACAGCTCATGGGCGCGCCAGGCCAGGGCCTGCTGATCCGAGAGGACCTGGGCCAGAGACGCCTCCGTCTCCGCCTGCCCGTACGGGTATTGCGGGTCCACGCCCGATGGCATGCGCACTCCCGTGACCCTGGAACGTCATCACGGAAGGCGTAGAGCAGGTCAAAGACCGCCTGCACCTCCGACGTGCCCATGGTGGCAGTGTCCTGGTCCGACGAGAGCCACGCCTGCAGCTGCCGATCCCCGCAGGCCTTCTGCAGTACTGCCGCCGCCGCCTCACGAACCCCCGGGGAGTCAGGGCGTATGGCATGCAGCCTGCCTTGGGCGTGCGAGTAGGCCATCCTGCTGACCCTCTCTTTGCCGGCCACCGCCAGCGGGAGGTCCAGGACCACAGGGCCATGATCCGACCCCAGCGACGCTGGAGACCGCCCCGGCGCCAAGTGTGGGCGCTCACGCGCCGCCCAAGGGACCAGAGGCGAGTTCAGAAGGAAGGAGTCCAGTCGGTGCCCTGCCCTCGTGGGCCTCCTGTCCTCCTCCCGTTCCGGGCCTGCCCTGCGGAGACCACACTGTTCCCACAGGGCTTGGAACCTCCTCGTGGTGGGGTGCCACGGGGACTCCAGCCACAAGTTGAAGTCCCCCCCGAGGAGCACGGCCCTGGTGCCTCCCGCGCTCTTGGCCGCCGCGTACATGGCCACGTAAGCCCAGAAGGACGCCTTAGACGCCCAGGAGTCGCCGCCGCTGCCCGGGCCGTGGACGTTGATGACCGTGAGGGTGCCACCTGCGGTCACCACATCGAGGGCCATGGCCTTGCCCGGCACGATGTCCACGACGTCTCGAACTTCCTCCGCGGCGAACATTTCCGCCCGAAGGGCAATCAAGAGCCCGCCGCGCACCGCTGCCGCCGACGCCGCCTGGGCATCCACCCCTGGGTACGCATGATACCCGTGGTGACGCCACTGATTCTCCGAGTGCACCACACCCTGAGGGTCTTGCAGGCCGGTCTCCTGGAAGAGGCCTAGGATGGCACCCTCGGCCTTCATGACGCCCGCCGCCACCGCCTCACCGTCGAGCATACCTGGGGCCACTGGTACGCCGTCCCCCCGCATTGAGCCCTGGACGTTCCAGGACACCGCCGCTCGGGTGTCGGAGGCGGGGCCCCTTCATGGCTGCACGTGCGGACCGGGGCCCCCCGCCGGATCCGGATCACTGGACGGAGGGGGGCCACCAGCAGGTCCAGGGGGACCACCCGCACCCGGCGCGGGTGGCTGGCGAGGTGGCCCCTGTCCCCGTGGGCCTCCGCCCGAGGCGGCCGTAGTCTGCTGAGACCCGGCAGATGCGGCGGGCTCCCCCTTTGCCTGTCCGCCGGATGTACTTGCCGCCGTACTCCCCGTAGAAGTCACCGCCCCACGCCGTGCTGCAGACCCAATCGCTCCAGATCGCGCCGCCGACTGCGACGCCCCTCGCTCCGCCGCAGGGCGGGCACCCGTGGGCAGCATGAGCTCTCTGGACCTCGCCTGGGCCCACGCGAAAGGCCCCGCCTAGCCCCCCGGCATAATGCCAGCCAGCATGGCCAGCGCCTGTTTCCCGTTGCGCCGGATCAGCCGCATGGTCCCGCTGGAGGTGGTCCAGCAGGTCCTTGGGGTGGAGGTGGGCGGGCCGGCAGTGCTTGCCGGCTCTCCACGTGCAGTGACCAGCCCCATCCAGCCGAGACCAGGGGCAGACTTTGATCGTCTTCGACCCACGCTGCTCCGTGGCCAAGTCACCGCCGAAGTGCTGCAGCACGTACCGAATGTTGGCATAGGCGCCATGCTGAGGCGGGGGGCTCCTCTTCGGCGGCGGCTTGGGCGCTGCTTTCGGGGCCGGCCTCGCCGCCACGGCCGGGGATGCCGCAGGCCGGGCCGGTGGCACGCTTGGTGGCTGCGGCAGGTGCAGCATCCCCCCCACGGGAAGCTGCTCCTCCACCCAGCGGCGCCACGCATCGGCGAACTTCTCCCGGTCGCCCTCGACCTTCCACCTGGACGTGGAGAACGCCCGGAGCCACGGCCCCATGTTCTCCACCATGACCAGGCGGAGGGCATCCCCTCCGCTCTGCCGGAGGAAGCGTGTCGCGGCCGCGCCTGCCACGGTCCCTTGGAGGTACAGCGCCTCGCCCCCGTCGCCACTCAGTGCACTAAGGTGCAGGGCCTCCAGGTCGGCGGGGCGGAGCGTGAGCACCGTGCCCTCCCCGCGATCGTACAGGCGCAGTGCCGAGGAGTGGGGCTCCAATGCCGCCACAACCCAGCACCACGCCCGCGACACGCTATGCAGCAGGAGGCTGCCGGCCTGTTGCTGGAGGACTGCGCTGCCGGGGCCCTGGGGAGGGCCGCTGCGTGACCTTGCATCGCCCTGCACATGACAGCTGTATGCTCAGCCTGCCACATGTTGCCCGGGCCCTGGATCGCCGGCGGTCGCGTGACCTCCACGAAGACCGCCGGCGCCGGCGGGATGTCCTCGGCCGTGCACCTGTGCGCCCTGCGCACCGGCCCTAGCTCCCTGAGGCACTCCCGGAACACCCTGTAGCAGGCTGGGCCCCTGGACTGCTGCCTCCTGAGCCGGCACGCGGTGACAACAACCCACTCCAGTCCCCCTGTTTCCACCCGAACACAGGCCCAATACTCCGCCCCTTCCAACACCACCAGCCGCCCCATATCCGCCACGCCCACCGTATGGGTGGGAGGAACGCTGTCCACCCCCAGCCACCGCTTGGCGCTTTCTTCCCACGGCTGGGGGGCATGCATCCGCTGCTGCTGCATCGCGTCCTGCACGTGCTGCAGGGACACCGTCACTAGCATGGACATCCCCCCGTCCGCTGCCGCCGCCATACACAGCAGGGCATGCTGGTGCGCGCCCCGGGCAACCCCACGCTGTGCTGGACGTCCGCCACGTCCAAGGGTGTGCGGGGCGCCAGCAGGGCATCCAGCACTGCTGCAGGCAGCTCCCCCAGGGACGGCAGACGCGCGATGGGCCCCATGTCCCTGTTGAGGACCACCGCCGCCACCCACCGCCTGTCCAGCGCGGACAAGAGGTTGCCCGGTCTTGGCACCCGAAGAAGGGTACCGACGGTGGACATGAGGGCGCACACGCCACATTCCTTGTTGTTGCCGGCCGGCTGCTGCACCTGTGCCGCCCTGGCCGTCGCCAGCAGATGCTCCGCGCCCGGCCACCCCGCCCTCTGGCCCCTGGGCGCCATGCGCATCGTCCGGACTGCCATGTCCCATGTGTGTGGCCACTGGGGCTGGGCTCCAGACACCGCAAGCTGGCCTAGCGGGTCCACCGTTTACTGCGTGGCAGGGGCCAAGAGGTGGTGAGACGTCCAGTACCGCATGCTCGGCGTCTCCGACCGGTCGAGGTCGGTATATATATATATATATATATATATATATATATATATATATATATACATATATATATATATATATATATATATATATATATATATATATACATATATATATTATATACATATATATATATATATATACATATATATACATATATATATATATATATGTATATATATATATATATATATATATATATATATATATATATATATATATATATATATATATATATATATATATATATATATATATATATATATATATATATATATATATATATATATATATATATATATATATATATATATATATATATATATATATATATATATATATATATATATATATATATATATATATATATATATATATATATATATATATATATATATATATATATATATATATATATATATATATATATATATATATATATATATATATATATATATATATATATATATATATATATATATATATATATATATATATATATATATATATATATATATATATATATATATACATATATATATATATATATATATATATATGTATATATATATATATATATATGTATATAATATATATATGTATATATATATATGTATATATATATATATATATATATATATATATATATATAATATATGTATATATATATATATATATATATATATATATATATATATATATATATATATGTATATATATATATATATATATATGTACATATATATATATATATATATGGCACAAGGTGTGAAGGCCCCCCCCCCCTAGGGACCTATGGGCCGGGGTCGGGTGGGGACCCAGAACCCCCCCCCCTATTTTTGGGTCGAGAAATTCAAAAAAAGAGGAATTAGCTTGATCCGAGACAGTGGGAGGGCACAATTTCAGGATTTAGGGCTGGATTTGGGGCTATTTCTGGGGCTGGTTTCTGCCTGCTTTCTATGTTCTGCAGCTCATGCCCTGTGGTGCAGAATACCCCTGCCGTTGCCACCTTTGTGTGTCTGATTATTTTTGTGGGCAGCACTGCCACAAGATCACGGACGTGTACCTCTCATCTGGGGTCAAGGTCGTGTCTCCGTGCCCCTGGTGTCGGTACTGTGTGCCATTCACCTGTGGCCACAGCACCTGTCTGCCACGACAGCTCGAGTACCCGGGATTGACCTCGGTCCGGTGGCTGATTGCCACCAGCGCCGTCTACGATTCGGACACCGATTCGGAGTCGGAATAGATGCCGAAAAGCACGGTACATTTGTTCTCCTTTGCGCTCTTTGAGGCCACTGCGACCCCTGAGGAAACAGTCAAATTTTGTCAGGATCTGGGTCTCCTGCAGTGCTTTTCAGATTGCATCCGCTGTGGTTCGGACAACATCAAACTGCAGGAGACCGAAAAAGCAAAGGTCGCAGATGGGATTATGTGGCGTTGCCGGGTTTGCAGGACCTCGTGGTCCCACAGACGGGGGTCCCTTTTCCAGGGGAAGCACACTTCTCTCCGCCAGATCCTTCAGATTTTGCGTCTCTCGTGTCTGGGGTTGCTGCACACCCAGATTTCGAGTGATGCAGAAATCGTTGAACAAACTGTCCATGAGTACATCAAAATCTTTCAGAACGTGCTCATGGACTTCTACGAGCGGCTTCCACTGCACGGGGCCGTGGGATTGGGAGGCGGTGAGCTTCTGGGGGCTGATGGGGGCATCGTGGCTGCTGATGAGATGCGCATTGGCAGGCGGAAAAAGGGGTACTTTGGTCACAAGACGCGACCCCTGGCTGACGTGGTGGGGGCAGTGGAGCAAAAACCTGGTGGCCGCCTCATTTTGGAGATCATGCCCAAGTTGCACAATGGGAAAATGCGGCAAAAGGGGCCTCCAACGGCTGCAGAAATTCGCCCATTTGCCGCTGCCTTTGTGCACCCTGGGGCACCTGTTTACACCGATGGAGCCCGCGCGTATGAGGGCTTGGCACGCGAATTCTCTTGGGACCATCGTTCTGTCAGCCACAAAAGGGGGGAGTGGGTCCGTGAAGAGGGGCCCAAAAAGGTCCACACCAACAAAATCGATGGTATGTGGGCCCATGTTCGGGGGTTTATCAACGCACGTGGGGGTATCCGGAAACACCGCCTGGAATGGTACCTGCGCGAATTTGAGTGGCGGCACAATACTGAGGGCTGCCTTTTCGCCTCAATGTGCTCCCTCATTGAAAAGCGTGGGTTTATGGCATCCCCAAACTTGTACCGGACCCTCAATCATGGCTCCCACCGGCGGACACCCACATCGGACTCCAAAACGGCCCCAAAAAGGGCACTTTCGGCCGCCCCAGCACCCAAAGCAAAGCGCCGCTTATGACTGCCAGGTTGGCCCCCTAATCCAGCCCTAAATCCTGAAATTGTGCCCTCCCACTGTCTCGGATCAAGCTAATTCCTCTTTTTTTGAGTTTCTCGACCCAAAAATAGGGGGGGGGGTCTTGGGTCCCCACCCAACCCCGGCCCATAGGTCCCTAGGGGGGGGGGGGGCCTTCACACCTTATGCCATATATATATATATGTATATATATATATATATATATATATATATATATATATATATATATATATATATATATATATATATATATATATATATATATATATATATATATATATATATATATATATATATATATATATATATATATATATATATATATATATATATATATATATATATATATATATATATATATATATATATATATATATATATGTATATATATATATTACTACACCCCTCTCCCCTTAAATTTAGCTAACAAGCAACAAGCAACAACAACAACAAGCACGTCACCATTCCGTTTTGGCCATTGCCCCTTCCCATCGCCTCGGGCTTGACTCTACTTGAGCCATCTTAGAGCCTAGGTGGTGGCCTTGCCAAATCCAAGTTTTGAGCCAAAAACTCACCGGTGGCGGCCCGGGGCGTGGGCGCCAAGTCGGGAGGTGTGTTCCCAAATCTGCGTAGTTTTGGGCCAAAAAGAGCCTTTTTTTCGCCCAAAATAGCCCCCAAAGCAGGGCAAAACGCCCAAACGAAGGAAAACGGTGGCTACATCCCACGCGCAGCTTGACTTCAGCGTGTCAAAGAGCCCTCTAGTCCCCTTCAACTCCACGATATGTCTGCAAAACGGCCCAAAAAGGCGCCAAAAAGCCCCCAAAATCTGCGCAATGTGCACCAACACCCCGAAACCAAGCACGGGCCGTATCTTGGGCTACGTGGCTCAAAATCCAATTCCGAGGGCACCTAGTCCACCCGCAAGCCCCCACTTTTTGTGGTTTCCAAGCCTCAGAAATGACCAATGAGACGCCTAGACCCCCGTACCAGGTGTCACTTGGTACAGCCGGAGGGCAGCCCGGCCCGCGCACGGCGGAGGCCAACGGTGGGTCAACCGGGGTCCCCGGGGCGAAAAAAATGATTTTTTTTCAAAGTTACTCCCGGACCACTTGGGATGCTCAAACACGTGGGGGCGCGTTTTGGGCCATGGAAATTCACAAAATGCCTTGAAAATGGGCCGTTTTGGGACCAAAAATGGGTCGAGAATGGGTCACACACACATATTTCCACAGGTGATCCTAGACCATTGGGGATGCTCAAACAAGTGTTTTTAGCCCATGTTGAGCACGTTTGGACCCTGTTTAGCCCCTTCGAGCATGTGTATGCACCTGGTTGTGTCCTTCGCACGTACCGTAGAGCCGTATGGTGGAGCCACCTAGAGTTGGGGAGAGGGGTGTAGATTGGAGGATATGTATATATATATATATATATATATATATATATATATATATATATATATATATATATATATATATATATATATATATATATATATATATATATATACATATATATATATATATATATATATATATATATATATATATATATATATATATATATATATATATATATATATATATATATATATATATATATATATATATTTATATATATATATATATATATATATATATATATATATTATATATTACTACACCCCTCTCCCCTTAAATCTAGCTAACACGCAACAACAAGCAAGCAAGCACTTCTCCTTTCCGTTTTAACCAGTGCTCAGCCTCATCGCTCCGGGCTCTACTCTACTCTAGCCATCCTAGAGCCCAGGTGGTGCCCTGGGCAAATCCAAGTTTTCAGCCAAAAACTCACCGGTGGCGCCCCGGGGCGGGGGCGCCAAGTCGGGAGGTGCCCCCCCAAAAATGCGCATTTTGTACCCCAAAACAGCCTTTTTTGGCCCGAAAGGGCCGTGAAACTCAGTCCAAAAGGGCAAACGATGGCAAACGGTTCCTACACTGCACGTGCGCCTCCATTGCCCCATGAAGAAGAGCCCTTTCTTGCCCTCTAGCTTCACGATATGTCCGAGAAACGGCCCAAAAATGGCCGAAAATGCACTGAATGTGCGTTATTTGTGTCCAACACGGCCAAAACCAAAAACGGGCCGTATCTTGGGCTACGTGGCTCAAAACCAAATTCCGAGGGCACCTATTCCACCCGCAACCCCCCACTTTGTGTGGTTTCCAAGCCTCAAAATCGCCGAACGTCACTTGGTGGAGCCGGAGGGTAGCCCAGCCCGCGCACGGCTGGGGGCCAACGATGGGTCCACCAGGGTCCCCGGGGCGGAAAAAAACTTTTTTCCAAAGAGGTTCCTAGACCAGTTCGGATGCTCAAAAAAGTGTTTTTAAGCTGTTTTGAGCCCGTGGTGGCGCGTTTTGGCCCATGGAAAATCCCAAAATGCCTTGAAAATGGGCCGTTTTGAGACCAAAAATAGGTCAAAAATGGGTGAAAAATGCGTTTTTCCAAAAGTGATCCCGGGCCGTTTATGATGCTCAAACAAGTGTTTTTAGCCCATTTTGAGCCTGTGGTGATGCATTTTGGCCCATGGAAAATCCCAAAATGCCTTGAAAATGGGCCGTTTTGGGACGAAAAATGGGTCAAAAATGGGTCAAAAACGTGTTTTTCCAAAAGTGATCACAGACCATTTGGGATGCTCAAACAAGTGTTTTTAAACTGTTTTGAGCCCGTAGTGACACGTTTTGGCCCATGGAAGATCCCAAAATGCCTTGAAAATGGGTGTAGATTAGACGATATTACTACACCCCTCTCCCCTTAAGTTTAGCTAACAAGCAACAACAACAGGCAAGCAAGCACGTCACCGTTCCGTTTTGGCCATTGCCCCTTCCCATCGCCTCGGGTTTGACTCTACTTGAGCCATCCTAGAGCCTAGGTGGTGCCCTTGCCAAATCCAAGTTTGAGCCAAAACCTCACCGGTGGTGGCCCGGGGCGGGGGCGCCAAATCGGGAGATGCCCTTACAAATCTGCACAGTTTTAGGCCAAAAACAGCCTTTTTTCACCCAAAATAACCCCCAAAGCAGGGCACATCGGCCAAACGAAGGAAAACGGTGGCTACACCCCACGTGCGGCCTGACTTCACCGTGTCAAAGAGCCCTCTAGTGCCGTTCAACTCCACGATATGTCCGAGAAACGGCCCAAAAAGGCGCCAAAAAGCCCCAAAATCTACGCAATGTGCACCAACACCCCCAACCCAAGCACGGGCCGTATCTCGGGCTATGTGGCTCAAAATCCCATTCCAAGGGGCACCTAGCCCACCCGCAACCCCCCCCTTTTTGTGGTTTCCAAGCCTCACAATCGCCCAACGAGACGCCTACACACTCGTACCAGTGGTCACTTGGTGGAGCCAGAGGGCAGCCCAGCCCACGCAGTGGGGGCCAACGGTGGGTCCACCGTCATCCCCGGGGCGAAAAAAATGATTTTTTTCAAAGTTGTTCCTAGACCACTTGGGATGCTCAAACGGGTGTTTTTAGGCCGTTTTGAGCCCGTGGTGGCGCGTTATGGGCCAAGGAAAATCCCAAAATGCCTTGAAAATGGGCTGTTGTGGGACCAAAAATGGGTCAAAAATGCGTCAAAAACCCGTTTTTCCAAAAGTGATCTTGGACCGTTGGGGGTGCACTAGGTTCTTCCATCAAACCGTCCATGGTGATCAAACCGTCCATGCTGTGAGCGCCAGATTCCGCAAGACGAGGCGCCATACAAAAATCGTTTGTTGCGTGCTGAACTTGTGCACTCGGTTCTTTCATCAAACCGTCCATGGTGATCAAACCGTCCATGTTGTGAGCGCCAGTTTCCGCAAGACGAGGCGCTATGCAAAAGTCGTTTGTTGCGTGTTGATGATCCACTCCCACACCCAATTTGGCCTTGCAATTATTCGAAAAGGCCTTGTGAATGAACCGTGCATGCTGTGAGCGCCAGATTCCGCAAGACGAGGCGCTATACAGAAGTCGTTTGTTGCGTCTTGATGATCCACTCCCACACCCGTTTTGGCCTTGCAATTATTCGAAAAGGCCTTGTGAATGAATTGTCCATGCTGTGAGCGCCAGATTCCGCAAGACGAGGCGCTATACAAAAGTCGTTTGTTGCGTGCTGAACTTGTGCACTAGGTTCTTTCATCAAACCGTCCATGGTGATCCAACCGTCCATGTTGTGAGCGCCAGATTCCGCAAGATGAGGCGCTATACAAAAGTTGTGTGTTGCGTGCTAAACTTGTGCACTAGGTTCTTTCATCAAACCGTCCATGGTGATCAAACCGTCCATGCTATGGGCGCCCGATTTCGCAAGACGGGGCGCTATACAAAAGTCGTTTGTTGCGTGCTGAAGTGAGGTGTGCAATGTAGCAATGTTTTTGCATCTTCCTGTATTCCTTCCTTTCCAGTACCCTTTTTTTCATTGCGTGCTGTGTTCTTTGCGATTGGATTGGGAATATACGTGTACTGTTAACCGAGTTGCGTTCATACCATCCATATCTGACTGCTGGGACCACTTGTGGACATGAACGGACGTGTTGCATAGTATCACGCACGTGTTGCACATGACCATAGTAGATAATGGTTTTGGGATCATGGGATGGTGGCACATGGCAGAGGGTACCATAGTAGGTAATAATTGTGGGATCATGGGATCATGAGATCTTGCGAGGCGTGAGGCGTGCAATGTACCAATGTTTTTGCATCTTCCTGTATTCCTTCCTCTCCACGACCCTTTTTTCCATTGTGTGCTCTGTTCTTTGCGGTTGGATTTGGAATATACGTGTGCTGTTAACCAAGTTACGTTCATACCATCCATGTCTAGCTGCTGGGAACAAGAGTTGCAACAATGCTTGGAGGCCGACCTTCACTTCGCCCCTAGGGACATCATTGCGCAGTATCCCGAAATTGCGCCGCGCACCATTCGCCGTCGACATGCCAGTCTACGCAACACACCCAGATGAACCGGCTCAAAAAGGGGGCGGAGCGTGGAGTTCAATTGTCATCCATGGCAAATCTCAACACGCCACAAGCACAAACCGCCAAGGGATCCACTGGGGGTGTAAGGAACATGCCACAAGCACAAGCCGACAAGGGATCTACTGGGGGTGCAAGGAACACGCCACAAGCACAGGCCGCCAAGGGATCTACTCGGGGTGCAAGGAACACGCCACAAGCATAAGCCGCTAAGGGTGCTAGGAACACGCCACAAGCACAAGCCGCTAAGGGTGCTAGGAACACGCCACGAGCACAAGCCGCGAAGGGTGCCAGGAACACGCCACAAGCACAAGCCGCTAAGGGATCTACAAGGGGTGCACGGAACACGCCCGAGGCGCAACGCGATAAAGGTATTGTTGGTGGTCACGGCAATACGCCTGAAAAGCAACATGCCAAAGCCTCACATCCTCGATCGCCGGGGGTCGTTGGTGCCGCTAAGAAAGAGCTTTTCCATGGGAGGCACAAGCCGCCGTCTCACATTTCTTTGAAATCTGTCCGAGAGTATTGGCTTGATGGTTTGGATGTTTTGTACTCGCCACTGTTTGATGCCCTTAGGCATCGCTGTGGTCAACTGCTGTGGGGCCCGGTTGGTGCGCACAAGTTTCTTGTTTCCCGAGATGATAGTGCAGTGCGTACCACCAACCTCTTTGGGGTGCCACCCACAGATGTGATTACTAGTACGATCTTCCAATTCCGAAATGACTTGTTTGCCAACTATGTACAATACAAAGGACCACCTTTTCGTGTTCCGCCTCGGTTGCATCCCACGAGTATTGGCCCCTTCAAAGTAGATGATACAACGGTGTGGCATTCGGCAAATTGTATGTATGCATGCCTCGTTTGCAGCAAGTATCGTGCCAAGTACGATCCTATAAACTATGGGTACGAATTGGATGGCACAACGCATTACCACGTCCCAACCAAACTTGCCAATCTCACAGAATATCAGAAGCGGCAAATCGCGTTGGGTGCTTTGTATTCAAATACCCTTAAGCACGTGGATCTGCGTCATCGACAGTGGCATCATGCTATTGGGACCGTTTGTGTGGGCCGCAAGCCTAGCCAGCATTATAATGCACTATATGGATTTATGACCATGAAAGACGATGTACTGCGCGAATATCAAAAGCCAAAGGATAGTGCCCAAACCATGCGGCAAATGAACCAAGCATTGCTGTTGCTGAAGAAAATTCACCCCTTTTATTCCCGGTTTTTGGCGCATTATGAAACATTATACCGCTACCTGCAGAATGCAGCTTCTACAATGGGGACGTTGACACAACGTTTTTTTGAGGATAAGTACGGGAAACGCCTGGAGTACCATCTACAAGACGAGTATGTGGCTTGGGCAGTGGAGTGTGATGCACCGCGAAACATCATTCCCGATTTTGCCCCTCACCAAGACAAAGTGGGATTCATGCATCGAACACCGTTTCAACGTGCATGGGGGACCGTCACTGCTGCAGCACAATCGTTGGCGAACGACACATATTTGCATTTCAACGATCCCAAATTGGAACCGTGCGTTTGGCCGGATTTGTATCCAGGTGGAGTTGGTGGATACACCGTTGGGTGTGGAGTTGGATGTGCGGCGTATTACCGTAGCCGGTATCTTGCATTTGATGAGCGCTAGCGCCGTGACCGGTGGTGGTCCTTCTTCCAAGTGAGTAAAGAGATGAAGAACCAACTTATTTGGAATCAGCAAAAATTCAAAGCGCAACGTGGTGATCGCACAGAGGATATCACTGCGGAACATCTGCGTGCCGCTAAAAGCTCTGCAGGACCCAGGCCCCCTCCAAAGCGACCCTCATTCCATCCAGCACTATCTTCTTCGCAATTCACACAATCACCGAGGCAGCTCCATGTCGTGGTGTCGAATCATCCACACAATCCCCGAGCCAACCAAGCCAATCATCAGCATGCCCCGCACAACAGCATAAGAGAGCCCGTGCCTCGTACCACGATGGTGTTGATTCCATGAATCGCAATTTGGAAGGCGAAGGGATTGATCAAGGTACCGCGGAACTCAACCCATATTATCGATACGGAACTTATGTCCCATCCAAGCTGGTTGGGACACGATCCTATTGGGCGTCACGGCATCTTGACCTCACTGCAATGAGCTGCGAGCTTGGAAAAGCAGACCTATTCATTACTTGGACAATGAATGACAATTGGGCTGATTTGCAAGCCGCGGTGCAAAAGGGATGACGCGCAGGTGCGGTGTGGCCTGGACAATATCCCGAGGGCACAAGGCCCAGCAAGCCAATTCAAGACAGGTACGATATGGAGGCATGTGTTGCATTTCACAACCGGGTTGAGATCTTCAAGCGTGAGTTCTTGGCGATTGGCAAGAAAGGTCCGTTTGGAACAGTTCGCGACTATTGGTTCCGCTTTGAATACCAAGAGCGCGGCCGAGTGCACTTGCATGGTGTTGTTTGGTGCCAACCCGATTCGATTCCGGATGATGTCATCTGCGCTACAATGCCCCGCGAAAGTGATGGCTATGATCCGGAATTCACATCATTCTTACAGAGTTTATACAAGGAGTGCAATATGTTGCACCAGTGTTACCCAGACAAATGTTTCAACATTGGCCACGGGTGCGTATGTACCAAGTGCAAGTCCGGGTATCCGTTTACGGTTCCCCAACATAAGGGGGAGTTGGACAGTTGCGGTGTACGCCTATCGTACCGCCGACGCGAGCAAGAAGATGCTTGTGTGGTGCCTCACAATCGTCGACTTCTAGTACGTTTGCAATGCCACAACAATGTGCAACGAATCACATCTTTGGGGTGGGAGTTGTACCTTGCGAAATATCTCACCAAAGCTTCAAAATCATTGACCGTTCCAATGACCCTTTCACCAAATGCCACTGACGTTGAGCGCTTGCTGAAGTTACGTTCTTTGGGAGGCATGGAGAACGGAATGATGCTGCTCGGCATTCATCAATGTAGGGTTAGTAGAGAGGTTGTATGGATTCCAACGGATTCCATGGCCAAAGTTGGGGCGCTTGAAACGCCGCAAACACCTACCGGAGGATGACACATCTACAAATGTTTGGTACCTAGATAGGTACGATTACTATTTGGAGCTTCCGGAGGGTTTGCAACTGAAGTACCCTGACTTCTACCGTTATTACCGTCGTACGCATCGTAATCCCTCGGAGGCCAGCGCCTTGGCAAGCAATCCGGCTGAGGATATGGCCAATGAATCTCTGTCTAGTGATTCCGACGACACAGTAGACGGTGATCGGTACAAAGCCGATCCACGTGAAAATGGCAAGGAGCGCCCATATTGGTGGCCATCCCCTCCACAGCGCATGGAGCGGGAAATCAGAGACAACATGGGCAATAAGTGGAGAATGCGCCGGCGCACTGCCATTCCAAGGTGGAATTTCTACCTTCCCTATGGTGAGGACGCCGAAAAGTACTTCTTACAAAAGATTCTCCTCTCCCAGCGATTCACGAAGGAGGACCACGAACAACGATTCTTTTCGAAGAACAATGTGTGAAAGACCTACATGGAGGAGTGTATCCTTCGTGGGCTATTCCGAGGATATGAGGAAGAAGCATGAGAAACACTGAACAATGCCCAGTCTCGAGGTTACTCAGTTGAGCGGTTGCGTCTTCTTGCAGAAGTCCCTCGGGCTGAAGACATAATCGATGCAACCTTCTTCAACAACTATATTTCCAATTGGATGAGCTTGACAAGCATCGGGCCGGTGACGATGAACCAATGGTTGCTGATGAGGCGGAAATGGATCCCCAATTGGCCGAGGAGTTGAAGGCGTTTATGAATGCCGATGACCCCGGAGCTGCCGAAACCTTGGTCAATGCTCTGAATCATTGGCAACGCATGGTTTTTGAAATCTTTGTGGCACACTTTCAGCAGCAACAACCGAAGGATGTCCCGGATATATCAACACATTGTCGGGCTAGCATTGCTGGTAGCAGACCTCAGTTGTGTGCCATTCTCACAGGAGTTGCAGGAACTGGGAAGTCTCATGTTGTGCGCTTATTGATTGCCAAGCTACGCGCAGGTGGATTTTCAATTCTCGTGGCAGGGCTCAACGTTGGTGGCCGAACCATCCACAACTTGTTTTCTTTGTCCTTGGACCTTGATTGGCAAATCAAAGAGGGAACAATACTTTGCTGGATGATTCGTAATGCTAACATGATTATTGTGGATGAGTTCTCACTTATGTCGAACAAGCTCCTCCACACGTTGAATGACATACTACACAAGGTGCGCCGGGACAAGCGCAATCCTTTTGGAGGAATTACAGTGCTTCTGGTTGGCGACCCATTGCAGCTTCCTGCTGTTGATCTTGACATCTTCGATAGTGCCCTCTTCCGGAACCATTTTGTGCCGTTTGTGTTGACGGAGGTCATGTGCCAAGACCATGGACAATTCATTGACTTGCTCAATCGTGTGCCCATTGGGGAGGAAACAGATGATGATCATCTCACTCTACAACAACGCGTCGCTCCAAACAATGATGTTTCGCTTCAAGACCTCGAAGATGCACCCATGCTAGTGGGACGCAGGAATGCTATGCATAGGTGGAACGAACATTTCATGGTACGATTGGGATCTAATATTGTGACCTTCAACGCCACCTATGTGGACATGGGTGGTGCTCCCAGCAATCAAGCTATGTGCGACTACATCAATTCTCGCCATCGCCGCGTGCTCCCACAACAGGTTTTCGTGGCCGCCGGTATGCGAGCCCGGCTAAATCGCAACGTTAGTATTCGGAATCGTTTGGTGAACTCAACAATGGTTGTTATCAAGCGATGGTCAAATGATGTTATCGTTGTGTGCCCCATTGGTCGCACTAGGGAGTACCCTATTTGTCGGTTCCAACAAATAATCCCTGTGTACGGGCCATCCGTGCAGGTCAAAATACTACAATTTGCGATGCTCGCGGGATATGCATGTACAGTTCACGGATCGCAAGGCTGCTCGTACCGCATTGTGTGGATTGATACGGCAACCTTCTTTGCGGCGGCACATGCCTACGTTGCATTGTCAGGGGCACGTTCCCTTCAAGATTTATATATCCTTAACTATCGCCGTGAAGCATTCCTTGTGGACCCCTACTACGTGCAGTTGTGGAATTGGTTTGTGGCAACAAATGTTTTGGCACCCAAACCCGTTCCGCACAGTCCTCCTTACCCACGTAGAACGTTCACCTCCCCTCACCTCATTTCCCCCAAAATTTGGATGCCCGGATTTTAAAAGTGAACATGTTGCTCATCTTGCAATATGTGTCATTTCCATGGTGGTCTTATATTGATAGACAATTACAAGGAGACAAGTTGTCATTGGACATTGACGACCTCAATGAGGACGGCACGGGGCAGCCAGGTAGGCCCGAACGGCCTCATGGCACATCTCAGCAACCACATGTTGGGGTGCAGTTGTTGGATGGCAGTAACAAGCCACATGTCTTTAGTGCCGATGTCTTAGGCCAAATGTCCGTTGTTCAGTTACGGACCTTGTGTGCGGCTCATGGACTATCAACTTGTGGTACAAAGGCTGTTTTCCGGGAGCGCATTCTTCCAAAGCAAGACCACATTGAGGGTCCACCAAAACAGCACCCGACTAAATCGCATGCGCCTCCGCCTCCGCCTCCGTCCTCCATTGGTGACTACCCGCATTTGGATGCACGGAATTGCCACTTCAGCTTTGAATATTGGCCGGACGAGAAGAATGATTCCATCGAGCACAATGTCCATCTTGTAGAATGTGCGTGGCTGTCCACTTCGGCAGTCCAATGCCTCCTTGAGCTTCTGTTGCCCCCAGGTACCACCTCGGTGAAACCTGTTATCATTGACATGCAGTTGGCCCAATTCATGCGACATTTTCCTACGCTAAGCATCATTTGTACACAAAAATGCGCGCTGCCGTTATTGCACACATCCAGAAATTCCACAACAGGGGTTCACTACGTTTTGGTCACAGATGTCAGAGTGGATTGCAAGAGCCTAGTCATTCACGACTCCAAAGACGCCTTGTCAAAATGTGGGGCTCTGTTTGGAGTCATGTTGAAGAAAACTGGCTGGTCCTTCCAATGGCACCATGACGAAACCCAACCTGATT
Source organism: Eutreptiella sp. 'Long Island Sound 2002' (assembly GCA_964036045.1). Classification (NCBI taxonomy): domain Eukaryota; phylum Euglenozoa; class Euglenophyceae; order Eutreptiales; family Eutreptiaceae; genus Eutreptiella; species Eutreptiella sp. 'Long Island Sound 2002'. The sequence continues at coordinate 119,413,615 of OZ038381.1, read as the reverse complement.
CGGATACTTGTGGGTTCCGCGTGGTGATGCTCGCCATGCAATGGTGCAGTGCCAAAACGTTAACGGGACACCTCCCACGATGGTTCTTGGCATATTGTGCAAGCATCCTTTAGATGTTTGCAGTGGATTCCGCGACGTTGCGATCCACAGTGTATACCTTCCAAGACGCCACATACGAGGATGCTTTGACCATGTATGATGAACCCGTCATCTGGGCAATGACGGAGTGTGGGGCCCTACCCGACATCACCGAGGCCGAATTGGATGCCGCTACAAGCGGACACCATTGGATCTGCTCTCCACAAGCCACCAACCATAGACCCACACACCCAACGGTAGGCAACAACGAGGCTCATCCAAATCTATCACAAACACATCAAGCCCCACGCTCCAAAAGATCAAAGTCAAAAGGAGGTGCCTGCGGAAAGCCTACCCCAAACACAACGCAAAAACCTACACGCCCAAGTCCACCAAAAGCAAAACCTTCAAGAAGAGTTCCTAAGTCCGCAAGAACTACTATGGCAGCACGACATCAACCCCCAAGCCAAGCACCATATCGTTCGCAACCACATCCACCCCAAGGAGCGCGCGGAAAGTCAACCAACACAGAGAACAACCACTCATCAAGAAAAGGGACATCCCAACAAAGCAATGGGCCACATTCCAAGAGACAACGTGCGACGGGCAACGAGCAACAGGGTAGTCGGAAACGCCCTCAACCAGACCACGATCCAACAGCACCATCAAACGAATCCCCCCGGTCACGTCCTCGAGCGGAGCGTGCCCCCGTGGATCATTTGGCTTTAACGAAGAGAGAAATCACCGAGTGGTCTACCCGGATCACAAATGCTAACACCAGTCTTCGCCGACGAAAGGCACATGCTTTGCACTTCTTGGGTGCCCAGGATGCAACCGTAATAAAGGGGCAGTACCGCACTTTATCTCTACTTCTTCATCAAGACAAGAACAGGACCGACCAATGGCGAGAGAGAGATTCAAAGTGTTGGGTGCGGCAAAAGATTTGTTCAACTAGTGCTTAATCGGATTGCCACGCTTAATGTGTCACATGGTGCTCCACAAATGGACTTGGAAAACAGGTGTACTCTTAACCGAGTTACCTTCGTTGCCTCTCCAAGTCCAATTCCTGGGTTGCAAGGTGTTCCTCCGTGTAAGGATTTTTGCCACCAAACTGCCGATAATTACATGCGTTTAGCACCACCACTTCCAATTGCCCCAATCATACAAAAGCGCAACCGTAATATCTGAGCGGGGAGGTGTAATGTACCTTCACAGCAGTGTGGTCCGAAGCCGCCGCCCCAAGAAGCTATGGCCACACGTACGCACTTGCCTTTCAACCCCCCCTATATATGTGTTTCTATTGTAAAGCTAACCCCTTGCCCGCCTCAGGAGCCTACCCCCCTGAGGTTCGCAGTACGGCTGCGAATACCCAAGCCGATGCCACCCTTCCCTGTATTGGGGTGAGGGGCGGTGCGAAACGTCGGATCACACGTGGCCCGCATAGCCAACCGTTCCGAGGTGCCCGACAAAGGTGGTGGATTTGGGTTTGGGACACCTCTCCGCTTTTCCACGACCCACACACAACACGACATGGTGAGCAACACACCTGCGTATCTTATGAGGCACCTCAGAGCAATAGCCACTCCGGCTTGGAAGAGGGGTGTAGATTAGAGGATATATATATATATATATATATATATATACATATATATATATATATATATATATATATATATATATATATATATATATATATATATATATATATATATATATATATATATATATATATATATATATATATATATATATATATATATATATATATATATATATATATATATATATATATATATATATATATATATATTTTTATATATATATATATGGCATAACTACTGCAGTGTACCTACCAGGGTATAGGGGCAAGAGGTGGGCTTGGGGTGGGGTGTAGGGACCCCCCCCCCTATTTTGAGGTCGGGAAACACAAAAAAACATGTTTTAGAAGTGAATTGGATGGTTATGAGTGGGTATTAGCCCCCTATAAAGGTCTAAAATGGCTAAAATTAGGGTATGACATCACTGTTGGTAGGATCCTAACCAGAGTACTAAAAATAACCACTAAATCCTAAAAATAACCCACACCACCCCTATATACACCCAATGACATAGTAATTCGGCATTTTGTAACATACCCTTGTCCATTTTCATGTCCTTCAAACTATTATTGGGGGTATTTGGTGCTAGTATTAGGGGTTTGGACCACAATTGTACCTATGTTTAGTACTCTGGTTAGGATCCTACCAACAGTGATGTCATACCCTAATTTTAGCCATTTCAGACCTTTATAGGGGGCTAATACCCACTAATAACCATCCAATTCACTTCTAAAACATGTTTTTTTGTGTTTCCCGACCTCAAAATAGGGGGGGGGGGGTCCCTACACCCCACCCCAAGCCCACCTCTTGCCCCTATACCCTGGTAGGTACACTGCAGTAGTTATGCCATATATATATATATATATACATATATATATATATATATATATATATATATATATATATATATATATATATATATATATATATATATATATTATATATATTTATATATATATATATAATATTACATATATATATATATATATATATATATATATATATATATATATTATATATATATATATCCTCTAGTCTACACCCCTCTCCCAACTCTAGGTGGCTCCACCACACGGCTCTAAGAAACGGGCGAAGGGCACAAAGTGGTGCATACATGTGGTGGAAGGCGCTAAACTCGGTCAAAACGGGCTCAAAACGGGCTAAAAACACTTGTTTGAGCATCCCAAATGGTCTGGGATCAATTTTGGAAAAACGCGTTTTTGACCCATTTTTGACCCATTTTTGGTCCCAAAATGGCCCATTTTCAAGGCATTTTGGGATTTTCCATGAGCCCAAACCTGTCGCCACGGGCTCAAAATGAGCTAAAACCACTTGTTTGAGCATCCTAAATGGTCCAGGATCATTTTGGAAAAACGCATTTTTCACCCATTTTTGACGCATTGTTGGTCCCAAAACGGCCCATTTTCAAGGTATTTTGGGATTTTCCATGGCCCAAAACGCGCCACCACGGGCTCAAAACGGCCCAAAAACACTTGTTTGACCATCCCAAGTGGTCTAGGAACAACTTTGGAAAAAATCTTTTTTTCGCCCCAGTGACCCTGGTGGACCCACCTTTGGCCCCCAGTGTGCGTGGGCTGGCCGGCCCTCCTGCTGCACCAAGTGACCATTGGTACGGGGGTCTACGTGGATCGTTGAGCGATACTGAGGCTTGGAAACCATAAAAAGTGGGGGGTTGCGGGTGGACTAGGTGCCCTCGGAATTCGTTTTTGAGCCACATAGCCCAAGATACGGCCCGTTCTTTGTTTCGGGGTGTTGGTGCACATTGCGCAGTTTTTGGGGCTTTTTGGCGCCTTTTTGGGCAGTTTCTCGGACATATCGTGGAGTTAGAGGGTACCAAAGGTCCCTTGGCCACGAGAAAGTCAAGCCGCATGTGCACTGTAGCAGCCGTTTGCCTTCGTTTGGCTGTTTTGAACCCTTACTAGGGCCGTTTTGGGCGAAAAATGGCTGTTTTTGGCCCAAAACTGCGCAGATTTAGGAGGGCACCTCCCGACTTGGCGCCACCGCCCCGGGCCGCCACCGGTGAGTTTCTGGCTCAAAACTTGGATTTGGCAAGGCCACCACCTAGGCTCTGGGATGGCCAAATTAGAGTCAAGCCCGGGGCGATGGGAAAGGGCAATGGCCAAAACAGAACGGTGACGTGCTTGTTGCTTGTTAGCTAAATTTAAGGGGAGAGGGGTGTAGTAATATATATATATATATATATATATATATATATATATATATATATATATATATATATATATATATATATATATATATATATATATATATATATATATATATATATATATATATATATATATATATATATATATATATATATATATATATATATATATATATATATATATATATAATATATATATATATATATATATATATATAATATATATATATATATATATATATATATATATATATATATATATATATATATATATATATATATATATATATATATATATATATATATATATATATATGTATATATATTACTACACCCCTCTCCCCTTAAATCTAGCTAACAAGCAAGCAAGCAACAACAAGCAAGCAACACCAAGCAAGCAACAACAAGCAAGCACTTCTCCTCACCGTTTTGGCCATTGCTCCACCTCATCGCTTCGGGCTCTACTCTACTCTAGCCATCTTGGAGCCTAGGTGGTGGCCTTGCCAAATCCAAGTTCTGAGCTAAAAACTCAGCGGTGGCGGCCCAGGGCGGGGGTGCCAAGTCGGGACGTGCCCTCCCAAATCTGCGCACTTTTGGGCCAAAACCAGCCATTTTTCGCCCAAAACAGCCCCAAAACCCGGGCGAAACGCCCAAACGAAGCGATACGGTGAGTACACCGCACGTGCGGCTTCACTTCACCGTGTCAAAGAGCTTTCTAGTGCCCTTTAATTCCACGATATGTCGGAGAAACGGCCCAAAAAGGCGCCAAAAAGCCCCAAAAACCTGCGCAATGCGCACCAACACCCCGAAACCAAGCACGGGGCGTATCTTGGGCTACGTGGCTCAAATCCGAATTCCGAAGGCACCTAGTCCACCCGCAACCCCCCACTTTTTGTGGTTTCCAAGCCT